>OY856413.1:253993424-255485924 GCA_963693085.1 Alisma plantago-aquatica
GAGAGTCAGGCTAGAATACACTCGAGTGTACAGATTACGCCATACACCTCAATGGTGTTTGCCTATCTAGACCTTGTCTTTCCAAAATCCAATCCATTGATCTTCAGGGTTACAATAATAATAGACCATACATAAAATTTGAGCTCATTTGGATGAGTGTAAGTCACTCATCGAAGGACAATAAAATCGACGCACAAAACTAATTTGAAATGCATTTGAAATGCATGATTCTTGCCTCCTTTAGATGCATGACCTATGAGTATCCAAATGAGCTAAAATTTATTATATGGTATGTTCTTAAGATATTTAAGAAGATCAATGATTTAGAATTTTCAAAAAGTTACTACATCTTTAAAAATGATTGAGGTGTATGGTGCCTTCGGTACACTCGAGTGTACACTAGCCTGACTCTCTCTCTCTCTCTCTCTCCATATATATATATATATATATATATATATATATATATATATATTGGCTCTTCATATAGATTCTTATGCGTGGCACGACTCTCATATTTTTATTCAACACTCTAGCTTTTATTCAGACTCACAGGTTTAGGATTTGGGATTTTAGGGGTTTTGATTGGGCGGATAAGCCTCTTTTATTGAAGAGAAGAAAGTTGTTTTTAGAGTTTTTCGACATGCACTTATTTGGTTTCTACTTGGTGGTCCACTTGCGAGGTTTCTTGATTTAGATGCCGCCTGATATCCCTCCCATCCTTGAGAGTGTTTGGCCTGTGGAGAGTCAGATGTATAATTGAAGCAAGGGCATGAAAATCTAGTGTGAAGGTAATTTATTAATTCGCCATTGCATGCCTATATGTTATTCTTGTTATTGCTTTTGAGGACTAGCTGGATTCTAAATTTAGCTGGGGATGATCTTTTCTAAGAGGGATGTTATTTTTATGTGCATGATTTATTTTAACAGAGGAATTACATAAAACAAAATCAAAATGTGCAAAGAAAGCTAAACATTTTGTACATAATTGAAAGAGAAGGTAGAGTGGGAAGGATTTTAAAAATGATACCTCACCCTTGTCCAGTGTACTCCCCCCTAACTTATCACTCACTCTGTCCTCAGAGTGTCAAAGTGATAGGTTGAGAAGTACAAGGATAAGGGCATTAGGCTTCTGTTAATCCTTTGTTAGCTCCAGGCGTTCGGAGAAGATTGGTTGTGAACGTTCCACATAGAGTGTGGTAATCCACGTCTATCATGTCCTCTACTGGTCGTCCAAGGACCATGATGGTGTACATCCAGTAGAGGACGTGGAAACCACAGTCATTTGACTCTCGGAGCTACTGAAGACATCTATGGCTGAAGGCAGGGCGATGAAAGTGTTCTTTACCGTATGCCCATGTGTGCTTTATGAGAAGGTAATGTAGTTGGTCATCACACTCCTTCGCCACCTCCTCCGTGGGCGTTCTTGGTGTAGTAGTATATTGTTACTGATCTGGATTGTACTGGATGTTGGAACTGTTATATATGATTGTTGTTCCGTCATGGAGATGTGTCACCATTAACATCCAGAGCTCTGAATGAAGGAAAGGAAGCATGATAAACTTCGGAGTCATATGTTGGAGGAAATAAATGAGTGCTTCAGTTGTTCTACAGTTCTTTAGCTTTAGGAGATCATCCTTCAGATATGTTGATGCCATATAGATCGTAGGGTGATTCCGTCTGAGGAGATATTGATATGCGGTCATCAAACTCACAGATAGAGACCCTTTGAACTGTATAGTTTCACGTAGCGCATCGGACATAACTAGAATATCTCCAATTAGAAAAATGAGATCATCTTTCTCAGAGTAAAGCCTAGACATGATGAGCCGAAGTTCATTGTCGGAAAGACTTTTGCAGACTGTGAGGTCAAAATTAGGGAACGTCAGTGTAATGGCAGACAGGGGCACCTTTTAGTGAAGATATTCTGTTGATGGTAGCCCCAGTTAGCAACTCGGTGTCCCCTTTATCATCCGCCAAATCAAAAGAGTAAGGGTCCCATTGCTTCTTCTCGGGGACCTTGGCAGCTTGTTGTTTCTCCAACTCCTTTATTATTTGCTAGAATGGCTGTTTTTGAGGAAGTTGGATGGCTGAGTAGAGGTAGCGAGGGACGTCGTCAGGTGCCATAGTTGGGTCCTTGAAGAACCTTCTGTCGCATATTAGTTCCATGGCGTAACTTCCTCGTAGAGAATGAAAATCCTTTGTGGCCAGCTCATTGAAAGGGATTTGGTGATTGAGAGCTCGGATGTGGAATATAGTGTAGAAAGCACAATCCCTAGATCCTTCTTGTGTTTGGACTTGTGGGTTTATGATTTTGAACCAGGGTAGGTTCCAACCATTTTGGAGGGATGGGCATGCAGCCCAGATTAGTTTCAGAAGCCGAAAAGGGATGCATCTGGCCTCCCCGGCTTCAATACCAGCAAAATTAATTATACCGACCTTTAGTTCACTGGTGCAAAAATTTTACACCTTGGTGTCTCGAGCCGCGGTGTCCACGATCATTAGCAGCCAGTGGCCAACAACTTGAAAGGGCACGATAATATAGCGTGCCTTTCTGACAATCCCCCTCTGCAACTGCTCGATAGATTTGTTTTGTAAATCTTTATATAATAGACTCGTGGCCAGAGCAGGTGAAGCGTTAAGTACTGGTTGCTGTCGTTTAGAGCTTCTGTAGATTTTGATAGAATTGGCAAGGAGGACACTGAAGATTGCCATCTTCACAGCTGACAGTGGTCGAAGGATGGTGCTGAAGTCTTCACGTGTCAACTTGCACTGAGTCTTTGTATTTTGGTAAATAACATCTCCGCCTTCTTTGGCATCATCTACGATAGTTTTTAGAATGAAGATATCTTGAGCATATAGGTTAGTGATGGCCGCCATGTCTAAATCATGCATCTTGTGAGGTATAGGTGGCGGGGGGGAAGCTCTTACGGAAGGTGGGGAGAAGTCTGCTCCAAATCTTCTATGTAGTGCTGCAGATCTTTGTCTTTCTCTGAATCAGTAGCAGAGTCGAGATCTTCATCTGTATCTAAATTGACTCTTTCTAATTCTTCATGTTCTGGGGGAAGGGGTGAAGATTGCTCCGGGGTGAAGTGTTGTGGTTGTGGTTGGCTCGTGCTGGTTTTGAATAAACATTGTTGGAACTCAGCAAAAACTGCTTCTTTGGCAGTTTCCCCCCGAGATCCCAATGCAGAATAGTCAAGAAATTGATCCCCATATGACATGTTAATGTTGTCATTGGGAGTAGGGGATTTGGGATCTTTATCACCTTCTTGTTGATCTTTCGGTTGTTCTGGTGCAGCTCCTCAGCTGGGGCCCTCCCCAGCATTGTCTGGGTCATCAGATTTATCATCTGAGGAGGTGCTATTGTTGGAGTCAGTCGAGGAGTCATAGTCCTCATCTTCATCTTCTTCTTCATCATCTTCTTTGTCTTCCTCCTTGTCTGTGGTCTTCTTTGGTAGAGGCTTCTTGCACTTCCGGTGGAGTGCTTGTAGTTCGTCGAAAGCCACTTGCACATGCTCATGTGTTTCAAGAAGTGCGTCGTGGGTTTCTTTGAGATCTAAATAACAAGCCTCGATAGAGAGGTGTCGTGCAGAGTGGTTTGTCACTTGAGCTCTTAATTGGTTGATTTCATTGTTGGATGACTCCTCTTGGCGGTTATTGAGTTGTGTGAGAGTGGTGTTGATGTCATCTAAGCGCGTTCTTAAAGCAGTTTGTTGCTGCTTAAGCTCACGTAGGGTGTCTGAAAATGGTTGATTTTGCACAGAAATCCTGTCGACTTGCTTGGCCAGATCGCCTTGCTGGATTTTCACCCCAAGCACCAACTGTGGCAGTTGTTGCAGGCGGTCATCGATGCGTTCGACTTTCATGGTCGCTGCTTCCTGCTGTTGGTAGATGTTGGAGATGATGCCTAGAAAGGCACGGTTTTGCTTGTCAATCTTGGCGAACTGTGTAGTTAGACCATGCACATAATAAAAAATAGATTGTGATATATTAGAAGGGTCGGTGAGGAGGTTTCAGATAGCGTCAAATTGACATCTGAATTCCTCACTGACGTTTGTCAAAGGGACCCCAGATGCGGAAGGGTGGGGTGGCTGGGGTTGGGGTGGAAAGGTGGTAGTGCCTTGCGAAAGTGACACTTTGGACAGTCCCACAAACTGCATGGTGACTACAGATGGAGTCACCAGAGGTGTCAGGGTGGTGGCGGATGAAAAAAATGGTGACATACCCGGTGAGAATGGTGGGACTGAGAATGTTGAGGGGAAAAGGGTGGAGATGGGGGCAGAGGAGGTGAAGGTGGGTGTTGGAGTAGAGAATAGGATGCCCGAAGAGAAAAAGGTTGAGGTGGAAGATGTGGGTGGAGGTGTGGATGTGGGGAAAGGAATTGTTGTTGGGATTGTTGTGGAGAAAGGTGGGAGGGTGGAAGATGGTGGGATAGAAGTGGATGGTAGTGTGGTGGGTTCATCATTTAGGCTCATGATAAATGAGTCTAATGAGGAGGTACTGATATGTTCCTCAAGATGAGGGCATTCTGTCTTAGGATTTAGCTTTGATGTTGGTGTCCCCGACAGCTGTTGTGATGGTAAACGTGCCCTAGATGGTCATTTTACCGGTATTTTTGTTACCCTAGTTATCGAGGTAGTGATACTAAGTTCTGTCTGGACCGCTTTGGTTTTCTTCTCTTGTACTTTGACTGAAGCTAGGATGTTGGTAAGCTCTTCTTCGGTGAAGAGTAGCTTTTCCTTGTCATAATCAGTGAGCTCCCAGAAGCAGTAGTAGAGTTCTCGAAGATTTTACTGTAAGGCAGAAAATGTAGTGCAATTTTGCATCCTTTTCTTTGATAATGTAAGAGTTCTTCAAGGTTTGTTCATTGGTAAGGATGTCGCCCTTGATCTGTGTGCACCTGGGGAGTAATCTTTCCATCTTGAGGTATTTAATAATGGAAGCTATGTGTCCGCCCATGCAGATTTCTTTCCCTAGGGCATATGCTGAAAACATGTGTATCATGTGTCGTCCAATATTGACTAGCATGCCATGTAGAACAGACCAGAGAATAAAATGATCAGAGGTGATAACATTCCCGCCCTCTGTTATGGGGAAGAGCGCACCAGTGAGAATTTTTTGAAGCGTGCACACTAACCCAGAGTGAATATTAGAGGCCTTGCAGGTCTTCGCCTCATAATTTGGGGTCCCTGTTAGGGATTTCCAGAAGTTGTGTATATTAAATAGGGAGCTCTCTGTGCTAATAACTTTGGCCTTTTTTAGCTGCTCCTGGTTGTCTATGAAGATTTCATTCAATAGATTTTCTATTATGACAACATTGTTACCAAAAAGTTTGGTGACCAGCCTACGGTCACCTCCGCCCCTTGCTCTATCCATAATGTCCACAGATTCTTTATTGATATGTGTAAAGAATTTTGTTGTGTGCTCGACGTATGATATCTCGGGGATAAAACACAGTCTTGAGAGATTTACGTTATCGAGCAGGGTGAGGATTCAATCGTATATCCACATCTTTTTTAGTACGCTGGAACAGACGTACCTTGTTGGTTTCAAGGTTTTGTCGATGGATGGGAGGGTGTGGATGAATAGGTTTTCTGGTGGTGGTGCGGTAGTGGTTATGGTGGGGAAGATAGGAGCATTGTTGGTAGCGGGAATGGTAGTGGGGGTGGTGGTAGCGGTTGATGGGATGTATCCTACCAGGGTTTGTTCCCTAGCAGTAACGGGGTGGACATGCTTCCTTGCCTGGTTCTTCGTAGGTTGTTCTTTGGAAGCTTGTTGGACCTTCCTTTTCCTCTTTGAATTTGTAGTTGGGGATTCCTACTCGAGGGTTGGCTCGTATTCTAAGCCTTCGTCACTTGAACAAATTTCTTCTACTTCATGCTCAGGCTCCTCGGATAGACACCTGTTGAAGCGGTCAATTTCACTCATGACCGCGAGTAGGTTGAATTTAGGTGGGACTGTTCTAGTCTTGTTATAGATGTCTATGATTTTCTGGAGCTTGGCTCGGTCCTCCATCAGTTGCTCCGTTGTCTAGAAAGGGGCGCCGGTGATTCTGGTGGCTTATTTTGCTGGTGAGGCCATTTCTGGAAAGTAATCAGAAAAATCATGTGTTCGAAAATTTTGAATTTATATAAGTTTATTATAAGGAAGAAGGTTGCATTATGTAAGTGTTAAGGTTTTTATGTTTTATTGGGTCCCTCGTCCAAACGGTTTGAGGACCGTTTGGCACCAAATGGTTTGGAGACCGTTTGGGTCCAAATGGTTTGGAGACTGTTTGGGTCCAAATGGTCCCACGTCCAAATGGTTGAGGACCATTTGGCATCAAACGGTTTGGAGACCGTTTGGGTCCAAACGGTCCCACGTCCAAACAATTTGAGGACCGTTTGGAAAGTGAAACATCGGGATCGCTGGAAAAGGTGAACGACGGCGGCGACGTGCGCATTGATAAAAAAGCGCTAGCGGCGGCGATAGAAAAGATAATCGCGTCGGTGACGTAGACGTTAGCGATTGTAAAAATGAAGATGGTGTGATGACAGAGGTGTTGGTGATGGTGGTGGCATTGGTCTACCTTGCTGCTGCGGGTGATGATGACGACGGCGAGGCAACGAACGACGGTAACGATGGTGCGGAAGTCGTAAAGACACTCAGAAGCGAAGGTGACGTCGGTGATGGTGGCAGAACGAACTGGCGTCGCGAGCTGCGTGGGAGTGAGAATCGGAGGAAATGAAACAGTGCTCGTGCGAGGGTTTAGAGAGTTTGAGATTTGAAAGAAAGAAAAGGGGAGGGGTGGGGTTATATTTATAGGATTTGGGGGTGTCGTTACAAATTCCCAAAATCAAACGGTTTCAAGACCGTTTGGGCTCCAAACGGTTTGAGACCGTTTGGGCTCCAAATTGTTTCGGGTCCATTTGGTTCCAAACGGTCTTAAGACCGTTTATCTTCAAACTGTTTCAAAACCATTTAAGATGGTTTAGGTTTTTTATTTTTATATTTTTATGTTTGTTTTGGTTTTTTAGGTGAATTTTTATTTTTTCATATTAAAGATGATAAACCTAAATGAAACGAAGAAGCAAAAATAAAAAATAGTGATACTCAGATCTTGGGTTGCCTCCCAAGTAGCACCTGAGTTTTACGTCGTTGGCTCGATGAAGTTTTGATTTTTTTTATGGTGATGCTGTGGGGTCTCAGATCTCAATAGTTTGTCTCAGAATTTTGTCAGCTAGAGTATAGTATTTCTTCACTCTATGACCATTGACTGTACTCTCTCCTCCATTGTCATCAACTATTATGATGACTGCAGTCAGATATATGTGCTTGATGGTAAAAGAGACGGATCACTTTGTACGAAGTTTCCCGGGGAACATTTTGAGTTTGGAGTTGAAAAGAAGGACTTTGTCTCCAAAAGTGATGTCTTTTATTTTGAGATGACCATCGTGCCACATCTTGGTTTGTTCTTTGTAGATCATAACACTTTGGTATGCGGTCATTCTGAGCTCCTCTAGTTCTTGCAACTGGAGTTCTCTATTTTCTCCAGCGCTTTTAAAATCAAAATTCAGTTGTTTAATGGCCCACCAGACCTTACGTTCTTGTTCCACTGGAAGATGACATGATTTCCCATATACCAAATGGAACAGGGTTGTTCCAATCGATGTTTTATAAGTTGTGCGGTAAGCCCAAAGGGCATCGGGAAGCTTGATGGACCAGTCGGTACGATGTCTATTGATGATTTTCTCTAAGATTGCCTTCAATTGTCTATTCAAAACTTCGACCTGACCACTAGTTTGTGGGTGGTAAGGTGTGGCAACTTTATGGTTAACTCCATATTTCTTTAGGAGGGCTTCAAAGCTTCATTCCAGAAAATGGGTCCCTCTGTCGGATATGACAATTCGGGTGACTCTGAATCTGGGGAAAATAATATCTTTAAACATCTTAATGAATGGTTTTGAATCACTGGAAACTATGGGTATAGATTCTACCCATTTCGAGACATAATCCATAGTGACTAGTATGTAAGAAAATGCATATGAAGAGGGGAAGGGACCCATGTAGTCTATTCCCCAAATATCGAAAAGTTCGATTTCTTGCCACATAGTGAGAGACATTTCATTCCTTTTAGTTATACCGCCAGAAAGTTGACATTTATTGCATGATTTTACAAAATCATGGGAATCTCTTGCTATTGTTGGCAAAAGAAACCCGATTGTAGAACTTTCAGGGTGGTCTTTTTCAAACTCATGTGTCCCCTAGTGGGGCCGGAATGACAATGTTCTAAGACAGGAGTAATCTCTTCTTTAGGTAGGCAGCGATGGAAAAGTCCGTCTGCACATAGACGAAAGAGATAAGGTTCATCCCAGTAGTATTGCTTAACATCATGGAGGAATTTCTTTTTGTCGTAGTGAGAGGCGGAAGGGTGGATGATTCCTGTAACCAGATAGTTCACTATGTTGGCATACTAGGGAAATTCAGTGGTAATTTTCATAAGTTGGTCGTCAGGGAGGGAGTCTCGGATAGGTACTTTATCATCATCCTCGACTTCAATGCGGCTGAGATGATCAACGACGACGTTTTCCACTCCTCTTTTGTCTTTGATTTCCAAATCAAATTCCTGAAGCATCAACACCCAGCGGATAAGTCTGGGTTTCACGTCTTGCTTTTGAATTAGATATTGTATGGCGGAGTGGTTAGTGTAGACTATGACCTTTGATCCAATCAGGTAGGAGTGGAATTTCTCGAACGCATAGATGAAAGCTAATAACTCCTTTTCTATAGTGGTGTAGTTCTTTTGCGCTTCATCAAGTGTCTTGGACGCATAGTATATTACATAAGGTTTTTTGTCAATTCTTTGCCCTAACACCGCTCCTATAGCATAGTCACTAGCGTCACACATTATTTTGAATGGTTGTGACTAGTCAGGTGCTCTCAGAATGGGTGCAGAGACTAGAGCGTTCTTTAAGGTTGTGAAGATTTGTAAGCATTCTTGGTCAAAATTGAACTCGGTGTCCTTGGTCAATAAGTGGGTCATGGGTTTGGCTACTTTCGAGAAATCTTTAATGAATCTTCGATAAACCCAACATGACCCAAGAATGCATGTACTCCTTTTATGTCTTTCGGCGGCGACAGTTTTGAGATGACATCAATTTTTGCCTTGTCTACCTCAATCCCTCTTTCACTCACTCTATGTCCGAGGACGACACCTTCAGTTACCATAAAGTGGCATTTTTCCCAATTTAGGATAAGGTTTGTTTCCTCGCATCTTTGTAATACTTGTCTAAGGTTGAGTAGACAGTTGTCAAAAGAATCTCCGTAGACTGAAAAGTCGTCCATGAATACTTCCATTATGGACTCGGTTAACCCTACAAAAATAGCAGACATGCACCTTTGGAAGGTAGTGGGTGTGTTGCACAACCTGAAAGGCATTCTTATGAAAGCGTAGGTTCCTAAGGGACAAGTAAAAGTTGTTTTTTCTTGGTCTTCCGGGTGTATAGGGATTTGATAGAACCCAGAATAACCATCGAGGTAACAGAAGAACTTTTGATGGACTAGGCGTTTGAGGACTTCGTCTAGAAAAGGTAGAGGGTAGTGATCTTTTCTTGTTGCTTTGTTTAGTTTCCTGTAGTTGATACACATTCTCCACCCCGTGACAGTCCTTGTGGGCACTAGCTCATTTTTATCATTTAGCACGACAGTGGTTCCTCCCTTTTTGGGGACCACTTGGACAGGGCTAACCCATTGGGAATCTAAAATTGGGTAGATAATACCGACTTTTAGAAGTTTGAGGACCTCGAGGTGAACCACCTCTTTAAGATTGGGGTTCAACTTTCTCTGGTGCTCTCGTGAAGGTTTGAATTCTTCTACCATGGGCAGTCTATGCATGCATAGGGTTGGGTTTATACCTGTCAGGTGAGTTATTTTGTACCCAATGGCTTTCTTATGTTTATACAGAGTGGAACTGATGATTACTGGACATAGTTTTCTTCATCCAGGAAGACATACTTAAGTCATGTTGGTAGGGTTTTCATCTCGGGAGACTTAGGTGCTTCTGTTGTTTCTCAAATAGTAACAGATTTGAGCTCATCAAAAGTGGTTGTTGGTGCTTCTTCAGCTTTCTCTAAGTGTTGTAGGCATTGTTGAACTAATTCGTTGGTTGAGAATTCAACTTCTGGGTTTATTAAGACATTATCTAAATCATCATATGGTTCAGATATTTCCAATTGGGACATTTGATGTATTGCATCTAAGAGAAAAACTTCCTCTTGAATGTTGGGGCCTTTTATGTTGTTGAGGAATCGGAACCGAATTGCTTCTTTTCCCAGTCTCAGAATGATCGTACCAGCTTCGACATCAATGAGTGCCCTGGCTGTGGCAAGGAAGGGTCTGCCAAATATTATTGGGTATCTTAGATCCTCCTTGATATCCATAATGACGAAGTCACATGGGACATAAGAATCCTTGCCTATCCTGACCGGAATGTCTTCAATAATTCCTAGGGGTGCAGTGATAGTGGAATCAGCTAACTGAATTGTCATCGTTGTGGGTAGTAAGTCAGTAAAACCCAATCTTTTACACATGAAATAGGGCATAATAGATATGCTAGCCCCTAAGTCATCTAATCCCTTTTTTCTTGAAGCATTTCCAATACAACATTGACTACCGAAAGAACCAGGGTCCTTCTTTTTCTTTGGCATCTTATTAAGAATGATATCGGAGGTGGTCTGAGCCAGTTTGACCATCTCTTATTCTTCAGTAATATATTTCCTTAATAGCAAGGTTTTCAGATATTTAGCCCAAGCTGGTACTTCAGAGAGGGCATCGAGGAGCGGGATATCAATGTAAAGTTTTTTCATTGCATCCTTGAATTTTTGGAATCTAGTGTCCATTTTAGTCTCTCTCAATCTTCCTGGATATGGTATCCTAGGTTTATATTGCAGAACTTCTGCCTCTTTGGGAGCTTGTTCCTTTTCTTTGCCTTTTACAGTCTCTGCATATTTCTCAATTCCTAGATTCGGGTTTGCATTTGGAGTAAAAATAGGTTTATCATCATCATCATGAGCGATTCTTGTAGCGTCATGAAAGACATGACCAGATCTTATAGTGACGGCATTCAATTGCTCTGGTCTATTTTGATCATGTCTTGGGTTTGACTCCGGTTGACCAGCAAAAGTACCTGCTGGTGGTTTCAATTGGGTAACAATTTGTGCTAGTTGAGCCTCCACATCCTTCTGTTGAACTTGCTGATTGGCAAACATGGTTTGTTGCGACTGTAACATCTGCCTAATAATAGTCATCTCATCGGTTGGCTGGGAAGGAGCATGTTTCTGTTGAAACTGAGTGAGTTGTTGCTGCCCTTGAGGTGGTTGTTGCAGAGGTGGTGTTAACTGAGGTTGTTGTGATTGCTGCAGCTGAGGATGTAATTGTGGGTGCAGAGGAGGATGGGTATATTGATAGTAGGCGGAGGGATTTCTTGGGTAGTTGGATCTCGGAAAATTATTTCTAATATTCCCTTGATTTTGGTTATAGTTACTTTGAGATCCGGGTGGCAACCTATTGGAAGATCCACCTTATGTTTGATGTTCCGGGTTAGCAGTCCCCACAGGATTCCCATATTGAAACCAGGGGTGGTTTCTTGGTTGATTTGGATTATAGTAATCTTGTCCTGGTATGGAATGAATGGAATTGACTTATTCGGGCATCTGATCTTCAGGGTGTTCGATGATCAGTTCATACTACTGTTGTGGTGGTTGCATATCCATCATCATGTTATAAAGTAAGCCACATAATAGTGTAGGGTGATCAGATGCGTGACAGGCTTCACAGGTTCCTGTGGCAGCTTTAACTTGTTGGACTTGGAGGTTTTTCTTCTTATCGTATTCTCCAAATGAAGTTTCAAGCACCTGTTGTTTGTGAGCTATAGTCTTTAAAGCTTCAGCAATAGCTTTCATTTCCATTGATTCCTCAACCTTATAAACTTTGAGGACTCCCTTAGTGGATGATCGTCCCGAATTGGATTGGTTCTCAGCTCCAAGTGTAACGATATTCCAAGCATCCTTGTAGTTCTTCCACATAAAATTTCCTCCAGATGAGGAATCCAAAAATTGCTTGATATCATCACTCACCCCCCTATAGAACGTCTCTATTAATTGATTTTGGGAGATACCGTGATGAGGGCACTTCCTTAGAAGCTCCTTGAATCTTTCCCATGCTTCTACGAGTGTTTCTCCAGGAAGTTGGGCAAAGTGGTTGATCTGCCCCCTAATTTCGTAGGTTAATGAAGGAGGGAAAAACTTTTCTAGGAACTTTTCTTCCAAGGGAGCCCAGGTGGTGATGATTGGCTCCCTATCAAGTGAGTTGTACCAACTCAAAGCCCTTCCGAATAGAGTGAAGTGAAAAGGATGTAGCATTATTGCGTCAAAGGCAACTCCGGCTTGTGGGACAAGTCAGCAAAGTGCCTTGAATCTCTTCAAGTGATCCATGCAGTCATCTCCAGAACCACCGTAGAATGAGATGCACTGTATGATTTGAATCCATTGTGTCCAGATTTCGAAATTGGGTATGTTGATGATTGGTGGCTGGACTGGATGATTGTCTTCATAGTTCTTGGGGACGACATAGTCCTGTAATTGCTTGTTTCTAAGCTCTAACAATGCAACTTCGTTAGCTTCTTTAGTTTCATCTCAGATGTGGGCATGTTCTTCAGCTCGGATTTCCACTTGGACCTGAGCACGAGTGTCAGCAATGAGTTGTGCTCTCTGAGCAGCTATGGCGGCGTTGACCCTATCCATTACTACCGTAGCTTGGCATTAATCTTCAGCCATTTGTCTGGTTCTTTGGCGGTTAAGTCTTATGCGGCGGTGGAAACTTTTCTCTACCTCAGAGTCATACTCTGGATAAGGGGAGAATCCGAGATTATGTGATGGTTGCATACACGTCTTCTACCTGAGTAGATGAAGAAATACACTTTTTAGATGATGCAGGAGATATGATGAATTCAAGGATATATAGAGTAATGTTTAAAGAAAAAGGTGTAAAACCCTAACCAACTAGCAAGATGATAAATGAAATTAAAACGTTCCTTTGTCCCCAGCAACGGCACCAATTTTTGATGGAGCTTCCACTCGCATGGAGTTGCGTGCACCACTAAAAATCCTAAAGATAGTGAATCTTTAGGTTTAGCCTTGCTTATACTAGATTAAAACTCCACCCATGTATGTTAGGATACGTGGAAGCCTTATCATAGTATAGTTAAGGGTCGAATCCACAGGACAACGGACTTGTTAGGATCAACAAGATAGAAAACGTTAGAATTTCATTTAGCTCCTTAACATTTGGTATTTAGATAAAAGAGTTGATTTGATTGATTAAACTAAGTGCAAGTAAAACAAAAGCAAGAAAATAAATTTAAGGTTGTAAACAATGTTAAGAAACCACTAGGATGTGATAGGCTTTCACCACCTACGCATGGATCAAAACATACAACATAAAAAACATAACCTGCAATAAGAGTCTAAACAGTTAGTATCTTTGTAGATTTAGCTTCCTTTCAGAGAACTATCTACGAGAAGTGCGGGAATGTTGCAATGCCATCCATCCTCAAATGAATGGTCACTTGCTTTGCAACATTCCCCTCGCAAAGTGTCTCCTCGACTTATCAAGGTTGTACTTTCATACATCAACTGATTCCATTTCATAGTATGAAAGTATGACGATGGAAGTGAATTTACTCCACTTCTTGAAGGACACTCCTAGATACCGAAATAGATGCATGGTGACTACATGCATCAAGAACCAACATTCAATCAAGATTCAAATCTAATAGTACAAACGTAGACAATTCATACTAAAAGATAAAAGATAACACAAGTTGGTGATCAAGCAACAAGCATTCATTAAACGATTGATGTCGAACTGAAAAGAAAGTATATCTCTATTGCAAACTTATGGATTACATTGCATGAAATGAAAACATGGGTAGTGGGGCTACTCCCCACACCCTAGTGTATAAGACTAATCGCTCATGGAAAGGACAAAGAAGGAGGCAAGAAGAGAGAGAGAACGTCATCTCCACGAAGGAGGGAGGAAGGTCGACCCCTTGGAGAGAGAGAGCAACAATCTTCACACTTTGTAGGTTGCTTGATGATGAATCCTCCTCTTCCCACCTTCTTTGGCGATGAGAGAGAGAGCATCTTCTGGATGGAGTGTGGATCTCATACCGGCAGCCTCAGGGCGGTGGATGAAGGATGGAACAGCTCTTGAGCAGCGGAGGCAGCCTTTGGACGTCTGAAAACTTGATGCATTGTGAGGACCCTTGAGGTTTTATTTATTGGCTTTGAGTGAAGTCCAAACGGTTTGGGCAGTTTTGGGCCCAAACGGTCGTGAAGACCGTTTGGGTTCTAAGACCGTTTGGACTCTCTCAGTTTCAAAACCGTTTGTACTCTCCCCGTTTGGAAACCGTTTGAGTCCTTGTGGTCTTGAAACCGTTTGCCTTTATTCGGTCTTGGGATCGTGTAACTTTATGCGGTCTTGGGACCGATTGATCTCCATTCGGTCTTGGGACCGTTTGGTGTCCATTCGGTCTTGGGACTGTTTGGTGTCCATTCGGTCTTGGGACCGTTTGGTGTCCATTCAGTCTTGGGACTGTTTGGTGTCCATTCGGTCTTGGGACCGTTTGGGGCTTTTGTAGTTTTTTTTTTTACTTTTCTGTAAGAAATAAAAGGAGAACAGTTAGGCTAATGACATATTTACAAAAAAAGTGGAAAATTAAAGATTATATCTAATTTATTTAAGAAAGAGTATGGAACACTAAGAAAAATTAATAAGAAAACATCGCTAAATGGGAGGTTATCAACCTTGCATGTTGGCCTAGGGTTTGGATCCACCCTTCTTATGATCGTCTGGTGTACCCTTGATTTTATTCTTGGTCTTGGTAAGTGAGATCTTCCTCTTTACCTACATTTTTCCTTATTTTCCTACCTTTCTTCTTTCTCTTCTTGGCCTAACCCATGGTGTTCCATGATATTTATTGAGTTAGACCTTGAAGGACATCTCTTCTTTGCCTATATAAATAGGGTTTGCTCTCTTTCTTGCTTCCTTGACCTATGGTTTTCTTCTTTCCTTGGTGTTGGAGCTAGCTTGGTTGTGAGGAGTGCTCAAGCTAGACTTTCTTTCCCATTTCCTTCAATCTACCTTACTATTTGGAGCTTTCTACATCAACTCTATGGCGAGTTATATAACTTTCTCCACTATTATTGTTTACCTCTATCTTGCATGCACATAATCTTACTATAAAACGTGGTTACAAATAAAAATATAGTATCCTTATCTAGGGTTTGTTCTCACATGATGATCTTGAGTGGTTATCTCTTTTCGAAAAACCCTAACTCTTATGCTTAAGTTATCCTTACTGGTGGAGGTTTTGCTGCCTACATGCATGTGAAAATAATTGGTTTTGCTCTTGCATTTCTAGGGTTTTAAGTTGGTTTTCCTCTTTTCTATGTACCCGATGGTTTGATTTTGGGTTCAGTTGAGTTAACTTCTTTGTGCCAATTCATGGCATCGGCTTTGTGGTTGTTTCATATATTATGTGGTTGATGACGTATGGGTGTCTTAAGGGTCACTAAGAATTGATCTTCTTGAGTGGTCGCTAAGTTGTTGACTTTATGTGGTCAAAGAGATTTTAAACCCCAATGATTGATGGAATTTTTTATTCTCTTTGGTCACCAAAGATGGTCACCCTCAGCGATCGATGAAGTTGGTGAACCTAGTTTCAGCTCTCTCTAATATCCCAGGTCTTATGTGGTCACCAACTTTACCATTTCTTAGCGGTTGATGACACTTCAGACTTGGATGGTCGATGAAGATTTCTAACCTACACGGTAGTTATGTTGTGTTAACCCTATGATGATGATGGTTGACTTTATACACTCATGATTGATGATGAGGATAGCAATTAGGGTTTACCTTCAAAATTGCTTTTAGTAACCCTAATTTGTTGGTAAGTAGTTGTACGTGGTCTAATTATCTTACCTTTGCCCTTGAAAGATTACAAACCTAAAGTTTTAGTAAAGTGTTGTTTGGTAATGTTAATCCAACTATTCTCAACGAAACTAACTCTAATCCAAGTAAGTGATGATAACACTTACCTTTCTTCAGTGACTAGCATGATGATGGAGTACATTCTCTATTAATGTTGTTGTAACCCTAATTTGTTGTTCTACGAACTTTATAACTTCTAAACACAATGTTGTATCAACTTGTGCAATAGCTTGGAGAGCAATAAAAGTAGAAGGTTGGATAGTTGTTGTGGAATCATAGAGTTTTCCATGTACTCTCAGGTCTGGAAATGGGATGTTTTGTAGATTATATGTATATCGACATGTGGTTTTGGCAGTGCACAATGATATGTACATAGTGTGTATATGTGGAACGTCTCTCTTTTGTTCATTGGTTGTGGTTGATGCCATCAAGCATATATGTATATACCCGATATGGTATGTGATGTTATACAAGTTGATGGACCTTATGTAATGTTTCTAAACATGATAGTAATTTTTAAATTGGTTTTAAATTACATATTTTCTGGCTATGTGGTTAATTAGTAGTTGATCTTGTGTTTTGTTGTGAGTAATATGGTTTGGTGTGGTGAGGTGTCACATCATGCTACAGGTTGGTATTAGAGATTTAGGTTCATTGAGTCTACATGGTCATAGGACTTGGGTTTGTGTCTATTCGTACATAATCCAACATATATGATTATAGCTTCTACAAATATGTCTCGAAAATGTGAAGAACATGTAGAGAGTAGTTATTTTGTTCCAGAAGGTGGTAGTGGGAGGAATGCACGTGAAGATAGAGTGTCTAAGATGGGGCCGGAGCAGCCTGTGATGCCTTATTTTGACTCTGTAGCCATGGAAAATCTGGCATTTTAGTCCATGTTTGGACAAGTTATGACAACAATTATGCATATAGCAAATACGATGCCCGTACCTCAACCTAGGGGTGTTGTCCCTAATGTAGAATCTCAAGGTTTTGGGAATACATTTGAGAAGATGTGATGTGTTGGAGAGGGCGAGTTTGTGAGTACAATAGACCTGTATGATGCAAATATGTGGTTGACTGAGATCAAGAAGACTGTCAGGATCCTCAATATCCCAGAAGAGGATAAGTTGAAGCATGCAATTTATCTATTGAAGGGCAGTGCTACCCACTGGTGGGCCCTAGAAGAGGAGAATAGACCTAGAGTTGTGGTTGGTTGGGAAGAGTTTCGGTGAAAGTTTGTGAGCCTATACTTTAAGAGACGTATCAAGGATGAGAACATAGCCCAGTTTGAGAAGATAAGTCAGGGCTTGATGTCGATCAATGATTATGAGGTGATGTTTATGGAGTTTTTGTGGTTCTTTCCTCACATGGTGGAAATATAGAAGGAGAGAATTTGCAGGTTTGAGAAGGTTTTAAGATCAGAGTTGTCTACAACGGCTATTGCTTTGGAGAATAGGGCGAGGTTCTCTACCTTTATGGAGTCGGTGAAAAGAATTGAGCGGTCTGCTATCCAGAAATGTGAAAACAACGCTAAGAAGAGGCCACCTCAGTTTCAGGGACAGTCGTTTGGAGGCTTTAAGAAGGCAAGGTTTTCTTCGCCTTAGTTACAATAGAGATCAACTTTTTCCTAGCCGAGGTCAGGTGTGTCGTCATAATGGTCTCTGAGCAAGGTTTGAGGTCATAATTTTCCACCTATAGGAGCACATAGCACAGAATATGTGTTAGTGATAAGGCCGACTAGGATACAATATGATTCAAGGACTTGTCACAAGTTTGGACAAGTGGGACATATCATGTGGGAATGCACCATGAAGGATGAAGAAGTGACACAGCACCCAAGGTAGAGTTAGTGAGGTTCCCAGCAACATCAATTCAATAGTGGTAGTGGTATAGGGCACGGTCATGCATCGCAGGTAGGATCATCTGGGCCAGCTAGCATAGGGCGTGGATGATAACATGTAAAGGCTCCATTCTAAGCAATGAGTCAGTAGGAGGGAGTGGTCAATCCACAATCATGATAGGTCAGATGGAACTTTTTCATTCTGATTTATCTACTTCTTCTTTTGTATCTATTTTGGTTGATCCGGGTGTGACACACTCTTTTATCACCAGAGAAGTGATAAATAGTTGTTATCTACCTCTTTGTAATAGACCTGATAGACTTCGATTAGAAACCCCTCTTGGTTATTATGCCAAGCTATAAGAGGTATGTCCATCTTGCGTTCATTCCTTCTCAGGACGCAACATTCAAGTGGACCTTATGCCACTCGATATGCACCCTAGGAATGGATACCTCAGATTATTACAAGGTTGTTAGGGACTATAGTTCCAAGGTGGTGACGTTCTATAATGGAGAGGTCTCATGGATCTTCTAGGAAGATAGGAAGATTCTTCCTATGTGTTTGATGTCATCCATGACAGTGGAGAGGCTTATGAGACATGAGTGCCAGGATTTCTTGGCACATGTTGTGGATACCAAGGTGAGGAGTCCTAGTATCTAGGAGGAACCTATAGTGTGTGAGTTCGAGGATGTCTTTCCTATAGAGTTTCCTGATGTTCCCCCTCCTAAAGAGATTGATTTTGAGATAAGTTGTGTTCCTAGAGTGCATCCTATAGCACAGTCACCCTACAAGATGGCATCGATAGATATGAAGGAGTTGAAGAAATGTTGCATGAGTTTATGGAGAAGGGTTTTATTAGACTGAGCACTTCCCCTTAGGGTGATCCCGTGCTATTTAAGAAGAGAAATGTGGTTTCGTGAGGTTGTGTATAGACTATTGATAGTGGAACAAGGTCATGATAAAGAACAAGTACCCGTTTCCAAGGATAGTATGATTTGTTTGATTAGTTGAGAGGTACCACATTGTTTTTAAAGATTGATATGAGGTCAGGATATCAACAAATGAGGATCAAGGTAGATGACATACCTAAGAAAACTTTTAGGATAAGTGATGGTCATTATGAGTTTGTGGTTATGCCATTTGGTCTAACCAACATGCTAGCAGCTTTTATGGATCTGATGAATAGGGTGTTTAGGATGTACCTGGATCTATTCGTCGTGGTGTTCATACATGATATCCTGATATAATCTAGAGGTAGACAACAACATGAGCAACATCTTCACTAGGCATTGATGTTGTTGAGGAAGAAAAAGTTGTATGCCAAGTTTAGTAAGTGTGGGTTCTTGTTGACCGAGGTGTCTTTTTTGGATCACATGATATCTGCTAAAGGCATTTATGTGGATCCTAAGTAGGTACAATCATTGATGGAATGGGAAAAACCGAAGAGACCAGAAAAAGTTTGAAGTTTCCTAGGCTCGGTAGGCTACTATAGAAGATTCATAAAGAATTTTAGTGTTGTGGTGTTACCCCTAACCAACTTGACAAGGAAATATGTTCCTTTGTCCAGGATGACTAGTGTCACTGATCTTTCCAGTTGCTGAAGGAGAAGTTGACCAGTGCACTTGTGTTGGTTGTACCAGAGAAAGGAAAAGGCTACATTGTCTTTTGTGATGCATCGAAGAATGGTTTGGAATGTGTGTTGATGTAGGACAAGAACATGATTTCTTTTGCTTCATGAAATCTCAAGAAATACGAGGAGAACTACCCAAAACATGATTTAGAGCTTGCAAATGTGGTCCATGCCTTGTATATCTAGAGGCAATATCTATATGGACAGAAGTGTCAGATCTTCATCGATAATACAAACCTTCAATATATATTCTTGAAGAAGGAGTTGAACATGCGACAAAATAGATGGATGGGGTCGATCAAGGACTATGATTGCATGATAGACTACCATCCAGGGAAGGAAAATGTGGTGGTCGATGCATTGAGAAGGAAGTCATCTTCACTATTATTTGTGGATGAGGCCCATTTACATGCCTTGGTGTGCCACAATGGGACATGTTAGTGTTGCTTCATCTGATGAATGTGAAGATGGAGGTCTCATTGTTGGCAGGGTTGTTAACACTATTACAGGTGAAGCCTACATTGATGCAACACATTAGAGAAGTGCAGGGGAATGATAGTATGATACAGAACATCTCGGTAGAGTTTGGTAGTAAGAAGTATGATGGTTTTCATGAGACAGATGATGGGATAGTTTTCTTTCACAACCGGACAGTGGTACCAGATGATGATGGTCTGAGGAAGATGGTACTTAAGGAGGCTCTTTCCTCAATGTACATGATGTATCCTGGAAGTATGAAGATGTACCATGATATGAAGGACCTGCATTGTTATCTTGGTTTGAAGCATGATGTGATAGAGTTTATTGCTAGATGTCCAATCTGTCTGTAGGCCAGGGAAGAACATCAGAAGCACACAAGAGATTTGCAACCTTTGTTGATATCGTAGTAGAAATGGGATCGTATTACCATGGACTTTATGGTTGGTCCTCCGAGGACATCCAAAGGTCATGATTCCATCTAGGTAATAGTTGACAGGTTGACCAAGTCAGTCAATTTATTGTCAGTCAAGACAATGTATACAAAAGATAAGTCAACAAAAATCTATGTGGATCAGATCGTTTGTTTTCATGGTATTCCAATGATCATAGTGTCTGGAAGAGGTCCACAATTTATGAGTCATTTTTGGGAACATATGCATGCAGCTATGAGGACACACCTAAAGTTCAACACAGCTTTCCACCCATAGACAGATGGTCAGTCTAAAAGGACCATTCATACTTTGAAAGATTTGTTGAGGGAATGTGTCTTGTAGTTTCTCGAGAGTTGGGACGTGTACTTGAGTTTGATAGAGGTTTCCTACAACAACAGTTGTCGGAGGAGCATAGATATGGCACCTTATTAGGCTTTGTATGGAAGACATTATCGGTCACCACTTTGTTGGTACAAGACGAGTGAGTATCATCTTTTGAGTCTCAAGCTAGTGCAGCAAAATACAGAGAATATCAAGCTTATGTTTCAAGTTTGGTCCAGTTTGGACACTCTTTGAGCTAGTTATGCATATATGTGCTTGTTTTGGACCTAATTATAATTTACCTATACATGAGGTTTTCTTGCAGTTTGTCACATGACATTTGTGTCTCACATGTGCTGACATCATGCTTGACATAGTTGAGCTTTAGGGCGCCTTGTTGCACCTTGGTTTGAATGGTGAAATAATGTGTTGAGAATTAGGGTTTGCATGGGTGCCCTAGTTGATAGTTGACCTTGATGTGTGTTTGATTGATGATCTCTTATTTTTGGCAATCACCAAGATTTCTTTTGACCCATGTTCTTTATGGTCAGTGATGTTTCGTGTGCCCCCTCTGGTCTTGGCGGCTGATGACGTTCATGACCCCTCTTGGTCCCCAAGGTGCTTTAGTGGTTGCTATGTTTCTCATTGGTCACTATGTTTTTCCAGACCAGGTGTGGTCAATGGTGTTTCTTATTTTGAATGTCCAAGTTGCATGCATGAGTGTGGTGCTTGCATGAATGAGATCTCTTGGACACATGACATGTTTAGCATGTCACCTGACTTCCTTCCTCTCTCTCCAACCCTATCTCATATAAACCCCTTCATTTTCATGCAAATAACCTCTTTACACTCCTAGTTTCCTCTCTCTTTTCTTATTTCCTTGCGCTTGGAGCTTGTCCCCTCTTGTTTGGTGGTGAAGGAGGAGTTAAAGGATAAATAAGGAGAAGAAGGTCGATCTACGTTGCATGTTGGCCTATGGTTTTACATCCACCCTTCTTGTGATTGTTTGGTTCACCCTTACTTTTCCTCTTGGACTTGGTAAGGGTGATCTTCCTCTTTACCTATATTTTTCCTTGTTTCCCTACCTTTCTTATTTTTCTTCTTGACCGAACCCATGGTGTTACATGGTAATTCTTGAGTTAGAGCTTGAAGAACATATGTTCTTTGCCTATATACCTACGATTTTCTCTCTTTCTTGCTTCCTTGACCTAGGGTTTTCTTCTTTCCTTGGAGGTGGAGCTAGCTTGGCTGTTAGGAGTGCTCAAACTAGGGTTTCTTCCCCTTTCCTTCAAGCTACCTTGCTATTTGGAGTTTTCTACATCAACTCTAAGATGAGTTATATAACTTTCTCCATTGTTATTGCTTACCTCTATCTTTCATGCACATAATCTTACTCTAAAACATGGTTACAAATAGAAAAATAGTATCCCATATATAGGGTTTGTGTTCATATGGTGATCTTGAGTGGATATCCATTCCAGTGTCAGTACTTGCTAGATGGTGAAACAAGTTCTACTTTACTAGAAACTTGGAGTCATATATTGATGAGAATATGCATATTCACAAGGATGGTTGTGGTCATACCTTTGTAGGAGAATGGTTGAGATTATATCTTAGATGATTGTGATTTAGTATGTATGATGTGATTGAGGATGGATACAGTTATACCTTGAATGTTTGGGATTGTATACCCAAGTTTCACTATGTCGTACCTATATATGAAGGGCAGACCAGATAGTTTTACAGCTTGACCTTATGTTTCACTGTGGCAGACTCATATTGACCAAGGGTGGATGAGATCTTAGGATTCCATCTGTCCTACAGACATGGTATGGAAATTAATTTTGACTTAATAGTGGTCAATTGGAATTGAGTGGATACCACAATTCCTTAGGACTTAATAAAAGACATAATCCAGCCATGTAGTAATCTATGTAGGGTTAAACACACTTCACATTGGATGTTAAACCTTGCCTTGTTTTTGATACTGTTTAATTGTTAGATAGTAGGGTAAGAGAAATCAACTATATAGAAAGTGGTAGATTTACATGTTTCCTTATATACTGTGCTAGCCATGTTTTACCTATTTTAGTTACTTAGCCAACTTAACCTGTTTAAACTATTTAATTTTCTTAAGCTTCTTAACCTACTTATTTAGCTAAATCTGCTCATCTTATCTAATAAAGATTGTCTTGATGTAACCAATTATCATTGGTTGAGAGTTATATCTCTCCCCTGGACATGGGTCTCACCTTGTGGGTCACCAAATCTTTTTAGGTGAACGTCAGCGATGTGGTCACGATCGTGATGTTGAGGAGGAGAAGCTTGGAGAGAAGAAGAAGAAGAAGGTTAGATAGTTTTTGTAGAGTCCTAGAGTCATCCATGTACTCTCAGGTTCAGGCATGGGTTGTTTTATAGATGATATGTATATCGTCACATGGTTTTGATAGTGTGTAGTGGTTTGTACATAGAGTGTATGTGTGGAACATCTCTCTTTTGTTTACGAGTTGTGGTTGATGCCACTGGACATATATGTGTATACCTGATATAGTATGTGATGTAATATAGGTTGATGGACCTTATTTAATGTTTCAAAACATGAAAGTAATGTGTAAATCGGTTTAAATTTACCCATTTTCTGGCTATGTGATTAATTAGTAGTTGATCACGTGTTTTGTTGTGAGTAATCTTGTTTGGTATGGTGGGGAATCACATCATGCAACAGAGAGTGAGTGATCTATTAGGACTCATACATACTGATGTGGGTGTCCCTTTTAGAATAAATGCTAGAGGTGGTTATCAATACTTCATTACCTTCACTGATGACTTCAGTAGGTGTGGTTATGTTTACTTGATGAAACATAAGTTAGAGACCCTTAAAAAGTTCAAGGATTTCATGAATGAAGTAAAGAACCAACTTGGTAGAAGTATTAAGGCACTTCATTCTAATCAAGGTGGAGAATACTTAAGTCAAGAGTTTGAGGACCTTTTGTGAGGCCATGGTATCGTATCACAATGGACTCCACCTAGAACACCACAACATATTGGTGTATTAGAAAGAAGTAATTGCACATTTCTAGATATGGTGTGATCAATGATGAGTTTTGTTGACCTTACGACTTCCTTTTGGAGACATGCTATAAAAACCCTAGCGTTTACACTTAACCACATACCATATAAATTGGTTCAAAAGACACCATATGAGATATGGTATGGGAAACGTCCCAATGTGTCTTTTATGAAGATTTGGGGATGTGAATCTTATGCCAAGAAAATGTTTCCTGAAAAGCTTGGACTCAAATCTGATAAATGTTATTTTGTTTTACATCCCAAAGAAGCTAGGGGATACTACTTTTGCATTCCATCTGACAACAAAGTGTTTGTTTCCAAGACTGGTTTATTCCTTGAAAAGGAATTTATTTTCAAAGGAATCAGTGGGGAAAAAGTAGAACCCAAAGAGGTTCAAGACCAACAAGAAAACATTAAACCTATAGACGTACAAGAGAAACAAAGAGACTCACAAATTGATGTAGAATCTCAAATTTCTCATGTAACACAAGAACCTCGTAGATCTAGTAGGAGATGCCTTGAGCCTAAAAGATTTGGTTATCTTGTGACCCAAGAAGGCAATGAGTTGGTCATAGTTGATGAGACAACAACCTACCTAGAAGATAATAAGGGACCAAAGTCTGAGAAATGGCTTGAGGTCATGAGATCTAAGATGGAATATATGTACACAAATAAGGTATGGATCTTGGTGGATCCACTTGAAGGGGGAAAACCCATTGGGTGCAAGTGGGTCTTCAAGAAGAAGACCGACATGGATGGTAATGTACAAAACTATAAGGGTAGATTGTTCACAAATGATTTCAAAAAAATTCAAGATGTTGACTATGACGAAACCTTTTCTCCAGTTCCCATGGTTAAGCCCATCAAGATTGAGCTTGCCATTGTAGCTTACCATGACTATGAGATTTGGCATATGGATGTTAAAATTGAATTCCTTGATGGGAATCTTCTTGAGGATGTGTACATGACACATCCTGAAGGTATTATAAAACCAAAGGATGCAAATAAAATATGTAATCTATAAAGGTGAATCTATGGATTGAAGGAAGCATCTCGGAGCTGGAATCTTTGATTTGACAAAATAGTCAAAGAGTTTGGCTTTAGTCAAAATGAAAATGAACCTTGTATTTAAAATAAGGTTAGTGGGAGGATGATTGTATTCATCATAGTATCTAGATGACATACTATTGATGAGGAATGTCATTCCTTCTTTATAGATGGTAAAGACCTAGCTAGGAAATACTTTCTCTATTAAGGACTTAGGAAGAGCATCCTATATGTTGGGCATCAAGATCTACATAGATAGATCTAGAAGGCTTATTGGACTAAGTCAGAGCATAGAGATTGACAAAGTGTTGAAGAAGTTCAACATGGAGAACTCAAAGAGAGGAAACCTTCCCATGTCTCATGTAGTTTCTATTTCTAGAGATCAATGTCTGAATTTTTGTGAAGACAAGGAGTGCATGAGTATTATTCCATATGCATCTGCAATTGCATCCATCATGTATGCAATTTTATGTACTTATCCCTATGTCTCATTTATTGTGAGCATGATGAGTAGATATTAATCAAAGCATGGTGAGGATCATTAGATAGTTGTGAAGAACATCCTTAAGTACTTAAGAAGAACTAAGGATCAGTTTCTTATATATGGCAGATAGGAAGAGTTGGTGGTACAGGGCTACACAGATGCAAGCTTCCAAACTGATAAAAATGACTACATATTACATACTAGATTTGTGTTTTGTCTCAACAACAGAGCTTTGAGCTGGAAGAGTTCCAATAAAGAGGTAGTTGTGGATTCTACAATAGAGGTCGAGTATATTTTTGCATCCAATGCAGCAAAGGAAGTTGTTTGGATCAAGAAGTTCATATCTAAACTTGGGGTGGTTCCAAGCATCAACGATACAATTGAGCTATATTATAAAAACAATGGAGCAATTTTACAAGCTAAGGAACCCATATCGTATATGTGTTCCAACCATATACAAAGGTGGTTCCATCACATACAAAAGGTCGGACATGGAGGAGATGTGAAGATTTGTAGAGTACCAACCCAAAGTAATGTGGTTGACCCCTTAACAAAAGCACTTTCACAGTAGAAGCATGATGGTCAGGTTAGATCACTTGGGATTAAATTCATGGGTGGAATGCTCTAAGTGTGAGTGGGAGTCTATTGGTATGTATGCCTAGAGAGACAACCATATGATGGTTGCAATGGCATATTGTGTAAATGGTTTGATTAGCAATAAAGACAATATTTCAATTTATTCTATTTTATTTGGTTATGAGATAATGACGTAACATAATAAATGTCTAAAGAATGATGATATTAGATGACATATGTCTTCAGGTTTAGAACCTGAACAATGAGATCATATGTATGACTAGATTACATAAATTCTTGTTATGTCCCTAGTCGGTTGTTACAGTGAAAGGCTAATAGACAACAATAACACATAAGACTAGAGTGTTTGTTGGTTGATGACATAATCTAATTAATTCATGATATGTGATATCAAAGCAAACACATGGATACTTGTTAAAGAATAGTGTATCAAACATACCCACCTTAAGAGTGATATATGGAAATCGTGATTGGTAGTCAGAATCATCTCTTATGGTGATGGTGGAGATTGTGGTTCTTAGACCTGAAGCCACTACACTCATCACATGTCATTCAGCATACTTTAACATCATACACCATGACCTTGAATAAGGGTTTCCATAAAGGTGGTGCTCAGGTGCATTGTGACACATTGGGATGACTATGAGTGATGCATATGGAATTTATCTCTCCTATAGGAGTTTGATATCCTAGCCACTTGATAAGCAAGACTGAGAAATGGATGACCATGCTCGTGTGAGTTAATATGTAATATTGAGCTTACATATATATCAGACAGTCTGTTCTAGTTCAAGGAACATGGATTGAACATTAAAGAGGATGAAGATTCCATGCCTCGAGTTCAATTCAGATATTAGTGACAAAGGAACTATACAATCACTATAACACCAATTACATATTATCCGTTGAAGTTGTTCTTCAACTTTCCAATTACTTGGGTAGAAATGATGTGTTCCTAGATACTACTCATTGCTTGTGATGTCATAAATTAGTTATGGACATTCACTACAAATGTAATTTGGAACCTATAGGGTCACACAAATAGGATACACTTGGAATAGGAGTTTTTTCAAGAATGATATTTAACTTGATTACTAAGGTGTTTAGGTATTCAATTTAAACAACGGTGATTGAAAATTGACTGACTCGACTATGAACTGACCAATTCAAGTGTTGAACTAATCAATTGGAGTGCCAGGTTAATTGGAAACAATATTGGCTAAACAATGCCTGAACTAGGGTATGAAATGACTAGTTCACTATGTGAACTGATCAGTTCAAGGTATGAGATGACTGGTTAAAGAATTAAACCATGTGGTTCATTGATCAATTTGATTGGATTAAGAATTCATATCGACGTCATGTTGTGCATTAATCAAACATTAATTGTCAATACAATTGTGATTGGGAAACATGATGAAACGAACGATTTAAGGGTTGAACTGATCATCACATGCAAGTTGATCGATTCATCTGGGAACTGATCATTTCACTACTCGCAGGATATAAAAATTTATGAAATTCCATCCCCTTCAACTCCCACTCAAAATGGGAACCTTGACCTTTACCCTCCTATAAATAGAGGGGTATTGAGCACTTCTCAGACACATCAATTAGTTCTAACAATTGTTGTCTTCTCTGGTTGTGGTAACCAAGAGAACCTGAGAAAGTCCTACCCGATAAAGGCAGGGATAGTAAGGGATAACAATCGTGGGGGAGCACATTTGTGCTAGTACACCAACTAGAAAGGACAAATCCTTTTGGTCCCTTCTTCTCGAATGATAGAATCTCCCAGTGGTTCATGTGGACTACTATAGAGGCTAGGAGGTTGTTGCCTACCGCTAGGAGGACAATGTCAAATGTTGTATGTGGTGATCAACCAAGAGTTGTTGATGATGTTGTAGATGTGTGACTTGAAGAAAGGTACACATTGTTGCGAGGGAACTATCATTGTACTTGCTCCTGGACCAGATATGACCTCACAAGCCATCCTTCCCATTACATAGTTATTGACATGATCAAGTGTCTAAAGGGGATTATGGCAGTTAAATTTTTGTTTTCGCTGCCTATTATATAGCCATATTTCCCTACATTTGTACCCATCAACACAAATAGCTTTATATTGAATATTGAATCTGTATGAGGATACATTAGACAAAACACCACTATCATGGTTTACAAACCTTTAATAAAAATACTAAGAGTCAAGTTAAAATATCACAACAAGAAGATAATCATTTAAAGATTTAATGTAATGACCCCCAATTTTGAGTGTCCCCCAGTCAAGAGAGACTTTAAAGTCAAGGATCATTACTCTAAATTTCCAAGATCAAAATTAAAAAATAATAAGGAATGGTAAATAATTTCCATTAATTTGAACTTGATTGAATATATATATGAACCATACTCCTTTAAGGATTTACATGAATTTCTCAGAAGAAACTGACTCATAGATATGATAAGAAATAATAACAATCTAATCCTTATTGCCTTATCTTTAATATCTTTAAGAGCTTTCAATATATATCTTCATGTCCTTTATCAACTACCTAAAATACCGACAAAAAAACACAGCCAGCATACTTCTATACGGGTATGTGGGTTCATCCAAAACATCACATGTGTATATATGTAACAATCATTTATTGGCACATATTAACTTTATTTTGTTTCATATTCTAACCCATGATTAGTATTCCCTCCATGATGTAATCACTATCCATCATTGGGCTTATGTGTATTATCCCTTTATGGGTGAAACACAAGGCTCAAAATATTCTATATATTTATGTGATACTTGTAAGGGCTTTATAGTTTGCAATAAATAACCATAATGGTTATCATTAATTCAATCTTCGAGAAACTTTGGTAAACTTCAAAAGTCAATCATGTGTTCATAAGCATAACCACGTTCCTTTTTGAAGAACCATGAAAAATATTTCATGTACTTTAAGAATGAAATCCAATCATCCAAAGAAGATCAAGAAATCCATACTATATCAACATTGTTTGCATGTTTTTTAACCCTAAAATGTTACCACAGATTCAAGTGATTCCAATTAGACCAAATGTGGCCAAAATTAGGGTTTGGGTCTATCTTATTTTTTTATAGTAGGGTTAGGCTCAAAACCCTAATATCATCATATCATAAGGGTTACAAACCTGAATGGAGCATAAGATGAGTTGTAATCGTCATTGTAGGCTTATATCACACTAAGACTCCATTAAATCGAATCATGATGTCTAAGATATAACTATAATCAAGATGTACCATCATTAAATGTTAATTATCTCATTAATGTATTAGGTAGCCTAAAATATTATCATTATTAACTAAATCTGAATGAGATCCTAGATTATCATCACTACTCAATATATATATATTACATCTCAAATTATCATATTTGACATGTCTATTATTCTTTTTGTTTGTTCTAGGGTTTGCAGGTATTTATAACCTATAACCATGTATTAAAGCATATTTTTGAACTTGTAGCATCACTAGGCATGTCAATGCAACCCTATTTTATCATCAATATTCTAAATCGTGTTAAATGAATCAATGTTAATTGATTGTGATATCAATATCATTGTAAAGCCCTCTATGATTTACTTATAAGCATTACTATTTAACCATGCTTAAAAATACACTTTTAAACTCGTATTAGAGTCAGCCACTGGATATATTTCATTTGATATCTACATATTTTTCTGGTCCAAAAGATCTATAATGTCACCAAATTTTGACATACCAATTATTAGCTACAACTATTATAGATAAAACATAAACTGACAAATGGACAATCACCATGTCAGCCTACATACCTATATTTCTAGCTTCCACAATTGGATTGCTATTGGGAAACTGCTCCCATGCCCTCCTTCTGCCACGAGATTTCCTCTTTCATGTAGGAAAGATTGAACCCAATGTGGATGATCAACTCAGTAGTTGACTCTCCCTTCCTGGATTTGAGGAAACTACATGAGGATCCATGAAGCTCTTCCAGTCCTTACCGGACTTGACAAACCTTTGATCAGTGCCTGATCTTGCCCCGACTGGCGCACCAACATGGAGCTTTCATCTACTGGAAATAGGGTAGTGGCAATAACTAGCAGTTTGATGGATCCTACTGTAGCATTGTACCACACTTGGTAGAGAACCAGGGACCATACACCAGTCCTAAAAGCCCTTCACCATAGCGTGGAGGGTCATCATCTTCGGGATGATGAAAGAATATACTTGATAGGGAGGTGCAGTTTGTTGGGTTTTATGGCCCCAGAGTAGGCAGCGCAAACAAAACATTTACTGGCCATTAACCCATAACAGGAGATCACATCAATGACTATGTAATGGGAAGGATGTTTTTATCAAGATATACCTGGTCTTGGGGCTTTCCTAGCACCAATACCTCGTAGCCATGTGCGGTCTTCAACGCTATGTCTTGGATAATGTTTGTGCATCTCCTGGTCTTCTCCACAAACTCTGGTCTCCACCATGGACTGCGGTTGACATGTCCTCCTGAGTGGCAGACATCTCCTACTTCTGTAGATAGTCCACACAGACCACCTGGAACTCCTTCCTTTCTAGAAGAACTAGCAGGAAGGAGATGACCCTTCTGTTGGTGTACAAGCACCAACCTGCTCTCCTAAACTCAAACTACTTTTCTGTAGTTGTCTTTCCCTCGATGTGCCTCCCTAGTCGGGTAGCACTTTCTCGGGATATCTCAGTTAGTAGAACCACAAAGGGAAACAACTTTGTAGAGAAATTAATGTTCTAAGTTGTTTGTTCTATGAAGCCCTCAGTACCTCTCTATTCATAATAGAGGGCAGGGTCAGGGTTCCTAGTCTGTTTGAGAGTATAAGGATCCCAAAATTCCATGAATAGTTTGTATTGCAGCAAGAGAACTGGTTGGTTCACAAGTGAACCAGACGGTTTGGAGTGTGAGCTTATTGGTTCACCCAGTGAACCGGTCGTTTCACTTCCCATACTTTCCTACAATTGACTTTCCTCAATCATTTCCATTTAATGCAAATATTAATCCTTATTCCAATCGAATAGAACAAGTGAACCGTGAAAGTTTTCCTCCAACAGGGCAAATCCCAACTTCCTCAGTTGGCATGACTTGAGCCGCCCACTTCACCAAGTGAACCGGTCGGTTGGCTCACACCAGCCGATCATCTCACCTGGGTAAACCGGTCAGTTGGCAGTCCTGACATTGCCAATCCAGTATCCAATCAACCCGGTACTCTAACCAGCTAGTTCAACACTTGAACTTGATAGTTATGAGTCGAGTCAGTTAATTGTATGTTTAATTGAGTACCTAAGCACCTTTTGTCTCACTCTAAACATAATTCATGGACAATCTCCTCTTCTAGGGGTATCCTATGTGTGACCCTGCAAGTTCCAATTTATGTTGGTAGTGAATGTTCACAAAAACTTATGACATCACAAACAATGAGTAGAATCTAGTAACTCATCATTTCTACCCAAGTAACTTAGAAAGTTGGAGAAAACTTCAACCAACAATTTGTGATTATTGTTACCGTGATCGTATAGTTCCTTTTTCATTGACATCCAGATTGAACTCAAGGCATAGAACATCATCCTCTTCAACATTCAATCAATGTTTCTTGACCTAGAATAGACTGTCTGATATGCATGTGAATTCACATATGATATATTGAATCACATGAGTATGTCCATACAATTCTCAGTCTTTCTTATTAAGGGGCCTTGGATATCATACTCCTTTGTACGAGGGACAAATCCCATCTCTATCACTCAAAGTCTATCCCCATGTGTCAAAGTCACCCAACTATCACCTTTGTAACAACCCATGATTGAGGAATGTGTTTGATGATTTCAATGTGTACCCAATGACATGTGATGAGTGTAGTGATTTCAGGTCTAATAACCACTATCACCACTATCACTATGAGAGACAATTATGACTACCATTCAATGGTATCCATGTATCACTCTCAAGGCGGGTCTATCTGATATACTATTGTCTAACATTTTTTTTTCAAAAATTGGCCATTCTATTCATCCCGTGGCCTGGGCTCGATCCTGGGACCTCTCACTAACAAACCGAGTGTCTAACCATCTTGGTGTCTTCCGTTAGACTACTATTGTCTAACATATATCTGTATGCTTGACTTGATATCACATATCATGACAAATGAGAATCTGTCATCAGTTAACACACATTCTAGTCTTATGTATTATGGTTTGTCTATTTTTCTTCCATAGTAATATCTGAATAGGGACATAACAAGAATGTATGCAATCTTATCATACATATGGTCTCAATGTTCAGGTCATTTACCTAAAGACATATGTCATCAAGTCACATCATTCTTTAGACATCAATCATGTATATGTCTATCACAAAACCAGCATCCCAATCTTATGAACCAAACAAATGCCAATGACAACATGTGGAATCGTAAAATGCTTAGCACACATGTACATATAACAAGATAAAGGCACCAACACAGTCTCAACATTCAACAAGTATAAATTATACAAGATACATCATAGTCACGAGTTCAATTACACATTTCCAGAGTCGATGTACAAGTCATTCATGTGCACTAAATTTAGATCTTACAACAAGTACACCTAGCATAGCTCACCAAGACATCAACCTTCTAGCCATCTCTGAACCTAAAAACAAAATACGAGAAACGGGTCAACACATGAGGTGTTGAGTATGGGGGTAGAAAGATACATATATATGTATAAGCTTTGCATAATTTGAAAAGATTTCAAGACTAAACAAACAAGAATAAAAATGTTAACTATTTAACAAAATGTGAAACCATGTTTTATGTCATTTCAGTCCATTATATCAACAATATCAAGCATGTTTAAGGCCTTTGACCATCTTCCTGAAGGAAGGGTCTGTAAGGGTTACAAGATTAGCAAACCCTTTTGTATGAGAGGGACATCAAGTCCATATCCAAGAGCTAACCCTTTATCAAAAATATTATAATGGAGTTCTATATATATGTGTTCAACTTATAAAATCGACGAGCCAAACATCGAGTAAGACATAGCAATACTACATGGAAATATTTGAGCAAGTAAACAAACAAGCATACAATACATGTCTTTTCAATCAAGAAAGAGATATTCATATAACTAAATAAGGCCCATACCTGATTTAGAGATTCTTAACTTAACACGTCCATTACCATCTAGATCATAAGCCAACGTGATTAACAACTAGATTACATATATGCATTAGATTCTCATCATTAACCCTAGTTAGATGCATTTTAGGGTTTTGACAAAGATAGGTTTCAAGTTGCTTATTAGTACATTTGATGACCTTATGCTGATTTAGAGTCCCTCATGTAGGTGTGGTTCAAGTGTCATGCCATTATGACGTTCCATGCACTTTCTATGATCATATCAAGGTTTAAGGCATTTACATGCATTCTAGGGTCAAAAGACTCACAATAGGCCATCCTAGATCATGATTCATCGATTCAAGAGGTATAGATCTAAAATATGATTTAGATAAGCAGTATTAAGTCATTGTAAACATATAAAAAGATTAGGTGGGTGTCCATTAGAAGCCAGATTAGCAATCTAGAGAAAAGTTCATCATAAAAGTCCAAACTAAGCACACATGTACAAAAAGGAGTCATTTTTTAACAATAGGGAGAGTAGGACCTTCATTTAGTTCAAGTATACATCACAGGTACTGATTTAAGGATCATAGTGTAGATTGACTAATCAAGATCCAAGTTCGCATCAAAATCCTAAATCAACTATACTCCAAATGATCAAAGTATGCATCTTTTGGGAAAATAGAGAACACAAGATGGAATTAGACCCTTAACCATAGTCCATTGCGTAGATCTTTTCAAAAGGATCAGATTGGTATATAATTACATATATTTTGACCAAGGGAATTGGGAGATATCAATTTTAGAAGATTATAAGTCAAACTATAGAGAAACCAAGCAGCATACTGTTGATTATACAGAGGATCTCGACCGTTGATGCAAGATTGAGCGGCTGCATCTGACTCTTCACCCACACACCCACGTGTGGTCCACTATCACTGACATCCACTCTAAATGAGGTTGAGGGCGGTGGCGGTTGGTGCCTTCAGAGCGTTGGCTTGATCGTTGATGCCAGATCGAATGGTCCTGCATCTTTCCCTCTCTTAGCACGTCATGTCCGCATGGAGGTCCCTGTTTCCTGGATCAGAACAAGGGAAGAATAGAGGTTCCTCATCCTCCCTTCTCAGTTGACTAAAGACCACCGCACCATCCTCTCAAGGCAGCGCCGAGGTGATTGAAGCAGGGCACGCCACCACACTCCTCACTCGCGCTTGCCGAGTGGGTGGGGTTCTGTGGGTGAGCTCCCACGAGTCCCTAGCTGGCAGCTGTAGGACCCAACGTGAATCGTGGAGCGTGAAGAGAAGAAAGGAGGGGGAAGAAAGTCGGCAGTTGTAGAAACTAGGAAAAGAGTAAGGAAGCCAAGGGAGGGGGGTATATATAGGAGCAACGGTTTAGGGTTCCAATACTACTTTTGTTCTTCTCCATTTCTTGATTTGGAGGGGGAGGAGGAAGGGTGGATTCCCTATTCTTGGTAACTCCCTGAAGGGGAAAGACAAAGGGGGAGTGTGTGGATGGGCTTTCATTTCCACTCAAGACCCAAAGTGCCAAAAATTTGCCCAAAAACACATAATAGAATACAAGAAAAGGTTGGGAAAACTCATATTTCTAACACCCATATCTTTTGATTACGTCGTTGGACTCATTATTGGATCCTCTATAACATAACACATAGTGGAGAGTCATGTGATCATAGTGCATAGGTTCAAAAATGGGTTCAAGGGGATGATGTATTAAACTATAATACTAAGCTCAAGGTATTGATTGATGTCACACATTGCAAAATTGAGCATTAAAGAAATCTAACGAGAGTGGCACAACACTCAACCTATGAAATTGACATCCAAACTAGATAATTGGTCATCATAGTGAGAGGGAGAGTAAAATCAAAGGGTGAGAAAATTAGGGTTGTCATATCCTTCCCTCCTTACAAGAAATTTCGTCCTCAAAATTTGTCCAAGATCATACTTAAGAGTCAAGTAAAAATTTTCAGGTCTAGGTATTGAACCATGCTTATCATGACATTTGCTATAGTGGGATGAACACTTAGGTTATCATCAACAAGGGCATACTCATATAAATTATATACCTATAACTTAGTGTTTTGTCATATCATGAAATCATCATGATATTAGGGTTTTTCCATCCTTTAGTATCCATACATAGGGGTTTTGTTCAATTTTTTCATACGATACCAAGGTGTATTATCACAATCTAGGTTATCAATTCTCAAACGAGCATGTTCAGGGTCATGAATTTCAAACGAGACTATCATCGAGTGTGTATCTCATATTTAATCTAGATTTCATGCATGTTTTGTTTCCCCCCAAAATTCTACCAACTCTAGCCAATTATGTTCAATAAAGATTTTTTTTATTTAAAATCAAACAATTTTGCATCATGATTATTCGAGTTATGGCCCCAAGAGTATCATCATATTGATTTAATCATTCATTTTTTTTTGGTATGGCATTAGGCATATTACCCCTAATTATTCAAGATAAGATTTCTAGGCATCATAGAATCTAGCTCATGATTTTAAAGCTTCATCTTTTAGGTATAGTATGATTTCATACTAGGTCTATCTCATGAGATTGGCTCCTTGCACATATATCAAGATTTTAACTTAAGTGAGATTCTTTCATGTATCGAGCATCATTCGAGGAATATTATCATCAACGTCGAGGTTTTGTAATTTTCTCTCTTGTATCTAGAAAGAGTTCCACAAGCTCAAGCCACTCCATCTAAGACATATATATGTCAGGAAAAACATGCTAACCCCTGACATCTACCCATACCAAGCTTTTACCCAACATACCAAACGAGGGAAACCACTAGATTCCTTCATATACAACTACTAACCCATGTATGAGGTTCATCATGGATATCAAACATCATGTGCATCATCTTAGGGTCTTGGGATATCTCCCTCACCTATATAGCAAGCATCAAAATTTTCAATTGCCTATTTCTCTAGGGTTAGATCTTTAATAGGAAATCTAGGGTTCAACATTTTCAAGGGACCATGAACTAGGTGACTTATCTCATATACTTAGAAGTATCCTAGCTAGGGACTCGTCATCAAATATTTCATCATTGATATTTTTCAACATTTCAAATATTTTGGAGTTTAGGTACTCTAACCTTCTCCCGAGGTGGGTCGACTCATACCAAAAGGTCACCCTATTCATATATCCCATTCTAGAGGTCCTCCTTTGTAAAGAGATTGAGGCCCATGTTGGTCGCAAACTATATGTCACATATCATATCGCAACACGCATAAGACTAGGTACAAGCAAACATGCCAACCCACTAGCTATGTTTAGCACATCAACCAAGTCATATATATCAACAAGGTGCTAGGTCTAGCTAGGGTTGCATGGTCAAACTCATTTCATATCATCAAACTACTTGGCCCTCTCAAGGGAAAACTTGGGTCTTATCAACATCAACATCATCAAAAATATCAATATCATCATCTTAGGTTTCTATGTTACTCACTTGCCTAACCTATATCATGTCTCTAAACAACTCTAGAGACTATAGCTATCATATAAACTCTCTCATCTAGACTTTATGTTACATCTCTTTCTCCTAGGTTGCATGGAAACTCACTTCCTATCTATGTGTGGTAACATTTTTCTTATGTACATATAATAATACTTGAATTATGTCTTCTCCAACATTTAAACAGGCGATGAAAACCACCATACTCCATCCGAATAAACCAAAACCAAAACAAGTTACCACACTCATGAGGCAGTCTAGTACCATGACACCTAGAGAACTAGTAAGAACATGGTGCCCACATGTGTAGATATCCTAAGCACATGTCGCGAGCATATGTTTAGGGAGGCAAATTACACAAGTCTACACCTAGTTCTAGAACATCTAGGTTCTAACCTAGAGGCTAAGTCTACCTAGTCTATAAAGGACATCTTATTAAGTTTCTAGGGTTGAGATGTAAGGTTAGTTTAGTTTGTGTGTCATGTGAGCAATGTTTGGTGTAGTTATTGTTCATGCTATGATACCATCTGTCACGGAACTGAAATCCCAGTCCCATGAACCAAACAAATACCAAAGACAACATGCGGAAGCGTAAAATGCTTAGCACACATGAACAGATAACAAGATAAAGGCACCAACACAGTCTCAACATTCAACAAGTATAAATTATACAAGATACATCATATTCATGAGTTCAATTACACATTTCCAGAGTCAAGGTACAATTCATTCATGTGCACTAAAATTGGATCTTACAACAAGTACACCAAGCATAGCTCACCAAGCCATCAACCTTCTAGCCATCTATAAACCTAAAAACAAAATACGAGAAATGGATCAACACACAAGGTGTTGAGTAAGGGGTAGAAAGATACATATATATGTATAATATTTGCATAATTTGAAATGATTTTAAGACTAAACGAACAAGAATGAATGTGTTACACTAGTACAGGAATGGTCTGTAGTGTCGGTTTTCTTAATCCTGTAGCGTCACTTGCTAACCGACTCCTAAGTGGTCGTCGCTATAGAATTTGACCTATAGGGTCAGTTTTTTTAACCAAAGAAAACTGACACATTAGGCTGTAAAAAACGAGGAATAAACTGCGGCCAAAGTTGTAAGGTCGGTTATCAAGCTCAATCTGCAGACCTCAATCATCGATTTTCTTAAAAACCCAACCTTAGAAGTTTACTCTAAGGTCGGTTATTTAAGAAAACCAATGCTACAGGTCTACAGATTGAGCTTGACAATTTGTAGACCTGTAGTATCAGTTTTCATAAAAAATTGACCTTAGAGTGAACCTCTAAGGTCGGTTATTTAAGAAAACTGATGCTACAAGTCTATAAATTGTAACCACACACGGTCGTGCTATGCAGCACGGCTGTGCTACCATATCCCAACACGGTCATGCTACACAGAACGGCCATGCTACCAGAAGCCAACACGGCCGTGCTAAGCGGAACGGTCAGAATACCTACAAGGTCGGTTTTCTTAAACAACTGACGCTAGAAGTTGTAGTTTTTTTTTTAATTCTGCAGAAATAGAAACAGAATAGAAGAATAAGAAGAACCAGGATATGGGAGAGGGTAGCATTGATGTTCAACCATCACCATTCCAAACCACACATTCATAACAAAAATCATTCATATATTTAGTTGAGTTACACATAATCACATCGTAATTTACAAAATGATAGATTGCAAGTCTGAGATGATATTAAATGTCAGATACAAAAGTAAATATGAAAGAGTACTAAAAACACATACATAAATGGAGTTGACATATTTAATCCAATTCTATATTGACTTCATTTAGAAGAGCATATGACCACTCTTCTCAGAATTCATTTAAGTCCTCAAGTGTGTAAGGCTGAGTTGTAAAGATATGTAACAAAAAATACACATGCTAATATTTTATAAAATGACTAAAACCACTTGAAAATTTATGATGTTATTCTTTATTACCTGATCTATAGTCTGAATGTCATATGATGCTTGTTTGACAATAGCTTGCATATATTCCATTACATACTAGCCACAAGCCCAGTCATTATTTTGTATAGGACACTACAAATAACAAATTATACTTAATGTTAGTAAACTACTATAAATAGGAGTTGAGATAAGAATATAATAGTTGACATATAAGAGTTGAAAATTAATACATATAAGACTAAGAAGTTGTCAAAGTAGCTACCTTGACATTTTTCAAAGTCAATGTCTTTAATTTTGTGGGTATTTGTCCTCCACCTTCACGAAAAGCCTTTATACCCCTATCAATTAAATGATAGTTGGTGAAATAAAAATTCTAAATAGAAATATCATGTTGAACCATTGACTAAATTTATGCTTACTCCATAGTTGGAAATTTCAATTTGTGGCCCCTTGTTGTTATTCCCATTGGGTCGAGAAAATAAAGAGTCGTCAAATTTGGGACAACCACCAATAATTACCAATGTCTAGTTCTGAGTAACAATAAAACAAACATTAAAATAAAGAAATTTATTCATTATTAAAATTATACTGAATAATAATACTTACTTGATGTTAAAAGGAACTAGGATAATTTCCTACCCCACACTAGCAAAATATTTGACTGCAGTATGGAAGTATTCATTCACATCGTCAATGTGTGTCTCCACTTGACTAGTGATTGAAGGATTTAAGAATCCAACATTCCTTATATCAAAGTTTATTGTCTCGGTATATAAATGGTTGTAAAACATTTGTAATCATTTCATATATTAGAAATAAGCTAAAAATGTATATTGGAGTATTCTATATTGATGAATCCTTACCATATCCATACTTCTAATATTGAAGTATTTAGCCAATCATACTGGAACAAATCTTTAATATCATCAAGAAAAATAAAATTCTCAAAGTCCCTCCCAGCTGCATCTTCTATTAAATTGACCAACATATGTGATCACGAGCTTTGGTTGGCTAAGTATTGACACAAACATTTACATTTGCTTCCCAATTCGTCGAATGTAGCTTCGGGAATGAAATATGGCTTGGGCATAGGAGGACTACTAGTAGAATTTTTACTTTTTGGTTTACAAACTTGTTAATTAAATTACATACTTATATTACATGAGTTCATATATGTAGTCAAATATGAAACACATGGTAGATTTCAGATATATACCTTGTCATTGATAACCAAGTGTCTAGGCCAAACCACCATAGCATCCTCAACTTCTTCAATTGTACTATATTCAAGATTAGGTATGGGTAGTGGTTTGTCCCCCATTCCGTCATACACAAGATGGATGGAAACACAACAAATGTCATCAATAATTTGTTGCCAATGCAAAGTACCACCAAGGTTGTATACCTTGCCCGCTGCCACAACATTATATTCTAGAACCTCCACTGTAAGTTTACAGTTCATACCAACCTAGAATTGAAATAATATAAGTTATATAGGAAGCGTTAAACCAGATACCTATTACATATATATATATATATATATATATATATATATATATATATATATATATATATATATATATATATATATATCACACTAATAACACAACATATAGAACAAAAACTTACTACAGCTTGTTGTGGTGGGTCATTGGGAGTGCTCCCATGACCTTCTACAACTAGAGCTTGGGCTTGTACCTGATCACTTGAGAGACGCACAGTATGAATAGGTTGAGAAGGCTGAGTAGGCTGAAATGAAGACATTATTTCTTTTACTTTTTGTGCTACTAATGTTTCAACCTCCTCTTGTGTAAGACCTCATGTGTGACCTCTTTAAGATTGTGAAGGGCCAAAATAAGACTTGAATCCTATGCCAGCTCCTAATCCCCTAACACGGCCAGGATGCTTCTTCGTACCAAGAGCAACTGATAGTTCATCCATGTGGCCAGTTTGGATGAACTTTCCTTCCTTCCTTTTCTTGTGGAGATCAATCTATTCATAGTTAATAAAAATATTAAATCACACTATCAATTAGATATAAATAAATATAAGTTTGTGGGAGTTACTCTTTACTTAGTTGGGATAAACCTACCATCTTTTGTGCCACCTCCTTAGTTGCAGGATTGAAATTTCACCTGCTCGATTCTTTCTAGCATCAATCCATGTCAAGTGTCAGGGTGGATGCTCAGCTTGATTTGTACTAGTCTCTTCTCCAGAAGAGGATTGCTTCTCTTGTAGTTGGTCATGGAAGGCATAACCACCGAGCCCCAAGCAATGGTCATGCACATTTTTGGCCCATCTTTCCTTTTGGGCCTGGTGAATAGCTTGATAATTTAAAATGAGGTATTGCAATTTAGAATTGGCAAACATATAAAAAGATTCACTTCCTTAATTGTATATAATTAAAGATTCATACAATACATCACAATCTTTATACCTAAAATTGTTCTGATTTCCTAGCTGCAACAAATCTTTCCCACACCTCAGGGTCTATAAAAACATATACATTTGTTGCTTTCTTCTTTTGTTTAGGATTACCTATAAATTCCCTTGTGAGATATGTCTTAAAAGCCCTCCATCGTACACCACAACGTTGTAGCACTTTTTTCTTGTGATCTTTTTCATTTAGATGAAAATACCCTATACATACAAAATAAGCAATAATGTTGTCTTGAAAAGGAATTAGTTCCAAGCAAACTAAATTAGAATCAATAAACAAAAAACATATTAAAATAATATCACTTCCACTCATAGATATATCTTTCCATAGGAGGTCTTTTAAGGTATTAGAAACATCATGCCAATTTTCTATATCAAATGCCACCTTACTGCGCACGGTCGCCCCTGTGTAATGATTGAAAGCACTAGCATGTTCCCCAACAGGTGCTCCTATGACATCAAACTGGACTGGCAATTTCTCCCCTTTGGCCTTGAGCTCCTGCCGCCTACGCATCAGTGTGAGACCTCTACTTTTCTTAGCATCACCACTACCATCCTCATGGTGCTCATGCTCAGAATGTTCATCTTCACTCGCAATTTTAGAACTTGCAAGTATACATGATAAAAGAAACATAAGTGATAATAAAAGCACAAGTGATAAAAATATACATGATAATACATGATATATGATCTATATTTAAAAGATTACATGTTTGAATGACAATAAAATAATTCAAAGAATACATGCCTCTAGTATTGGTTGAGTTGTTAGTCAAGTAAAATTCCTTCAGCATGGTCTTGACATTTATAATATTCATCGATGTTATCTTCAACATTTACACTTGGCAAACCAATTGAGAATGGGCTGGAATCATCATACTTTTCATGGTATTCTTCTTCATTTATAGGATCTACAGTAAACTGTCTTTTTCCATGAAGAACAATAGACCAATTTTTATTTGTCGGGTCTTCAATATAGAATACTTGTTTTGCTTGGCCTGGCATGATGAATGGCTCATCTTTCTCACCAATATTTTCAAAATTAACCAATTTGAAACCCAACTCATCCACTAAAACTCCTTTGTTGTTGTCAACCCAATTACATCTAAATATAGGAACTCTGAAATTTGTATAGTCCAATTCCCATATGTCCTCAATGATGCTGTAATATGACATCTCAACTTCGCATGGCCTTTTATCTTTGGCACTAGAAAAATACAACGAACAAGCTTGAACAGTTACCCCACTATTTTGAACTACACTACTTTCATCTTGATGCTTTGTGTAGTATGAAAATCCATTTATGTCATAACCTTCATATGACATGACATCCATTTTTGGCTTAAAGGTGAGCCATTTTATGTTCTCAGCAACATTATTTGGTTATTCAGATAGTTGGTTAAAGTCTTTCTCTTCAAACCACCTAATAAATGTTCGATTATGCTCTCTTGCAAGCCACATTGAGCTGGATCGCAGATGATTTCTCTTGATAATATCATTGTGTTATGTGATGTAGCTACTAACTTCATCGATGTTGTGTAAAATATATAAATGTGCTTGTTCCCACAACTCACAACCAATTCCTTTCACTCGTCCTCCCAGAGTTTCTTTGCCACAATAAGATTCAGTGTCATGGGAATTTTTTAGATCGCTAAAAGTTTCATTGCAATTCAAAAAATCATTGCAAAAGTCCATCACCTCTTTAGCCACATAACCCTCAATAATACTCCCTTCAAGACGATAACAATTCCGAACATCACCTTTAAAAACACTCATGTAGCGTTCAAATGGATACATCTAGTGTAAGAAAATTGGACTCAACATCTTCACCTCCCTTGTAATATGTACTATAAGATGAACCATGATATCAAAAATGAAGGAGGAAAGTACATTTCAAGATGACACATGGTAACAATTACATCTTTCTGTAATTTATCGAGAATATCATGATGTATCACTTTGTTGCATATTTCATTGAAAAAGAAACAGAGTCTTATGAGTACAAACCTTACATGCTTCGGCAATATAGATTGAATAGCCACAGGTAAAATTTGTTGCATTAAGGTGTGACAATCATGAGATTTGAGACCTATCAACTTCAGATCCTTCATTGATACCAATCTACGAATATTAGAAGAGTATCTTTGTGGAACCTTAATATTATACAAGCACTCACAGAAAGTCTTTTTATCCTGCCTTGACAAAGTGTAACAAGCTGGTGGTAAATATATGCGGCGACCCCTGATCTCCACTCAAAATTCTTTTCTTATACCCATTAATTCTAAATCTTTTCTAGATTTGATGCCATCTTTAGTCTTTCCTGGTATGTTCAATAGCGTACCAAAGATGCTATCACAAATATTTATCTCAACATGCATGACATCAATGCAGTGTCTAATTGCCAAAGATCTCCAATAAGGAAGATTCCAGAATATTGACCTCTTCTTGTATGGAAATTTGTCACATGCAAGAGTATGACTACTTGAACTCTTTCCAAATTCATTAACAATATGTTTCACCCGATCATATACAACATTTCTTGGTATAGGTTTAGGAGCACTTCATTCCTCGGTTGACCCATTAAAGGTTTTGTGTTGCCTTCGATAAGGATCCACTGGTGGGAGAAATCTATGGTGACCAAGATATATGATTTTACCACCATCTTTCAGTTGGATTGAATCAATATTTTCCTCACAAATAGGACATGCTTTGTATCCTTTTATGCTATATCCAGACAAATTTCCATAAGCTAGAAAGTCATTAATCGTGCAAAACAACATAGCACACAAACTAAAGATCTATTTATGTGAAGCATCATATGTCATAACACCTTCTTCCCATAGTTTCATTAGGTCATCAATTAGAGGTTGAAGGTAAACATCAATATCATTTCTAGGTTGCTTAGGCCCTGATATCAATATTGACAACATCACATACTTATTTTTCATACACAACCAAGGAGGAAGATTGTATATAACAATCATAACATGCCACGTGCTATGTTGGCTGCTTAATGTACCATAGGGATTCATTCCATCTGTACAGAGTCCAAGTCTTAAGTTTCTTGGTTCTTTACCAAATTGAGGTTATAATAAATCAATTTTCTTCTATTGTGGTGAATCAGATGCATGTCGTAGGACGCCATCATCATTGGCCTTTAACTCCCCATGCCAAGACAAATTTTGTGCATCTTATGTATTAGCAAATAAGCATTGAAATTGTGGTATTATTGGTAGATACCACATCACCTTGGCAGGAGAACCATTTTTAGCCTTAGCTGAATTTTTGGTATTATACCTTGAAGCACCACATTTTGGAAAATGTATCAAATTACTATAGTCCTTCTGAAATAACACACAATCATTTGGACATGCATGAATCTTCTTAGCCTCCATTCCCATTGGGCACATTATTTCTTTGCTTGATATGTTGAAATTGGAAGCTCGTTGCCTTCAGGAAGAATTTCCTTTAATAAAGACAATAGTGAAGAGAAACTCTTATCGCTCCACCAGTTTTGAGCTTTAAGAGTATATAATCACATCACAACACTCAACCTCATGAACTTAGTACAACCCTTATATAATGGTTTTTCAGCATCATGGACAATGTTTGCAAATAAAGAAGGTGGATCAATGACATTGTCATGACAACTACGTAGCATCTCATCAACCATATCATCCGGACTCGGGTCATCCTGAATTGGTTCATCATTGAAATTATCATCATTATCTATATCTTCTATGTCACAACTATTAGTATTGACATTTTATGATCCATAATTAGATTTCTCTCCATGCCAATACCATTCATTATAACCTTGTATGATCCCATTGCATATGACATGATTCTTAATTTTCTCAGTAGTATCAACTTTCAAATTGTTACCAAAATTTCTACATGGGCAATATAACCTATTTGTAGGTAGTTTCCTATGTTCCTCAGCAAATCTGATAAATTCATCAAGACCTTTGGCAAACTCTGGACTGTAACGGTTCTTGATAGACATCCAACTTCGATCCATTTTCTATATTACATTAAAATTAATTATAAAACTAAGCATTTAATATTGATACTATAATTTGTAAGTTTTTATTGATGGGAAGTTAACTATTTTTATACTAAAGGGTACCATCTATCCCATTTTTTAATATTTACTGTATAATGCATGTTTAGTTTTGAAGAAAATTTCAGCAACATTTCCCCTAAGTTCTACAAGTACACTGATGTAAATGGAAAATAACCACTCACATATGTACCTAGAGAACAAATGAGGAAATACTACTAAAATTTTCTTTAAAACTAAACATACATTATACAGTTACATCCTAAGTGAGATTAAATATCCAAAACTAGTTCCAAACCGAGGACTATCCAAAATTTACTCATAATGAGTAAATTTTGAACGGGTTTCTAAGTTGATACATAATTGTATTATTGTCATATTTATATATTAAGTTAAACATCATGCATCGATAATCTCATTTATAAACCCTAAAGTGTCAATCTGAGACTACACAATGTCTACCCTCATATTTCTGGAATGTATATAATGATTACATATTTGATTGATAACAAAATGTAGATATGAAAGAATACATATTTTTATTATTGGTTGATTTACTAGTCAAATAAAATGGCACATTAGGAGAGTGAGAATATTATACCTCACTAGTAGGTTGAAGAAGAAATATATGCAAGTCAACAACAACTCAATAGCACCTGCAACAACACAAATGCACAATTCAATTGACAAATTCTTAGAGGAGCAATAAGAATTAACAAATGCAAAATTGACAAATTTTGAAGTTTTTGCAACTCAGCCAGCACGGCCATGCCATCACCACGGTCGTTTTGCCCAGCACGGCCGTGCTACCTGGTCAGTTGCATGATAGTAAGAAGAAAATGGAGGAGTGAGGCGGCAGAGACAATCGTGATACCTTGAGAAGAACCAGATGGTGGGGGAGCTTGTACGGGAGAAGAACTAGAGAGAGAAGGTGTGCGACCCTTGCGACGTCGTAGGTGTCATCGCCATTTAAGGAAGAAAGTGGTTGGGCATCGTCGTCCAAAGTGCATGGCGCCAGATATGGCGGTCGATCCGGAGGCGTCGGCACCGTCCAAAGAAGAAAACGGTGGTTGGGCGTCGTCATCCAAGAAGGGGTGCCGATTTGCCTCTCTTCGGTCGCAGAGATGGTTGGTAAGGTGACCTTGCAAGCGGCGGCGATTTGCTTCTCTTCGGGCACGGGAGCAGGAATGGGGAGATGAACAAAATGAACTGAAACACACTGAAACATGGCTCGACTTTGGTTTAATATCAGCCCAACCTATAGTGTCGGTTATCTCAAAAAACTGACCCTACATGTCGGGTCTGTAGGGTCAGTTATTTGAAAAAATTGACCCTAGAGACTAAGTGGTGCTCGAAATTTTTGAGACCATCTATAAGGTCGGTTATTTGAAAAAACCGACCCTAGAGGTCAGGGTCTATAGAGTCAGTTATTTGAAAAAATCAACCCTAGAGACTAAGTGGTGCCCAAAATTTTTGAGACCATCTATAAGGTCGGGTATTTGAATAAACCAACCCTAGAGGTCAGGGTCTATAGGGCCGGTTATTTGAAAAAACCGACCCTAGAGTTCCAAAGCAGTGCCCACATTTTTCCTTGAACCTATAGCATCAGTTATATGTAAAAACCGACGCTATAGATCGAGGCGTGAAGCCAAAATCACGTGAATTTTTGCCGCGGGAAACCTATAAGGTCGGTTTTTATGATAAAGCTGATGCAATAGTCTATTAGGTCAGTTATTCTAGTAAAAATGACGCTATGGGCAGTGACGTTACTGGCCAAAAATGTAGTAGTGTTAACTCTTTAACAAAATGTGAAACCATGTTTTATGTCATTTCACTCCATTATATCAACAATATCAAGCATGTTTAAGGCCTTTGACCATCTTCCCGTCGGAAGGGTCTCTAAGGGTTACAAGATTAGCTAACCCTTTTATATGAGAGGGACCCTAAGGCCATAGCCAAGAGCTAACCCTTTATCAACAATATTATAATGGAGTTATATATATATATATATATATATATTTATATATATATTTATATATATATATGTATATATATGTATATATATATATCTTATAATGATCAAGTTATCAAACCAACGAGGCAAACATCAAGTAAGACATAGCAATACTACATGGTAATATTTGAGCAAGTAAACAAACAAGCATACAATACATGTCTTTTAAAGTAAGATAGAGATATTCATATAACTAAATAAGGCCCATACCTGATTTAGAGATTCTTAACTTAACACGTCCATTACCATCTAGATCATAAGCCAACCTAATTAACAACAAGATTACATATATGCATTAGATTCTCATCATTAACCCTAATTAGATGCATTTTAGGGTTTTGGCCAAGATAGGTTCCAAGTTTCTTATTAGTACATTTGATGAACTTATACTAATTTAGAGTCCCTCATGTAGGTGTGGTTCAAGTGTCATGCCATTATGACGTTCCATGCACTTTCTATGATCATATCAAGGTTTAAGGCATTTACATGCATTCTAAGGTCAAAAGACTCACAATAGGCCACCCTAGATCATGATTCATTGAATCAAGAGGTATCGATCTAAAAGATGATTTAGATCAGCAATATTAAGTCATCAGAAACATATTTTAAGATTAGGTGTATGCCCATTACAAGCAAGATTAACAATCTAGAGCAAAATTCATTATAAAAGTCTAAACTAAGCACATATGTACAAAAAGGAGTCATTTATGAACAATAGGGAGAGTAGGACCTTCATTTAGTTCAAGTATACATCATAGGTACTTATTTGAGGATCATAGTGTAGATTGAGTAATCAAGATCCAAGTTTGCATCAAAATCCTAAATCAACTATACTCCAAATGATCAAAGTATGCATATTTTGGGAAAATAGAGAACAAAAGATGTAATTAGACCCTGAACTATCGTCCATTGTGTAGATCTTTTTTAATGGATCAATTTTGTATATAGTTTCATACATTTTGGCCATGGGAATTGGGAGATATTGATTTTAGAAGATTATAAGTCAAATTATAGAGAAACCAAGCATCATACCCTTGATTATACAGAGGATCTCGACTGTTGATGCAAGATCAAGAGGCCACATCAGACTCTTCACCTGCACACCCACGTGATGTCCACTATCACTAACAGCCGCTCCAAATGAGGTTGAGGGTGGTGGCGGTTGGTTCCTTCGGGATGGTGGCTTGACCATTGATGCCAGATTGAACAGTCGTGCATCTCTCCCTCTCTTAGCACATCCAATCTGCATGGAGGTCCCCTATTTCCTACATCAGTATAGGGTAGGGACATAGGTTCCTCATCCTCCCTTCTTGGTTGACCAAAGGCCACTAAACCAGCCGCTCAAGGTAGTGCCAAGGTGATCGGAGCAGGGCACGCCACCGCACTCCTCAGTCACGCTCGTCGAGTGGGTGGGGTTGTGTGGGCGAGCTGCCACGAGTCCCTAGATGGTGGCTGCAAGAGCCAAACATGAACTGTGGAGCATGAAGAGAAGAAAGGAGAGGTAAGAAAGTTGATGGTTGGAGAAACTAGGAAAAGAGCAAGGAAGCCAAGGGAAAGGGGGTATATAAGGGAGCAAAGGTTTAGGGTTCCAATACTGCTTCCGTTCTCCTCCATTGCCCAATTTGGAGGGGGAGGAGGAAGGGAAAATTCCTTATTCTCAGTAACTTCCTGAAGGGGAAAGACAAAGGGGGCATGCAGAGGGGCTTTCATTTCCTCTCAAGGCCCAAAGTGCCCAAAATTGGCCCAAAAATAGAGAATAGAATACAAGAAAATGCTGGGTAAGCTCATATTTCTAACACCCATATATTTTGATCTGACACTCTGATTGAGGAGACTTTGATGTCGTTGGACTCATTATTGTATCCTATATAACATAGTACATAGTGGATAGTCATGTGATCATAGTGTAGAGGTTCAAAAATGGGTTCAAGGGGATGATGTATTAAACTATAATACTAAGCTCAATGTGTTGATTGATGTCACACATTGCAAAATTGAGCATTAAAGAAATCTAATTGAAGAGTCACAACACTCAAACTATGAAATTGACATGCAAACTAGATAATTGTTCATCATAGTGTGAGGGAGAGTATAATCAAAGGGTGATAAAATTAGGGTTGACATGGTGTCATCATCTCATGAGTGAGACAAACATAATAGACAAAAATACCTTTATCATTATCAAATCAAGTATCATATGCCACATTGCAATCATCATATGATTGGCTCTCTGGGCATACTATACCAACAGACTACCATTACACTTAGAGTCAATCACCCATGAATCATATTCCAAGTGATCTTAATATGTCCATCATGTTTCTACTGCACAAGTGATTTTATAGCAGGTAAGCAACATTTGCTTCAAGTCGGTATATTGTATGTTTCACATCCTCTCCCTGTATGACAACTCATATGAGATGGAAGTGTCATAGTATGCTATTTGAAATTCCTTTGCATAACCAATAGCTCCATTATTGTCACAATATTACTATTGAGTCACCAATAGTTGGAACCTCCCATAAGTTCATCCATATGAACTTCTAGATCCATACAGTATCCTTTATAGTATTCTCAACACTAAGGTACTCAACTTCTTATTGTAAAATTAATGAATTGTTTTATTTTGGAACATTTCCAAATAACAGTTCTTATTCTAAGGTCAAACACAATTTTGTCATTTCAGAAGCTTGCATCGGTGTAACTCTTTACACCCAACTCTTCCTTATTACCATAACTAAAGAACTAATCCTTTTAGTACTTCACAAGTACATAAAGGTGTTCTTCATGGAATTCTAGTAACTCTTACTCGAGTTCGATAGATATCCATTCGTCATGTCCAATACATATGAGATAATTGGATAAGTATATCATCTAGTCATACAAGATGATGATTTGATATCTTCTTGTCATGTCCAATACATACAAGATGATGAGTTCGTATATTCTTGTCATGTCCAATACATACAAGATAGTTAGTTCTTATTTTCTTGTCATGTCCAATTCATACAAGATAACGAGATGAGTTCATACGTGACTGATCCAATCACGAATGCATATGGCATCTATCCATGTGTTCCTTATTCTTCATAAGAATTGGGACACTTGGCTCTTGAGAGACTAACTCCATGGAACATGGACAAGTTTTCTCTCACCATGTTGAACTCATTCAGCATCTAGCCAAAGTATGTTCTCTTTCCTAGGACAAGAATCCCTCTTGATTTATAGATCTTGATTCCTATCACATAGGATGCTTCTCTAAAAATCATTTAGAATGCACTTCATTGCTAGATTTTGTAGTATAAGGATGATACTCCCCATCAATACGTGGAATATATATATGCTCCTACTAAATTCTTGTAATCACACATTACATCTTTATTCTGACTCAAGTCAAACTCTTTGACTATCTTGTCAAATTGAAGATCCAGTTCTGAGGTGCTTGCTTCAATCCAAAGATTGATCTATGCAACTTTATAGACTTTTTTGCATTATTGGATTTATAAAACCTTTAGGCTATGTTACATACACATCATGAACAATATTCAATTTAAGGAATACGGTTTTAACATCCATATGCCAAATCTCATACATATTAAGCTCCAATGGCAAGCGTTATCCAGATGGATTTATCCATGGTAACTGCTGAAAAGATTTCACCATGTTCAACACCTTGAACTTGTTAGAAACTCTTTTCAACCAACTTACCCTCCATGTTAGTCTTCTTTTGGAAGACCCAAAAGTACCCTATGGGTTTTACCCCTTCAGGTTGATCAACCAAGGTCATACTTTGTTGTTTTAAATGGATTCCATCTTGGATTTCATGGCTTCAAGCCATATCTCAGTTTCTAGCTCTCATTAGCTTCTAGGTAGATTGTTGACTCATCATATGATCAACTCACCACCGTTTTATCCATAAGATATCATATATCATTCAATCTCTAGGCATGTTCTACCAGAACCATGAGTTATGTGTGTTACTTATGGAACTTTGAGGTTCCACAACATTTTGTGGTTCTCTTTATTCCCAGTGTTAAGCATGTGCCCAAAAGGAAATTTGATGTTTTAGCTAGTAATCATACTATGACTTATCAAGGTGTGATTCTTTCTTTCTGATACACTTCTCATGATACACTATCATTGTGTTTCAGATGGAGTCAATCATGATACATGATCCTCTAGAAGGTTCTCAAACTCTTGGTTCATAGTATTTCCATATCGATCATGTCAAAATTTAATACTTATACCAAGTTTGTTATGTACTTCATTACGATCTCCTTGAACACTTCAAGAGATTCATGTTTGAATTTTATTAAATACAAACTACCATATCTACTGAGGTCATCAGTAAATATATTGAAGTGCTATTGATTACCTTTAGCATTTATTTTAAAAAGGTCTATATACATCAATATGTATAATCCTTAATAGAATAATCGTTCTCCCACTACATCTAACAAAGAAATTTTGTCATATTGCTCAATGAATGATATTAGCATGTCTCTATTGGTTCAACAACCAAAATGAGTCTAGATACCCATCATATGGATTCCAAAAATGCAATTCTCATTTATGCGCTCTAGATGACATTGCTATAGACATTCAAGTTTGATTTATTTATGCCATTCATTATATGTGTCATACACATTTGTCTCTTCAACTATCAAGTATAGTTAGTGAGACATAGGCATTTACATCAAAGATCATATCTTGAAAATGAAATATCAGTCCATTACATTCTTGTCCACACAAGATGTATGACGATTTCATTGATGGCAGATGTATAGCAATTCACTAATTATGTTATATGCCCATGAATGTCATATTGTAATTGTAATGGTAGCAACTTTTGTTCCACACAGTTTCTAGATTACTTCTTCCTAGGTCCTAAAGTAGAGATCTCTATCTCTTTCATCTTCCCGAGATCCCTTATAAAGAGGTTATTTCCCTTTCCAATGTCAAACAGGTGACAATGGTGGCACTTTCTTTCCTAATCTTTGTAAGTGATAAAGGACATATTCCCTTTTACACTTTCCCCTACCCCATATATTGAGTGGTGAAGATTTCGACCTTAGCTTGGCTTTAGAACACTTCTTGACCTTGCTTTAGCCTATGGACTTCACTTTGCTGATCATTATCACAGGTTTTGTCCTTTCTTCATTCATGCTTTGGCATCAACATGCCAAGCACTTCAGACAATGGTTTGTCCAAGTTTCTGGCTATATGATTCACACAACGATTTTTAGAATCATATCTTTGCTCAACTCTTGACCTATAAGAAATCACAGTTAATTTATAAGCACGATCATATTGAGCCTATGAGATTATACTTGATCTCCATTTGTCTGGTTATACTCAAACTTCACTTTGAAGGCATTATACCAATTATGCTTTACATGATTCTTAAGATGTATAACCATCTCAACAATGTCCATGCTTCAAGTTATTTATGCAACTCATAGTTCTTATAGCTCAGCATAAGGTTCTTGATGTCTTAGGCATCATTGGCATACTTCAAGTAAGCATCCAATTTTAGCCTTAGGCACATTTGGAGTGGTTCAACTGGCTCTGGTCTTTCAAGGACTTTAGAGTTTACACTCACCTTTGAGAACACTTCTCAAAGGACCCAAACCATATTTGAAGGTTTATCCCATTTATGAACTGATCGCAATGATAATGTATATGTGTTTGTCACTTGGATTCTATAAAATAATTTTGCAACTTTTCAAGAAATTTTTTATTTTTTTGATTTGATAAAGTTGACGATATTAATTAGGTCTTTAATTATTATCGCTCCCACTATTTTTTCCAAATTTATAACCCTCATGTATCGATTCGGAAGATTGCATTGTACAATCTTCTAGTGGCCAAGATCCATATTTCATCAAATTATGAGTCAGGTTTGGATGATAGCCCACAACTTGACTATTTAGGTAGGCCATCATGCCAATTGCATCATGCAACTCCTGGATAGATGACATGTGTAACTCTTTTCCATGATCATATGCATGTCTCTATATCTTAGACTCTCTAAGAATCACCAATTAAGTCTGAACCAAAAGCTGACACGATAAACATGCACCCTACTTTGGCAAAACCTACATGTCTACCATCACACTTCAATGAGATGGACCGTGCACCAAACTTTGGCATAACCTACACTTGTTTGATCAAGATTTTCATGTGTGCCACTTATGGAAGGCATCTTAGACTTTAATATTTTATTTGAGGGATTATATATAAGTACATATACATATCCAATCACCACATATTTATAGTATGTATAATATACATTCTATAACCACAACGAGAAAACATGCAATATCAATAAAAGTGATGATTATGGCCATCCTATTGTAATTCCTTTGAGCCATAAGGAATTATAGACATCTAAGGTCTACATCATATGCAACCTATTGTTGATGAAAATCTTTGTGCTTGAACCATTCCAGGTTAATCGGCTCATCCAATGACACGATCGGCTCGCCTCCTGGTCAGTTAGTTGGTCGGTCTAGCCTTCGATGTATGGACACCTCCAACAAGCGGTTGGGCCATCAGTCGGTCGATCCAGCTACTTTGCAATCCTCCTCAGTCCTCCAGGCGGTCATCTCATCTGGTGTTGAACGTCTTCTTTTTTTATGTAACAAAAAATAAACTATCGTACTTTTACATAATCTTTGGGAAACCATAGGTTACATTTGAGGGGAGCAAAGATAGAAGATCATAACCAACCAAGCACACATAGCTTTTATAGGACATAACCATGCTACACACCCACCATCAAAACTATTTTAGGGCGACGTGTATCAATTGCATATATACCATATCATATATGTATATTAGTTTGTGGTCGCATGTGGTATTTAGTCAGAATTGCACATTAGTCATTTTAAATGTTCGCATCATATGCAATAAATAAATTATGATAAAACCAAGATCTAATCATATCAATTTATCCCAAAGCATAGTACGTTGACGTGGCTCTGATACCACTGTCGGGTTTTATGGCCTCAGAGTAGGCAGCGAAAACAAAAATTTTACTGGCCATTAACCCATAATAGGAGATTGCATCAACGACTATGTAATGGGAAGGATGGTTTTAGCAAGATATACCTGGTCTTGGGGCTTACCCAGCAACAATACCTCACAGCCATATGCAGTCTTAAATGCCATGTCTTGGACGATGTATGTACAGCTCTTGGTCTTCACCATGGACTCTGGCCTCCACCACGGACAACGAATGACGTGTCCTCCTGAGCGGCAGACATCTCTCACCTCTGCAGATAGTCCACATGGACCACCTGGAACTCCTACCATTCTAGAAGAACTGGAAGGAAGGAGACGACACTCCTGTTGGTGTACTAGCACCAATCTACTCTCCCAAACTCATACTGCTTTTCTGCAGTTGTCTTTCCCTCGTTGTGCCTCCCTAGTCAGGTAGCACTTGCTCGAGCTCTCTCAATTACCAGAATTAGAGAGGAAAACAACTTTGTAGAGAAACTGATATTTTGAGTTGTGTGTTCTGAGAAGCCCCCAGTACCCCTCTATTTATAGTAGAGGGCAGGGTCAGGGTTCCCAGTCTATTCGGGAGTAGAAGGATCCGGAAATTCCATGAATAGTTTGTACTATGATAGGCAAACTGGTTGGTTCACAAGTGAACTGGTCGGTTGGGAGTGTGAGTCGATCGGTTCACCCAGTGAACCGGTCATTTCACTTCCCAGACTTGTCTACAATTAACTTTCCTCAATCATTTGCAATTAATGCAAAGATTAATCCTTATTCCAATCAAATTGAATAAGTGAAACGTGAAAATTTTCCTGCAACTGAGAAAATCCCAATTTCCTCGGTTGGCAAGACTGTGAACTGCCTATTTCACCAAGTGAACTGGTCATTTGGCTCACACCAGCTGATCGGCTCACCTTGGTGATCCGGTCGATAGGTAGTCCTGACATTGCCAATGCAGTCTCCAATGAACTTGACACTCTAACCAGCTAGCTCAACACTTGAACTTGATAGTTATGAGTCCAGTCAGTTAACTGTATGTTTAGTTGAGTACCTAAACACCTTTAGTCTCAATCTAAACATCATTCATCGACAATCTCCTCTTCAGAGGTATCCTATGTGTATGCATGTTCCAATTTATGTTGGCAGTGAATGTTCATAATAACTTATGACATCACAAGCAATGAGCGGAATCTAGTAACTCATCATTGCTACCCAAGAAACTCAGAAAGTTGGAGAACAACTTCAACCTACAATCTATGATTAGTGTTTCCATGATTGTGTAGTTCCTTTGTCACTGACATCCAGATTGAACTTGAGGAATGGAACATCATTCTCTTCAACATTCAATCCATGTTCCTTGACCTAGAGAAGACTATTTGAGAGGCATGTGAATTCACATATCATATATTGAATCAAAAGAGTATGGCATACAATTCTGAGTCTCACTTATTAAGGGGCCATGGATATCCTACTCCTTTGTAGGAGGGACAAATCCCATTTCTATCACTCACAGTATATCCCCATGTGTCAATATCACCCAACTATCACCTTTATAACAACCCATGTTTCAGGACTACGTTTGATGATGTCAAAGTGTACCCAAAGACATGTTATGAGTGCAATGATTTCAAGTCTAAGAACCACTATCACCACTATTACTATGAGAGATGATTGTGACTACAATTCTATGGTCTCCATGTATCACTCTTAAGGTGGGTTTGTCTGATATACTATTCTCTAACATATATTTGTGTGTTTGACTTGATATCACATATCATGACTAATGAGACTCTATCATCAATCAACACACACTCTAGTCTTATTTATTAATGTTGTCTATTTTGCTTCCACAGTATTATCTGACTAGGGACATAACAAGAATGTATGTACTCTTAACATACATATGGTCTCATTGTTCAGGTCCTTTACCTGAAGACATATGTCATCGAGTCACATCATTCTTTAGACATCTATCATGTATGTGTCATCATCTCATGAGTGAGATGAACATAATAGACGGAATTACCTTTATCATTATCATATCAAGTATCATATGCCACACTGTAATCATCATAAGATTGGCTCTCTAGGCATACTATACCAACACGGTTGGACTTGAGCTTTTGTGATTCATGGGTATGCCTTAGGCTCAGGGGAGTTCGATCCCCCTGTACAGAGGTCACACATGGCCTTATATAGGTGCCTAACACCGGGAAATTTAGTGATTATCAGAAGAGTCAGGGTTGTTCCTGGAGATTGGGAATATCCCCAATATTTCATGATTATGGTGAAGTTTAGGTTAGGTTGTTTTAGTTTTCCCTCCCAAAGTTGATGGGAGTGTTATTTTCATGATTCAAGGGTCAAAGAGAGAGGGAGTGTTTCTAGAGGTGTCTATCTCATGTTTTCCCCTCATCCAGAGGTAGAGGATGCTCTCCTATGGTTGGACGGCTATATAATGGCCACAACAAGTGGCCATATTAGGCATCACACCCCGAGATGAACTAGACTCCCAACTTAGCCTAGTTAGGATAATCAATATCCAATCATTTCAGATTTATCTCATACTATAGGATTATCTTTAAAAATCCATCTAGGCTCATAGAAACAGCCAAAAACCACCAAAATTGGATGTTTCCTTCTTATATCATAATCACAGATCAAGAAAAGTTTGAGATTAAAAAGCTAAAGATAAATATCATTTTCTTACCACTCAAGTATTTTCTTATTTTGATAACCTAGGTAACATAAAATCATATAATTGTCTCATAATTTTTATTTATATTCATTTGGTCATTAACTTGTAGTGAGACACGAACTAGGTCATATTAAGATTATTTAATATTGGAATACTTGATATCAAAAAAAAGACTAGATAATAACTCCATTAATTATCTAGAGCACTAATCAATATGGAATTGTCTTAAATCTTGCACATTATATTGGAATTGATTTACCAACCAACTGATGACATTATTAGTACCATACTTAGGCAAGAAATATTAAATTATCTAATATGTAACTCATGGACCTATTTGCAACTCCAAGTAGCCTAACTAGACCTTACTTGGGCCATGGGTTGATCCCTAGCCTAATAATGGATGCAAGTGATCCATTAAACTCCTAATTTCAAGATTAGGGATCAAACATCATATATACACATATACGTGGTTGTTTCCAAATTAATAGTATACTAACCCTACTATAGTCACATTGGGTTAGGTATCTATTTCATGCTTTCAAGCTCATTATTCTTTGATTAACTTAATATGAAACTGAATCCAATACTCTTGAATTATATAAATTTGCAAAATTTTAAGGATCTTTCATTTACACATGTAGAATTAATATGGATCATGCTTACAAGATATTACAACATTCATAACTCTATTTTAAAGGTCGTGTACACCTGTCTAAATCTAAGATGGATAAAGGATACCATAAAACATTCCTATCCAGACCTGAGTGTCTATGACACTATACTTATATACTTTATCTCAGGAGGAGGTCATGCAAACATCACCAACCTATGATGTCCCTTCACACAAACATCACCCACCTCTTGATCTTAAAGATTTCTCCCTCTTTGTTGATCTTCTTAGACACTATCGGGATAGTTGGGTCATTCACCTAAAAAGTGTAAAAAATCACATGGGTGAGATCCCAAGTCCTAGTGATATGATATAATGGCTAAAACGTCCTATGATGACCCTTAATTTAGGATTTTAATATACAATATAGTATTTGAAGACATACATGGAGTAAAATGATTTAATATGGAACTTGATATGTGATGTGGTTAAATGATATGTTTCGAAGTTGTTTGATCAAAACTTGATGATTAATTTATTTATATTCAAAGTTACACACTTACGTAAAGTTAATTAGGAACTAAGTTAATGAAAAAATATTAGACTTTTGGTGTCAAACTAGGTTGAAGGCTAAAGATACATGTTGAGGAACTAAAGTTCAAAGTTGCATGACATTCAGATTAACCATTTTGAGCGATATCAAACCTTGAATATTTGTTCAATAATTAATGCATGTTTGGATAATGTGGATTTCTAGACTATAGTTGAACTTAGGCTTTGTGGCACCCCACCACACTAACCAAGATTACTCAAAAATGAAAACACAATTGATCACTAATTAACCACATAGTAGGAAAAAGGGATAATTAAAACCAGATTAAACATCGTAACCAAGTCCAAGAATATTTGCATATAAATCTAATGCCATACGTAAAAGCAATGCCATACCAGGTATGTTTTCAACTATCCAGTGGCATCATCCACAACTGTATAAAGGCATTTTTCCACATATATGCATGCCCTATATAACATTATCAAATACCAAAATCTTGAGTTGATACATATCATCTACAAAACTTCCCCGCCCGGACCTGAGAGTACAAGGATGACTCTAGGACATACTAACACTAGCCAACCTTCTGCTCCTACTAATCTCCAAGATGCTTCTCTTCACTATCATGAGTATGACAATGCCATTGATGATCACCTAAAAAGATGTGGTCACCCACGAGGTGAGACCCATGTCCCATTAAGAGAAATAACTCTCAACAATGATTTTTTTTCCACTATCATACTACTACTTAAACACTTGAAAATGGATACACATAGTTCAGATGTTCCTCTATTCCTCCTGGACATACCCAAGGAGGTTTATTAGGGAACCGTTCACTGAGATAGACAGTGGTTAACTCTTGTAGATAGAAATGAAAACTAATATTAGGGGCAGGTTTCTTGAGGAACCATTTAGCCTGGGCGTCAGCTAGGCGATTAAACTCTCGGTGACAATGGACTAATCTACATTCTCTAACTTTCTATAGTTTCCTCAGTATTGCACGCTTCAGGCTGGATAAATATGCAGGTGTCTCGATCCTATCATGGATAATTTGCACTGAGAGTTGTGAGTCCATCAACACACATGTGGCAACAGTCCCGCTCTCGATTAACATGTCGAGCTCCAGTGAGATGGCCTGCATTTCCCCTTCCAAAGGGTCCCTTCCTCTCATTATGCAAGCACCACTATTCTTCCAGTAGCCTTGTTGGTCTCGTAGTACCCAGCTGGAGCACATGTTCTACTTCATGTTATCCACTACCACATCTACATTTAGGTAAAGATCAGCTTGTGGGATAATCGATTCTCTTTGCCGCCTGCCCAGTTGTTCATCTGTTGCATGTTGTTGGTTTTCTGATGCTTCAAGGAGCAAGTGGAATCCGCTTCTGATTCGGACGCATGTCGCTGCAGCTGAGAGGGTTCTATTTTTAAAAACGAACTCATTTCTTTGCTTCCGTAGTATCCAGCAAGCCGTAAGAAAGGTGTTGTGCCAATTATCTCCTTCTTGTCGGGGGTTAAGGTTTATGGCAATCCATTCCTTGATGCATGTGATGGAGAAGAATTCGTCAGTTAATTGCGGCTTGATCAATTGCCAAACTCTGTAACTCCAGTGACAGTCACAGATAGCGTGTAGCGTGGATTCCTCCATCCCGCATCTGCTGCACTCTGCAGAGGTAGTCATCATCTGGAGGTAGCGTAGCTGATTAGTGAGCAGCCTGTCATGTCCCATGAGCCACCCAAAGACTCGAATGCACTGGGGCACCTTGGCTTAGCAATGATCGTCCATTTACCTTCAGTAGTCTGAGCTTTCGTTCCAATCGGCATTGCGTAAGCGCTTCTCGTGGAAAAACATCAGTGTTGACCTCCCTCCCAGAACCATCCATTCGGTCCACACTCGAGGTGTGGGATGCCCATCAGAAGGATATCCTCTACCGTTTCCAAAGTAAAACATTCAGTTAAGAAAGCTTTGTCCCATTCCCCCTCATACGTGACCATGCTTCTCACAGTGAGGTCATGCAGTTCGGGGGGAACTACCTTCCCAGGTCTGAGATTCGATGGATGGCTGCTTCTAATCCAGGCATCGAACTAGGCATTTATGCTTTGGCCATCGCCCAGAGTATGTCGTGCTTCTTGTTGGATGTCCAGTATGAGGGGTCGAATAGCCCGCCACATAGGGGACCCATGTTCGGCGAGGTTGGCACCTCTGCTGTATTTATGAGTCATCATGCTAACCCAAAGGGTTGGTCTGCGATTGATGAATTCCCATGCAATTTTCATGAGTAAGGCTCTGTTTTATTCCCTTGCACTTCTAATGCCCATGCCACCTTGTGAGACGTCCGCAATGAATTTGTTCCATTTTACTAGGGGGATCCCCCTCCCTTCAGAGTTACCAGCCCAAACAAACCTCCTGATCAATTGATCAATTCTGTCACATATAGTCAAGGGGATTTTTTATTAGCTGAATGAGTAAGTACTGATTTCGCTAGAGTGATTATTCCTGCAAGTGATAGGTATTTTTTCACCCATCCAACAATTTTGTTTTTGATTGCGCTTGTTGTTGAGAGGTAAAGCTCCTTCTTCTTCCTCTGGTGGACAATCGGTACCCCTAGGTGTTTGCTGAGATTGGTCATTTCTACCATTCCCAGTTTCCTGCAGATGCATCGTCTAATGGATTGAGGTGTGCCTTTACTAAAGAAAATGCTTGATTTATCCTTCGCCAGCAGCTGTCTAGATGCATCCTTAAACCTTCTCAGACATTGTCTAATAGTGCGGGCCTATGTGGCTGTCGCCTCCCAGAAGAGCATGATATCGTCTGCGAAGCAAACATGTGAGAGTCAGGTTTTGCCCTTGTTGAAGGTGGTAGTATTCCATCGTCCTTGAGTCACTGACTCCTGAATGGCTTGACTTAGTTGATCTAGGCAAAGGACAAAGATGTACGGGGACAACGGGTCTCCTTTCCTTACTCCTCTTGTCAGTTGGAAAGTTGTAGACTCCCTGCCTTTCCAAAGAATGGTCGTGGATCCTGCCGAGATTACATCCATGATGATCACCACTAGTTTTTCAGGGATGTCCATGCGGCGAAGAGTGTCCTCGATGAATTCCCATCTCATTCTGTCATAAGCTTTGGCGAGGTCGAGTTGGATTGCCATGGTGTGGTGTTTGGTTCTCCTCTTCTCCATTGAGTGGACTGCTTCTTGAACCAACATTGTGTTGTCGCTTATCCTTCTTCTTGGAATGAAGCTCGATTGGGCCGGGTCAATCCAGTTGCTGAGGTAAGGTTGAAGCCACGCCACGATGACCTTCATCACCACTTTCATGCATACATTGTTCAACAAGATAGGCCTGAGTTGAGCACACGTCTCAAGCTTGTTCTTCTTGGGGATTAGGATCATTAATGCATTTGCTGCGTCTCTATCCCAATGGTTACCTGTGAAGATATTACAAACAAAGGATGTTAAGGAATTCTTAATAGTATTCCAATTACATTGTAGGAAGTTGGAGTCCACTCCGTTAGGCCCAGGGGCCTTAAATTTCGCCATCGAAAATAGTGCTTGGCACACTTCTTCTTCTGTTGGCGTCCTCCCTAGGTGATCTTGTTGGTGCTTCATGATTGCTGGGAATGAGCCACTGTACTCTGTGCAAAGGTGTCGTCTGCCACCCGGCTTGTCTTCTATGTAGATCTTCTTGAAATAATCTAGTATCAGATCATGAATATCATCCTCCTTGTCTATCCAGGTGCCTTCTTCATTTTTTAGCCTGGTCATCCTGTTCGTCCACCTTCTCTCCTTAATGAAGGCATGGAAGAACTTCATGTTCTTGTCCCCGGATCGGAGCCACTCACAGTGAGCGTGTTGCTTCCAATCGAGCTCCTCTTTCTTAAGAACTTCGTTCAACTTGAATTGGATGTCGACCACTATGTTCTCCATGTCATGGGTGTATTCGCGTGCTAGATGCTCCTGGGCCAGTAGCAAGCACACCTCGAGTGCTCGCTTGGTACGAGTGTTCTTTTTGCACTCATTGTTATTCCATTCTGATGCCTTGGCAAGAAATGTTTTAGTAGCTATTGTGAAATCCTGATTGGATGTCCACGCCTCCTTAACAATTTGTTGGAAACCTCCCGTGAGTTTCCAGCTAGCTTGCATTGTTCCATATCTTCTTCTGTGTCCCTCCCCCACTACAGATCCCAGAGTCACAAGGAGTGGGGCATGGTCTGATTGGATCCGTTCAACCACCTCCATTCGACATTATGTGTTCATTTCCAGCCAACGGGTGTTGCCTAATACCCTGTCCAGCTTCTCTTGGAGAAGTCCTCTCTTGAAGGTCATGTGTGGGCCACATGCTTCGAGTTCTACTAAACCATTGGATGTTAAGGTATCGTGGAAATCTTTGCAGCTCCTATGATCGAACCCCGTACTTCCGAGCTTCTCGTCGGGCTTAAGATAGGCATTAAAGTCTCCCAAGACCGACCAAGGTAGGTCCGCAGTATGGGCAATGGCTTGGAGCCTGTTCCACAGGAGACATCGTCCCTCCCGGACATTGCTTCCGTAAACAAACGTAAACAGATACCTGTCATCAACACGGCAGTGAATAAATTGTCTTTGGCTCATCAAGATCTCCATCTCTATAATGGAGTTTTTCTACATTAGCCAAATACCACCAGAGTATCTGATGGCTTCGACTCGGTGAGAAAAAGGAAACCCCAGCTTTTTGATAATGGCCTCTGCCCGTGTGCCACTAGTTCGTGGTTCAAGCACAGCCAAGATCAAAATCCTATACTTTCTAACCAACTCCTTAACTACGCCTTGAGTATCTTTGTGGTAGATACCTTGCATATTTCAACACAGTACGTTCATTTAAAAGGGTTCAGGTTTGGGCCTCCTCCTTCCTTCATCACCTCGGTCATTTCCTTCATGCCTCGCCTGCCTCGCTTCTTTGAGCCTAGTTCAACCGGCTTTGCCATAGACAGTATCTTCCTGTTGCGCAGATGTATCCTTGCACTACCCCTTCCTGGAAAGTAGAAAGTCTGTGTTGGGCCTAGGTCGGAGGCTCCCATCACAAAGGAGCCAATAGGGAGATCTCTAGTTTCTCCTTGATTGTAGTTGGTGCCTGTGGTGACTCTATCACCGGTCAGGATGACTGCCGAGTGCAGGTTTTCCTTGCCTTTTCCTCTTTTAGTCTGAGCTGTTGGGGACTTTGGTTGTGTTGTTTGTTGATTTCTAATGTTGGAATCGCCAAATGGGGGTCGTTGATTGTTGTTATTGTTCATTCGTTCCAATCTTTATTTCTGTTTCCTCGTGCTCCAGTCAATCTGGGTGACTCTCTCTACAACCTCTTTAGCTCCGGGGCCTTCCTCTTCATCTGTATCCTAGATTTCCTCGATTTCTGGCTCCTCCAAGTTTTGGAATCGATTATGTGTGGCCATGTGTTTGCTGGGCTGCTCCTGAGCTTTCTGCCTTAGCTTCTGCATGATTGGTTGTGCATGTATAGATTATGCAAAGGCCCCCATATAGTCCGTATACTCGACGCTGCTAGTTCCTCCAGCTCCGTCTCCACTAGTCTCAGGCTGTGGTTGGGGGCGGATCACACATTCCTTCTCAAGATGTCCAGTGTGTCCGCAATGGAGGCTGATGTAAGGGATGTTTTCATACTGGACCATAAGTCTTTTCCCCTCAACAAAGACAGCAGGTACAAGGGGCTTACCGGTTTGCAACTCCACAGCTAATCTGGAGAACTTCCCCCGCCTTTGAGAAGTGGTATTAGTGTCCACCTTAATCGTCTTGCCTATTCTGTTACCGATTGCCTCTAGGAGTGCATCCTGGTATAGATGGATGGGCAGATTAGGGATTCTAACTCATGCTACGAAGGTTTCCGGGTGATCTTTCTCTGGGGAGAAGCCTGGATTCCATCTTTGCACTATGAGATAGGAGCCAAACAAAGGCCATGGGCCGCCGGTTAGAGCTTTTAGGTAATCATCCAATTTCTAAAGTTGCACGAGATAGTAATCATTGTCCAAATTGATTAGGTTATATCCTCCATCCAGTTCCCACATAAGCCGGATCTTGTCTATGAGGGTCATATAATGGATGTCCCTTGCAATGAGTTTAACGACTATCACAAATTGCCACAGTTTCAGCAGGTTGTTCCGTGCTTTCGCGCTAAGACTAAATGATGGGAAACCTTCAACTTCTGTCTCGATGATGTCTTCCTTTTGAAGTTTATACCATTTTTGTCTGCATCTATCTGGATGTAACTGTGGTTGTTCTCGTGTTGTCTTGTTGTTGCTTCTTTGTAGTGCATCTGTTGCCTTGGTGACACTGCGCCGGCGGTGCCAGAGTTTCCTGAACGAGATTGCAAACCATTTTGTTCCTATTGCCCCAGCAGTGGGAAGGCCTTGTCTGCTTATTCTACTTCCATCTCCGACCCACTAGGGTTTTGCTTACCTCTGTCTTCCTGTGATTTCTCTCCCAGGCTCCTTCGACTTGCAAACTGAATCTACATCCCTGTATTTCCAAGCAGAATCGTACTGCTACCCGTCCCTCTAGGATCCCCATCGTCCTCCTGGCCGCCTGAACTTCCTCAAAACCCTAGCATGCCACCACTTCCTCACGCCGCCATTCCCTCGATATTTTTCTTTTCGTCAGTCCTTGGTTGTATTACTCTCAACAATGCTTATTGATTATAATATGTTAAGTAATAAAATAGATAAGGCAGATAACAATTTCAAAATTAAATAGTAAACATAGTATTTATAGGAACAGGTAAAGCTAACACCTTTAAATAGTTGATTTCTCTTATTTTAATATACATGAACTAAACATTACAAGAAACAATGAAAGGGTTAACAACCAACATGAATTGTTGTTTAACCCTAAACATATATGATACATGGCTGGATTACATCTTTTATTAAGCCCTGGGGAGATTGAGGTATACCACTCAAACTTCCAACTGACCACTACAAAGTTGCTATCAGTTCAGTACAAGATATAGGAGAGCTAGAATCCTAAAATCTCTTCCCCTCAGTTAGTACTAGTCTGTCGTAGCAACATATTAGTCAATCTTCAATCAACCTAGTCCGCCCTTGGTATGTAGGTCACGACACTAGAAACTAGGGTATATAACCCTATCATCTGCGATACATCTGCAACTATCCTCAATCACTTTGCATATACATATCACCATTCATATGAGATACAACCTTGACCGTTCTCCATAACCTTGGGATTAGGATGACAAGGATACACATTCCCTACACATGCATACACTCAACAGTATACGACTCTGAGTTTCCCTTTTGGAATACTCATTTTACCATCCAACAAGTCTTGACACTGGAATGTCTCTACGGCACAAGGCACTACATGATTAGGGTTTCACATGATTAGTTATTGCCAATTGGGTGAGTGAAGGCCGCATCAATCAAGTTACATACAAACTCTAAGATGTTTCTACAAAAACATTGGTATATAACACTATAGGAGATATGAAATGTTTGAGATATATTCCTTATCACATCATCACATGGTACCAATCCTTGTCACACATGAAGAGGATTACACCTCCATTAGGTATCAATTAATGCCCAAATATCCTTTAGACCATCCACATAATCTCCTACAAGAACATCATTATCTTTCACCACATTGTAGCAGGTTCTACATATCACCCTCATACTTGTGGTACACATGTTTAGCATAACATTTCATCAAACATAAGATCTATGATATTCACTATTAAACATGGCAAGGTTACCATAACATTATGATATTATTCTTAAATCATAACAGCGTAAAAAGGAAGACAAGTAATTCTAACCATAGTAACTTAGTTACTTAAATTTAGGTTCCACAAGGTATATTACAAACACTCTGGGTGTCAAATAGGTGGATAAGCATGATAAGTACTTAGGCCTTCCGACATGTGTGGGGAGATCGAAGAAGGAAATCTTCAACTATATTAAAGAGAGAATGTGGAAGAAAATGATGGGTTGGAGGGAAAACTTCCTTAGTAAGGCGAGCAAGGAAGTCCTTATCAAGGCCACGATACAAGACATTCCGACCTACCTTATGAGTTTCTTCCAATTCCCTGCTAGTGTCATCAATTATTTGAATCAGATGGTGGCCAAATTCTGGTGGGGCTCAAGCCAAGGAAAGAGGAAAATACACTGGTCCACGTGGGAGAAACTTTGTAAATCCAAGAAGGATGGCGGTCTGGGGTTCAGGGATTTCAAGACATTTAGTATGGTGCTTTTATCCAAACAAGGCTAGAGATACTTGTTAAATCCTAACTCCCTTGCTCATAATGTTATTAAAGGACGATACTTCAGGAATGGTTGCTTCTTGACGGCGTTAAGAGGTTACGACCCTAGCTACACTTGGCGAAGCCTCTGGGGGGCCCGAGCATTGCTAACGGAGGGACTATGTGACTATGTCTACGTCAATTCAGAGGTCAAAACTTGGGAGGCGGCCTAGCTCCCTAATGCTAAAGGCTACTGCAACTGTAGAGAGGTCACCACCGCGGACAACTACAACAGAGTGGGTGATCTTATTGATAGCTTAACTGGGAGATGGAAGGAAGATCCGATAGCCTCCTTGTTTACAGTGGAGGATGTGGAATGCATTATACAAATTCCATTGAGCGGTCGTCTGGCAGAGACCAAGTATTGGTTTCCTAGCTCAAATTGCACCTTTTCTGTGAAGACCACCTATTGGCTAGGTGTAAGGGAGTTAAGGATCAGTTCGTAACTAAACTCAAATGAAATGTGGCACAAGTTATGGATGCTCAACATACCATCTAAGTTTCGTCACTTTGTTTGGTGAGTGTGTGTTAATCAAATGCCTACATGCTCCCAATTGTTCAACAGACATGTGCTTACCTCCAGAACCTGCCTTCGATGTGGAATGTCCGATGAAGATTCATTTCACGCTCTGTTCAACTGTAGCCCTACTGTAGAGGTGTGGGAGAACTTCCAATTAAATCCCAAACTTCTCATGATGCCGAGGGCGACCATGCTGGGAGACTGGACGTGGGCATTGAACAATTTTAATAGCACTGAAATGGTTGAGTTTGTAGCGACCTGTGTGGTGGTGTGACATAGCCGTAATAGATTCATTTATAGCCAGGTTACTAAAAATGTTTCCATCTACAAGAGAAACCTGGTGCAATGGGTCAAAGAATATCAAGAGGTGAATAGCAGATATAAGACCAATAGCTGAAAACCTACAAATGGAAGGTGATGTAACAACTGCAGACCTCCTGAGGAAGGCACCATTAAAATCAACATTGATTGGGCTTGCAAGCAGGAGAGTAAAACAACTTTTGCAGCTATCTTCATAGACAATAAAGGTTCTACAAAAGCTATTATAACCAAGACGTTTACTAGAGAATAGTCCCCCACCACGGTTGAAGGGTTTGCAGTTCTGATGGCCTTTAGAGCAGCTATAGAGATGAACTTATCACATGTCATTTTTGAAACTGATGCAGCAAACGTGGTGAAGCAGCTAAAATAGAAGGTTGACGGTCTTAGCCCAGAGATGATGATCTTTAAAGAAATCCAGGATCAGTGTTCGCATTTTATGTCATGGGATATAATGTATACATGCAGGGAGAGTAATATTGCTGCTCATAATATCGCGGCATTGGGTTGGGGGAGGGTTTGTGATCTTTTTTTGTTTGATAACTTCCCTAGGGTGATCTTTCCACCCCATTGTATGGATATGGCTTAAGTAATACAATGACCCTTTCTATCTAAAAAAAAGGTATATTTAATTGATAATATAAATCGACACTCAAAGATAAGCCATCAATTTATACTCACACTTAGGTAAAATCATAACTCTTATACGTAGCATCCTCATCAGATCATGGATGCACTTAGCCAAACTCAAACGATCAGATCATGTGTATCAAAAACAACCATTAGATGTCATGTAGGAAATTCCATCGGGACATGTAACTAGGAGAGCCATCAAATCTTGGATCCAGAGAAACCATCAGATCATACATCTAGTGAAGCCATCAATTTATGGACCTCAAACAAAACCATAAGATTCCAAATAGACAAAACCATCAAATCATGCATCTAGAGAAACCATCATTTCCTTGATTGATGTTTTTAATCATTTCATAGAGGATTAGAACCATCAGTTGAGATCATTAAGAGAAATCAGATCTTATACATCAAGTAAAACCATCTTTTGATAGGAGTAGTGAAACCATCATTTGACAAGACTAGAAGATCCATCGTTTGTAAACAACACAATTCCATCAGATGTGAATTCTAGTTAGACCACCAGATTCAAGTCTAGGTGAACCATCGAATGTTAAGACTTGGTGAAATCAGAACTTATACATCACTAAAGAAACCATCCACTCATCCCTTGATGAGGGCATCAACTTAAGTAGCAACATAACCATCAATTCTTGTATGAAGAGCATAACCATCGATTCTTAAGCACATGAAAAACCATCAAACCAACAACTAAGTAAAATCCATTAGTTTGCATAAGCAGCCAAACCATCAAGTCACATAGTAAGAGGGAAATCAGTCCACAACACTTGAGAAAAGACATTGTTTTCCACTACAAACAAAGCATCAATTCATGGAAATGCAAGGTGTAGGACTCCTACTTCCAAGTAAGAAACATGCATTAGGTCAAGAGGTACATCAAGGCATTGTGTCTACTCAAGAACTAGCACATACGCTCAAACCCTAGTCAAAGAATCAATGTTTCTACTTGTTATTATGTTTTTAGAGAAAGATATATACATATAAAGTTAAGAGTAAGAAAGTAACATCGATAAATTTATATAACTCACCTCAAGGAAGTTGATGGAGATTGAAATAGCAAGTTGGCTTGAAGAGAGAGATAAGAAACCCTAGCTTCATCAATCCACATGTCCAAGCTAGCTCCTTTCTTCAAGAACAAGGAAACCCTATGGTAGAAGAGAAGAAAAAAGTTTCCTTCAACCACATGCACAAGTTCCACCAAGAACACCATGAATCCGCCCAAGAAATAAGAGAGAAGAAGGAGGTTAGCAAGAATAATGAAGAAAAAAAGATGATCTTACTTCCTTAGGTCAAGATGTTAGGCGAAGAAGCTCCACATGATCTAAGAGAGGGTAGATCCAAACCCTAAAAGCACATGAAACCATGCTCGATCAAGATTCTCCTCCTAGAGATCATCTCCTACACCATGCAAGAGGGTCATACCTCTCCAAGAAAAAATAATAAGAAGGTGTGTGAAGATCTCATTGGGTGAAAGGAAAGAGGTATATAAAGCTTAGGTAGAGAGAGAAAGGTGGGTTGAAGTGTCAAGAAACACATGTCATGTGTTTAAAAGCCAAAAAATCACTTCCATGAAAAACCAAGTCAACCATAGGATCCTGAAGCTAGGGAAACCATCAGTTCTTCAACCTAGGAGCACCATCATTTCCCAACACTAGATGGGTCATCAGATCTTTCCCTAACTTGGTCACAAAAGCAAACCCTAGAACCTCCATCGATTGTTTCACCTCACTTGGAGAACCATCGACCTTGGATCCTCAAATACAAACCATAAAATATTATGCCATGCAAAAGAACCATAAGATCCTACCACCTCAAGGGGACCATAGGATCCCAAGCACAAAAAGGTAATCATCAAGTTAGGGCACTCTAGGTGGAAAACCCTAGATTTCAAACCTAAGTTAGAGAACACCCAACACCAAATGGTACAACTAGCTGCCCAAAGATGCAACTATATAAAACATGCTAAGATAACCTACAAAGAACAACATAAATGTGACAAATTATAGATAAAACCCTAGATATGGATAAATTGCATAAAAGCCCTTTATAAGCACATAAATTGCAAAACTTACTCAAACAATGTCCAAACTGGACCAAACCTAAAACTTAGCTTTATCATATGGAATAAAATTATGAATTAGTGTCTAATAAGTATTTATCCATCTAATTAAGATAAGAAAGTATGTTTAACCATAAATCTAGTATAGGGGTCTTACTCCTTGAGTCCTGATAAGTTGTGATGCATGCATAATCTTTCTCTTGGTGGAAATATATTGGTGACCATGGATCCACTTATGATTAAGCCTAGTAACTAATCAGATGATGTTTAAAAGGTCTTCAACCTTCTTCTTTTTAGGAGGAGGAGGCATCCATCAACCTTGACCCAACCCATTCACGTAAACATCGGATCAAGGCACATAACAAGCAGTTAGTTTCCTGCTACCCTTAGAACCGTCCCTAGACACCCCTATAGAAGTCTCCTCATAAAATTAAATGAGAGAATTGGGTCTTTCCTCTCCACCCACCAATCCATCACCCTCCTTTTCCATTAATAGTGGCAAATTAGGTTTTTACAGATTTGTGGGGGGTTGCTCCTGGAACCCAACCTCCTCTAGAAGGTCGAGAACCTCGAGGGAAGCCTTTTGCGCATCCCTACCATGTAAAATACCTCTCTCTTGTTCATAAAGAGGTTGCATATCACATTTGGTCTCAAAATCTTGAGTTAAGTGTTGAGGAAGAAACATCCATGGAAAAGGCAAACTGACACCGTGGACGCAGATCAGACTTTGCCCAAACATAGTTCCAATCATTCTGGATATCAGAAACCCTTTCCCTTCTTCATGTTTCATTGTGGTTCATGCCATGGCCACCGTTCACATCAGCATGGAACTGTAGGGGACCTTATTGGTACTCTGGAGGTCACAATGCCTCATGGATGATGTTCATGAATAAGGGATCATTGATGACCAAAAGGGTGATGACTCAACTTTAGAAGTTTCCACAAGTCTTTCCCTTGCAGAGATGCATGTACTCACTAACACAGTGAAAGAAGAGAACCAGATTCGGGTGGTTTTTGACTCATGGAGAGAGAGAGAGAGAGAGGCCAAGGGCACAGAGTAGGGCCCAACATCTAAATCTTCTAAAATCAGTATAAAATAGCTCCCTCTAGAATAAAATTCCTCCAATTGTATCCCCATATTCAAATAATTGTGTTCGTTGTCATAGAACCCCTAGATCAGGCCTTTGACTAATAATACTAATAGTTTCTAAAATAGACGATGATGATATATTTTAGGGTTAGTAAGATGGAATAAGTAGTATCTAGTTGATGTTAATTCTTAGAAAATTCTTGTAGATCTCTAATGATGATTGAGACCTGTATCGGGTCTCTGATATGAGAAATTTTGCCTAATGTTGTGTATTTTATATTAAAATGTGAATAAGTGCTTTAACCTCATTTTAATTATGGAAAATAGATCAATCATCGGAAATTATGAAAAGTGAACCACACTAAGATCATGACCTCTAGATCGGTAAAAAATATATTAGATCCCTTGCTAAGATTAGATTCAACCTAAGTTTTCCAAAACACTATTATGGACCTAAATATTGTTAATTATGATGATATTTTATTAATGATGATTCATTTTTATTAATCAGGTGGTGACCAAATATCTAGATGATTAAGGAATAATAGGAATCTCTTAACTCAGGTACTTGGATTTATTTAATTATATGACTATGATTTTCTTGGTTGTAATCATGATATGTATGCATGACATTGTATTTTAAAATATTGGATGTAGTATTGCTATGTAGTATTTGATGTTTTGTTTCTTGAAAACATAAACTATACATAGATGTTTTGTAGTTATTAAGGTGTTCATTATTCCCTTTTGAGGAATGGATTAATGTTGACTAGTACACCTCCCTAGATCACATGGTGTGTAGGGAGTTCCCCAGAGTACTTTATACACAGGATAGGGCCCAACATATACGTTTTGGTACTAGTCAACCTTGATAATGAAACTCATCTAAAAAGGACTAAAATTTGGGTATTTTTCTTATTAAAGTATTCGTTTCTATATTTTCCTTCATTCATTTTACAAACCTTTTCAAATTATGAAAACCATAAATGTATGTATCTTTGTAACCATGCACACAACACCTTGTGTGTTGATTCGTTGTTTCACTTATGTTTTTGGTACAGATCTAGAATGGGAGAAAAGATCATAAGTGAGCAATGTATAGGTTGTACTTATTGTGTTAAGATCCCGACATACATGTTCAAACTTATGTTAAATCTCTTTTCAAAATGCAATTATTGTCTATGTTGTATTAATTCATTTTTTAACATATATTTGTTGAATGTTGTGAATGTGTGGTGTATGTTAATGAATGTTTGTTCATGCATTTACATAATGCTTCTGCATCGCTTTCTGATAAGATTGGTTAACATTTTTGGTGTTCATCTTCTCATCCCCATAGGGTGGGGAAGGCGGAATCCAGGGACATTACAGTTGGTATCTGAGTATGAACTAGCTACACCTAACAACCTCTCACCATGAAACATAAAACTAAATTTCACCTTTCACTTGAAACTCTAGAAACTTTGTAAGTTGTTCTATAGGAACTAGGTTTGACTTAGCCTCTAGGTTAGAACCTAGATGTTTGAGAACTAGGTTTAGACAAGTGTGTGAAAACCTTTCCATATAGAGCTGATATGAATTGGGTAGCTACACTAGTCTACACCTTGTTCTCACGATGTCACTATGCGGCATGGCACTAGACTCTCTATTGTGTGTGGGACACTCAGTTTTTCTGATTTAATTTTGTTTCCAATTAGGTGATAGAAGATTCTTATTAAGATGAAAGTTATATATTAGGTTTGAATCCAATCTTGAAAAATATGAGTTAAGTCTTAAGTATGAAAGTACATGGAATTTTCCCACTCTAGATAAATGATGTGCACATTTTATATAGAAATTTATCCACTTTTGCACACAAATTTAGTCCATTTTTACTCTCCATTTTACCTCTAATCATACTTAATTTGTCAACAGTTTAGTTGTTTTACTTGTTGCAAAATTCTAATTGTAGGTATAGGTAGAAATAATGAAATGGGGATAATCCAACCCAAATCTGACCTTAGTTGGATTCCCTGATGATTTGGAATCAATCTAGGGGAGTTCTTGAAGTTTCAGAGAAGGATACAATGTGTGTAATTTTGCACACACTGTGTTTCATTCCAAAAAGAGCATTCATCAACGACAAAGAAGAAACATAGTTTGTTCCTTAGCAAAGACGACGTGTTTACTCATTCCAAAATCTGACAAATAATGTTGTCTACCAAGCCAACACGGCGTGTCTTATAACTTTAGGAGCCTTGCTTCGGAGACACGCGACATGTGCTAGATAGCGCACGACATGCATTAAGTGCATAGGTCAACTTCAGATACAACAACATGACGTGACTTTCAACGACATAGGGTGTACTTTTTGTGAGAGAAGTTCCAGTCAGTGGTTACACACACTACCACACTGTGTGCCTTCCCAGACGTGGTGTGTCTCTAACGGATTCTGTAGTTTTAAAAAGACAACCATCCTACATTTTTGATATGAAAACACATGGATGAGATGGTTAACTCTTGTCATTTGAAACACTCTACGACCAGAGGAAGGTGTAGGGCAAGAGGAGGGAGATTTTGGAGAGGAAGAAGAGGTTTCTTAGGAGAGAACCTCTATTCTTCACCATTTCTTCTTCAAAGGGTGCAACATAGCTTCTCTACTCCGTTTGGGCTTCTCAAGAGGGCAACTAGTCCGAGTAGAATCAGCTACAAGGATAGAATTTTGTCCTCAAGTCAGAGTTTTACCTCATTCAACTTCATTCTTTGGTTTGTTTTCATCTTTCCTCTCTCTAATCATGATAAACTCTAAAATTTATGCCTGACACTTGTGTTTCTTCATTATGTACTAGGAAAACCCTTTTTCTTGGGCATGGGAGAGTAGCTCCCATGCTATTACTCATGTGAACTCATAATTCTTAACTAATGATAGTTAGTTTTCTTCTCCAAGAGCTTCTGCAGTGTGATTCACTTGTATGTTTGTCTGGACATAAAACATGCATGTTTTATGCTTCTTTATGCAATTCAAGAGGATGTATGGAGGAGTATGGAGAAGATCTCTTGGTGAAAAATCCTTGACCAGGGGAGTGGCTGGGATACATTGAGGATCTAGGGTTTTAGTTCAAATTTGAACATAAGAACATGAGTTCTATGTAAAGTTGAGAACTATCTCTTATCACTGGGAGGTGTACGATGATGGCAACCTCCTTTGCAAGTTAATTAACATGTTAATTTCATAGTTGCATGTGATTAATTGGGTGGAAGTGAAAGCATACGTCCAAGATCTCCTAGAATCTTCTCTAAATCCCTTTATTTTAGTCTTTTCTTTCTTTTAATTGCAAGTTAGTGAATCATAATCCAACTCAACTATTACAAACCAATTTTGATTGTTGAACTGTAACACTCTTGATCCTAATAGTGTCTTTCTCCCTTGGATGATCTCATTACTACATGCACTCCTATAGTTATGGGGTGGCCCTTGAGTTTATAAATATTAAAACTTTTGCATTTAAGCTAACAAGTTTTTGGCACCATTTTCGGGGAGCATTGGTATTATTCTATTAGAGTAAGAGGTTTTAACTAGTAAGAGAGACTAGATCACTCACCCACTAATTTCATCATTACATCATCATTCATATAATCAATTGTTTCTTCCATTGTTTGTTAAAGTGTTCTCACTACTTGTGAATTTGTAGGACTACATACAAAGATCAAAATGTGGTCTTCAACCATCAACATTTCTAGACCCAGAAAGGAACCCACTCTTACAACCAAAGATGACAAGGAGGAGTGAAGACTCTTCAATCTTGGGAGACTCACAACCATTATCACCTCATTCTTCACCACCATCTTCACTGGATATCTAAGAACCAATGATTGAAGATGGCCATCCTTTCAAGGACTTCATCATTCCATCTATAATCAAAATCAGTGGGGCTATCAACAGCCCACAGATCGAGGTGAACTACTTCTCCATCATCCTGACAATTATGTAAATGGTTCAGCAAAACTGTTTTGGAGGGACTCCCATGGAAGACACCAACCTTCTTATAGTCGATTTAATGCAATTTATGAATACTTTAAAGATTAATGCAATTGATCCTAATGGTATACACCTACTATTGTTTCCATTTTCTTTGTAGGATAGAGCCAAGGCATGGCTCACTTCTGTACCAAAAACTCTATCAACAGTGTGGATGAACTTCTTAAAGTCTTCTTAGCCAAGTACTTCCCACCAAGAAAGATGGCTCAGTTGAGAAGACATTTGACTAACTTAATTCAACAAGATGGAGACTCTATATGATTCGTGGGAAAGGTTCAAATACCTCCAACGTCTTTGTCCTCACCATGGTCTAAGGAATTGGCTACTTCTTCAAACATTCTATAATGGGCTTTACTATAACACCATGATGTCTATAGATGTTGCGGCCAATGGAGCTCTCATGAACAAGTCTTACAAGCAGGCCTATGCTACAATAGAAGACATTGCAATCAATCATTGCCAAAGGAGTTTTGAAAGGAGTAATCAGCCACCCTCATCTTATGTTGCTTTAGGGAAACAAGCAAGCATTCACGCTTTTAATTTCTGCAAAGTTAGATGCCTTGACACAAAACTTTGAGAAGTTGAGTGCTCAACCATCTCAACTAGTAAATATGATATGTGATGCAAGTGAAGACATGGGACAAGTAGCTTCTTCAAGATACACTTCTTTCATCCAATCTGAAGAGAACATGGAGCAATGCAATGTAGTAGGAAGCTTTAGAAACAAAAAACTATATAATCCATATCCCAATATCTAGATTCCAAGATGGTGTGATCATCCAAACTTCTCCTACCACAACAAAAATCCTCAAAATCCTCAATAAGATCAAAGTCAACAACATTACATGTGGGGAACAAGCCACAAATGGGAAACAATCCTCCAAACTTCAACAACAATGTCAATAGAAACTTCAACCAAAAACAACAACCAAAGTCCAATATGGAGTTTCTTCTTGAACATTTTGTTTCATATCAATAGAAACAAAATGAGGAATTCTGCCAACATGGTCAACTAATGAAGGATGTTGTCCAAAAACTTTCTTCCAAGGTGTATGACATCACTACTCATACCAAGATGTTGGAGAATAATATTGCTCAACAAGCTCTACCCAATCAAAGGACACCTTATGGATCCTTGCCCATACAATTAGAGATGAATACTAAAGAAAAATGCAAGTGTGTGATGCTAAGAAGTGGAGTAGTGGAGGATCCTCACCACCTTCAAAGAGGAAATCTTAAGAAGTTATTGACACAATTGTGGAAGATCTTGTTAAAAATCAAAGGAAGAAAACTATTGGAACCATGCAACAAAGTGATTCTTTTAGTAAGCCTAATGTTCCTTTCCCTCACAAGTTTTCCAACATAAAAGATGATGCAAAGTTCAACAAGTTTATGGGCATCTTGAACAAGATGTATGTGAACCTTCCTTTAGTTAAAGTGACCGCTGAAATGCCTTCTTATGCCAAGTTCTTAAAAGACATTCTCACAAGGAGAAGGAGGCCCGAGCAAGATGAATTAGTGATGCAATATGGAAGAATAAGCTCTATCATTCATAATCATTTTCCAAAAAAGTTTGATGATCTTAGTGCATTTACTCTCCCTTATGAAACTGGAGATTCAACTTTTGACAAAGTCGTAGTTGATCTTAGTGCTAGCATCAGCTTGATTCCTTTTTGTCTATGGAAAAAGCTAGATTTGGGAGACTTGAAACCAATGTCAATGACAATACAGTTAGCTGGCCTTTCAATTTAATATCCTAAAGGAATTGTTGAAGACATTCCCATGCAAATAGGGAAGTTCTACATTCCTTGTGACTTTGTAGTCCTAGACATGTATGAAGATCCAAATAAATGGATCCTTTTTGGGAGACCATTCCTATGAATTGTGAGTTGTATTATAGATGTTAGAGAAGGGTAAACTAACTATCAGATTTGGAGATGAAGCTCAACTATTTTTTGTTTATGATGCTATGAAGGCACCTCACACTAAAGAATATCTTTGTTTGATACATAACATTGATACTCTGCTAGAGGATGACAAGACCATTCTTGAACAAGCTCTTGATGATCTTGACGGTGGAGAAGACAAGGATATCTCATTGATTGATCTCAATAAATGAAGTTCTAAAGTCACATCAAACTCACCATACAACAAATGCCCAATTGAGAAGGAGGCAAGTGACACCACCCCTACACTAGAAAAAAAAAGGTCCAATAACCTGTACTACATCACATACCATATCAGGTATTTACATGTCTGTCCAGTGGCATCAACCACAACCTATATAAAAAAGAGATGTTCCACATATACATGCCATATACAAACATAGGAAACTACCAAAAACACATGTCAATATACATATCATCTACAAAACATTCCTTGTCCAGCCCACAATGCATCATCTAATTTCATCGTCCAATCTGTTCTTGAGTTTGAGACTATTTTCTCTATTATTGCCTTCGATTATCTATTTGAAATCTGAACTTGCCCTAGATTTTATGGATGGTATGGTGTAGAGATCTTATGCTTGATACCATGTTTTCTCAGTAGATTATTGAAGTTTATCTCACTGAAATGGCTTCCTCCATCTGAGATGACTGCTCTTGGAACCCCAAACCTCAGCAAAATGATCTTATGGAATAGATTCACCATTAATTTTGCATCTAGAGTTTGAGTGAGAATAGCTTCTACCCACTTTGATACATAATAACACACCACTAGGATGAACCTGTAGCTACATGAAGAGGGAAATGGGACCATATAGTTTGTGCCCCATACATCAAAAACTTCAATATCAAGAATTGATTTAAGTGGCATCTCGTCCTTCTTTGAAATACCTCCTAATATTTGACACGTATCACAAGCTTTAACAAATGCATGTACATCAAAGAATAGAGTTGGCCAATAAAAACCTACTTGTAGAATCTTTATAGAAGTCTTTTCACTTCCAAAGTATCCTCCATAATGAGAGGAATGGTATTTTGAAATCACACCTGGGATCTACTCATTGGGAATACATCTGCTAATTAGCCCAACCACACATTGCTTGAACAGTAGGGGATCATCCCAATAGTAAAATTTTACATCGTGAAGGAATTTATTTTCCCGTTAATGGGTGACATCAAGAGGAAGGCTTCCAGTGGATAGATAGTTTGTGAAGTCAGAAAACAATGGAGTAACAAGTGAGTTTACCACATACAACTTCTCAATGGGTAGATTGTCATCAATAGCAACCTTATCTTTGACACTTGTGTAGAGGCTTGAAAGGTGATCACCTACATTGTTTTTTGTCCCCATTTTATCTTTGATTTCCAAATTAAACCTCTTTAACAACAATATCCAACATATAAGATGGGGTCTAGCATCCTTCTTTCTCATGAGATATCAGATTGCAACATGGTCTGTGTATGCATTGACATTAGACCCCACAAGATATTGTTGGAACTTATCAAAAGCATATACTACAACAAGCATCTCCTTTTCTATAGAGGCATAATTTATTTGAGCATCATCTAAGGTCTTTCTTGCATAATGAATATCATGGAGCTTATTGTCTCTCCTTTATCCTAATACTGTCCCTATGGTGTAATCACTGGAATCACACATGATTTTAAAAGGAGAACTCCAATCCAGTGGTTGAATGATGGGGCCCGAGATAAGAGAATCTTTTAAATTTTTTAAGGCTTCTTTGAAATCTTCATTGAATACAAATTTGACATATTTGGCTAAGAAGGAGAAGATAGGCTTTGCAATCTTTGAAAAGTCTTTGATGAAACTTCTATAGAACCCCGCATGTCAACAAAAACTATGAACTTCTTTTATAGTTGTTGGAATTGACATCTTCTCAATAGCTTCTACTTTTGCTTTGTCAATATCAATCCCTTCGCTTGAAATGACGTGACCAAGTACAACCCCAGATTGTATCATAAAATGGAAGTTCTCCCAATTAGGCACAAGGTTTATATGTTTACATAGTTGTAAAACTTTAGTTAAATTTGATAAGCAATCATCAAAGGAATTGCCATAAATATTGAAATTATCCATAAAAATTTCCATAATCATTTCTATGAAATCACAAAATATGGACAACATGCATCTTTGGAAAGTAGAATGTTCATTACATAACCCAAAAGGCATTTGCCTATAAGCATATGTTCCATAAGAGCATGTGAAGGTTGTTTTTTCTTGATTAGGCGGGTAGATAGGAATATAAAAAATCCAGAATACCCATCTAAATAGAAAAAATAAGATTGATTGGCAAGTTATTCCAACATTAAGTCAATGAAGGGTACGGGAAAATGGTCTTTTCTTGTGTCTTTATTTTAATTTTCTATAATCAAAACACAATCTCTACCTAGTTACTACCCTTTTTTGAATTAATTCATTATTGTCTCCTTTCATTACTATGGTTCCTCCCTTGTTAGGTACAATGTAGATAGAACTTACCCAAGGGCTATCTTTTGATAGGATATATTATGCCTACATATTTTAGCTGAAAGATTTCTTTCTCAACTACTTCTATCATGTTTTTATTTGACCTTCTCGATGGCTATATGCATGGCTTAGTGTCTTCTTCTAAGGCTATGTAGTGCATGAAAATAGAACTATTAATTCCTTTAAGGTCATCAATGGAATATCCTTTCATATCTTTATATAATCTAAGTTCTTTCAACAACTTACCTCCTTGTTCTTCAGTCAAATTAGCATTTATTATAATAGGGGAAGAAAATTTTGGGTCCAAGAAAGCATATCTTAACCCCAGTAGAAGGGGTTTGAGTTCTACCTTTTTTTCTAGTGTAGGGGTGGTGTCACTTGCCTCCTTCTCCATTGGTCCTTTGTTGGATGGTGAGTTTGATGTGACTTCAGAACTTCATTTATTGAGATAAATAAATGAGATATCCTTGTCTTCTCCACCGTTAAGATCATCAAGAGCTTGTTCAAGAGTGGTCTTGTCATCCTCTAGCAGAGTATCAATGTTATGTATCAAACAAAGATATTCTTTAGTGTGATGTGCCTTCATAGCATCATAAATAGAAAATAGTTGAGCTTCATCTCCAAATCTGATAGTTAGTTTACCCTTCTCTAACATCTATAATAAAACTCACAATTCATATGAATGGTCTCCCAAAAAGGATCTATTTTTTGGATCTTCATACATGTCTAGGACTACAAAGTCACAAGGAATGTAGAACTTCCCTATCTGCACGGGAATGTTTTCAACAATCCCTTTAGGATATTAAATTGAAAGGCCAGCTAACTGTATTTTCATTGACATTGGTTTCAAGTCTCCTAAATCTAGCTTTTTCCATAGACAAAATGGAATGAAGCTGATGCTAGCACCAAGATCAACTAAGTCTTTGTCAAAAGTTGAATCTCCAGTTTCACAAGGGAGAGTAAATGCACCAAGATCATCAAACATTTCTGGAAAATGATTATGAATGATAGAGCTTATTCTTTCATATAGCATCAGTATTTCAGCTTGTTCGGGCCTCGTTCTCCTCATGAGAATGTCTTTTAAGAACTTGGCATAAGAAGGAATTTCAGCTATCACTTCGACTATAGGAAGGTTCACATACATCTTGTTCAATATGCCCATAAACTTGTTGAACTTTGCATCATCTTTTATGTTGGAAAACTTGTGAGGGAAAGAGGACCATTAGGCTTACTAAAAGAATCACTTTGTTGCGGGTTTCCAACCATTTTCTTCCTTTGATTTTCAATAAGCTCTTCCACAATTGTGTCAATAACTTCTTAAGATTTCCTCTTTGAAGGTGGTGAGGATCCTCCACTACTCCACTTCTTAGCGTCACAGACTTGCATGTTTCTTTAGTGTTCATTTTCGATTGGCTGAGCAAGGATCCAAAAGGTGTCCTTTGATTGGGTAGAGCTTGTTGAGCAATATTATTCACCAACATCTTGGTATGAGTAGTGATGTTTTACACATTGGAAGAAAGTTTTTGTACAACATCCTTCATTAGTTGACCATGTTGGCGGAATTCCTCATTTTGTTTCTATTGATATGAAATAAAATGTTCAAGAAGAAACTCCAAATTGGACTTTGGTTGTTGTTGTTGGTTGAAGTTTCTATTGACATTGTTGTTGAAGCTTGGGGGGTTGTTTCCCATTTGTGGCATATTCCCCACATGTAATGGTTGTTGACTTTGAGCTTGTTGAGGATTTTGAGGATTGTTGTTGCGGTAGGAGAAGTTTGGAAGATCACACCATCTTAGAATCTAGATATTGGGATATGGATTATATAGTTTTTTGTTTCTAAAGCTTCCTACTACATTGTATTGCTCCAGGTTCTCTTCAGATTGGATAAAAGAAGTGTATCTTGAAGAAGCTACTTGTCCCATGTCTTCACTTGCATAACATATCAGATTTACCGGTTGAGATGGTTGAGCACTCAACCTCTCAAACTTTTGTGTCAAGGCATATAACTTTGTAGAAATTAAAAGCATGAATGCTTGCTTGTTTCCTTAAAGCAACATAAGATGAGGGTGGTTGATTACTCCTTTCAAAAATCCATTGGCAATGATTGATTGCAATGTCTTCTATTATAGCATAGGCCTCCTTGTAAGACTTGTTCATGAGAGCTCCAGTGGCCTCAACATCTATAGACATCATGGTGTTATAGTAAATCCCATTATAGAATGTTTGAAGAAGTAGCCAATTCCTTAGACCATGTGAGGACAAAGACGTTGGAGGTCTTTGAACCTTTCCCATGAATCATACAGAGTTTCCATCTTGTTGAATGAAGTTAGTCAAATGTCTTCTCAACTGAGCCATCTTTCTTGGTGGGAAGTACTTGGCTAAGAAGACTTTATGAAGTTCATCCAAACTGTTGATAGAACTTTTGGTACATAAGAGAGCCATGCCTTGGCTCTATCCTGCAAAGAAAATGGAAACAATAGTAAGTGTATACCATTAGGATCAATTTCATTAATCTTTAAAGTATTCAAATATTGCATGAAGTCAACTATAAGAAGGTAGGTGTCTTCCATGGGAGTCCCTCCAAAGCAATTTTGCTGAACCATTTACATAATTGTCAGGATGATGGAGAAGTAGTTTGCCTCGATCTATGGGTTGTTGATAGCCCCACTGATTTTGATTATAGATGGAATGATGAAGTCCTTGAGAGGATGGCCATCTTCCATCATTGGTTCTTGGCTATCCGGTGAAGATGGCAGTGAAGAATGAGGTGATAATGGTTGTGAGTCTCCCAAGATTGAAGATTCTTCACTCCTCCTTGTCGTCTATGGTTGTAAGGGCGGGTTCCTTTCTGGGTCTAGAAATGTTGATGGTTGAAGACCGCATTTTGATCTTTGTATGTAGTCCTACAAATTCACAAGTAGTAAGAACACTTTAACAAACAATGGAAGAAACAATTGATTATATGAATGATGATGTAATGATGAAATGAGTGGGTGAGTGATCTAGTCTCTCTTACTAGTTAAAACCTCTTACTCTAACAAAATAATTCCAATGCTCACCGACAATGGTGCCAAAAACCTATTAGCTTAAAAGCACAAGTTTTAATATTTATAAACTCAAGGGCCACCCCATAAGTATAGGAGTGCATGTAGTAATGAGATCATCCAAGGGAGCAAGGCAGTATTAGGATCAAAAGTGTTACGGTTCAACAATCGAGATCAGTTTGCAATAGTTGAGTTGGATTATGAATCACTAACTTGCAATTAAAAGAAAGAAAAGACTAAACTAAAGGGATTTAGAGCAGATTCTAGGAGATCTTGGATGTATGCTTTCACTTCCACCCAATTACTCACATGCAACTATGAAATTATCATGTTAATTAACTTGCAAAGGAGGTTACCATCATCTTACACCTCCTAGTGATAAGAGATAGTTCTCAACTTTACATAGAACTCATGTTCTTATGTTCAAATTTGAACAACAACCCTGGATCCTCAATGTATCCCAACCACTCCCATTGTCAAGGATTTTTTTCCAAGAGATCTTCTCCATACTCCTCCATACATCCTCCTGAATTGCATAAAGAAGCATAAAACATGAAGGTTTTATGTCCAGACAAACATACAAGTGAATCACACTACATAAGCTCTTGGAGAAGAAAACTAACTAACATTAGTTAAGAATTATGAGTTCACATGAGTAATAGCATGGGAGATACTCTCCCATGCCCAAGAAAAAGGGTTTTACTAGTACATAATGAAGAAACACAAGTGTCAGGCATAAATTTCAGACTTTATCATGATTAGAGAGAGGAAAGATGAAAACAAACCAAAGAATGAAGTTGAATGAGGTAAAACTCTGACTTGAGGACAAAATTCTATCCTTGTAGCTGATTCTACTCGGACTAGTTGCCCTCTTGAGAAGCCCAAACGGAGTAGAGAAGCTATGTTGCACCCTTTGAAGAAGAAATGGTGAAGAATAGAGGTTCTCTCCTAAGAAACCTCTTCTTCCTCTCCAAAATATCCCTCCTCTTGCCCTGCACCTTCCTCTGGTCGTAGAGTATTTCAAATGAAAGAGATAACCATCTCATCCAAGTGTTTTCATATCTAAAGGTGGGATGGTTGTCTTTTAAAAACTACAGAATCCGTCAGAGACACACCACGTCTGGGAAGGCACACAGTGTGATAGTGTGTGTAACCATTGACTAGAACTGCACTCATAAAAAGTGCACATTGTGTTGTTGAAAGGCACGTCGTGTTGTTGTATCTGAAGTGGACCTATGCACTTAACACACAACGTGCGCTATCTAGCACACGTCGTGTGCCTCCGAAGCAAGGCTCCTAAAGTTATAAGATACGTGGTGTTGGCTTGGTACAACATTATTTGTCATATTTTGGAATGAGTAAACATGTCGTCTTTGCTAAGGAACAAACTATGCTTCTTCTTTGTCATTGAGGAATGCTCTTTTTGAAATGAAACACAGTGTGTGTAAAAATACACACACTGTTGATAACACCAAATTTTGCGACGTTTTTGCCCTTTATTCTGTTATCAAAACTACCCTTTTCTGCTATTTTCCTCTATTTTATTAGCATTTTTCGCAATAATTGGCCAAGCAACGCTCTTATTCCAATTTTTCCTATCTTCTACAGAGTTTTCCTCGTTTTCATGCAATAAGGCTGATTCCGGCCCACAATAAGTCTAAGCCCGTCTCGACCTTCCTGACGCCTGATACAACCCAGCCCGGCAGGGGCTGGGCAACACGAGAATGATCGGCGGAGAAGGGCGCTGCGCAAGAAGGACGTGTCGGCCGACATACCGTCTACCCGACAGGGAGCCAAAGCCGCATCGACGACCAAACTCGTCGGGCGACACAGCCACCCACCGGCAGGCGTGCCGCCAGCCACGTGACCGATAGCCAGCGCCTCGTGCCGAGACATACATGTATCGGCCGTCCACATCCATCGACCGGCGTATAAGGGAGCTACGTGGCGTTTCCAGCACCATAACTCCTTCAACCGCCGCCTATAAATAGCAGCTACAGGAAGCCGAAAAGATAGGTCGGGTAGGTCGGACAAGTCGAGAGAGTCGGAAGAGAATTCGGACAAGACAGTTCGGGAGCCACCTTCGAAGGAAGCTGTGAGAGCAAGAGTATCGCGCCCCAGTGCTTGTGCCGGGCGACACTAGGTGAGCTTTCCCTCATCCCGAGAGGGAAGGGATGGTTCACTTAGTGTTGTCTCGGGCGACACTGCGGGCCGATATCGACCAGCGAAGATGAGCGACACGAGTGCCCGACAGTAGACTCGTAGCTCATTGCCCGACACGATATCGAACCCGATACGCTCCGCCCGTCATGCGTGCCTCCCGAGAGGGTGCGCCACCCGACATGAGCGTATCGGCCAGGGTCCTTGAGCGATACAGTCAGTCGTCAGTCGGCGCTGCCCGAGAAGGGGTGCCGCCCGACACTGTCGTATCGGGCTCGGCTCCTGACCGGTATCGGGCAGGAGAGCTATAGTAGTCTGTCGTTCTTCTACATCAAGAAGGCGACATCTATCTTTAATTCTGTTATTTAAATTCTTAGCTTATGCATTGTATTAAGACCCTTATTGCTTATGGAAATAGAAATGCTTAACTGCTATTTGTTTAATGCTTGGTGCCTTATGATTGGGTAACTGCTGTGTTGGATATCTGAACTCTAGCTTGCATGTTTTGGATCGCGTTTCTCTTAGCTACCGAATCGTCTTTCCCGTCGCAACTACTTCGAGAGTTGGGTTGTGGCTCTAGTGTTTGGTCCGCTTCTGGAGTACGAGAGTGCCCAGAACGGAGTTGTTTTAGTATCATTCCACTCTAACTTGAGCCCAGCAACCTCGAGAGGGGTGTTGAAGCTTGGTTAGAGGCACCCGCTCTGAGAGGAGGGGTGCAGGGTGTTACTGCTACCGCTTGTCTTCCTGAAGTCTTATCCCTTACATTACGCCTTAAAGTGCAGTTTATCTTTCTATTTTCTGTTGCATGAAAATTCCTAAAAACTGCTAAATGACAAAATCTTAATCTTTCTTGTAACTCCAGTTGGAGATAGTTTTCTTTGATTTAATCGTGACAGCTTGTTGTTCCCCTTCGGGGAACTTTAATATCTCTTTATACCCACCGGAGTGTAGAGTGTCGATTCAGACTCGTCAACACGACCCACCTTGTCCCTGTGTTCGACCCTGTATGACTACTTCGACCCCGTAAACAAAGTTGCGGGGGCCTAGAAGGATTCGGGTTATAAATGTGAAGGCTGGACTACCTCAAATGCGCCTCCAATTTTAGGACGCACGATTTAGGCCGGTCAACTTTCTGGCGCCGTTGCTGGGGACAAGGCAAATGGCACTGTTGACGAATCCGAAGCCACTAACTACACTCCCGTGCCTCAAGCTTAGAAATAGGCTTGACAACACCTCTTTTTCTTTTTCTTTTTCTTTTTTCTTTTACTTTAAGCAATATTTTTTACCCCAATTATAATTTTCTAAACATGATTTTTATGCGGTTTTCAGGTACTCTGATCTACTGAACACCGAGACTGTCAACCATGCCTCCTCGCGTAGAGCCACCTTCTGGAAACGAAAGCCAAGGAAGGAGACCAGTTTCGCCTCCACCGGAAGACAACGACAGGTATAGTGATAATGAGCGGCAAGAAGATCCAGAATCACCAGGGCATGAGGAAGAGCATCATCAGCATAGACGTCGTCGGAGACACAGGAGGAATCATGATAACCGGGAGTGACGCCGAGACACCAGCAACAGTGACGACTCGGAGGAAGAAGAGAAAACTCCGAGAGAATTGGCTTCTACAAAGGCCAATAGATCGAGGTGCCCCGTTATCATCCCAAGGTTCAATGCGACAAACTTCGAGCTCAAGCCATCTGTGATCTCCATGATTCAAAATAAAAGCTTCAGGGGGAGTTCTAAGAGTGACAACCCTTACCATCACCTTGATGCTTTCAAAAATATTTGCGACACCATAAAGATGCGAGGGGTTTCCCAAGAGGTCATTTACTGCAAGGGTTTCATCTTCTCTTTGGAGGATAAGGCTCTATCATGGTACCTTGGGCTACCCCACCAAGCGCTGAATGGATGGGGAGAACTGGCTGACGCATTTGTAAACAAGTTTTACCCCACTGAGAAGACGATGAGGAACAAGTTAAAAATCACGTCTTTCACGCAAAAGCCAAATGAAAACCTCCACGACACCTAGGAACGATATCTAGAATATCAGAGGGACTGCCCTCACCACAATTTCAAGAAGGGCTTCCTGGTCTCCACCTTCTACAATGGGCTAACTCCCGATGAAAGGGTATCGCTGAATGCGGCAGCAAGAAGTGACTTCTTAGGGAAAAAGCCAAGCAAGTCCGAAAAGATCATTAGGAACATGGCTGAATTGAAGGCCGATGTTGACTATGATAGATCCGATAGAGGGCAGGCGAAGAAGGCAGGGGAAGGAACCTCTCTTGGGTCCAAGGCTCTGGAAAACATTACTTCTCAGATTCAAAGGATAGCAACAGATGTGAAACAACTGAAGGATCATGGCGGAAAGGGGAAGAAGCAAGTTGAGAAAGTCATGAAATGTGTAACCTGCGGTGAAGGAGGACATGGGGTAGACAACTACGTCTACACCAAACCCGGCACTGACAGCGACTCCGACTCGGAAGAAGAAAGAATCGAGAATGTATCCTACATGAACTTCAAGAGACCAGACCACCCTGGTTTTAATTATGGCAACAAGGACGCAGCCGAAAACTCACATCAGCTGCACACCTCAGCCAGGCCAGTGCAACCTTTCGAGAAGAGAGGGGGATCAGGGCAGTATAACAAGAATAGCCAGTTCCAACCAGTAAAAGGCAATTTCCAAGTAGCAGGAAAATACCAAGGCCCATCCCGTGAACAGGAGAAGGGGGCAAGCCAATCTGAGGTGATCGGCCAGCTGTTTGACTTTGTCAAGTAGCAAGATAGCATCAATAACCAGTTAGCACAGAGCGCGCTATCAAATTCGGGAGTCTTGAACTCACTGCAAGTCCAATTGGCAGATATGCAAATACATCAGCGACAAATCGATCAGCAGCTCGCACAGCTCGCTGAGACTGTGAAGAATCCTTCGGGGAAGATCTCGTCCAACACTGAACCAGCAAAGTGATAAAGTATGATAAAGAAGCCAAAGACATCTAGCTGAAGACGGAAAACGTAGCGCTCCTTGGGAGGCAGCCCGTGCTTTTATTTCCCTAGTATAGGACATTATTTACTTTTCAGCAAAACAGACATTACAAACATTATGGACTGTAATAAGGCCCGAGTCAGTGCATGCGCACGTGTGCTGACTCTTTTTGTTTTAAGGGCCACCACTTTAGTTTTATTTGCCAGGATGGGTAATACCATTTGAGGCCGGGTTTAGCCTTAGGCCAATGATGTTTTACCCGCCTGTCGCCTCTTTCTTTAAGTGGGTTTTACCTCGGAGTTTTGTCCCGAAAAAACTTGTATCGGTCGGGCGAAGTCTGGTCTAGTAACCCTTTTTCCCAAACCGGATCGGGCGGCACACCAACTGACATACAGATTGCGCCCGTCTCGGGAGGGAATGGTTTTACCGTGACGTCCGGCCGCTATATATAAGGCAAAAACTTTACCGTGTCGTGCTCCCGGACTTTACCTTTTTCAGCTACCGTATCGCGCAGTACTTTTCTTGCTCTCCGCTCCCGTGTCACGCAGAGACCTCTCCCGGTCCCGTGACGCGCAAAACCTTAAGGAAAACAAAGGTATCGCGCGACAGCCCTATCGCCCGAGCATACCCGATACGAACCTTTATCGCGTACGATGTATCGGGCGAGGATTTTACGTTGATTTTCTTGTCGCCCGATACTGTTATCGCGCGACACGCTTCTCTCACGCCTGCCTGATACAGCTGTGTCGGGCAGCGACCGTATCACCCGTTTATTCTTGTATCGGGCAGCGCTCTTTCAAGACCCTGCCGGGCGCTCAGTTTCTTTTGACCGTATCTCCCGACACAGTTGTATCGGGCAAGCTTCTCCTGATTTTGTCTTGAAGCCCGATACAGTCGTGTCGGGTGTCTCTCCCTTTATTAATTTACCCACTGATAACAAAAGCACATTTGAATTGATAATAGGGATGGCACGCACAAAGCTAACCGCCATACGCGTTGATGAGCAAGGCAGGAGAATCATCACCGAGCCAGAGGCAGAGATGGCAACGATCGGGCAGAAACGCCCGAATCCCGAGGTCGCTGGGCCCTCAACGACTGAAAAGAGGGTGAGAACTGAAGAAGTGGCCGCTCCAGCTACAGCACCCGCCCCAACAGAAGAACCACTGGATCACACACCAGGAAGGTTCGTGCCAAGGGATGAGGAGCATGGATGCAGATATGCTGAGCTAGGGGCCAAGCTCTATAGGCCAAGCAGGTTCTGCCACCAGTCGTCCTTCATGCAGTTGGGCATCTTTGAGAGAATGGAGAACGTGCTTGCCGCAGCAGGTCTGAGGCAAATCTGCCTCAGCCTATCCGCCTCCTACACCGAGCTCACGAAGGAGTTCATGGCGTCCCTTCACCGAGTAAAGAATACACCTGCTGAAGCCAGAAAGTATGGCGGAGCAGACAAACTCCAGGGGCGGCTTTACAATGCAGAGCACGTCATTTCAGAGAAGCTGCTCAACTAGATTTTCTCCTCCAGCGAAGAGGAGAGAGGGAGACTAGATAACGGTGCAAGGACCACCGAAGGAGACGGGTTCAACCCCGTAGATATCTGGGAAAAGCTAACCGGGGAGTCATCTTTCAAACCCGGGAGCAAGGTGGCGGCAGTGCACTCATGCTTCTGGAGGATAATGCACAAGCTGGTGGCGTGCCTCCTCTTCAGCTAGAACGATTCCAGCAACATTTACTCCGAGGAACTCCACGTCATGTGGCACATGATGGAGGGCCGGACTATCAACCTGGGGCGCTTCTTGCTGAACAGGCTGCACCCAATAAAGGATGCCACCAAGGAATATTGCATGGGTGGCATCGTGAACCTAATCGCGGTGGGGTTGGGATACCCGTGCGAGCCGCGCAGCCTCTCAAGAACAAGAGGGGACAAGTTGATCGACCTCAAGTACCTCATGAGGTCGGGTATAATAAAGAAGGAGGGGTGGAGTTACTTCTACAAGTTCACAAGGAAGAAGATCCTTCTCCTGCTTCCTCGTTGCGCCGCCTACGACGCAGAAAAGCTAGTCTTCACCACAGCCGAGATCGAGGCTGTGGCAGCAGGCGCAAGCTGCGCTCCAGCCCCAAGAAGCCAAGAATGGGGAATCACCAGAGGGCCCATCCCGCTGGGTACTCGGCAGGTTGTATCTTCAACAGCTCCTGCCGAGCGGCTCACTGCCTCGGAGCCACCAACGACAGCCACAACAACAAGGCCAGTGGTGGCAAGAGAAGAACCGGCGATCGTGGAGGTCACCGAGACAAGAACTGGAACTGTAGCGAGAGAGACGGCTACAGTCCCTGTAGTTTCTGCTGCGCCCTTAGGGGCAATTGATGAAGTACAACCGGATGTCAGCGATGAACTATTCGCCGACATCCTATAAATGGAGCTCGAAGGAGCACAGGTGACGCCGACACCACCACCAAAGTCACTTGTAGCAGTTGATGATGAGATCATCGACAGCGTTGATATGGGGCAGCATCCGTCCCCCACAACACGGTCTCCTCCGATACAACAAGAGGGTGGGGCAGCACTGACACCTTGCCCAGAAGCATCAGCCGCGCAGATGATAGAAGTAGGTTCTACCTCGTCAGGTAGACCATCGCGCGGGAGGAGCATTTCGAGGTCGAAGGGGAGACAAGCGGAAAACCCTCCTTCGCTCGGAATGATGTTGGGACAAGAACTCGATTTCTTACGGGAGGTAACAGAAAACCATTCTACTACATTTCTTTCCCTAACCCGCAAGTTGTCGTTTTTCAAACAAAGGCTGGATAGCCAGGAACGAGAGTTGCTAGCTTTGGCCAGCCTACCTGGCCGGCTAGAGGCAGTGAATGCCACACTACAACAAATTCTACAGCACCTTAGCGAGATCGAGGGGAGGCTGAACAGGGAGGATGACCATCCACGCCCAAGGCAGCCGAGAAGATTGTCGTCGCCTCCTGGTCTGGGCTCTCAATCCTCGTCGTCAAGAGCGTCGTCAGGATCGTCATCATCCACCTCCTCCTCCGGCAGATCTTCATCAGCAACCGGAGGAAATTCATCACAAGGGCAAGGCTATGAAGCTCCAGCCATACAAGGAAGCCCTTTTGACCTGAATGAGGCCACTCCCTCAGCCCCCTTTGACGGAGCTGAGGATAACGACGAAGATATCGGCGTCGGGGAGGGCTCTTCTGATGAATCTGAGGGAGAAGGGGGGACATCTGCACTGCAAACGAAAGACACCTCCCCAGAGGAAGGAGTTCAAAGGCTGACCTCACTGATTTCTCCGCACCGACAGAGATACCTTCCTTCGAAATGACTAACTTTGACAGAAGGGTCATAGGGTATCTAACGATCAGAGACCAGAAACTACTCAACATGGTCCTGAGATCGCAAGCCGACGAGGAAAAGATACTCTAGAGCGACAGTTATTTTTCGGTGCAGCGGGGAACTCTGAGAAACATCTTCCGCGCCAAGGCCGTCGTAGGGAAGAGGTTGTTCAGAGTACTACAAGGGGCCATTATAGAAAGCGCCGACAAGAAGAAAGGCCAACATATAGTTTACACTGCCACCCCGACCCTAGCAAGAAGACTAATGATGGGGTTGTACAATTCTACGCAGGTAGAAAGTATGTTGGATTACATTGAAGTGCACAATCTGAAACTGGTGCTGGCCCCTTACAAACACAGAAACAACTGGTTCATGTGCATTGCCGACCTCCGAAATCATGATGTCCAACTGCACTGCTGCTGCAGCAAAGAGGTCCCGCACACAGGAAGTACGTTCCTACACCCAAAGGACGTAAGGCTAAGTCTGCTGCCGCTACGTCTCCACCGGGTCATCAAGTATGGAGTCCAGCGCCACAGCGGCGTCTGGAATTTCTACTCACTAAGGGACTTATTAGTCCAAGAAGAGGAGGGAAGTGGAAATAGAGCATTCATAGTCCTCAGAGCCATGGAGATGATACATATCTTCGGATACTTCAAGCAACTCCAGAATAATAACTTCTACAATCTCAGAAGCAAATATGCATTGTTGCTGATAAAGGACAAGCGCTACTTCCGAGATGCGGGGATACCAGAAGAGCTGCTGGATAGTGAACAAGAAGAAGAGTCATCTCAACACAGCAGCCCTCCTGAAAAAGAAGCAGAAGCAGATACGAATGTCTGTGGGGTAGGAAAACAGATAAACATCTTGCGACAAGTTTTCGGACACGACGAACAAGCCTCGCCCCAGAACTAGGAGGAGTCGATCCACAAATTCGACCGTTTCTCATGCTCTACCCTCACACAGGAACAGGTCAACGAAATCCACATGAAGTTGGCTGACTTCAACCCTGCAGACGTAGCCTACTCGGCAGGCGATGTCATAGTCCCGATTGACAACTTAAGGGACATGGTAAAAGAGGGAGGATGTCTGGCGTTATCTATGGCGGTCGCCTACATCCAGATACTACGAAACAAGTCTGAACACGCATGCATAGCAGATCCAATGTTGTTCAACAACATTTGCCTAGCCGATGAGCAAGGGGCGAAGGAAGCTTTCCTAGCAGAGTTGGAATGCAGAGCCCCGGATACCATTCTCCTTCCCATCCTGCACAACAACCACTGGACGCTCTTAACGGTGTACACCCAACAACGAGCAGGGATTTTCTACAACAGCTCGGACAGCAACAAAGACCATCCAGTGCCTTGTACATCGACAGTGTTGACATCTCTCGAACGATTAGTACGAAAGTACTATATCGATATAGCAGCGCTGATACAACCATTCCTGGGAATGCAAGCAAGAAGCTGGCACGAACTCCAGTTCTGCCACCGTAGCCCGCAGCAAATTCAACTATCCAACGACTGTGGCATCTTCGTCCTGGAATGGATGGCAAACGAGGCAACGCCTGATCAGCTCCTCCACATCGACTATCACAGAAAAAGAGGAGAATATGTGTGGGAGCTCTTATCTAGCCCAGGTGCGCTGATCATCTAACCCTCACTGATTAACATTTCCTTACCTCATCTACTTCACAACTCTGGGACAGAGTGTGGAGTAAGTTTGGGGGGGGTACCATGTACCAGTGAGGGAGGTACAAAACTTTTCTCCTTTGATCCCCTCGTCCTATCCAATTCAATTAGCATACATATAACTTTTTTAGTGTACATATAACATATAACCTTTTTAGTGTACATATAACTTCTTACACAACCTTTTTCCTTCTTGCTAAAAGTCTTGAAAACTTTGAAAATTTTTGCTTATGATTCCCTATGCATATGTACAAAGTTGTTGTAATAATAATAAAAACCTGTTGTGACTTCTTGCAAAGTTTACTTTCTGTATATTTAACGAGTTACAAGTTCTGTCATATCTTTCTGATAATGTTGTCTCAAACAAACAAAAGATTGTGCCTTGCCATCCAAAAATTTGCGAAAAATAATAATCTCGCAAACAGCTAAGAGACGAGTATGGAGAAGGAAAAAGTTGCCCAAACAGCATATATCTCTTTTGTTTTCCCTTACCCAGCAAAAATCCCAAAAAGAGAAAGAAGCCTTATGAGCGTGAATAAAAGCATGAGAGTTGTGTCCAATAAAAGAAAAGAAAAATATATATATATACACACTTGTTTTCTAAAAGTACCCATCTTTAGGCATGGTAGATCCGGGGCAGTGGTACATAGGATGTGAAATCACTGCTCTAAAGCCAACTGGCTTGGACTGCAGGGACCACTTGCCCGTTAACGGACCCTTACCTGGATGGACTGATGGGAAACAAGAAGAAAAACCCAACAAGCCTTAGCCTACCCTATACATAACTTTCAGCCCCTAAAATAAAGTTGTTTGGTGTGGAAGCTAACTTCGGAATCATACACCAAAGTCTCGCTGAAGCTGTGGAGAAGAAAAATTTTACTTAAATAATAAGGCAAGTAGGGCAAGGTCTTTTGTTCGCATTAAGACAACATTACCTCCAAGACATCGCAAATCTTGTGCTACCCTTTAGCCTTAAAGTTTTGTTGTGCAAGAAGAAGCAACACAAAGTTTAGTTTAAATATTGATTGAGGACAATCAAAAAGCTAAGTTTGGGGGAGTTGATAACACCAAAATTTGCGACGTTTTTTCCCTTTATTCTGTTATCAAAACTACCCTTTTCTGCTATTTTCCTCTATTTTATTAGCATTTTTCGCAATAATTGGCCAAGCAACGCTCTTATTCCAATTTTTCCTATCTTCTACAGAGTTTTCCTCGTTTTCGTGCAATAAGGCTGATTCCGGCCCACAATAAGTCTAAGCCCGTCTCGACCTTCCTGACGCACGATACAACCCAGCCCGGCAGGGGCTGGGCGACACGAGAATGATCGGCGGAGAAGGGCGATGCGCAAGAAGGACGTTTCGGCCGACATACCGTCTACCCGACAGGGAGCCAAAGCCGCATCGACGACCAAACTCGTCGGGCGACACAGCCACCCACCGGCAGGCGTGCCTCCAGCCACGTGACCGATAGCCAGCGCCTCGCGCCGAGACATACATGTATCGGCCGTCTACATCCATCGACCGGCGTATAAGGGAGCTACGTGGCGTTTCCAGCACCATAACTCCTTCAACCGCCGCCTATAAATAGCAGCTATAGGAAGCCGAAAAGACAGGTCGGGTAGGTCGGACAAGTCGAGAGAGTCGGAAGAGAATTCGGACAAGACAGTTTGGGAGCCACCTTCGAAGGAAGCTGTGAGAGCAAGAGTATCGCGCCCCAGTGCTTGTGTCGGGCGACACTAGGTGAGCTTTCCCTCATCCCGAGAGGGAAGGGATGGTTCACTTAGTGTTGTCTCGGGCGACACTGCGGGCCGATATCGGCCAGCGAAGATGAGCGACACGAATGCCCGACAGTAGACTCGTAGCTCATTGCCCGACACGATATCGAACTCGATACGCTCCGCCCGTCATGCGTGCCGCCCGAGAGGGTGCGCCGCCCGACATGAGCGTATCGGCCAGGGTCCTTGAGCGATACAGTCAGTCGTCAGTCGGCGCTGCCCGAGAGGGGGTGCCGCCCGACACTGCCGTATCGGGCTCGGCTCCTGACCGGTATCGCGCAGGAGAGCTACAGTAGTCTGTCGTTCTTCTACATCAAGAAGGCGACATCTATCTTTAATTTTGTTATTTAAATTCTTAGCTTATGCATTGTATTAAGACCCTTATTGCTTATGGAAATAGAAATGCTTAACTGCTATTTGTTTAATGCTTGGTGCCTTATGATTGGGTAACTGCTGTGTTGGATATCTGAACTCTAGCTTGCATGTTTTGGATCGCGTTTCGCTTAGCTACCGAATCGTCTTTCCCGTCGCAACTACTTCGAGAGTTGGGTTGTGGCTCTAGTGTTTGGTCCGGTTCTGGAGTACGAGAGTGCCCGGAACAGAGTTGTTTTAGTATCATTCCACTCTAACTTGAGCCCAGCAACCTCGAGAGGGGTGTTGAAGCTTGGTTAGAGGCACCCGCTCTGAGAGGAGGGGTGCAGGGTGTTACTGCTACCGCTTGTCTTCCTGAAGTCTGATCCCTTGCATTACGCCTTAAACTGCAGTTTATCTTTCTATTTTCTGTTGCATGAAAATTCCTAAAAACTGCTAAATGACAAAATCTTAATCTTTCTTGTAACTCCAGTTGGAGATAGTTTTCTTTGATTTAATCGTGACAGCTTGTTGTTCCCCTTCGGGGAACTTTAATATCTCTTTATACCCACCGGAGTGTTGAGTGTCGATTCAGACTCGTCAACACGACCCACCTTGTCCCTGTGTTCGACCCCGTATGACTACTTCGACCCCGTAAACAAAGTTGTGGGGGCCTAGAAGGATTCGGGTTATAAATGTGAAGGCTCGACTACCTCAAATGCGCCTCCAATTTTAGGACGCGCGATTTAGGCCGGTCAACTGTGTCCTTCTCTGAAACTTCAAGAACTCTCATAGATTGATTTGAAATCATCTGGGAATCCAACTAAGGTCGGATTTGGGTTGGATTATCCCCATTTCATTATTTTTACCTATACCTACAATTAGAATTGTGCAACAAGTAAAACAACTAAAATGGTGACAAATTAAGTATGATTAGAGGCAAAATGGAGAGTAAAAATGGACTGAATTTGTGTGCAAAAGTGGATAAATTTCTATATAAAATGTGCACATCATTTATCTAGAGGGAGAAAATTCCATGTACTTTCATCCTTAAGACTTAACTCATATTTTTCAAGATTGGATTCAAATCTAATATATAACTTTCATCTTAATAAGAATCTTATATCACCTAAATAGAAAAAAAATTAAATCAGAAAAACTGAGTGTCCCACACACAATAGAGAGTCTAGTGCCATGCCACCTAGTGACATCGTGAGAACAAGGTGTAGACTAGTGTAGCTACCCAATACATATGATCTCTATATGGAAAAGGTTTCACACACTTGTCTAAACCTAGTTCTCAAACATCTAGGTTCTAACCTAGAGGCTAAGTCAAACCTAGTTCCTATAGAACAACTTACTAAGTTTCTAGAGTTTCAAGTGAAAGGTGAAATTTAGTTTTATGTTTCATGGTGAGAGGTTGCTAGGTGTATCTAGTTCATGCTCTAATACCAACTATAATGTCCCTGGATTCCGCCTTCCCCACCATGTGGGGATGAGAAGATGAACACCAAAAATGTTAACCAATCTTATCAGAAAGCAATGTATAAGCATTATGCAAATACATGAACAAACATTCATTAACATACACCATACATTCACAACATTCAACAAATATATGTTACAAAATGAATTAATACAACATAGATTACAATTACATTTTAGAAAGAGATTTAACATAAGTTTGAACATGTATGCCAGGATCTTAACACAATAAGTACAACCTATACATTGCTCACTTCCTGTCTATTCTCCCATGCTAGCTCTACACCAAAAACATAAGTGAAACAATGAATCAACACACAAGGTGTTGTGTGCATGGTTACAAAGATACATACATTTATGGTTTTCATAATTTGAAAAGGTTTGTAAAATGAATGAAGGAAAATATAGAAATGAATACTTTAATAAGAAAAATACCCAAATTTTAGTCCTTTTTTAGAGGAGTTGCATTATTGTCTCCTTTCATTACTGTGGTTCCTCCCTTTTTAGGTACAATGTAGATAGAACTTACCCAAGGGTTGTCTTTGATAGGATATATTATACCTACATCTTTTAGCTTAAAGATTTCTTTCTCAACTACATCTATCATGTTTTTATTTGACCTTCTCAGTGACTATATGCATGGCTTAGCGTCTTCTTCTAAGGTGATGCAATGCATGCAAATAGAACTGTTAATTCCTTTAAGGTCATCAATGGAATATCCTTTCATATCTTTATATAATCTAAGTTCTTTCAACAACTTACCTCGTTGTTCTTCAGTCAAATTAGCATTTATTATAACAGGGGAAGAAACTTTTGGGTCCAAGAAAGCATATCTTAACCCCGATAGAAGGGGTTTGAGTTCTACCTTTTTTCTGGTGTAGGGGTGGTGTCACTTGCCTCCTTCTCAATTGGTCCTTTGTTGGATGGTGAGTTTGATGCGACTTCAGAACTTCATTTATTGAGATCAATCAATGAGATATCCTTGTCTTCTCCACCGTCAAGATCATCAAGAGCTTGTTCAAGAGTGGTCTTGTCATCCTCTAGCTGAGTATCAATGTTATGTATCAAACAAAGATATTCTTTAGTGCTAGGTGTCTTCATGGAATCATGTATAGAAAATAGTTGAGCTTCATATCCAAATATGATAGTTAATTTACCCTTCTCTAACATCTATAATACAACTCACAATTCAGAGGAATGGTCTCCCAAAAAGGATCCATTTTTTTGGATCTTCATACATGTCTAGGACTACAAAGTCACAAGGAATGTAGAAATTCCCTATCTGCACGGGAATGTCATCAACAATCCCTTTAGGATAGTTGACTTGAATATGTGGAATGTGATGTGTATCTAAAAAAATGTTGAAGTATGTTGGCATGTTTGTGCATGTATTGTATATATGATTATTTTTCTTGCAGGTTTGTCGGCTTTTTGTTAGGCCGCAATGCTTACAGAGAGCCTATTGTTTTTTAAAACTTTCAGTTCTGAAGGACATTGCCTCTAGGTAGGTATTTGCAAGCAAGGACAGCAGGCCTGCAGACCTTCTGTAAAAAAAAATATACATATACATTTCCTGTCAGTTATTTATAAATAACCGACTACATAGAATTCAACGTCGGTTAAATGACAACAATTGACAAAACATACTTCTTCTTTACACTATTCATTATTGATAAACATATTTTGTGACATATTTTTCTTTATGACAACCGACGTGGCATGGACTAACCATCATCGGTGTCGTTGCATAACCATCGCAATAGGTGCTAGAGAAACCAATATTTTGATAGTTGTTGCGGCTTATGTAGTCGGTTCGACTACAATTGTTAGCTGACGACGAAAGCAATGCCGTCAGATAAGTTGACCGATGAAAAATGTGCTTATTTGTAGTGTCACCCACTTAGACGCCGGTCAATAATTGACACTATAAATCTAAAATACCTGACGTTGCATCCCCATTTTGTAGTAGTACATTTTTTTGTAATCAAGTTTTTCTCTTCTAAATATAATTCACCTTTATATGACTTGATCATTTGTTTAGCTGCACCTTTATTCTTCTTTTGAGAACTAGATCCATTTCAACACTAGGAACCTATTGAAAACATTTGATGCAAACTAGGTTGTTATTCTATAGAGACTTTGAATCAAATGGTAGTACAAATGCATTAAGATTCATAATATAATGACTCATTACATGCTCTCCATCATATCATGTAACCCTCTTTCCTTATTCACACTCATCATATCCAACATTTCTCTTTGTTTCATATGATTTTTCTTATATTGATCTTATAATTTACATGTTCATCTAGTTTTCTTCACTTTAATCCTTCTAAAAGTTTTTCAATCTTTGTATTTGTCGTATACTTAACTCTTTTCTCATATTTTCCCTTTATTTTATATTACAAAATGCATTTTACTTGATTATATTTAGAGGCTTCATGTAATACTTGATCATTAAGCTTTATTCCCAACCTTATGTCATTTTCCTTTGACTTCTTTCTATTCTATCTCTTTGATTGACATACTTTACTATCATGAGGCCTTTCACAATCGATTTATCTCTTGTGTATGTCACAAAATGTTCTTTAACTCCTTTTTTTCTTTACTTTCCTTTATTTCAAATTGAAGAAAGTGCCTCAATTAGTTATATGATTCATGTCTCTTTATCCATTCATTCTTCTTCATTTTGTATGCCATATACTAATTTGTGTCTTGAATCTATATTCCTACTTCCTTTATTCTCAAGTTAGAGTTTTCTTATAACAAGTGTTATGAATAAACAACCAAATGGATCACATCACCATACAAATCCTAAGTTGTCTGTACAAGTTGTTTAGTTAATTGATAGGCAATCTAGTTCGTTTGTTGGATTGTTTGTTTTGGATAAATCTTTGATCATTGATTGTAACTTCTCAATTTTTCAAGCATCAACTAACTTATCGCAAAAGAAATGGTTAGACTACCCATATCAATTAGATGTATCTCTTTTTTAAGAAGATAATCAAGAAGTACTCTGTAGTTAAGCGTGCTCAGTGCAGAGTATTCTCCTCTTGACTGCATGCTACACAAGACCCATGGAATGCCCTCATATCTAACCTCGTACTTAAACAAAATTTACTTCGAGTTGTGCTATTTATATGAGTATTCACCTTTTATAAGTCCGCCAAGTGCCATTCCAATGTGTTTTAACATTGTGTAGGGATATGGATATGCGGGTTTTATACTCGTACCCATGATACAATGTAATGAGGAGTAATCTTCTATGGGTGTGAATGCAAGGTACCATTCCCACACTCGGGTTTTAGTATTCCACATGCTCCCTAGAAGTGACACTATGATAATCAAGTTGTGATTTGTTGACAAAATGGTGGTTACGATAGCGATGAATACTACTTTCGAATTTCAAACCATTTATGTACTATGTATCCATTTTAATTGTGTGTGCATTTGCATGTGTCTGTGTTGAATCGGTATTAAGGGGAGTAATGACGAATAGACAATACATATTGGGTCGGTGTTGCCCATGCTAAGAGTTGAATGTAGGGCACGTTAGTCTCTCTCTACAAGAACGAACAAAGTGCGTGTGTCCCCAATTCATTTTACCTACACGTACGGGAATTCATTTCTGGTCACACATCCGTACTCGTGGGCAACGCGGGGTTTGTTCCAGAGGTGGAGACGAACCCACACCAGAGTTGGACACGGGAAGTAGTGATGGGTGGGTAGTCACGGCAAAGGCAAGCGATAGAACCGATTGCGGGTGGTGGCGGGGACCGCATCTGGTCGTGAAAAAAGTAAGGTACAGGTGCATGCAGCACAACAGCAGTGTCTCAAGTAGGGTGCGAGTCAGATAGTTTGGGTTGGGTGGGTCAGTAGTACGGTTGGATTGTTGCAGCAGGTAACTAGTATTGGTAGCGGTAGTGTTTGTTTGGGATCGGTTTTGTTTTCATCGACCTGGCTTCTTTTAGCCTTTATGAAGGCAGCCGCGATGTAGGCGCTAGGTAGCGATGTTGCCGATATAGGCTTAATTTTGTTTAAAAAATAAAACGGACGTGGAGTGAACAAAAATAAGGAAATTTCTACCCATAATCTACCGCAGACCCATCCATCCACATGATTCTTGGGTTGATTCTTGGGATTGTAAGTGGGCACTTAGTTCCGTACAGCTGAAAGAAATTAAAAAATAAAAGACGAGAGAATTAGAAGAGAGAAAAAAATATTTTATTCATAATTTTCAATTCAAAATATATTTTTTGATAAAAAAAGTATTACATTCCTTGCACAAAATACTTTCCAACAGATTAATATTGACAAACTTTAGAAAAAAATATAATATGAGAAAAATAATAGTATTTGTATTCTGAAACACGATATGAATGTTTTGGATACGGTACTAGTGTTTTGGGTGCAATACATTAGCTAATAAATATCCGTACTTTCTAAAATGAGACTAATGTACCCGGAATTAAGCATGGGTATTGTACCTTTTTGTTTATCTACCAAAGTATATCATTAATATTTTCAGATACAATGCTCATATTTGGGGTACATTACTCTCTTTTTGAAGAATAATATTAATATTTTATATGATGATGTATTGTACCCCCAAAATCGTACCCCAAAATATAAGTACTATACCCATATAGACAATTTTTTACTATATCTTGTATAATTGTAATGTTTTGCTTGATTATCAGCTTGAGTATAATTTTAGTGTTTAATAAAGTTTATTATACCCAATATAATAATATTGCGACATTTAATCCATTCAAACTCAAAATCAAAATGTGGGACAGAGATTTGGAGACCATGAATGGAATGAGAAACAAATTGCTTCTACCTAACAAATGAGCAGGGCAGAGTTATCAGGATCGATACTAGTAAATGAGTTGGGTAGAGTTTTGGGAGCAATGCTAATTTTATTTTGTTTAGATGTGATTTTTATTACTACTTTTTAGTTACAAATATGTCCTTATTTATTTGAAGGTTTTTTACTAAGAATAGAACATGCATCATTTACTCAAAGAGATCAATCATCCACCACTCCAGCTAACCATTTTCTTTTTATTTGATGATTTTCAATTATACCATAATGTATTAATCTATAATATACATGAAACACGTGACATGTTGCATGCAATTTTTCTTTTATTTATTTCAACTACAAATAGGCGCTTGTGTATACTAAATAGAAAAAAACATCCTTTACGTTCACAGTGATATCAATTTTGCTTTCACAACTAATTCATATGGAGAATCCAATTATTGTCATGAATGTCCTCATATGTATGTAGGTCTGTCAAAATATGACATTGACCCATAGGCACACACTGGTCAACCTGTATAGTACGGATTTGGTAGGAGTTATAGCTACTCAGTTAACTATGAGTCAAACCCGACCCTACTTGTTACACCCTGATCTCACAATTTCCACTAATCATGAGATTAGGACATAAATTGAGGATTTCACATAATGCAAAGATCACCCTTAACTTTTTTCTCTTTCAAAACCCTTTATTTTCTCACATTGAACCACATAAACTAACTTTACAAGGGAATCTAAACAATGATTTCTCTAATCTGATTTCAATAGTTTAAATGCATGTATGAACATTCATTATGTTCCTCATACTTTTAAGCACATAAGACTTGTTGATTCGTACATATTGCTAAAAGAGGAATAATGTTATACATCATCATTTACAACTGTCTCTTATTTCTTTACAAGGACCTAGAGTGACAAGGACCGACTAAACTTAACTATACTCAGACTTAACTCTTGTGGAAGATCTACTCTGATGTAATGATATCTTCTTCAAGTCCATGAGATTTCCCTAAAAATTGTGAGTAGAGGGGTGAGCCTACTCGCTCAGTGAATGAGTACTTCAAAGAAATAGTCTAAAGCACTGATATAATTACAAAAATATACTTTTGAGCAATTGATATCAATTATAACAGTAGTAAGCTTTAAAGAGTCTAATAATTTATAATCATAAATATGACAGGATATTCTAAATATCTATAAGAGTGAATCAATATATGAAATGCTTGATTAATCATAAAGAGAACTAATAATTCAGAAATATATAAAGAATAATTGAATAATTGTACACACTTGTTTGACCTCTCATTCATTTTATTATGCCTTGATCATATGTAGTGTACTCTACATATGAAGACTCGTAGTGCACTACCATCACACCATACAAGACTTAGCGGACACACCCGGGAAATGCTAAGTCTGACTACTCTTTTAGTCTACAACATAGAAATGGCTCTCTGGCCTAAACTGGACTCCTCCTCTAACCTGAGCATACAGGCGGAGAGTCAAGCCACCTCTTGGGTTTTTTGTACTCTAGTGCCACTAGGATTTCTGGTTGATGTTGGACACTGCAAACTATAATTTAAAGAGACTTCCACTAGGGCTCCGTCCCCCGTGCCACCTGATAGCACGTTCCGACCCCCGTATACTGGATGTTGTCAGGGTTAGGTTGCTTCACCCCTAAGGCACATACCTCGCATAGGGGTTCTACGGTGTTCAGGGATCCTAAGTCTATTATTTTATTATTCCTAAAAAGCTCTTTCTACATTGCACCCTTCTCTTACTTATACTTGACTCTGGTATCTCTATGGTGTCGCATCTACTTATTTGAAGTTATAATATAACATAAATATCATTCTAAACTTGTCAGAGCAGTGTATTCAAAATATTGTAATATACTGAGTAATCAACATACTATACATGTAGGCAGACTAAAATTCTTAAATAATTACATGTCGACTTGGCACATACACACTAGAATCGTGCAATTTATCATCTTATTACACTGATAAGAGTTAATTACTTGATATATGTGTAATCATCAATAGCACATGTAACTTATCTGTAATTTCTCAAAGAATGTGCATATCAACCCAAATCTTGAGTTGTGCATCTCATAACTCAATTAAGAGTTAATTACTTATCATGACAAGAATTATTAATAATAATTGAGAACATTAATATCACAATACTTGATTCATTGAACACCCAACCCTTAGGGTTTCATTTAATCACAACAAATGCTACAAAGAAAGGTGTAATACATCTATCATGTACTTTTTAAATCTTTACAACACATGATACCTGGGATCTCAATCCCTTATCACATTATTGGGAATTCTCATCCCTTCACATCATTATCATAATTACTGAATCTGGGTATTCAAACCCTTAGATCATCGCATAGCATTGTTACCTCTGTAACAGGTAACCATTACCTCTAAGTCCTTAGACCAAGGTATTCATTTTACTAGTTGTACAAGTATTCTCATGGATCACAAGGCCATCACACATCTTGTCACCTCTCACTAGGCAACAACTTATTCCAATGGCTCCCATAAAGATTTCATGTGACATAAACATTCACTAAATAAATACTACTATCAACTAATCATATAAAATCAATATATGTATGAAACCTTAGAACTGAGCTGAATTTGGGTTTCCATGCCATTCACTGGGATATCATGCATCAATAATAACATTGAATAAATAAAGTCTATCATGCCAAGAAAATCCCTTCAAATGGATTTCACGATATCTATTCGCAAATATCCAACTTTCCTCGCATCTAGGGTTTCACCCTCTTCACTGAGATACCAAACAAACACTACTCACTTTAAACAAAATCCAAGATAGTATTTGACATATATGTACTTTGAATTTAGATAAACAATCATTCAAAACCAAGGGGATCTAGATAAGAAACTTTCTCTATTTACTTTTACATCAAATTTCAGTCATAGACAAATTCTCGATATTTCAGTTTACTCTTATAACCTCTGTGAATACTTAGGAAATTCTCATTAGAATGCATTGTATACATTTCTAATATGATTTTATCATCTGAAATTCATTCAAACAAAGGAAGAATCCATTTCATGTCATTTTGCAACAACTTGGAACAAATAGGCAATTCATGGTTTGTAGTCGCATACTAAGCAATTAAAGATTACTATTTAAAGGAAGTTCCCACTCACCCTAAGGTGTGAAAACACCTTTAAAATGTATCTCATATCTGAAAATCTCAAATCCCTAGCAATTCACCCAATTCTTCTTCCTTTCAACTCAGAAACCCTAAAAATGAGGGATTATGAAGAAAGAGTGAGAAAATGGGAAGTTTTGATACCATTTTGGATTAAATCAGAGGAGGGACGGAATTTTGACATGTGAGAAAAGATTCACCATGAAACTATATCCAAAGAAGCTAAACTTACATGATTTCATCATTCCTCGGACCGCAAAACCCTAGGTCAGCATCTCCATCAATTTCTCCTCTCAAACCCTAACTCTCTTTCTGTCTAGGATTTCATTTATCCAGATTTAATCACTAATTATGAGATCTCCTTGTGTGTTAGGTTGACCATATAGAGAAATTGAGCTGCTTGGGTTAATTGCACATTGACCCCTCACTAAACTTTTTCTTATTTCAGCAGATTTTTCTATCAAAAAAGGTCTCTGTGAATTCGTATATTTTAGAGATCAAACCTTCTCAAAAAATTATTAGAATTTATAATATTGTGTATAATTGAGTTAAAAAGCTTCATTTAAAATTTGATATTATTCCAAGCTTCCATTAAATATTTAAAAATCGAATAGTGCATTTCTATCCAGAATTCTGCAGAAATATTAGTTCTTATAATTCATCTACTGATAAGGTCTAAACACATCCAAAAATTATGAAAATTTTACATATTTCTTATGATTGCGTTTCAGATCTCCAATTAAAATTTCAAATCATTTCAAGTTACCAATAACTAAATAAAAATTAAACACTACACTATTAAAAAGCACTCTGTCAGCATTTTGGTCGAAGTATAGTTCGATCGAGAACCACATTCAAAGAACACTCTAATATTCTGAAATTTTTATCCAATATGCATGATTGAGTTATCTATATCATATCCAAAATGCAATTAAATACAAAATTTGAAGAAAATATGAAAAAACATTTACCACACTGTTATCTTGATCAAATTCCATACTCATGTACCACCAAAACCCTAATTTCAGCCAACTAGGGTTTATATTTCTCAAACCCTAATTTCTCAAACAATAGAACACTTAAATTTCTTATTAAGTTTAAAACATCATAATTGAATTATCATCATTAATATACATTGAAATCATACGTAGAACCAATTTACATCCCTTAATATACCTTCAAAAAATTATACTTCTAAAAACAAATTCACATATTACTAAAAGCCATTGTTTTCTCTTATCTCTCTCCTCATTCATTACTACTTACTTTTTGCTACTTATCCTTCTCATTTTAATCATGTAGATTAAAAATCCCTAAAATTGAAAGATACAAAGTATGAATATATTATTCATCATTCTTGCTATTACTGCAAGAATGTATTTCATATCACACTTTACTCATATTGTATTTCTCCTTTTGTTCAAAACACACCTCTTATATTTCAACTTATTTCTTATCCTTTGCTCTAAATCATTTCCATATTGTTTATCTACCTTTAAGATTAGCTAGGATTACTATCAGTGCTAGTTTACTTCTCATAGTGCAAATTTCATGATCTTATTTTATAGAGATGCTAGTATTAAAAGTCAAATCACTAGTGACAACCCTTGAACTACTACAACTCTAAACATTCTAGGGTTTGGCATTTATCAGTAGCATGACGTTATTTTGGTGTGACTTTGATCCCTTAATTTTAAATTCAAACTTTGGATCTCACAAGTTTTTACTAAAGTCTTCCTTATCTTATCAATTGAATTTCCTTCATCTTAATTGGTCATTCAGATAGATTACATTCTCAATTTACCCTTCTAGGGTTTCATCATCATATTGTGTGTCATTATTACATTCACTATATGCCTCTACCATGGTGATTATGCATCAGATATGATTCATTTTCTTATCACTTCATTCCCACATTTCTCTCATTAAGTAATATATGGAAGAGAAGACGGTTCTGAGACTTAGAATTCTTATCTTCAAACATCCCATTAACACATTTGTTGTATGCACTTGATTGAATCTCCGAACCTCTTTCTTTTATAATCTATATTACTCCACTATGTTTCAAACCCTTCCTTACTTTCCATAATCCTCTTACCATATACTACTCTTCCACCTGTTATCTTTAACTTCTACTTTTCTCTTATGATCATGTTGCTTATTCATGTGTATGATCATGTATACCATGTTGCATATATTTCTTTTTATCCTTCTACTAATGTGAAGTTGAAATTCCAAATCAATAATCTCTCTACTAGTTTCAACTCATGTTTAATACATTACATATCCTTCATTTTAAATCAAATAGCTCATGCATGGGTGAAACATAGTTTCTCTTATATCAAGTTTTTCCTTCCTGAGTATAGTCTACCTTTGTATAACTTATTCATTTTGTTAAGCTACACTTTTGTTCTTTTTTTTAGAAACTAGTTTGTTGTTCTATAGAGACTTGGAATCCAAAGGTATTAAGGATAAATGTATTAAACTTATTAATAAAGGTATACATTCCCTGCTCTCAATTATATCATAACCCTCATTCCTTAATAAAGCTCATCATTTCCAACATTTATCTTTGTTTTAACTTAGTTTCTTATCCTAGTCTTATGATTTACATATTTACCTAATTCTCTTTACTTTAACTCTTCTGAAGACTCTTCACTTATATTTATTTATCATATACTTAACTCTTTTCTTCTATTTTTCCTTTGCTTTGGAGTACATAAAAACATTGTACTCGGTTATATAATCCATTCCTCATGATTGATTCTTACTACCTTGGCCCTTACATACTTTTCTAATATCTTTTCCATATTTCATATTTAGAGTTCATATAATATTAATCATTAAACTTAATCTGAACCTTACGTCGTGTTCCTTTATTCCCAATTAAGGATTTCTCATATGAGGCCCCAAAGCTGGGTCTCATATATCAGTTCCAACTTATTCTTAGCTATTCTAATCTTTCCCATATGTTTCAACATCTTAGTGTATGTACATTCTCACTATGATGTGGGTCTAATTTATCCAAAGTCTAATCTTATCATTTTGTTAATAGGAGTGATTAGATCCCAATAATGCATCATGCCAGCCGGGCCAGGTCGAACCTATAGTCCTGAAGACAAGAGCTACTTAAGATTAATCAACTCCTATTAATCTCAAACATGTGGAAAGAATATCCACTTAGGAAAGTTCATTCAAAGATCATTTCTAGTCTACTTGATATAAAGAATGTAATAAATAAATGCTACAACTACATAGTGTACAACAAATCTTAAAGACCCATATATATTTCAAAATATTGAATATCTAAATTCAAACATATAAGAGCATTTCTATCCATCTCCAATAAAACAACAATATGAAATGAAAGTTCAATCTCATTTTATATTTATGCTCTTAATTCATGTTATCTTGTTTCTAACCCTAATATTTCTAGGGTTCCTCTCTAGCCCATCCTTCCACTATATACCTAGCTAGGGTATACATGAAAGAATAGACAAAGTAGCTTGATACTAGTTGATCCAAGTACTCAGATACCGGGCCAGGATATCCAAATACTCAAATCCCCAGAGCTAACATCATAACATCTCCTATCCACCACACTTATGACTCTAACTTACTAACTTAATGGTCCCTGACAACTCAACATAAGCTCGGATACCAAGTTGTTACACCCTGGTCTCATAATTTCCACTAATCATGAGATTAGGGCATAAATTGAGGATTTAACGTAATACAAAGATCACCCTTAAATTTTTCTTCTCTTTCAAAACCCTTTGTTTTCTCACATTGAACCACATAAACCAACTTTACAAGGGAATCTAAATATTGATTTTTCTAATCTGATTTCAACAGTAAAAATGTATGTATGAACATTCATTATGTTCCTCATACTTTTAAGCACATAAGACTTGATGATTCACACATATTGCTAAAATAGGAATAATGTTATACATCATCATTTACAACTCTCTCTTATTTCTTTACAAGGACCTAGAGTGATAAGGACCGACTGAACTTAACTATACCCAGACTTAACTCTTGTGGCAGATCTACTCTGATGCAATGATATCTTCTTCAAGTCCATGTGATTTCCCTAAAAATTGTGAGTAGAGGGGTGAGCCTACTCGCTCAGTGAATGAGTACTTCAAAGAAATAGTATAAATCACTGATATAACTATAGATATACTTTTGACAAATTGATATCAATTATAACAACTGTAAGCTTTAAAGAGTCTAATAATCGACAATTATAAATATGGCAGGATACTCTAAATATCTATAAGAGTGAATCAATATATGAAATGCTTGATTGATCATAAAGATAACTAATAATTTAGAAACATACAAAGAATAATTGAATAATTGTACACATTTGTTTGACCTCTCATTCATTTTATTATGCCCTGATCATATACAGTGTACTCTACATATGAAGACTCATAGTGCACTATGATCACACAGTACATGACTTAGCGGACACACCACGGAAATGCTAAGTCTGACTACTCTCCTGGTCTACAATAGGGAAACGACTCTCTAGCCTAAACTGGAATCCTCCTCTAACCTGAGCACACAGACAGAGAGTCAAGCCACCTCTTGGCTTTTCTGTACTCTAGTGCCACCAGGACTTCTGGTTGATGTTGGAAACTGCAAACTATAATTTAAGGAGACTTCCACTAGGGTTGCATCCCCCGAACCACCTGATAGTACGTTCCAACCCCCTTATACTGGACGCTGCCAGGGTTAGGTCATTTCACCCCTAAGGCGCAAACCTCACATAGGGGTTCTACGGTGTTTAGGGTTCCTCAGTCTATTATTTTATTATTCCTAGAAAGCTTTTTCTACATTGTATCCATCTCTTACTTATACTTGAGTCTGGTATCTCTATGGTGTCGCATCTGCTTATTTGAAGTTATAATACAACATGTATATCATTATAAACTTTGCAGAGCAGTACACTCAAAACACTATAATATACTGAGTAATCAACATACTATACATGCAGGCAAACTAAAATTCTTAAATAAACAGATTACATGTCCACTTGGCACATACACACTAGAATCATGCAATTTATCATCTTATTACACTAATAAGAGTCAATTACATGACATATGAGTTGTAAGGACCCTGACCTGCGTTTAGGGTTTACCCTGTTTGTTTTGCTTGATCTTGGTGCTTTGGTGCTTGCTAATCACCTTTAGTGGTGATTAGGGTTTGGTTGTGCTTTGTTGAGAGTTCGAGGGGCTACTTGCAAATAACCCAAGTTTTGGGTTTTGTGGGCAAGTTTGCCATCTTGTGAGATGTTTTCCCTCTTTGCTTCCTCTAGGGTTGAGAGGAAGGCTTGGACTTGTTGTTTGAGTCCTTTGGGCCTGAGTTGAGCTTGTTTGGGCCTTGGAGTTCCTTGTTTGGGCTTTCTTGAGCCTTGTGTCGCCCAAGGAGTAGTGTGTGTTGCCCTAGGTTGGTTTGTGTTGACCTAGAGGTGGTGTGTCGCCCAGTGGCTTGGTGTGTCGCCCAGTAGAGCTGCTAGTTGTGTCGCCCATGTTGCTTGGTCCAGCTTTGACCATGTTTGGTGGACACTTGGTTTGCATCTTGGACAAGTGTCTCTTGGCTTGCTAGTGTGTTGGCTTGAACCCTAGGACAAGTGTCCCTTGGGTGGACGACACATAGCATGGTTGTACCTTGGTTTCTCCTCCCCTTCTTCCTATATAGGTAGCTCTTCTCCTTGCCTTAGTCTCCTTTAGTCCTTTGGTCTCCCCTCCACTCTTGGTGCACGATAACCCTCTCCATCTTGCTTGGGTTGGCCGATACACTTCCTTGGAGCTGAAGTGGTGGCCGATACACCCTCCCTGGAGCAGCCTGGTGGACGATAGCTTGGAACCTTGGAGTGCTTTGGAGCTTGGAGCTTAAGGCGGGTTGCATAGTTTCTAACCCTAACTCTTTTACCTCTAGCTTTGATCTTGTTATATGTTAGTAGTCTAGCTTAGTTCCTTGCTTGTACATCTTGCTTATGTACCTTAGTGGCCGATATCCCTCTCTAGGGTTTAGGGTTCCTTGTATACCTTTGCTTTCTAGGGTTTGGGGCTTCCTTGTGTTGAAGGTTGAAGATGACCTAGGGTTGGGTGATATCCCTTCCTTGTGGGTGTGTTGGGCGACACCCTTGTCCTTGAGTTGAACGATATCAGTGTTCTTGGTGTTGGGCAACACCCTTCCTCTTGGGTTGGACGATAGGTTGACCTAGTATGGATGTTGGCCGACATGGTGACCATGTTGGGCGATATGGTTCCTTGGGTTGAGCAATACCTTTGTTTTTGAGTTGGACGACATGGTGTTCCCCTTGGTGGACGACATGGTAGCTAGTGTTGGGCGACATGATGAGTCCTTTAGGTTGTCCGATACCCTTGCCCTTGAGTTGGGCGATAGGGTGAGCTAGGTTTTGTTGGCCGATATGGTGAGTACCCTTGGAGATGGGCGATACTCTCTCTCTCTCTCTCTCACTTGTTGGGCGATATGGTCTGAGGGTGTTGGGTGACATGGATGTCCTTGAGTTGGACGATAGAATGGGTGCTCTTGTGTTGAGTTATCTCCTTGTCCATGTGGTGGACGATAGGGCCAAGTAGTGCCATGTTGGACGATAGGCTATGTGCCCTGATGGCCGATACCATGATGGCCGATACCATGATGGCCGATACCATGTTGGGCGACATGCCTTGGGCCATGATGGCCGATAGGGTTAGTGTGGTGGCCGATACCCATGTTGGGTGATAGGTTTTAGGGAGGGTTGTGAGGCTATAGTGAGGGTATGAGTTTCTTTGGTGACGGTCCCTTATGTGATAGAAGTGGATGTTTATACATTAACCAATAAAACGATGGTGGTGTTTGTGATACCATCAATATGTAATATGTTTCCTTGCAAACAATAAGGATGATAATGATAGTAATGTATATGATGTTAGCCCTCATGTAATAGATGCATGATGTGACCTGTTATGCTTAATTGTTAATGATAATGAGAATGATGATAACTACTCTAGTAGTTTGTTTAATGATCATAATGTTGGTAATAATGATGCTAAGTGACAGTTATGTTAAAGGTTGCCTCATGATAAAGATGACAATAGTTGATGACATAGTAATGACCTTGTTAACAATAGTGTTGGTTCTGTAAACACAACATGATCTCTATATACCCTGATTGTTTGTATAATCTTGAGATAAGGGTAAGCATCAGTATGGTTTGTTAATGATGTACTTAACATACTTGGTTACCAAATAAGTGTCATATTGATAAGTAGATTATCTTGAATGATATTTCATGATAGTGAGCATATTCCTTATGTTGAATCTACAATTATTGCATACCTCAACCTTGTAGGTGATGACTTAGCCATGAAAGGGCTATGTGACATATGTAATGAGTAACATTACTTTGATAATTGCTCTATAAGATTATGTATGTGATGTGTTGGTCCCATGATGATGATGTGAGCCTTAAGAGGCAGTGACGGTACATGATGAAGGGTTGAGACCCTATGGTATGTGATGATCCTTGAGATGGATCTGGATGGTTGGCAAGAGGCCAAGTGATAACATGTGATGTTGGATCCTTAAGATGGATCAGGTTGATATGAATAGATCATACTATAATGTTATTTACTTTCTGTTATACCTTGCATGTCAAACAACTTGGTTGAATCTTGCAATCCATCTAAAAGATACTAATTAAGCACAGTGAAATACATCATGTAGTTTGCCCTGGCCATCGATCCATCATCGTCAGGACTTGGTGATGGTGAAACGGGTTTTCCTACGAGTTAACCTGGAAGCGCATATTGTTGAATATGTGTAGGTTGCTCCTAGCCTGAAAATGAGGAGGTAAGAGTGTAACTTCGGTTGCAGACTCAGATATGTGTGTAGAGCATGGTGAACAGGCCCATGGCTCAGGATATGTGATGTATGGAGCATGAATGCGTTCATGGCTCAGAGCACGGTGATCAGGCCCGTGGCTCAGTTTTACTAGTGTCGTGACCTGTACCAAGGCGGGCTAGAGAATGGGTAGCCTATGGAGCTAACCCTGTGGCTTAGACCACTTCAGCATGTGACTGTGGTCCTGCTTGTGTTGTACTCATGTACTAACCATGAGGTGGGAGGTCGTGGAGTCCGGCTCTTCCATTGACCTTGTATGGCACCGTCTTGGGTTTCGTAACCGAAGGTTGGATTTGAACGGTACGGTTCAAATCCTCAGGGCATAATAAAATGTAATACAGCCGTTTAGTATTTACTAGTCATATCAAATACGAAACATTGGTTGAGGCCTTGTTTGTGTAATATTCCGTTATACCTTGCAGGTCATGTGGTAATCTATCTTATCTTGATAATCAGGTTATATGGAATTATATTCTGTTCTAATAATCCTGTTACATGTTGATATACCTTATCTTGATAATCATGTTCTTTTGAAAGACATCTGGTTATATGCTTTGGTACAGCTGGTATGCTTGCCGGTAAGAGTAAATCTTGCTATAATATAACTGCTCTTGTTATACCTGTTGTTAGTTAACTGCTGCTATGGTTTATCTTGCTGAGGTTCTATAGTTGCGGTGGGGAGCTATGTTTCCCGCTGGGACAATTGTTCAATTGTCTCACTCCGTTGGTTTACACCCTTTTTAGGTGGTCGAGGTAGACGTGGTCATGGTTGTGGTGTTGCGGACGAGCAGCTTGAGGAGCAGTAGAAGGCAAGCGTTGGACATGCTGCTGTTTTGGATGTTTTGTAGTAGAGTCTAGAGTCATCCCTGTACTCTCAGGTCCTTGGCAGTGTTTTGACGATGTTTCACGAAGATCGTTCGATGATATCTGTATATATCCTACTGTTGGCCGGATGTGGGCCTTTATGTATATATGAACAGGTGGTGAACTCATGTGATGGATGGACAGCTGTTCCTGAGCTGTGGACACGTGTCAGATCTTGTGTATGTACATATTCATATGACATGTTTCTGTGCAGGATGAGGACTGGAAAGTAATAGTTTCACAGTTTATCAGTTTTCCGCAATCGGTTTTAATTAACCCGTGTTTTTGATAATCTGTGGTTATGGTGTTTTCCGCACGTTTTCGCGTAACACCTCGTTATCTGTGTGATAATGGGATGTGTTTCCACAAGCTTGGTATCAGAGCTCTAGGTTTGCTGAGTCTACAGGGATCTAGGACTAGGTTGAGTCTGTTCTTATGAGTTTTCCAAGTTATCTTACAAAAATCTTCTGCCCTCAGCAGAAGAAAAGCCAAGATGTCTGGAAACCACGAAGAACATGCTCCTGAGCATAGTGATGCTGCATCGGTTGATGGAGCAGATGGACGGGCACATGAAGATCGGGTGCCTGAGGTCCCCCAACCAGACCCAGCCATACTTGAACACCCTGCCTACCAACAGCTTATGGGGCAGTTAATGGCTACGATGAATCTCATGGTTGAGCGATTACAAGTGCCTCCTCCACGAGCACAGGTTCCCCATGGAGAAGCATCGGGTATTGGGAAGACCTTTGAGCGGCTTCGCCGAGTCAGAGCTTCGGATTATGCTGGAACGGCTGATCCAGCGGATGCAGATCTGTGGCTGACGAGTCTTGAAAAGGCTTTCCGGATCCTCGACATCCCCAAAGCAGACAAAGTAAAGCATGCTGTCTACCTTTTGAAGGGTAGTGCTGGTCACTGGTGGACCATTGAGGAAGAGAAGCGGCCTGGTGAGGTGATCTGTTGGGAAGTGTTTCGGCGCGAGTTTGTCACCAGATACTTTCCGAAGACGTACCTGGATGAGAAGATCAGTCAGTTTGAGAAGTTGCGGCAAGGAACGATGAACATCACCGAGTATGAAGCTAAGTTTATGGATCTGTTGAGGTTCTGTCCTCACATGGCGGCGACAGATGATGAACGGATCAGACGTTTCGAGAAGGGTTTGAGTGCTGAGTTGACAACCCCTGTGTCTGCGCTGGAAAACTGAGGGCGGTTTGCTACATTTGTGGAATCAGTTCGACGGATCGAGAGGACAGTAAGGGAGAAAAGAGAGTCGGTGTCTCTTAAAAGACCTGCTCAATTTCAAGGACGAAGGTTTGGTGGCTTCAAGAAACCCAGGTTTTCAGCACCGTCAGTGATGAGAAGTGCTGGTGTACCATCTCAGTGGTCTTCGAGTAAGGGAAAAGGTTATGTTTCTTCACCATCTAAGGCACATAGCTCAGCTTCGGTGGCAGTGATAGGGCCATCTAGGCCACGAGTTGACAATAGAGCATGTCATCTCTGTGGACAAGTCGGGCATTGGAAGTTCAATTGCCCGAATAGAGATGTTGAAGTGACGCAGCAACCGAGGTAGAGTTTCCAGAAGTTTGAGAGACCACAACCCAGTGGTAGCAGAGGAAGAGGACGCAGTCAAGCGTCTCAAGCTGGATCGTCTGCTCAAGGAAGCAGAGGTCGTGGACAGCAAGCTACGGCTCGATTCTATGCCATGAATCAGCCAGATGCGATAGTCAACCCGCGAGTGGTGATAGGTCAGATGGAGTTATTTCATTCTGATATGTCATCTTCTTGCTTTATATCTGTTCTGGTTGACCCGGGTGCTACACACTCTTTTATCGCCTATAGTATGCTTGAAAACTGTCATCTACCTGTTAGTTGTAAGAAGGATAGCTTGTTGTTAGAAACCCCTCTTGATGGTTCCTCTTTGCTTCGAGAAGAGTGTCCATCTTGTGTTTTGTCTTTTTCGGGACACAGCATTTAGGTGGATCTCATACCACTTGATATGTATGGTTTCGATGTTATCCTTGGGATGGATACCTTAGAGAAGTATAAGGTTGTCTTGGACTGTGGATCCAAGCAGGCGGTGTTTGATGTTGCTGGAGAGAAGTGGATCTTCCAGGGAGATAGGAAGATTCTTCGGACGTGTCTAGTGTCAGCTATGGTGGAAGATAGGTTGTTGCGACAAGGATGTGAGGTGTTCTTAGCTCACGTTGTGGATACCGTTGTGGATACCAAGGCAAAAGGCCTTAACCTTGAAGAAGTGTCAGTGGTCCGAGAGTTTGCATATGTGTTTCCCGAGGAGTTTCCTGGTGTTCCTCCACCCCGAGAGATCGATTTTGAGATCAATCTGGTTCCAGGAACGCAGCCGATTGCACAGACACCTTATAGGATGGCTCCAGCAGAGATGGTAGAGTTGAAGAAGCAGTTACAAGAGTTGTTGGAGAAAGGTTTCATCAGACCGAGCACGTCACCTTGGGGTGCTCCCATGTTGTTCGTTAAGAAGAAGGATGGTTCGATGCGGTTGTGTATAGACTACCGACAGTTGAACAAGGTCACGATCAAGAATAAGTACCCGTTGCCGAGGATAGATGACCTGTTCGATCAGTTGCGTTGTGCTACAGTGTTTTCGAAGATCGATCTACGGTCTGGATATCATCAGTTGAGGATAAAGGGGGATGACATACCAAAGTCAGCTTTTAGGACGAGGTATGGTCATTTTGAGTTTGTGGTTATGTCGTTTGGATTAACCAATGCACCTGCTGCTTTCATGGACCTGATGAACAGAGTGTTTCGTCCGTTCTTAGATCAGTTTGTTGTATTTTTTATAGACAACATCCTGATCTATAGTCGGAACCGGCTAGAGCATGAGCAACATCTTCGTCAAGCGTTGACTCTCCTTCGTCAACATCAGTTGTATGCTAAGTTTAGTAAGTGTGAGTTCTGGTTGGATGAAGTGACTTTCTTAGGTCATGTGATATCTGCTGAAGGAGTCAAAGTAGATCCGAAGAAAGTGGAATCCGTTGCGGATTGGGAACAGCCGAAGACGCCGACGGAAGTTCATAGTTTCCTTGGCCTAGTAGGATACTACCGGAGGTTTATCAAGGACTTCAGTTCGATAGCTCTACCGATGACGAAGTTGACCAGGAAGGATGTACCTTTTGTTTGGAATGATCGATGTCAGCAAGCTTTCCAAAGTTTGAAGGAAAAGCTAACCAGTGCTCCAGTGTTGATCTTGCCAGAATCTGGAAAAGGCTATGTTGTTTTCTGTGATGCGTCCAAGAAGGGTTTGGGTTGTGTGCTGATGCAGGAAGATCATGTGCTTTCTTTTGCTTTGCGACAGCTTAAGAAACACGAGGAGAACTATCCGACCCATGACTTGGAGCTGGCAGCAGTGGTTCATGCGTTAAAGATTTGGAGACACTATCTTTATGGGGAAGTGTGTCAGATCTTTACAGATCACAAGAATCTGAAGTACATCTTCTCACAACAAGAGTTGAACATGCGACAACGTCGGTGGATGGAGTTGATCAATGATTATGACTGCACTATCGAGTATCATCCTGGTAAGGCGAATGTGGTAGCAGACGCGCTTAGCAGAAAGTATTCTACTCCCAAGAAGGCACAGATGAGTTCTTTGGTATGCCATAGGCTGGACATGTTAGTCTCCTTATGGCAGATGAACGTACAGATGGAGGTTTCCTCATTAGCTGGACTTTTAGCACAGATGCAAATCAAGCCCACGTTGAGACAACAGATCAAGGATGCACAACAAACAGATGATACAGTACAGCTAATCAGATCAGAGTTTGGCAGTGAAAAGCGTGATGGGTTCCATGAGTCTGAGGATGGAGTGGTTTGCTATCATAATAGGATGGTGGTTCCAGATGCTGATAATCTGAGGAAGTTGGTGCTCGAGGAAGCACACACGTCGATGTATGCTATGCATCCAGGCGTCACCAAAATGTATCATAGTCTAAAGGACTTGTACTGATGGCCCGGCTTGAAGAAAGATGTAGTTGAGTTTGTGGCTAGGTGTGCGGTGTGTCAGCAAGTCAAGGCTGAGCATCAAAAGCCGGTAGGTACGTTGCAACCTTTGCCTATACCACAGTGGAAATGGGATCATATAACCATGGATTTCATAGTTGGTCTACCCAGGACAACTAGGAATCATGATTCCATTTGGGTGATAGTGGATAGATTAACGAAGTCTGCCCATTTCTTACCTGTGAAGACCACGTATACAGCTGAAAAGCTCGCTCGAGTATATGTGGATGAGATAGTTCGTTTGCATGGTGTGCCAGCAACGATAGTTTCTGATAGAGGTCCTCAGTTCACAAGTCATTTTTGGGAACAGTTGCACAGGGCGATGGGAACGCAGTTGAAGTTCAGTACCGCTTTCCACCCGCAGACAGATGGACAGTCTGAGAGGACTATTCAGACTTTGGAGGATCTTCTTCGTGCTTGTGTTTTGCAGTTCCTAGGCAGTTGGGACGTACATCTCAGTTTGATAGAGTTTGCCTACAACAATAGCTATCAGCGGAGTATTGACATGGCTCCCTATGAGGCTTTGTATGGGAGGAAGTGTAGATCTCCTTTGTGTTGGTATGAATCAGGTGAATATCAGCTTTTGGACCCTGAGTTAGTACAACAAACGACAGAGAAGATCAAGGTGATACAACAACAGTTGAAAGCAGCACAAGATAGGCAGAAGTCTTATGCAGACAATCGCCGACGACCCTTGGAGTTCCAGGTGGGAGACAAAGTGTATCTTAAAGTCTCTCCGTGGAAAGGTGTGCTGAGGTTTGGACGGAAAGGTAAGTTATCTCCCAGATATATGGGGCCTTACTCAGTCATAGCACGTGTTGGCAAGGTGGCTTATGAGTTAGAATTGCCTCCAGAGTTGCACAGGTTACATCCAGTGTTCCATGTCAGTATGCTGAAGAAAAGTCATCCGGATACAGGAACAGTGATACAACCAGTTGAAGTTGAGCTTGACAAAGATGTGACTTATGAAGAGGGTCCTATGATGATCCTTGACAGAAGAGTCAAGAAGCTGAAGAGAAAGGATCTGGTTCTTGTGAAGGTCCTTTGGCATCACCGTGGCGTTGAGGAAGCCACGTGGGAGCTTGAGGAAGAGATGAGGAGGAAGTATCCCTCGCTTTTCTCTTCGGATTTCGGGGACAAAATCCTTTTGTAGAGGTTTATGGCTGTAAGGACCCTAACCTGCGTTTAGGGTTTACCCTATTTGTTTTGCTTGATCTTGGTGCTTTGGTGCTTGCTAATCACCTTTAGTGGTGATTAGGGTTTGGTTGTGCTTTGTTGAGAGTTCGAGGGGCTACTTGCAAATAACCCAAGTTTTGGGTTTTGTGGGCAAGTTTGCCATCTTGTGAGATGTTTTCCCTCTTTGCTTCCTCTAGGGTTGAGAGGAAGGCTTGGACTTGTTGTTTGAGTCCTTTGGGCCTGAGTTGAGCTTGTTTGGGCCTTGGAGTTCCTTGTTTGGGCTTTCTTGAGCCTTGTGTCGCCCAAGGAGTAGTGTGTGTCGCCCTAGGTTGGTTTGTGTTGACCTAGAGGTGGTGTGTCGCCCAGTGGCTTGGTGTGTCACCCAGTAGAGCTGCTAGTTGTGTCGCCCATGTTGCTTGGTCCAGCTTTGACCATGTTTGGTGGACACTTGGTTTGCATCTTGGACAAGTGTCTCTTGGCTTGCTAGTGTGTTGGCTTGAACCCTAGGACAAGTGTCCCTTGGGTGGACGACACATAGCATGGTTGTACCTTGGTTTCTCCTCCCCTTCTTCCTATATAGGTAGCTCTTCTCCTTGCCTTAGTCTCCTTTGGTCCTTTGGTCTCCCTTCCACTCTTGGTGCACGATATCCCTCTCCATATTGCTTGGGTTGGCTGATACACTTCCTTGGAGCTGAAGTGGTGGCCGATACACCCTCTCTGGAGTAGCTTGGTGGACGATAGCTTGGAACCTTGGAGTGCTTTGGAGCTTGGAGCTTAAGGCGGGTTGCATAGTTTCTAACCCTAACTCTTTTACCTCTAGCTTTGATCTTGTTATATGTTAGTAGTCTAGCTTAGTTCCTTGCTTGTACATCTTTCTTATGTACCTTAGTGGCCGATATCCCTCTCTAGGGTTTAGGGTTCCTTGTATACCTTTGCTTTCTAGGGTTTGGGGCTTCCTTGTGTTGAAGGTTGAAGATGACCTAGGGTTGGGCGATATCCCTTCCTTGTGGGTGTGTTGGGCGACACCCTTGTCCTTGAGTTGAACGATATCAGTGTTCTTGGTGTTGGGCAACACCCTTCCTCTTGGGTTGGACGATAGGTTGACCTAGTATGGATGTTGGCCGACATGGTGACCATGTTGGGCGATATGGTTCCTTGGGTTGAGCAATACCTTTGTTTTTGAGTTGGACGACATGGTGTTCCCCTTGGTGGACGACATGGTAGCTAGTGTTGGGCAACATGATGAGTCCTTTAGGTTGGCTGATACCCTTGCCCTTGAGTTGGGCGATAGGGTGAGCTAGGGTTTGTTGGCCGATATGGTGAGTACCCTTGGAGATGGGCGATACTCTCTCTCTCTCTCTCTCTCTCTTGTTGGGCGATATGGTCTGAGGGTGTTGGGCGACATGGATGTCCTTGAGTTGGACGATAGAATGGGTGCTCTTGTGTTGAGTTATCTCCTTGTCCATGTGGTGGACGATAGGGCCAAGTAGTGCCATGTTGGACGATAGGCTATGTTCCCTGATGGCCGATACCATGATGGCCGATACCATGTTGGGAGACATGCCTTGGGCCATGATGGCCGATAGGGTTAGTGTGGTGGCCGATACCCATGTTGGGTGATAGGTTTTAGGGAGGGTTGTGAGGCTATAGTGAGGGTATGAGTTTCTTTGGTGACGGTCCCTTATGTGATAGAAGTGGATGTTTATACATTAACCAATAAAACGATGGTGGTGTTTGTGATACCATCAATATGTAATATGTTGCCTTGCAAACAATAAGGATGCTAATGATAGTAATGTATATGATGTTATCCCTCATGTAATAGATGCATGATGTGACCTGTTATGCTTAATTGTTAATGATAATGAGAATGATGATAACTACTCTAGTAGTTTGTTTAATGATCATAATGTTGGTAATAATGATGCTAAGTGACAGTTATGTTAAAGGTTGCCTCATGATAAAGATGACAATAGTTGATGACATAGTAATGACCTTGTTAACAATAGTGTTGGTTCTGTAAACACAACATGATCTCTATATACCCTGATTGTTTGTATAATCTTGAGATAAGGGTAAGCATCAGTATGGTTTGTTAATGATGTACTTAACATACTTGGTTACCAAATAAGTGTCATATTGATAAGTAGATTATCTTGAATGATATTTCATGATAGTGAGCATATTCCTTATGTTGAATCTACAATTATTGCATATCTTAACCTTGCAGGTGATGACTTAGCCATGAAAGGGCTATGTGACATATGTAATGAGTAACATTACTTTGATAATTGCTCTATAAGATTATGTATGTGATGTGTTCGTCCCATGATGATGATGTGAGCTTTAAGAGGCAGTGACGGTACATGATGAAGGGTTGAGACCCTGTGGTATGTGATGATCCTTGAGATGGATCTGGATGGTTGGCAAGAGGCCAAGTGATAACATGTGATGTTGGATCCTTAAGATGGATCAGGTTGATATGAATAGATCATACTATAATGTTCTTTACTTTCTGTTATACCTTGCATGTCAAACAACTTGGTTGAATCTTGCAATCCATCTAAAAGATACTAATTAAGCACAGTGAAATACATCATGTAGTTTGCCCTGGCCATAGATCCATCATCGTCAGGACTTGGTGATGGTGAAACGGGTTTTCCTACGGGTTAACCTGGAAGCGCATATTGTTGAATATGTGTAGGTTTCTCCTAGCCTGAAAATGAGGAGGTAAGAGTGTAACTTCGGTTGTAGACTCAGATATGTGTGTAGAGCATGATGAACAGGCCCATGGCTCAGGATATGTGATGTATGGAGCATGAATGCGTTCATGGCTCAGAGCACGGTGATCAGGCCCGTGGCTCAGTTTTACTAGTGCCGTGACCTATACCAAGGTGGGCTAGAGAATGGGTAGCCTATGGAGCTAACCCTGTGGCTTAGACCACTTCAGCATGTGACTGCGGTCCTGCTTGTGTTGTACTCATGTACTGACCATGAGGTGGGAGGTCGTGGAGTCCGACTCTTCCATTGACCTTGTATGGCACCGTCTTGGGTTTCGTAACCGAAGGTTGGATTTGAACGGTACGGTTCAAATCCTCAGGGCATAATAAAATGTAATACAGCCGTTTAGTATTTACTAGTCATATCAAATACGAAACATTGGTTGAGGCCTTGTTTGTGTAATATTCCGTTATACCTTGCAGGTCATGTGGTAATCTATCTTATCTTGATAATCAGGTTATATGGCATTATATTCTGTTCTAATAATCCTGTTACATGTTGATATACCTTATCTTGATAATCATGTTCTTTTGAAAGACATCTGGTTATATGCTTTGGTACAGCTGGTATGCTTGCCGGTAAGAGTAAATCTTGCTATAATATAACTACTCTTGTTATACCTGTTGTTAGTTAACAGCTGCTATGGTTTATCTTGCTGAGGTTCTATAGTTGCGGTGGGGAGCTATGTTTCCCGCTGGGACAATTGTTCAATTGTCTCACTCTGCTGGTTTACACCCTTTTTAGGTGGTCGAGGTAGACGTGGTCGTGGTTGTGGTGTTGCGGACGAGCAGCTTGAGGAGCAGTAGAAGGCAAGCGTTGGACATGCTGCTGTTTTGGATGTTTTGTAGTAGAGTCTAGAGTCATCCCTGTACTCTCAGGTCCTTGGCAGTGTTTTGACGATGTTTCACAAAGATCATTCAATGATATCTGTATATATCCTGCTGTTGGCCGGATGTGGGCCTTTATGTATATATGAACAGGTGGTGAACTCATGTGATGGATGGACAGCTGTTCCTGAGCTGTGGACACGTGTTAGATCTTGTGTATGTACATATTCATATGACATGTTTCTGTGCAGGATGAGGACTGGAAAGTAATAGTTTCACAGTTTATCAGTTTTCCGCAATCGGTTTTAATTAACCCGTGTTTTTGATAATCTGTGGTTATGGTGTTTTCCGCACGTTTTCGCATAACACCTCATTATCTGTGTGATAATGGGATGTGTTGCCACATGAGTAATCGTCAATAGCACCTGTAACTTATCTGTAATTTCTCAAAGAATGTGCATATCAACCCAAATCTTGAGTTGTGCATCTTATAACTCAATTAAGAGTTAATTACTTATCATGACAAGAATTATTAATAATTACTGAGAAGATTGATATCTTAATACTTGATTCATTGAACTGTTGGGTTTTAGGGGAGGCAGAGAAGGCAGCGGAAACAAAAATTTATCCTCCCCAAACCCAGAACAAGGAAACGCGTCAACGTCTATACAATAGGAAATGATGGTTTGTGGAATCATACCTTGTCCCGAGGCTTGCTCGGCGACAATACCTCGCGCCTTGCGCGGTCTTCACCTCCGATCTTGGATGGTGTCTGTGCAGCTCCTGTCGCACCGGGACTGATGACTCCTGGTCTCACCGGGACTGTCGGGATTGACAGTTGTCCACCGAGCGGCAGAAATCTCCCGCCTCTAAAGTAGTCCACACGGACCCCCTGGAACTCTAATCTCCTTGTCCCACAAGGAATTGGAAGGAGTCACACGTTCCTGTCAGCGTACTAGTCGCCAACACACTCTCCTGCCACTAGTCGCTTTTTGTAGTTGTCTTTCCCTTACTGTGCCTCCCTTATTGGGTAGCACTTGCTCGGGCTCTCTCGGTTACCAAAACCAGAGAGAACGACAACTGTACCGAGCAATTGGTTGCACTGAGTTGTTGTCTGAGAAGCCCCCAATACCCCTATATATAGGAGGGTCATGGGACAGGGTTCTCCATCCCAGTCAATGCGGGACTAAAGCAAGAGTAGAAGGGTTCAAGATTTTCCACAAAAACAACCAACTATGTAACATGAACCGATCGTTTCATTTCTGAAACGGATGATTGGGGACCTGAGCCGATCGGTTGACACCTCAACCGGTCGGTTCACTTATGAACCAGTCGGTTCGTGGCCCTGGTCAGTTCCCGATTGACTTTTCTCTTTTGTTTCTAATTGGTACCCAATACCAATCCTTGTTCCAATCAAATTGGGCAAGTGAAACGAAAAGAAATTTCTCACTAATCTTACTTTCCCAAATTGCTCGGTAGGACTAGTTGAACCGATCGTTTCAACACTTGAAGCAATCAATTCACCCTGTCCATGAGCCGATCGACTCACCACCTGAGCCGATCGGTTCACCAAGCTCAGCCAATCGGTTCATCACATGAGTCGATCGGTTGGGAGTGCAGATTGTGCAGAATCAGTCAATTGTAGTTTCAATCAATCCGATACTCTAATCAATCAGTCCAGCACCTTGAACATTATGATATTGAGCTATCAATTAATTGAGTTTTTAATTGAACTATTAAACTCCTTTAGCAATCAATCTAAACATTGTTTGTGGACAAAACTCCTTTTCCAGGTTAAATCCTATGTGTGTGACCCTGCAGGTCCTTTTCACGTTGGCAGTGAAAGTCCATAAAACTTATGACTTCACAAGCAAAGAGAGGTGCCTAGTCACACATCAGTGCTACCCAAGTGAAATAGAAAGTTGGAGAACAACTTTCAATCCTACAATCTGTGAATGGTGTTACAGTGAATGTATAATTCCTTTGCCACTGATATCCCGAATGAACTCGAGGCATGGAACAGTCATCTTGTCAACGTTCATTCACTTTCTTGATCTTAGAGCAGATTGGAAGAGATATGTATGACATCAATATCACATACTGATTCATACATGCGTGTGCACACCTATTTCAATCCTACTCATCAAGTGGCCGTGGATATCAAAACTCCCTCAGGAGGGACAAATCCCATAACTATCACTCACCCCTCAAAAGCCCCATGTGTCAAAGCCACCCAATCATCACCTTTATAACAACCCATGTTTCAGGACTGCGTTTGATGATGTCAAAGTGTACCCAACGACATGTGTTGAGTGTAGTGATTTCAAGTCAAAGAATCACACTCACCACCATCACTGTGAGTACTGACTATGACTACCATGTCATGGTTCCATGTGTCAAACTCACAATGGGTCTGTCCGGTACACTTGTTCTCTAACAAGTACCTATGTGTTTGGTTTGATATCTCTATATCATGACTAATGAGATTCTATCATCAACCAACACCACAATCTAGTCTTGTGTGTCATTGTTGTCTATCTACCTTCCACAATGACATCCGACTAGGGACATAACAATAATGTACAAACTCTTAGCATCTGTATGATCTCATCGTTCAGGTCTTCAACCTGAAAGCATACGTCATTGGGTATTGTCATTCTCTAGACATTCAATATGTTCTATCACTGTCTCATATGACTGAACCAAATAAAATTGGAAGCTTGCCTTTGATGTTTATCGAATCAATCTTAATGTATCCCATCAATCATCCCATGATTGGCTCTGAGGGCATACATACCAACAGACTCCCACTTGCACTGTGAGCCAATCACCCTTGAATCATATTCATAGTGATCTTCAAACATGTCCCACATGTTACTGTGCTCTTGTGCCAACATAGTGAGTTATGGCAACACCTTGCCAAAGTTAGTATTAATTGCATGTCTCACATCTCTTCACTGTACGTCACACGTATGAGATGGAGTTGACGTAATATGCGATCCAGTATTCCTTTGTTAACCTTTACCCACATTGCATGATCAAGGATTCCATACTTGTCACCAATGACCGGAATATCTATAAGTTCATCTCATGAACTTCCAGATCCATATAGTATCCACTACTGTTCTCTAACACATGGATACTCGGCATTTCCTTTAAAACGACTTTTTTGGAACGTTTCCAATTATCAACAAACTTTCACTTTATATATCCCATATATATTTTGCGATTAATTTTCTGTCCTTTTTCGGAAGTTCGCATCAATGCAACTCTTTACATCAAACTCTTCCTTATCTCCATAGAACTAGTACTTCTCAAGTACTTATCAAGTTCTTATGGTTTCCAGTAACCCTTACTGGAAGTAGACAGACATCCACTCGTCATGTCTCACATACGAGTTATCAGGATGAGCACATCATATTGTCATGTCCTACATACAAGATGATGAATGCATTTTATTCTTACCATGTCCATACATGTAATATAATGGGATGATTACATACATTCTAGATCCATATTTATTCTTAGTGTTCCCATTCTTCATAAGAATTGGACACTTGGCCTTGGGATACTAACTCCATGTAACATGGACAAGTTTTCTCCTACTGAATATGTGTACACTGAACCCTTCAGTACAAATTGCCAATGTATGCTCTCTCTTTTCCAGGTCAAGAGGTTTTTGAGAACTATCTCTATAGATCTCTATTCCTATCTCATAGGAAACATCTCTATCTTCCTTAAAGATATTTTCCACTTTGGATTTCCATTCTAGAACATTTCCATTTCACATCAACATGTGGAATGTGAATACGCTCCCACTAAATCACAGATCCCTTCTTTATCTTTGACATATAATTCAAACCCTATGACTATATCATCAAAGTAAAGATCCAATTCTGAGTTGCTTGTACTCAATCAATCACATTGATTAGTCCATTATAACTTATAGACTTCATTTGCATTAGTGGATTCATAAACCTTATAGGTTGTTTCACATACACATCTTTGTTTTATTCCTCATAGGAATGCGGTTTTAGTATCCATATGCCAAATGTCTTAGTCATTAAGTTGCAATCAACAAGCATCATCCTTCTCAAAATGTTATCCATGTGTCTTAACACTTAAGATTTATTCGTACTTATGGATTTCATCCCTGTGAGCGATACCATCTAGGTCATACCTTATGGTTTATATGGAAGTCATTTAGGATGTAATGGTCATCTACCATAACTCAAAATCCGGTTCCTCATATTCATCTAGATAGTTGACTCATCTCATGAACAACTCATCATATAGATGATTGAGGTGTGTCTGTTAAGGATATAAGAACTCACAACCTTTGTGATTCTTAATGTCCTTTATTAGTGTAGGGTATTCTTTATTTAAGAAGAATTTAGTTATTTGATAATCATTCTCTAACTCCTTAGAGTATGACTCCCTTTTGATTTAGACATCACTATGCCTTAATCATGAGATCACTATGATACACTATCATAATCACTCATAAGGATCTCAAACATTTTGGTCTAAGTATTTCATTCATTTACCTCATCAAGAATTAACACTTTACCAAGTTCGTACTTCATCTATGATATTCTTGAACATTTCAAGATATTCATATTGGTATTTCTCTAAACACCTTTTGAAGTATTAGCATTTACTCCAATAGGTATGTAAATACATCACACGTATTATACCTAATTGGATAATCATTCTCCCACTACCATTAGTGAAGATTGATTAATCATGTACAATAGATTCATGTCTCTTACTGGTTCTCTAACCAAAAGAGTCTAGATTTATCCATCTCATGGAAACTAGAAATGAATTTCTCATGATTGATGCTAATTTGATTGTTTGAGTTATCAATAACTTTAGGTATCATTTTATCTCATGCATACCATGTATTACAAGATAAACATAGCATTGCCACAAAGATCATATCTTTAAGATTGAAACATCAACTTTATTAATTGCCATCATTGTCATACAAAATGCAAAAATAAAGTGTTTCTATCTATTGGCAATATATGAAATAACAGTTCTCAACTCTATTTCGTGCCCTTTAGGCTGAAATAAACTAAAAGATACTCCTATCTATGGCAGCAACACTTGCTCCAATGATGGGTACTTCTTTCTTGGTCCTTTCACAAAGGCCATCACTTCTTTGCGGATCTTGCATATCATATATGATAGATCCATATCTTGGTATCATATACCTCAGATAAAGAAGTGGTTCATTTCACGATACCTTAGGTGGAGATCTCCATCCCCTCTTTCATCTTCTTTTGTTCTTCCAGATATAGAGGATAATTCCCTCATACACCCTTTCCCCATGTTCCTTGAGGCTGAAGATGGCTTGGATTGCTGGCTAGCATCAGAACACTTCTCTGCTTTGCCCTTGTCCTTGCCCTTAAGAATTACCTTTTTCTTTTATCACATCAAAGATTATGGTTTGTCTTTCTTCATCTTTGCCTCTACTATCCTCAACATGTCCAACAACTCTGTCAATGCTTGTCAAAGTTGTTCATGTTGTAGCTTATCATGAATTGTATGATTCTCGCAACATTTGCAGTATCATACCAATAGCCAACTCTTGGCTCAGAGGGAATCCTTCTTAGTCAGGTTTTCCACATACCCAATCACATTGAGTGTGTGAATACCTTACTGGATCTCCTTCTGTCATGACATACTAGGACAGTGTCTTGGAGACATCATATGTCTCATGTTGTCTCTGCAACTCATAGTTCAGAGAACACAACATCAAACATTCCTCATCAATGTCTTCCTCAGTATGCTTCCATAGGCATACTTTCAGCCATTGATATGGTGGGATCGAGTTCATCTGGTTCTGATATAACTAGGACTTAGAGCTTTCACTCTTTGATTGAGAACACTTCTCATCATCCTAACCAGTCGAGGAATTATTCCCATTTAATTTGTTGGTCTCAAAGACCGATCGCAAATAAAGCGATTATTGTTGATTGACCATTTATATTAACAAAATGAAATATATGCAATTTTAGTCCAAAACTCATTTTTGAATTATTTGATTGATTTGAAAAGTTGACGATAAAATTTAGGCCTTTAATTAATTATCGCTTCCACTATTTTAGTTCAAATTGATAGCCCTCACTATCAATTCGGAAGATTGCAGCGTACAATCTTCTAGTGGGCAAGATCCTGAAATCCTCTAAGTCATGGACCAGCTTGGGCTGTCACCCACAACTTAGATCTCTCAGGTAGGCAACTCTTGCCAATTGCATCATATGCAACTCTTGATAAGATGTCATATGCAACTCCTTGCCATGAGCATCTCCATGCCTCAAGGTGCTAGATCCTATCTAGGTCACCTTGTTAAGTCTGACCCAAATCCAACACGATGAATATGCACAAGGCATCTAAAACTTAATATTTAATGAGGGATTTGGTTTTTATATACATATACATATCCAATCATCACAATATATAGTATGTATCATATACATGCTATATCCCACAGAAAACAAGCAAAATGATAAAAGCAATGATTATGGCCATCCTAATGTGATTCCTCGAGCCAAGAGGAATCACGGTCATCTAGGTCTACATTAGATGCAACCTGTACAAGATGAATTTTGTGCTTTGCCTTTCTGGGTTTGATCAACTCATCACATGAATGATCAACTCGCCATCAGACTGGTCGGTTGGGTGCCACCAGTCGATCGGTTGACTCCTCCAACTGATCGGTTCAACCTGGTCCTCGTGCATCTCATCATGGCCGCCACCCGCTTGTCTCGCTCCTCGAACCGATCATCAACCGATCGTCTCACTCCTTGAACTGATCATCTCGAATGTCAACGGATCGATTCACTCCTTGAACCGATCGTCTCAGCTGTCGTCAGGATGTCCACCATTCTTCGATATAATAGGAAATAAAATTCTATCCTATTTTACATTGTAAAAAGAGAAACCCCGAGTTACATTCGGGGGGAGCAAAGGTAGGAAAGAAATCTCGAATTATTTCGAGTTACATCAGGAATAGGAGAAGGAAGATCGGTGTGCATACCGAGATGCAAGCATCCACATACAACCATATACAGATAGGGTTTATTGGCCATAACCACACTATACATCTACCATAAAACTCATTTAAGGGCGACGCGTATCGAGTGCATTAATATTACATATCATATATGTATATTGGGATTTGTGGATTTAGGATTGGACATGCATAAAGCCAATTTTATTCGCATCGTATGTAATAAATAAAGGCGACAAACCAAAATCGATCATATCGATAATCCTAAAATATAGAGCAGTTGGCGTGGCTCTGATACCACTTTTGGGTTTTAGGGGAGGCAGAGAAGGCAGTGGAAACGCGTGGCTCTGATACCACTTGTTCTCCTCCCCAAACCCAGAACAAGGAAACGCGTCAGCATCTATATAATAGGAAATAATGGTTTGTGGAATCATACCTTGTCCCGAGGCTTTCTCGGCAAAAATACCTCGCGCCTTGTGCGGTCTTCACCTCCGATCTTGGACGGTGTCTGTGCAGCTCCTGGTCGCACTGGGACTGATGACTCCTGATCTCACAGGGACTGTCGAGATTGACAGTTGTCCTCTTAGCGGAAAAAATCTCCCGCCTCTGAAGTAGTCTACACGGACCACCTGGAACTCCAATCTCCTTGTCCCACAAGGAATTAGAAGGAGTCGCACCCTCCTGTCAGTGTACTAGTCGTCAACACACTCTCCTGCCACCAGACGCTTTCTGCAGTTGTCTTTCCCTTGTTGTTCCTCCCTTATCGGGTAGCACTTGCTCGGGCTCTCTCGGTTACCAAAACCAGAGAGAACGACAATTTTACAGAAAAACTGGTTGCACTGAGTTGTTGTCTGAGAAGCCCCCAACACCCCTATATATATAGGAGGGTCATGGGACAAGGTTCTCCATCCCGGGCAATGCGAGACTAAATCAGGAGTAGAAGGGTTCAAGATTTTCCACAAAAAAAACCAACTGCGTGACATGAACCGATCGTTTCATTTCTGAAATGGTCGGTTGGGGACCTGAGCCAGTCGGTTGACACCTCAACCGATCAGTTGGGACACCTCAACCGGTCGGTTCACTTCTGAACCGGTCGGTTTGTGGCCCTAGTCAGTTCCCGATTGACTTTTCTCTTTTGTTTCTAATTGGTACCCAATACCAATCCTTGTTCCAATCAAATTGGGCAAGTGAAATGAAAAGAAATTTCTCACCAATCTTACTTTCCCAACATGCTCGGTTGGACCAGTTGAACCGATCGTTTCAACACTTGAAGCAATCGATTCACCCTGTCCATTAGCCGATCGACTCACCACCTGAGCTGATCGGTTCACCAAGCTCAGCCGATCGGTTCATCACATGAGCCAATCGGTTGGGAGTGAAGATTGTGCAGAATTAGTCAATTGCAGTTTCAATCAATCTGATACTCTAATCAATCAGTCCAACACCTTGAACATTATGATATTGAGCTATCAATTAATTGAGTGTTTAATTGAACTACTAAACTCCTTCAGCAATCAATCTAAACATTATTTGTGGACAAAACTCCTTTTCCAGGTTAAATCCTATGTGTGTGACCCTATAGGTCCTTTTCACATTGGCAGTGAAAGTCCATAACACTTATGACTTCACAAGCAAAGAGCGGTGCCTAGTCACACATCAGTGCTACCCAAGTGAAATAGAAAGTTGGAGAACAACTTTCAATCCTACAATCCGTGAATGGTGTTACAATGAATTTATAATTCCTTTGTCACTGATATCCCGAATGAACTCGAGGCATGGAACAGTCATCCTGTCAACGTTCATTCACTTTCCTGATCTCAGAGCAGATTGGAAGAGATATGTATGACATCAATATCACATACTGATTCATACATGTATGCACATGCCTATTTCAATCTTACTCATCAAGTGGCCTTGGATATCAAAACTCCCTCAGGAGGGAAAATTCACATATCTATCACTCACCCCTCAAAAGCCCCATGTGTCAAAGCCACCCAATCATCACCTTTATAACAACCCATGTTTCAGGACTGCGTTTTATGATGTCAAAGTGTACCCAATGACATGTGTTGAGTGCAGTGATTTCAGGTCAAAGAATCACACTCACCACCATCACTGTGAGTACTGACTGTGACTACCATGTCATGGTTCCATGTGTCAAACTCACGGTGGGTCTTTCCGGTACACTTGTTCTCTAACAAGTACCTATGTGTTTGGTTTGATATCTCTATATCATGACTAATGAGATTCTGTCATCAACCAACACCACAATCTAGTCTTGTGTGTCATTGTTGTCTATCTACCTTCCACAATGACATCCGACTAGGGACATAACAAGAATGTACAAACTCTTATCATCCGTATGATCTCATCGTTCAGGTCCTCAACCTAAAAGCATACATCATTGAGTAATGTCATTCTCTAGACATTCAATATGTTCTATCACTATCTCATATGACTGAACCGAATAAAATTGGAAGCTTGCCTTTGATGTTTATCAAATCAATCTTAATGTATCCCATCAATCATCCCATGATTGGCTCTCAGGGCATACATACCAACATGAACACCCTACCCTTAGGGTTTCATTTAATCACAACAAATTCTACAAAGAAAGGTGTAATACATCTATCACATACTTTTCAAATCTTTACAACACATGATACCTGGGATCTCAATCCCTTATCACATTACTGGGAATTCTCATCCTTTCACATCATTATCATAATTACTAGATCTGAGTATTCAAAATCTTAGATCATCGCATATCATTATTACCTCTGTAACAGGTAACCATTACCTCTAGGTCCTTAGACCAAGGTATTCATTTCACTGGTTGTACAAGTATTCTCATGGCTCACAACGCCATCACACATCTTGTCACGTCTCACTAGGCAACAACTTATTCCCATGGCTCCTATAAAGATTTCATGCGACATAAACATTCATTGAATAAAGACTACTATCAACAAATCATATAAAATCAATATATGTATGAAACCTTGGAACTGAGCTAAATTTGGGTTTCCATGCCATTCACTGGGATATCATGCATCAATAATAACATTGAATAAATAAAGTCTATCATGTCAAGAAAATCCCTTCAAATGGATTTCACGATATCTATTCACAAATATCCAACTTTCCTCACATCTAGGGTTTCACCCTCTTCACTGAGATACCAAACAAACACTACTCACTTTAAACAAAATCCAAGATAGTATCCGACATATATGTACTATGAATTTAGATAAATAATCATTCAAAACCAAGGGGATCTAGATAAGCAAATTTCTCTATTTACTTATACAACAAATTTCAGTCATAGACAAATTACTTATATTTTAGTTTATTCTTATAATATCTATGAATACTTAGGGAATTCTCATTAGAATGCATTGTATACATTTCTAATATTAATTTATCATCTGAAATTCATTCAAGCAAAGGAAGAATCCATTTCATATCATTTTGCAACAACTTAGAACAAATAGGCAATTCAGGGTTTGTAGTCGCATACTAAGCAATTAAAGATTATGATTAATTTAACCAATTTTCATGCAATATACTATTTAAAGGAAGTTTCCACTCACCCTAAGGTGTGAAAACACCTTAAAAACGTATCCCATATTTGAAAATCTCAAATCCATATCATATCCCTAGCAATTCACCCAATTCTTCTTCCCTTCAACTCAGAAACCCTAAAAATGAGGGATTATGAAGAAAGAGTGAGAAAAGGGGAAGTTTTGATACCATTTTAGATCAAATCAGAGGAGGTATAGAATTTTGACACGTGAGAGAAGATACGAACAAGAGACATTATAGAATCACGCCTTTTGATAAAAGATATGAACAAGAGGCCTCAAGAAAACTAGTGTTTTCTAAATTATGAGGCCAGTAAGCAAACAACAAATCCATGGGTATTTGAACCCGAGTATCCGAGAAAAAGTATAATATTTGATGGAAGAATAGAAGATACAACCTGCTATTAATGTGGGTATTTCTGTTTCCAGAGTAGGTTCCATTCCTCAAATTAAAGCCATGAAATAGGTAGCTGGCAAATTAAAATTGGAACTGGCTCAATTTGCGGAGTTAGAAGATTTTGTGCAATTTGCTTCTGATCTTGATAAAGCTACTCAGAATCAATTGGCAAGAGGTCAACAATTACACGAGTTGCTCAAACAATCCCAATCAGACCCTGTTGCGGTCGATGAACAAATACTTACTATTTATACCAGAATGAATGGATATCTTGATTCATTAGAAACTGGACAGGTAAGGAAATTTCTTGTTCAGTTACATACTTACATGGAAAAGAATAAGCCTCAGTTCCAAGAAAATGAAACTATATCCAAAGAAGCTAAACTTACATGATTTCATCATTCCTCGGACCGCAAAACCCTAGGTCAGCATCTCCATCAATTTTTCCTCTCAAACCCTAACTCTCTCTCTCTCTAGGATTTCATTTCTATGGATTGAATCACGAATTATGAGAGCTCCTTGTGTGTTAGGTTGACCATATAGAGCAATTGAACTGCTTAGGTTAATTGCACATTGACCCCTCACTAAACTTTTTCTTATTTCAGCAGATTTTTCTGTCATAAAAAGGTTTTTGTAAATTCGTGTATTTTAGAGATCAAACCTTCTATAAAAGTTATGATAATTTAGCATGTTTTCTATAATTGAGTTACAAAGCTTCAGTTAAAATTTGATATCATTCCAAGCTCCCATTAAACAAATAAAAATTGAATAATGCACTACTATCCAGAATTCTACAAAAATGTCAGTTACTATAATTCATCTACTGATAAGGTCTAAACACATCCAAAAATTATGAAAATTTTACATTTTATTTATGATTGAGTTTTAGATCTCAAATTAAAATTTTAGATCATTTGGAGTTAACAAATAAATAAATAAAAATAAAACACTACACTACTAAAAAGCACTCTGTCAGCATTTTGGTCAAAGTATAGTTCGACCGAGAACCACATTCAAAGAACACTCAAATATTCTGAAATTTTTCTCCAATATGCATGATTGAGTTATCCATATCATATCCAAAATTCAATTAAATACAAAATTTGTAGAAAATATGAAAAACTATTTACCACACTGCTATCCTGATCAAATTCCATACCCATGTACCATCAAAACCTTAATTTCAGCCAACTAGGGTTTATATTTCTCAAACCCTAATTTCTCAAACAATAGAACACTTAACATTCTTATTAGTTTTAAAACATCATAATTGAATTATCATCATTAATTGGATTTAAGCAATGATCAATCCAATTAAGCATATAATCATCCAGGTTAACCCTAGTTTACCAATTAAGCTCAGTGCGGTCATAACACTACTCTTTTATTAGGTAGGTCTCATGAGTTGACCTGTGAGTACCCGTAAATGACCCACTCAAGCAGAATAGAAAATTAAATATTAAATTTTGTAGATGATTCTTTTTGAAAATTCAAGGATATGATTACATACTCAATACATTTTTTAATGTTTTACACTCACATGTAACATATATCTGGCATACTTGAAATTACACATATATTTATTAATGAACTTTTTTTATGTTAAATTTGAAACATTTGTGTACTTGTTATAATAACAATCATTTTAACTTTGTGAAGATAAAGATGATAACATCATACAAACTTGTTCTTGTCGTTATACTCCATTAGATTTTTTGGTATTGGACATCTACATAAATTATTTTGCTTTTATATATTGATTTTAGAACACAAAAATTGAGTATCTTTTATGTTATAGCTACTAATTTAAAAGAAAAAAGTATTTAGTTTCTATCATGGTTGATATGAATTTATAAACTCAATATTTTAGTTTGTGCTATATGTAAAAAGAGAGACACATGCAAAAGAAAATGTAGAAAATTATATATATATATATATATACTTTATAATGAGAATATTGAGATTTACTATTACTTAAATGGGTAACTGTGAGTCAACCTCTCACCCACTGGATTGGCTTTGAGTAAAATTTTGTATTACTCGGTTAAAAGTATGACTTTTTTGACTTGTACCCACGAGACCCGAACTACAATGACCCAAATCAACCCCATACCGACCCACACGTTTGACAAGTTATACAAGAATTCACGCCAAGAATGAAGTAGTTTCGTAACATACATATCCAACTATGAATGGATATTCTTACTAGGTTCGTATATAGGTGATGTGTACAATTACCCAAAAGGGAGCTAAGTGTCACAAAGCATACATAATTATGTGGTTTATTCATTTATATGAGTGCATATATTTGTAAAGCACAATACGTAGTATTTTTATATTTATAAGTATGTCTAACATGTTTACCATAAGATCGGAAACCTATTAAGAGTTAGTGACATGAAAGAACAGAAACAACAAGATCAAAGTAAGTGACAAGTACATTATCTAATATTTGTAATTTAAGTCAATAGTGGAATATTTTTATTGCTTACTTTAGCATGGTGTCGGAGCTGATCATGTTCTCTCAAGTAAAGAAAATACTGTAAATGTGGGCATAAATTTTTAAGCTTAATATTTGGTGAATCTGTTTTTCACTTTTCAACATTTACAAAGGTTATGTATATGACAGAAGTCTACAAAAGTATGTACAACGTTCCAACTTGCTATAATATAAATCTTCAACATTGGTGGTTTCAGATGCAATTGTTAACAAATACAAAAAGTACAATAAAGTCAGCCAATCATTTAATAGATCTACCTTCGGTTTGACAATTGATTTAAACAGACAAGGGAAAAAGAATAAATGAGAATCGCAAAAAAAAACCCAACAAAGATAGCACATTTTGCCAAAATAAAGACAACTTGTAACGTACAAGCAACATTACGAAACTAATAATGATTTTAAAGCACTGACATAAAAAGTTCTTTTAAATATAGTTTATTATGTATGTCAGGCAAGGTAATAATGTAAAATTAAATCACAAATCATTATGCAAAACCCAAACATGATGGACATGCATTTTGAGTCTCTTCTTTTGTAAATCCAAATCGGACATATGGTCTATTTGGTGATGATAATTTGGATGATACGCCTTTTATATATTTCATCCTTAAGAAAATGAGACATGTTCCACATGTTTGTTTGAGGTTTGTTTGTAGGACATTTAGAAATAAATAATCCATTTTTGTGTTTCACATTATTTTTGTAGCTACTCCTACTCGTTTATGTGATTATGTTGTAATTGTCATAGTATAATGGCTTATCTTTAGTGGTTTTGGCTTCTGTTGATATCTCACCAATGTGCGGATTTTATTTTGTTTAGATGTAATTTTTATTATTACTTTTTAGTTACAAATCTGTACTTATTTATTTGAAGGTTTTTACTAAGAATAGAACACACATCATTTACTCAAAGAGATCAATCATCCACCACTCCAGCTAATAGTTTTCTTTTTATTTGATAATTTTCAATTATACCATAATGGATCTGCAGGGGCCGAAGCCCCCCCCCTCCAAACATGTGTCAGAGCCCGGATGATTTATACCATAATGTATTAATCTATAATATACATGAAACACGTGACATGTTGCATGTAATTTTTTCTTTATTTATTTCAACTACAAATAGGCGCTTGTGTATACTAAATAGAAAAAACATCCTTTACGTTCAGAGTGATATCAATTTTGCTTTCAAAACTATTTCATATAGCAAATCCAATTATTATCATGAATGTCCTCATACGTATGTAGATCTATCAAAAAATGTCATTGACCCGTAGGCACACACCGGTCAACCTGTATAATACGGATTTGGTAGGATTTATAGCTACTCATTTAACAATGGGTTAAACCCGACCCTACTCATTTATTAGGCAGGTCTCATGAGTTGACCTCTGAGCACCCACAAATGACCCACTCAAACAGAATAGAAAATTAAATATTAAATTTTGTAGATGATTCTTTTTGAAAATTCAAGGATATGATTACATACTCAATACATTTTTTAATATTTTACACTCACATGCAACTTATATCTGGCATACTTGAAATTACACATATATTTATTAATGAACATTTTTATGTTAATTTTGAAACATTTGTGTATTTGTTATAATAACAATCATTTTAACTTTGTGAAGATAAAGATGATAACATCATACAAACTTGTTCTTATCGTTATACTCCATTAGCTTTTTTGGTATTGGACATCTAGATAAAATATTTTGCTTTTATATATTGATTTTAGAACACAAAAATTGAGTATCTTTTGTGTTATAGCTACTAATTTTAAAGTAAAAAGTATTTAGTTTCTATCATGGTTGATATGAATTTATAAACTCAATATTTTAATTTGTGCTATATGTAAAAAGAGAGACACATGGAAAAGAAAATGTAGAAACTTATATGTATATATATATATATATATATACTTTATAATGAGAATATTGAGATTTACTATTACTTAAATGGGTAACTGTGAGTCAACCTCTCACCCACCGGATTGGATCTGAGTAAAATTTTGTATTACTCGGTTAGAAGTATGACTTTTTTGTACCCATGAGACCCGAACTACAAGATAGCACATTTTGCCAAAATAAAGACAACTTGTAACGTACAAGCAACATTATGAAACTAATAATGATTTTAAAGCACTAACATAAAAAGTTCTTTTAAATATAGTTTATTATGTATGTCGGGCAAGGTAATAATGTAAAATTAAATCAAAAAACATTATGCAAAACCCAAACATGATGGACATGCATTTTGAGTCTCTTCTTTTGTAAATCCAAATCGGACATATGGTCTATTTGGTGACAATAATTTGGATGATACGCCTTTTATATATTTCATCCTTAAGAAAATGAGACATGTTCCACATGTTTGTTTGTAGGACATTTAGAAATAAATAATCCGTTTTTGTGTTTCACATTATTGTTGTAGCTACTCCTACTCGTTTATGTGATTATGTTGTAATTGTCATAGTTTAAAGGCTTATCTTTAGTGGTTTGGGCTTCCAATGTGCTATCCCTGTTAGTATTGGTGAATGAATAAAATCTAGATTTTTTTTATTTCAATTTCTCTGATCATGTATCTATTGTGTTTGATTTTTGCCAAAAAGATTGATGTAGTTGATCATACGATCTAAAAAAAAGAAAAAAAATTCTATGATTTATGTGTATGTACACACACGCACGCAAACACACCCACACATATAGACACATGTATTAAAAATAAAAAAGATATGGAGTGATAAGAAAAAATAACAAAGATACGTAGGATCTAGTACAAACAAAGTTGAAATGATTGAGACCGGCAGAGATTTGGGGCCATGAATGGAATGAGAAAAAACACAACGCTTGTGCCTAATAAATTTTGAAAGAAGAAAAAGAAAATAAAAGTCAGCGGGGAGAATGGGGTATGATGAGAAAATAAAAGATTTGGGCAGAGTTTTATTCTATTAAACTGCAATAATAATATTTCTGATAGAGAGTTATATCTCTCGCTGGGATAATTTCAATTGTCTCACCCCCGTAGGATCCAATATTTTTAGGTGGACGAGGACGAGGAGGTAAGAACCATACTACATGGGAATGACAACAACATCAAGGACAGCAGTTGCATCTTATGTGTAGATACTGAATGTCGTGTCTTGTAGATAAGAGTTCGTTGCTAATGATCGTTTCCACTTAGTTAATGATATTTTGTTCGAACGACATATCAGAATAATTTGGATGATACATCTTTTATAAATTTCATCCTTAAACTATGACAATTACAACATAATCACATAAACGAGTAAGAGTAGCTACTACAATAATGTGAAACACAAAAATGGATTATTTATTTCTAAATGTCCTACAAACAAACATGAAACAAACATGTGGAACATGTCTCATTTTCTTAAGGATGAAATATATAAAAGGCGTATCATCCAAATTATCGTCACCAAATAGGCACATGTATTAAAAAAAAACAACAAAGAAAAAATAAAAGAAGGAAAAAGTCAGCGGGGAGAATGGATATTCTTACTAGGTTCGTATATAGGCGATGCGTACAATTACCCAAAAGTGACCTAATTAGTGTCACAAAACATACATAATTATGTGGTTTATTCATTTGTATGAGCGCATATATTTGTAAAGCACAATACGTAGTATTTTTTTAATTTATAACTACGACTAACATGTTTACCATAAGATCGGAAACATATTAAGAGTTTGTGACATGTATACATTATCTAATATTTGTAATCTAAGTCAATAGTGGAATATTTTTATTGCTTACTTTAGCATGGTGTCGGAGCTGACCATGTTCTCTCAAGTAAAGAAAAATATTATAAATGTGGGCATAAATTTTAATTAAGCTAATATTTGGTGTATGTGTTTTTCACTTTTCAACATTTACAGAGGTTAAGTATATGATAGAAGTCTACAAAAGTATGTATAATGTTCCAACTCACTATAATATAAATGTTCAACATTGGTGGTTTCAGATGCAATTATTAACAAATAGAAAAAGTACAAAAAAGTCAGCCAATCATTTAATAGATCTACCTTCGGTTCTCTCATTGATTTAAACAGACAAGGGAAAATGAATAGATGAGAATCGTAAAAAAAAAACCCAACAAAGATAGCACATTTTGCCAAAATAAAGACAACTTGTAACGTACAAGCAACATTACGAAACTAATAATGATTTTAAAGCACTGACATAAAAAGTTCTTTTAAATTTAGTTTATTATGTATGTGAGGCAAGGTAATAATGTAAAATTTCACAAATCATTATGCAAAACCCAAACATGATGGACATGCATTTTCAGTCTCTTGTTTTGTAAATCCAAATCGGACATATGGTCTATTTGGTGACGATAATTTGGATGATACGCCTTTTATAAATTTCATCCTTAAGAAAATGAGACATGTTCCACATGTTTGTTAGAGGTTTGTTTGTAGGACATTTAGAAATAAATAATGTGTTTAATGGCTTATCTTTAGTGGTTTGGGCTTCTGTTGATATCTCGCCAATGTGCTATCCTTGTTAGTATTTGTGAATGAATAAAATGTAGATTTTGTTATTTCAATTTCCTCTGATCATGTATCTATTGTGTTTGAATTTTGCCAAAAAGATTGATGTAGTTGATCATACGATCTAAAAGGAAAAAAGAAAAAAAAATTCTATGACTTGTGTATGTACACACACGCACGCAAACTCACCCACACATATAGACACATGTATTAAAAATAAAAAAGAAAAAATAACAAAGACACTTGCATCTAGTACAAACAAAGTCGAAATGATTGAGACCGGCAGAGATTTGGGGCCATGAATGGAATGAGAAAAAACACAACGCTTATGCGTAATAAATTTTGAAAGAAGAAAAAGAAAATAAAAGAAGGAAAAAATCAGCGGGGAGAATGGGTATGGTGTGATGTGGGTGTGACTTGTGAGGAGATTATGTAATTGAATGAGATTAATGACGAAGGTGTGGGCATGGAAGGGTGAGGAGGGTAGGGCGTTGTTGGTTGGCTGTATTAAGTGTTTGACGAAATCCCACCAAACGTTGACGAGTGCGGAGATTCGATCCACAAGGGAGAGAATGGGATGAGTGAAAGAAACCGATTGATGTAGGTGAGCAACTATAATCGGTAAGTAACGCCGGCTGTCCATGGGGTCCCAACTAACTGATCTGCAGCTCATCTACTACGTACTCCCATAGCAAAACCCGAAACAAGGACTACGGTTTGTGGTATATATGGCTGAGGTTGAGGTTGTCAGCTTGCGCAGGTCTAATTAGCTAGCTAGTTGCACCAGCCACCCCATCAAGCCAACTTGGCCAACTAGACTCGGAAGAAGGGTGTGATCACGATCGATCTTCATGGATTTATTAATGTGGTGAAATCCCGTGTATGGTCTTGAGTTATCAACCCTGCCTGCCTCGGTGGTCTACTTATTGACTGTTGTGGTCGGCCGTGGGTAGTCGGGCTGCTTTCAAGCTAATAATAATAAGACAGGTCCGTTAGTTCACCTTATTATTACAGCGCGGGGAATTGAATGCTGCTCATCTGCCGCCACCCGCGGGAGGGAGCGTTCCCCTTGTTTTGGTTTCCTTTTCCCATTTTGGTTCTTCTTTCCCTTACCTATACATATACATATAAATCTATGTTCGTTGGGGTGGTTGCATCCGTATCGGCCAAAGAAGCGTAAGGGCTAACGCAAGCTAGCGCAAAGCTCTGCATCGCTCAGCTCTGTTTTTGTCTTTATATACTTGATGATCACCACACCACTTGGTTACCCCCCTCCTTAATTTCTCACTGCTCAGAGAGAGCAGAGCAGCTCATCACACATCTCGGCAGAGCTGAGGAGCTAGCGCAGCACAGGGTAGTAGCTATTATCATCCCCGTCTACAAAGCCGACTCACATCTCTCTCGGCCAATCGTTTACTACAGCAACTCTTCTTCTTCTTCCCTCCACCACCACAGGGCCACAAAATGTCAGCTCCGTCGCCCCCGCCACAACCCACCACCGCAGAACAGCAACAACAACCACGCCGCCGCCTCATCCTCCCAGACATGCTCCAATCCGTCCGCCTCAAATACGTCAAGCTCGGCTACCACTACCTCATCACAAACCTCCCTTACCTCCTCTTACCCCCAACCTTCCTCACCCTCTTCGCATACATCTCCTCACTCCCTTACACAGCCGACCACATCATCTCCTTACCACACCAACACCCACTCGCATCACTCCTCCTCCTAACAATCCTCACACTCCTCACGACACTCTACCTCCTCACACGCCCACGGCCCGTGTACCTCCTCGACTTCTCATGCTACCGTCCCGACGACGCACGGAAATGTACGAGGGAGATCTTCGTCGACAAGTCGAGGCTCGCGGGGGCGTTCACGGAAGAGAACCTCGAGTTCCAGAGGAAGATCCTTGAGAGATCTGGGTTGGGGCAGGATACGTATTTCCCTGAAGCCGTGCTGAATGTCCCTCCGAACCCTTGCATGGCTGAAGCGAGGAAAGAGGCGGAAGCAGTCATGTTTGGAGCGGTCGATAGCTTGTTGCAGAAGACGGGAGTGAGAGCAAAAGATATTGGGATTTTAGTTGTCAACTGCAGCCTGTTCAACCCGACCCCGTCACTGTCTGCTATGCTTGTTAATCATTATAAGCTGAGAGGGAACATTGTCAGCTATAACCTTGGTGGGATGGGATGCAGTGCTGGGCTCATCTCCATCGACCTCGCCAAACAGCTGCTACAGGTACCGGCTGCGTTTTGTTATAATATTATATTTCTTCTCCTTGTTATTAATATAATATTTTCTTATATGTATTTCTACTTTTTCTATTTATACCACCACCTCTTTCTTGCTGGCGCATTTATGCAAGATAATACAAATGCTAGAGCAATACCTACAGCCATACGTTTCAAACAATTTTTTGAAAAAATATATATTAGCATCAATATCATTACGATTTTAGATACCCGGCCTCTCCCTCCCAATTAGTTAATTTGACTTAAAAATTTGCATTTTTCTCTTCTGCTGTAATAATTCAAATGTCTCCGTAGCCACACAAATCTGCAACACTTATTAAATCCCCTACCCCTGTTAATCAGAGTGGGATCAGGAAATACATTTTAATAAATGAGACTATAAAACAAGAGTCAGAGTGCTGTGTGGTTAGTTACTTGACGACACATGGACCCGAACGCCACGCAAGTGGGGTGAATAACCGCAGCACTTGAACTCAATAGTAATATTACTTCTCCACGTTCTCCTCACCTCCACCACTAGCTTCAGCCTAGCTAGACGTAGCCACACAAAGGGTTAATATTAACTAACCAACTGTTTTCAGGGTTTGAACAACACTGACAATCACTCCTCTTCAATTCGCCGTGAAGTGATCCAATCTTGTGGTTGCCCCCCTCGACGCATTTCAAGACACAGCCTAGCTAGACGTGTACGTATCGTGCCATTACTGAGCCCATAATAGTGCGACTTATGGGACACACACACACCCCTCAGCCTCAGCCTCAGCCTCAGCCTCATGTCATTTATTAGTCCAGCGACACAAACTGAGCCGCTGCGCTACACCCATGACTGTACTCTCTTGCCGTATCATCATATATTAATGGAAACACATATCATGTTCTCTTATTATACACAGGTACGCATCATGGTCGGCCGTCCGTAAGGCAAAAGAAAAACTCAAGTCAGGAGATCCACCCTCCCCCAACCACCACCTTATTTCGTAATAAAACCACACACATGTTGTACGCAACACAACAGACTCCCCACGCTTTACATTATTATTAAACTTACCCCCCGGATTGGTATTTATCACGGTAGGGCTCACAAGGAGAGGATGACCATCACTCAAACCCCCCATATTTTCGTAATAAAAATCACATGGTGCATACGAAATAGACCGCCACTGTCGAGATTCGTATTCATTACGCTAGGCCCCATCATCCAACTCTTCTATTCTAATAAAATCACATGTGGCCATTCACCACCACTTGGGAAATACCGTCTGATTTTGTGATTTTCTATGTTGACAAGCTGCCTTAAGTGAATTATGAACAACAAGTACAATAATTGTCATGTGTTTTGTCCTTGAATGTATCAAAGTTATAACGTAAGAAAGATATGGGTCAGACCTATTCAATTCATTTCCTAGATAAGGTTATGATGTGAGCTAGCTTGATGTTATTAACGTCATGAACCGGTCTGAGTCAGGCTAAAGTGATGCGGAAGAAAAGTGTAGTTAATGTGACAGGAGATACGGTTTGTGTGGCTAAGTACTCTACCCAAATTTAATTCACTTCTTTTCTTCCATCCTCCGCGTTACTGGAAGTAGGAGTTGGGTAATTAAGGCCTCGGAAAGCTTTGCTTGTTTGTTTCAGTGATATGATCCTCCGCCATATGAGTGTGTCCAGACAACCAACCGGATGTTGTTGGATATCTGTCGCTACGTTTCTGGAGTGCAACCTGAGGCTCTCAGTCCACATACGTTTATTCCACGGGCCGGCCGGGTCTGCGATGCAGATGATGCAGCTACCTTGCTATATATATGTTTCGAAAGTCAACAACGTATATCTGTTTGTTAACTAACTTATTTAAGTGCCTACCCACAACGCATTATGCCATCTTGTGAATGAATGATCGTACGATGATGCTAATGTAATTGACTAGTTTTATTGCTGGACAATCTAGATTGATCGATTCCTGAATTATCATCCTTGCAGGTCCACCCCAACACGTACGCCCTGGTCGTCAGCATGGAGAACATAACCCTCAACTGGTACTTTGGCAACAACCGCTCCATGCTCGTATCCAACTGCCTCTTCCGAATGGGCGGCGCCGCGATCCTCCTCACCAACCGCCGATCGGAGAGATCCCGCTCCAAGTACCAGCTCGTACACACCGTCCGAACCCACCGAGGAGCCGACGACAGGTGCTACGGTTGCGTGTTCCAAGAAGAAGACGCCTCCGGCCGAGTCGGCGTCGCATTATCCAAGGACCTCATGGCCGTCGCAGGCGAAGCGCTCAAGACCAACATCACCACCCTAGGTCCGCTCGTGTTACCCGCGTCGGAACAGCTCCTGTTCTTGGCCACGCTGATAGCAAGGAAGGTTTTCAAGATGAAAGGGATCAAGCCATACATCCCGGATTTCAAGATGGCGTTCGAGCACTTCTGTATACACGCTGGTGGCAGGGCCGTCCTGGATGAGATGGAGAATAACATGGCGTTGACTCAGTGGCATATGGAGCCGTCCAGGATGACGCTGTATCGGTTTGGGAATACCAGTAGTAGTTCGCTGTGGTATGAGCTGGCGTATTCGGAGGCTAAAGGGAGGATAAAGAAAGGGGATCGGACTTGGCAGATCGCGTTTGGGTCCGGGTTTAAGTGTAACAGTGCGGTTTGGAGGGCGTTGAGGACTGTCAAGGCCAAGGAGAATGGGAACCCCTGGTCGGTTGAGAATGAGATCGATAACTTCCCTGTTGAAGTGCCCCGGATCGCGTCCATCAGTGTTAATAACACAACAACTGCTGCTCCCAACACCACCACCAATGGCAACTGATGTTGTTGAATTTGCTTCTGCTGGCCCGGCCGGTCCATCTCTGGCTGATTCGTTTGGAATTTGGACGGCAAATTATATATAATACATAGATATGTACGGCGGCTTAATTTCTTGGCAGCTAGCAGGTGGAACAACCCATCCACCAGCTTATATTGTTTTGTGTGTGGCTAGCTAGCTCGTGTTCACTCCTTCACAGATTGTTTCTTATTATTACTATTATTATTTATATTGCAGCTACACTGCTGGTGTTGTTGTTCCTTCTTCTTGTAGATGATGACCTGTTCTTCATGACTCTCGGCACTCGGTTCTACTGCCTTCATTCTTTCGCCAGATTCGTATTGGATACTTTGGCATGATTACTTTCATTTTCATGTTTCCAGCGTCACTACTAACTTCAACGCCTGTAATTTGGCAGTTGAAACATTCGCCCCAACGAATATGGCATGTTAGATTGGCCCGGTAACTAAACGGACCCAATTCTTTTTAGTTGGACTCACGGCTTTACTGCACACATACACTTTGTTTGCTTCCCATCTTGGGCCTGGACTCATAATCGGAGCTTCACCAGTTGTCGAGAACAACATAAATCGAGAGCCTAAGCATTGGATCGAGATTGACTGCAGTAACACCCCGACTTTCATATCACATGAGCAAGAGTTGATTTTTTGTTTTAAATTGTGAGAGAGCCACAACTAAGATACACATTGCAATAATAATAAAGAAAAATCATCACAAGCTATGCTGAAAGAATATTCTCATCGGTTCCTATAAAAAGATACTATATATAGAAAAGTTGTACAGAAGATAGCTACCACATGATACAACAATCACCATTTTCGGTATAAGTTCTTAGATCGTGTAGATGACGCCCCGCTAAACAATTCTCTTGAATATGCAGATCGAGGCTCTATCATAGCCATTCTTCCTGATGCTTGATACCTACGGGCATTTCATCCCAAGCCATGCACGAATAAAAATCTAGAATTAGACCAAGCGACATTAAATTTTGAACGAGAAAAAGTAAATAATACCATAACTAAAAGTTGGAACGGAAAACCAAAAAGTTGTAAACTTATATACAAACTAGGTATATTTTATTTATGTATTTTATCTATTTGTGCCCACTATTATATGATAGTCCCCTCTGAGTTATTGGCGCTACATGCCTCTTAATGACGTCAAAGTGTCCCTAAATTGGAGTAAATGCTCCACTAAATCGGCAATGTATCCCTCTGATTTGTCCCAGGACTACTGAATGAGGATTCATTTTATGATGTATTATGTGAAATTTATGTCTTAATTATCTTAAATCTTAGTTACTAAATTATGAGCATGTTATTACCTGGTACTGAAAAATGGATGCTGATAACTAAACATATACTAAATTTTGAATCTCTTATCTTAAACTCTCATCTTTGAATCTGAACCTGTCTATTTACTCTCAAATGTTATTCTCATTATAATCATAAACATGTATTCTCTAAGAAAATATGTTTCTATGTAGATGATGTACTGATGAAAGTATAAATCTTATAACTCTAATTATCTAAATTAGCATTATTTATGTTTATACATGCATGATAAGAGATGAAAGGGGTATAATGGTCTCGTTGAATTTGTCATAGTATGAGAACTTGAAAATCTCAAATTGATGTAATGTTAAACCATTTCTTGAATCCATAAGGTAAAGCCAAATTCCTAAAAAGATCATGAACGTTTCATGAATGTCCACTAATAAAAACCACATACTTCTTGTTAGGTGCTCATCCCATCCAAGGTATGTAGGGGTATTTGTCTAATGTCATTCCACTCAAACATATATATATTGATCTAATATTTTATATATATGTTTCATGTGCTCAACTAATCTTAGGTGGCATTTTGGGCATTTTCTTAATATCATGCCATTTTCACAAATTAATTAGGATTACCTTCCCTAATTCTTAACGGTTGCAATAAATCATTTGTGGTGGTGTATGGAAAACATTGAGACGACATAAGTTGATACAAATACCAATTTTGGTGTAGTGAACAGACCTTCCCAAACCACTTGGCAAGTAACCAAACACTTTTGCTCAAGGCCCAAAATCTCTAAACACAGAAAAGGTTGTATATAATGTCAACACTTCTTAACAAACCAACAAGGAGTTGTGACCAAGTCCCATCACATATGACCTAACTACAAGTTGTGTTTAAAACATGTCCTTTTCTGGATTGATTAGTGAAGATATGTGGATTAGGCCCATGTCTCTTTCATGCAACTACAAGTTGTGGTCAAAACCTCTCATATTTCTATAATGATTAATTTTACTTATGGATTGGGTTCTACACATATATTTTGACATTTGAGAACCATGGTCATCATCACCCATAAGGGAGAGAGAGAAAATCTAGTACATTGCCAAGAGAGATTGCTCCATCCCACCTCTAAAGCTACATTTCATGGAGTTTCCTTGTTTAGAAAAGACTATGTAGAGATGTAGGCCATGAAAATACATTAGAAGAATGCCATTAACCACCGTCTATGCACCATCACATCAGACGCAAATCGCCTCATGAGGAACGTCACATGATCTATTTTGCAACAAGGTATACTTTACACCCCTCTTTTTGAGTAGATTATTGTTGACTAGATGTTATCGTGGATTCTAGATGAAAAGTTTAACTTCTTATGATGCTCCTTTCACCATCCTTGATACCTAACAATATGAATCTTAATACAAAATTTATGGATTGAAAAATTCCATCCTCTATCCATATGTGGCAGTTCTTAATGAGAAAACCTATTCCATAAAGATTTCACCTAAGTGAACCACATGACTTCCATTAAGGTCACAATAGATCATTTGTGATGATGTGCAAAAAACATTGATGTCGTAGAAGTTGATAAAAATACCAATTTTGGTGTAGTGATACCCCTTCCTAAACTGCTTGATAAGTACTCCATGATTTTGGCTCAAGGCCCAAAATCTCTAGAAATGGGAAAAGGTTTTAGCTAAGGCTCCACAGTCCTTCCCAAACCAAGGAGGAGATGTGACTAAGTCCCATCACCTATGGCCTAACTATAAGTTTAGGTTAAGATATGTCCTCTTCTGGATTGATAGGTCAAAATACACGAGTAAAGCACGTTTTCTCTTTCATGAAGCTCAAAGTTGTGGTCAAAACCCATTAATTCCCTCTAGGGATAAATTTGACTTATGTATTGGGTATCATTTTCCAATTTGTATTTACTTATTTATTTACAAAATTAGTTGTAAACTTTTAATTTTTATTATAAAATGGCATCTCAATCCAAATCAGCATAAGTTGTAGATGGTGTCATGGATACAAAATCAAACACTAAAGCATAAATGTCTGTCTCATACTTCATTAATGTTTTGATGAAAAATCCTAAATTTTAGTTGTGTTCTATATAAATTGGGATTTTTAGGAATTCATAGTTTTAAGCATCACACCATGTAACCAAACCAAACACTTGTGGGTTTTCCATGTTGTTTCTTTTAAGGAAGCTTGGCAATATTGTGATAATCAAATTAGATAGTTCATCATTAAATATAATTATCCATTTGTATCATTTCCATTGTGGGATTCAACATATTGGGTTCAGATTGAGTCATAGCTTAATTTGCTTAACTTTCTTAGCTTATTTATCATTTGTAACTAGTTAATTATTTATTTTTAGCCTTTCTTATTTATTATTACTCTTTATATCATAACATATCTTTCATTGATTTACAATGTGACTTCCCATATAGGTTTTAACAAAACCTTATCTTAGTTTTCTTTCATTCACATTGACTTATATCCAATAAAATTTGAATTAAAATCCTTTGTTATCGAATTATAGTTATATAGATAATATCTATTCAATTTTTTCCAATATTCAACACAATTCATTTATAAAACTACTTTTTTCATATTTAAATCTTCACAATATAAGGTGTTTCACATTTACCATCATTGTGGTGGTCAAATGCACTACTACTTGTTTTCCATAGAAGTCATATATTTCTTGTAAGACCTCTGATGTATGTTTTGGGATAACTCTATTTCCTTTGTCTTCACGAAGTGCTTAGACCCTTTGTTTAATCCTTTTAGATGTTTTCATAGTTTTTGGAGAGCTTAAGTCTCCATTTTGAGCTTATTTGAATGATGTTTGTGCTTTGTGTGTTTGTTTTGGGCCAAATTGCAATTTACCCATTTGTGAGGATTATCTTGCAATTTTACACATATAGAGTGTTTCTTCTCTCTCTTGTCTTCATGAGATAGAGTGTTATTCTTTGGCGCACCTTGTTTGGATTAGTGGTGACACCCCTAGAGGTGCACTACAAGAAACTGGTGTATTAACGTCAAAGCTCACGACCACTTTATTATCTTGACGTAATTGCTACATAAAAGGCAGCAAGAATTTTTGTTGGTCGTTATTGATGTACCCAATAACGAACAAAGTTTCTTTCTGACATAAATTATAAAACTTTCCATCGTTAAAACTCCTCATCCCCTTCCATCAAATCAAGCCCAAAGCATACACCCACACCAATTGATTTCATTCACAAATATTATTCATACTTTTAGAAATAGTTTGTAATTTTTGTATTTACATTGGTCTGAAAAATATATTTCATAACAAATTAAGTTTTCCAGGTCCCCTCTTCTTACGTTTCCAGAACGATCACCCAATATTCCATAACATTGGTTGAACTACCTATCTTGATGCGGGCGCGGACTGCTACGCTCTAGGGGCGACGGCGGGCGAGAGGATCTCAAGCCGGAGGCGGCGCGCGGGCCACCTCAGGGCTCTATTATCAGGCGATCCTCCTAGCTGGCCTATTGAGGGTGGATCATGGTCATAGGTATCCTGTGCGGCGATGCTGAACCTGCTTGTGAGGGAGCGGTGGAATAAGATTGCGACCCACAACCTGGCCTCCATCTCCAGAGACGACCACGACGCGAGGTGAGGAACCTCCCTAGAGATATGGTCCCCTTCTCTTTCACCTCTTGACTCCACCTCCCTATAGCTCGCCATCAATTTTGGACTTCCACGAGCGGTTCCTTGCGTGGAAGTCCAACCAAGGCGGGTTGTCGGTGACTCAACCCCTAGGTGACCCAGATGCAGGCGTGGCTGCGGATGTCTGTGGTTAGGCTGGACCGATGGAGAGGAGTGGATACCTGATCGAGGATGGAGCGTCAGGGGACCATGTTGCGGAGGATCCAAGTGACTGTGGTGGTGAGGGAGGGCTTGTTGGGTAGAGGGATTCTTGAGCTAGAGATTCCCCCCTCCTCTTCCTCTTCTACTGCTGACTGAGGGAGCAGCAATGAGAGGTCTGTCAGGACCTTGCCGCTGACAGCCATTGCTAGCGAGGTGCTTGAGGTTATGCCTCAAACACCTGATCCAAGTCCTGCTCAATCCATAGGCTGTGAGATGCTGGGTCTTAACAGAGGCGTTTGTAGCATTCTTGGTGGATCCTTCTGGGTTGGGACTCTCTGTGTCCCTTTGTAGGTCACCATCCTGGAAGCTGCTTGAACCATGAATTCACATGGATCGACTTTCATGGACCATGAATTAATTGCAGCAGCGTAATGAGACCATGTTGATACAATATTATTCTTTGTGTTGACAATTCTGAAGTGCTTCAAATAAACTGGTAAGATTTTAAAAGTTATTAGCCAATATTCCAGTGCTTTATTTTAACTAGTAAGATCTTAAGAGTTATTAACTATTGTTTGTAGTCTCAATGTGCCATAGGTGTTATGTTTTTTTCCCCAATCAAATAGCATTGTCTTCTATTGGAGATAAGTTAAACTGAAGAATAATGAGTGATTGTAAAATTACATCTGTATTGTAAGAAATTTTCTCTTCCCAGTCTTGTGTCATTTATTCATGTTAAATCCTACTCAGTCATACTTTAGTCTCTCATTTGTTGTAGAGTTTTCTTTGATTTTGATATAAACTATACAACCATTAACACTCTCTTATAATCAAATAATTGCATAGTATTAGAATGATGGTGTAATCGGGACATGTTTTGTGAAAAAGGTCAAAAACAACAATAGTAAAATGAAAATGAAACTTATGGCTAGAAATAATGAAATCCTACTTGCTACTTTCTTACGTAAAAGTATAAACTAATCACTTAGTTTGTACCTAATACTTTTCATGTTTGACACCATTAAGTTATAGTGTGACCTTGTCGATGATCATTGTAGTTTTATTAGTAAACAATCATTCTTCTTCCAAATACAATATATATGGACTAAGTAATGAAGTTAAAATGATTCCTTTTCTTAGATTCAGATTCTTAGATTAACAAACCAAATGCAGGAAATCATTGATTGCAAAGAACATTATACACATATGAAGGAAATTTATCTAATACTTTCAGACTGTTTTTGATATTATTCTTTGTTCACCAAATCAAGTACTATATTATATTGAAAATTATGTACACACATGTCAAAATACTTTAGAAAGTAGATGCACTTTCAAGTAAATGGTATTTTGTATAGATTTGTATGCCTTCTGGTTTTAATATAAAATGATATCTTGAGGATATGAATCAATTGTTTCTAAATATAGTCTTAATCCCTCTTAGTGTCATACAATATAATAATGTAAATGTTTTATGGGCTTATTTAGTTGTTGTGTGTAGACTTTCCTTTATACACTTAGAGAATCACTGGGAACTGCTTGTGCCATTGTGTATGTAGACTTTTCTTTATTCACTATTTTCAACATGGTACATACTTAGTACTTAGATGCCATTCTCGTTGGATTAGAATACCACATTTAATTAGGGTAAAAGGAAATTCTTCCTTATGCAAAGTATGAATTTGAGAGCAATATATATATATGAATATACCACACATGCTTGATTGAAAGGCCAACCTTCTATTACAAATAAGTAAGTTTTCAAATATGAACTAACTCATTTTTTTCTTTGATATATATATAGATTCATAGTTACTTTCACTATATGTTCATATGTTTCTTTGCATTTTTAGTTTTTTGATGATTTTACATGGAAAAAGACTGAGTGGAGTCTTGTACTGAAACACTTCTTGGAAACCCCTCCCTATCCCCTAAACTTCTAAACGCATGCCATTTTGTTTTTCAACACACAATGTATATGCTATTTTGGTTTTCGAGTGAGCATATGGAAAATATGCCCTATAGTACATGCAGAAAATGTGTCTGTTGCACATCTGGAGATATGTGTCTGTTGCACATTCGGCTTTATGTGTCCGACACACATCCAGAGATATGTGCATTTCATGTATTGTCTTTCTAATACATTGAACTTTCTCTTGTAGGTTCTCATTTATCATTAATTGATGACAATTGATATTCACATGATATGTTGCATGTAGTTGCGGGACTGGACTATATAAGGTTTTCTTCTTCTATACATTCTTCACTTCTATGAGGACCTCATTTCTTTGGTGTAAGAAAAATCAAGTATGGGCATTGAAAAAGTAAGTACTCTTCTTTTATACATATTGAATATGTGAACGTAAGCATTTTTCATCTATTCATAATATATGCATATATATGTATATATACGTATATATACATATATGTATATATACGTACATATACGTATACGTATATGTACATATACACATATACATATATGTACATATATGTATATATATGTATATTTGACAATTCAAAATAAACATATAAATTATGTCTTACAATTTATATTGAGTACTCAAACATGCAAATAATCTAAGTTGAGCACACTTGGTTGTACTTATGACTTGTATACACTGTATTAGAAGTCACATCTTTAGATGTTTAGAACAAAGCTTACTAAATTAGAAGATGTTGAGCCTTATCATTTGTAAATATGGTGCATTGAACTAGATTCCGAAACTTAAAATTTTTTTTTAGCCTTTATCATTCATACACGTAGTAGAGATTTGTAGATTAAATCTTATGATAAGCTATCACACAAACATGCATGCTTTCACACTTTTAGATCAATAGTAAAAATTTAAAATTGTAGAGTCTGGGAAGCACAAACACTATCGAAGGTTGCCGTGTCTATGTGTGACATGTTTCTGACACATGGAGAACATGCCTCTGACATGTCCACTTAGTAGAAAAAATGTTTTCATCCTTATTTGATTCTCCCAACAAAAGTAGTGAAGTGTTGTCATCCTTATGCCTCCTGTTTTCTTGCTTCTCTACATCTCCATCTCCCCTCCTTATCTCTTGTTTGTGCATCTTAAGTAACACTTAAATGTATGCCTCTTCTCTTTCTTCCCTCTCAATCTATAAGGCACCTTATTTTTCATCTTCTCCATCGCCACCAACATATTTCCTTACACCCTCTCATTCTTCCTCCTACCTCTTTTCTTACTTCTCTACATCTCCATATCCCCTCCTTATCTTTTGCCTCTATATATTAAGTAACACTTAAATGTATGTCTCTTCTCTTTCTTCCCTCTTAATCTCCAAGGCACCTTATTTTTCATCTTCTCCATCACCACCAACATATTTCCTTACACCCTCTCATTCTTCCTCCTACCTCTTTTCTTGCTTCTCTACATCTCCATCTCCCGTCCTTATCTCTTGCATGTGTATCTTAAGTAACACTTAAATGTATGCCTCTTCTCTTTCTTCCCTCTCAATCTCCAAGGCACCTTATTTTTCATCTTCTCCATCACCACCAACATATTTCCTTACACCCTCTCATTCTTCCTCCTACCTCTTTTCTTACTTCTCTACATCTCCATCTCCCCTCCTTATCTCTTGCCTGTACATATTAAGTAACACTTAAATGTATGCCTCCTCTTTCTTCCCTCTCAATCTCCAAGGCACCTTATTTTTCATCTTCTCCATCACCACCAACATATTTCCTTACACCCTCTCATTCTTCCTCCTAATGGTACATGTTCACCATTACTTACACTAGTGTTGTCATCCTTATGCCTCCTCTTTTCTTGCTTCTCTACATCTCCATCTCCCCTCCTCATCTCTTACATGTGCATCTTAAGTAACACTTAAATGTATGCCTCTTCTCTTTCTTCAACCGATGGATACCACCACCCTTGAACATACTAGTACAATGAAGACAAGTCCAAGTCTTTTTCTCATCAACATCAATTTTCTCCACAACATGCTTCCAAGTGGGATCTGACTTCCCTCGCACTGAGGGTGCATTCACCTCTCTAGCAATAGAGGGAGATATATAGGAGACAATTAGAAGACAGTAGTATAGTATAGTAGTAGATAGAACTTAACAATTTAGCATTTAGCAATATAAATTTAAGAAGAAAACGTGGAGAGAAGAAGAAGGGAATTTGTGAACAATAAGTACCAACAATCCCAAATGAGGGAGGGGATGAGATACATCAAAATAGGAAGAGAAAAAGAGAAATGAAGGTATAGGGGAAACAAATGGGGGAGAAGGAAGAGACAAAAGAGAAGGGTTACAGAAAGAGAAAAAGATACACCCTCTCATTCTTCCTTCTAATGGTACATGTTCACCATTACCTACACCATACTTGTCAAGGTGTGCGCCTAGGCGGCCGCCTAAGCGGTAAGGCCTCCCAAGGTTGCGCCTAGTCGAGACAACTTTTTCTATAATGCCAAGATGACTTAGTTTTTTGGGTTTGGTTGTATATTGATGTATTTTAATGTTTAATGTGGCTATCCTAATGTTCAAAAACAACATTTTTGCCTATGTTATGTGCCAAATATCACTTTTAATTGGACCTAATACTCTTTTTTGGGTTTAATTGGAACTAATACTCTTTTTTGTGACTGGATCTAATACTCTTAGTACGGATTTAATTTTTCTTAGTTTGCACCTTCAATTCAGATTGTATTAAGTGGCTATGCTATGAAGGATAGTCATTACATTGCTCAATACTTGTAGTTATGTATGACAATAAATATATATTTATTTGTTGATCACTCTCTTACATTCTTTACAATAATTCTTTTCGTGTCCTTGACATTATTGTCAATGGTAATATATTAGAAATGTAATCGGTTATTTTGTCATACAAATATATATATATATATATATATATATATATATATGAGGATATCGACCATAAATATGTAAATAACTACATATATAACTATACAATGTGTGTATATGAGTGGGGGAAAACCATGACACATGTATATATACATAAACTATTATTTTTAAAGGTCGCCTAAGCGATGCCTACTCGCGCCTAGTCATAAGGCGTTCAACTAGAACGCTATGCCACCTTCACTCCTTGACAAGTATAACTTACACAAATAATGAAAATTAATGTCTCCAAAATTTTACTTCCCTTGATTTTATCATTCTATATATTCTTACTGCAATAGTTATATAATTAAGGATCTTGATATATGTTGTGAGTTAATTCATACTTTGACTTGTGGATATATTATTATATGTTTATTGTTGGTTGGATTTCATGGAGCATCATAGATGATTGATTAAAATCAATTTGTGTGTTTATACATAAAGCTTATTGTATGCCAAAATATTCAGATATAAATATACATACTTGTATAATAATAAGTTATTTGTTCCCATTGTCGTGTCATGTCCTGCATTGTTGGAAATTGTGGTGCCTCTTAGTCTGTGGCTAAATCCATGCCCATGTGCATGTTCGTATTTCCTAGGTTAGGATCCAAGTGTGTTGCAAACATGATAGACACATTTAGCAATTTGGTATTGTTTTTTGTCATTATAGCTATTTACGACGGAAAAAGAACGTCGCTGTTTACCTTTGTGATCAAGCCTACTAGTCGTCGTTACTAGTATCGGTGACAATATTGGGTGGTCCCAACTAGTATCAATGCCAGACATTTTATATAGTCATTAAAACTATTAACGACAAACTATATAAGTCATCGTGATTTGTAATAGAGACGAACTGAAATTATTCGTCGTTATCTTTATTAACGGAAAGACCAATAATGACAAGACACGACAACTTCTTTTTCTCATCATTAATAGTTTTAACGACAAACTTATTCACATTTACGACCAACTTTTTCCGTCGTTATTATTAACTTTTCCTGTAGTGGTGATTAGGGTTTCTAGGTTTTGCTTGGTTTCGACCCATGTGTTCTTTGTTGGTTTGTCTCAACCCTTGTCTCCACCTATGTGGGTGCTTGGGGTGTGTCTCGGTCAAGACACCATCCTTGTATGTGTCTTCTCTCTACCATGATGGCTTGAGGTGGTTTGGGTTGAGACAGTTTGTCCTTTTGTGGAGTGTCTCAACCCAGTGTGCATGGTGACCCTTTTGTCTTGACTAAGTGGTGCTTGTTGCTTTTGTTTTGAACTCCTTGTGGTGTTACGACTGAAACCATGTGTTGGAGACCCAAGAGGTCAGGACCCAACATAGGTTGTATCACCATCTCATGCATGCATGGTTTAAGTGGTTGCATGTTGGTTTCTTGGGTAGATAAGTGTCCCTTTGGTGCCTTAGGGTGTTGACACATCACCCCTCACCATACCTCCCTCCTTTGGTATATAACCCATTTTCTCTCCATGCAAGTGAACCTTTTGGACCTCTTCCTTCCTCACATTCTCTTTCTCTTCCTTGGAGCCTTAAAGAGCTCGGAGAACTGATCTTGGAGATTTTGGTGGTTGAGATCCCTAGCACATGGTGACTCTTGCTCATCTTCAACCTTGGTAAGTATATGCCTTCTTTTGTGGCATTTTACTTGGATCTTCTACCCCATATTCTTCTTTTTTCTTGGCCTTAGACTATGTTTTGACATGATGGCTGTTCTTGAGAGTAAACTCCTCATCAGAAGGGTCATAGGCCATGTATTAATAAGGATGCACCCAACTGAGAGGGAGTTTCTTCTCTCATTCTTTCCCTTCTTCTTTTAGTTTGACCTAGGACTTTTTGCTCTATTTCCTTGACCAATCTTTAACCTTGGTGTCTTCTCCTTCTTGAGGCATTCTTATGGACGATAATGGAGCTTCATCATCATTGGCGATCATGTGCTTGGAGCTTGTGGTCCTTGGAGTGATCTTCCTTAAGGTAGGTGATATAACCCTCTACCCTCTCTATTATTGCACTTTCCTTTACATGCATGTTGTTTTCTCTCTCTCTAAAACGTACCCTTAGTATTATAGTAGATGATATCATGCTCTATAACTTGAATGGTTGTGGTTTTTATGCATAGTTTGCTTGGAATCTAAAGCCCTGATTTCTATGTGCATGTTTCCTAAGTGATTTTTGAGAAGATGATCTTGCTTGCATCTTGAGCTTTGTTTTTGTCACCATGTTTTAAGTTTAGTTATCATGTTTTCCTTGGAGATTTAGATGTTTTCACCCATGTGTTGTGGTTCGAATTTCTCTTTCCTAAGTGTTTTTGCTTTATGATCTTCATGGAGCTTGTTCTTGGGTTTGATGATCTTGAATCCATGAGTTTTGATATTAGTGATGTTTGGTTTCTTGCGGTTTGACTTTTGTTATGGTCGAGACATATGTGCCATTGATGTTTTGGGTCGAGACATATTCTCTCTTAGTGTGTTGGGTTGAGACTTTGATAACACCCAAATTTAGGCATTTATGCTAAGCATTTGTTCAAAGTTTCATGCTGATTATAGCCTTAATATGTCCAAAATAACTCCGAATTGTTATCCTTCAGTAATTTAATTTTTTTTGCTCAAACTAGCCAATTTTGGGACAAGAGGATACCTAACATGAAAAGACATCAATTCTCCAAGTTTTCTCCCCTCGCCTCAGTCGGGCAGGGAACAAAAGTAGCGATCGCTACATCCATTTCAACTACAACATTTGTATCAACCGCTACAACTACCACTATCATGACCGCTACAACTGACAAGATGTAGCGACCACTACAACCACAATTGCAGCAAGACTGTAGTGAGCGCTACACTCAGAACAGTCGTGCTGAGCTCGATACGGTCGGACCAAGGTCAAGGTGTAGTGACCGCTACACTAGTGCGAGCGCTATAGGGGGTCTCGACCACTACACTCATCACAACCGCAACAGGGGTTCGCGACCGCTACACTCATTTCAATTGTAACATGAAGTGTCCTCTACCGAGTCTCCCCACTATGATCAAGACGCCTGGAACGGTCGGACCAGGCCCTGGCATGGTCGGGCCGGGTAGAGCTTTGACTCTATTTTGACCGCTACAAGCTATTAACCGCTACATTTGTCTCAACCACTACACTCAGCATGACCAGGTTGAGTCCGACACTGTCGGGCCAAGAACTGATGGTAGCGATCAAGACAGGTGTAGCTACAACTTATTACATACATTGTGAATTCATCTATAAATACCCACCCCTCACTACCTAGAGAGAGGTTCCATGTATTTATTTGGTTCCCAAAGCCCCGTGGGAGAGTTCCAAGGTCTAAAAGGGCTAAAGTGCTCATTTTATGTCCATCCCTTCAGTTGGATTCCATCTACCATCATTTTCCACCACCATTCACCCATTTCCTACCATTCCCAACCATCTTCCACCTCCATACACCCCCAAATTGCTTTTTGAGGCAGAATCGAAGAGAAATGAGGCTAAAGAGTTTATAAGACCAAGAAGGATGACCCAAAGATGAGATCCAGCCCATACATAGGCTAAGGAGTGAGAGCCACCTATCATCTACATGCTAAATCTCTTCTTCTCCTCCTTTCTTCTATTATTCTTCTCGGTTTCTATACAAATGATGTTTTCCATCTTTGTTCGGTGCCAAATATACTTGTCCAAGGCTAGTTGAGCTCCTTCTTAGCTATGTAGCCCATTTTGGTCATGTTTATATACTTTCACCTTAAGCAAGTAGCTTTATTCCATATCTAGTACGATTTCTATTCTATCTTCTCCTTTTGGTTATGATTGCTGGTTTGGTTGATCTCTTTCTTTCTTGAACTTTTATTTCTACCTGGATCAAAAGATTAGTAGTAGAAATGGAAAAGAGAAGGTAGTTTAGATAGGAACCTAAAAAAAGGATGGTTCAAGGTAATTTATACAAAACCATGGACCTGGGCACAGTCTGGCCCAACCCGACCCGATTGGGCCCACCATACAGTTATGTCCAGATCACATCCGTTCCTAGCATCTTAGAATATTCTAGACCTGAGAGGACATCTAGAATATTCTAGGTTATTGATTTGTCACCTTCGAGAAAGCTTACACATCATTGATGGGTTATAGTCACACTGCACGAAAGCAAGTGGGATGACCCCCCCACAAGTACAGATACCACAATACATACTATGTTTGGATGTAGGTTTCTTGCTGAGGTGTTCGAGGGTTGTCTATGCCAAAGAATGCGTGCATAGACTTCCCAACTTGTATCTACATAACCATGAACTCCTTCTCTTTGATTAGTAGAATCTGACAGACTTTGTTTCGTTTTCTTTAGTTTGTTTTGTTTTATTTCGTGACACCTTTCTAGACTAGTTCTAGTTCTAAACTTTTATCAACTATCGAATTAACATAACTGACTTAAGAGAGAGATCTTAAGCATCCTAAATGTTCCTACATCCCTATGTTCGAACCTGTATATCTACTTTGACCTATGGGGATTCTTGAAGGTTTCAAGTTATAAATTTGAAGTCTTATTTACCTTTAAGATCACACATCTACTTTTGGAGCACGCTCTCAGGGCCGATCAACTTTTGGTTCCATTACCTAGGACGTGGTTTTCCACATTTACTCTCCCAAAGATTTTATTCTGTCATCCATAAGCCTGTATATATGCATAGTTTTTATTTTGTCTTACACATACTTGCTCGTATATACTGAATATCTTTTTCTTTTCTTATACATCTTTTCAGCCAAGAATCTTGCTTCTACAAGACAATTTATCTTGTCCACCTATCCTCATAAATTTTTCTACAATCCTGACTGTTGGAAAATAATTGAAAGATGTGCACTACAACTAGTTGAGCTATACTCACCCCCACTGTCATCTTTACTGGAGGTCTCAGCAAAAGAAGTTGCAGATCAACCCTCGACCTCCTATTTAATGTGGGATCAAGAACTGATGAGACAAATTGATTTAGCTGGAGAAAGTGCTGATGAGCTAACCTTCGACTTAGCTCCTCCTATCCAAGAACAAGTCGATCCACTTCAAATACTACTAGAAAATTAGGATCATCATCTCCAAGTAGCCACTGAGGTTGCAGACCACAGTAGAAGCATACTTCAAACTGTTGAACTAGGATTCACCCAAAAGCTTCAATATGATGCAGTAGATTCCCAACAAAAGTGTATGGAAGAACTGACAGATCTTGAAAGCATTGTTTCTCAAGTACAATAGCTTCATGATAAGGATGTTGAACAAGGAAGGAGGCTTTAAGATCTCATCGATTTGATTACCATCCAATTGTAAATGCCATCACACAACCATGAAAATTGCAGTCATCAAAACCATTCCATTGGGGTTGAAATGGAGTTTACCTCACCATCCTATTCAGGCCATCAACTGGATTCTACATGATTTTTCTATGAAGACCACCCACTTATGAAAGCCCTTCATTTTATCCAGATGATTCAGATGATCAACCAATGGAAGATACAAGCCACACACATAAATGGTTATATGATGATGACTCTTATCCCCACCAGGGCAGTCAAATGACCTCACACCAGGAAGGTCCATTTGAGGATCTTGAATCAGACGTTGACCCAGACCAGGGTGATATCTCTCATATTGAGACTTGTCACTTTGCTTTGAGAAACAATGCTCCAGACATGTTTCAAAAAATATATTCGATGAGGATGATGACAACTATTCATCTCAGTGGAGCGAGTATACTGATGACAATGACCTAGAGCATCATGAGCCAACATTGTCTACAATTCCTGTTCAAGAAAAAGTTGATATCAAGGGAGTAAGATGGACAATCCACTACAACATGGATGTTGAGCATTAAGATACCCTGAGCATTAAGTTTGGGGTGGTAGAACCACAGACAGATTCACCTAGGGGTGCTTCTTCTTTGGAAGATGATTGGATGACTCAAACTATACATGAGGATTTACCTGGGCATCCAACCTCAAGTTTAGAGGTGGGGAGAGAAGAGAGGAGTCTTTTGGAAAACTTTTAGCCCCTCCCATCCATATCATCCTATGTCAACATCCTAGGGCCTGTTTATTCAGACGCATACATTGATGAGCACCTCATGGATGCTATGCCGAAGAATTCATTTCAGTGCAGTTCAAGTCAACCCCAACATAGAGATGACTTCACCGAGTCACCAGATTTTATTCCTTTTCTTCAGACTCAGAAGGGCCCATATCTCTGCCTATTCTACTCCTACATAGAGGACTCTATCGACAAGATTCAATTAACGTGATCCTAAAACTACGAATTTAGGATCCAAGTGTAGAAGTTATGGGGCAATCGCCCCCTATCACCTACATAATTTTTTTCTTAATCTTTGCATAATAAATAATGTTCAATTATAATTTTATTTTTCCTCTAATTGTTTAATTTTAATTTTCTTTTTGCATTATTTAGATTTTCTTTATTACATATTCCTTGCATTTATTCCTTTATCACTCTCACAATAGCTACGATACCATATTTTAAAAAAGATCTATGAATTGACCTATCTTTATTTGAAATCTGTTGAAGATCAAATTTCTTAATTCTGCATTGCTTCTCTGATTTCTTTCCACCTCATTTTCCACCGCTACAAATGTGATATTTGGATTTTTCTTAGAACAGGCATGCTCGGGCCATCCTCGGCACAGTCGGGCCAAGGTCGGCCCGGTCAGGCGTATCCTATGTTTTTTTCCGGATTTTCATTTTTCAGTCAACGGTCAAAAGACCGAATGTTGACCGATTTTTTTGAAATCACCCTTCGACATGATCGGGCCCAGCTACACCCGACTGTATTGGATGTTGCACTACCCAAAAGATTACTTTTCACTTGCAGATGTCAGTCAATGGTCAAAGTTGGTTAACTGATAAAGCTGACGAGATCACTCACTAACTGTCAGTCAATCCCCCACCAATATCAGCCTTTAGATTGGGTTTTCCACTTTTGACCAACTTTTTCCCCTTTTGACCACTTTTTCATCTCTTTGACACCTTTTTCATGTGAGGCCGCCTTTCCCTCCGTGTCAGCACGGTCGGGCCGAGCCTGGCGCTATAAATATGCCAGGGCCGATTCATTCTTTCCCACAACATATTCCCGATTTTCTTCTCTTCCCTAGAGCAGCCGCCACCATTTTCCTCTCTTTTCTTTGCCTCTCCGTCCAGCAGGATAGATCTGCTTCCGCAGTAAGTTGCCGCCACAATAGCAGCAGACCGCCACCACAGTGGCAGATCCGAAGCCACATCATCCACAACACCACCCATGCCGCCACTTTGCGCCGTGCGCGCCAAATGCAACAACCCGCCGCCGCTAGGTTGCAACTGCCATTGTCATGCTGCCACAACTATTTCCCACTGCATCAACATGAACCAAGAGCACCACGCCCTTCTTCGCCGCCCGCAACACCCGTCATGCCGACCCAATTGTACCCATGCCCCCCCCCGTTCGTGTCAGGTGTTCTGTCAGCACCAGCAACGGTCTGTGCATCGTGCCAACAACGATAACAGTGGCAGCAAGCCTCAACAAGCCACCACACCTCCACCCATGTAAACTGCATCCTCTCTAGTAGTGCTGCCCTAGCCGCTCTATGCCGTCGATGTGCAACAGGAACAACGTAGCTTTTCCCGCCGCCCTAAGCTAGTTCGCCTCCTCCACCAGAAGGAGCCTCGTTCACATCGACATGACTGTGCCAGTCCTCAGCCAGGTCATTTGTAGTGTCAGCAGCGACACCTCAAACACCAACACCACGACAACCCCGCCTTGGCCTGCACGTGCCACAACCAACACGGTCGTTCTAAGAGTCAGTAAGAGCAGACATCAAAGAACTTGTCCGACCGCCCCAACCACCATCTTCCTATGCCCAAGCCAGCCCGATCGTGCAAATCTCAGCCAATAGTGAAAAATAGTAGCATCACCACCACCAGCAACAGAAGCCTACTCTGCCCGACTGCGTCCACTTCAGTACGTCGTGCCCAATAGAAGCATGATCAGCACCATGAATCAGCACACCATGGAAGCGATGTGCAATGACTTTCACAAATTCAAACAAACAATATCGTGTAAGAAAGTAGAAGGGAGCTCCTCCTCACCAGTGGGGCACAATAGTCATTATTCACCTCAATCTATGTGAACAATGAACCCAATGTATGAGGATGAAATGATGTTATCAACATCAACAGGGTTAAGTTCGCATGAGTCCGATGTAGATTATCGCCGTATGCCAACCACACCAATGGATACATACAGTGGTGGATACTTATAAGAAGTCTCCAACAAAGTGTGGTCCAAGTCATGCCATGACGTTGGATTGCACACTTCAACCGGCCATTAGGAGGGCCCGTCACGAGAAGCATCACATCTAGCATGGTCAACGGAAGATGAGCGCTGAGACTTAGTAGAGAAGGCATCATCGCTACACTGTTGAACTTCATCATGACGCTCAACCCACTCTAGATGATCCAGGCCGACTCCTATTGATGAACACTAGAGCATCGTCCCTGAGCCTGCATTTTGGAATATGAAGTAGAAGCAATAGTTTGATGTCCTAAATAAGGACAAGTGTAGACTCATTGGCCCGAGATATGCTGACTCTGCTACACTCATCAAACTTGGCGAACATGCCCAAGTCAGCAGGATTCGACGTCCTCACCTACTTAGAGTGCAAAGCCTATCATAGACTCACCTGTGAGTTCTACACCATGATGGAGCCTCCACCAGACCATCATCACTGGATCATACACTTCCACCTGTTGAATCAGAGTCATCATATCACTAAAGACCAACTTATTTTGAGATGTCCATGGGGCGTTTGGAGTCCAGAGACAGCGATTTCATTTCCCCCAGGCTTGTAAGATGCTCACTAGAGAGGATATATATGTCTCTAGAGCTGCCAAAACTTCACACATCCACAACCTGACACTTAGTTATCTGCATGGGGTGATCACAAACTGCATCCTGGAGAAGCAGGACAGTCAAGGCCAGTGACTGTGTCCGACCTCTACATTATGTGGTGTGTAGTAATAGGAAGAAAAGTGAATGTGGAGAACTTCATAATCTGCCACTTTCACAACTCATTCAAGAAGCAGGTGAACCTCATGACAATGGCCGACATTGTCACATTCATGGCATGACACCTTGGATCAACAAAGCCAGCTAGAGATAATGAAGGACAAGGTTGAGTGGTCTAACATGGACTTAGAGAAATTAATACGATTATCAGTGATCAAAGACAACAACAAAGGATATCTTTATGTCTTTGGTCACAACAGGCACATAGTACTATTTCCTATAAATGCAAAGTTCACGTGTCATACTGTGGTCATGGATGTCTCTCTCCTAGACGACCAGGGCAATGTTCATCAGGTGGGAAACACTACAGGAGCATCTTGTTTAGCACCACCAGTTCCAGAAACTCAGGAGGCCAAACATTATATGCGGGTAACCTTCCATGACATCCCATATTAGGGAGGGACCTATATCGAGATGCCTTCAACAAATTATCAGTAGTCTCCTCAACAGGACCAATATGCCCCGAATCTCAATTTAGGGAACCTTTACAAGTTTATGATAGATTTTATGGATGATTCCAATAGAAAGTTTGATGCACTGGAGTAGGATGTGCAATACCTCAGACAGAGGTTCGACATAGTTTTCCCTCCACCACCTCCTCCATCTTTTCAACAGCCATTCCAGAAGCCCTTCCAATCATTATACCAGTCACCCTAGGACTTCGGACAATCATTTTTAGAAGGGGATGCACCACGACTATGAGAATCCACCAGGAAACATCGATGATCTAAAACAATATATAAACAATGACTACCAGTAGTGACTGCTTTTCACACCATCCATAGTTTGAAATTTACTCGAGGATGCACAAAATTTTAAGCTTGGGGTGGTTAGCAGGGTGTACCACCCTCTATCTTCCTCTTTCCTTTTTAGTTCTTTGCATTTAGCATAAATTTTAAACTTTGTAAGACTTTGTTTCGTAATATGTATCTTGGCAATTAAAACTATGCAATGCAAATCTTAGAATTAAATGTTCAATTTTATGCCTAAATGCACTTTTTCATCTTAAATTGCTTGATCTCTTGATTGACTAGCTCATTGACTCTTTCCATAAGTTTGGTGATCAATTTAAGGTTATGCACCTTTTACATAGATTAAAACATTTTTCCCTTAATCTATGTTGTGAATGACAAACTCAAGATTTGGAACGGTTGGAAAGAGCTAGAGTTTGATCAAAACTCCAAGCTGCATTATTCATGAACTTGCCTCTACTCTAGGGAGCCTTGAATCATAATTAATACTTTTTAGACATGTATCAAGCATATAATGATGAGTTTTGAGCTATAATTAATTAATAATGTTTTTCCTTGATGGTCTATGCACCCTCTCACCTTAGATTGAGTAAAAAAGATGAAAATTTTAAAATTTGCAAAAGAGGCTTGGCCACTCACAAAATCCCAAAAATATCAAAATAGTTTTCACTCATGCCTATTAATTAGAATTTAGAGAATAAAATATTGAGTGTGAATAAATGAGCATTATTTTCTCTTTCAGGGCAGTTAAGGATAGTGCCCAGCCGGTGTATTACTACACTCAAGAAAGGGGGTATGTCGTGCCCGGTAGTGCCACCCCAAAGGCTCATTAAAGAGTCACTAGGAACATCTAGGAGACCTATGAGATCATCCCAAACAGGGTTGGTTTGATTATAGTACGAGGAGTTCGTCGCACTACTTTGTGCAAATTGGCTCGAACTGCATGGACTGTTACTCATTACATGGACCAACCTGAAGCAGATCGGGATCCTCAGAAGTCACTAGAGTCTTCCATTCTTTTGTTGCTTCGTAGGGCCTGAATATGTGGGAGGCACGTTGTTCTTGATTGGCGTACATGAATACACGATAGTAGCTCATTACTCATCACCCATGGGATCGCCTACATGACAATGCTTAAATGCTAAACTCTTATGATTCAAACCCTCACGAGTACCAAAAAGTTGTAGAGAATTTTCTTAATATTACATGGATTCTCTTTGATTATTACTTTAGTAGGTTGTGCTCGGTTGGTGGGGGTTTTCTATGAAACAACATGGGTCAGGAGAATGGATGCTTTAAACTATTTTTCTTAACCTTAGCATTTATCGCCAAGCTTAATTTGGATGCTATCTTTTTTTTGTTCTTTGAGCACAGTCTTGCTTGATGACAAGCAAGGGTTTAAGCTTAGGGTGGTTGATAACACCCAAATTTAGTCATTTATGCTAAGAATTTTTTCATAGTTCTATGCCGATTATAGCCTTAATATGCCCAAAATAATTCTAGATTCTTATCCTTTAGAATTTATATCTTTTTGCTCAAACCAGCCAATTTTGGGTCATGCAAGCACCAAACTTGAAAAGACATTGATTCTCCAAGTTTTCTCCCCCGGTTGGGTCAGGCCTAGCTTAGAAGGGACGAGTTGGGAACAAAACTAGTGACCGCTACATCCGTTTTGACCACAAAATCCATTTAGACCACTACGACTACTACTGTCGCGACTGCTATGACCGCCAAGATGTAGCGACCACTACAACCACAACTGCAGCAAGACTATAATGACTGCTACACTCAGTACGGTTGTGCCGAGCCCAGCATAGTCAGGCTAAGGTCAAGGTGTAGTGACCACTATACTAGTTGCGACCGCCATAGGGAGTCTCAACTGCTACACTTTTCACAACCACAATAGGGATTTGTACCCACTACACTCGTTTTGACTGTAACATGAAGAAACCGCTACCGAGTCTCCCCGCCACGACTGAGATGCCTGACATGGCGAGGCCATGCCCCAGCACAGTCGAGCCAGGTAGAGCTAAAACTCTATTTCGACCACTACAAGCTCTCAACCGCTACATTTGTCTCGAATGCTACACTCGGCATGGCCGGGTTGAGCCCGACATGGTCGGGCCAAGAACTGAGGGTAGTGACCGAGATAGGTATAATGACCACTTATTACGTACGCTCTGCCTTAACCTATCAATACCCAACCCTCATTACCTGGAGATAGGTTCCACATATGTTTTGGTCCCCAGAACCCAGTGGGAGAGTTCTAAGGTATGAAGGGGTTTATGTGCTCATCCTACATCTATCCCTTTGGTTTGTTTCTATCTAACATCATTTTCACCATCGTCCACCCATTTCCTACTATTCCCAACCATATTCCACGTCCATACACCCACCAAGCTACTATTTGGGGCAGAATCAAAGAGAAAGGATGCCAATGAATTCATAAGACCAAGGAAGACAACCCAAAGACGAGATCCGACCCATATGGAGGCTAAGAAGTGAGAGCCACCTCTATTATATGAGCTAAATCACATCTTCTTCTCCTTTCTTCTACTGTTCTTCTTTATTTCTATACAAATGATGTTTTTTCCATCTTTTTTCTGTGCCAACTATACTTGTCCATGGCTAGTTGAGCTCCTTTTTGCTATGTAGCTCATTTTGGGCATGATTATGTACTTTCACCTTAAGCAAGTAGTTTTATTCTAGATCTATTACGTTTTATGTTCTATCTTCTCTTTTTGGTTATATTGTTGGTTTGGTTGATCTATTTCTTACTTTCACTTCTATTTCTTCCTGGATCAAAAGATTAGTAGTAGAAATGGACAAGAGAAGGTATTTTGTATCAAATCTAAAAATAGGATGGTCTAAGGTGATCTATACAAAATGATGGACCTAGGAACGGTCGGGCCCAACTCGGCTTGATTGGGCCCACCATAAGGTTATATCCAGATCACATATGTTCCTAGCATCTTGGAATATTATAGACCCAAGAGGGTATCTGGAATATTCTAGGGTGTTGACTTGTCATCCTTGAGAGAGGTTGCACATCATTGATTGGTTATAGTCACACTGCACGAAAGTGAGTGGGATGACCCCTCACAAGTACAGATGCCACAATACATACTATGTTTGGATGTTGGTTGCTTGATGAGGTGTTTGAGGGTTTTCTATGCCCGAGAAAGGTTGCATAGACTACCCAGCTTGTGGTTACATAGCCGGGAACTCCTTCTCTTGGATTAGTAGAATGAGACAGACTCTATTTTGTTTTCTTTATTTTATTTTATTTTATTTTGTGACACATTTCTAGACTAGTTCTAGTCCCAAACTTTTATCAACCATCAAATTAGACTTAAGAGAGAAATCTTAAGCATCCTAAGTGTACCCACATCCCTGTGTTTGACTCTATATATATACTTTGATCCCATAACAAAGTTGTGGGGGTTCTTGAAGGTTTTCCATTATAAATTTAAAGTCTGATTTACCTTTGGGACCACACCTCCACTTTTGGAGCATGCTCTCAGGTCCGATTAGACATACACCCTTGTTTAGCCTTGGGTCGAGACATGTCCTTTCTCATGTGTTGAACATGTTGTTTGCTTGGTTTTGGATAGCAACGTTGTGTTTGGTTGCGGTCGAGACGCCTGCTTTGACGATGGTCGAAACATGTTGTTGTTGGGTTGAGACACATGCCTTTGATTGTGGTCTAGACGACGTTGTTGTGGTTTGGTTGTGATGTTGTTTTTGGCTTTGGTCACGGTCACGATGTTGTTTTATGCTTGGTCACGAAACCTATTTTCAGCTGGTTGAGACTCGATGCACTGTGCTTGTGTTGTCATGGTCAAAATGCTATTTTGCTTTGGTCAAGACACTCAATTCTAGTTTTGGTCGTGACACCATGTTGCTGAGTGGTCCCGACGCCATGTTCCTGTGAATGTGAGACATGTGTTGTGTGGTTGGTCGAGACCCCATGCTTGAATGGTGGTCAAGACACTTGTGTTGGGTATGGTGGCGACACACATGTGATGGTTGGCCGCGACACACATGTTATGGTTGGTCAAGATATACATGTGATGATTGGTCATAATAGATGCATAGCTGTTGTGATGGTACCATGTATAATGATATTCATACCTAATGTCAGTTGGGTAGTGGTTCGCTCTAGATGATAATGATGTGCTAACCCTAATATGCTCCAAGAAAGTGGGAGGTTGTACATCTAAGGTTTGATGAATGAATGCTACTATAAAACCCTAATCATCCATGCATGGAGCCCCAAATCCCTATTTTTGAGCCATGTGACGTGTTTTCTTCTCTCCCTTGAAGTGGTTATTATCTTATGCTATTTTCTCTCTCTTATTTATAAGCCCTAACCTTGCAAGTGATATGTACATTAGTTTGTGTATGCTATGGTGATGCTCATATGACACAGGTTAATGGCTATGAGCTTTGATAAGATATGATGTGAACATACTTATGTGATGGGTCTTATGACATGGTGATGACTTGATGCCTTTTGTGAGGTGGTATCCTCTAGTGATATGATTAAGAGATTGATATTCCCCAATGATGTGACATTGGTGTTGGCCTTGTGAATGGAAGTGTTACAAGTATCCTGTGGTGATGATGTGACTGGTTCATACCTTATACATTGTATATCTTGTGAAGTTGTATTATTCCTTTATCTTTGTAGAATTTGTCTTAGATTTGTACATTTTAACTTGATTGATGCTAAAAATACCCAATTGGCTTAATTAATCATGTGAAACCCTAATCATGTAGGTGTCGTATTCCATAGACCCATTCCAGTTTCAATCTTAGTATTGGATGGTGAAATGAGTCATTCCTATGAGGAACTTAGAGCACATATTTTTGAATATTGTGGGGGGGGGGTGCAAGTCCAGTATCTCCTTGCATCCACAACTGTAGGTTGTGAGAGACAACCATGTATGAGCTGAACTCCTTGTGATATGGATGGCCATGCTTGAGCATGTTCTTCTAATTCCGTTACCTATACCAAGGTGAGATAGGTGTTTATACATGGATAGCCATGTGTGAGCAGATTCTTCAGCTTGACTATATGTCGATGTTGTAGTTAACTAATATGTCTCTGTGGTGTTTTCTCTTGTGCTGACCAAGAGGTGTTGAGACGTCATGTGTTTTAGGTCTTCCATTGACCTCGTATGGCATCGATTTTGACTTAGCAGTTTTCGGTTGGATTTGGATGGTATGACTCAGATCCTAAGGGTAATAATAAAAGATGTCACATAGCCGTATAATATATTTTTTAGGGATAAATATGAATAACATTGGATGATATCTTTCTTTGTTTTTATATAATTTAGTTGATAAAGGATATACATGTTCTTCATATTCCTTTTTATAATATTAATTATTCTACTGCTCAGTTGTAACTGCCTACTTTTGCTTAATCTTCTCATCTTGCTAATTACTTTATTTACATGTTTAGTTATCTGTGCTTTAATAGATGTCAAATGAGAGTTATATCTCTTGTTGGGACGTTTGGTCTCACCCCGTGGGTTTCCACATATCTTAGGTGGTTGTGCACAAAGAGATAGAGGTTGTGCACCTAAGGAAGAGCAGCAACAAGAGCAGTAGCTGACAAGGTTGTATGTGTTTCTAGTCTTTTGGTGATAGAGTCCTAGGTGTCGTCCCTGTACACTCAGGTCTTTGGGGTTGTTCTTAATGTGTTTTGTGGATAACTTATCGAAATGGGGTTTTTGGCTTGTGATCCATGTATGTATAGATATGGATGTACATGTACATATATGTAGAACAAATATCTCATGTAACAGGTTGATGACAAGAATGCTTGAGAATGATGATGTAAGCACCATGATATATTTGATATGTAATGCATGTGGCAGGCTTTTGGACTTATATGTGCTCAGTTTTTGGCTTATGGTGATTTTGCAAATTGGTTTTGATTTCCTGTGTTTTTCTGGTAATTTTTTTGTTTAGTTTTAATTTTTGCATTTGGTTTTGAGTAATCTCGTTTGTGGCATGTCAGGGCGTCACATTTCATAGGAAAGAAATCTAGACTTACTTCAAGTTATATTGCAATGATAACTTTAATCCAATAATGGGCCATAAAAGGGGTATCAGAGTTATAACACCAACACACACATTCTTATATTGAAAATAGGTGATAACTTTAAATTACTATTACACTACAATTTTGTTATTTTCATTTCAAAAATCTAGGGCTTGGTTCAAATTGTGACCCCAAAGAGGGAATTGTAGGATTTTATGGAACTAACATAATTTATATTAGCATCGACATCACCATTAACTACTCACAGAACCCTTTCATCTATATTATATGATAAATAATGAACTTTGAAATACTTAGACACCCTAAGATCTATCATTGTGTATTTTACTCATTAATTACAAGCAAGCACCAAATATTTGGCTCATTGAAGTGATTTCATTCATATTAGGACTAAATTGGGTAAATGTGATGCAAATGATTCTAGACTTACACATAAAAATGCATAGATTCATAAAATAATCAATGAGAAATGATAATAATTTGCATACCAACTATAAATTCTCAAACGATGTATCCATTACTCAGCTAAAGTGGTTTTAGCAATATTGATGTGAAACTAGCTTAATGTATCATAAACTTACTCTAAACCAACCATTATCACCAAGTACGAAGAATTTATATCATTTTCATTAGAAAATGAATTTAGATAGGTAGATATGGAATCCTTTTGATAACCCCACCACTCCTCAAAATAAAATATAAAAAAAATCAAAGCCAAAAATAGCTAGAATCAGATATAAACAATACTCAAATGATGTATTTATTCCAAAAAGTGAAAAGTCAAGAATATTAAGAGTTTCATATAATATTTGTATTTCCATCAAGACCATGCACCTCTATATGCCATGTAATTGGAGATCTTGGAGAATAGCATGACGTCCCATGCCACACAAAGCGAGATTACTTAATACAAAATTTATAATTAATATTAAACAACTAGGTTACCAGAAAACACATGAAATTAAAACCATTATAACATATCCACATCAAGTGGAAGAATATAACATCAGAGTCCACAAAATCCACATGTACATATAACACTTGCCAAAAGATTATTACATAGCATTGTTTACTGGCTCACTTGCCAAAACCTATTACAAGAGGTAATCTATTCACATACATACATGTCATATCTGTACAACTAAGGCATAAAGCTAAAACACCATCTCGATATACTGTTGGGTTTTACGTGGTCAGAGTAAGTAGTAGAAACAAAAATTTTACTTGACCATAAACCCATAACCAGTAGATCACATCAATATCTATGTAATGGAAAGGATGGTTTTAGCGAGTTATACATGGTCCTGAGGCTTGCTCAAAGACTATACCTCATAGAAAGTGCGGTCTTCAACCACCTATCTTCGATGGCGTCTGTGCAACTCCTGATCTTGACCCAGACTACGGTTGACTGTCATCCTCCTGAGCGAAAAAAATCTCCTACCTCTATAGATAGTCCACACGGACTACCGGGAACTCTAGTCATCTTGAAGAATGAAGAAGAAGGAGTTGTCCCCTTCTATCAGCGTACTAGTCACTGACACACTCTCCTACAACCAGTTGTTGTTCTGTAGTTGTCTTTCCTTCACTGTTCCTCCCTAGACGGGTAGAACTTGCTTGGGCTCTCTCAGTTACCACAACTAGAGAGGATAACAAATTTGCAGAGCAATTGATAATATGAGTTGTGTCTCTGGAGAAGCCCCTTGTACCCCTCTATTTATAGTAAAGGGAAGGGTCAGGGTTCCCCTCTGTGCGGGAGTAGAAGGGTCTAGAATTTCCATGAACAATTTACACTGCGGAAGGCGAACCGATCGTTTCATAACTGAAATGGTCATTTGGCAAGGTGAAACGATCGATTCACTAGTGAACCGGTCGATTGGGAGTGTGAACTGATTCGTTCATCTAGTGAATCGATCGTTTCACTTTCCAGACTTGCCTACAATTGACTTTCCTTATTTGTTTCTAATTAATGCAAATATTAATTCTTGTCCCAATCAAATTGAACAAGTGAAATGAGAAACTTTTCTCACAAATTGGGACAACTCAACACTGCTCGTTTGGTCCAGTTGAACAAATCGGTTCACCAAGGTGAACCAGTCATCTGACTGACCATGAGCCGATCGGTTCACCCAGTGAACCGATCGGTTGGTGGTCCAGATTGTACTATACACAGTCAATTCAGTTCTCAATCAATCTAACACTCTAATCAGTTGGTTCAACACTTGAACTTGATGATTCTAAGTTAAGTGTATTGATTGAATGTTTGATTGAGTACCTAAACACTTTAGTAATCAATCCAAATATCATTCATGGATAAACTCCTCTTCCAGGTTAATCCTTTGTGTGTGACCCTATGGGTCCCATTTCACGTTAATAGTGAATGTCTATAACTAGGTTATGACAACATAGGAAAAGAGCGGTACCTAGTCGCACATCAATGCTACCCAAGCGAAAAGGAAAGTTGGAGAACAACTTTCAATCCTACAGATTGTGATTGGTGTTCTAGTTAATGTATAATTCCTTTGTCTCTGATATCTTAAATGAACTCAAGGAATGGAGTTGTCATCTTTTCAACGTCCATTCATGTTTCTTGAACTAGAAAAAACTATCTGAGATATGTGTGACATCAATATCATATATTGATTCACATGTGCATGCACATGCCTTTCTAAGTCTCTCTTATCAAGTGGCATGGACATCATACTCCCTTAGGAGGGAAAAATACCATGTCTATCACTCACAATCTATATCATGCATCAAATCCACCCAATCATCACTATTATAACAACCCATGTTTTAGGATTGCATTTGATGATGTCAAAGTGTACTCAATCACATTCGACGAGTGTAGTGATTTCAGGTCTAAGAATCAAAATCACCACCATTACTATAAGAGATGATTCTGACTACCATGTCATGGTTTCATGTATCACTCTCACGATGTGTCTGTTTGATAAACTATTCTCTAACATGTATCTATGTGCTTGGTTTGATATCATATATCATGACTAATGAGACACTATCGTCAACCAACACACACTCTAGTCTTGATGTGTCATTGTTTTCTATCAACCTTCCACAATGAAATCCGACTAGGGACATAACAAGAATGTACATACTCTTAGCATTTGTATGATCTCATTGTTCAGGTCCTTAACCTAAAAAATATGTCATTGAGTATTGTCATTCTTTAGAAATTCATTATGCTCCATCATTTATCTCATAATCGATCGAGCTAGAATAAATTGGAAGCTTGCCTTTGATATTTATCAAATCAATCAGAACATATGCCAATCCAATATTCATATGATTCTCTCTCTAGTTATGCATACCAATAGATTCCCACTTGCACTTAGAGCCAACCACCTTCGAATCATATTCGTAGTGATCTCTAAACATGTCCCACATGTTTCTGTTGCACTAGTGCTAATCCAGTGAGTTAGCAACATTTTTGTTTAGTCAGTATATTGCATGTTTCACATCTCCTAACTTTATGACATTTCATATGAGATGGAGTTTCCGTAATATGCTATTTGATATTCCTTGCCTAACAATTAGCTCCATAATTTGACTTAGTATTTCTACTTTGTCATCAATGGTTGGAATATTTATAATTTCATCTGTATGAACTTCTAGATCCATATATTATCCTCTGGTGTTCATAACACAAGGATACTCGATATTCCTTTTAGAATTAAATAGCCTTTTAATTTTACTCAGAACATTTCCACTTAATAACTATTGTTCACTTTACAATTGAATATAACTTTTATATTTCACATTTTGCGATCATTTTCTGTCATTTTGGAAGCTTGCATCAGTGTAACTCATTTACACTCAACTCTTCCTTTTATTACCATATAACTATTCCTTTAATACTTCATAAGTACTTAAATAAGTTCTTTATGATATTCTAGTGACTCTCACTGGAAGTAGACAGACATCCACTCGTCATGTCCAATACATATGAGATAACTGGCTGAGTATATCATATTGTCATGTCCAATACATACAAGATGATGAATGCATATAGCTTTTCTTGTCATGTCTGATACATACAAGATAATGGGATGATTACATACATGATAGATCCAATTATGAATGCATAAGGCATCTATCTATGTGTTCCTATTCTTCATAAGAATGTGGTACACTAGGCATATGAGAGGCCAACTCCACATAATATGGACAAGTTTTCTCCCAATGAATCTCTATAGACTGAACCCTTCAACACAGACTGCCAATGTATTCTCTCTCTTTATCAGGTCAAGAGACTTTCGAGAACTATCTGTATAGGTCTCTATTCCTATCACATAGGAAATTTCTCTTTATTCCTTTAAAGAAGGTATTTCCACACCGGTTACATTTTATTCCTCATCATCATGGGGAATATGAATACACTCCCATTAAATCTTCATAATCATAGATCCTTTCTTTATTTTGATATATTAGTCAAACCTTTTGACTATATAATCTAAGTAAAGGCTCCAAATCTAGGGTGCTTGTGTTTAATCAATCATATTGATTATTCTCTTATAATTTATAGACTGCATTTGCATTAACGGAATTATAAAACCCTTCAGGTCATGCCATGTACACAACCTCATGTTATTCCTTCTAGGAATGTAGTTTTAATATCCATATGCCAAATTTCATAGTCTTCAAGTTCCAATAGCAAGAATGATCTTTTATGGCCTATAGACAATGTAATTGGTTAAATAATATCATCAGGTTCAACACTTTGAACTCACTTGAATTCATTTTAGCCAATCAACTCTTCAAATGTCATCCATGTCAATCTTAACTCTAAAGACCCAATTGCACTTAGGGGTTTTATCCCTATAAGTGCTACCATTAAGGTCATACCTTATTTGGTTCACATGGAAGTCATTTTGGATCTCATGGCTTCAAGCCATAACTCAAAATCTAGTTCCTCAACATCATCTCATCATCATATGACCAATTCATCACCTTTGAGTTTGTAGGATATCATTATCCATCAAGCTCAAGGCATTGTCTACTAGATATATGAGGTGTATCTGTTACATAAGGAATTTGAGAATCCACAACAATTGTGATTCTTAATCTACTTTTGTACCTTTATTTAGTGTAAAGCATGTTCTTTAGAAGAATTCTAGAAGCTTAGTTATTTGTTTGATGATCATGCTCTACTATTTAGAGTATGATTGCTTTTTTTGATTTAGACATCATTATGCCTTAATCATGAGTTATCTATGATACACTATCATAGTTACTCACAAGGTCCTCAAACATTTGGTTTAAGTATCTCGTTCATTGGTGATATCAAGAATTAATACTTTTACCAAGTTTGTTATTTATTTATGATATTCTTGAACATTTCAGGATATTCATATTGGTATTTCATTAAATACTAATCTGAAGTATTAACATTTACTCCAATAGTTATATGTATACATCAATACGTATTATACCTAATAGAATAGTCATTCTCCCACTAAATCTAGTGAAGTTTGACTTGTCATCATGCCCAATAAACAAGACATTCATGTCTCTTAATGGTTCATTAACCAAGAGAGTCCAACTTTATCCATCAACATGGAACCTCGAGATGAATTTCTCATTCATTTGTTTAGATGATAATGCTAATTTATAGTTTGAGTCATCAATAACTTTTAGGTATTATTATTTTATCTCATGCATACCAAGTACCACAAGATAAATAAGGCATTGCCATAAAAGATCATATCTTTGAAATTGAAACATGAAATTTATTGATAGACATCCTTGTCATTACAATTTGCAAAAATAAAATGTTTCTATTTATTGGAAAAATGAAATAGCAGTTCATAACTCTATTACATTCACTTTGGACTGAAATAAACTAAAAGGTAGTACTATCTATGGTAGCAACATTTGCTCCAATGTTGATGAGTGTTCCTTCTTGGTCCTTTCATAAAAGCCATCACTTCTTTTCAGATCCTGCACATCATATATGTCAGATCTATATCTTGGTATCTCATACCTAAGATAAAGAAGCATTTTAAGTTTATTTCATGATACCTGAGGTGGAGACTTCCATCCCCTCCTTATTCTTCTTTAGTTCATCTATGTAGAGAGGGAAATTTCTCTTCCAATGTCCTGGCTCATGACAATGGTGACATTTCCCTCCCATGTTCACCCCTCCCTTGGCTTTGAGAGTTGAAGATGACTTGGGCTGGTGGCTAGCATCAGAACCTTTCTTTGCTTTTCCCTTACCCTTTCCCTTAGAATTTCCCTTCTTTCTACTGATCGTCACCATAGATTTGGGTTTGTCTTTCTTCGTATGTGCCTCGACTGTCCTCAACATGCCCAATAACTCTATCAGTGACCTGTCAAAGTTGTTCATGTTGTAGTTCATCACAAACTAACTATAAGATTCTGGCAACAACTACAATATCACATCAGTAGCCAACTCTTAGCTAAGAGGGAATCCCAGTCAAGTCAGGTTTTCCACATACCCAATCATCTTAAGTGTGTGAGGGCCTACTAGATCTCCTTTTGTCATGATGCACTTGAATAGTGCCTTAGAGACATCATATCTCTCTTGTCATGCTTGGTCTTGATAGATGTTCTTGAGATGTTGAACCATCTCAATGACGTCTATGTGCTCATATTATTTCTGCAACTCATAGTTCATTGAGCACAACATCAAGCACTTCACATCAATGGAATCCTTAGTTTTCTTCTTGTAAGCATCCCTTTCAGCCTTTGATGCAGTGGGAGTGGGTTCATCTGGTTCTGGTACATCTAGGACATAGAGCATTTACTCTTGAGTGAGAACAATTCTCAACGTCCTAAACCAATCATGGAAGTTGTTCCCATTTAGCTTGTCCTTCTCAAGGACCAATCACAACAAAAAGTGATTGTTGTTGGTAGCCATTTATTCCACAAAAAGGAAATTTGCAATTTTAGTCCAAAACTCTTTTGATTTGATTTGATTTGAAAACTGACGATATTAATTATGTCTTTAATTAATTATCGCTCCAACTATTTTGATCAAACTGATAGCCCTCACAATCAATTCAGAATATTGCAGCGTACAAACTTCTAGTAAGCAAGATCCTAACTTTCTCTAAGTTATGGACCAACGAGGGCTATCACCCACAACTAGATTCTTTCAGGTAGGCAAGTTTTTCCAATTGCATCATATGCAACTCTTGATAGATGTTATGCACAACTCTTTGTCATGAACATCTGCATGCCTCAAGGTACTTAATACTATTAAGATCACCTTGTTAAATCTGACCCAAAAGCCAACACAATGAATATGCAACCTGTGAAAGAAGACCTACATATTCACTATCACACTTCCACAATGTAGATAGTGCACCACGTGAAGGCATGCCCACACTTAGTCGATCAAGCTTTTTACGTGTGTTGCTTTTGGAAGGCATCTTCAACTTAATATGTTTGTTGAGGGGTTTTAATATGCTTATATATGCATATATGTATCCAATCACCACATATATAGTATGTATCATATACATGCTATATCCTACAAAAAAAACATGAAATAATGATAAAGCAATGATTATGGTCATCCTATTGTTGTTCCTTGGAGACACAAGGAACTACGGTCACCTAAGGTCTACACCACATGCAACCTATTATTGATGAAGATCTGTGCTTGCCAATCTAGGTTAACCGGTTCAGCCTTTGAACTGGTCGACTTGCCTCTTGGCCGGTCGGTTGGTCTCCTCCATCCAGTCATCTGGATCCTCTAGATGGTCAATTTGTCGGTCGTCTGGGCTTCTCATAGGCCCACTAACTACTCCTCAGTCAGTCGTCTCGGTCCATCAAGCGATTGTCTTCAGTCTTCACCATAACAAGAAATAAAGCTAATCCTATTTTACATAATCTTTGTGAAACTTCGAGTTACATTCAAGGGGAGCAAAGGTAGAAGAGAATCTCAAGTTGTCTTGAGTTACATTTAGAATAGAAGAAGAGGGCTCAGTGCATAGATCAAGATGCAAACAACCATAACCAACCACACACATGCACATAGGGTTTATAGGCCATAACCATGCTACACATCCACCATAAAAACCATTTTAGGGACGTATTGATTGTATATATACCATATCATATATGTATATATTGTTTGGGATCATGTGGTATTAATTGGATATTCACATTAGTCATTTAAATATTCACATCGTATGCAATAAATAAAAGATTATAAAACCAAAATCCAATCATATCGATTATCCCAAAACATAGAGTACTGACGTGGCTCTGATACCGCTGTTGGGTTTTACGTTGTCAGAGTAGGCATCGGAAACAAAAATTTTACTTGACCATAAACCCATAACTAGCAAATCGCATCAATATCTATGTAATGGAAAAGATGGTTTTAGTGAGTTATACCTGGTCCTAAGGATTTCTCAGTGATTATACCTCACAACAAGTGCGGTCTTCAACCACTTGTCTTCGACGACATTTGTGCAACTCCTAGTCTTGACCTGGACTGCGGTTGACTGTCATCTTCCTGAGTGGTAGAAATCTCCCACCTCTATAGATAGTCCACACAGACTACCGAAAACTCTAGTCATCCTGAAGAATGAACTATAAGAAGTTGTCCCCTTCTATTGGCGTACTAGTCACCGACACACTCTCCCACAACCGGCTGCTATTTTACAATTGTCTTTCCCTCATTGTTCCTCCCTAGACGGGTAGAACTTGTTTGGGCTCTCTCGGTTACCACAATTAGAGAGGAAAATAACTTTACAGAGCAATTAATGTTCTGAGTTGTGTCTCTAAAGAAGCCCCCTGTACCCCTCTATTTATAATAGAGGGAAGGGTCAGGGTTTCCAATCTATGCGGGAGTAGAAGGGTCCAAAATTTCCAAGAACAATATGTACTACGACAGGTGGAACACTCATTTTATAACTGAAATGGTCATTTAGCAAGGTGAGCCGATCGGTTCACTAGTGAACCGGTCAGTTGGGAGTGTGTACTGGTCGGTTCATCCAGTGAGCCTATCATTTCACTTCCCAGACTTTCCTACAATTGACTTTCCTTATCATTTCCAATTAATACAAAGATTAATTCTTGTCCCAATTAAATTGAACAAGTGAAATGAGAAACTTTTCTCACAAATTGGGACAACTTAAAACTACTTATTTGGTCCAGTTGAACCGATCGATTCACCAAGGTGAACTGGTCATCTGACTGACCATGAGTCAATTGGTTCACCCAGTGAACCGGTCAATTGGTGGTCTAGATTGTGCAGAACACAGTCAATTCAGTTCTCAATCAATCTGACACTCTAATTAGTTGGTTCAACACTCGAACTTGATGATTCTAAGTCATCTATTGATTGAATGTTTGATTTAGTACCTAAACACTTTGTTAATCAATCCAAACATCATTCATGGATAAAATCCTCTTCCAGGTTAATCCTTTGTGTGTGACCCTCTAGGTCCCATTTCACATTGGCAGTGAATGTCCATAACTATCTTATGATATCACAAGAAAAGAGCGGTACCTAGTCACACATTAGTGCTACCTAAGTGAAAAGGAAAGTTGGAGAACAAATTTCAATCCTACAGTCTGTGATTGGTGTTTCAGTGAATGTATAATTCCTTTGTCTTTGATATCCTGAATGAACTCGATGCATGGAGTTGTCATCCTGTCAACATTCATTCATGTTTCTTGAACTAGAGAACACTGTCTGAGATATGTGTGACATCAATATCATATATTGATTCACATGTGCATGTACATGCCTTTCTAAGTCTCGCTTATCAAGTGGCTTGGACATCATACTACCTTAGGATGGAAAAATCCCATATCTATCACTCACAGTCTATCTCATGCGTCAAAGCCACCCAATCATCACCTTTATAGCAACCCATGTTTTAGGAATGTGTTTGATGATGTCAAAGTGTACCCAATCACATTCGATAAGTGCAGTGATTTCAGGTCTAAGAATCACAATCACCACCATCACTATGAGAGATGATTCTGACTGCCGTGTCATGGTTCCATGTATCACTCTCATGGTGGGTCTATCTGATACACTATTCTCTAACATGTATCTGTGTGCTTGGTTTGATATAATATATCATGACTAATGAGACATTGCCATCAACCAACACACACTCTAGTCTTGATGTGTTATTGTTGTCTATCAACCTTCCACAATGACATCCGACTAGAGACATAACAAGATGTACATACTCTTAGCATTCATATGATCTCATTATTTAGGTCCTTAACATGAAGACATACATCATTGATTATTGGCATTCTTTAGACATTCATCCTGGCCCATTATTTATCTCATAATCAACCGAGTTAGAATAAATTGGAAGCTTGCCTTTGATATTAATCAAATCAATAAAAACATATGCCAATCCAATCATCAAATGATTGGCTCTCTGGGCATACATACCAACATATACAACATCTACAAGAATACCCCAAGGACTAGAGAGTACAGGGATGATGCATAGGACTCAACTACAAAACACAAGCAGCTTATTCAACTTTTACTCAGTTACTGCTCCTCTTGCTACTTAGCCTCAACAACACGATCTCTACCTCTATGTGCTCAACCTCCTAAGAGATGTGGAAACCAACGACATGAGACCAAACATCCCAGAGAGAGATATAACTCTCCACCAACATTTATTAAAACATAGATAACTAAGCAGGTAGATAACATACTTAACAGGATCAACAGATTCAACTATATGAAATGTTTCCAATAATCAATGTAGATTGAACAAGCTAGGAAGTTACCACTGAGTAGTAGAACAATTATTACTTTAAGAAGGAATATGAAGAACATGTATAATAGTTGATTTCTCTTAACACATTATAATTCAAAAAATTAGTATAAAGGTAAGGCAAAGGGGTTATCCAATGTTATTCGTATTTTGATCCTAAGCGCTTATACTACACAATTGTATTGCATCTTTTGTTTTAATACCCTGAGGATTTGAGTCATACCACTCAAATCCAACTGACCAATGTGAATTCGAAATTAGTGCCATACAAGGTCAATGGAATAGCTGGAATCCACAAGCTCTCCAACACCTCTTGGTCAGTACAAGAGAAACTCCATAGAGACATATCAGTCAACTGTAAACAATGACATATAGTCAAGATGAAGTATTAGCTCACACATGGCCATCCATATAAAAACACCTAGCCCACCTTGGTACAAGTCACAACACTAGAAGAACATGCTCATGCATGGCCGTTCTAAAAAGAGGCATCACATGCAGTTAAATTGCTTCCAATCACATATCACAAGGAGAACAACTCACGCATGGCCGTCTCACACAACATGTAATTGTGAATACAAGGAGATGCTTCACTTGCACCCCCACATATTCATAAAAATGTGCTCCGAGTTTCCCATAGGAATGACTCATTTCACCATCCAACAAGTTCTGACACTGGAATGGATCTATGGCACATGAAAACTACATGATTAGGGTTTCACTTGGTTGGTTAATCCAATTGAGTATCTTTTAGCATCAATAAAGTTACAATGTACAAACCAAAAATAAACTCTACAAAGATAAGGGGATAGTACAACTCTATAAGATATAAAACACATAAATTATGAAATAGTCTCATCATCACATGGTACTTGTAGCACTTCCATTCACAAGGCCATCACCAATGTCACATAGCCATACAAGGCTACCAACAATGTCACATCACTATGGGATATAAATCCCTCAATCACATCACAAGGGGATATCACCTCACAATAGGGATTAAGCCTTCACTAGGTCATAGGACCCATCACATCAATATGATCTCATCATGTCTCATCAATGCTCATAGCCACCACCCTTTATTATTTGATCACCACCATAGCATACACAAACTATACCATTCATTCAACCAGAAATGTTGGATTCACGCAAGTAGGAGAGATAAAATATAATCACATTCTATCCATCCATGTAGGCTAAACAAGTATAACATATCCTAGGATTAGGATTAGGGTTTCAAACACATAGATGATTAGGGTTTCATAGCATTATTCAATCACCAAGACTTAGTCTCATCACCTCCCACTTTCTTTGAGCACATTAAGATTAGAACATCTCAATTATCTTAATTAAGTAACTATCTAAACACCATTAAGTATCAACCAACATTTACATGTACGTATGTAACAACCATACAATGTCTCACATATGTTGCGGTCATGTACCCTTGTATGTGTGCCGACCATCCATCCACCATATGTCATGAAACTCTCAATGCAGGTGTCTCGACCACTATCAAACAAGTGTCTCGACCATCCACCAATGTCTCGACCATAACCAAACTATGTGTCCCGACCATGCATGAACAAAACATGTGTCTTGACCACCTTAGGATTATTTTTTCGACCGTGACATAAAAAATATGCCTTGACCAAAACAAGAACCATCAAGGAAAGTGTCACGACCAACAAAAAACAATGTGTATCGACCACTACGTGTTACGACCATTAACCCAATGGGGTTTGGGTCACGACTGCAACAACATGTGACATGTAGCAACCATAGGAGAAAAGGGAGTGCAACAACCATTAGGGTAAAACTACCTCAACATCACTTTACCATCTATAAAATAGAAAATACCTTGTTCAAAATAGAGATTAACATCAACGTAAAAACCATCATCAACAAGATGGAAAACTCCAAACTAAGATGAGCATCAAGACCTTGAAATCCGAACTTCAACATGAACCTTCAAGAAACCAACTATGTGGAAGAAAACAAGCTTCAAACTCAGGGAAACCAATTCAAAACCTCAAGAAAACACAAAGGCCAAACCAAAACATGGTGATAAAACAAAGAATCATGATGCATGTATCAAAATCACCTCAACAATCACATAACGAGTCGGGTGCAAGAAACTTAGGGCTTAAGAAAGAGAAAAATATACATAAGAATACTACAAAGTTTTAAACCTTATATCATGGTAACCTCATCTAGAACACTAGCATCAAGTATAGAGATCAAAATAGTAGCGTGTAAGAAATATTATGTTGAAAATAATAGAAGAAGGTAGAGAGTTATATAACCCACCTCAAGTAGAGATCCAAGCTCCAAGATCAAAGGCTCTAAGAGAGAAGAAGATACTCCAACTTAGATCAACACTTCAGCCAAAATATCACTCAAAAGATAAGAACACCATGGTTAAAAGAATGCTCAAGAAAGAGGGTGAAAAAACCTAGGCCGAACCAAGAATAAAGAAGACAGAAGAAAGATGAGAGCTCCTTCTCACTAGGGTATCACCATGTCAAAACATTGTCTATAACCTTTGTGAGGAGAATAACTTCAAGGTAGTCACCATGTCAAAACACGGTCTAATGGATGAGAAAGGATAAGAAGAAAGGTAGGGTTACAAAAAGAAAAATGTGATCAAGAAGGTAGAACCACTTACCAAGAAGAGAAACCACTAAGAATCACCACAAAGAAGGTGTTCAAGCTCCAAAGCACCGCATGCAAGGTTGATCGGCCACCAAATAACCAAGATCAGCCCTTCTTTGCTCCTCAAAGCTCCAAGGATGAACACAAGACAGGGAAGAAGGACGACCGAAAAGAGCACTTACATGAAGGAGAAAGGGGTTATATACTCAAAGGAGGAGGGAAGTAAGGTAGGTGTGAGGTGTCTACTAAAGAGTGAACTAAAGGGACACTTGTCCACCAAGAAAACTATAAAAAACTAGATCTTGAACCCTACCCTAGAACTTTGCCTTTTGGACTTAGCTAAACAAGGTTGAGGTTAGACCTAAAAGATATTTAGTATAACTCTAATGAGCGAACACATGCATAAATCACCCCAATGTAACCTAATTTTCTCACATTAGTCTTAAGCCAATATTAGACACATAAAATTTCACATGAGGTAATAATGAATTATATAAAATTCCATGCAAATAATCACACATAACTCTTTTGGTGACAATATTACTTTTTTGAATCAACAATAGTGATAATAATGAAAATGTGATATTAATGGCCACAAATATTAATTCTGACATAACTCATTAAAATAAATCTAAAAAATGGAATCTAAGATAAAAATTGTGTTCCTTGGGTCCCACTTTCCATGGGAGTCAAGTTTCACATTATTCACATAATAATAATAATTAATTTAATTCAATTTAGAAAGAGAAGATATGAGTTTTTCCAAAATATCAAATAAAGTAATAAATAAATCCAAAAGTGGAAAATAATCTTGGATTCGTTATCTATACATTAATTATGACTTGTGGGTGAAGTTTCATCAAATTTGGAGAATCTTAGTCATTATTGCATAAGGAAAGAGAAAATAGGATTTGCTTTATCTAACACATTAAACGTTCTCAAAATGCTAATCTAATTGTATAATCAGAATCTACAATCCTTAATTAGCCTATGTACAAAATTTCATCCAAATTAGAGCTTGTTTGCACCCTCATTGGAGGAGCGAGAAAATAGGAAATTAATTGCATTCACACTTTAGTCGGATTTCAATTTGTATAAGTTTACTTTATTGTACTTTGTCACACCTTTCTTTGATTTTGAGATTATCTTGGGCTATCTGATCCTGGTTCCGACGGCTGTGGGTCATCTCCTACAATGGGTAGGAGGCCGAGTTAGGAAGAATAGTGTGTGTGATCTTCTTTGCCCTGAATCTTGCTTGTTTATCAATCATTTTTTACGATTCTTCGTTCATCAGTTTCCTTGTTCGATTCCATACTCAATGAGCCCCCACACAAACCCTAACTCTCTATTTTGGCAAAAGTCCTAAAGGTGGCTTCGAACCCTAATTTTACAAATGCATGTTGGTCTATAAAACCCCTATCCAACCACCCAGAAATGATCGCCAACACGCTCTCTACTCTTCTCATCCTTCAATTTTCCCAAATATCTTACCATAGCGCCCGACCTACTTCATCTACTTCCTATGGTTTCTCAGTCTCGACCTACTTGCATATGCTACCATCACCCAATCGGACACACAGACACCATCTTCATACTTGTTAGGGCAACCTCTGATGCCCGGTTGGCCGTGAGTTCCCCTGGTGTATTCTCCCCTCAAAGTTGGTCTCAGTGCTACCATCGACTATCATCATCTGACCTCTTGGTTTGCCTTCTGATCTCGATAAGCTTCTCTATCAACTCTATGTTGTTCCTCGGTGTTGTCCCATGAGAAGTTGTGCGGTTATCTACTATTTTGATAGGTTTTTACATTCTCTATTTTTCCGATTGAGCTTTCGTTGTTGAAGGGATTCTCTTCCTTCCTCTCTGGTCCTTTGATCTTGAGCAAAGGCTTGGTGTGTGCGTCAGTTTTTCACGAACTTACGTAACCTACTTTTGGATCATGAAGTGGATCATTGCTCGATATGACCTTACCCCTCAAAGATTCTATGGAAGTCCATGGTGAGTGAAGTAGGATCGAGGAATGAATCTTGTCTAGTTATTTTCCTATTTGCCCTTTTTTACTTCTATTTTGTTTTTGTTTTTCCTCAAGGACATTTTCATAACTTCACCTACTTTTGTTCCGTGTCTGATGCTCGCTGATGTGTTTGAGTGGTCGATCAAGTTAGCCAGCCCCAATTGGGCCAACTCAGAGCGTGGCCCAGTCTATCTCCCTTTTCTTCTTTCTCAAGTTTTATGCCACATGGAATTTTTTGATTTTCCGGCTTTTGCAAAATTCATAATAAATTATTTACTGATCAGGAAAATACGAATAAATATTCAATGCATTCAAAAAAATGTAAGCTTTCTAATGGTGTTGGTTTTGTCACCTGAATCCAATATTTAATAATAAGTAATTTTTATAGATTAATATAAATAAGTAATAACTTGCAAAATTTATAATTAATAATTCATAAGTCAGAAAAATATTTTAAAATATGTTTTTAAATCAAGAAAAAGTAAACTAAAATTTGGCATGGTTTGATAACCTAAATCATATATAAGGAAAACAGTAATTTTAGGGTTTGAATAATCAATGTGAAATTGACCTAAAATCTACATATATGCTTAATACGTTCTTTGGAGGCCTAGGCTTGGACCTAGACATGGCTTTGGATGGAGTAGACTCTGAAGAAAGGTATGTTTGCATCCTCGATTATTCTTTATTGAGCAATAACCTATTTTAATCATTATTTTGGTCCTATGGACATTAGCCCACACATTATCTTATTCTTTTGGAAATTATGCTTTATGTGAAGTAAATTATATTATTATTGATCTTGTGATCATACATGGACATTATTTTGGTTTCTTTCTTACACAATGTTAATGTTGGTACACTAATTGATGGTATGTGATGTTTTTTGCCCACTTATGAGTTGGATGTATATGTTGGTCATTTTTGTGGTGACTAGTTTGTATAATCTGACTATATTTTCTACTTGCCTCTACATTTAACATGCTATGTGATCCAGTAGCATTAGAGTAGTATAATTGCATTGATTTTGGGTAGATGTGTATTTCCTTCTCGGGGCCGTATGATCCTATTATTTTTGGGATGGAGGTGTCCCCATACCTGAGTTTCAAATTTGTGGGGTTTGGCCCACTTTTATATATTGGGAGTTTGACAATACACCATTCTCTATTGGGTTTAAAGTTTTTGAAACTTGGTCAACTTTGTTGTTATGTTGTCTAGGGCTATGTTTATCTCACATGCATGCAGGTTGCTGATGAAGATATGGGTTGTGTGCCCAAATTCTTTATATGCACTAGTATGGCACAATTTTAATTGTTTTAATGGAAAGTATTTCATTTGTTGTTTTTCTTTCCTTTTGTGCCCTCTTGGGTAGTACTTATCTCTTTCATGGGAATCCCTTTATATTTGTTTTCCTTTACTGCATACATTGCTCAATTTCCTTTTCTGTATGCACATACCAACCTATGCTGATGTTATCTGATTTTTTCTCTTCTTGCCGGGGTATGCTTCCAACCCTAGGTGAAGAACATGGAGGACATGGCATAAATATATGTACATAGCTCAAGGGGTTAAGTCTTGGAGACAAAGTTGTTCTGGTTTAGATTTCCATCTACTTAGGTCCTTATGTTGTACCTTTTATGTAAACCCTTTGTGGGAGATTATGATGTTCTTCTGTAATCTTTTGTGAAGAATTGAATATAGTCTTTATTTTTATTCTTCTACTACACTTTTGTTGTTTTCATTACCATTAATTAAGATTTTAAAATTTTACACCCACTCCAAGATATCTTTTGGGTGTGTTTGGACTCGAGGTTCTATTCTTCAAATTTGTAGTAGGGAGTGGATCCTCTCTGGCTCCCACTCCTTACAGCATGGCATCAGAGCCCATGGTAGTTAGAATCTGACTATTTCAATTTTGTCTCCCTAATTTGAACCCTTGCCTTAGATAGTTACTCTCTAGGAGTAAATTTCACCCTAGAATTGATCTATGCTAATAATGTGATGAGGTTTTAGGTGATCTTATCCTATCAAATAGATTGATTATGATTTGTATCTCTTGATGCTATGAGTTTTGACTTGGGGATGAAATTAGGTTATGAGGATGTAGCAGGATGAAGATTTCTTGTCATGGAAAATTGTGACTTGGTTTCCGCAATTGATTTTGGATCCATATTTTGTTTCATCTCGAATAGATTTCATCGCCAAAAAATATTTTCAATTATACTACTATATGTATAAAATTTTCTGGAACTCATCGAAGTTTTCTTGAACTAACTCACAATGTAAATATATGTGAAGTTTTAGTGGAGAAACCCTAGAATTAGTTGGAACATGATCTTAACCCTAATTTTGACTATGAAGACATGACTAGGAATATATGGATAATGTAAAGGCGTAGTGTACCTACCCTTTGTACCCTATGACTTTTTGGATCTTAGGGTATATAGGTTAGAGATGAAATGGCCTAAAACTCAACCCTAGATGGTTTTGACTTGCTTGATGGTTACATGAACAACATAAATCTCTAAAAACATTCACAATTAAAAGATATGTGGGCAACCCTATATGTTCTTTAGTTTGACTTGTTAGGTTAAACCTTTTAAGGGGTGGAGAGTAGTTGGTTGTTGATGTTTGGATCAATAGATTTCAATTACAAAATCCTTTTAAGGTGTGGTGTGTTGTGGTATACTAGATCTTAAACCCTACACTAGAACTTTGACCTTTTGGACTTAGCCAAACAAGGTTGAGGCTAGACCTAAAAGATGTTTAGTATAACTCTAATGAGCTAACACATGGATAAATAACCCTAATGTAACCTAATGATCTCACATGAGGTAATAATGAATTATGTAAAATTCTGTGCAAATAGTCACACATAATTCTTTTAGGGACAATATTAAGTTTTTGAATAAGCAATAGTGATAATAATGAAATAATATGATATTAATGGCCACAAATATTACTTGTGACATAACTCATTAAAAGAACTGTCAAAAGTGGAATCTAAGTTAAAAATCATGTTCCTTGGGACCCAATTTCCGTGGGAGTCAAGTTTCACGTTATTCACATAATAATAATTACTTGAATTCAATTTGGAAAGAGAAGATCTAAGGTTTCTCAAAATATCAAATAAAGTAATAAATAACTATAAAAGAGGAAAATAATCTTATATTCGTAATCTACACATTAATTATGACTTGTGGGTGAAGTTTTATCAAATATGCAGAATTTTAAAGTCATTAATGTATAAGGAAAGAGAAAATAGGATTTGGTTTATCTAACACATTAAAAGTTCTCAAAAAGCAAATCTAATTGCATAATTAGAATCTACATACCTTAATTATCCTCTGTGCAAAATTTCATCAAAATTGGAGTTTGTTTGCACCCTTATTTGAGGAGAGAGAAAATAGGAAATTAATTGCATTCACACTTTAATCGGATTTCAATTTGTATAAGTTTCCTTTATTTTACTCTGTCATGCCTTTCTTTGATTTTGGGATTATCTTGGGCCGTCCGATCCAAGATCTAACAGCTGTGGGTCGTCTCCTACCTTGGATAGGAAACAGAGTCAGGAAGGAACAATGTGTGTGATCTTCTTTGCCCTTAATCTTCCTCGTTTCTCAATCATTTTTCACGATTCTTATTTCATCAGTTTCCTTGTTTGATTCCACACTCAATGAGCCCCCAAACAAACCCTAACTCTTTTTTTTGGCAAAATGCCCAAAGGTGGAGTCGAACCCCAATTTTGCAGACGCATGCTGGTCTATAAAAACCCCTATCCAACCACCCAGAAACGATCACCAACACCCTTGATACTCTTCTATGCCTTTGATTTCCCCAAATACCTTGCCATAGAACCCGACCTACTTCATCTTGTTCCTGTGGTTTCTTTCTCTCGACCTACTTACAGACGCTACCATCACCCAATTAGATGCACGAACACCATCTTTGTACTTCCTAGGGCAACCTCTGATGCCCGGTTGACTGTGAGTTCCCTTGGTCTGTTCCCCCATCAAAGTTGGTCTCACTACTGTCGTCGACTGTCATCATCTGACCTCTTAGGTTTCCTTCTGATCTCAGTAAGCTTCTCTATCAAATCTGTGTTGTTCCTTGATGTCACCCCATGAGTAATTGTGCATTTATCTGCTGCTTTAATAGGTTTTTACATTATTTATTTTTTTGGTTGAGCTGTCACTGTGGAAGGGATTCTCTTCCTTCCTCCTTGGTCCTTTGATCTTGAGTAATGGCTTGGTGTACACATAAGTTCTTCACAAACTTACCTGACCTACTTTTAGATCATGAAGTGGAGCATTGCTCAGTATCACCTCACCCCTCAAAGCTTCTGTGGAAGTCCATGGCGAGCAAAGCAGGATCGAGGATTGAATTCCCACTAGTTATTATCCTCTTTGCCCTTTTTGCTTCCGTTATGATTTAGTTTTTCCTCAAGGGCATTTTCATAACTTCACCTACTTTTGTTTTGCGCCTGATGCTCGCTATTGTGTTTGAGTGGTCTATCAAGTTGGCCATCCCTGATTCGGCCAACTCAGACATGTGGCCCACTCTTTCTCTTTTTTTGGATCTAAGGGCTCTAGAGGGGGTGAATAGAGATACAAAATTACTCAAAAAATAGATTCTACCTTCAAATTATATCAAGATTAGAGAAATATCTTAATTTCAATTTGAAGTCCTATCTAACAAGCATAGCAAGGATGAGATAGATTGATATCAACTACTTGACAAAGGGATGTAGGGTGGTTCCACACTTCAAACTAGAAGTGGGTCAGTCCACTACCTAGATAGGTCAACCTCTAGGACTTTGCAAGTGCTTTTCTCTATATTATCATAAATATGAGTTACAACACAAGACCACCAAAGGACTTACCCATCCAACCACAAGAAGATATACACCTTACTAAAGGGCTTACCCACTTAGCTTGAGTCTTCAACCTTCACCAATGTCTTATCCACTCAAGCTCAAGTCTTCCGCCTTGAAGGACTTTGCTTCTCCTCTTGGATCTTCAGCCTTTACCTTCGCCTTCACCAAGAGAAGATCACCACCTTTTCATGAACCTTGAAGAGGACTGACTACAGCTCCTTCTTCACTCAATGGAGCTTGCTTCACCTTTTCTCATGTAGGAAGGGGATAGGGAAGTAGTGGAAGATTGAGAGCTTTACATGCACAAGGGTGGAGTTTTCTTACAATAAGCCTAACTCACTCACAAATCATGAAATGAAGTGTAAAACTAGAGAGAGAAAGGGGCTCAAGGAGTAGTAGCACACTGAACTATAGCAAGGACCTTTAATGTATGGAATGAGGAAACTTGGAATGAACTCCAAGGGGTCCTATTTATAGATGTGGGTGCTCCCTTGAGTTGGGGAACACTTAGGGACGAAATAATAACCATTTTCCTCAAGGAAAAATATATATTTTCACCCCAAACAAGTCATCAATGGTTATAATCACGTTTTCTGCATTTTTTGTATAGTGCATTCGGTCGAGTTTAAATAAAGGTAACTCGGCCGATCGACTAAAAGACAAAGCCAATTTTCAAACTATCGCTCGAGTTTGTTCTGGGGAACTCAACTGATAGTCAGTCGATTGATTTTTGTGAATGCACAACTCGATCGACTAGCCATCTTCAAAAATTCAATCATAGGATCGGTCGATATTGTAACTCGACCGATACAATCTCGACCAATGAACAACATGTTATCAATTTTCTAAATTGGCTATAGAGTGATTAAACCTTGGTATAAAGTGTCCCACATATTTTTCTCATCTTAGTTACAAGTCATATCATCAATACAAGTGATTACAAAATTCTTCTAAGGTCGTTTGAAGTGATTTCCTTATTCGTAGACTTGCATTGCATTTGACTTGAACTCGGACAAGCTAGGGCTTGTGTAATTTGATCCTTTTCATGTACCTAAAGCCTGAAATCAATCTTTAACAAACATATTAGATACACATGAATGGAATGGTTAAGTCATTATCAAAATACAGACAACGTATAACCTTTAGGTCAACATTCTCCCCCTTTTTGACAATGACAAACCATTCCCTCAATCATATTGAAAAGGATATAGAAATTATACCTTTTCCTTGTGAATTGTAAGGGGACTCAAGATTTGAACAATGTGAATTGATCCCCCTCAATCTATGCTTACTTTAACCTGCATAGTTAGTCTATCTACACAAAGAAATATAATACATACATACTATATGGTCCTTTAGCAAGTCACATGATAAAGTATATAATAAATAAGAAAAGGATCACATAGGCAGGAAAAGAAATATGGTTGAGTTTCAAGACATTGAAATTCTCTCCCCCTTTGCACATTATAAAAAAGGAAGTGGGGTAGAAGAGCATACAAACAAGTCTTCTCCAAACACAACCAAGTAGATATCCAAACATGCAATCTCAAAACATACACCAAACAGAGATGAGAGAATCAAACAAGCTAAGTCATAATCAAAATATGGTGAAACATGGCACCAACTCATAAGATATAATAGATCAAAGAGTAAGAGTGCACAAAATAAGATTACAAATCAGAATGCAATTTCTCATAAAACAACTACAAGTCAAAAGTGATGAAAGCTAAAGATAAAATAGTACAACTCAGATCATGTTCCCAAATGTTTCTAATACAAAATATCCTAGAAAGATATATATGATCAGCAAAGTAGACTAAAAACTAAGAATAGATAGACATCTAAGCTATCTACATCAACATCATCATCATCCTCAACATCAGGTTCGTAGTTATCATCTCCATCTGAAGGTGAAACAACATTGCCTTCATCATTGGAGTTACCAAAAGAACCACCAGAGCCATCACCATCGTCAGATGCAACACCATCATCCTCACCATCACTAGGATTGTCATCAGCATCAGTAGTCTCATCATCAGCTTGGTTCGCCATCTCTTCATCAACATAAGGACCGAAGTGATGACCGGGCCAATGAGCATTCTTCTCATCCCAAGTCATACCAAGAACATACAACTCATTGTCCTAAGCGAAGGAAGGAGCAGAATTGCCAAGACTGGTAAGCAGAGTGACCAATGGGCCAACAGGTAGAGGCAGGATGATGTGAGCATGTCCACCACCAATAGAGGGTGTGGGAGAAGTGGAAGGTGTAGGGTAAAAGTGATTGTATGAATAGGAGGCATAATCAATTCCCGGGTAGGGCTGGTAGGCTGGGTAGGGATGTGCACATGATAAGTTTATGATAGACATGATTGAACATAAATCCTAATGCAGGTGGTCCTAGACCTAGAGTTTGTATGCCTATTGGTGTATCATATAACCCATGAGGGCTTCATTGGACACACAGAACAAGGCACGACTAGGTAGGGTAAGCTGAGGACGTGGAGGTTCTTAGGTAGAGGTCGGGGCAGGTTCAATAGAGGTAGAAGAAGAGGCAGAGGCATCGAGTGTGGTGGAGGAAAGGATATGCACAAACTTCTGGATAGTGGTTTCACTGATACATACTCCCTTCCTAGCAGGTCTATAGTGAAAGTCATGGAAGAGAGATTTCTCAGTGGTGAATTGAAAAAGACCACATATCAAGGCAGGGTAGGGTGGGTGGGTGCCACGGGTATCCTTGCTTGAGTTGAAGCAAGTCATATGGTGGAGGATGTATCTAGACCACTTGACTTTGACATTTTCTAAGAGGCAATACATGATCACCGTAGTGTTCTCTGCAATATCTATTTGATTTTTCTTTGGATGGATGTTGCCGTTGACCACTAGGGCAAGTATACACTTCTTGAGATCCAAGGTAGAGGAGGGTAGGCGCTCTTCTTCTTATAGGGAAGCTGAGGTCTCTTCAAGTAAAGATGGATGTCAGGAAGAGTGATATCGTATTGCTTGTAGAAAGCCTTAGTGTCAAGAAGGTCAAAATGCTCACCGTAATCCTTATGCAAGGTGTCATTCTCATTGGAACATGAGAAGAAGACATTCATGATATCCTTCGAGACTTGGAATTTTTTCCCGACTATCATAGATTTAAGGATAACTTGAGTATTAGGAGGGGGTATAAGGGTGTCATAATTCCAACATAAGTTTGCGTAGAATTCGTGAACGACTTTCGTGCTAGTCATGGAATTATTGAAGCACACACGTTCAACACCCAGGGTGGATAGATGGTGAACTTGTAACACTCTTGACACTTGATTGATGACCTCTTTCCACCTAGGGCTAGGCTCAAAGAGGGTGCAAAAAGGGAAATTACTATGTGGAAGACGGTCCTTATACCTATTAATAGCCTCATTTGAGACAAAGAGAGTCTCATCAAAGGGAATCAAGCAGGAAGACAAGGAGGAGGATGGTGCATTGCTAGGGGTGAGTCTCTTCCTTCTATTTGAAGCCATGGAAATGGAATAGAGAGGAAAGAGGAAGCAAAAGCACAAAACCCACCACCAAAAATTTTCACACACCTAGGTTTGGCAAGGGGGAAGGTCAAGGATGAGCTACCTAGGTCGGATTAGGGCTAGGTGAGGGAAGGGAATGTCGATGGTGGAGAGCTTAGGGATTAAGAGAGTGGAATCGGTCAACTTTTCTCTAGTTGAGAGGGAGGATAGTCAGTCGAACCCAACTTAAGTGTGCTCCAGCTCGACCATCGATTGAGTTTTGTGAACTTAGAAACTCAACCGATTGGCTTTTTAAAAAAGCTCTCGACAATCGATCGGTCGAGTTTGTCCTGGGGTAACTCGACCAATGGTCAACCTATCCTAAAGCCATCAAACTTAATTTCTAGCCATTAGAATGTTAATTAAATTTATTTTTCAAGTCCATTATGTATATTGAACATACTTAGGAACATATCACTCATCATTGGATACTATTTTATGATAAAACATGTGTCTGCAAAAAAAACCCAAAAACAAGGCAAAATGAACATGAAAAACCAATTTTAAGCATATTAGCATGAAAAGATGATCAAGATAGATGCAAAACATATAGGATAGATGAAAACTAGCTAGAAGGCATATACGATTCATTCAAAGCAGTTATAATAAATTTTGATCTAATAAAGTTGAATTACTCTCTAGCTAGAGGTTTAGTGAAAATGTCCACCAACAAATTTTCCGTATCCACACGCATGATATAAATATCCTTCTTGGCAATATGATCACAGAGAAAGTGATGGTGAACCTCTATATGTTTATATCTGCTGTGCAAATAGGATTGTAAGACAAGTTAATTGTACTAGTATTATCACAATAGATAGGAGAAGCATCAAAATGAATGTTAAAGTCATGAAGCATTTGCTTCATTCATAGGACCTGGGCACAACAACTACCGAGTGCAATGTACTCAGCCTCAGTGGTTGATAATTCCACCATGCTCTGTTTCTTGGAGAACCAAGACACCAAGCATGGTCCTAGGAGGAAACAAGTGCCACTTGTGCACTTTCTATCAATCAAGCAACCTGCAGAATCGACATCACTAAAAGCAGTAAGAGTAAAGTCCCTTGACTTGGGATACCATAGTCTAAAATTTGGAGTGTTGGCTAAGTATCTTAGAATCCTCTTAACAACTATAAGATGTGATTTCTTAGGATTTGATTGAAATCGAGCACACAAGCCAACACTAAACATTATATCAGGTCTAGAGGTAGTTAAGTAAAGTAAAATTCCAATCATACCTCTATAGAGATTCTCATCAACATTCTCACCTTATTCATCTTTATCAAGTTTAGTGGTGTTTGACATGGGTGTGTCCATCAGTTTGGTGTTCTCCATCCCAAAGCGCTTAAGTAGTTCATTTGTGTTATTGCCTTGGTTGATGAAGTTCCCATCTTTTGTTTGCTTGATTTGAAAACCGAGGAAGAATGTGAGTTTACCCATCATACTCATATCAAATTCACTCTACATAAGATCAATAAATTCTTTGTAGAGATCAAGGTTAGTTCTGCCAAAAATGGTATCATCAACATATATTTGAATGATAAGAAATTTTTTAGAAGCGTGTTTTAGAAACAAGGTATAATCCACTTTGCCCATGATATAACCATGATCTAACAAAAAGTTCTTTAATTTATCATACCAAGCCCTTGGTGGTTGTTTCAGTCCATAGAGAGATTTTTGCAACAAATAAATATGGTAGGTAGATTATCATGTTCAAAGCCCAGAGGTTGTGTAACATACACTTCCTCCTCAATTGTACCATTCAAAAATGCACTTTTAACATCTATTTGATACAAAAGAAAGTCTTTATAATGAGAAAAGGCAAGCAACATACGAATGGACTCAAGTCTAGCTATAGGTGCATATGTTTCATCAAAATATATACCTTCCCATTGATTATAGCCTTGAGCCACTAACCTTGCTTTGTTCCTTACCACTTTGCCGCTTTCATCAAGCTTGTTATGGTAGACCCATTTGGTGCCAATGATCCTTATATCACTTGATCTTGGCACGAGGGTCCAAACTTTGTTCTTCTCAAATTGTTCCAACTCCTCTTTCATAGCTAGGATCCATTCTTCATCCCCAAGAGCTTCCTTGACATCTTTAGGCTCGAGTTGTGAGATGAAGGCGTTGTTGGCTCCTTTGGATGATTCTTTGCAAATTGAGGAGTTGAATCCTTCTTCTCATCATGTTTGTCTTCTTCTTGAGTAACCACCTCTTTTCCCTTTTGGGTGATGTTGAGCTTTTTTAAGAATAGGAATTACTTCACTTGCAACATCATCATTTGGGACAATATCTTTGGAATAGAGGGGTTAGTCTCAATAAACTTTACATTAATAGATTCTTATACTTTAGCAAGATCAACATTAAAAACTCTATAAGCCTTGCTAGTAGTGCTATAGCCAAGAAAGAAATCCTTGTACGATTTTAGATCAAACTTGTCGAGAGAATCTTTTGTATTCATAACAAAACAAGGATATCTGAAAATGTGGAAATACTCAATTGAAGGCTTCCTACCACACCATAGCTCATAGGGGGTTTTCTTAAGCGAAGGATGAGTAAAAACTCAGTTTTGAACAAAACATGAGGTACTGATAGCTTCAGCCCAAAACTTCTTAGGAGTATCATACTCTAGAAGCATGGTTCTATCCATTTCCTATACATAAATATTCTTCCTCTCTACAACCCCATTTTGTTGAGGTGTTTCAGGTGAAGAGAATTTATGTGCATAACCCAATTCATGACAAAAATTCTCAAAAAGCTCATTTTCAAATTCTCCCCCAAACAATCTGGCAAGAAGCTTCATTCTCAACTTGTTTACAAAAGCTCGAGAAAACATCAAGCGTATCACTCTTGGAAATGAGAAAGAAAGTCTAAGTATATCTAAAGAAATTATCGACAATAACAAGGCAATACTTGGAACCACAAAGTGATTGCATTCTCATTGGTCCAAATAGATCAATGTGAAGAACCTCAAGAGCTCTCTTAATGCTAAGGAATCCTTAGAATTTGAAGGAGGACTTAGTTTTCTTTCCTTGGGTACAAGGTTGGCATTCCTCATCCTTTTCAAAATTTAATTTAGGAAGTCCCTTGACCAAGTCATTTTTTCTCAACTTCTTCAATTGATGCATATTTACATGACCAAGCCGACGGTGCCAAAGAAAAATATCATTCGAGTTGACTACTAGGCATCCACCAACCACATGCTTAATGGAGTCAAGAACAATAACATAAAGGTTACCACTTCTAGTTCCCTTATATATAACTTGGTAGGTGAGGGAATCTAGAATCAAGCATTCAAAAGAAGTGAATAGAACAAGGTAACCATTATCACGAATTTGACTAACACTAATTAAATTTTGATGTAGGACATCCACAAAAAGAACATTCTTTATGCACAAGGATTCACCTACATCACCCTCACCTTTGAGTTTACCTTTCTTGTTGTCCCCATAGGTGACCGATCCTCCTTTCTTCTTGGTGAAATTGTTGAAATGGCTTATGTCACCAGTCATGTGCTTTGTGCAACTACTATCAACAATCTGTATACCCTTTTCCTGCAAGAAAGGAGAATATCAGTTCCCAACTCAAACTTTGGGATCCAGAGTTAACTTGGGAACCCACTTCATCTTTGGGATGGTCCCCTTAGGCTTATAAGGACAATAAGTAGAGTAATGATCATCACATTTGCAATGAGAACAAACCATAGGATTCTTAGTGCCAGAAGACTCTCCTACAAAGAAATAGGTCTCCTTGCTCTTTTTCTTACTTTTGGATTTGCTCTTGCCCTTTGACGCTCCCCCTACAAATCCCAAACCACTAGTACCACTTTGTTTGGTAGAATGATCAAGGATTTCATTTAAGGAGTTCCTCCCTTTAAGGAATTTCTATAGGGATTCTCTCACTCTATGGTTATCATCATTCAAAGAAACAATGGTAGAAGATAAACTAGATATGTCATCCCTAGCATGCACAAGATCAACCTAAATACATAAAGCTTTAGTAAGATATGAATCCTTTTCAAGAGAGATAGAAGAAACATTAGTACTAGGCAACAAAGGTCTAGAAGATAGATCATTTACTTGACTAAGAAACCTAACATTTTCATATTTTAACATTTGAATCTCTTTGAGATAGACATCTATCTCTTTTCTATGAGCATCGATAAGCAACTTAAATTCAGCATTTTCAGTTTTAAGCAAATCAAGCTCTTTAAGGAAATTTTGGTTTTCTTCCTTAAGATTTTCAATGTTTTTAAGGTAGATACCATTCTCAACTTCAACCCCATTATATTGGAGTTCAAGATCAAGGTATTTCCCTTGCAAATTATCAATACTCTCAAGGTTGGTGTTCTCATTAAATTCTAAAATTTCAAGCTTAGAATAAAGATCATCAATAATTTTTCCTAATCGTTTTGTTTTAGATTTACATTTAGAAAAAGATGAATGGGTAGAAATAAGCATGTCAATAATGGCTTTTTTAGACAATTCATGAAAGATTACCTTGCTTACCTCACCAATATCTTATCTAATAGAGGCCATGAGAGCAAGGTGGCACGCTCCATCTGCTTTTGAGCTAGAGCTTCTTGAAGATGAAGCTTCCCAAGCTGCATGAGATGCATTCTTGTATCTCTTCTCCTTCTTGTCCTTCCTTTTGTATTTTCTCTCCTTCTTGTATTCCTCTTCCTTCTTTGAGATTCCCTTGTGGTGTGACTTTCTTGACTTTGGGCATTCGCTCTTGTAATGCCCCTTTTGACCACACTTGTAGTATCTCGGAGTAGAAGAGGAGTGGGCTTGCTTTCCCTTAAAGTGTTTGCCCTTGATGTAGTTGGATTCATGCTCACTAGGGCCTTCATCTTCACTAGAGGAGGAGGGAGAAGTCTGATACGCAAGTTTTTGTTGAAGGATGACATCCTCCACTTGTTCTTTAAAAACCACTATCTTTGATCTTCTTAGCTTCCTTCTCTTCTTACTTTGCTTCTTCTTCTTACTTGTCAAGCCTAGGCTCGTGGGCTTGAAGATTGCCAATGAGTTCTTTAGTTGGGATGTCACCAAGGCTCCTCACTTCTTCAATGGAGGTGACCTTTGATTCCCATCTCTTTGTAAGGGTCCTCAAGGCCTTGGAGTTGATAACACCTCTATCCAAAGTGTTTCCCAATGCAGCCAACCCATTCACGATGACATTGAGTCTTGAATACATCTCCGCAATCCCTTCTTTCTTCCCCATCTTGAAGTTCTATAGAAGGTTGTTCAACATGTAGATCTTTGTCTCCTTGACTTGCTTTGTGCTTTCATAGGTGATGCACAACTTGTCCCAAATATAATGGGTGGTGTCCCAAGTTGAGATCTGATTGAACTCCATACATGTGAGGGATGCATAGAGGATGCTAATGGACTTGACATTGAGTTGGGCCTCTTTGAGTGCAGCTTCACTCCATGTTGCTACAGCTATGGTTGTCTCCTTATAAGGTGTTACCATCACCTTCCACATATCAAAGTTCATCCCTTGAATGTATAATGACATACACCTCTTCTAATAGAGGAAGTTTGTGCCATCAAAGACTAGAGGACGCATGGAGAAGCATCCCTCTATGTTGAGAGAACCAAGTAGGTTGTCACCCATCTTCTCGTGTCATGGGAGATTGTTGGAGAAGATCCTTGTCTCTGACACCACTTGTTGGATCTAAGGGCTCTAGAGGGGGTGTGAATAGAGCTACATAATTTCTCACAAAATAGATTAGACCTTCAAATTATATCAAAATTAGAGCAATAGCTTAATTTCAATTTGAAGTCCTATCTAATAAACATAGCAAGGATGAGAGAGATTGATAGAAAGCACTTGATAAAGGGATGTATAGTGGTTCCACACTTCAAACTAGAAGTGAGTCAGTCCACTACCTAGAGAGGTCAACCTCTAGGACTTTGTAAGTGTTTTTCTCTATATTATCACCAATATGAGTTACATCACAAGACCACCAAAGGACTTACCCATCCAACCACAAGGAGATATATACCTTACCAAAGGGCTTACACACTTAGCTTGAGTCTTCAGCCTTTAGCCTTCAGCAAGGTCTTACCCACTCAAGCTCAAGTTTTCCTCCATGAATGACTTTACTTCTCCTCTTGGATCTTTATCCTTTGCCTTCTCCTTCACCTGGAGAAGATCACCACCTCTTCATCAACCTTGAAGAGGACCGACTATAGCTCCTTCTTCACTCAATGGAGCTTGCATCACCTTTTCTTCATGTAGGAAGGGGATAGGGAAGTAATGGAAGATTGAGAGCTTTACATGCACAAGGGTGGATCTCTCTTACAATAACTCTAACTCACTCACAAATCAAAAAATGAAGTGTAAACTAGAGAGAGAAAGGGGCTCAAGTTGTAGTAGCACACTCAAGTATAGCAAGGACCTTGAATGTATGGAATGAGAAAACTTGGAATGAACTCTAAGGGGTCCGATTTATAGATGGGGGCGATCCCTTTAGTTGGGGAACACTTAGGGCTAAAATATATCCATTTTCCTCAATGCAACAAATCTATTTTCACCCCAAACAAGTCACCAATGGTTATAATTACTTTTTCTACATTTTTCATATAGTGCATTCAATCGAGTTTCAATAAAGCTAACTCGATCGATCGACTAAAAGACAAAGCCAAATTTCAAACTATCAGTCGAGTTTGTTCTGGTGAACTGGACCGATTAGCTAAAATCAAATTTGCTCAATGAGTCGGTCGGTTGATTTCTATTAATGTACAACTCGACCGATCAACCATCTTCAAAAAATCAATCATAGGATCGGTCGAGATTGTAACTTAACCGATGAACAACCTGTGATCAATTTTCTAAATTGGCTATAGAGTGATTAAACCTTGGTATAAAGTTTCCCATATATTTTTCTCATCTTAGTTACAAGTCATATCATCCATACAAGTGATTACAAAATTCTTCTAAGGTCGTTTGAAGTGATTTCCTTATTAGCACACTTGCATTGCATTTGACTTGAACTTGGACAAGCTAGGGCTTGTGTAATTTGATCCTTTTCATGTACCAAAAACCTGAAATCAATCTTGAACAAACATATTAGATACATATGAATGGGATGGTTAAGTCATTATCAAAATATGGACAATGTATAACCTTTAGGTCAACATCTTTTCCTCTTTCTCAAGTTTTATACCACATGGAATTTTTCTGATTTGTCTGATTTTGCAACGTTTATAATAAATTATTTACTGATTAGAAAAATACAAATAAAATTTAATGAATTCAAAAAATGAGATCTTTCTAATGGTGTTGTTTTTTGTCTGAATCTAATGTTTAATAATAAGTAATTTTAATGGATTATTATAAATAAGTAATAACTTACAAAGTTTATAACTAATTATTCATAAGTCAAAAAAATATAATAAAATATGTTTTGAACTTAGGAAATGGCAAAAATATGGAATAGTTTTGATAATATAAATCAAATATAAGAAAAAAAGGTAATTTTTAGGGTTTGAATAATCAATGTGAAATTGACCTAAAATCTACATATATGCTTAATAGGTTCTTTGGAGGCCTAGGCTTGGACCTAGACTTGGCTTTGGAAAGAGTAGACTCTAAAGAGAGGTAAATAACCTATCTTTGTCATTCTCTTGGTCCTATGGACATTAGCCTACACATTATCTTTTTCTTTTGGAAATTATACTTCATGTGAAGCATCTTATATTGTTATTGATCTTGTGATCATACATGGACATTATTTTGGTCTCTTTCTTATACAATGTTCATGTTGGAACATTAATTGATGACATGTGATGTCTTTTGCCCACTTATGAGGTGGATGTATAGTTTTCACTTTTGTGGTGACTAGTTTGTATAATCTGATTATACTTTCTACTTGCCTCTACATTTAACATGCTATGTGATTAAGTAGCACTAGTGTAGTATAATTATATTGCCTTTTCAACAGATGTGTATTTCTTGCTCGGGGCAGTATGCTCCTGTTATTTTTGGGATAGAGGTGGCCCCATACCCGGGTTTCAAATTTGTGATGTTTGACCCACTTTTATATATTGGGAGTTTGATAGTACATCATTCTCTATTAGGTTTCAAGTTTGTGAGATTTGGCCGCATTTGTTGTTATATTGTTCTAGGACTATGTTTATCTCACATGCATACATGTTGATGATGAAGATATGGGTTGTGTGCCAAAATTCTTTATATGTGATAGTATGGTACAATTTTAATTATTTTAATGGAAAGTATTTTGTTTGTTATTGTTCTTTCCTTTTATGCCCTCTTGGGTAGTACTTATCTATTTCGTGAGAAGCCCTTTATATTTGTTGTCCTTTACTCCATAAATTGCTCAATTTCCTTTTTAGTATGCACATACCAGCCTTTGCTGATGTTATCTATTTTTTTCTCTTCTTGCTGGGGCATGCTTCCAATCCTAGTTGAAGAACATGGAGGACATGACATAAAGATACAGATATACCTTAAGGAGTTAAAGTTAGGAGGCAAAGTTGTTCTGGTTTAGATTTCCCTCTACTTAGATCCTAATGTTGTACCTTTTATGTAAACCCTTTTTGGGAGATTATGATGTTCTTTTGTAATCTTTTGTGAAGAATTGAATATAGTATTTATTTTTATTTAACTATTACAATTTGGTTGTTTTGATTGCCATTAATTAAGATTTGAAAATTTGACACCCACTCCAAGATACCTTATGGGTGTGTTTTGACTGGAAGTTCTATTCTTCAAATTTTTAGTAGGGGGTGGATCCCCTCTCCCACTCCTTACAAAAATATCCATGCAACCACTAAACACTTGCATGCAACACATGGTGATAAAACCTAGGTGGGGTTTCGACAACATGGGTCACCACCACCCTAGAGGTTGAAACAAACATTAAGATACCTTGTCACGACCACAACAAAAGGTCATCAAACCAACAGGGTCAAAACACATCTCAAGAAGGGCAACCATCTCAACCAAACAACACCAAGGCCTCCAAGGTTGAAACAAGCATCAACTAGGACAAGTGTTGCAGTCGCAACACACCTCCAAGTGAGGTGTTGTGGTCACAACACACTTCACATGTGTTGAAGGTCAATACACATCACCAAGGTCAAAACCCTAGAAATCCTAACATCGCCACATGATGCCACCTCATCAACCAAGGTCCAAAAAGGTGCCACATAGAATCATTATATCTCTCACATGATGCTAAAGCACTAAGGACACAGTCTACATGTCAATAATTGCAAGATAACCCCTCAACATGGGTAAATTGCAACTTGGTCCAAAACAAGCATACAAGGCTCAAACATCATCAGAACATGACCAAACTGGAAACATACGATTGTCACATATTAGATAAGTATCTCAAAGTATTATATTAAGGTTCTAAGAATCTCATTAAGAAAAGCAAGCATACTTAAGCATTAAGCTACGTTAGGGGCCTTACAAATAGGGGAGGAGAGAGGAAACTGGGGTTATAAATGAGGATCACAAATGAATTCAGACAATAACATAGAATGTAATTAAATTAATCATAAGAGATGTATAAAAACTTAACTTACATGTCAAGGAAAAAAACCTAGATCCAACTGCAAATGCTAATTTCAACACAAAGTGGAAATTTCCAACATGAAAATTGTAATTCTCCTGTCCCTTTCTCAAATCTAAGCTTTGGGGGTGTAGGTGCCATTTTTGTTTCTCAGGGTGAACACATTTGATGTTTATAAGTCATTTAGAGCCTTTATAAACCCCAATGTTTACATGTAGGTTCAGGGGAACTTGTATTTTTTTACATTTTCTTAAACATTGTCAAAGGTCAGTCATTATTTGCAGTAGTCCTCCCACCTTTCAAAGAACTATGTGCAATCATTTTTGTTATACTTTTAACATATTATAGGATTTTAAACCAACCCTAATCTATGCTCGAATCTCACACCAAAATATATTATTATATAGTATTATTTAAAATTGTTCCTAATATATAAATTTTGTTGAAACTAGAGCTTTATATCGCCTAACAAAAAGAAATGACATAATTTGATAATTTCTACGGCCTTTGGACATTACATATTCATCAAGAAAGACTCACCACTCTCTCACTCGGTAGTATTCAATACTCTTGTCCCAGTCTAGATCAACCATCATAACTCTTCCTTATACACATAGGCCAAGAAATCTACTTGATACCTTTTTTTTAGTAAAGTCAGGAAGTTTTCATTCTTGTAAGAAAATTCAAAATTGAACTACAATCACTAACCAAATATTTTCTAACTTTGTGTATAATCACTTGACGGTAAACCAAAACTATGCTAACACAAAGACAAAGGGGATCACAAATGGAATTGGTGGATAGAATCATTGATAAGACTAAATGAGATCGAGACTGTGACTAGTAAATATGAGAGAGGCCAAGACTAACAAAGATGAGATCGAGACAGTGACTAGTAAATACTACTTTTTGCAAGTGCTTTGCATGTGAACTTTTATACTTAACCTTTTATAGAATTGATGTAATTTAGATTATTTTATTACCCTCAATCTCATTGTCCATCTTCTTTTTAAGTGATTATGGCTCACCCAAATGTTGTTTGAGTCCGAGATTATGTTTTTAAATAGATCTCTCTCACCTTTGGTTTAAGAGTCTCCATCCATATTTTCTTGTCTATAAGCTCTATTTATGAGTATTTATGTATGTACTTTCTTAGACTCATTGGAATCCTAGTTTTAAGGGTTCCATATTGAAATGTGTCTGAAGTTGATCATATGTCTATTATTTGATTATGAGTCTTTCTTTTCTCAAGAAAATATCAAATTAGTACAACATTTTGCATTATTTCATTAGTAGGAAAGAACTTTTGTGATATTATATATTTGGAAGAAATCATCTTTTCTTGAAGTAATTAAGTATACTTCATGTGATTAATTTTAAAAAATCAATGGGTTCCTTTGAATAATATAAGAAAAAATATACTTATGTATACATATGAACTTTAGTTGAACAATTTCATATTGGATGCATTAGTTTTACAAATGCAATGAGGATCAATTCAATTGACTAAATATTTTATACAAATATTTTAATTATTTTCCTCCATTATATCTAATCATTATATGTTATACATCTTAATTCGCTTTGTTAAAAATAATTGAGTATTTATGCGATTATCATTTCTAATGATATCATTGGTAAAATTATAACAATTATAGTTGGATGTACAGTCATACATATACGAGCAATCATTCATCTATTTAACTTAATAATTCATATTACACGAAAAATATCTAAAAAGGAAACAATGTCTATATCCTAAGTTACATTCACTAAATGGTCATGTGTATACTTACACACATAACTTTTATGATCCTACATTCACACACAAAAATTCACTCCAACCAGTCTTATAACTTTTCATTATCAAATGAACTATGAAGTTATGCATCATAAGAAGGGAAATTCAAGTTCATACCTCTTTTGTATAGAGGAAACAATGTATAAAACATGGTGTATACGTACATGTTTCTATGTGGTAAGGTAATAATGATGATCAAATACCCTTGCAATGAACTCAATGATTTGATTGTATACTTTTGTGTTATCTGATAACGTAACTAAATGGTATCTTATCTTTTATATGTAACTTATAATGATTTTATATAAAGATACAAAAAATTTGCTTAACATCATGTGTTTATTTGACAATCATATCATGAAACACATCTCTTATATTCTTAGACAAATTTACCAGATACAAAATCCACCACTTCTTAGTATATCTAATAACCTTAGATTTAGGTTAATTTTTCATTAACAAATTTTTATGTTTGTTTTCATGTACAAAAACTTGTATTTATTGCACTATTTAGAATTTCATAGTCAATACACATTTGTTCCCCAAACACACATTTAACTTTCTAAATATTTTCTAAATATTGATATAATTTCCTTTGGTGGAATCTATAAACCCAACCCTACATGGTATAACATTTTTCATAAAAATACAAAGGACAATAATGAAATCATAAAGGTAACTGACGTTTCCATGATAAAACATGAATATATCCTTATTTAAAAACACACTTCATAAGGTACCCCATGTTCAAAACACATGAGCTACATTCATTCTTTGAATAAATTACCTCAATAGTTTGAATAGTTTGTAATGTTCTATAGCAATGATGGTTGATAGTCAGTGTGGAATTTACATTTATAAAGCTAGGGGATTTCTAATTTCCTACTATAATTGTATTTGTATTCAATCATGATCATAACATTGTGGTTTTATATAAAAACAATATTTCACACACCCTTATCTATTTATTTGTTTTACCATTATATGATTACAATTTATATCTTCGAATTGATTCTTAGATTCAAATATCCCATCACTTTTGTAGTGACTTGTTAAGCCAAAAATAATCCATGATCACTGATCAAAAGTAAGTTTTTACTCATGTAATAACTTGATAAAATTTGAGATTTGTGCATATATTGTAAATACTTCCTTGCCAAATATATCAATATTGCAATAAAACATAATATTACACAATAATAGAAGTTGTATTTTCTTTTTTTTGTGTCAATAACAAATACCTTGAACTCTATCATTTTATGTCAACTATAATTTCAACTAGATAATCACATAAAAATAAAAATATATTAGCTGAAAGTTGTTCTTAATTAGGTAGAAATGTCACATGTAACTTAATAAGCTAAAGAACATGGAAATTCTTTTACAATATATATTTGTTAAGTTGTTTTTATATAACGTTGCTATTTTATCATAAAGATATAACCAATCAACATGATTTGGATGTTGTAGATTATTATCAAAGTAAAAATATTTAATGAATTAAACCTTTTCTTGTTGAGTAAAATATTTTCGTTTTTGAGATCACTAAAACAAAATACCAATATCTAACACAAAATATACATCCTTTACAGGTGTACATAATGGTTATAAACATAAATATGGTAAGCAATAGTTGAAACCCATTCCATCACCTTGTGAAAATGTTAAAACTGTTGACCTAGAGGTTATACATTGTCCATATTTTGATAATGACTTAACCATTCAATTCATATGTATCTAATATGTGTATTCAAGATTGATTTCAGGCTTTAGGTACATGAAAAGGATCAAATTACACAAGCCCTATCTTGTCTAAGTTCAAGTCAAAAGTAATGCAAGTGTGCTAATAAGGAAATCACTTCAAACGACCTTAGAAGAATTTTGTAATCACTTGTATTGATGATATGACTTGTAACTAAGATGAGAAAAATATGTGGGACACTCAGAACCAAATTTTAATCACTTTATAGACAAATTAGAAAATCAATCATAGGATGTTGATCGGTCGAGTTCTAATCTTGACCGATCCCATGGAGGGATTTTCTAAAGATGGCCATCGGTCAAGTTGTGCAATCAAAGAACTCGACCGTACAACTTACTGACCAAATATGATTTTGGCTAATCGATCGAGTTTCCTAGGACAAACTCGACTGATAGTTTGAAAATTGGGTTTGTCTTTTAGTCGATCGGTCGAGTTACCTTTATTAAAACTCGATCGAATGCACTGTACGTAAAATGTAGAAAAAGTGATTATAACTGTTGGTGACTTGTTTGGGATGAAAATAGATCCATTGCCTTGAGGAAAATGGCTATATTTTGGCCCTAAGTGTTCCCAACTCAAGGGAGCACCCCCAACTATAAATAGGACCCTTGGAGTTCATTCCAAGTTTTCTAATTCACTACATTCAAGGTCCTTGCTATATTTGAGAGTGATACTACTCCTTGAGCCCCTTGCTCTCTCTAGTTACATTTGATTTCGTGATTTGTGAGTGAGTTAGTCTTATTGTAAGAGAGCTCCACCTTTGTGCATGTAAATCTCTCAATCTTCTACTACTTCCTTATCCACTTCTTACATGAAGAAAAGCTGAAGCAAGATACATCGAGTGAAGAAGGATATGTAGCTAATCCTCTTCAAGGGTGTTTAAGAGGTGGTGAACTTCTCCAAGTGAAGGAGAAGGCAAAGGCTGAAGATCCAAGAGGAGAAGCAAAGTCCTTCAAGACAAAAGACTTGAGCTTGAGTGGGTAAGACCTTGGTGAAGGATGAAGACTAAAGCTAAGTGGGTAATCTCTTTGGTAAGGTGGATATATCCTTGTGGTTGTATGTGTATGTCCTTTGGTGGTCTATTGTTGTATAATATAGAGAAAAACACTTGCGAAGTTCTAGAGGTTGACCTCTCTAGGTAGTGGACTGACTCACTTCTAGCTTGAAGTATGGGACCACTCAACATCCCTTTGTCAAGTGCTTGCTATAAATCTCTCTCATACTTGCTATTATTGTTAGATAGGACTTTAAATTGCCATTAAGCTATTGTTCCTAATTGATATAATTTGAATGTCGAATCTATTTTGTTAGAAATTTTGTAGCTCTATTCACTCCCCCTCTAGAGCCCTTAGATCCAACAAGTAGTATTAGAGCTAAGGATCTTCTCAAACAATCTCCCATGAGATGAGAAGATGGGAGACAACCTACTTGGTTCACTCAACCTAGAGGGAGGCTTCTCCATGCGTCCTCTGGTCTTTGACTGCATAAACTTCCTCTATTGGAAGAGGCAGATGCAGTTCTACATTTAAGGGTTGAACTTTGATATGTAGAAGGTGATGACCACACCTTACAAAGAGCCAAATGGAGCTATTGCAACATGGAGTGAAGCTTCTCTCAAGGAGGCTTAACTAAATGCAAATGCAATTAGCATCCTCTACGTAGCTCTCACCCCCACGAAGTTCAATCAGATCTCATCATGGGACACCACCTATGAGATTTGGAACAAACTATGCATCACATATGAAGGCACAAAGAAAGTCAAGGAGGCAAAGATCTACATGTTGAATAGCCTCTTAGATAACTTCAAGATGAGAAAGAAAGAAGGCATTACGTATATGTATTCAAGGCTAAATGTCATCAACAACGGGCTGGTTGAATTGGGCAACACATTGGATAGTGGCATCAACTCAAAGATCTTGATAACTCTTCCAAAGAGGTGGGAGACAAAGGTCACCTCCATTGAAGAAGTTAGGAGCCTTGGTGACATCCCAACTGAAGAACTCATTGGCAATCTTCAAGCCCATGAGCCTAGACTTGACAAGAAAGAAGAAGCAAAGCAAGAAGAGAAGGAAGCCAAGAAGATCAAAGATAGTGCTTTCAAAGCACAAGTGGAGGCTGTCATCCTTCAACAACAACTTACTTATCGAACTTCTCCCTCCTCCTCTAGTGAAGATGAAGGCCCTAGTGAGCATAAAGCTAACTACATCAAGGGCATGTACTTCAAGGGAAAGCAAGCCTCTTCCTCCTCTACTTTGAGATGCTACAAGTGTGGTCAAAAGGAGCACCTCAAGAGTGAATGCCCAAAGTCAAGAATTTCTCTCCACAAGAGTAGCTCAAGGAAAGAATATGATTATAAGAAGGAGAGAAAGCACAAGAGGAAGGACAAGAAGGAGAAGAGGCACAAGAATGCAACTTAAGCGTCTTAGGAAGCTTCATCTTCAAGCAACTCTAGCTTGGATGAAGATAGAGAGTGCCACCTTGCTCTCATGGCCTCTAAAAGTGAAGACATTAGTGAGGTAAGTGAGGTAAGAAAGGTAAGATTGCATGAATTGCATAAAGAATATATTATTGACATTCATGTTACTACCCGTTCATCTTTTTATAAATGTAAATCTAAAAGAAAATGATTAGGAAAAATTATTGATGATCTTTATGCTAAGCTTGAAATTTTGGTATTGAATGAGAAATCCAACCTTGATAGTATTGATAAGTTGTAAGGGAAATACCTTTATCTTGAACTCCAATATAATGGGTTTGAAGTTGAGAATGGTATCTACCTTAAGAACATTGAGAATCTTAAGGAAGAGAACTGAAATTGCATTAAAGAGCTTGATTTGCTTAAAACTGAAAATGCTGATTTTAATTTTCTTATTGATGCTCGTAGAGAAGAGAGAGATGTCTATCTCAATGAGATTAAAATGCTAAAATATGAAAATGCTAGGTTGCTTAGTCAAGTAAATGATCTATCTTCTAGACCTTTATTGCCTAGTACTAATGTTGCTTCTATCTCTCTTGAAAAGGATTCATATCTTACTAAAGCTTTATGTCTTTAGGATGATCTTGTGCATGCTAGGGATGACATATTTAGTTTATATTCTACCATTGTTTCTTTGAATGATGATAACCATAGATTGAGAGAATCCCTACAGAAATTCCTCAAAGGGAGGAACTCCTTAAATGAAATCCTTGACCATTCTACCAAACAAAGTGGTCTAGTGGTTTGAGATTTTTAGGGGGAGCCTCAAAGGGCAAGAGTAAGGCTAAATGTAAGAAAAAGAGCAAGGAGACCTCTTTATTTATAGGAGAGTCTTCGAGCACTAAGAATCCTATGGTTTGTTCTCATTGCAAATGTGATGATCATTATTCTACTTATTGTCCTTACAAGCCTAAGGGGATCAACCCAAAGATGAAATGGGTCCCAAAGCTAATTCCGGATCCCAAAGTTTATGTTGGGAACCAACATTCTCCTTTCTTGCAAGAAAAAGATAGATGGATTGTTGATAGTGGCTGCACAAAGTACATGATCAGTGACATAAGCCATTTCAACAAATTCACAAAGAAGAAAGGAGGATCCGTCACCTTTGGGGACAACAAGAAAGGTAAAGTCAAAGATGAGGGTGATGTAGGTGAATCCTTATGCATCAAGAATGTCTTTTTGTGGATGGCCTACATCACAATTTAATAAGTGTTAGTCAACTTTTTGATAATGGTTACCTTGTGCTATTTACTTCTTTTGAATGCTTGATTCTAGATTTCCTCACCTGCCAAGTTATATATAAGGGAACTAGACGTGGTAATCTTTATGTTATTATTATTAACTCTATTAAGCCTATGGTTGGTAGATGCCTAGTAGTCAATTCGAATGATATTTCTCTTTGGCACCGCCGACTTGGTCATGCAAATATGCATCAATTAAAGAAGTTGAGTCAAAAAAGACTTAGTCAAGGGACTTCCTAAATTGGATTTTGAAAAGGATGATGAATGCCAACCTTGTATACAAGGAAAACAAACCAAGTCCTCCTTCAAATCCAAATGTGTCCTTAGCACTAATAGAGATCTTGAGCTTCTTCATATTGATCTATTTGGACATATGAGAACACAATCATTTCGTGGTTCCAAGTATTGCCTTGTTATTGTCGATGATTTCTCTAGATATACTTGGACCTTCTTTCTCATTTCCAAGAGTGATATGCTTGATGTTTTCTCTAGTTTTTGTAAATGAGTTGAGAATGAAGCTTCTTGCCGAATTGTTACCATCCGTAGTGATCATGGGGGAGAATTTGAAAATGAGATTTTTGAGGATTTTGTCAAGAATCGAGTTATGAACAAAACTTCTCATCACCTCAAACACCTCAACAAAATGGGGTTGTAGAGAGAAAGAATAGGTCTTTATAGGAGATGACTAGGACCATGCTTCTTGAGTATTATAATCCTAAGAAGTTTTGGGATGAAGCTGTCAGTACCTCTTGTTTTGTGCAAAATTGTGTTTTTACTCATCCTTGGCTTAAGAAAACCTCCTAGAGACATGGCATGGTAGAAAGCCTTCTATCAAGTATTTCAACATTTTCAGATATCCTTGTTTTGTTTTGAATACGAAAGATTCTCTTGACAATTTTGATCCAAAATCGTACAAGGCTTTCTTTCTTGGATATAAAACTACTAGCAATGCTTTTAGAGTCTTTAATGTTGATCTACCTAAGATAGAAGAATCTATTAATGTAAAGTTTATTGAGACTAACCCCTCTATTCCCAAAGATATTGTTCAAAATGATGATGTTGCAAGTGAAGTAATTCCTATCCTTAAAGAACTCAACATCGCTCAAAAGGGAAAAGAAGTGGCTACTCAAGAAGAAGATAAAGATGATGAAAAGAAGGATCCAACTCCCCAGTTTGCAAAGAATCATCCAAATGAGATGCTTTTAGGTGATCCATTTGAAAGAGTGAAGATGTGGGCTGCATTCAACAAAGAACAAGCAAACAACTCTTTCATCTCACAACTAGAGCCTAAAGATGTCAAGGAAGCTCTTGTGGATGAAGAATGGATCCTAGCTTTGCAAGAGGAGCTGGAATAATTTGAGAAGAACAAAGTTTGGACCCTTGTGCTAAGACCAACTGATAGAAAGATCATTGACACCAAATGGGTCTACCGCAACAAGCTAGATAAAAGCAGAAAAGTGGTAAGGAACAAAGAAAAGTTAGTGGCTCAAGGCTACAATCATCAAGAAAGTATTGACTTTGATAAAATGTATGCACCTGTAGCTAGACTTGAGTCCATTCATATGTTGCTTTGCCTTTGCAGTCTGGAGTTGTTGTGCCAGGTCCTATGGATGAAGCAAATGCTCCAAGACTTTAACATTCATTTTGATTCTTCTCCTATCTATTGTGATAATACTATTGCAATGAACTTGTCTTACAATCCTATATTGCATAGTAGATCTAAATATATAGAGGTTCACCATCACTTTCTTTGTGATCACATTTCCAAGAAGGATATTTATATCACGCATGTGGACACAAAAAATCGGTTGGCGGACATTTTTACTAAACCACAAGCAAGAGAGCAATTTAACTTTATTTGATCAAAATTGATTATAACTTCTTTGAATGATTCTGATATGCCTTCTAGCTAGTAGTCATCTATCCTATTTGTTTTGCATCTATCTTGATCATCTTTACTTGCTAATATGTTAAAAATTGGTTTTTCATGTTCATTTTGCCTTGTTTTTTCTTGTTTTTGGGTATTTTTTGCAAACGTAGGTTTTATTACAAAATAATACCCAATGATGAGTGATATGTACCTAAGTATGTTTAATATACATAATGGACTTGAAAAATAAATTTAAATCAGCACTCAAATGGCTAGAAATTAAGTTTGATGGTTTTAGGTCAGGTTGTCCATCAGTCGAGTTTCCTCAGGAAAAACTCGACCAATCCATGGACGAGAGCTTTTTTAAAAAGGGCCAATCGATCGAGTTTGCACTTTACAGAACTCGACTGATCGCCAGGATGAAGCTACTTAAGTTGGATTCGGCCGACTATTCTCCCTCTCAACTAGAGAAAAGTCGACTGATTCCACTCTCTCAAGCCCTAAGCTCTCAACCCTCAACCTTCCCTCCCCTCAGCTAGCCCTAATATGGCCTAGAGAGACCTTCCTAGACCTACCCCCTAGCTAAACCTAGGTGTGTGAACATTTTTTGTGGTGTGTTTGGTGTTTTTGATCTTTTCTTCCTCTCCATTTTGCCTCCATGGTTTCAAATAGAAGGAAGAGAGCCGCCCCTAGAAGTAAACCATCCTCCTCCTCATCCTCCCGCTTGATTCCTTTCGATGAGACCTTCTTTGTCTCAAATGCGGCTATTAATTAGTATAAGGATCTTCTTACAAAAAGTCATTTTCCATTTAGAGAACCTTTTTGAGCCTAGTCCTAGGCGCCAAGCTATCATCGATCAAGTGGCAAGATTGGTTTCCATTCACCACCTATCTGCCCTGGGTGTCGAGCGTGAGTTCTTTCACAATTCCATGACAAGCACAAAAGCCGTTCATGAATTCTATGCAAATTTGCTTTGAAGTTATGACTCCCTTGTACCCCCTCTGAATACTCAAGTCATCCTTACATCAATGATATCCAGGAAGAAATTCCAAATCTCATAGGATATCTTGAACATCTTTTTGTCTGCTGCCAATGAGAATGACTCCTGGCGTAAGGATTATGGTGAGTATTTTGACCTTCTTGACCCCAAATGTTTCTACAAGCAATACGAGATCACTCTTCCTGATATCCATCACTACTTGAATAAACCTGAGGATCTCTACAAAAAGAAGAGAACCCTACCCTCCTCCTTGTTAGATCTCAAGAAGCATATATTAGCCCTAGGGGTCAACTACATCATCCACCCCAAGAAAAACAAAACGGATATTGTAGAAAACATTGCGGTGATAATTTACTACATCTTAGAGAATTCCAGAGTCAAGTGGTCTAGATACATCCTCCACCACATGACTTGCTTTGACTTTAGAAAGAATAGCCGTGGAACCCATCCTCCATATCCAACCCTGATATGTGATCTTTTCTAGTTCACCACTGAGAAATTGCTCTTCCATGACTTCCACTACATACATGTCTAGAAGGGAGTGTGTATTAGTGAGACCACTATTCAAAAGTCTATGCCTATCCTTTCCTCCACCACACATGGTGCCTCACCCTCTGCCTCTACCTCAACTGCACCTGCCTCTACCTCAACCAGAGCTCCTCCACCTCCTCAACCTAACCAACCTAGTCGTGCCTCATTCTGTGTGTCCAATGAAGCCATCACGGGTTATATGATACACCAACATGCATACAACCTTCAGGTCTAGGAGCATCTGCACCAATATTTATGTTTAATCATATCCAACATAAACTTATCCTATGCACACCCATACCCCGCCTACCAGCCATACCCTTGTGGTGATTATGCATCCTATGCATACAATCACTTCTACCCTACCCTTCCACCTGCACCTAAGCCTTCTGCTGCTGCTCCCACACCCTCTACTACTGGTGGACCTAATCCAATCATCTTGTCTCTACCTACTGGCCCCTTCGCCACTCTACTTGCCAGCCTTGGCAATTCTTCTCCTTCCTTCCCTCATGCCAATGAGCTCTATGCTCTTGGTATGACTTGGGATGAGAAGAATGCTCGTTGGCCCGATCATTGCTTCAGACCTTCTGTTGATGAAGAGATGCCTGACCAGGTTGATGACGAGACTACTGATGCTGATGAGGATGTCAGTGATGGTGATGATAATGGTGCTGCATCTGATGATGGTGATGGATCTGGTGGTTCTAATAGTGACTCCAGTGATGAAGGCGATGTTGCTGCATCTTCAGATGGATATGATGACTATGAGCCGGATGCTGAGGATGATGATCTTGTGGATATAGATAGCTTAGGCTTCTAGATGTTCTTAGTTTTTAGTCTAGTTTGCTGATCATATATATCTTTCTAGGCTATTTTGTATTGGAAATATCTGGGCACATGATCTGAGTTGTACTATTTTATCTTTAGTTGTCATCGCTTTTGACTTGTAGTTGTTCTTATGAGAACTTGCCTTCTGAGTTGTAATCTATGTTTTGTGCACTATTACTCTTTGATCTGTTATATCTTATGAGTTGGTGACATTTTTCACCACATTTTGATTATGAATTAGCATGTTTGGTTCTCTCGTCTCTGTTTGATTAATTTTTTTGAGTTTGCATGTTTGGATATCTTCTTGGTTGTGTTTGGAGAAGACCTTCTTGTATGCTCTTCTACCCGCCTTACCTTTTTGATAATGTCAAAAGGAGGAGAGAGATTCAATGTCTTGAAACTCAACCATATTGCTTTCATAGCGTATGAGCTCCTTTTCTTGTTCATTATATGCTTTATTATGTGACTTGCTAAAGGACCATATAGGACATGCATGCTTTATTGCTTTGTGTAGATAGACTAACTATGCATGTTAAAGTAAGCATAGATTGAGGGGGAGAAATTCACATTGTTCAAATCTTGAATACCCCAAATTCACAAGGCAAAGGTATAATTTCAATATCCTTTTCAATATGTTTAAGGAATGGTTTGTCATTGTCAAAAAAGGGGAGAATGCTGACCTAGAGGTGATACATTGTCCATACTTTAATAATGAATTAACCATTCCATTCATATGTATCTAATATGTGTATTCAAGATTGATTTTAGGCTTTAGGTACATGAAAAGGATCAAATTACACAAGCCCTAGCTTGTCCAAGTCAAGTTAAAAGCAATGCAAGTGTGCTAATAAGGAAATCACTTCAAATGACCTTAGAAGAATTTGATAATCACTTGTATTGATGATATGACTTGTAACTAAGATGAGAAAACACTACTATAAAAATGGCTTATAACGTCACTTTTAAATGCGTCGTTTGTATAAATACACTGACACCTAAACAATACAATGTCAGTTTATAATATAAACCGACATCAATCTGTGAAGGGCGACCAGACACAGGTATCGCTTTTATTCAGTGTCGGTTCCTTAATAACAAACCGACACATAAAATTAACTGCCAAATCCAAAATTTGCAGCGAAAAAATTACCTCCAAAATTTAACATATGGCGTCGGTTATTAACTGATAAACCGATGACTAATGGTTATTCACGAAACAGAAATTGGGCACATTTTGGTCGTCAGTTTTACAACAGTGACCGACGCTTATGGGTTTTCCCGCGCTGTCCGCGGGAATTTTTTCACACCCTTTGAGCATCGGTTTTTGATATAAACCGACGACTATGGTCATTAATCGAGAACAATTTTTTTAATCGACATATGTAGATAGACGTCGGTTTTTTTCTAGTTAAAACCGATGACTATCATTGATAATAAGTGTTAGTTTTTCTGTAGAACCGACACCTTTAGTTTTATGTGTCAGTTTTATTTAATAACCGACACCTAATGTTAACTTAATAGCACCCGCGCGAGCCTGACTCTTCCGCTTTCTCTGTTTCATTCATCTCGATTTTGAGGGTTTAAGCTCCGACGACGATTCCTCTGCTCACCGCTCCTGTGCCGCCGCTCGCCTCCACCACCGCCGTTTACTGGTCCTCCGGCCGTTGCGCTCCAGGCCGGCCGCCTCCCTAGCTCAATCGCCTGCCCTCTCTGCTCTCCACCCTCTCTGCTCACTGCCCACCTCGGCCGTCCGCCGCCCTAGCTGCATGCGGTACCTCTCTGCTCGCCACCCTCTCTGCTGCCCGCCCTCTCTGCTCGCCGCCCACCTCAGCGCCATTACCACTCACCAATAGTTGCGGTGCCGGCGGCTAGTCAAGGGACAAGAGGCAACTTGGGTTCAGCCACTGGACCTGTGAAGGATCTTCATCTTTTGCAAGGTGGAGAGGAGCTTGTCTGCCTGGATTCTGCTTGTCGAAAGGTGAGGAACATGTTACTTTGGAACCTTCACCCTACTCCTGCTGTTTGCTTTGCATGATTTTTGATTCGTCTCATTACAAAACAACATCCTAGAACTGATAGATTCAGTCCCTTCTTAGGGACTTGTCTTCCTCATTTAGAGTGATCCTGAAAGTCTTACCTACTAAAATGCAAGCTTATCTGCCACAATGATTGGAGGAACATAATTAGCATATCTTCTTACATGCTATTTGTATCCCTAGAAAATAACGTTCTATGGTGTGACAGAGTGAACTAGGTATGGATCCCAAGTAGATGAAGTGGGTATTAGGGAACATGACATATAAATGTTGAAAGTTGTCTGCTCTTTACTCTTTTAATGCTGAAACATGAGATCTTTCTGTTGCTTTTCTACCTTTCATGCATTAGATTTTAGTTCAAAGATGACACAATTTATATTATAATTAATCTCTTTCAAAGAAGAATGTATGAATCTATATTTACATTATAAATAATATATTTCAAAGAAGAATGTATGAATCTATATTTCAAATCAATGCATGGTATTTCATGGTCTCTCTTCCGAATGAGTTTGGTTACAAATATCTGTATATCAGGTTAAGGACATGTTTATGTTGTGACATGTTGAGTTTTTTTCTATGTTATACCCACCACGATTTGTGTTATAAAATAATATATTGATTAATTTAGGAAGCATTGATATGTTGTTATGGCTGTCCACAAGTGTTTTTATAAGAAAATTGTGTGTTGAATGAGGTTGTGAACAAGGGACTGGTGTTATATTATGTTGGCCTAGAAACCCGTCCAAGATTTACTCATTAGGAGTAAATCTTGGATAGTCCCCAATTTGGGACTGTTCTTGAACACCTAATCTCACTTAGGATGTAAGTGTATAATGTGTATTTGGTTTTCAAGAAAATTCCGGTAGCATATCCCCATTTGTTCTCTAAGTACATATGTACTTGGAGAACAACGGGGAAATGTTGCCGAAATTTTCTTGAAAACCCAATACACATTATACACTTACTAGTGAGATTAGGTGTTCAAGAATGGGATAGGTGGTGCATATTTATTATATATAAGAATGACATCACATGTATAAACCCTAAAGTTTTAACCATAAACTCTAATCTGTTTACCCTAGACCCTAATCTTGTTGTAATATATACTTATTTTCTCTTTGATCATAGAATTGATAGATCATGGATGTCCATTCGCAATCGCTGCACCCCATAGTTTATTTCTGGTCTTGATCAGTTTATTAGATTTGCCGAGGAACATAGGAAACAACATGGAGATAGGTTCTACTATCCATGTAGGCATTGCGGTAACAACTTGAAAGTTAGTATTGGTGACGAAATCAGAAGTCATGTCATGTGTAACAGGATTGTATAAGGCTATACAGAATGGCATTGTCATGGAGAGATTTCAAACCTGAAACCAGTGGATGTCGATAGCAGTGCTTGAGTGGAAGAAGAAATTGCCTTCGATGACGTAGATGTGAACGAATAAGTTCCAGTAGACATCATTGATACGATGCTGGATAGTTGTGGGGGTAGAGCACACAAAAACTGATCCACCTCCCATGTTTAGAAACATTGTGCATGATGCTGAGATACCGTTATACACGGGTTGTAAGTTTATGAAGCTTAGAACTGTGTTGAGATTGTATAAACTAAAAGCTAACAATCTATGGAGCGACAAAAGCTTCACGTCATTGTTGTGTTTGTTGAAAGAAATTCTTCCTGAAGGAAATGAGCTGCCGATCTCAACATACCGGTTAAAGAAATTGTTGTGCCCAATGGGAATGGAGGCCAAGAAGATACATGCATGTAAGAATGATTGTGTATTATTTCAAAAGGACTATATGGATTTGAAAGATTGTCCGAAATGTGGTGCGTCAAGGTATAAATTGACGACTTCGGGGGAGTCCAAAACTGGTTCTCCTACCAAGGTGATGTGGTATCTACGGTTTCAACGCTTGTTTGACAATCCTATAGATGCGAAGAATTTGAGGTGGCATGCAGATGTTAAGAAAAATAATAATGGGATCCTACGACATGCGTCTGATTCCCCACAGTGGAAGAAGATTGATTTATTGTACCCTGAATTCGGTGAAGAGGACAAGAATCTAAGACTTGGGCTTTATACATATGGGATGAATCCGTACAGGACATTAAGCAGCCAACATAGCACTTGGCCAGTTATGCTTGTTATATACAATCTTCATCCCTAGTTGTGTATGACAAATAAGTATGTTATGCTGTCATCTTTGATATCGGGCCCTAAACAACCAGGAAATGATATCGACATTTATCTTGAACCTATGATTGGTGACTTGAAGAAGCTCTGGGGTGAAGGTGTGATGACCTACGATGCTTCACGAAGAGAGACATTTTGTTTGCACGCTATGTTGTTTTGCATTTTGAATGACTTTCCAGCATATGGGAATTTGTCTGGATATAGTGTCAAAGGATCTAAAGCATGTCCTATATGTGAAGAGAACACTAATTCAATATGACTAAAACATGGCGACAAGACTATATATCTTTCTCATTAAATATTTCTTCCAAAATTTCATCCGTATCGTAGGTTGCACAAAGCATTCAATGGACAGAATGATGAACGTAGTGCACCTAAACATATATCAGGGGAGGATGTTTATGAAAGAGTGAAAGACATCGCCAATGAATTTGGTAAGAGATCACAATGTATGATGGCCACAAGGAGTGACAAGTCTTTATTCAAGAAGAAGTCGATATTTTGGGATCATCCTTATTGGAGTTCTTTGACAGTCCGACATTGTATCGATGTCATGCACGTTGAGAAAAATGTATGTGATAGCGTCATCGGTACTCTGTTGAATATACCAGGTAAGACGAAAGATGGGATAAAATCAAGAATGGACCTACGTGAAATGGGAATAAGGATAGAATTAACATAAGTAGTTAGTAGCGATCGGAGAACATACTTATCTCCCGCTTGTTACATGTTGTCCAGAAAGGAGAAGAAAGCATTTTGTGAATGTTTGGTAAATGTTAAGGTGCCACTGGGTTACTCATCCAACATCTGTACATTGGTATCAATGAAAGATATGAAGTTGATAGGTATTAAATCTCATGATTGTCACACTCTAATGCAACAAATATTGCCTGTGGCAATTAGATCTATATTGCCGAAGCATGTAAGGTTTGCAATCACCAGATTTTGTTTCTTTTTCAATAGTCTGTGCATCAAAGTTATTGACCCTGATACTCTCGATAATTTGCAAAGAGAAGTGGTTGTTACCCTATGTCAGCTTGAGATGTATTTTTCTCCGTCATTCTTTGATATCATGGTACATCTTGTTGTCCACTTGACTAGGGAAGTGAAAATGTTGGGACCAGTTTTCTTGCATTGGATGTATCCCTTTGAACGATACATGAGCATTTTTAAAGGTGATGTTCAAAACCGTTATCGGCCTGAAGGGAGTATTATTGAGGGTTATGTGGCGAGAAAGGTTATGGATTTTTGCAATGACTTTCTGAGTGGTAATGATGCTCTCATGAATGACAAGAATATTGAGGAGCATTTTGGCAAAGGAGTTTTGGGATCACGAGTGAAAGTAATCAGCCGTGAGTAGTTGGAGCAAGGTGACTTATATATTTTACACAACATCGACGAAGTGAGTGTTTATATCGAGGAACATACCAATTTCATCAAGAGACAATATCCTCGATCCAATTCAATGTGGCTTTCTAGAGAGCATAACAAGACATTTATTAAGTGGTTTGAAGATAAAGTCTTACATCAACTATCTCAAACACCAGATAATCTTACTGAAACCATCAAATGCCTCGCCTTTAAACCAAAATTGAATGTTATGTCTTATGAAGGGTTTGACATAAATGGTTTCTCATATTACACAAAGCGTCAAGATGATAAGAGTGTCGTCCAAAACAACGAGGTCACCCTTCAAGCGTCTTCATTATTTTTTGCAAGTGCAAAGGATAAAAGTCCACATGAAGCTAAAATGTCATATTGTCATTGAAGACATATGGGAGTTTAACTATGTAGATTTCAGAATTATGCTCTTTAAATGTAATTGGGTTGACAACAACAAAGGAGTTATAGTGGATGAATTGGGTTTCACGTTAGTGAACTTTGAAAAGATTGGTGAGAAGGGTGAACCATTCATATTGGCATCACAGGCGAAACAAGTATTTTATATCGATGATCCTGCAAATTATAAATGGTCGGTTGTTCTTCATGGTAAAAGATAGTTCGTTGAAGATCCTATAGATGAAGAAGAGTACTATGATAAGTATGATGACTCCAGTCCATTCTCAGTTGGGTTGCCAACACCACCAAACATTGAAGCTGGGGATCACAATGACTTATATGTTCGCGGGGATCATAATGAAGGATTGTTAATTGATAAAAGATCACAATATTAGAGGCATGGATGTTTATATTTTTATTATGTTTTATTTTTCTGAATGTGAACTTTACAATGTGAATGTGGACTTTACAATGTGAATTACTTTACAATGTGAATGTGAACTTTACAATGTGAATGTGAACTTTATAATGTGAATTACTTTACAATGTGATGTGTACTTTACAATGTGAACTTTACAATTAGTGTTACTTTACAAGGTGAAATTTATAATTTGAATGTGAACTTTCAGATGGCTGAGCATTCCCATGATGACTGTGTTGATGATCACCGTGAGGGTGAGGACGTGATTGCGCCGCCTGGCAATGTTAGTTAATTTTAATTATGAATATATCCCTAAGGTTTCTATCTATATGTTCATTTGTAATTATATCATGTAAGTGTTTTTTTAAATCAAATTTTAGGCTGGTGATGTACCCCCTTAAGTTGTTACAACACTTGATGAGCAAAAAAAAAATTGAGAAAGTGAGGGGCATCACAATGATGAATAAGTTAATACATCAAAGGGGCAATGGACCCAAATTGGTTGTGGATTTCGATCAGGCAGGAAATCCATATGGAGTGAACTGCAACTCATTTGTTTCATATCTTGGGGTTCTTACTCGCAGCCATTGCAGTCCTATCCTAGAATCATGGCATAAAGTTCCTAAGGAGAAGAAAGACCACATAAGGAAGGAACTATGCATGAGTTATTATTATTTGTAACTCTATTTGTGTAGATTACTAATTTTTAGGATACTAGTTAATAGCAATTCTATTTAATTTTCATAGCATATTTGATCTGGATGAAAAGTTGCATCGTAAATGTGTGATGCAACGTTGTGGGAGGGTGCTAAGGAACTATAGGACCAATCTCACCCGAGATTACATACACAATGCTGAGAATAGGTTCTTGATTGATTCCAATTCTAGACATTGATCAGTATTTCACTAACTCTACACTAGTAATTTTTGTTTGTATTCTCTTTAAAAAATAAATATAGGAAGAAGGAAGCCACAGAACAATGGAACTACTTGGACCCCAAAGACTGGGAGGAGTTTGTTACCCAAAGAAAAATAGATGAATTCAAGGTATTAAGCGCCACTCCCAATTTAATTAATATACATTTTTATGTATTCACCTATTCAAGATTAACCTTTAGTGTTACTAACCAAATCAATGTGCTAACTAACTAGGCTATCAGCGATGCTCAACGAGCACGACATGCACTGAATGTGCACGACCACATAATGGGTCTAAGAGGATATGCATGTGTTCGCCAAAGACTACAGGCTGAGTCTACTTAGCCTATTGCTACTCAGGAGACTGTAGAGTCCTCTACTGCTGCTCTCGCACCTCTGCCTCACATGCTATGTAGATAGTTGGGAGGCAAAACAAGAAGGGAGAGATACTGAAGCCCGCAACCGCTGAGGCGGCTGTAAAAATGGTAAAAATCAACTCTTAGAGCAATCTATCGATATTGATTATTGTTATGTTTAATTATGAATTTTTGTTGATGGTGATTAGCGGGAGCTGTACGAGCAGTGGAAGGAAGGCAAGTTCATCCCTCTGGGCATAAGGGATGAACTGACAGTTTCTCTGGGTAACCCAGAGCATCTTGGACATGTAAGGGGTGCAGGCACTGGTGTGGATATCAAAGCGTTCTTTGGGCCATCCCAGTGCAAACCTGTCCCAAAAGCGGGACTTTCACAAGATGAGGTAACTTATTCTTATTTTAGAACGTTATTGCGAAAGGGAATTCAATACTCAGAAACTAGCATTTCTTTTATCCATGTATAGGTAGATTCTTTAATTGATAGGAGAGTCGAGGAAGTACTTGATAAAAGACTCCATGAAGCAATTAACAAGTGGCAGGCATCTCAAACTGCCACTCAGACAGTACCTGTGGCGGACCTCTCTTCTCCTACTGCTCGTACTGCAGAGGTTGGGAGTAATCCTATAGACCCACAACCTAGCACATCCTCTGTAAGTATTTTTATGGCATATATAATAGCTAGTCTGTTCAAGATGATATGTTTGTATATATATGCATATAACATTCTTTACGTAAATTTGTAGGGGTTGAAGCCATGCCGACTAAAAAGTGAAGGATATCTCATTGCGGATGCATCAGCTTACCCACCCCTTAAAGGGTTCATGTTTCATGGGAGTCTAGTACCATATGGCATGGTACGTGTGAGCCCGATACATGTACTCCCTGGATGGATGAATCTTGCACTGCCTCATGCACACCCAGATGCTGAAACACTTGGTGAGGCAGTAGGCGGAGTGATACTGTGGCCCGAAGCGGATGCCCTCTATACTAATATTGTATGATAAATTTTCATTACTTTAATTTGTTAGTGTGTATATATATATGAGTCAATTGATATGACATTATATATACAGGTCAAAAAGACGAGACCCGCTACATCTAGGCCTCCACCTCCTCGACTACCAAGTTGGCTTCCAGGGGACCTACACGCCTCAATAGGTCCTAATTATAGGAGTGTGGCAGTATGGATCGGCGAACGTAATCCAAATTGCACTATAAATGTTACTATTCTGGAGAATGCTGTAGGTAAATCATACGATAACAATCTATTTATAAAAGTTTAGCATACATATTAATGCATACGTAATAGAAGTTCTGGATACATATTAATGCAGGTCAAGCATTCGGAAATAACATATTTATATAAGATATTTTGGAGTTGTTTAGTTATGAATGGCTGAACACATCTATGATAGAGCTGTGGATATGGTGAGATTAATGCATACAACAATATGGTTTATACATCCATATACCTTGTTTTATATACGGCAATCTGGTTTCTTATATATTAATGCATATGTAATACATGTTTTGCAGCCACTTATACAAGACATGTACAGATTTTGGGTTTTCCCATGTGGGATTTTTGGTTCCATCTTTGATTAGTCTTGTAGATATAGACCTGTATTCAGTTACTTCATACTGCTGTGATGCTTTTGAATATTTTGGTAAAAATAATAAGACGGTGATAATGGCTCCATTCAATGTCGAGTAAGTTTACTTTGCTTGTAATTTGGACTTAAGAAAATTACATTTTTATTGCAGATATTGAGTTATTAATTTTCTACTTTCTTACCTATAGTGCTAAGCATTGGGAGTTATTAGTTATTGTCTCCAAGACATTCACTGTCTATTATCTAGATCCTACGGGGAGTGAGTTGCATGTATTATATGGACATGCAATTAAAAGGCCATTATTCTCGTGAGAAATATTTTATGTTTTTATATATGTTAACATCTGTTACTGCATTACTATTTAATTATGCAATTTAATGTGTTACATTAACATATAGAGGGTTTTACAATAGTACAAAAAAGCTGGAGGAAAGGTCCCCAGGAAAAAAATCTGACACTCATTTGGGAGAATGTGAAAGTAATTTCCTGACTCCAATGTATATATTATTTATGTGAACTGTGCTTATTTGTATTTTTGAATATTTTGTATGTTTCAATTTATAGTGTGCTATACAAGACAACCGCTGGGCATGTACCTACTATGTGATGCGATTTATGGACCTAAACATCAAACATGCCGTATTGGAAATCGATAACATACAACATGTATTATACATAGTCTCGTTAGATAATATGAAATATATGAATCTTATTATATATTATTATAATTATGTATATACGTCATTCTCTTTGTAGGTCTTTAAAACTAAGGAATTCAACATAGGTGCAAAGTGTTTCGATGTACATGCTCCCTATACGAGAGATGAATTAGATGCTGTAAGAGAAGATTGGGCAAAAGCCCTACAAAGAGTGGGAATTTTTAAATATAATTTTGTTGAAAATGATGACAATGATGAATAAAGAATAACTTTGTTCTCATAATTAATTTTGTGTGAATGTGAATGAATTTTTAGGAATTGTCATATGTGTGTGAAAATCATCAATACATGAGTGTTTCTACATGTGTATGATCGTAAAAAGAGATGAAATAAATGGAACTGCAGGTTGCTACTGGTTTCTAAATGCATGTGATGAAAAAATAATATGAATTAAATGTTCTTATACATGAGTGTGAATCACATATATATAATATTGTCTATCATGTTAATTTTGCAGGTTTGTGGCCTGTTGTTGGCTGATATCAATGGATGTCGTAAACCTACAGTTCAGTTCCATTGAACTATAGGTTCTCATCCTGCGACCAGCCACAACAGGCTTGCAAACTGATAAGAAAAAAAATCAAAACATAGGCATCAGTTATTTGATGAAAACTGACACCAAAGACATACCGCGGCGGTTCTGCACTTAAAACTAATGTCTATTTGACCGTGTTGTCAGGGGATATGACATCAGTTAATGTTAAAAACCGACATCTTTTCATCATATGTGGCGTCGGTTTCTTTTCAAAAACTGACGACAAATGGTTACAGTGTTGGTTGCCCTACTAGTAACCGACATCGATTTCCCTAATGAGGCCAGACACCACGGACGTACTGGCCAGCACGGTCGTGGCAGCGGGCCAGACACCACGGCCGTGCTGGCCAGCACAGCCGTGGCAGCGGACCAGAGACCACAGCCGTGGCAATGAGTGAGATGGCGTCAGTTATCACTAATAAACCGACGTTAATAGTGCCCCAGATGACGCCCTTTCTGTGGCGCGAAGGTATATGGTGTCAGTTTCAAAGCTAATAACCGACGCCTATACCCCCCTGCTGGTGCATTTTTGGTGGCGCACGAAGGGTTGTGGCGTCAGTTTGAGAACCAACGCGTAACAGTTGGGCTTTCAGCGGCGCCCACATAGATGTCGCTTAAAAACCGACACTAAAGGCCTTAAATAACCGACACTAAAGGCCGGTTATGTACTAGTGAAAATATGTGGGACACTTAGAACCAAGTTTTAATCACTTTATAGCCAAATTAGAAAATCGATCATAGAATGTTGATCGGTCGAGTTCCAATCTCGATCGATCCCATGGATGGATTTTCTAAAGATGGCCATCGGTCGAGTTGTGCACTCACAGAATTCGACCGAAAGACTTACTAACCAAATATGATTTTGGCTGATCGGTCGAGTTTCTTAGGACAAACTCGGCCGATAGTATGAAAATTGGGTTTGCCTTTTAGCCGATCGATCGAGTTACCTTTACTGAAACTCGACTGAATGCAATGTATGAAAAATGTAGAAAAAGGGATTATAACCGTTGGTGACTTGTTTGGGATGAAAATTGATGTGTTTCCTTGAGGAAAATGTCTACAAACTTGATAGGAAAAATTTCCATAACTGGTTTTGGACTTTGAGAAGGGTTCTTAGTGATGAGCATAAGCTCTATGTCCTAGATAAACCATTGCCAAAATTCGCGACCCCTGCTGTTTCTAAGGTTAAAGTGGATGCTTAATGGAAGTGTGCCAATGATTCCCTAGACATAATGTACCTTATGCTAAATTGCATGAACTGTGAGTTGCATGGGCAATGTGAGGACATGGTGATCTTGAGGTGGTAATGCATCTTAGGAATGTGAACCATAATCTCACAAAGCAACAAAGGTACAATGTTAAAAAGGCACTCTTTGAGTGTAAGATGACAGAGGGAGACACAGTACAAACCCATTTTGTAAGGGAGTGAAATCACCCCTTTACTAAAATTTGAAAAATAAAACATCTATCCCAAACATACTCAAAAGGTATGCTGAAATAGGTGTAAAATTTTCAAATCTTTATATAATGGTATATAAAAGACCAAAGTGTATAGCAGAGGAATAAAAATCATGACTATACTCAATTTTTCAAAAGATTACAAAATCCCATCATATCACCCATATAGGGTTTACAAAAACAAAAGGATCTACGTAGAGGGATATCTAAACTACACCAACTTTTTCTCCAAGCAACAACTTCATAAGCCAGGTACATGTTGGAATCCATGTACTCTATATCCTAATCCTAGCACGGTCCTCCATGCTCCTTCTATGCCACTTCGATACTAGGCTTTTCTCAATACCTTGATCAAACCCTATGTGGTTGGGAAGACAACCAACAAAAGAAAGAAGCAAGGTATGTGTCAATTGTGAACAATGACAAAAGCTAAAGAAATAACAAGGAAATAAAGGCTAAGATTTCATCATAAGATGAAGGTGGTCAAGAGTACAAGGCATAATCAAATAGATGCTTGAAATAACAATAAAATAGTAAAGGTTTGCGTGCATGATTAATATTGACTATATTAACTTAGTAGGGTTGAGGCACCTACCATACCTCAACCAAATAGGTGAGCGGGAGTAACACATTCAAGTCACCTATCAAATATTTTATATTTGGGATTATAACACATTCCAATGGGCAAATTTACGCATGCCCTATCTATGGGTGGTTGTACAAAAGTACCACTACACTAGTTAGATAGTGTAATAAAATCAACATGCTAAAGGACTATGACAAGTATAAGCATCAAGTAATAGAAACATGGTAGTGGGGTACAAGACCAAATAAATAAATAACAAATTTGATTTTGAAGCAAGAATAGCAAAAGAAATATCAAAAGAGAAATTAGGGTTCAATAAATTATTCCTAATTTAAGGTGTAAGGAAATAACATACCTCTATTTTTGAATTATATTACTCACTTTCACCTCTTTAATTGATTCCCAAGACCACTTTTCCTATTTTCAATGTATAACCATGTATTGGGGTTTTTCATATGCATTAATGTAAAGAAAAACCTAATTTTGGATTTTTTTGAACAAAACTTTATTTAGACTCTGAAAACATCACCATTGATCTTATTAGGTTCTCTTGATAAAGAAAACATATAGTTTTGTTAATTTTGGAGTTACGATGATTAAGGTGTATTTTTGGTGATTTTTATGTATTAAAATAATTTTTAGAAAACATGTCTCGGAAAACTCAAAACTAAATCACAAAAGTATTTTTATTAGAAATATTACATTTTTCTGATTAAAAAACATATTCATTTTTAATTTTTAGACAAAGGAATAAAAATATACGATTTTTCCAATATGGACCAAGCAGGGGATAACACCTCAACAAAATAGAGCGAGAGAGGTGAAGAGAGAGAAGGTGAGGTCGTGTGTATCGAGTTGTCCCATTCAACGGGAGCAAAATGTCCTACCCAACTTTTAGCGAAGCTCCTAAGAGAGATGGAGGTAATTGGTTATGAGTGAAAAGACGGAAATACCCCCCCTTGGGGAATAGAATAAAAAAATATGGGCCTTTTTCGTCTACTCGTAGACCCGATTGATCAATTAGAAGGAAAAAGGGAAGAACCACTTCCCAGGTCAAGCACTCGTGAACCAAAAGCAAGTAAAAAGGAAAACTAACTACAAACAAGATCACAAAAAGATTTCTTGTCCAAACCTGAATCCAACGAGACATGAGATGTGTCCCGTAGTGGCATAGGGCTCAAGCCCACCCTTCCGCCATTACTAGAGAAAGGTGCAAGGTTGAAACACCTCTTCGACCCAAGGAACAAAGAAACTAAGGTGTGAATAAGATCAGAGTTAGCAATTGGAGCTTTCGACAACAAAACTTGATAGACAACGAACGAACACTTGAGAATTGGTCCAGCTATCAAAAGTAAGAGAGAAAAGGGGGAAAAGGAAATACTGCAATAACATCAAAATTGAAGGTTCCATAAGGTTCATGGAAATGTAGGGAGATATCATGGGCAAGGTTCAAGCCACTCCATGGATAAAACTTCACCGGCAAACACCCAAAACCTCACACAAGCCATTGGAGGTCAGGTGATGGAATTGTAGGTCAAGAGAGGTGAAAAAGAGGACTAGAGATAGATTCTAGGGCTTCCTCGAAGGTGTAGATAGATCTATTTGTACATGTGATGGGTTGAAGAGGCAATGTTCATTGACGGATTGAGAAACAGGGGAAAAGGTGGCAGTGGGTGTGGTTATGGCTCTATATGTGATGAAACCCTATAAGTGTTGGGTTCAAATGGAGTGGAATGAAATGAGGAAGGTGAGGGAGATAAAAATAGAGGAAGATATGTAATGGTGAGGGATAAAATCGCTTGGGGGAAAAAGGGGTACTATTCAACCAATTTCCTTTTAGGGAACCAAGGTTGAAGGAAACCTGACGACCATCAGATAAACAGATAAATTGCACAATTAAATAAAGACACTCATATCAGATTTGTGAGGAAGAGAAACAGGCATGACAAATTAAATCAAATCCTAACCGAATTGGACTAAAGTGTGAACATATATATTTCACTTTTTCTCTCTCCTAAATTGAGGGTACAAACAAGCTCCAAATTAAATGAAAACTGACACCTGGCCTATTTCTAATATGAGAAACCCGAATATGCAATTAGGTTTGCCTTTTGAGAACTTTAAATGTGTTAAATAAACCAAATCTTATTTTCTCTCTCTTCCACATTAATGGCTACTAGATTCTCCAAATTTGATTAAACTTCACCCACAAGTCACATTAACTGTCTTGGATATGAATTTGTCATCGATTTTACATGTTGAAGTTGTTTGTACATTTATATTTTTGAAGGTTCTACACACTTTCTTTCTTTAATTAAAGATTATCGAATTTACCTGAAAATTCACCCAAGGACTATTTTTAAGGTGAAGATTGCAAATCTAAGATTATTTTTTACTTTTGGAGTCATTAAATATTTTATTTCATATTTTGAGGAAAACTCACCTTTTCTTTTCAAAATAATAGAGATATGGTTAATATTATTCCAAAATAACAAAACTTTCCCTGCAAGCCAAACCAAACCCAAGGAAAATGAATCTCAACTTATCTTTAACCTATTAGTCTTCCTTTAAGGAATTTCTGCCCATTACCTATTATTACCATTATTTCATATGTTAAATAATTCAATATCACGTTAACATGTTCAAAGAATTATTATTCATTCATTTTTCTATCCCTTGCCCCTTAAGGCTAAGGAATGATCTAGAACGAATCTATTTTATCAATATGCCACTTAAGTGGTAAATTTGCATATTATACCCTGATTAAATTATTCACCAAGGTATTTGTTCATAAACCCTTATATTGGTATAAATGGTTATCAAATGTTCACGAAACCACCATTATTTCCACAAATTGAATACCAAGGCCAAAAAGGATAGAAAAGAAAGTAAAAACATAGAAAGAGGGTCAAAAATAGAATATGTCCAAGTTTCGGTATGTTACAACACTCCACCCCTTAAAGAGGATTTCATCCCCAGCAATGAGGGAAAGGTGAGCGTGCAACATATCAACACAAAACCTCTAGGCTGTTTCCCAACCATGAAACTTCCACCCAAACATACACTAGAAACTCCTCATAGGTCAGGTTCTCAAGGATCACCTAGGGTTCCACTATTAAGATTTCCTTTATGAGATATAACACAATTAACATTTTTGGTTTATTAATATTATATTGATTAGAATATCACATTATCATTATTATTCTTTTAATTGAGTTTCATCATATTCACTTAGTTTTCAAAAGAGTTACATTTCACTATTATTCATAAACATTGTGTATATATATTAGCACAGTTAGAGGTTACTCAATTATCTAAATATTTATATTTAACCATTACCCTTAATAATTTGGATTTAGACATCATAATTCTCATATTAACACCATATTAGATTATTTTGAATGAAAAAAGTCATTTTATCCAATTTGTTATTAAGTCTTCAATTAATCCAAATAATGTCACATTAATTACTTATATATATATTAAATAGCTATCGTTGTCACATTACCTTTCTTACACACATTAGTGTCATCATTAATCATTTTCTCATATTTATTCACTTATTGTTATTGATTACGCACATTTGAGGGAATCCAATTACTTCTTATCCATATTGAAGTCATTACATGTATTTCAGTGAACAAGATGGAACTTACTATCTATTAATGATTTGATTCACATACCAAGTCATAATTAGGTGATTAATTAGGTGTTTATTATAGAAAAAAGTGATATGCATTACATATTAATAGTTTGAATACTCTATGATTATATGATTAATACCTTTTATGTGTATCAAAGTATATTATTGACACCTAATGTCATTAATGTATCATTGATGACACTCAGGATGCATATGTTAAGGTTAGACGATTGCAACTTAGGGTTCATATTAGCATGCATTAAGTCCAAGATTAGGTTACAATTATCTTGCTCGTGATAACATTAAGGTTTATTTGTTGATGACATGGTTAGTATCATGTGTATTTACAATTATTATTGATTTGTGAGTTACTCATATTATGAGCATTAGATATTCATTAGGGGGTCAAACATATGAACTATTCCTTATATGACCATTATATGTTCATTAGTATATAAACAATCATGTAGGGTTTCAACTATAACTTGATTGGTTAAAACTAAGGATCGAAGCACACTATCCTCCTATTCATGGAGTTAGGTTTCCAAAGTTAGTGTAGCTAGGCCTCATTATGGCACATGGCTCCATCCCCCATAAAGAGGATTTCGTCCTTAAAATATAACTACCCAACAACAAGAACCAACTACTATCCAACCCTTAAAAAAACTGACTTACTAAGTCAAACTAAACTATAGGTAAAAGGGTGAGTCTAAGTAAACCATGTATAAGATGTTGGGTTTTAGGGGAGGCAGAGAAGGCAGCGGAAACAAAAATTTTCTCCCCCAAACCCGGAACAAGGAAACACATCAACGTCTATATAATAGGAAAGGATGGTTTTTGGAATCATACCTTGTCCCAAGGCTTGCGCGGTGACAATACCTCGCGCCTTGCGTGGTCTTCAAAGCCGGTCTTGGACGGTGTCTGTACAGCTCCTGGTCGCACCGGGACTGACGACTCCTCTCCCCAGACTGTCGGGGTTGACAGTTGTTCTCCTGAGGGGCAGAAACCTCCCACCTCTGAAGTAGTCCACACGGACAACTTGGAACTCCACACTCCTTGTCCCACAAGGAAGTGGAAGGAGTCGCACCCTCCTATTGACGTACTAGTCGCCAACACACTCTCCTACCTCCAGTTGCAACTGTAGTTGTCTTTCCCTTGCTGCACCTCCCTTTGCGGGAAGCACTTGCTCGGGCTCTCTCTCAGTTACCAAAACCAGAGAGAACGACAACTTTGCAGAGCAACTGGTTGCACTGAGTTGTACTTTGAGAAGCCACCAATACCCCTATATATATGCGGGTCATGGGACAGAGTTCTCTATCCCCGGCAATATGGGACTAAAGAAGGAGTAGAAGGGTTCGAGATTTTCCACAAAAGCAACCAACTCGCAACCTAAACCGATTGATTCAAAAGTGAACCAGTCGGTTGGGGACCTGAACCGGTCGGTTGACACCTCAACCGATCAGTTGGGACCCTTGAACCGGTCGGTTCACAAGTGAACTGGTCGGTTGGTGGTCCTGGTCGGTTCCCGATTGACTTTCCTTCTTTTGTTTCTAATTGGTATCGAATACCAATCCTTGTTCCAATCAAATTGGGCAAGTGAAACGCAAGGAAAATTCTCACCGACCTGACTTTCCCAACTTGCTCGGTTGCACCAGTTGAACCGATCATTTCAACACTTGAACCAATCGTTTCACTCTGACTATGAGCCGATCAACTCACCACTTGAGCTGACCGGTTCAGCAACCTCAGTCGACCGGTTCATCACATGAACCGATTGGTTGGGAGTGCAGGTTGTGCAGAATCAGTCAATTGCGATTTCAATCAATCCGATACTCCAATCAATGTGTCCAACACCTTGAACAATATGATATTGAGCTATCAATTGATTGAGTGTTTAATTGAACTACTAAACTCCTTTAGTAATCAATCTAAACATTGCTTGTGGACAAAACTCCTCTTCCACGTTAAATCCTATGTGTGTGACCCTACAGGTCCATTTCACATTGGCAGTGAAAGTCCATAACACTTATGACTTCATAAGCAAAGAGCGGTGCCTAGTCACACATCAGTGCTACCCAAGTGAAAGTAGAAAGTTGGAGAACAACTTTCAATCCTACAATCCGTGAATGGTGTTACAGTGAATGTATAATTCCTTTGTCACTGATATCCCGAATGAACTCGAGGCATGGAACAGTCATCCTGTCAACGTTCATTCACTTTCTTGATCTCAGAGTAGATTGAACGAGATATGTATGACATCAATATCACATATTGATTCACACATGCGTGTGCACACCTATCTCAATCCTACTCATCAAGTGGCCTTGGAAATCAAACTCCCTCAGGAGGGAAAAATCCCATATTTATCACTCACCCCTCAAAAGCCCCATGTGTCAAAGCCACCCAATCATCTCCTTTATAACAACCCATGTTTCAGGACTGCATTTGATGATGTCAAAGTGTGCCCAATGACATGTGTTGAGTGTAGTGATTTCAGGTCAAAGAATCACGCTCACCACCATCACTGTGAGTAATGACTGTGACTACCATGTCATGGTTCCATGTGTCAAACTCAGAGTGGGTCTGTCTGGTACACTTGTTCTTTAACAAGTACCTATGTGTTTGGTTTGATATCTCTATATCATGACTAATGAGATTCTGTCATCAACCAACACCACAATCTAGACTTGTGTGTCATTTCTGTCTATCTACCTTCCATAATGACATCCGACTAGGGACATAACAAGAATGTACAAACTCTTAGCATCCGTATGATCTCATCGTTCAGGTCATGAACCTGAAGGCATACGTCATTGAGTACTATCATTCTCTAGACATTCAATCTGTTCTATCACTATCTCATATGACTGAACCAGAAAGAATTGGAAGCTTGCCTTTGTTGTTTATCAAATCAATCTTAATGTATCCCACCAATCATCCCATGATTGGCTCTCAGGGCATACATACCAACAGACTCCCACTTGCACTGTGAGCCAATCACCCTTGAATCATATTCATAGTGATCTTCAAACATGTCCCACATGTTACTGTGCTCTAGTGCCAACATAGTGAGTAATGGCAACACCTTGCCAAAGTCGGTATAAATTGCATGTCTCACATCTCTTCGTCACACGTATGAGATGGAGTTGTCGTAATATGCGATCTAGTATTCCTTTGCTAACCTTTAGCCACATTGCATGATCAAGGATTCCATACTTGTCATCAATGAGTGGAATATAAGTTCATCTCATGAACGTCCAGATCCATATAGTATCCACTGCTATTTTTCTAACACATAGATACTCGACATTTCCTTTTAAATGGTTTTATTGGAACACTTCCAATTATCAAAAATATTTCACTTTTATATATCCTATATATATTGCAATTAATTTTTTGTCCTTTCAAAAGTTCGCATCAATGTAACTCTTTACATTGAACTCTTCCTTATCTCCATAGAACTAGTACTTCGCAAGTACTTATCAAGTTCTCATGGTATTCCAGTAACCCTTACTAGAAGTAGACAGACATCCACTCGTCATGTCTCACATACGAGTTATCAGGATGAGCACATCATATTGTCATGTTCTACATACAAGATGATGAATGCATTTTATTCTTGCCATGTCCATACATGTAAGATAATGGGATGATTACATACATGATAGATCCATATCTATTCTTAGTGTTCCCATTCTTCATAAGAATTGGACAATTGGTCCTTGGGATACTAACTCCATGTAACATGGACACATTTTCTCCCACTGAATCTGTGCATACTGAACACTTCAGTACAGATTGCCAATGTATGCTTTCTCTTTTTAGGTCAAGAGGTTTTCGAGAACTATCTCTATAGATCTCTATTCCTATCACATAGGAAACTTCTCTATTTTCCTTAAAGATAATTTCCACTTTTGGATTTCCATTCTAAAACAATTCCATTTCATATCAATATGTGGAATGTGAACACGCTCCCACTAAATCACAGATCCCTTCTTTATCTTTGACATATCAGTCAAACCTTTTGACTATATTATCAAAGTAAATATCCAATTCTGAGTTGCTTGTACTCAATCAATCACATTGATTAGTCCATTGTAACTTATAGACTTCATTTGCATTATGGATTCATAAACCTTATAGGTTGTGTCACGTACACATCCTTGTTTTATTCCTCATAGGAATGCGGTTTTAGTATCCATGTGCCAAATGTCTTAGTCATTAAGTTGCAATCAACAAGCATAATCCTTCTCAAAATGTTATCCATGTGTCTTAACACTTAAGACTCATTTGCACTTATGGATTTGATCCAATGAGTGCTACCATCAAGGTCATACCTTATGGTTCACATGGATGTCATTTAGGATGTAATGATCATAAACCATAACTCAAAATTTGGTTCCTCATATTCATCTAGATAGTTGACTCATCACATGAACAACTTATCACATAGATAATTGAGGTGTATCTGTTAAAGATATAAGAACTCACAACCCTTGTGATTCTTAATTTCTTTTATTAGTGAGGGGTATTCTTTTATTAAGAAGAATTCAGTTATTTGATAATCATTCTCTAACTCCTTAGAGTATGATTCCTTCTTGATTTAGACATCACCATGCCTTAATCATGAGTTCACTATGATACACTATCATAATCACTCATAAGGATCTCAAACATTTGGTCCAAGTATTTCATTCATTGATCTCATCAAGAATTAACACTTTACCAAATTTGCACTTCATCTATGATAATCTTGAACACTTCAAGATATTCATATTGGTATTTATCTAAACACCATTTGAAGTATTAGCATTTATTCCAATAGGTATGTAAATACATCACATGTATTATACCTGATAGGATAATCATTTCCCAACTACCATTAGTGAAGATTGATTAATCATGTCCAAGACATTCATGCCTCTTACTGGTTCTCTAACCAAAAGAGTCTAGATTTATCCATCACATGGAAACTAGAAATGAATTTCTCATGATTGATGCTAATTTGATTGTTTGAGTTATCTATAACTTTAGGTATCATTTTATCTTATGCATACCATGTATCACAAGATAAACAAGGCATTGCCACAAAGATCATATCTTTAAGATTGAAACATCAACTTTATTCATTGCCATCATTGTCATACAATATGGAAAAATAAAGTATTTCTATCTATTAGAAATATATGAAATAACAGTTATCAACTCTATTTTGTGCCCTTTAGGCTGAAATAAACTAAAAGATACTCCTATCTATGGTAGAAACACTTGCTCCAATGATGGGTACTTATTTCTTGGTCCTTTCACAAAGGCCATCACTTCTTTGTGGATATTGCATATCATATATGACATATCCATATCTTGTTATCATATACCTCAGATAAAGAAGCGGTTTATTTCATTATACCTTAGGTGGAGATCTCCATCCCCTCCTTCATCTTCTTTTGTTCTTCCAGATATAGAGGGAAATTCCCTCATACGCCCTTTCCTATGTGCCTTGAGGTTGAAGACGGCTTGGGCTACTGGCTAGCATCAGAACACTTCTTTGCTTTGCCCTTGCCCTTGCCCTTGCCCTTAAGACTTACCTTTTCTTTGATCACATCAAAGATTATGGTTTGTCTTTCTTCATCTTTGCCTCCACTGTCCTCAACATGTCCAACAACTTTGTCAACGCTTGTCAAAGTTGTTCATGTTGTAGTTTATCATGAATTGTATGATTCTCATAACATTTGCAGCATCATACCAATAGCCAATCCTTGGCTCAGAGGGAATCCTTCTTAGTCAGGTTTTCCACATACCCAATCACATTGAGTGTGTGAATACCTTACTGGATCTCCTTCTGTCATGACATACTAGGACAGTGTCTTGGAGACATCATATGTCTCATGTTGTCTCTGCAACTCATAGTTTAGAGAACACAACATCAAGCACTCCTCATCAATGTCTTCCTCGGTATGCTTCCATAAGCATACTTTCAGCCATTGATGTGGTGGGATTGAGTTTATCTGGTCTTGGTATAACTAGGACTTAGAGCTTTCGCTCATTGAGAACACTTCTCATCATCCTAACCAGTCATGAAATTATTCCCATTTAATTTGTTGGTCTCAAAGACCGATCGCAAATAAAGTGATTATTGTTGATTAACCATTTATTTTAACAAAAGGAAATATATGCAATTTTAGTCCAAAACTCTTTTGACTTATTTGATTGATTTAAAAAGTTGACGATAAAATTAGGCCTTTAATTGATTATCGCTCCCACTATTTTAGTTCAAATTGATAGCCCTCACCATCAATTCGGAAGATTGCAGTGTACAACCTTCTAGTGGGCAAGATCCTGAAATCCTCTAAGCCATGGACCAGCTAGGGCTGTCACCCACAACTTAGATCTCTTAGGTAGGAAACTCTTTCCAATTGCATCATATGCAATTCTTGATAAGATGTCATATGCAACTCCTTGCCATGATCATCTCCATGCCTCAAGGTACTAGATCCCATCTAGATCACCTTGTTAAGTCTGACCCAAAGCAAACATGATGAATATGCACCCTGCTAGGGCATACCCACACATTCATCCTTCACGCTTCCACGAGATAGACGGTGCACCACGCTAGGACGTGCCCACACTAAGTCGATCAAGCTTTTCACGTGTGTCACATTTGGAAGGCATCTAAAGCTTAATATTTTAATGAGGGATTTGGTTTTTATATACATATACATATCCAATCACCACAATACATAATACATATCATATACATGCTATATCCCACAGAAAACTTGCACAAATGATAAAAGCGATGATTATGGCCATCCTAATGTGATTCCTCGAGCCAAGAGGAATCATGGTCATCTAGGTCTACACCACATGTAACTTGTACAAGATGAACTCTGTGCTTTGCCATCCGAGTTGATCAACTCATCCCATGAATGATCTGCTCTCTCTGGCCGGTCGTCTGGGTGCCACCAGCTGATCGGTTCGCCTGGTCGTCGTGCATCTCATCATGGCCGCCACCATCTTGTCTTGCTCCTCGAACCGGTCATCAACCGATCGGTTCACTCCTTGAACTGATCGTCTGGAACGTCAACCAATCGGTTCACGCCTTGAACTGATCGTCTCAGCTGTCATCTTGATGTCCTCCATTCTTTGACATAATAGGAAATAAAATCTATCCTAATATTACATTGCTTTAAAAGGGAAACCCCGAGTTACATTCGGGGGGAGCAAAGGTAGGAAAGAATCTCGAATTATTTCGAGTTACATCAGGAGTAGGAGAAGGAAGATCGGTGCGTAGACCGAGATGCAAGAAACCACACACAACCAATCACAGATAGGGTTTATTGGCCATAACCACACTATACATCCACCACAAAACTCATTTAAGGGCGACGCGTATCGAGTGCATTAATAATACATATCATGTATGTAATTGGGATTTGTGGATTTAGGATTGGACATGCATAAAGCCAATTTTATTTGCATCGTATGCAATAAATAAATGCGATAAACCAAAATCGATCATATCGATATTCCTAAAATATAGAGCAGTTGACGTGGCTCTGATACCACTGTTGGGTTTTAGGGGAGGCAGAGAAGGCAGCGAAAACAAAAATTTTCTCCCCCAAACCCAGAACAAGGAAACGCGTCAACGTCTATATAATAGGAAAGGATGGTGTGTGGAATCATACCTTGTCCCGAGGCTTTCTCGGCGACAATACCTCGCGCCTTGTGCGGTCTTCAAAGCTGGTCTTGGACGCTGTCTGTGCATCTCCTGGTTGCAACGAGACTGACGACTCCTCCTCTCACCAGACAGTCAGGGCTGACAATTGTTCTCCTGAGCGGCAGAAACCTATCGCCTCTGAAGTAGTCCACACAGACCACCTAGAACTCCATACTCCTTGTCCCATAAGGAAGTGGAAGGATTCACACCCTCCTATTGACGTACTAGTCATCAACACACTCTCCTGCCTCCAGTTGCAACTGTAGTTGTCTTTCCCTTGCTGCACCTCCCTTTGCGGGAAGCACTTGCTCGGGCTCTCTCTCGGTTACCAAAACCAGAGAGAACGACAACTTTGCAGAGCAACTGGTTGCACTGAGTTGTACTTTGAGAAGCCCCCAATACCCCTATATATAGGCGGGTCATGGGACAGGGTTCTCTGTCCCCGGCAATATGGGACTAAAGCAGGAGTAGAAGGGTTCAAGATTTTCCACAAAAGCAACCAACTCGCAACCTGAACCGATCCGTTCACAAGTGAACCGGTCGGTTGGGGACCTGAACCGGTCGGTTGACACCTCAACCGATCAGTTGGGACCCTTGAACCGGTCGGTTCACAAGTGAACCAGTCGGTTGGTGGTCCTGGTCAGTTCCCGATTGACTTTCCTTTTTTTGTTTCTAATTGGTATCGAATACCAATTCTTGTTCCAATCAAATTGGGCAAGTGAAACGCAAGGAAAATTCTCACTGACCTGACTTTCCCAACTTGCTCGGTTGCACCAGTTGAACCGATCATTTCAACACTTGAAACGATCATTTCACTCTGACCATGAGCCGATCGACTCAACACTTGAGATGACCAGTTCAGCAACCTCAGTTGACCGGTTCATCACATGAACCGATCGGTTGGGAGTGCAGGTTGTGCAGAATCAGTCAATTGTGATTTCAATCAATCCGATACTCCAATCAATGTGTCCAACACCTTGAACAATATGATATTGAGCTATCAATTGATTGAGTGTTTAATTGAACTACTAAACTCCTTTAGTAATCAATCTAAACATTGCTTGTGGACAAAACTCCTCTTCCAGGTTAAATCCTATGTGTGTGACCCTACAGGTCCATTTCACGTTGGCAGTGAAAGTCCATAACACTTATGACTTCACAAGCAAAGAGCGGTGCCTAGTCACACATCAGTGCTACCCAAGTGAAAGTAGAAAGTTGGAGAACAACTTTCAATCCTACAATCCATGAATGGTGTTACAGCGAATGTATAAATCCTTTGTCACTGATATCCCGAATGAATTCGAGGCATGGAACTGTCATCCTGTCAACGTTCATTCAATTTCTTGATCTCAGAGTAGATTGAATGAGATATGTATGACATCAATATCACATACTGATTCACACATGCATGCGCACGCCTATCTCAATCCTACTCATCAAGTGGCCTTGGATATCAAACTCCCTCAGGAGGGACAAATCCCATATCTATCACTCACCCCTCAAAAGCCCCATGTGTCAAAGCCACCCAATCATCACCTTTATAACAACCCATGTTTTAGGACTACGTTTGATGATGTCAAAGTGTGCCCAATGACATGTGTTGAGTGTAGTGATTTTAGGTCAAAGAATCACACTCACCACCATCACTGTGAGTACTGACTGTGACTACCATGTCATGGTTCCATGTGTCAAACTCACGGTGGGTCTGTCCGATACACTTGTTCTCTAACAAGTACCTATGTGTTTGGTTTGATATCTCTATATCATGACTAATGAGATTCTATCATCAACCAACCCCACAATCTAGTCTTGTGTGTCATTGCTGTCTATATACCTTCCACAATGACAATTGACTAGGGACATAACAAGAATGTACAAACTCTTAGCATCCGTATGATCTCATCGTTCAGGTCATGAACCTAAAGGCATACGTCATTGAGTACTGTCATTCTCTAGACATTCAATCTGTTCCATCACTATCTCATATGACTAAACCAGAAAGAATTGGAAGCTTGCCTTTTTTGTTTATCAAATCAATCTTAATGTATCCCACCAATCATCCCATGATTGGCTCTCAGGACATACATACCAACATAAGATCCATCACTGATTGCTTTCTAAGTACCAAACTTCAAAGTCTAGGTTCTAGGGTTAGGTTGACCAAACATGTGGTCCTAAGGGACATAAGGGAACTATATAGGGTATACCTCCTCAAATAAGTCACAAGGTCATCATATTATGGTTCCCAAAGATATCCAACATAGATGTCTAAGGTTATCATTGCCTAAAAGCATGCAATTTTGGACAATTCATATCAGCTCAGGACAGGAAAGTATCATATGGATCCGGGAGTCCTCATAAATCAATGAGTGGTACAGAGGAAAGTCATGCCAGCCCCTGAACCCTGATCCGGTCTAGACATCTTTGCTTTAGACTTCGTATCCTACTAGTTGTCTAAAGTCAAATCTGAACAACCTCAACTTACTATGGTTACTTATGCATTTTTTAATTGTAAATATTTTAGGGGGGTTTAAACAACATGATTCTAATGTGAAACTTATAGGATCCTAAATCAACCGTTCATCATCTATAGATCAACTCTAGGGAAATCATGTCACTTAAAGAGGAACTATGTAAGGCAAGGTTTCTAAATAGAGAGACAAAATTGAAATAGTCAGATTTCGACTACCATGGACTCTGATACAAAGTTGTAAGTGAGTGAAATCATCCCTTTACTTAAAAATTTGAAAAATAAAACGTCTATCCCAACATACTCAAAAGGTATGCTGAAACAGGTGTAAAATTTTCAAATCTTTATATAATGGTATACAAAAGACCAAAGTGTATAACAACGGAATAAAAATCATGTCTATATCCAATTTTTCAAAAGATTACAAAATGCCATCATATCTCCCATATTGGGTTTACAACAATAAAAGGATCTAGATAGAGGGAAATCAAAACTATGCCAACTTTGTCTCCAAGCAACAACTTCATGAGCCAGGTACATGTTGGAAGCCATGTACCCCATATCCTAATCCTAGGCTGGTCAGTATTGCTCCTATTGCACTACTCTGATACTAGGCTATGATCAACACCTTAATCAAACCCTAGATGGTTGCGAAGACGCCCAACAAAACAAAGAAGCAAGGTATGAGTCAATGGTTAAGAAGGAAAAAAGGTAAAATAATAACATGGAAATAAAGTCTAAGATTTCATCTTAAGATGAAGATGGTCAAGATTATGAGGCATAATCAAATATATGCTTTCCATAACAAGAACAATAATAAAAGGTTTGCATGCATGATTAATATTGACTACCTTAACGAAGCAGGGGTGCGGCAACTACCGGACCTCAAGCAAATAGGTAAGGGAGAGTAACTCATTCCATTTACCTGTCAAATATTTTAAATTGGGTACAGTAACACATTCCCGTGGGAGAATTTACACATGCCCTATCTGTGGGTGGTTGTACAAAAGTACCATTACACTTGCTAAATAATCTAATAAAATCAACATTTTAAAGAACTATGGCAAGTATAAGAATCAAATAATAGAAACATGGTAGTGGGGTACAAGACCCAAGAAATAAATAAAAAAACCAATTTTGAGGCAAGAATATGAAAAGAAATATCAAAAGAGAAATTAGGGTTCAATAAATGCCTCATTAGGGAAATTATGTTAGGTTTGCAATTATTTCAAACATAAATTGTAAGGAATGCACATACCTCTCTTATTGAATTCTATTACTCACTTTCACCACTTTAATTAATGCCAAGGTCCACTTTTCCTATTTTCAATGTATAACCATGTATTAGGGTTTTTCATATGCATTAATGTATAGAAAACCCTAGTTTTGGACTTTTTGATCAAAACTTTTATTTAGACTCTGAAAAGATCACCATTGATCTTATTAGGTTCTCTTGATTAAGAAAACATATAGTTTTTTTATTTTGGAGTTATGATGATTAAGGTGTTTTTTTGGTGATTTTTATCTTTATTAAAATCATTTTAGAAAACACCTCTCCAAAAAACTCAAAACCAAACCTCAAAAGTATTTTTATTATAAAAATTTCATTTATCTGATTCCAAAACATATTTATTTTTAATTTTTTGATAAAGGAATAAAAGATACAAATTTTCCAACATGGACCAATCAGAGGCTGACGCCTCAGCAAAACATAGTGAGAGAGTTGAAGAGAGAGAGACAGGGAGAGGGCGTGCATGTCAAGTTTTCCCAATCAATGACAACCAAATGGCCTACCCAGCTGTAACACCCATGCCCACTTCCCAAGGATCTAGTAGGGTTTCTGGAATGATGACTAGCCCCACAAACCACAACTAGCCTTAAATGTGTGCTTTGTCCTCACTCACACGCAGGCTAGGATCAAATTCTTGACTGGTCACCCATGCTCGTACTACTCCAAGTTGAGAACCCTTAACTATGGAGTTCTTTAGTGATGGGCTCCCTAAAAAGGAGGTTCTCCTTGGTGACATGGGTAGTCTAATAATTCCTTTTAAGATCATGTTATCCAAGGCCTCGAATCCTGGGATGTTACAATCTCCCCTACTTAGACTCTTGATGTCCTCATCAAGGCTCAATTATATGGCCTCATACTCTTTTTCCCATTTCACTGTAGACCCATATGATCCATGTACACCCAGCTCCCAACCATGGATACCAACGCAAGGGTGGATCCATCAACTTAGATAGCCCTTTCCAACATGTGTGGACCACATGACTCAAAGACAGGCATGTCACATGCCCATGTGGGGACCACCTACTAGAGGGAAATTGGGTGTAATACAATTTATAACAGCTGGGCCCATTTCCCAAGGTTCTAACAGGGTTTCAGGTATGACGACTGGCCCCACAGACCACCACTAGCCTTAATTGTGCGCTTTGTCCTCACTGACGCACAAGCCAAGATCAAATTCCTGACTGGTCAACCATCCTAGTACTACACCAAGCTGAGCATGCTTAACTATGGAGTTCTTTAGTGATGGGCTCCTTGAAAAGGAGGTGCACCTTGGTGATATGGGTAGTCCAATCATTCTTTTAAGATCATGTTATCCAAGGCCTCAAATCCTGGGACATTTCACCAGCTTCCATCACAACACCCAACTCAGAGCGATGGAGGCAATTGGTTGTGGACAAAAAGATGAAAATGCCCCTCCCTTGGGGAACAAAATGAAAACAAAAACATGGGTCTTTTTTGTCAACTTGTGCACCCGATTGATCAAATCAGAGGAAAACAGGAAGAACAACTTCCTAGGTCGAGCACTCATGAATCAAAAGTGAGTAAAATGGAAAACTAACTACAAAAAAAGATCACAGAAAGATTCCTTGTCCAAACTTGAATCCAACGAGCCATGAGCTATGTCCCAGGGTGGCCTAGGCTCAAACACACCCTTCCTCCATTACTACTGAAAGGTGCAAGCTTGGAAACACCTCCTCAGCCCAAGAAATAGAGAAACTAAGGTGGGGACAAGATTAGAGTTAGCAACTAGAGCTTCTGGCAACGAAACACGATAGACATGGAATGAACACCCGAGAATTGGTCTATCTATTAAAAGTAAGAGAGAAAAGGGGGAAAGGGAAATATCACAACAATAACAAAATTGAAGGTGCCACAAGGTTTTTGGAGATGCAAGGAGATATCCTGGGCAAGGTTCAAGCCACTCCATGGCTAAAATTTCACCAGAAAACACCTAAAACCTCTCACAAGCCACCAGAGGTCAGGTGATGGAGGTGCAAGATAAGAAAGGTCAAAAAGAGGACTAGAGATAGATTATAGGGCTTCCTGGAAGGTGTAGATAAATCTATTTATACATGTGATGGGTTGACGAAGCAATGTTCGTCGACGAATCGAGAAATAGGGGAAAAGGCAGTGGTAGGTGTGGTTATCGCTCTGTAGGTGATGAAAACCTATAAATGATGGTTTCAAACAGAGCATAAAGAAATGAGGATGGTGAGATGGATAAAAACAAAGGAAGATATGTAATGGTGAGGGAGAAAATCCCTTGGAGGAAAAAGGGGTACTCTTCAACCAGTTTCCTCTCAGGGAACTGAGGTTGAAGGAAACCTGATGGCCGTCAGATCAGTAGAGAAATCACATGATTAAATAAAGACTGTTAGATCAGATCCGCGAGGAAGAGAAACATGCGTGATAAATTAAATCAAATCCTAAACAAAAATTGTACTAAAGTGTGAACATATTTATTTCTCTCTTTATCTCTCCTCAATTGAGGGTACAAACAAGCTCCAAATTAAATGAAAAATGACATTTTGATATGAAGAATCTGAATATGGAATTACATTTTCCTTTTGAGAACTTTTAATGTGTTAAATAAATCAAATCTTATTTTCTCTTTCTTCCATCATTAATGGCTACAAGATTCTCCAAATTTTATGAAACTTCACCCAAACTCACATTAAGTGTCTTGTATATGAATTTGTTATCAATTTTACATGTTGAAGTTGTTTGTACATTTATTTAATACTTTAAAGGTTCTACACAATTTCCCTCTCCTAACTTCACATGTCTATTATAGATTATCCAAATTACATGAAATTCACCCCAAAGACTGTATTTAAGGTGTAGATTACAAATCAAACATTATTTTCTACTTTTGGAGTCATTAAATATTATATTTCATGTTTTGGGGAAAATTCACCTATTTTTTTCAAAATAAAAGATATATGGTTAATATTATTCCAAAATGATGAAACTTGGCTTACAAGACAAACCAAACCCAAGGAAAATGAATATCAACTTATCTTTGACCAATTAGTCTTCATTTTATGATTTTTTTCCCATTATCCATTATTACCATTATTTCACATATTAAATAATTCAATATCACATTAACATGTTTAAAATATTATTATTCATTCATTTTTTTCTTCCTTGCTCCATAAGTCTAAGGAATGATCTAGAACAAATCTATTTTATCAATATACCACTTAAGTGGTAATTTTGCATATTAGACCATGATTAAAGCATTCACTGAGTTATTTGTGCATAAACCCTTATATTGGTATAAATGGTGATCAAATATTCACCAAACTACCGTTATTTATACAAATTGAATATCAAGGAAAAAATGGATAGAAAGGAAAGGAAAATATTAGAAAGAGGGTCAAAAAGAAAATATGTCCAAGTTTCGACATGTTACACATTTTCCCAACATGATTGGACACATGGAACATCATGAAGAACTGGGATTCTCTTTGCACCAGGAGTTAGCTACATATATGATTGTGAAATCATTACCTGAATAATATAGCCACTACATTGAGTGTTACTACTTGAATAAAATGGACAGACCATGGTGACATTTGCTTGTCATTTTGATAAATGCCAAAGCAAGAAAAAAGAAGGACAAATTCATGATGGAGATCAATAGAGTTGAGTCCAAGGATGAATAATGCCATGAAGAGTTATGAGGCTAAGCCCAAATCTAGATCATCAACACTCAAAATAAGGAGAAAGAAAAGTAAAAACAAAATCTATCCTTTGTACTTGAAGGAATTTAGGAAGAAGAAGATGGGAATCATGATCTCCACTTTAGGTATATATTTTATAGAGGTAAAATTATCTACTTCTTCTTCACGGGTACTAGATACCATATGTGGATTTCACATATTCTCAAATATTCAGGATCTGAAAAGAAGTAGGCCTTTCGGTGAGGGTGAGGTTGAATTGCGAGTAGCAAATGGAGCAAGAGTTGCTGACACTACGGTTGGAACCTATAAACAATCTCTTCCAATAAGCTTGTAATAGAGTTAGTGAACTGCTATTAATGTACCTACAATAAATAGAAACATCATTTCTATATCTTGTATGGTCAAGGATGCATATGAATTTCATATTAAGAATGGTTGATGTTCTATTTCAAAAGATGGGATCTTTTATGGAAATACCATGATGTCTTATGGTCTTTATTTTCTAGATCTAAAGTTAGATGTTTATAAAATAAATACCAAAAGAATAAACCTCAACAACTCAAACAAAACATACCTTTGGAATTGTCGTCTAGGGCACATAAATAAAAATCACATATCTAGACTCTATAAAGCTGGTTACATGGACTCATTTGATTTTGAATCAATAGAAACATGTGAATCTTGTTTGTTGGGCAAGATGACCAAGACCCCATTCACATGTAATAATGAGAGGGATAGTGATGTATTAGGACTCATACATACTGATGTATGTGGGCCTTTTAGAACAACTACTAGATGTGGGTATCCGTACTTCATCACCTTCACTGATGACGTTAGTAGGTATAGTTATCTTTACTTGATGAAACGTAAGTTAGAAACTCTTAAAAAGTTGAAGGAGTTTATGAATAAAGTACAAAACCACAAACTTTCATGAGATAGATAGTCTACCATGCTTTGGCACACCACCACTTTGCCGATCAAGTTTTTCTAGTGTGTTGCACATTGATAAGAATCCAAGATTTAGTGTTTTATTTAAGAGGTTTTATATACATACCTATACATATAAAAATACCACATTCTTTATATTTACATATGTATATATCCAAATACATATACTTATTATATTTACAATATACACATTAAATCTAGAATCTCAAATCACAATCCACACTCATACAATATTGTTTATGGTCATACTAATAGTTGCCACAAAGAATTACTATCAACCTAAAACGTCATCATTTTCATCATAAACATATTAAAATATATTTATTTTGCATCACATAAGTGGTTCTGGGGATCTTCATGGTTGCCTCACCATGATAAATCCTCCAAATCTTATTCTAATTTTGTCTAATATTTTCATGATTTAGAAACCACAAGTTACATTGGTGGTAGTAAGAAGGAATCTAAACTATTATATATGGAATACAAGAGAGGCTCAACATGCAAGTCAAATACTTATCAATAGAGATGATCCATCTACATCCACATCATGCACACACAAAAGGAGTGTTTGGCTATAACCATGCACACATCCATCAAGAAAAATATATTTCAATGATGATGTATATGATCTATCAAATTACCTATACAACTCTCTCCCTATATATGTCTCTCCCTTTTTATAAGTATATATATATATATAGGTATATATATATATATATATATATATATATATATATATATATATATATATATATATGTGTGTGTGTGTGTGTGTGTGTGTGTGTGTGTGTGTGCGTGTGTGTGTGTGTGTATACTAGTTTAGGCATACGTGCACATGCACGCAAACATTACATTTATCCATTTTGTTTGATATTCAAAAAAAAAGTGAGAAAATTTTATATATCTCTTAAGATTAAGTGCATGTATTTTATTTGTTTTGATTTTGTATTATTTCTTTGGAATATAACATTATTTTGCAGGTTGCATAAGGTGCACAACCCTCACTACTGAAGTCTCATTAAATGATTAAGTACACTTGAAGGTTATTTGAAAATTACTAAGTTATGAATTCTTGAATAACAAAGTTATATGGTTATTTACTATGCAAGTAATAAATAAAATGAATGGCATATATTTCTACCTATATGGATTCTCTTATATATTCGATAATGAGACACACATATCATATAACATAATACACACACACACACACACACACACACACACACACATATATATATATATATATAATATTTATAATTGGAAATATAAAATAATGCATGTAGAATTTATGGGGGTATTATTTCTTACTTTTTTATTAATAAAATATCACCTGTCAATATTTTACTTTTACACTGGGATATTGCAAGAAGTTTTTTTTGACAAATTGATATACCACATGGTAGCAAACCATATTTTTACTGTGAAACTTTCACGTATCAAATAAGATTAATATATATATATATTCTTATTTTTTTTTTGATATTGCATATTTATTTGGAACATAATAATAATATTCAAGTAGCATAGGGTGATATCCCCCCCCACTACTAAAGTCTCGTTAGATGATTAAGTAAAGTAAAAGTTTATTTGAAAATTAGTAAGTTATGAATTCCTAAGTAACAAAATTATGGATTTGTTCAAAATGTAAGAAATAAATAAAATGGATGGTATTCATGATTTAATATATAGCCAATATTGGATATATTAAACAATTTGTATAGAATTGATGGTGGATTGTTTATAACTTCTCGAATAATATAATGTCACATGCCAAAATTTTACTTATGTAGTGTCACATTGCAAGAAAATATTTTTAAAATTGATATATAAAATGGTACCAACCCATTCTTATTAAATAGTGTCAAATCATCATATTGGAATATTGTAATGATTTGAATGAAGCCTTTTCACTTCAATATAGATACTGACTTATAATATCTTAGTTAATATTTAGCATTAGAACTTATACAAAAATTTGGTGTAGGTCATTCTCTTTATCCTTCTTGGAGGATAGACACGATATGATTAAGTATGGTAAGGGGTTATAAATTACTATCTAAGTGAATAAAGTTTTTAAAAATATGAAGGAGTTGTTCAAAGTTGAAGTGATACAACAAAATAATTGTGTACTTATTGAAATTATTTGTTCAATAAAGGTAAATGAATAAATATACACATAGAAATGAAGACCTTCTATTATAGTTTAACATCATTTTTATATGTGCATTGACATATTTCACAAGAATTAATTACAAATTGATTTTCAAAATAGTATCAAGCATATTGTTTAAAATATGTCCTTTCAAGGATAATGATTTAGACAAAATATTTCTAGACAATATTTATACTTACTAACATATACCTTATTAAGTTATTTATCATCAAAACATATCTTAAGAATGATATAGTTTCTTGTTTTATTCTTTCTGGAGGCTAAAAGTTTAGGAAGTAAGATAAAATGATACTATAAGAACCTTGAAAAAATAGGTGATGGAGTTGTGCAAAATTTACATAATTAAATCAAATATTTGTCTTTACAACTATCAAAAAAATAATTCATCATAGTAATTGTATATCTTATTCATGAAGAGGTAGTCACATTGTAATCTATGTGAATCATTCTTCATATCGAATCTAATCATCAATTCTATCATACACCAAACATATATAATTAAGGTGTAGGTTATACTCTTTATTTGTTATTTGTATACTTTCTTAGCTTTATAATGATGAAATATAAGATATAACATAGCTTCTCAATACTCTATGATCAATTAACAATGCCTGAATTAGTGTTGTATGAGACAATTTCATTTATTTTTACATTGTCTTGAATAGATATAAACAATATTGTTCTTGTAAGTTTCCCAAAAATATGTCGTGTAATAAACTAAATCTTCACAAAGTCATTTATACATGGGTGACCTGATTGCTTCTATCATATGTTATTGTGTGACAGGATGACTTAATTGTTCCGTTGGCGAGTTTAGAAGGACCCCTTTTTATGAGTTGTTGTGTTTGTAGTAGATGAATAAGACTCATATAGGTTGTGCCTCTACAATATTTTGTGGTGATAACAATCAAAATGTATAGTTATCTACATTTATCTATGAGCATAATGTAGAGGATAGTCTAAAATTGTCAATGTTCTACAACATTGGATAAGCTTGTATGTTCATAATGATAAAAAAATGAAACAGAATTACACAATAAATAAAATTTATATAAGAAGGAAATGTTGTTATATGTCCTTGTTCAAATATTAGTCATCATATTTCATGGGAACAAGCCATGTGGAGGTTTAAATACCTGAACCAATTTATTCCTGATCTATTTTAGAAAAGAAAAGAAATCGTTGATGTGCTACAAAAGAATTTACTAAATGTCAAATATGGTTTTCCCGAGCACCATCTTATGGAGCAAATTTGGGATGACAAGCTTCTGCTGAGAACTGAAACACCGCCTCAACATTAGAGTTAAATGGAAACATCTTTTACATATGCATCTACTATTGGGTCATGGTAGGAGCAGCCACACCATGGATGTAATGTGACACCCACTTTCTAAGAGAAAAATAAGAGAAGGAAAATGATGATACTCTTCAACTCTTGGTCCCCTATTTTGGAAGGAAACAATGTTAGTGTGGTTAGTTGTTTTTAGGGTCACATAGCATATATGTTGGGAACATATGCAATATGTATATTAAGCATCAGATTTGCTTCAAGTCTAGGTAAATTAGTGCAAGTGACGTGGATGGTGATACAATTGTTCTAGAGTAGTGGGCCTTTTTGTGGGCGAGATTATACAGAATCTTATAACTCATAGTCACATGGTGTAGTCGGTTGACACAGAAAGCTAAGATATGATTAGTGATGTGGCTATCTCAATTTGTGGATAGAAATCCATCAGACATAGATCTCTCAATCTAGATTTTCTTTGTAGGCCACATTTAGCACATGTCATAGATATTAGTAGCATTAGTTCTGTAGAAAGGAGGATGAATATTAAATAGGAGAGAAAGACTAATGGGAAACCTAAGAAAACACTTTTCTAGTACCTCTAGTTTCTCCTCTACATTGGGATCCCCTCATAGTTGAATCTCATAATACTCTATATTTAGAAGTGAAGTGACAAAAGGCCTTATGGGAAATCACTTTAGTTAGTAGATTTCTTCATATCAAGACACAAAGTAATCCACTCCCATCAATTTTAGTTAGTTGCTTTCTTGCTCCTCATGTCCTTCACAATTGAAGGATCATGCTAGTTGGATAAGTGGAGAACATGGTCACTCAAGGATTGTTGAAGTCCTGAGATTGCGGGGATCAAGATGTGGAGGCGACTATTATGGCAGCCCATTCTATAATGTGCAGTTGTAAGTTGTTATAGGTTGTGACAATAAGTGGTGCTCATCCAGTGATAATTGTTTCATTTTAAATTTACACCTAGTAAATGACAACTACATTTTCAAAAAAAAAAGAAACTTTATTTATTTTGTATGGAAATTCAATTGACTACAACAGTAGGCATAATTTACCATCATTATTTCTTAAAATGAATTTAATAACTTGAAGCTTCCCTTCTTATGGCGATCGCCAACATGCCTTGTAATCCTAAATAAATTGAGTAACACACATAAATCTATGTGGCAACTCAACTTCCATTTTAACTTGGTAATGATTCTTACCATCCATTATTGATATAAAAAGTTTGTTGTTTGATCCCTACATCTATGGTGAAAACATTTCAATGTAGCAACATTTTTGGAACTAAACTTGTCATCGTGTGTGTGCAAAAAAATTGGCATAACATAAAACAAAGCATTCCATTTCTAAAATTGGATACAAAGGTAGAACAGGAGTAACTGTTAGTTGAGTGTGAGAGATAAAAGAATGAGTGGAGGAGAGAACAACATTTGAAAATGATTTCTACTAATTTGTTTATGGTGTTTGGAGTGGCTGACTTGTAAATGGGTGGAAAAACTCCATCTTTTTAATAGTAGTATATGTATGTATTCATGATTGCATCTTTTAATATGAGACAAACACAATGAAATATATTTGACATCCATATAAACAAGGAGGGGTTTATAAGGGCATCAACCCTATGCCAGAATCTCACTTCCCGATCATCTTGTAGGGGTCGAGGGGATGTTTCTCCTGACGGGGTCTTAGGTGAAACACCCCTAAAAAGGTATATAGAATATACTTTCATGCAATAGAAAAATCACATTATTACACAGTCTATCTCATTCACCTTATGAAAATCAAGATGTAGGTGTATGTAGAATTAAACATGATATGAATGTTGATTAGTGGTCCACATCACATTTAACAATGCAAGTTGCATACAAAATATCTGATCTTATCCATTACAAATCTTGATATATTATATATTGATGTGGCCTTGATACCAAAGATGGGATTTAAGGAGAGTGATTAGCACAATAGAAGAAACAAAATTTTAGTATTTATGAATAATCCTACGAACATATCTCATCAATAATTACATATTGTGAAGGAAGGGATGTGATGTATGCCATTCTCATTCAGTAGATCAGACGATTCTCACAAAAATATATACAGAGGAGGATGTTGCTGACGTTCACCCAATGTAGCCTCAATCACATCTACATCTCTATATCATCCAAGCGGATAAGAGGAACTCCATGTTGCTCCCCAAGAACATGTGGGAAAGGAGCAACCTTCTCATTGGCAACGTGCTAGCATTGCACAATCTCATCTTCTCTCTCTATACTTGTAGGTAATGACTGTTTTTCCAAACCACTTATCAAAACCCTTGCTGACATGCCTCTTTATATGGAAGATGCAAAGAAGAAGGGTTTCTAATGAACTTTAGGAAATGAAAAGACAGTGGTCGCCTTTTAGCAACTCGTTAGTAGATAGCTTATTCATGGATCAATCTTAGTCCAATAGATCAAATGGCATGAGTGGGCGTCTTTACAACAACCTACGCAAGACATCTAGTTGAGTGACTAGCCAGTTCAGTTGATTGATTGGACTAGGTCATAACATATAAGATTTGATTGATCGATAATTTGATCAAGTCTAATTGAATGACTAGACTAGCCAATGAACCATCAACAGGTCTTATCTAATCGGTCAAATGGGCCAACCAGTCAACCAATTTGATAGATCTCGACCTTGTCAATAAATTAGATTTTCAATTAGATCGATTGGTCTTTCCAGTAGGACAGTTGGAATTTCTAGCCAACTGATTGGGCTTTGAGTCTGTTCATTAATGATCAAATTGTTCTCGTAAGCCTTTTCATAACCAATTAATAATGTGTATATTATTTTATTCCTCTTTCCTATGCATCCCATGTGTGAGACCCTATACACACCAAATTATGTTGATATAATATCTATAATCATATTATGATTTCATAGACAATGATTGGTATCTAGAAAGACTTCATCATCATCCAAGTAATTAGAGAAGTTGAAGAACGAACTCAACCAAGTATTATGACTAGAGTTACAATGATGATATATTCTCAATGTCTCTGATATCCAAATGGAATTTGAGGCATGGAAACTTAATCTACTTAATTTTCTATCAGTGTTCTTTGATATAGACTACACTATTTGAGATACATATGAGTTCAACATCACATGTTGTGTCACATGAACATGGACATGCATTTCAAAGTCTCACTCAACAAGTGGTCGGATATCACTCCAATAGAAGGGAAAATTTCATCTACATCACATGTGTCACACTGTACCCAATCCTACCTATATGGCAACCTTTATTCAAGGTCATGTTGGGTAGTGTTAAAGTATAGTAAATTTCATGAGATCATTATAGTGGCTATAGGTCTAAGTATCATCATCACCACTGTCACATGAGAATTGGTTCTGACAACCATTTATGATTTCAAGTATCATACTCATGTCTGGCGGATCCAGTATAGGTGTTCATAACAATTACCTATGTGTTTAACTTAATATATACTACATATCATGACTAATGATATGTAGTCCGCAATCAACAGATATTATCATTAATGTATTATTGTTACCCTGATTTAAAAAATAATATCTTACTAGGGACCTATAGAAGAATTGATACTCTTAGCATGCAAATGATCTCATGTTTAGGTCCTCAACCCAAAATCAAATTTTATTGAGTCATTCATTATTAGGAAATTATTATATTTATTATTTTTCTTTTAATGTATATTTAGTTATTATCTCATATTGAAGCAAGAATAATAATCGTATTTGTCGTTAATAATCAAATCTTTTACAGATTGTGGTATTACAATCATTATATGATTGGATCTTAAGGAATAATCCCAACAAGGGGAATTGTCACATCCAAATATCTAACCTATTTAGATACCCAAGAAGACATGGCCTCGTACATTACTTCAACAATATTCACAGTTTGACCATTACAAATGAAAGAAGTAGTTTCAATAGTAATGAGAAGGGAAAAGATCTCAAAAACTTGAGCTCCTTCACAGTACATTGTGGCTGAAGACATCACAAAATAGAAAATCCCTCACCCTTGTATAAGAAAGAAACAAAGGCTATGACATGTGTAGGGGTCCTAACAAACACTCTAAAAGCATCATTAAAAGGTTAAAATTAAGGGATGGTCATTTCCATGGTGGATCTAAACCAAGTACCACATACTCCCAAGCTATGAACATTGACAATCACCAAAGGAGAAGTGGCCATCTAGTCCTTTGGAAAAACCAAAGGGGATATTGTACTTGCATAAATTATGCAACACTCTATACTATATCATAAGGTTGTGGTAAAGACCCTTTGTAGATCCTAAATCAACAAATAGGAAAATCCACATAACTTTTTGGTACAGTCGTTCTCATCACATTCCTACACTTTTGATCTTTTTGTCTCAGGATGGGATACCAAAAGGAGGTAGATGCAGCAAACCACCGATCATCATAGATATATATGAACTCCTAAAGGTCTTATTGTTCTCCATTGACAATATATTGTGCCTCAATGTATGTCCCAGAAGATAGTTACCAACCCAGGGAGAGAACTTACAAATATGTGGCAAACTAAAAAGAAAGCATGGCCCTCAATAATGTGCTCCAGGATATAATTGGAGATATTACACTCAAGATCCAAATAGGACAAAAATCATTCTAACTATTATATTGTTCTTGGAGCTAATTCTACCTTGTGATATTGTATCTAGGAATACCATGGATTCATCATAACAAAGTGTAAACAACATCACCAATGGAGTATCACAATTATCGGATGGGAAACACTATTTTTCTATACCATGTAGAAAGCCCAAGAAGATCCATACAATATGTAAAAGAAGATAACCATTAGGCTAGATTTGAGTGCTATAAATTGTAACAATCAGATAAATTATTCCCTATCAACATAGAACATGGTAGTTACCATACTGTTGTGTGTTTTCCACATCATCTTTTCACATCATATCACACACAAATTTGGTTCATTTTAACCTCACTTAGCCTCCCTTTATATAAATCTTGCCGTTCTTTTTGTTATTTTACTTATCACATGATGTGCATTGCAAAGATGTTCTAAAAGGACCGATTTGGGGTTTTCCCGACTCAAATTTCACATCATTTGGACTTCCCCAAGTACAACCAGCTATTATGAGTTTATTTATGCTAAAACAACATCTTACACGACGTGCCTGATAAAGACACGATGTGTGAGTTTCTAGGAAAGCAATAAGTTCACTCAGAATGATAAACACACGACGTGTTCATCCTTGGGAATGACGTACGAGTTTCCTAAAAGTGAAGAACAAACAAAGACATGACTTGTCTTTGCCAACACGCCGTGCACCTGGGAGCATCGAGCATACCAAAAGTTTCTGGAAAGTTGCACGACATGCATTAATTCAACACACGCCATGCAAAGTGCATTCTGGAGCAATTGACGAAGGCTTTACATGTCATGCACGAGGAATGAACGCCATGTCTCTGTCAGTTTCAAAAATTCAAAAATACGATCCCTTGGTTTAAAACAAGGAGGGAACTTATGAGGCAGTTATCTACAGTCATAATTTGAAGTTCTCTCATCCCAGAGCAAGTCTAGAGCAAAGGAATGTGATCTTGAGGAGAAAGGATGTAGTTTCTTGCCAAAGGACCCCCAAAGCTTCTTTTCTTCTTCTCCAAGGTGCATCAAAGCTTCTCCACCACACGCATCTTCTCAGGATAGGAGCTAGTCCAGTTTGGAGCAGGCCTAGTACTACACCAGATTCTACAATGAAATGGCACTTCTCCTAGTTCAACACTAGGTTAACCATTTTACAGTGGGCTAAGACTAATGATAGGTTACATAAGCATTAATCAAAAGAATCTACATATACACTAAAGTCATCCATGAAAATTTCCATTATGTTTTCATTGAAATATGAGAAAATGGCCATCATACACCGTTGAAAAGTCACAGGAGCGTTGCAAAGACCGAATGGCATGCGGAGATAGGCGTAGGTTCCATAAGTGCAAGTAAATATGGTTTTCTCTTGGTCGGGAGGGTAGATCAGAATCTAAAAAAACCCAAAATACCCGTCCAAGTAACAAAAATAAGAATGCTTTGCAAGGCGTTCAAGCATTAAATCAATAAAAGGAAATGGAAAATGATCCTTGCGAGTTGCCTCATTCAAGCACCGATAATCAATGTACATACGCCACCCTGTGACTATATCTGTTTGTATCAACTCATCATTGCCTCCTTTTATGACAGTTGCTCCCCCCTTCTTAGGTACCACATGAATGACACTAACCCAATGGCTGTCACTTATAGGTTAAATGATCCCGACAACAATCAATTTGAAATTTTCTTTCTTAACCACTTCAAGCATGTTTAGATTTAAATGGCTAGGTGGTTCAATAGTCAGTTTGGCATCATCCTTCATGTTTATTATATGAATGCAGATGGATGGATGAATGCCTTTAAAATCATCAATAGAATAATCAAAGACATCTTTATACAAACACAATTCGGCAATCAATTTATTTTCTTGATCATTGGTTAACTTATCATTTATTATAACAAGGGAAGTAGAATTAGAGTTAAGAAATGCATACCTTAGCCCGGGTGGAAGGGATTTAAGTTCTACCTTTCTCCCGGTTGTACTTCCTTCATCTTTATCATCAATAAGTGGAGTGTCTTCATTGGTAGCATGTGCTTTAGCAATGGGAAGTACTCCAGAAATTTCAAACTTGTTGATTGTAGCTTCATCATCATCACAAAGGTTTACATCAAATCAACAATACCTTCATCATCCTCCACAATTGAATCAATAACATCCAATAAACAATTTTCTTCAACATGTGAAGGTTCTTTCATAGCATCATAAATAGAGAATTCCATGGCTTCCTCACCAACCCGGAGCATGAGTTTGCCTTCTTGAACGTCAACAAGACATCTGGCAGTTCTTAAGAAGGGTCTTCCAAAAAGAACGGGATTGAAAGGAATTTCCATCATATCTAAAACAACAAAATCACAAGGGATAAAGAACTTGCCAATCTTCACTAACACATCTTCCACAATACCTTTCAGGTACTTGATGGAATGATACGCTAGTTAAATAGCCATGTTTGTCGGTTTTAGATCTCCAAGATCTAGCTCTTGCCACAGGGCAGATGGAATGAGACTGATGCTAGCTCCAAGGTCTACTAGACCCTTGTCAAATGTGGTGTTGCTAATCTTGCATGGCAGTGTGAAGGCTCCCAAATCATCTAACTTTTATGGAAGTCTATTTTGAATAATAGAATTCATTCTTTCCAAAAGCATTACTATTTCAACTTGATCCACCTTTCTTCTTTTAGTTAAGATATCCTTTAAGAACTTAGCATAAGATGGCATCTCAGCAATAACTTCGGCTAGAGGAAGATTGACATGGAGCTTGTTTAGAATGTCCATAAACATCCTAAACTTTAAATCCTCCTTCTTGTTTGCAAGCCTTTATGGAAATGGTGCATTAGCCTTGAAAGAAGGTGGTATTCTAGCCATACCTTTATCCTTGCTACAAATAGGAGTGTTGGACTCCTCCTCATCAGCCACTTCAGTGTTCTTCTCCTTGGGTGGTGAAGGTTTTTGAATTTTAGCTCCACTACTCAAAGTTATGGTGTCTGCTTGTTGTCTTGGGTTCACTTCTAGTTGGCTTGGAAGAGAACCAGATTGTGGACTCCTTTGCTATGCTATTTGATTCTCCAACATCTTGGTATGAGTGGAAATGCCATCCACTTTAGAGGAAAGTTGGGAAATAGCATCTTTCAATAGCTTATTATTCCCCCATAACTCTTCATTTTGCTGCATTTGTGTAGAAACAAATTTATCCATCATGGCCTCCAAAGAAGAGATTTGGGGATGTTGTGGATGTTGGTAACCCCTATTGTTGAAACCTAATGGATTCCCTTGTTGGTTGAAATGTTGTTGTTGATGCAGTTGCTGCTATCCTTGTTGGAAGTTCTGAGTGTTTCTTGTGTTCCGGTAGGAGAAATTAGGATGATCTCTCCATCCCGGATTGTAGGTGTTGGAATAGGGATTGTACTGCTTGTTCCCTTGCATTCCAACAACATTGACTTGTTCAAAGCTCCCTTCATTTGCATTAGGAGAAAAGCATGAATAAGAATTATGTCCTGCATTACCACAAGCTTCACATATAACTTCAGCTGATTGGATTTGCATAGTAGTCATCTTCTCGAACTTCTGTGTAAGAACGATGAAGTTTGGCAGCAGTAAGATCAATGGCATCAACCGTATGCTTCCCTCCTTGCTTCCCAGTTGAAGAACTAGCTATAGAGGTTGATTGTTCTCCTCTATATGATCCCCATTGGAAATTATTGAGCGCTATGTCTTCAATAATGTCATAAGCCTCCCTATAAGACTTAGTCATCAATGCGCCATTACCTGCGGCATCTAGTGTCAACCGAGTGTTATAGAATAGTCCATTATAGAATGTTTGAAGTAGCAGCCAATTGTTTAAACCATGGTGAGGGAAAAGGTGTTGAAGATCTTTAAACCACTCCCATGTATCATATATAGTTTCTCTATCATTTTGAGAGAAATTGGTGAGCTGATTTCTTAGTTGGGTTGTCTTACTTGGCGGGAATTACTTGGCAAGGAAAGCATTTAGGAGTTGATCCCAACTTTTGATTGACTTCTTTGGAAGAGACAAAAGCCACACCTTGGCTCTATCTCTTAGGGTGAAAGGAAATAACATTAGTCTCACTCCTTCGGCAGATACCCCGTTGATTTTGAAAGTATTCAGATTCTCCAAGAACTCAACTACATGAAGACTTGGATCTTCATTGGTTGTACCTCCAAAATGATTTTGATGTATCATTTGCATCATGGAATGAGCAATAGAGAAATTGTTTGCTTCTACTATAGGCAGATCAATGGCCCCACAAATATTTGTGGTGTCTGACATTGCAAAATCCTTCAAAGGACGGTCGTCCTCCATGGTTGGATCACTTGGTGTAGCTTCTTCAAAGGGTGAAGAAGATGGCGATGGTGATGATGGTGGAGTACCTCCTAGTAGTGGTGGCTCTACTCTCCTTGCTCTTCTTAAGCTTGAAAGAGTACGCTCGATCTCAAGGTCTAACAACACTGATGTTTGAAGACTCCTTTGTGAGTGACACATACAACCTGAAAAATAGCAAGAGGAAATTGAGAACACAACCAAAAGGTACAAGGAAATTTGAAAATGGAAATGATGATCTAGTCTCGAATACTAGTTAGCACTTGTAACTCCAATTATATTACCATAGCTCCCCGACAATGGTGCGAAAAACTTGTTGACTTCTTACACTAATGAGTTTCAATCTTTAGAAGGATCTTTTACTCAACTAACTGATCTCTGCAAGTATACAGAGGTAGTTGTAGTCAAGGTCAAACACAACGAGATTGGTAAATAATCAAATACAATAGTACTAAAGTTAAAAAATCTAGATCATTTTAAAAGGATGGTGAAGTTGTTTTAACTATAGAATTTCAGACTTAAACAAAAAAGTGAAAGGATTACTAAAAAGGGTTTTAAATCAGATATGAATTGGATCTTGGACATTAAGATTTCACCCACACATCATAGCATCACATAGGAACACAAAAATTAAACATACTAAGTACTTGTTTTAAAAGAGAGGTGTATTTTGCACTTCACCTCCCGGTGTAAGTGCAACGATCTCAACTCAAACCTGCATTCTCATGCATAATTTTAATTTTAGATCACAACCTACTCCTCAACTCCATAATCTCTAGTCTCGTGGTAAAAGAGGGGATGCCAAGATGAGCACCTCCATACATTCATACCTATATTATCAGATCAAGAAAGAAAGCATAACACAAGCATATAAAGTGGCCAGCCATACATGCAAGAAATGAAAAAACCGGTATTCACAAGGTAGCAAAACAAGCAGCATAGTATTTAGTACAAAATTAACATGTTCCATAGATGTTATTACATGGAAGCTACTCTCCCATGCCCAAAAAAGGTAGTTTACTCGTCCATAATCATGTATTGTAGAAATGATACAAAATTTTTAGGTTCTAGCATGGTCTAGGCAAAGAAAAATGAGAAGAACCAAAGATGTAACCACAAGAAGGTAGAATTTCAGCTTTTGGATGAAATTCTGCTTCTCCAGCCAGACACCCTAAAACACTCTAGTAGTGGGTTTCACCACCTACTCTTCTTGAAAGGTGCATGTGAGGTTCCCTTAACAAACCTTTCATCTCATTAAGCTCTAGGCTAACCAGGCAACCACTAACTCAACCAATAGGTCTTCTTGTATCTGGATGTTAGCCACATAGGTCTAGTCTTCTAACGATCATAGGGTCCACCTAGAAACCTCTTCCAGTCTCTCCATTGGCTAAACAAGATAGCTACACACCTGAGTTGTGTTCTGACTAAGAGAATATGTTACCACATTAGTTTCCTTGTGTGGTAGGTGATGGTGAAGACATAAACCCTCATATAATCTACTCATCACCTTTTTCTCTGGTTTAGGTCTGTCTCAGTCAGGAAAACTTTGAGCTCTTGCTCCCATCATCTCAATTACCAAACCCAAATATGGGACTCATAGATTCCCAACTACTCTAGATAGATATGTCCTCATATGATGATTACCTTTGTTCATCTACACCTTCATACCATCTATCCAAAATACTCTCAAAAGGGTGTGGTACTTCTTCTATCCTCATTCATCATGGAAAGGTTTCAACTTATATCACCTTTATCCTTAGTATGGCATGCGTTCTGTCCTGTCTCTCACACCCATAACAACATGAAATAAGCATTTCGCTATAGTATAAATATAGAGTTCATCCCATTTCAGGAGTAGAAATGGTGCATCACACATCACCATTACACTTCCCAGTCTAAGTAAAAGATACTTCACATGACTCCACACCACGAATATCTCAATTCTATGTTTACACCCATGGGAAGACTTTTCCCATCACTTTTGAGTCTTACCATCACTCCTATATACAATCCTTAGTCATTTCTACAAGGTCTTTAGGGTGTCGATACTTTTGGGGTGATCTTACCCTTATGCATCTAGGGAGTGCCTCTCACATTTACCCCTTAGGCCCCATGAACACATGAAGGTAGCCAACATCCTAACCCATGGGCCTCGGGAAAAGGTAGTTGTTACCTCCAGACCCTATGGTCTTGTGCATTTAGGGAACATACAACTCCTACTTCCATCAGTCTTATCCCTACTTGAACTTAGTATCGACTTAGGATTCTACTATAGCTCATGGTTCCTTTATTGATACTCAAGCACATTTCATTCTTGAATCCTCACCTGAATCATCTCTTTGGGCACTCATGGTTAACCTTACATCCCTTCATAGGAATCATGGTGACCTACGAATCTCAGTCTGGCCCCATATAGGTTACCTACATGAAAACTTACACTTATTCCCCTTCGAGATGGCCATATATGGGTCTATAGATTCATACTCATACTATGTGCTCTTACACTTAGCCTCTCAATCTCTTATAAGTGACCTCTTAAGGTTATCTCAAACCTAAAAAAGAGTTGGTGCTCACTCCTACAAAAAGGGTTCCTTCCCATGAAAGGAGAAAGCTATCACTTGATAGTAACAGAGTTCACAAAACATTCTTCCATCCAATGTTTATACCACCATGTTTAATCCTAGCTCCTATCATGCTACCTATGCATGTGGCTAGAAAGCATACAGCATATTCAACCATTTCTAAGTCCCTTGGCATATCATACATGTTCATCATTCCTTAGGGTTGGATCCATATCGTACATATGCATGTCACTGACTTGTGTGAGTGGCTAATCAAACATATAATTCAGTTCAAGTGGGGTTTCCTTTTTTCTAATATATGGGGGGTGCCACGCTTAATTCCTATGAACTCACTCAACCTCGTGAGGATTATACGCACCAGGTATTTCTACTTCACCTCTTTGGTCTAGGAACCCCAGGTTCACCTCTTATGCATCAACTATATCTAAACTACATTCTCAGCTACTCAAACATGAACCAAACCTATACAATATATTTCATATACTTCCTAACACTCTCCCACGTGAATAACCCTTAAAGTCCTACACAAGGAAAACCAATTGGGTGTGGGACCTCACAACTTGCTATCATACCATACCTCTTGAGGGTCTTTGGAACTCTCTTTCCTACACCTAAAAGGTAGTCACACATATAATCTATACGTTTGTTTAGGAAGCCTCTTTCTCTTTTCTAGGGTTTGGTTCCTCTAAAGGCATCCAAGGTACGACAAGAATCTAAGGATCATGCACGAGGTAACCACATACATCTACTCAGGGTCGTCTATTCTAGGCCACATCATACCAAACTTCCCATGATTCCTCATGTCTCACAATCTAGGTCTCTAACATTCTTCATCAGGGTCCCGCTCTCTATCTGGAGCTAACCCTATAACTGGGCTTACCATTGGAGGTTATTTCTTTGAAGATGGGTCAAGCTCTTAAGGATACACATCTATCAATACCTAAATGAAACGTACTATCAAGTTTTATGTCCGGCCAAGATCATCCTAAAGGTCTGCATGCCTATCTCATAAACTATCAGGCATAACCCTTCTGGTTTAGGTCTAAAACCTGCTGCCAGCCTTGCTGCCACTCACTTCTATGTATGTGCATGCCCATTTTTTGCTCATATATTCCCGTTAGGGTTCCTATATGGTCACCACTAACCTTCTCAATGAGGGCTGCTATCCCTCACCCTTACCAGGAACGTCCCACCCAAGGTCGGGTCACCAAAAACCACTACGGGTAACCTCTACATAAAGCATGCAAGCCTAACCCACTAACTTTTTTTTGGAATAACGTAAATATATTTAGACTAAAAAGGGTATAGTTGAACACTATACAGGAAAAATGTAAGGCACCATAAACTAGGGCCCTAAACAAACTATACATGGAGATTACATACAAAAACCCCAACATATTTGTGTGCTATCATTAAGTCTATACAAAATATCCTTCCTATTCTTCATATGCCATTTGAGCTCCTTGGAAAAGTTGTTGATAAAGGTTTTCTAGCTAGTTTCCTTCTTGTCATGCCTTCTTCTATTTCTCTCCATCCACATGAAGTAGCTCAGACCAGTGATGCAAATCAGGGCATAGCTTTTCAGAACTTTATCTTTTTTGAATTTATCTTTGACCCGGCTGAGAGCTTCATTGAGATTATTAGGAACATTATAACCCCAACCATTCCTGAGGCACATGATGCTCCAAACTTGCTTTGTCCACCTGCAACTGAAGAACAGATGTGTGTTCGTCTCATTGGAATATTTGCATAGGTGGTAGGTCTCCTCAGCCATAATTCCCCAAGCTTCCATTCTGTCCAAGGATGGGAGCCTGTTGCGGATGGCTCTATAACAGAAGACACTCCATTTAGGATAGTGAGCATGGCCACAGATGGAAGCTGTATAACCCCCCATGGTTGGGTTGCCTGTAGCCATGTTGATAAGTGGTGACAGGTTAGAGGACCAGACACCATTTAGATCAACACTATATAGGTTTTGATTAGCTTCCACATGAGTGCACATCAGACGCCAAGTGCGGGAAGGTCTTCTCCTCTCTTCATTTATAAGGTTGGATCCATACCTTTTCTTCATCTAAGAAGTCCAACAGTTTAGAGGTGAGTTAATGAACCGAGATACATGTTTTCCATTGCTCCTTTGTAAGAACTCAACAACATCAATAACCTACAATCCTCCTTCTTGGAATGGATTTGATATTGTCTCCCAAGCAATGGCATGATTCTTTCCTGACCACAAGAAACCAGCTGTAAGAGATCTGAGAGAAAGAAGAATGGGGTTGGGTACAACCCCCATTTTCGTCCAAAACTGAATCATTCTTTGCAAAACTGATCTGATAAGCACAAGGCGACTGGTCATAGAGATGTGAATCCCACTCCATGCTTCAATTTTTGATCTGAACCTGTCAAGGCATCCACCAAAATCCTTTGATATAATATGACCTGCAATCAAAGGGAACCCCAGATACTTCATTGGGAGTGATCCAACTTTCATGCCTATCACTTTCTTTAATCTGCCTCTTCTATTGTCACAAGATTTGGAGAAAAAGACTTGTGATTTTATGGTGCTCAAGTACAGACCTGTTAGATGGCCGAATTTTATGAGTAGGTTCTTGTACTCCTTAAGTATTCTCATATTCCCTACTGTAAAAATTAAAACATCATCAGCAAAAATGATGTGAGTCATCACTTTGGTGCCCTTGACTTTATACATTTTTATCAAACCATTTTCTTCAGTGGAGTCCACCATTTTAGTCAGGCCCTCCATCACCAAGGTGAAAAGGATAGGAGATAATGGATCGCCCTGGCGAAGCCCATTTGAGGATCTAAACATCCCATTCGGATAACCATTTATGAGAACAGGAAATGAGCAGGTCTTTACATATTGTTTGATTATGTGTATCCATTTCTGATCAAACCCCAAAGAATCCATCGCCTTCCGTAGATACTCCCAATTCACATGGTCATAAGACTTATTAATATGAATCTTCATACAAGATTTTGCACTGTCCTTCTTCATATTAAAATCGTTGAGAAATTCAGTTGCCAATAAAGAATAGTCAGACATGTATCTGCCTTTGACAAAGGCGTTTTGGTTAGGAGATATGATGTGAGGTATAATATCCTTCATTCTGTCGGTCAGAAGCTTGGATATCATTTTATATAAAACTGAGCAACATTCAATCGGCCTGAAGTCTATCATGTCTTTGGCACTATTGTTCTTAGGTATCAATTTTATGAATTAGTGATTGACAACTCTAACCATAGAGCCTCCTCCTAGAAAACAATTCACTACCTGGCACATATCATATTTGATAATAGTCCACACCTTTTGGAAGAAGTGATTATTAAAACCATCCGGGCCCGAGGCTTTAGCGTAGTGAATGGAGAACAGTGCCTTTTTGACTTCCTCTTCTGTTGCTTCCTTGCCTAGATTGTCATTCATGTCAGCAGTGATCTTGTTTGTGGGTAGGAACCTTTCATCAATCAGGTATTTATGATTGTTGTTATACATCTTGGTGAAGTATTAGAAAGCAGTCACAGCCACATCTTCCAGTTTATCTACTACCTCCCCTTTTTCATTAATAAGTTCATACACAGATTCCCTCATCTCTTTTTTCTTGATGGCTGCATGGTAGATTTTGGAATTCCAATCACCATCGGCAATCCATTTCAGCCTACCTCTTTGCTAGAGGCAAACCTCTTCATCTTTCTCAAGGTTTCTTATTCTGTCCTTGCACTTTGCTTCTATCTCCATATATCATTCATTAAGAGGATTAAGACACAGGTTCATAGATTCTTCTTCATACTTCATCTTAGCTTCGTGTAGGAGGTTGGGTAGGTTGACCTTGTCTTTGGACCACTTCTTGAGTGCTTTTATTGTGTGATGAAGTTTTTTGAGAACTCTGAATAGAGGATTGCATTCTACATGAATGGCCCAACAATCTTTAACCAAGTCGTTGAATCCATTCAAGTCACTCCAGACATTAAGAAACCTAAAAGGATGAGGTGGTTGAGGAGATTAGTTAATATATACCGTCATCCAGGCGTGGTCATTGAAGATATGGGATCCCAATCTGATGGCCACATTGAGAATCACATCCAGCCAGGCATTGTTGATGAAGCCTCTATTGAGGCAGCTAGATATGCGCCATGTTGGCCTCTTCTTGTTAGACCAGGTGGTAATACCTCTGATTATGTTTACTTGGTGTAGCCCTACTGAGTCCATAGTAGTGTTGAACTTGTTAAGGATTTTGTCTGGGAATCTCTTGCCTCCATATTTATCGCTAGCCAGTCTGGTGTTATTGAAATCTCCTAGGACCAACCAGGGAACTTCATCTTACGTTGTGGCTTCCATAATAGGCCATCACCTATCACAATTAGATTCGAGATTTTCCCCATATAGAGTTCAAAGTATACATGAGAAACATCCTCAATTAAAGCAGCTCACAACTATGATCTGATCTATAGAACTGATGAGATCGATATTCCATCTATGGGGATTCCACCCAATGACTATCCTTCCTCCATCTACCTTGTCTAGATTGGATATATTACTCCAATGTGCTGGGAATAGATAATTAATATGATTAGCTGTGATTCTTTTAATTCTAGTTTCTAAGCAACACACTACCTCTGCTTGGATTTCATTTAAGATCTTTCTTAATTTCCTCTAAGTCTTCGACTGAGATGCTTCCCAGACATTCCACGCCATGATAGACATCTAATTAATGATGTTAGATGCCCCTCCTCCATTCCTGGATTTGGTTTGACCCTTATTCTTGTTTACTGCACTTCTAGTATGCCTTGGGCTACAGATGCAGGTTCCCCCCTCATCAATAGAGATGTCTCCCTCATCTTCCTAATCCAGAGAAGTGAATTGTTTAGCCACAGTGACCACAGGTGTATCAACAACCTTGGTAATAACTATTCCTGACGAAGGGACATTATTATTCATTGTGTCCTCAAGCTCTCTTGATCCACTAGTTCCATTCTCTCTTTGACATTCTCCCTCTTCAATAACTACGGTATCCTACTCTATATCTCATAATGCTTTTCCCTTTCCTTTATCTAGGTTCTTCTTAGTTTCATTTCTGTGTTCCTTTATTGGTAGCTCCTTCGGGGCTGTTGTAGCTACCATGTTCTTGTTGGCAGTTGTTGCCCTTTGGGAGGGGATGGCGTTAGCCGCCTTCAGTCCCCGGATTCTGCCCCTGCTACCTTTTTTCTTTATCTATTGGTTACTCCTCTGAACGAGAACCTTCATAAATGGTGGTTCTATCAGTGCCACCCTCTCTCCAGGGCAGTCGCCCGTGGTATGACCAAAAACCAAGCATTCTTCACATCTGTCTGGTAAGGCCTCTTAGTGGACCTTTATAGTCAGTAGTAAACATCACCTCTTTTGGTGGAGGTCTATCTACTTTCATCTCCACACATATATGTCCGGCACCAGCAAAGTCACATTTAGACATAAAGTCAATCACCTTGGGCTCACCAACCCCACATGCGATAATGGAGATAGCTCTGTGTGTCCAATGGTACCCTACTTCTAGAAAAGTGATCCAAACAGGAGCAGAGGTGAGAATAGCCCATCTTAGATCTGCTTCAGGCATCCATCTACGGGAGAGGACCAAGTGTTCATCAAAAAACCATGGCCCCTGGTCGACGGCGATGCCCATGTCTTCCTTAGATGTAAACCTCATGAGAAATAACCCACCCACTAGGGGAGAGAGTTGTAGTTCACCTTTGGGTCTCCATGCTCTGGTCATCCATCCATACAGTTGTTGTAAAGTTGCATCCTTGCCCAGGATTTGGACGATGAGTGAGTATTGGTGAAAGTCATCCATTGCCTTCACCACCAGTTCGGAGAACTTCATCCAGGGCCTGTTGTCTCCTTCCTTCAATGACGTTTCCCTGGGGTCCTCTGGCATGAACATCGGTTTGAAATGACACTACACTACCATTGTCTTGGCGAGAGTCACCGCCCAGGATCTTCTCTAAGTCACATCCACCTTTGAATTTGCCCATCCCACCTACGCGGGGGAGGATGAAGAGGCCGACCCCTAGGACCCTGGGAGGGGACCTGGGGATGGGTTAGTAGCATATAGGGAAGAGGAGCCTGACCCATCCTGGCTGGCCCCCACCATGGTGCCATCAAGAAACCCCCCCAAACAAGAGATGGACGGGAGGTCACTTAGAGAGAGAGTTTCTCAATTTCTCCAATTCCCTAACCCACTTACTTGCATGCATGGTCAACTATGATATCCAACTCATCGTGTCTTCTCTTTCTCTATCCACCTCTTAAGGTTTTGGGTTGGCATCATCCTTAGAGGATGCATAAGGTCTCTTCCTCTTCCTGGAGGCTTCTTCCTCCAAGGATATCCTTCTCCTCATATTCCTATAAGATGGTCTAAACTCAGTGATTTCTTGAGGGGTATCCAAGGGCACAACAACATGGCCATGCAACCTAAGCATGTAACTAACCTCAATCATATTTTCCTCATTAAAAACTTATGTCCATGACATCTTTTTTACATGCTTTTTACTATTTGGTGGAAGATTTCTTAATCTTTAGTACTCTTAGCCATCAAACTCAGGAGGATGTGAAAAGAGAGAAAACCCTAATCTCTAGAAGTTTCTCTATAAAAAGGGTAGAGAAGGGATGAAAACATATGAGAAGACCTAGAGGTATCTTATTTTGAGTCAAATCCTTATATTTTGGCCAGGCAGTCACACAAATTCCAAGAGTCCTCATAAACTGAATAGCGGGGCGGAGGAAAATCTTGCTAGCCCTCGGATCATGATCCATTTCTAGACACATCCATCTTTGGAAAATCCTCTAATAACTCCCTTGGGCTCTAAAGAATTTATAAAATTTAGTAATTATTAGAAATTAGATGGAAAACTAGGATATGTAACCCAATGTAATGACCCACCCCTCGGTAACCCCCAATTTAGGAAGTCCAAGAAGCTAGTGGTGTTATTCCAAAACATGATCAACTAGTCTTACAAATAATAATAAAAATCAATAAATTCTACTATAACTAAGCTCATAGTAGGATAGAAATTTTCTTTCAACATACCTTTCAAAAATAGGAGTTTGGAACTTTACCCAGTGTAGAGCTCTATCTAACTAAATCCTTTGATCTTTAATTAACATTATTATTTAAATGAAACTTTAAATTTTCATCCATTTTCTTGTATTCCTAAAATGCCAACAAACAAAATGTCAATTAGTATAATAGATTATCCTGGTATGTGGGGGAACCAAAATCTTGCACATAAATTGAAACAACATATCCACATCATATATTTTGTTACTAATCAAAATTTATGTTTCCATTATGACTTTCCAACCATTGTACCCATCCTCTAGTATACCCTCTCTTAGGGTTTAGTCCTTTCAATGTAAATTAGGCTACCTTCTCAATCCTGAGCTTGGTACCTTATGGGTGACCTCTCGAGGTGCCATGTAGTCTTCCCATCTAGGGCTTGACCACCTATGACCTTCCCTCCTCGACTTAGTCTGACCTTCCCTCCTGGGCTTGGTGTCTCATCATCTTAAATCATAAATACAGAGGCAATATGTAGGTTCGGGCAAGTCATAAACAATATATGGTGATAATCATAGTTAATTTATAGATTGTAGGAATTAAAGTCATCCAAGCATTTAATTTCAAGAAATCAGTAAAACCTCGGAAATCGCCATAAAAAAGTGATTATCCATAAGCATAACCACATACTTGATTTTAGGTCTCAAATATAAGAAAGATATCCAATTCAATCAAGATGTCCAATCAAGCAAGTCAAGCAACCAATCAAGCAATCTTGATCCTAAAAACATGTATAGTTTCTAACTCTTACCATCATATCCCAAACAACTCCTTATTGACTTGGAGCACCTTTCTAAGGTTTCTAAGCCTTATTAATATTCATTAGGGTTTCTCAGATTGATTTCTCAATCTTTATTCTATTTAGGTCAACAAACCCTAAAACAACTTTTCTACTAAAAAAACCCTAATTACTCAAATTATCCACATTAAGGGTCTTTAACCTCAAATTGGCTTTAGAACATCATATCTATTTATTATTCATGGGTTTTCATGATTAAAATCTCTTGCCATGATCCGAGCATCCTATGATTTTCTAGTATATTCTCAAAATTAACCAATCTGAGCCAATAACAACCTGCCACATCAGCAAGAAAACCTTACCTCATGACAAAACCATGCGGACCCAGTCCAAAGAATCACCTACCGCCGCACATCCCTGATCATCTCACAAGCCGTGTGCTCTTCGTCAGGCAAAAAGGCTTCCTTGACCCTCTGTGCCTTCTCTGGATCCGAGGACAATCTTGTCCTTTACTACTTTCTACGTCTCCTTCCCTTGTGATCCCTCTATGGTGGCATTGCCTGACCCTCACTGGATCTCGTGCAATAATGTGAACATGATCACAATCTGAGATATGAAGATGTCGCCTGCTCTCGTGATGCTCGACCCATGTCGAGGGGTGGCCTATTTATAGGTTTGGGGGTCTAGGGTTGGCTCCTCAATCTCTTTGCCAAACACAATCCCAATAGGAATTGGACATTTCTCAAAACAACCACGAAACCTAGCAAAACCTAGGTCATCTAGGTCCAGAATCTTCTCCCGAGTCTACTTGGGTGATTTCCTCGCTTACATAGACTTTGGTTCGCGTGAAAACTGAGATCCAAGATCTTGGTCTCCTGATCCTCTCTGAATCTAACTCGATCTAGAAGATCTGTATTCACTATTGGATTCTAGATCCAATGGCTCTTAGTCACACACCTCAAATGTTAAGTAATTGGAATAGATAAATAGATGCGACATATAATACATTATACTTGATAACTATATCAGTTTAGGATTATTATGAAAATCCATATCTCTCAATCCATTAATCCTTTTCCTTCCAAATTTTAAAGGAAACTTTCTAATGACTTTATCCACACATTTGCAAAATTTGAGTCTCAAATTCGAAAGCATGTGAGACTTTTCTTCATATGCAAGTTATCACTTAATAACGCATATTTTATTCATATTTTTTCTCCCTTTCTCTTCTATTTCCTTTATTTGGATTCCTTTTACCATTAGAAACCATATGGATTCGAAACATAATCCATAATGGTCTTTTATACATCTTTCTATAGAATTCTACCTAGTTCTGATCATTATTTTAATTTCTTTTCCTTTTTATGCATTATTAGATCTCTTTCAACTTTACTTTCCTTTTTATCACATTGGACTCACTAAATTAGTAGGATCCACAAAAACATATATTCAAAGGACATATTCCAAACGAAATCCATTCATAAATTATACAATTTCATACATGTACATTTTATTGGAAAAATTGCATTTTAAAAAGTATAAACCCAAAAATTGGGGTTGTAACAAAGGTTTCAGTAGAGGAGGAAGGATTAGTGGTGGATACAAAGGAGGAGGTGGTTTCTTTTACAAAACAAGATGAGGTCTTGGTTTTTTTGGAAAACAAGGATATAGTTCTTCCCATAGTGGAGAGAGGTCTAGTTCTCATATATGGAGTACACCACCTAGGCAGGCACCACCAACTAGGTCTTTAGGATCCTCAGTGTTAGTAACAAGCCCACAGATGCAAGGTATAGTTGTATGTGAAAACCGTGGTAGGAAGCATTCTAACCAATGTTGAGGAGTTAGTACTCAAGCGAGTTATCCATGTGGATAGATGGGACATGTTAAGAGGGACTGCCCAAAACTTCAATTTAATACATGATCAAAGTTTACAATCACATATCAAGACTCCTTAAAGAGTTGCTCTAGTTAATGGAGCGGTTCTTCAATGGTTTCAAGATCTAGAGGGGGAACACCTAGTACTGGTACTGGAAAACATGTCAAAGGGAGATCTACATGACACTTCTTATCAATGACATGATTTGAAGGTGTAGTATCCCCTAGAGTTGTGAAAGGTGAGATACTTATATTTAATAGTGATTCATTTAAGCTTTAGGTCCTGGTCAAACTCATTCTTTTATTCAGAAGTCATTAGCTAATGGATTAAATATTTTTACCCAGTATCTATCTGATGAGTTGCTATTAAGAGTACCATTAGGTGACCCATCAATTTTGATAGAAGTATGTCTTGGATGTCTGTTGAGTTTTAGTGGGGCATATAATAGTTGCAAGGTCCATGACCTAGCTTAGTGCTAATTTCTGTTTTCTTTTCTAAATGAAGATGCTTAACCCTCAATCTAATCTCTTAAGATGCCTTAATATCATGTGACATGTTGATGTTTTCAATGTTATCTCGTCTGGTTGATGTTGGAGCTATATATGCTTATTTTGGACCAAGTTGTAATTCACCCATGTTGAGGTTTTATATTGAAATTTGTGACATGTAGTGAGTGTTTCTTGTGCCTTACTATCATGAGAGAAAATATGATGCTATGGGGTGTCTTTTTTTGGCCTTGGATGTTGAGGTGGCATCTTGGGGTGACATTAGGGTTTTGTACGTGTTACGTGATGGTAGCGACCATGTGTATGTTCTTAATGTGTCAACCAGTGTAGTGACCATGATGTTATGTTTGGTTGAGTTTGCTTCAACCTTATACTTTAAGCACATGCTTTGGTCGCTAGGGTTTTATCATGTTAATGTGTTGCGACCGCAACACATTTGTTTTGCTTTTGTTTCAGTTGATACAAGGTTTGGCATTTGTTGCGACCACTATGCATATGTTTGCTTCAACCATGATGTGTTTTGAGGACCAAGTGGTAACTACACCACTTTGGTATTAACTTTTATCTTGCATGTTAACATGTGTCTTTTTTATGCCCTAACATCTAAACAATTCATAACCTTACCTCTCTCCTACCCCTTGTGTATATAAGCTTTCTACTCTACATACAAGCCACCCTTTTAGCTCTATCTTCTCCTCCCTCTTTCTTGAGATCGAACTTGGAGCTTGGTGGAGCTTGAGAAGGCTGATCTTAAAGCTTTGATGGTCGATCATTCTTGCATGTGGTGATCTTGTACTTGATCATCATCGTTGTGGTGATCTTCTTTCTTGGTAAGTGGTTTTGAACCCTTGATCTCATTTTCTTTTGATCTCTACCCTATCTTCCTTCTTGGTCATGAGACTTGGCTATGCTTTGTGGATCTTCTCTTTACTAAGGTCGGAGACTATGGATTTACCATGGTGGTACCTATGCGAGAAGAAGCTATACTCTTTCTTCTCTCTTGTTTGACCTAGGGTTTTTATCCTCTTTTCTTGAGTTATCTTGTGACCTTGGTATGTTTTCTCCTTCTTGAGGTGCTCTTTTGGTTGTGGATTTTCTCTTGGTTGGTGTTTCATCTTCTCTCTTGGATATTGCAGTCTTAGAGCTTGATCCTCTACATAAGGAATGATTTTGTCCCTCTAATCATAGTTTTCCATGTGGTCTTGATGATGCTTGTTTTAGGGTTTTGATAACCATTCGTGTATGGAGATTTCTCCTTGTTAACATTTTATTTACTTGATGTAAATCATTTTCTCTAGACGTGATTTGTCTCAGTTTTGAAGATGGTTAACTGTTGTGGAGGTAGCTTGACCTTGATGGTCGGTACACCTTGTTTTTATTCATACTAGTGAACACACACATGCACATGCACATCTCACATTAAATTTAGTTGATTTTGAATAAGATTATTCTAAAATATGTTTCCAATTAAAAAAAAAATGAACACTTGCTATATCTATTCTAATAATATAATTTTAAATAAAAAATATAGCAAATGAAAATGTAACAAATAAGTAATATTGGTCGTGACATCACACTATTATGTTTCTATAACATCTTGGTAAGGTAGTATGACACTTATTATCAATAAGCAAATAATTCAAAAAATAATAAAAAAAGATAGTTAATGCATGTATTTGAACTATTAGTGTATAAAAATGGAGATTGTTATTTTCCCCTTGAATAAGGAAATAAAATATAAGATGATGAACAAATATATATCAGAAGGAGAGGTTTGATTACAAAACAATTATATATGGTATGTTTTTCATGTATTCTTAATGATTTGAATAGAACAATTAATAGATATGTAATGATGATTAAAAAATCATAGAGGATATGAATATATGCATAGAGGACAGAGTGTAGATGAACATTTAGAAGACTAAATTATTTTATAAACCAATTGTCTTTTTGGTTGGTTACAATTAATCTTTTTCATATGCTTTAGACAAGAATTTATCAGTTTCATAGTTTTTTTGTATTGTAACCATTGAGGAAATGTGTAATAATGGTAATAATGAGTAAATGATATATTAACATAACCAGAAGACTCAACACATATGTACTAACAAGAATTAAAAGAAGCACAACTTCAAGTGAACAACATATTTTTATACATGATTTTTGAGAATATTTTTGGTGATTATAAAGTTAGACATAAAATTTTCTTTTTAGAAAAAAGAAAAATAAGGTTGAAAAATATTACCTTGATTGCAAATGGATAATAGTTCTCATGAAGTATATATGATTTTGAATTTCAGTTTCATACCTTTGACAATGTGACCTTTTCTTCACCATCTTAAATTAAAAGTAAATTTAGGATTAACATATTTCTTAATTCTTACAAAAGGTATTGAGTCAACCTAGCCACAACCATCGGTTAAAATTTAAAAACATGTTATATAAAAAAGAACTAATTAGTATATCTTACTTGAGATATGTATATGTTGTTTCTAAAATTGGTCCAAGCCGTAAAATATTTTGTACTTTGTAAGTAACTTTACAAGTTTATTTATTTACGTTCATATTTTTAGTAAAAATTGATACATAATATCATATTATTAAAGTTGACAATGAGGTGACATAGAAAATCAGACTCAACAAAATCAGTATGTTGAATAATATGCATATTAGTAGTAAAATGATTTTAATGTGAGGACATACACTTCTACACATACATTACAATGACAATGTTATGCAGTTCTAATACCGTATTCAACAAATCCGATACAAATTTACATCAACTTACATCACACAAATTGATTTATAAAGTTATCTTGAGTAAGGTCCAACATCTTATCATGAAATGTAATAGAAAAAGTTCAAGGGTGAAGGGGAAGCCACAAAAATATATTGCATACTTAGACTAATTAAATTCCATTAGAAGAACTTTAACACTTATCATGTTATATCAATGGTGATGTAATGTGTAGTAATGACAATAATGAGTAAGTAGTGAATTAACATAGCCACAAGAGTTGCACTCAAGTATAGGTTAATATTAAAAATGATAAATAAATATTAAGTGAATGATATATTTTCCATATATCAATATTATTGGTGATTATAAAGCTAGATAGGAAAGTTTCTTTTAGAATAACGTCATCTGAAGGTTAATATTCATGTTGACTCCTTATTCTAATTTTATACAGGGATCATATTAGAGTGTATCGGTTGGCATGGATTGGTAGGATCAAGGGTAATGAGCAAGTGGTTGATGATGATACCACTTTGTCCATACTTCCAGCATTGGGGTTATCCCATTATTGCATTGTCCATGTGGAACTATAGACATCAATGTTGAAGTTACGTCTTCATGTTGTTGAAGAAAATATTCTTAACATCTTACCTTACAATGGTTAAGGCGTTAAAATTAAGAATGGCACAATTAATGTCAGATTTTAGTTTTATCAAAAATGTTAGAAGTATATACATTTTACAAAAATAAATGAGAATGATAACATTTTTATGATAGTGTAGTAAACTAATTTAGCAGTAAGATTTTCCCTCTCTATAATACTACGTAGGAGAATAATTATTATGTGGTTATCCTGCAACTATACGCCACGGGCATGAAGTGTCGCTACTCTTAGTCTTGCCTTTTTGAGTTGAGTAAGTGTAGGTGATAATTCTATACATTAATCTGTCAAACATTACTTTCTGGATGGATGAAACTTGTTATGCTGCAGTTTAAGGGAAAGGAGATCCATAACAAGTTGATAGAAAAACTATAGCTAAAATATCTGCAGTTGTTCCTATTGTTTTCCATCTCAGAGTGAATTAAAGTAAGAGAGGAAATATGAAAATCAATTATAGACACAAGCGTACTTCTGTTTTATGTAAATCAAGAGAATGTGGGTGGTTTCAAACATGGGAAAAGGAGGGAGTGGGGAAGGTTGAATGGGTTTGAATTTTGAAATACAACCAGTTGAGGTTTTAATTAGGAAACAGTGTGGCATTGAATTAGTAAGAAATAATCACTTTTTGTGTAGTAGTATAGATGAAAGAGAGATAGAGAGAGATGGGGAAATGTAAATGGGGAGAATGGGAGTGGTTTGTTGGGGTTTCACAAAGAAAACTATGGAGGTTGAATGAGTTTGGATTGTGATACATTCCATTGTGGTTTCAATTGGGGAACGTGGTTGATTGTTTTGTTGAAAAAATAGGAGAAATGGCAGAGAAGATAATGGAAAGGAGAATGCATTTTAAGAAGGGAGGTAGAGGAGATGGATGAGAGGATAAAGGAAAGGAGAATGTGATTTAAGGAGAAAAATGGGGATGTAGGGTGTCAGTTTGGGTCGAGTGAGAGAGTACGTGGGGGTATGGGTCCGGTGGTGGGAATAGAACACACAAAAAATAAGAAAAGTTGGATCGGAAATTTTAGTGGAAAGGGGGAAAAAGATGGCAGAATCCTTTAGAAAAAGAGAGGAGAAAGAGTTGAAGAGAGTACAGTATTTTTAAATTGGTGCAATCTCATTGGTTACTAGTAAAGTTGTAATTAGTAAAAGCTATTCACTCTTTTTATAGTAGTATAGATAGTAGATGCTCCTTGTTTGAGTGTGTGACATGTGCTATGTGAGGTGTTGCAGGCACTACTTAGCTAACCCTAATCACCCTTGGGCATTACATAATGTGTCCTTGTTGATCGTTGTACCTATGAGCTTGTTTCAGTCAACACACTTTGATTTGGTCTGTTGGTCGCTACACACCCTCGCTTGGTCACAACATATGGCTAGTGTAGTGGGTCACTAAAGATATGATTGATGGTCGCAACGCCTAGTTTGGCTAGGTAGGTCGCTACTCTTGCATTTGCTTTGGTCGAAACATCCACCTTGGTGGTTTTTGGTTAAGGCATACATTGTGATGTGTAGCAGATCGCTACACATGTCGTGATGTGTTTTGATCATTATCCTGACCTATGGAACGATTGATACACCTAGGAAAGCATGAAAGTAGCTACATATAGTTGTATATGTGAGATGGTCATAACACATATGTATGATTCATGGTCACTACATCTCATGTATGAGTGATGATTGGTGGTCACTAACAATCACTATTTACATAATAATGTTTACATGTCTATCATGATAATTTTGAAACCCTAACATACTCCAAGAGTGTGGGACTTGATAGATCTAGGGTTTGGTGATGATTAATGTATTGGAAACCCTAATCGACTATGTGAGAAACCCTAATCCTAATCTCAAGTGTAGGATATACTTGTTGACCTTGTCTGATTACATAGCATGAGATGATGTTTGTTCTTTCCTATTTATCTAATCCCAACCATGCATGTGCAATGAATAACATATATAATAATTTCTATGGTGTATATGGGATATGACACGAGTGATAATTATGATCCTTGACGAGGCATGTTGAGACTATAATGATGAGTTTGGGTCTTATGATCTGAAAAAGGCTTAATGCCTAGTGAGAGGTGTTACTGTATAGTGATGAGATGAGGGATTAATATCCCCTAGTTATGTAATAATGATGTGATCCATGTTTGGTAGTAATAACAGATGATGATGTTGATAGCATTAAGGCAGTGAGATAGTGGTATCAGTGATGATTGTGACAAGTTATACTTCAAATGTTTTATATTTTCTAGAGTTATATGATCTCCTTAACTTTGTAGATTTTGTTAAATGTTTATACCTTGTAACTTGACTAATGATAAAAGATACTCAATTGGACTAATTAATCAAGTGAAACCCTAATCATGTAGCTGCCCTATTCCATAGATTCATCTTCAGTGCCAATACCTTGATGGGTGGTGAAATAGGTATTCCCAATGGAAACATGGAGCGCATACTATTGAGTATGCGAGGTGCAAGTCAGTACGTGCCCTTGACATCTTGGTCCCAAGTGTTTTAAGAAGTGGTAGGGTCATGGTGATGAGAATGTGATATTATGTGATAGAGAAAAATTACGGTTGTACCTCATTGATTGGGCTATATATCGTGGTTTCTAGCGTCGTGACCTATACCAAGGTGATCTAAGTGCTTTACAGGACCATATCCTTCACTATGAGTTGTTGTCTTTACATGACTATAGCTTTGACTATAAGTTGTTTTCTTTGCAGTTTTACTATATGTCACTACAATGAAGACTCAAACTGTCTGAGTAGAGTAGGAGAAGATAATGGATTCCAACTCTTCCATTGATTTTGTACGACACTAATTTTGACTTTGCAATGGTCAGTTGGATTTGGGTGGTATGACTCAAATCCTCGGTTAATATTAAAAGACGTAATACAACCGTGTATAATATTTGCTTATGGTCAAATATGATTCACATTGGATGACCCCTTGCCTTATCTTTTGTACTAATTTCTTAAATTATAATGTAGTAAGAGAAATCAAGTGTTATACATGTTCTTCATATTCCTTCTTCAAATAAAACATGTTCTACTACTCAATTGTAGATTTTGGAATTGCATTCTTACATTTAGCCAAGTCTTCTCAATATAATTATATATGTTATCTTGATGCTTTAAGTTTATCTATGTTTATAATAGACATTGGCGGAGGGTTAGATGTTGGCAAAGAGTTATATCTCTTGTTGGGACGTTTGGTCTCACCCCATGGGTTTCCACATCTTTTAAGAAGTCGTGCATACAAGGTAAAAGATCATGTGGTTGAGACTGACAACTAAGAGTTGCTATAGATGTTGGACCATGGATATGCAATTGGTGTCTAGTAGTAGAGTCTTGTATGTCGTTCATGTACTCTCAGGTCCTTCCTAATCATGTAGCTGCCCTATGCCATAGATTCATCTTCAGCGCCAATACCTTGATGGGTGGTGAAATAGGTATTCCCAATGGAAACATGGAGCGCATACTATTGAGTATGTGAGGTGCAAGTCAGTACGTGTCCTTGACATCTTGGTCCCAAGTGCTTTAAGAAGTGGTAGGGTCATGGTGATGAGAATGTGATATTATGTGATAGAGAAAAATTACGGTTGTACCTCATTGATTGGGCTATATACCGTGGTTTCTAGCGCCGTGACCTATACCAAGGTGATCTAAGTGCTTTACATGACCATATCCTTCACTATGAGTTGTTGTCTTTACATGACTATAGCTTTGACTATAAGTTGTTTTCTTTGCAGTTTTACTATATGTCACTATAGTGAAGACTCGAACTATCCGAGTAGTGCAGGAGAAGATAATGGCTTCCAGCTCTTCCATTGATTTTGTATGACACTGATTTTGACTTTGTAATGGTTAGTTGGATTTGGGTGGTACGACTCAAATCCTCAGTTAATGTTAAAAGATGTAATACAACTGTGTATAATATTTGCTTATGGTCAAATATGATTCACATTGGATGACCCCTTGCCTTATCTTTTGTACTGATTTCTTAAATTATAATGTAGTAAGAGAAATCAAGTGTTATACATGTTCTTCATATTAATTCTTCAAATAAAACATGTTCTACTACTCAGTTGTAGATTTTGGAATTGTCCGGTAATGGTAATTGCTTTATTCACACATTTAGCCAAGTCTTCTCAATCTAATTATATATGTTATCTTGATGCTTTAAGTTTATCTATGTTTATAATAGACATTGGAGGAGGGTTGGATGTTGGGAAAGAGTTATATCTCTTATTGGGACGTTTGGTCTCACCCCATGGGTTTCCACATCTTTTAGGAAGTCATGCATACAAGGTAAAAGATCATGTGGTTAGACTGACAACTAAGAGTTGATATAGATGTTGGGCCATGGATATGCAATTGGTGTCTAGTAGTAGAGTCTTATATGTCGTTCATGTACTCTCAGGTCCTTGGGGATGTTTAATAGACTTTGTACATTGGTTCAAGTTTTTGGATTTATGCCTTGGTCGTAAAAATATGATTTGAATATGTGAATAGGTCACCATATGTAATAGGTTGTGGCTAGATAGACAGTGAACAATGGTATGTAATATCTCTTGGATTATATGAAATGTAAGTGGCACAAGTTTATGGATTCCAATGGATGTGTTTATCTTGAGATGTTGTTATGTGTTTAGTTTTAATTTACCCTATTTTGCGTTCATGTGGTTGTGAGTGATAATTCCACATTCATTTTGAGTAGTCTCTCTTTGTGTGTGATGGTCATCACATTTGGTGGGATCAGAGCTCTAGGTTCGGTGAGTCTACAAAGACACTAGGACTTAGCACTAGGATGATGTCTAAGCTGAGAACATGACAAAAAAATATGGTGCATACTGCCTAACCTCAATACTTGGATGCCTTGGCCAGGTATTCAATTATTGAAGAAAAGGTAAGTATGGAACTTTAGGTTGTTATCTGTCTGCATACTCTAATCAAGTAGTCATTTTGAAATAATCTAAAGAGAATAACAAAAAAGGAATCATGGTGCTAATACCTCCATCTTACCCTAAGGAAGATAAGAACAACATTGTAACCTATCGAAACATAAACGTTTGGTAACTAGAAGAGGAAGATACAACACCATGAAACCTAAACCTACAAATAAGCTATGAGAGGTTCTTGAAGCTATAATTTCAAGAAATTTATTAAGAAAAAGATAGATAAATCTGTGCTAATGAAGTAAGTTAAGGTGTAAAATCCACATAAAATGGAGATAACTCCGGATATAAGTATGATATGAGAAGACGAATAAGCACTGTGATGAATGAAAAAAGTGGAAACTGAGTTAATCTCAGACCAACCCATCTAAGTAAGAATGTGCTAAGATAAAATCCTTTGTGGCATATTAAATAATTAAAGGGAGATGATCCCCTCTCAATGAATAAAATATGAAAATAATGATCTACCTCCTGATGAGGGGTTGAGAAATATAATAAAACATGAGGATATACATAAGAATGATGAATAAATAACACTGAAGGAGAAATGAGGTACATTAATCTTGATAATTCCTATGCTGATGAAAAGGGACCTAAGATGAAAATAGTAAAATAATACATAAAAGAGTTGTAAGCCTATATAACAAATAAAATATTTGGTAATCCCCCTCTTATTAGCAATCCTTGGCCAGTGTTGTTGTGTTAAGGGAAGTTTGTTCCTTTTGTGTTCCTTCTTTCTTAGGACATGGCATTCAAGTGGATCGTATACTACTTGATATGCATGGTTTTGATGTGATCCTTAGGATGGATACTTTGAAGAAGTATTGGATGGTCTAGGACTATAGTTCTAAGGTGACAATCAAGAATAAATATTCTTTGCCGTGGATAGATGATTTATTTGACTAGTTGCCAGGTACCACAGTCTTCCCAATGATAGACTTGAGGTCAAGTTATCACCAATTATGGATTAACATAGATGACATACCAATTCACCTTTTAGCATAGAGTATGGTCACTATGAGTTCATGGCTATGCCGTTTGGGCTAATTAATGCTCCAGTAGCATTCATGGACCTAATGAAAAGGGTGTTCAGACCCTATCTGGATCAGTTTGTGGTTGTATTCATAAATGATATCTTGATATACTCTAGATACAGACAACAACATGACCAATATCTACGTCAAGCATTGATCATGTTGAGACAACATCAGTTGTATGCCAAGAAAGTAGAGTTTGTGATAGATTGGGATCAATTGTAGTCATCGATAGAAGTTTGCAGTTTTCTGGGTTTGGAAGGCTTCTTTTGGAAGTTCATCAAGAACTTTAGTGCCATAATGTTACCCTAATGAAATTGACAAGGAAAGATGTATCTTTCATCTATTATGACAAGTGTAAGTGTTCCTTCCTTTAATTGAAGGAGAAACTAACCAGTGTGAAAATGTTAGTGCTTCCTAAATAAGAGAAAGAGTACATAGTCATTTGTGATTCAACAAATATGAGCTTAGTTTGACAGTGAGAAGCGTGATGGCTTCCATGAGATAGAGGATGCTACAATATGTTACCATGGTAGAATAATGGATCCTGGGGAGGATGATATGAGGAAGATGGTGTTGGAAGATGTTCAGTCATCCATGTATGCTATGCATCCAGGTAGCATCAAGATGTACTAGAATCTAAAGGATCTGTACTGGTGGACATGCTTGAAGTAGGATGTAGAGGAGTTTATAGTCAAGTATGAAGTGTGTTAGAAGGTTAAGGTAGAGTATCAAGAACCTGCAACAACTTTGCAACTGATACATGCATCACTGACAGATGGATAGTCTAAAAGAATGATACAGACATTGGAATATCTATCGAGGGCTTGTATCTTATAGTCTTCGGAAATGTAGGATATCCACCTCATCTTTATACAGTTTTTTTTTTAATAATAACTAGCAGAGGAGCATTGATAGGGTACCATATGAGGTTTTGCATGGGGAAGATTGCATATCTTTGTGTTTTGGTAGGAGATAGGTGAATGTCATCCTCTAGATCCTATGCTTGTGCAAAAGAGTACAAAGAGGGAAATAGTGATTCAGCAACAGCTGAGGGAAACACAAGATAGACAGAAGTCCTATGTTGATGATCGTGGTAGACCTTGTAGTTCCAAGAGGGAGACAAGGTGTATCTAAAGGTATCTCCTTATAAGAGACATGTTGAGGTTTGAGAGGTATGTGTTGGTTCCCAAGTTTGTGCATCTTATCCTATAGTGGTACATGTTGGGAAGGTGGCCTATAAGTTGGAGTTTCCACCTGAGTTATAGGGGTTGCATCCAACGTTTCATGTTTTGATTGTTGAGGAAGTGTCACCCTGACATGGAGTTGACTCTACAGTGTGTTGAGGTAAAGTTGTATGAAGATGTGAAGTATGTGGAAGGCTCTCTATTGATCCTGGATAGAAGTATCAAGTAGTTGATGAAAAAGAACATCATGTTGGTAAGGTTTTGTGGCATCACTGTGGCATACAGGAAACCACATGGGAGCTTGAGGATGAGATTCATAGGAAGTATCCGTCTCTTTTCGTGTAGGATTTTGGGGGGGGGAAATCTTTGTTAGGTGTTTATGGTTTTAAGGCCCATGACCTAGCATAGTGCTAATTTGCATTTGATTTTCTTAATGAAAATGCTTAAACCTCAATCTAATCTCTTGAGATACCTTAATATCACATGACATGTTCATGTTTTCAATTTGGTCTCGTCTTCTTGATTGTTGAGCTATATATGCTTGTTTTGGATGAAGTTATAATTCGCCCATGTTGAGGGTATATTGCAATTTGTCACATGTAGTGAGTGTTTCTTGTGCCTTAGTATCATGAGAGAAAAGATGATGCTATGGAGTACCTTGTTTGGGCCTTGGATGTTGAGGTTGCATCTTGGGGTCAGATTAGGGTTTTGCATGTGTTACATGATGGTAGCGACCATGTGTATGTTCTTAATGTGTCGACCAATGTAGAGACCATGATGATGTATTCAAAGAATGATTCGACCACTACACTATGTTTGGTTGAGTATGTTTCGACCTTGTGCTTTGGTCACATGCTTTGCTCGCTAGGGTTTTATCATGTTAATGTGTTGTGACCACAACACATTTGTTTTGCTTTTGTTTCGGTGAATACAAGGTTTGGTGTGTGTTGAGACCGCTATGCATATGCGTTCTTTGACCATGATTTGTTTTGAGGACCAAGTGGTTGCTACACCACTTTGGTATTAACTTTTAACTTTCATGTTAACATGCATGGCCGATCCATGGAAGGAAAAGTGTATTTTTGATGCCCTAAAATATTAACACCTCCTAACCTTACCTTCCTCCTACCCCTTGTGTATATAAGGTTTCTCCTCCACATACAAGAAATCTTTTTAGCTCTATCTTCTTCTCCCTCTTCCTTGTAACCAACCTTGTATCTTGGTGGAGCTTGATAAGGCTGATCTTGAAGATTTGATGGTCGGTCATCCTTCCATGTGGTGATCTTGTACTTGATTATCATGTTGTGATGATCTCTGGTGATCTTCTTTCTTAGTAAGTGGTTTTAAACGCTTGATCTCATTTTATTTTGATCTCTACCCTATCTTCCTCTTCCTCCTTGTCCATGAGACTATTTTGCAACTGTGGTGGCTATGCTTTGAGGATCTTTCTTCACTAAGGTCAGAGACTATGGATTTACCATTGTGGTACCTATGTGAGAAGAAGCTCTCCTCTTTCTTCTCTCTTATTAGGCCTAGGGTTTTCACCCTCTTTTCTTGAGTTATCTTGTAACTTTGGTATGTTTTCTCCTTCTTGAGGTGATCTTTTGGCCATGGAGTTTCTTTTGGTTTGAGTTTCATCTTCTCTCTTGGATATTGCAATCTTGGAGCTTGATCCTCTAGATAAGGTAGGTTATATAACTTTCCCCTCTTCTATTATTTGCATCATAATCTTTCTTGCATGCTAATGAACTCATACCTAGAATGTGAACATAATATTCTAGATGATGATACCATGATCTAGGGTTTATGATTGCATAGTATTCTTACATGGATTACTATTTCTCGTAAACCTTAATTTCATGCACCTAAATATGAGTGAAGGGGGAGTTGTTGATTCCTAAATGTGATCTAATGTTTGGTGTTATCCTGATGGTTATGTGATGTTGGAAGTCTGAATCTTGTAAATCATGAATTTAAAGCTTGGTTTTCTCCCTCTTATCATAGTTTTCCATGTGGTCTTGATGATGCTTGTTTTAGGGTTTTGATAACCATTCCCATATGATGATTTATCTATGATAACACTTTATTTACTTGATGTTAATCATATGTTCTAGATGTGATTTGTCTCTATTTCTGAAGATGGTTAAGTGTTGTGGAGGTAGCTTGACCTTGATGATTGCTACACCTTGTTTTGATGCATATAGTCGATACACCTTGTCTGAGTGGGTGACATGTTCTATGTGAGGTGTTGCAGGAACTACTTAGCTAACCCTAATCACCCTTGGCCATTACCTCATGTGTCCCTATTTATCACTATACCTATGAGCATGTTTTGGTTGGCACACTTTTATTTGGTCTATTAGTCGCTATACCCCCTCACTTGGTCACAACATATGGCTGAGTGTAGCAGATCACTACACATATGATTTATTGTTGCAATGCATGTTTGGCTAGGTAGGTTGCTACTCTTTCTTTTTCTTTGGTTGAAACATGCACCTTATTGGTTTTTTGGTTAAGGCATACATTGTGATGTTTAGTGGGTCGCTACACATGTGGTAATGTATTTCAATCATTACCTTGACCCATGGTAATAGTCTCTATGCCTAGGAAAGCATGTCCATCGCTACACATGGGTGTGTGTGTGAGATGGTCATAACACATATGTATGATTCATGGTCGCTACATGTCATGTATGAGTGATGATTGGTGGTTGTTACCTATCACTTTCTACATAACAATGCTTACATGTCTATGATGATAATATTGAAACCCTAATGTAAAAGTGGGAGTTGATAGATCTAGGGTTTGGTAATGATTAATATATTGAAAACCCTAATCGACTATGTGAGAAACCCTAGTCCTAATCTCAAGTGAATGATATACTTGTTGTACTTCGCTGATTACATAGTACGAGATGAAGTTTTCTCTTTCCTATTTGTGTAATCCTACCCATGCAAGTGTAATGAATAACATAGCTTATGATTTCTATGGTGTATATGGGATATGTCACATGTGATAATTATGAGCCTTGATGAGGCATGTTGAGACTATAATGATGAGTTTGGGTCATATATCCTAGAAAAGGCTTAATGCCTAGTGAGAGGTGTTACCCTCCAATGATGAGATTACAGATTGATGTGAACCATGTTTAGCAGATTAAGGTAGTGAGATAGTGATATCAAGTGATGATTGTGACAATTATACTTCTAACATTTTATATTATTCTAGAGTTATATTATCCCCTTATATTTGTAGAGTTTGTTTATGTTTATACGTTGTAACTTGATTGATGATAAAAGATACTAAATTTGACTAATTATTTAAGTGAAACCATAATCATGTAGCTTCCATGTGCCATAGATCCATCTTCAGCGTCAATACCTTGTTGGATGGTGAAATGAGTATTCCCAAGGGAAACCTGAAGTGCATACTATTGAGTATGTGAGGTGCAAATGACTTTGTGTCTTTGAAATCTTAATCCCAATTGTTTTGAGAATTAATATGGTCAGGTCTCAGTGATGAGCATGTGATATGATGTGATAGAGGACAACTGTAGTTGTACCTCAGTGATTGGGTTATATACCCTAGTTACTAGAGTTGTGACATGTACCAAGGCGGGCTAGGTTTTTATAGGACCATAGCCTTGACTATGAATTGGTGTCTCTAGATGACTATAACTTTGATTATAAGTTGATGTCTTTGCAGTTTGACTATATTTCGTTGCAATGAAGACTCAGACTAACTAAGTAGTATAGGAGAAGACCATGGATTCTGACTCTTCCAGTGATCTTTTATGGTATTGATTTTGACTTAGAAGTAGTCAGATGGATTTGAGTGGTACGATTCAAATATTTAGGTCATATTAAAAGACACAATACAACCATGTAGAATATTTGATTATGGTCAAATACGATTCACATTGGATGGCCATTTCCTTATTTGTTGTACTGATTTCTTAAATTATAATGTGGTAAGAGAAATTAACTCTTATACATGTTCTTAATATTCCTTCTTAAAATAAAAGATCTTCTAATTCTCAGTTGTAGATGCTTGAATTGTTAGACAATGGTAATTTTTTATTCATATCATTTTGCCAAATTTTCTCAATTTAATTCTATATGTTATCTTGTTGCTTTTAGTTTATATGTGCTTATAATAGATGTTGGCGGAGAGTTATATCTCTCAGTAGGACATCTGGTCTAACACCATGGGTTTCCACATCTTTTAGGTGGTCGTGAATATAAGGTAAAAGATTGTGTGGTTGAGACTAACAAAAAAGAGGAGTTGTAGCTATTGAACCATGGATATGCAGCTAGTGTCTAGTAGTAAAGTCCTATGTGTCGTCCCCTATACTCTAAGATCTTTGGGGGTGTTTTATAGAATATGTATAACAGTTTCAGTTTTTGGTTGCATGCCTTGGTCATACATATATGATTTGTATATGTGAACTGGTCATCATATATAACAGGATGTGGCAAGATAGCTAGTGAACAATGGTATGTAATATCTCTTGGCATATATGAAATGTAAGAGGAACAAGTTTATTGCTTTGAATGTGATGTGTTCAGCTTCATATGTTGTTATGTGTTCGTTTTAATTTACCCTGTTTTGTGGTCATGTGGTTGTTAGTGATAATTATGTGCTCATTTAGTGTAATATCTCTTTGTGTGGTAATGTGTGTCACAATAGTAGTTGATCTCATGCCTTTAGTAAACTTTTTAAAATTATTTTGGGTATGGACTGCATTCAGACATATCATGCCCAATCATATTGCTGGAAGAAGAAAGTTATCTTGCAACAATGTGGATTTTCATATGTATTTACTAAAGATAAGACTGTCATACCCAGGAACATAGTATCAGTTGTTGTAGCTAGTGAGATGGTGAGAAATGGGTGTAAGGCCTATCTAGTACATGTTGTAGATGCTAGGGAAGAGAAAATGATAGTCAATATAGGGGATGTCCCATTAGTATGTGAGTTTCTAGATGTCTTTCTTGATGAGTTACCAGGTTTACCACTTGAAAGACATATATACTTTGAGATACAAAATTTACCTGGTAGTTACCCAAAAGCATTACCAACCTATAGATGGCATCTATAGAGTTAAAGAAATAAAACTCATTTAAATTTTTTGTTGGAGAGAATTTCATTGAATCTAGTACATCACCTTGGGGATCTCCCATGGTTTTTATGAATAATATGGATGGAACTATGTCCTTATGCATAGACTATAAAAAAATGAATAGGATAACCATCAAGAGAAAGTATCATCTCCTTAGTATTGATGACTTGATTGATCATCTATGTGAAACAAATATCTTTTCAAAGATAGATCTCAGGTCAAGTTAACATCAATTAAGGATAAAGGCATCTAATGTCCCTAAGCCAGCATACAAAATAAGGTATGGGTATTATAAATTTCTAATTAGGTCTTTTGCACTAATAAATGACCGAACAACCTTTTGGACATGATTGCCGATTAAACCATATGTAGGTCAGTTTATTATAGAATTTATGGATGACATTCTTATATAATCCAAAGATGCATGACAAAATGAGAAGCATCTAAGGATATCCCTACAGTTGTCGAGGAAACATAAACTTTGTGATAAGTTCAACAAATGTCATTTTCGGTTGGCTAAAGTTTCTTTCTTGGACATTTCATATCAGGAGACAGAGTCAATGTAGACCCTGAGAAGGTGGAATCTGTTCTTTAGTGGGAACAACCTACAAACCCTACTGAGATCAAAATTTGTCTAGGGTTGGTGAATATCATAGAAGGTTTATAAAAAAACTTCAATGCATCAACGACACCTCTTACACGCTTAACTAGGAAGGATGTGCCTTTTATTTGGTTTGAATCATTTGAGAAAAGCTTTCAAACATTAAGGAAGAAGTTAACCACAACAACAATTTTGATTTTACCATAGGCAAATAAAGGTTATATGCTTTTTTGTGATGCATCGACGAGAGGTTTGGGATGTAATCTTATGAAGTAAGGGAAGGTGGTGGCCAATGTTTCTACACATCTTGAAAAGAATGAAGAGAACTATCCCACACATGATTTTGAGTTGGCATTAGTAGTACATTCCTTAAGTACATGGAGTCATTATATCTATGGTGAGTCATGTCAAGTATTTACTGACCATAAGATTCTAAAGTACATTTTCACACAAAAAAATCTCAATCTAAGACAACAGTAGTGGTTGGAGCTCATATAAGATTATGATATTAAGAATTGATTTCCACCCATAGAAGGCTAATGTTGTGGTAGATGCTCTGAGTAGGAAGTTAATATCATCTACAATATGATTATATATACCATGTGTAAAAATAGACGTACTGGTCAAAAATAAAGAAATGAATTTGGATTTGAATTTGTCTGAACAAGTTGGGCTGATCGCACATATGTAGGTCTGACCTACATTTTATGATAAGATCAAAGAAATTCAACAAAGTGATAGTGAATTGCAACTAATCATGCATCATATGACAGAAGGTAAGACAATAAATTTATATTTTTATAAGAAGGGATATTGTATCAGCTAAACAAATTATGTGTGCAGAGTGATCCTGAATTATGGCAAAAGATTTTTGAGGATGCACATTCTTCAATGTAAGAAATTCATCCAGGGAACAAAAAGATGTGTAGAAACCTTACAAAAGTCTATTGGTGGTTAGGTTTGAAGAAAGATCTGGCTGAGTATGTAGCTAAGTGTGGCGTATGTCAACAAGTTAAGCCTGAACATCAGAAGCCAATAAGTACTCTACAACCACTTCCCATTCCTGAATTGAAATGGGAGCATATAACTATGGACTTTGTGGTTGGATTACCTAGGGCACCACATGGATTGAATATGTATGCATAATATTATACAAACTAATAAATTTTCTCAGTTTCTACCAGTAAAGACAACATAGAATACACCAAAGTTACCCAAAGTCTATGTCAATGAAATAGTCAGATTGCATGGGGTACCCATTTTATATACCTAACATGGATACCAAATTCACTTCTATATTTTGGAATCGGTTGCATCATTATTTGGGAACAAGATTGAAGTTTAGTACAACATTCCACCCTCAGACAGATGGACAATCAGAATGGACCATCTACTAAGGGCATGTTTTGCAGTTTTGTTGCAGTTAGGAGGATCACCTTAGTCTTATGGAGTTTCCCTATAACAATATATATCATTATAGTCTAGACATGACCCCTTGTTTATCTTTGTGTGGGAGAAAGTATATATCTCCTATTTGTTGGTTATGAAGTTGGAGAAAGACATATTGTAGGTCCCAAGTTAGTGGAGGAAACAATAGAAAAGATATCTATAATAAGAAAACAATTGAAGGTTGTACATGACAAACAAAAAAGGCATGTAGAGAAAAGGAGTAGACAACTTCAATTTGAGGTTGCATACGAGGTTTACTTGAAAGTGTCATCATGGAAAGATGTATAGAGATTTGGAAAGCAAGGTGAACTAACTCCTAGACACATTGTCCCCTATCCAATATTTCATTGAATTGACCCTAGTGGCATACAAGCTTGATTTACATCCAGAGCTAGCCAATATACATGATGTGTTCATGTATCTATGTTGAATAACTATCATCCAAATACTGATAAGATCATAGACCCAGAACTAGTACAACTAAGGGACGATGTCTCATATGTTGATGGTCCTACACAAATTCTAGACTATAGAATTAAGAAGATTAAAAAGAGGGATATGCCCTTAGTAAATGTCCTTTAAAGGAACCATGGTGTAGAATAAGCTACATGGAAGTTAGAATCATAGATCTGTAACAAGTATCCCTTCCTCTTCTAGGAATTTTGAGACAAAAGTGTTATTAGAGGGGGAGATTGTTACAACCCATATTGTACTTTATTGGTAATTTGAGGTTCTAAGAGAATTGTGGTTTTTATTTTAACTTTTTCTAATCTTATTAACACTTTTTATATTTTACTTTAACTTAAACTAGTTATTCTATAAGATAAATAAAATATGAGTTGTTAATACATCAAGGTTTGGACCCTAGTTGATATAGTAACAACTCACACATGTATGTGGATGTACATTATATATATTTAAGGAATTAATTAGTTTAATAAATTATATATCAATAACTTTATCAAACTTCTAATGTAAAATTGTAGATAATTAAAATTGTGAATATGATATAAAAAGAATAGACCAAAATTGAATTAAAATGAGGAAATTATGTCACTGTTAGTTTTCACCCATATTTACCATCAGTTGACAATCTGATGGTGGTCCTTCCAATGGATGGCCTTTCGAAAGTAGGATTTTGATGGTGGTCTACCTTTGGTACAAACCTATAGGTTCACCAATGGTTGACCAAAGCAACCGCCTAGAACAACTAGTCATGAAATCAGCTATAGTGTTTGTTATTCTTATAGAAATTTATGAAATAAGTCACTTTGGATTCATTTTCGAATCCTTTATAGAACCAAAGCCTTAATTCAAGGAAAGGACAATCTGGAAGGTGATTCCAAGGAGATTTTTTTTTAAGAGAAAAGGAAATAGAAGATTTCATTATAGATTTGACTTGGTAAGAAGTTCTTGATTGTTGATTTTTCTCTTCATGTTTCCTTGCTCTAAACATCTTGATCCATCAATCTATGGTGTTAATTAACCTTTGTTCTTTGTCTTATACCTCTAGTAGATCTTCATCTAGGTCAGTAAACTTACTAAAAGGTTATTTGAATGATTTCTTGAGGTCTGAAAAGCTTGGATCAGATCAGGACGAGACAGATTTTGAGTCTATCTTAAGTCAAGGTTGATATCAAAAAGCTATAAAGTGCACAAGTGAGTGGAAAATCACCTTCTAACCTTGATTTACAATAAATAAACTAGAAATAATGTTGTTTAATTGTTAATTATCTTTTGGTAATTGTTATTCTGAAATTAATGTATATGTTCATTCGATTTCCATATAAGAAGTCTACCATACAAGTTACTTTGTTCCATGATGCTATATGATCTATTGTTATGTAAGTTGTTATACAATATTATAAATGAAATGGTAAATTTAGAGGCACTTAAAAAGTCAGGTTTTCCCTTAGAATAAAATGAAACATGGCTATGCATTCATATCATGGCATGTACATTATACATAATAAATATACATCATTTTGTTTATATGTTAAAATTTCATGGACCACTTTCCATTCCAAGACAAAATCCTAAATATATCATGAGGTTTTGAATCCCTAATTATAGTACTAAATGACTAACATTTATTAGTAATTAATATTAAATCTAAACTATAGCGGTTTAGGGTAATTTAATATTTTTAGAGAATTCAGGTCAAAATATTGTTGAAACCATGTTACTACTACACCTTGTATTTTTATATTATCATTAGTTATTTCTATGTAATCTTATGACACTATATAGATTAAATGTGATTTCAGGAAATATGATAGATTAAAATTCTAAAAAGCTTCTAATTACCATAATCCTCTCTAGTCGATGGACCCGACTTTTCAAAGTGGACCAAGAGATCATAGCCATGCCATAAAAGCCCAACCAAAATCCACGTGATTCCAAACAAATAAAACTCATGGTTGAACCCTCATAAAGAATAAAAATATGAAGATAAATATGTCTAGTCAAGCTAGAAAAGACAATTATCTACTTTATTCTTTAATTAACAATTATATTCAGAATTTCTCAAAATCTCAATTATTGTAGAGAACTTGATACCAATTTCCAATTTCAAAGGATATAATTGCCTACATCCCCAAGCATTAGGAATTCTCTTCTTCCCATGATATAAGAAATCTTGTGAAGAGGTTTTTGATTCTAATGATATGCATGAACAACATTCTCCCCTGATTGGGAGGAAAAAAAGTGAACATGAAGATATACCAATACTCATCCAAAACTTTTAGTGAATAACACTACTATACGACCTAACCAAACTAACAATGAAGATAAAAAAAAGAAAGAAGGTGAGATGCATCTAAATTTATTAGATGGACAAAAAAGGGTAGGGAGAATGGGGTAAATTATTACTTGGGAAAATCTCAAAAAATGAAGCTTTTGTCTTAGTGGAGTCCTAAAATATATTTGTCGAGTTTCCTTGATGATTTTGCAGGTCAAATATGGTTGCACAAACCTTCACTATGTCGAACTAATAAAGATATTTTGGAGACAAGGAAAATGCGAACTTGAAGGTAGAAGTGAGGACGTGGTAGGGTTCTTATGAATAATGACCATCGTATGAGGGTTAGATATATAGATGAGGGGTCATGGGGTTGATATGTTGTGGAGTTAAAGTTAGAGTGGAACTAGTTTTTTTAAATGGTTAGGGTGTTGTGGTGGATGATACCCTATCAAAATAGGGATCCATGGATTTGTAAAGTGATGATAAACGTGAAGGAATCTGTAGATATGGATGAAATAGGCTACAAAGAGAGGAAGACAGTGAGAGAAAAAAGATACCATACAAAGTCTATTAAGATCCAAAATCTAGTGGGGAAGAAGGATCAGTGGACATTAGATCGGTGTGTGTCAAAGTCCTAAACAAATCTATCTTATCTAATTGATCTAAATAAAATAAATAAAAATGATAAAAAAAACACATTTTTGTATTTATATTATAATTTACTTGTATTATGAGCTATTTTCCTATAACAAATTGGGGCATCTGGGGTTATCAAATATTATTACAAAATTTGGTCTAAGTTTTAAAGGTCACAACTACTTAAACTAAATCAACTGGTTAATTCTCATTTTTATTACTTATGATTATGTGAAAAGGATAACACTCTAATATATGGATTAGATCTTAAAATTTTTGTTTGACATATATAAAATTTATAGGTTCATTAGAAATATAATAACCAAATAAATTTCACTTTCAACCCTTGTGTGTCATTAATCAACTAGGGTCATCTTTGGTACCATTAATTTAATATAAAATAGCTGCTATACAAATGTTGTTGAATTATGGAAACATGGTTTGAGTATAATATTTGGGGAGGATTTCCAAATTTTTATTTAATTGATGCTTGAAAGTTCAAATTTTGAAAATTAAGGTGATTTATTTTATTCTTAAGATGAAACTTTAGGGTTGTGGTGACTAACAAATTTTCTTATAAAATGGTCTCCTGATAGTGATTCAATTTGTCTTATAAATGTTTTAGGCTGCATGTTAAGATTGAAAATGTTTTTAAGGATTTGATATATATATGTATATATGCGTGTGTGTATCCTAGTGAAAATTATTATTATAACTTATCAATTTAGAGGATTTTCCAAAACCTTTTTGAAATGTTTTACACCTTGGTTCTTTGATTTTCTGACATATTTTTTGTTAAGAGTTAGAAACAAATTATTCTATATTATTGGAAATATGAATCCTCACACCAAATACATAGTGGGCAATTTCCTGTTTACAAGAATTTATTAACTAAGAAATGGGCATGGTTTTTTTAGGCATAATAGCTTTTAAATAAAATGATCATTAGCTAAGGAGTTCAACATGTGTGTGGACAAATTAAAGAACAAAATTGAAATGTGGACCGGCCTAAATATTTTCATGGTTGGGTGGTTGGTCCTTATTCGGCCAGTCATAACCAAGATGATCAAATATTGGAGCAGCTATGCGACATTTATTTTTTGTGTCTTAGCAGTTTCAGATCAATGTTAGCTAACTTCCTTTGGAGAGACGACAACCATGGTGTGCCTTGGTTCTCCATTGCCAAGCCATACAAGAAAGGAGGCTACATGTTATTGATTTTGAGCAAATCAAGTACATCAACAACCTCAAAAGAGTGGACAATTTCATATGCTTCCCATACGACATTTGGGCTAAGTGGATGAGTCAAGATACAACAACACCATTGACCTTAGGGCTATCAATGGGGAGGATATTACCCGTTTAACCTTTATCCATACCTTTTAGTGTAAGGGTAAGGGTAAAGGTTTTTGTTACCCATTCCATGTTTATCCTTTTCCCATTTTCCATTTCCCTACCACTATAAAGGTGGGGGGGAGTAAGGTGTGGACGTTATCCATACCCTTTTACCCACATATGTTTAACAAAAATATATAATTATATAGAAGCTTCTAGTACATTTTTCACGTTATTCTTTCCAATAGAAATGCTTGCATGTTGCATCTTTCCTCTCATCCCCACTTACACTCAAATTCTTATAGTATATTATTATTAAATGTTGCCAATTGATAGGGCTGCAAAATAATGGGAAAGGATGACCACACACCCCCTTATCCTCAGCTCTACTTGCTTAATCATGTGGCTTTTCTTGTTTTTCTTATCTGTGTTGTAAAATTTCCTAGGACTCCCTTTATATGTTTTTTTCCAAATTCTATGGTAGAATTCCTCATCTCTGTCCCATGAGAAGTGACTGTTTTCCACTTTGAAGATTAGTAGTGATGAGATACTTCCTTACAAAACTTGATCTGATAGACAAGTTGAACCCCTTTCACATAATTGTTTTACTTGACCCTCATTAGAGGGTGAAATGAATAAGAGATCTTCCTCAATATGCTAAAATATAACTACATTGACCAGTCTGGACAAAAATACTTCTTTTTTATTCTTGGACCAATATCTAAACATATTACACAAGTATAACATTTTCCTTCTTATATTCACAATTGTGAAAATGCATGTCAACAAAGATGTGACTTAATCTTTATCACCCTAAACACCACCTTAAAATAAATTAGTCATTTTATAAAATTCTTTTATATAAAAATTGCCCATTTACCATTTACCCTCCCTATTTACCCTATCGGGAATAGTTAAGGATAAGGGGAGGGTAAGGGAATTTTTGAGAAGGGTAATTACCTTCTACCTTTAGAGGGTAAGTGTAGAATCTTGACCTCTCCATACCATCCCCTTTGACAACACTAATTGACCTTCATGATAATTACAATCGTTATTACATGTTTTGGAGAGGAATGTGAAAGAATTTGTCAACATCAGGAACTTGCATGGTGTTGATTATAGGGGTAAGGGTCTTTGTTTAACTCAATCTTTACCCTAGATTAACATTGATACTGATCTTGATGTCCCTTGGTACAAATCCCTATGGGGAAGATACCATGTCCCCAAATAAAGTGCACTCCTCTATATAATCATGAAGAACAAGATCCCTACTAATGATCAGTTACTAACATGGTGGTTGTAGGTGGACCCCATGTGCTACCTCTATAACAAAAGGCGTGAGATGACAACCCATGTGTTTTTTGAGTGCACATATGCAAAAAAAAAACTTGTAGTATAGCCTACCCTAGAAATGAATGGGGGCCTAATGTTCTGACAAGCATCAATGGAGTTGTCAATTGAATTGTGCTCCATTATAGAAATAATGGCAAGATGCTTAGCTTTGAAGGTATGACTCTTGCTTGTGTTTTCTTTTTTGTTTGGAAGGAGAGGAATAATCAGATACATAGAAATATTACCTATGTTGAGTCCCATACCTTGGCGTGCATCAACAAGGATTTTTGTTGGGTTATTAAATCTACTAGCTCCTTGGATGCTAACTTAAGTAATAGATCATAAATGTACTGGGGATTTTGTAGATAATATCCCCTGATATTTTGTGAGGCGTGCTTATGTTTCCCTCTATTTTGTGAGTGTATAGTGTAGCTATACTTTATTTGGCAATATATTAACCTATTTCCAAAATAAAATATGACCATTAGTTTTTCTCTCACATCACCATCTTGTAGGGAAGATACTATATCTGTGGTTTTCTCGAAAAAGGAATCAATAGGGGCTATTGGTCGCGTGGTTATACCAAATGATATGCTAGAACTACTATGTCAAATTTCAAGTATAAAATTTCTAATAAGTTGGATAGTTTATAAGACACCAAAAGCATTGTAGAATATAAGAAATATTTTCTAACTACTATCAAAATTCCTAATTTGTACCAAATTTATCATAACTAATATATGTTGGATCACATTAGGACCAACTTGAGTACATGTAGTTCTTGTTTCAGAAGTCAATGATTATACTTTAATTTTGGTTTGATAAGGAAACAAATATTAAGTAGATAATACATCAATAGTACCTTCCTTTTGTGTTGTGTAAGTAGTTAATAAAATGACTAAGAATTGTTCTCATGATCATGAACTTCTGAATTATAAAGATGTTTTACATGGTGGTGTTATGACATGGAAGGCATGTAAGTAAAAATAAAAAGGATTTTAGCAATATTTTTATCACACTTTTAAATGGAATTATTGTGGCATTAAAAAGTTAACTCTTGTATTGACTAACTAGAGATATATTTTTTACTATGCTTAGTAGTTATGATAGAGTATGATAGAACAACTCCTCAAAATATTTTTAGTTTGTTCAATGGGTTAAATGACTATATGTTGGGGAGTGGATGGAGAATATTAAGATGGGGAATTAGCATGAATGGTGGTGATGTGTAGTCTAAGAAGTTTTTTTTTCATCTCACACAAATAAAAAGTAGACTAGGATGATTGGAATAAAATGAGTGTCTATCAGAATTGGATGGATAAGATTTATGTACTCTTTTTAATGTCTATAGAATGGTGATGTGCATGCCAAAAGCCCTCTTTGAACTTTCACAAACATAAGTAAAAACTATAAAAGGAATATTTTATTTGGGGTATGTTAAAAAAGAAATTAGGTATCTTTGACGTAGTATATCTACATAAGTTACACTAAACCCCATTTGGTAGATTGAGAAACCAAGTAAAAATAGAACGATGACGCATAATACTATTGAGATACTATCCATTTCAATCTTTGGAATGGTTTTGAGGAATGCATAAGGAGATGGTTGTTCCCAAATAAATGAGGTACATAGGGATCTAACAACTTCACTAGACCTTACACAATCTCTAGACAAGAGTGGGTCACATCGACTAGGTCCAGGTTGGATCCAAATTGTAGGATGATTAAGGAGGAAACTTAATGACATATTTATGCCTATTATTACCATGAAATCTGTTAATAGAGTATTAGTAAAACATATACCTTTTAATCCAATGATTTTTGGGTTTAGGAAGGTCCATTGTATGATGTTCACCTAGTGTGATGGACAACATGGATCATTACACTATGCTAGCATTCAAGATTTGTGTGAATGAGTTCTAAGTAGTTTTAAAGCTCACCATAAGGAAGGAGGTGGAAAATTACTCTTATGTGTAAGCTAAATAAAATATTTACCATAAGATCAAATTAAAATGACTCACATCAAGATAGATGGTAGAAAGGAATTTATTATGAAAAATATAATTAACAAATCCTATAATTTTGTTTTACTTACTAAAAATTGCATGTCATTTTCTTAATAATGTTTCCCATCTTATCATTATGAATATTTTAGTAAAATTTCGTCAAATCTTGAAAAAGCCAAGATAGGAGTTTGTACATAAATATACAACAAATGTAATAATTTCAAAGATTTTATTCAGATTATCTTAAATGATATTATTCAAAAACATAATTAATGAATAACCTTTAAAGTTAATGATAGTGACTGGCACTAATTATTATGGGAGTACTTACATTAGAAAACCATTTGGAAAATTTAATTATTCAAACCAGGACTTTTTCATTTATGTGGGGGCATTAAATGTATGTATCATGTCAATGTTACATTATTCATTGGAAAACTAATTAATTTAAATATATTCTAGTTAGGAAAAATACGTCCAACTAAGAATCTACTAAGTCAATCAATTGGTATACAAACTTCAAATATAAGCATCATCATTACACAAATATTACAATGTCCATGCATTTGATTATTTGAACCAACAATTAAGAATATGACTCGTGAAGGTAAAAAATCATTTGTCATGAACAATGGACAAGATTATTAAGGTATTAATTCTATTCATTTGTGTATATAAATGTTCCAAATGTTGTTATATTTTATATTTTGTGTATGTGTGATTCACTCCCAGAATAGAAAAGTCACGATGCTATAGAGGGGGGTGCAACTACAATATAAATAAACAAACCCAAAACCAATTCTCTTGTTTACCCCTAGTTTCATGTCATGGGCGCAGATTTGCTGGTCCTGCCGATAGTAGGGAGCACGCTGCTCCTTCCATCTTTTATTGCCGCGTGGACATATCGAGTTCTGTAGCTTTTTCTCCTCTCACCGGGCTTATAAAGCGAACATTTCAATATCAAACAGGTTTTGAACATTTTATAACATAACCCTTTAGCGGAACGAATGTTAAAGTATTTCTCAACAACAAATCAGTTAATCTTTGATATTGGATACGTCACCCATATCTTCACAGCAATTTGAAAAGTCTATATAGATTATAGTCACGTACAAAGGAATGAAGTTGGGGAGGAAATATTAAAGCAAGATATATCTTAGGTTTAGTTGGATTTTGGTTAAAAAAGGATTATATGTTTTCTAATAGACATATTGTAATAAACTTATTAAGACCTTGACTTCAATAGCTTTACTTATTTATCATTTATCTCCTTTTTATTAATTGATTTCCATTTGTAATTATGTACACTTTTCTTAACAAGGAACACTTGTTATATAAGGAGTTGCCGCATTTGATCTGGAATTACTTTTTACATTTCTTGATAATGTTAGCTTGCGTTTAAAATTTGTAGTGTTCGTCATTTATTTGTACTACCACATTATCTTTAATAATCTATATGATATGATCCTATATATGTCTCCAGTCGTAGATAAAACCATAACAACACCACTGGGAGAAAACATATACACAAATATTTTTGTCATATCCAATGCACTTTCTAATATGAAAAATAAAGTTTGCAATTTGAAAAAAAATATACTTGACATGACCAAAAGTCATAAGCTCACGACTGGTTTTAAGTTTGATAGAGTGATCCAAATTTGAGCCTTAGTTGGCATCAGATCTGATTGTCTAGGATTGTCAAAATTTTGGATCTCGGTTAGTTACGTGTCAAAAATAATTGACCAAATTTATTTTGAACATTAGACTCGGAACCAACTCAAATCCAAATTTTAGGCATTTGGTCCACGCCTGCAAGTGGCCCTTATGGTTAATTTTGAAACCCATAGTCGACCCAAATTTAGACCTTGATCAACCTTGAATTTATTAAAATTAGAATCTACAAGCTATATATGTCTAAATTTTAGTTATATATAGGATTTTATCTTATATAAATCAAAATACCCAACCCGAATTTGTTAAAACTTGAAACAAACCCCGATCCTAAAACTCAAAACATGTGAAAATAATTGAATCAAACCGTCGATCGCTCCAAAACTGACCCAAATATTTAAAATTAATACTTGAGACAATTTTTTGAATCGTATAAGATTGGGTTCACATTTTTTGATGTACCGTTCATATATTTTGATGTACCACAGACAACCTCACTTAAAATCAAAATTTTAACATCTCTTATTCCAAACCTGTTCTCACCGTTTGATATTCTTATATATGTAAACCTTTAGGTTTTCATGCAATCTCGTGCATAGAAGGAAATGTCTCCAATGTCAAACACCAATTGATCTGCCAAGAAAATATTTTGATTTCATTTGTTAAATGGATTGTGTTATAAAGTGTCTAAAACCTGTTTGGTACCAGAAACGTCTGCTTTTATGGCCTCGTGGGATGATAAAAGTCACGGAACTCTGCATGTCCACGCGGCAATAAAAGAAGAAAGGAGCAGCGTGCTCCCTACTATAGGCAGGACTAGCAAATCCGCACCCTCTCATTATACATTCATTGCAATCAAACACGAGTCATCCTATGACGGGGGTTGGGAAATTTATTTTCCCCACAACTAGTTCTACATTATATGTTTAATATGGAATTTGAAATGTCTGAATACATTATGAAATGATTTTGCTAAATATGTACCAAAAGGTAAATACCAACATACTTAAAGTCCATCAAATTATTTCTTTCTAGTTTTTCTCTTTTTATATAGAAATCATGATCCAAATATAAAGCTTTAGTGGCAACTTATGAAATAATGGGTCATCTGTACAAAAGTAGATCATTTCCTCAAGGTCACTAAATCTTGAGAAGTGAACTATAAGTTGTCTAAGAAAAGAACCTAATTCTAACCACATTTTTTCTATTTTTCATGTGTGCATTTTTAGTGACGTGAATTTCAATTGAATAATAAGCCCCAGTAATGATCAAGTGGATTTCACCCTTACTACACAACATGACACACATAGTTAATACCTTGCCAATTTATGTTGCAACGTTCATAGATAATTAAAAACAAATATAGATTCAGATGAAGATAAAGGGAGTAATGATAAAAAAAGTATAAATATAGAATACTAAACGTGCTTGTGAATTTATATTTTTTATAACCAAGTTATCATATAAAGACTATCATTGTAGCTTTCAATTAATATTAATTAGAAAATGTACTCATAATTAGTTTTATTCCTTTTCAAAATACATATTCTAATAATTCATATATGTTGGAGTATCCTCCTACTCCTTGTATCTTCCACAAATTCAAAATATTCTAGACAAGTATCTTCCCATAGTGGGTAAAATATATCAACCCAGATTTTATTTTATTTTATTCTAAAATAACCCTAGTGTAGTTCTAACCAATGAATGAACATCAAAGTAAGAATTGGTAAATGTTATAATCCATGACATGCAAAAGGTTCATCACATCAAAATTATTCTAATTTCTCAATTGAGAGATATTAATGTAATTACCACATCTTCTCTAGTTTGAAACAAGTTGACACACTCAAAATTAAGAAGAGGTCATTCTATCAACATCAAGAAATATATTTTGGATATCATTTACTCTCCCGACTTTAAAAAGTAATCCATGATGAAACATGGAATCGACTACAAAGTAACATGATTCCATCCTTTCTTATATTGATGTTACAAATGTTATTATATATGTCTCATCCTCTCACTTCTTGTAACTCTATCTTCACACTTCTCCACCCTTCAACTTTTGCATCAACTTATTTCCCCCCATTCTATCTTTCATGGCCATAATAACAACATGTATATGTGGTTGGTATTCAATCGATGATATTAACCACCGAAGATAGAAGAGAGGGAAATAAAGAAGGTAATGAATGAGAAGGAGGAGAAGTGAAGGTAATGTATACAAAGATGGAGGACAACTGCAAAAGAAAAGGTTTTAGAAGAAAGGAGATAAAGAGAGGTCACATGGAAGACCATAGATATAGGTCGTTTTATATAATAATAGATGGAGTTAAATTAGTCTATTACTTTTTTAGTATACATCAGATGTATTGTTCTTATTATCATGTATCCTTGCCTTGATTTTTAGATAAGATTTGTAACATTATATGTAACCGTTTGTGGATTCTAACTCTGTGGGATCACATAGTTTATATAATACGTATTAGTTGATTTTCTACTTAGTCATTTTTTTGTTTTGTCGGTACATTTTCAAATTTTGATGTATACGTGATGCCCTATCTAACATAAAAAAAAATTAGGTTATGAAAATACAATAAAAACAAGCAACCCATCACCAATTTTCCTCCTCCCCTTGCTTCACTCTGCATGCCTCAAAATCAAACATAATTCATCCAAGAATAGGGTTTGGAAAGTTTTTCTTTCCGTGACAACTTATGAATCATGTGCTCAGCATTGGGTATGAAATATTTAATAAAATAAAAAAGGTTTTAATAAACACGGTCCATGATGTAAATTCCAACAAACTAAGTTTATGTATTTTTTCTTTCTAACTGGTTTCTTACTATATGTGGATCATGATCTAAAAATTAAACCTTAGTAGTACTAACTTGTAAAATAATTCATCATCTAATTAAAAAGAAACCATATCATCCAGACAAGTTAATATGATATTTCATCAACAAGTGGTCTAACAGAAGAACCAAGTTCTGACCACATTTGTTCATTTTTTTCATATTTGTATTGTTTAATGACACGGATATAAATTGGATCGGTAAGCCCCCATTATGGTCCAAGTGGGCTTCATCCTTACTACACAACATGACGCAAATGGTTAATTACGTGATGATTTATTTCTATGACGTAGGTACATAATAAAAAGACAATATTGAGTATAATTTAGATCAAGTGAGTTATCAGAGATAACTAAAGAATTCCAGATACTACACATTCTTGTGAGTTTATATTTTTTTATAGACAAGTTATCATCTACAAATTGTTCTGTGTAACTTTTATTTATTGATAAATGGGTTTCACACTCATCACTAAATTGTATGCCTTTCTACAATATATATTCTGACGAGTCATTTTTGCGGGAACATACTCCTATCCCTTCCATCATACCATGAATTCAAAATTTCCAAGACATATATCGGCCCTAGGGGGTAAATGAATGTGAGAAATAACAACCTAGAATATTTTTGCTCTTTTTCTAGAAGCACCTCGGCGCAGTTCTGAACAGTGAAAAAAGACAGACAAATAATCGTTATGATCCATGACTTACACGAGGTGCAACACAATAAAATGATTTCAGTTCCTCTATCGTCGGTACTGAATGTAATAGCCACCTGTTTTCTAGGTTCACAAATCTCAACACACTCTGAATTAAGCTAGTGCCATTTTATCAACATCCAAAGACGTTAGTTGACAAAAAATCCGGTATTATTAAAAAAATAATATTTGTCATCAACAATTCAAAGTATTAAATACTGAACTCGATCGTTTCTTGTATATTAATATTAAAATGTTGATATATCTGTCTCATTCTTTTCTTTCTTCCACTTCTTATTTTCTCTCAGCTCAGCCCTTTGGAAACGTTATTTTAACTTGTATTCATTGATAAATTCGTTGTGTACTCATTACTAAATTTATTCCTATCTACATGTCATATTCCGGCAAGTCATATATGTTGGAAATTAAACCCTCAGATACTTTCCGTCGAGTGACGAATTCAAAATTTCAAGACACGCATCTGTCCGCACATGTTAGATGAATGAGAGAAATTAAATCTAGAAATTGTGATAGTATAAAAGCACCTCAGTTTACTTTCACCCACCAATGAACACTAGCAGTAAAGCAGTAAGAGACAACTAAATGTTATCGACGACTTAAACGAGGTGCAACAGATGAAATGATTCTACTTTATGTTGTATCACACATCTCGACACACACCCAATACAGCTAGTGTCATTCGATGAATATCCATAAAGATCTTTTGGCCAAAAATAATTTTATAGCCTTCATTCGTTTAGCAAGATATGATGAAGGTTGAAACCTTTATCCAACATGACAGCAGTTATGTCTCTTATACGGAAAGAGTCTGCTTCATTCGTTACCCATGGATTCAATAAAAATTATCATGTTATCAAGTGATTAGTTTACAATAGTAGTGCAACTTGATTGTTAATTTATTGATGTATAATTTTTTTTTATATGGTTATGTATATCCATCAGCTTGACCAAATTCCGGGATTTGTAAGGAAAATGCAAAATAAGGGTTTCATGTATCATTGTAGTAAGAAAAGTTTGGATAGCAATATATATTTTCGGAAAAGAAGACTTATTTTACAACGTGAAATTGTGTCCATCTTTCTAGGTAAATGCTTCAAGTCTAATTTACTAATCTTTCAATTGGAAGACGCACGAATATGCCTTTTCTATGATATTATCAATGCCATAACAATGTTACCTCTGTATATTGTCATAATGAATCCTTATGTAAGAAAATATTAAGTTTTTACAATAAACAAGAAGGTGGATAGAAAAAGAAAAATGCAAATAGAATTAATTTCTAACTTTGTTCAATTAAAAGAGAAATTTAATACTCAAAACCAACATAAAAACGGTGACATATCAGCATCTCTTCTATCAAATCCTATGGCATCCGGTACCCAATTTGCATTCAACAGTTTCATAATTTTTCTTCTACAACTACTAGAATGTAGATTCTAAACGTACCATAGGTACTACTTATAAAAAAACATCCTTACATGGATGATCTATAACTAATCAGTAAAATAGATCTTTCCTATTTTTATTGGTTAAATAAACATGCCTACATTGTGAATATACCTATACTAAGGGTATATCTTTGCTAGTACTCAACCAAAAATTATCTATAAACCCAAATGAACATTATTATATTAGGCCATCTTTCTCCTTATGTTAAACTATCAAGGATATGGGAGCTTGAAAGTCAAAAAGGGCATACTGCGTTATCTAATTCATTGTATCAAGTACAGTTCTAATTATCATTATACTTCTGGTTACACCATCAAATATTCCTCATTTCTTGACAATGTATAGTAAATATATGATCTGAACAAGTTTCATACCCCTGTATCATCCTAGTGGGTATGTTATCTACAAGGTATTTCCATCATTCTTTGTTTCTCTAGAAAAGTAGTCCTACATATTTTCGTTAATGCCTTAAAAATGCATTTTCTACCCACTTTGTAATTAATTAAATGAACTAAGTATTGTTCGTTAGGGAGAGATATACATTTCAAAGAAGAGATGATTCCTTAACTCCATAAATTATGTGTAAAATATATGAGTACAGTAAAAGTAGATATATAAATGATTCATATAAATAACTAGATAAATCTACAAAATACTATTACTAGATACATAATTTCACAAGCATTATATTGCAAAAAATAAGGACAATATGTGGCAAGAAATAGTTCAAAAACATATAAATCTGTCAATGAGTAAGAAAAAATCATTCACAACCAAATAAATTGTAAATGGGTAAGAAAAAATTATTTGGAACCCAACCCACTTGGCAATTAAATAGAAACGTGTATTTGAATTCATTTTTTTAAAGCATCTTTAATAGGTCACAAACCCTAGTCCCATTGAAGTTAATTTATGTTGTTTACGCTAGTTGTAATTTTGTTCACCTACTTCCCACATTCATCAGTGGATATAATATGATGATGTCATGACCAATACCTCAAAAAACATCCATTACACATATGTCCCTCTAACATTTTGTACAATCATTGGATATGAAATATTAAGGTATATTAATTCATAGTAGAAAAGTTCTAGAAACTAATATAGTTTCATAAATAATAGAAAAAACAATTATGAGGATCGACATATATTTTTAGATGTGCTCAAAAGAAGGTCAAGCGTTTACAATAGTCTTTTCATCTTTACATAATATTTTCCTCTTTCTTGTAGTCATCATAACTTATATGATGGAAGTGGAAACAAGGAAACATGATTCGCACAATTTTCTTTGTCTACATACTAATTTAGGTGGTTTGGATTATAGGTTGACAAAACATTTGGAGCATGTTATATATGGTTCATTTACATCCTGTTGAATTTGTAGTGTAAACCAAGGACAAAAAAGGGATGAGAACGTTAAGTAAGACAAATACACTTTTTCATCATACCACAATTATAATCGAATGTAGAAAATAATACATCACTTAATTTGTATTACTTATTATTCTAAGTTACCCACTTCTTGATATTTTATAATCATGAAATGGTATAGAGATAATGTGTGAAATATGAATAAAATATTACTAACAATCGCAAATTGATTCTAGAAGTAAGAAATAATTCCAAACTTAATGTTGTAGATAAGTATGTTGGTGCTTTCTTATTCACTTATGTTATTTTTTTGTATGTATGAACTTTTACAAATCGTGGGTTCAGTTTGTATGCATAGACACCTATTTGTTGAAAATCATACTCGTATTTGTTGAAGATTCCATCACAGTGTTCCTTGAAGGCAGCGATACGCTACAAACTGGCCAGCGGCAGAGGGCACGGACTGACAGTGGAAGCCTGGAGCGAAGGCTTGATGCAGAAGCATTCGTTTAATGGACGTTAGTTTCTCTCCCCTCTGGATTCTCCGATAGATGGATGTCGGTTCAGATAACATCCCATGGAGAGAGGACCAAGCCTTAATATATAATATTTAATGCCTCTCTATCCATCACCAAGAGGCAAGGTAGTTATGGGGTCTACGGTAAACACCCAAAAGATGCATCCCTCCAGGATTGTATAACAATTAATACATAATCTTATTTTGGGCCACACCTAAAATGGGATATTTAACATTTTCCCACTTGGCCCAAAATGCCATGGTAATAACAACTTCCCAATGATGCTCAACATAAACACTTATATATAAAATGACAAATATGAGTCATAGTGGTTGATACCAAATAAATTTGTACTTCCCTTCTATGTACTACAATATCTAATCATTTCATATGTAGTAATATAAATTTTATAAATAGATTGACCTCACATCTATTCTTTGGTCCTACATTGCATCAAAGATGACATTCTGTTATAACTAGTATTAAAACGGAAATAGTGAGTCAAATATGTGATCACACAATAAATATTACATTGTCATATTACACATCAAATGACGTTCTCAGACCCATATTCATTACATGAGATGTATACAATCCTGGAGCTAGCCCTTTTATAAGAGGATCTGAAATCATATACTGTGTACCAATATGATCAATCATTATCATCTTGTTGTCAACTCTCTCATTGACAACATAGAGCTTTATGTCTAGATGTCTGCATGTAGTGGTACTTTTATCATTATTAGTAAAAGTGACTACAACTTCATTATCACAGTATATCTGTATTGGCTTATGAATTGAATCAAAAACTTTAAGATCTTGTATCATATTCTTAAGCCAAATAGCCTGTGATGATGTTTCATGGCAAGCTATAAACTCAGCTTCCATGGTGGATGAAGTCGTAGTCCTTTGTTTAAGACTCCTCCATGATACTGTACCACCAGCTTGTAGGAAGATATAGCCTGTTGTAGATTTCCTACTGTCTAGACAACCAACAAAATCTGAATCTGAATATCTTGTAACCTCAAGGTGGTCTGTCCTTCTATATGTAAGCATGTAATCCTTTGTCCCTTGTAGATATCACATTACCTTCTTCACAGCTCTCCAATGGTCCATGTCGGGGTTACTTTGGTAACGACCAAGCATTCCAGTAGAAAAAGCAATGTCCGGTCGGGTGCATATCTGGATATATTGTAGGCTCCCAACTACAGATGCGTATGGTATTTTCCTCATTTCATTCCTTTCTTTATCACTACTAGGACACTGCTTGGAGTGAAACTTATCTCCTTTAATTATAGGTGCAGGTCCAGGTGAACAATTTTTCATTCCATACTTCTCTAAAACTTGAGATATGTAAGCTTTCTGGTATATACCGAGTATGCCCTTAGCTCGGTCTCGATGTATCTCCATGCCGAGTACATATGTAACTTCTCCCATATCTTTCATCTCAAAGTTAGAGGAAAGAAATTCTTTAGTTTCATCTAACATAGCAAGGCTATTACTTGCTAGTAGAATGTCATCCACATAAAGAATCAATATTATGAACTTATTCCCACTGACCTTGAGGTATGTACACCGATCAAAAACATTTGGATTAAACCCAAAAGTTGATATAATAGTGTTTAAGTTTATATACCATTGACGAGATGCTTGTTTAAGTCCATAAATTGATTTCTTTAATTTGCAAACCATATGACTTCTACTATTATCAATGAAACCTTCTAGTTGGTCCATATAGACTTCTTCAGATAAATCCCCATTCAAAAATGTAGTTTTCACATCCATTTGATGTAGCTCAAGATCAAAACGAGCCACTAAGGCCATGACTACCCTAAAGGAGTCCTTTGATGAGACTGGAGCAAAGGTCTCTTTATAATCAATGCCTTCCTTTTGTGTGAAACCCTTCACAACTAATCTAGCCTTGTACTTCTCAATTTCACCATTTGAGTTCCTTTTGGTCTTAAAAACCCATTTACAACCAATAGGTTTAATACTCTTTGGTAAAGGCACAAGGTCCCATACTTGATTCTTATCCATAGATGCTAATTCCTCCTTCATGGCATCGAGCCACTTAGAGGAATTTTCACAATCCATTGCTTGTGAAAAAGATAAGGGATCTATATCTTCAAAGTCTATATTTGTCTCTTGAAGGTACACAACATAGTTGGATGGGATGGAAGGCCTCCTTGATCTTGTGGATCTTCTTAATTCAATATTGGATTCTACAATTTCTGTAGGCTCTTCAGGTTGTTCTTCATAATGATTATGATCAATTTGTTCATTTACAACCTGACTAGGAGCATGATCTACTTCTATTGGCTCATCCACTTGACAATTGTTCATGGGAACAATAATTGGATAGCCTATACATTTTTGACTAGATGCAGGTGTAAGAGAATTGTCCTGCATTTCATCAAAAGATATATTCTGAAGTAAGTCATTCCCACTGAGATGATGATCCTCTAAAAATCTAGCCTTACCCGTCTCAACTATTTTTCGTGGGTGAGATGGACAATAAAATCTATATCCCTTTGACCTTTCAGGATAACCAATAAAGAAACCACTAGTGGTTCTTGGGTCAAATACCTTCTCATGTGGATTGTAGATTTTAGCTTCTGCACGACATCCCCATATGTGCATATAGTTCAAGGATGGCTTCCTTCCTATCCATAATTCATATGGGGTTTTTCAGACAGACTTGCTAGGAACCTTATTTAATACATGCACTGCCGTCTTTAAAGCCTCACTCCACATTGTAGAAGGTAGGGATGAATTACACATCATTGCACGAATCATTTCCTTTAATGTTCGATTTCTTCTTTCAGCAACACCATTTTGACTTGGTGTGCCTGGCATTATATATTGAGGTACAATACCATCTTCTTGAAGGAAATGTGCAAATGGCCCCTTTCTGTGTCCCATCTCAGTGAACCTTCCATAATATTCACCTCCCCTATCTGATCTGACTACCTTAATCACTTTACCTAACTGTTTCTCCACTTCAACCTTAAAGTTCTTAAAGGCTTGAAAAACCTCACTTTTATCATTTAATAAGTAGAGAAACATATATTGTGAATAGTCATCGATAAAGGTTGCAAAATATTTTTTCCCTGTAAAACAAGGTAGAAAAGGTCCACTAATATCCGTGTGAATTATTTCTAATGTTCCATTACTCCTCTTGGCACCCTTTTTAGAAGTGTTGGTTTTGCTTAGCTTTTATGCATTCAACACATGACCCAAAATCAGTAAAGTCTAAAGGCCCTAAAATGCCCTCCTTTACTAATCTTTGGATCCTTTCTTTGGAAATGTGTCCCAACCTTCTATGCTAAAGATGTGATGATTTCTCATCTAACAATGTGCGTTTATTACCAATAATATTATGATGGGCTGTAAAAGATTGCTGAAAATTAGGGCTTAATTTAACTTGATAAAGATCATTTATTAAGATACAAGTACCAATTAAACTAGATTTTTATACAATGATAGTTGTCCACTTTGAAGAATGAAACCATAGTTTAATTTGTCTAATCTAGAAACAGACACTAAATTTCTACTATAGTTTGGTACATAAAAGGTATCTTCTAAGTCCAGCAACTTTTCATTGTCAAGGATTAATCTGCATGTGCCAACAATCTTTACGCGAGAGCCCAATTTATTTCCTGAATAAAGGACATTTTCATGCTCCGTTGGTTTCCTTTGATTCTGAAATCCCTGCAATGTATTAGAAATGTGCACAGTGGCACCAGAGTCAAGCCACCAACTATATAATGGAACATTTGAAAGATGACATTCATATGAAACAAGAGACATTATACATTTCTTTTCCAACCATTTCTTGTACTTGAAGCACTCCTTTTTAGCATGTCCTTTCTTACAGTAGAAGAAGCATTTCATGTTAGCCTTACTTCTCTCAGCCTTGCCATCTGGCTTGGACACCCCACCTGAGATAGGAGCAGTTCCTTTCATTTTTCCTTTACCCTTGCGGCCACGTTTGTCATGGATGCTTAGATGCACAGTAGGGACCCCTTCATTCTTAAGTCTCTCTTCTTCTTGAACACACATGGACAATAAATCATTTATTGACAATTTTTCTTTTTGTGTGTTGTAAGAGACCTTGAATGATCCATACTGACTAGACAAGGAAGTTAAAATAAAATGAACAAGAAATACATCAGAGATGGATAACTCCATCTCATTGAGTTGTGTGACAATATCTCTCATCTCCATGATGTGTTCATGGATCCCTAAAGAACCATTGTACTTCATAGAGCACATCTTTGCCATTAAGGTGCTAGCCCTAGACTTACTAGAAGAAAAATATTGTTCCTCTACTGCTTTTAGAAAATCTTTTGCCAATTCAGTAGTAGGAATAGAACGCCTAATATGCTTTCCCACATGTTCTTGCATAAGTAACAAACTAAGCCTATTAGAACGTTCCCACTTATCATAATTGACTTTTTCTGCAACAATACTTTCCTCCGTAAGTGGTTGTGGTTTTTCCACTCGGAAAGCTAAGTCTAAGTCCATGCAACCTAATATAAACATGACCTTTTCTTTCCATTCATTAAAATTTGAGCCATTGAGATTTGGAATATTGTTATCACCACAGAATGATGAGGAAATGACTGTAATAAATAAATTTTCCAACATTAAAAACCACAACTGAAATATAAAAGTAGTTTATGAGGTCTACTTTATTTACTTTTATAATATTATCACAATCAGTCATTGCAAATTATCTTTGGATAATTTTGTAATACTGAGTATGATTAGAATAGAATGTTGGTTACATCCTACTTGAACAAAAAACATATGCACTAGGATAATACAAGAGTTTTTCCTTTGGACAAAGTGTGTTGTATATCTAAAAACATATCAAGATTAATTCACTATGCTTAATACCAACAAAAGTGATACACCTTTGGGTGAGATTGATGTTATCCAAATTAATTGTAATTTAAATGTCTCTACTCTTAGTCTGAATGATATCTCATGATTTTCATTAATAACTTATTCTGATAAGACATCATTTCAGTTCCATATTTGAGAGGGTTTTTTTACTGTGGCCAGGCGCTAGTTTAGTAATTAACAAGTATCAATATGTTAAAATGAAAACCAAAATCATTGATGTCGTTCTCCATGATCATACCGTTAGTGGCCACTACGTTGGTCCAATACCAAACGCATGTGTATATGAATTTGCACACGCAAGTAAGAAGGAAATCTGATTGATGACTAGTATACCGGAATGTCTCTTTTCATAGCATTAATCACAACAGAAGACAATGACGTGCAAACGATCCCATTCAGATTGGTATGGATATAAACATCATTTTGTCATGTCAGGATTCGTCAAATCCAAATTTGTCATTAGTAATTGATTCGTTCGCAATGAAATAAACCAATCTGACATAAGTCATCAGCGTACATGTTGATTCTAGTAAACATATGCATCTAGACCATTACAAATCCATTCGCATGGGTTATCAACGATTCATCAATGACGGCATAAAACTTCGTTACCCAAACAAGGGACTGAGGCAACACTAAGGGGCCGTTTGGCCGCCGACTTTAGGAATGCAGTAGTTATGTGCATGGTCCGTTTTAATTTCAGAGCATCACTACTGTGACCGGTCAGTCCCTTTGCATTACCGATGCTGGTCAGGACAGGAAAACATCACATTAAAACGTCCATGCCAGCCTGCACACGTGCTTCGGCATTACCGCCGATCATGGCGTGATTTCAAGTGCTGTCGGTATATAAAGACAAATACAGAAGCAAATGCAGGAACGAATATTGAACCACTAAATTGCCGATCCCTTTATGCATTATAAATAACAGCAGTCAGAACGTCGGGGGCCGAACGGTCCCTAATCCTCCTCAAATATGTCGGTTGAGGAAACATCGTGTATTACCACCAGCGGCGAAGAACAATGATTGGGCAATATTTTGGCCACGCAAGTGCGGCTCAGGCGTAATAATTAATGTGAAAATAAGAGCATCACCGTGTATATAACCTGCAACAGGGATCGAATAGGTGCTCAGATACCATTGTTGAAAATCATACATGTATTTGTTGAAGATTCCATCACAGTGTTCCTTGAAGGTAGCGATACGCTACAAACTGGCTGGCGGCAGAGGGCACAGATTGACAGTGGAAGCCTGGAGTGAAAACCTGTTGTCGAAGCATTCTTTTTACGGGCGTTAGTTTCTGTCCCCGCTGGATTCTCCGATAGATGGATGTCGGTTCAGATAACATCCCATGGAGAGAGGACCAAGCCTTAATATATAATATTTAATGTCTCTCTATCCATCACCAAGAGGCAAGGCAGTTATGAGGTCTACGGTAAACACCCAAAAGATGCATCCTTTCAGAAAAGTATAATAATTAATACATAATCTTATTTTAGGTCACACCTAAAACGGGATATTTAACACTATTATCTACATGATTCAAAATGCAACTCATATCTCGTGTCTAATATTTAGCCTATATATATTATTTGGTTGGTTGATCCATAATAACATATCATGTTTTACAAACAACACTCTATCAAGGATGTTAGTAGTCAACATAATACTTTTATCTATTATATGATACTTGTGACCTTTTCCAGACACACGCGATCAACGTAAACATCATGACCAAACATACCAGAAATTATTCATATGTACTTACTTGTAATATTTCTTTCTTCATCTCGTACAAGTAAAAAGATATAATGATTGGACACTAGAAACAAATTAATGAACGTGCAAGTTGAGGAAGACTATACACGTCTAATATATTAGACAAAATCATCTTTTATAAATGTGAAAATCAATATGGCCTGAGAGGATGGACACAAATTTTGAATATATGGATTTGGATAGCATTTCTCATACACACACCCCATACTAAATAATTAACTCTTAGCATCAACACTGCTAAAAAAGTTTTGATATGAAGTGTAAAACATTCAATGGACAGACATCTCTCATGCATCTTCATTAAAAATAATTTCCTAATGATGTTTAAATATTTTTTAGAGTCTTGGTCGTTATTTGAGGTTCTCAATGGTGATCACGACTAGGAATCAAGGAAAAGGCATCAACTATGTTTGTTCTCCTTACAAAATTTCTTAGTATGTTTGAAAAACCATTCTAGATATTTATATATGATTATGATTTGAAATGCTCATGTGGGGCTTCATAAGAATCCTAGCCTCAATACAAAAATGCATAGTTAAACTTTAATAGAGGTTGTGCTTTTTTAAATTTACAATAATAGATGGCATGTGTTAATATTATTGTTCAAGTAGCATTGTATGTTTGACCCATATAATGTAATAAAAGCATAGTACATTCCCAGTAAGTAGCATTAATATTTAGTGTATGTTTGACCAAAATAAGAATCAAATATTTAGGTGGCAATTTCTGAAAAAGAATGTAGTAGGTGACATTAAACATATTAGCATGGTACATCTATTTATTTTATATAGTCAAAAAATTATAACATTTTATAAAACACTTCATTGAATCATCTTAGGAGACGTTATGAAGTGGAAAAGTAATTACACTTTTGTTAATACATCGGTAAAACTCCTAATCTAAAAAATAAAGGAACATGAAAATTGTGTCTTTTCGTAATTTATTGACAAGTTGTGTAAATAAATTTATGATGGCCAAGGAAACAACAACTAGTTTGATAAAAATTATAAAGTAAATCAAGAAAAATTGCATAATTGTCTTCTTGAAATTATGTTAGACAATAATTTAATTAGGAAGATCATCACAAAAGAAGTGTTTTTTATTATAAAATAATGAACACATATACTATTTACTAAGTATGGTGATTCGATTCAAACATATTTCCATATGATGCACATTTAGGTGGATATGTTACTATATTTCTTAAAATTGACTATAGAACCCTTGAAGGCCCATATTGTTGTACATTATCACTCTCGTTACCAAGGAAGCATTTCCCTGATGAGTATTGGAGTTTAACACAAACAATTTAAAAGTAGACATAAAATATTCTCACCTCCAACAGTACGCGATATCATTTATAACATGATACTTCATCTGAAATCATCTGTAAGCATGTCACTTAATTGATCGAAGGAAGACTTGATAATATATATTCATCCACTTTTAATGACCAGGTCCATTGATCTCACCTCGTTGCAGAAAGATAGGATCTTATCTATGACAGGTAGAAGTAGATATTTCTCTAGAAAATCGTTATTCTAGGCACTGATGAAATCCATGAGAGACTCGACTTTTAGGTCTTGTAAATATGCAGCAAGCAACCTAGTACAATGATTCTCTAACCATTCATAATCTGGAACCCAATTGTCTTTCACAACAAAAGTTTTGTAGCCATCTACAATGTAACGTACACACATATTACCTATGATTGTCTTCCCCTTAATATGAGACCTATAGAAAGGGGCAGATCTTCCTCTATTATGGCCTCTCAAAGTCTTATATTTTTCTATAATCCATGCTCCCAACAAGGTTTGCTTATTGTCTTGATATCCCATGTGTTCTTAACCATGATGGCTTCATTCAATGTCCACGCCGATTTATGCCTAAGCCTTCTTAATTTAGAATTTTGGTGACTATTTCCAATTAATTGTTATTAATTTTATTCGTAAAACTGAGTTGTACTGGCCTACATGTGATGGTAAGAAGCTTCAGAAAGATTTATTTTTGTCAGATATTGGGAGGCCTCTGTCTGGGGTGAAGTTGCTTGGTGGAGCTATTAGTAGAGACCGGGATTTTATTGAGAGGTTGGCTATGGAGAGGGCATGCAAGGTTGTTGAGTTGATGCATCTTCTTCCTCAGTTGGGTGATCCTCAGAGTGAGCTCCTTTTTCTCCAATCGTGTATGGGTATCTCAAAACTCTTATTTGGCCTGAGGACTTGTCAACCTATGTACATGGAGAAGGCATCATCATGTTTTGACAGAGGCTTATGTGGGTCTATAGAAGACATTGTAGTCTGTGGAGGTCCCTTTTTTGGAGATCTCTAATGGAGGATGGCTTCATTGCCCATTCGGCTTGGCGGCTTGGGACTATATTCAGTAGTTGATGCTTCTTCGTATGCTTTTGTGGCATCTAGGGCCCAATCTTGGGTGCTTCAGGATCACATCATGCGAGGTAGTGGGATTCACGGTATGGACCATGATTTTGATTATGCTGTAGATTGTCTTCGTGTCGGGATACCCTCTTTTGATCTTAGTTGTTTTTATAAAAAAGACACCGTCCCCCCAAAAGCCCAAAATGCTTTGGCGAGTGCTCTTTTTAGTAAAATAATTGAGGACATAGAAGTTAAATTTGACATGACCATTAGACAGAAAGCCATTTTCAAATGTCTACAAGCTGATCACGCTCAAGATTTTCTCCTTGTTATTCCAATAGATGGACTTGGTCTGCATATGTCGCCAGTGGAGTACCATAGTATCTTAAAATACCGTCTGATGATCCCTCTATTTCCAGCGGATGAGGTATGTTCAATCTGTCGTAAGGCATATTTGGACACTTTTGGAGAACATGCAGTTCATTACAGAGAGCTTCCAAGTTTTAAATACAGACATGATCTTGTTAGAGATGTTCTTTTTTATGTACTCATACGTGCAGGTATTGCTGCTAAGAAAGAGGCGCTTGTAAATTTTTTAACTGATCCACAAGAGGGAAGATCGACACTTAGGCCTGCTGATGTCTTGATTTTTGGGTGGATAGGAGTGAAACATGCATGTGTGGACCTTACAGGAGTTTCTCCACTAGTGAGATTGAGGAGTGGAGCTTTTACAGCGGGACATGCTGCCCTTAAAGCTGCTTCAGCCAAAGTGGGTAAGCATGAGAAAGCATGTATTGAGAATCAACATGCCTTTATTCCCTTTGGATTTGATACTTTTGGATTCTTAGCACCAAAAGATGTGGAGCTTCTTAAAAGAGTCCAAAAAGTTATGAATAGTAATGTTATGGCTCCCAAGTGTATGGATGTTGTATTTCAGAGGATTGGATTTGCTATCCAAAAAGGACTAGCTGTGCAACTTGTTGCCCGCCTGTCCTCTTCTTCAATGTAAATATTTTCATGATATATAAAATTTGATTAATTTTATTTCTGTCATTACATGCAATAACAAGAGATGAAGTAAATTAATAGTTTCAAGCCAGATCTAAATAAGGAATATGAAGAAAAAAGATTGCAGGGGAATAAAAAATAAATAAAGATAGAAACACAAACTAGATCTTTAGTTGAAAAATGAACGTGATACTTAAAAAAAGCAGTGACTCACAATCTACAAAGATGATCGTCATTGTTCTAGTCGACCGGTAACAAACATATAACAAGCAGTCGTCTCATTTGCACTTGACAAAGATCAGTGTGTACTACTAGTGCAACCCAATGATCACATATATCAGTCTTTCAAAAGAATTCTGGAGTGACAACGCCAGAGAGATAAGTCTGGAATTGGGTTTAACACACGAAACGGTTGACAAATGTATGTTCTCAAGTTGTCTATAACCCTAATGACCAAATACTTATTTATAGCCCTTTCATTTCCATATTCTCAATAAAAAAATAATCACTCGATCTCTCTTGTACATATAAAGAAAAAAATAATATGGGGAGTCTCTTTCCAAATAGCAAAAAACAAAGATTCCATTTCTGATTAAGGAAACAAACGTCTCTTTCCCATTAATAAGAAAAATGTCTTCTTATAATTAATAAGGAGAATGTCCCTTTATAATTAATAAGAAAAATATCTCTTTCTAATTAATAAAATAAATCATATATTTCTAATTAATAAAGAAAACATCTCTTTTCAATTAATAAAGAAAAGACCTCTTTTGATTTAATAAATAAAACAAGGAGCCCATTTCCAATTCAGGAACTATTAATTAAACATTAACTTAATTAATTAAGTAGTTATCTTTTTATGCAAATAAAAAGGAGATAGGAAAAACGTAAGGTAATTTCATAGTCCAATTCCTTATTTTTACAAAAGAATAAATTATTTTTTCCCTCCACCCTTATTATGTACTGGTTGCACTTACATTGGGTTTCACCATGTTAAATAAATAATTGTAGCAGCCATATATCTAAAAATCTCCCATAAAATCCATTGTGTAGTGTGATCTGCCATTCTATCCTCCATACTGTATTTTCAACAGTTACCTTTAGCTTTGAATCTACCTGAGTTATCAAACTTTGACCCCTAAAGAAAGTACGTGAACAAACTTGTTAAAGTTGAACCTTAGGTGGAAAAGTATCGTTTGGTAACAATCCAATAAATACATGGTAGAAAAGATATATGATGCAATAAGGTCATGCATCCAAAATTACATGTCATAATTGATATCAGAGAACAACCCAATCATTTAGTTGATGTTTTCAAGGATGTACTACTAACAGCATGTCCTAAGACTAGACACCGTTTATAGACTAATATCTTACTAACTTGTAGTCATGACACTAACAAGTTTCCCAGGGGCTAGAAACACATATGCAAGGAGCATCAATTAAAAAAATATATAGTATTATCTGATTTACCTGGCAACTTGTATTACCAGGTTGAACCCAATTTGTGGGATCTCCACTCTTTTGGGTTGTGTTACTACTGCCTTCTAGTCTAAAGGGGTTTTACTCCCATCCCCAACCTGGATTTTTCTACTAAGGCTATGTTAAGATATTTAGTGAAAGGATCAACTGTATAATTTTTGATACCAACGTAGTCTGTAACCACGACCCCATTAGACAATATTTCCCTGCATAATGAAGTTTGGTTGGATGTGTCTATGTGATTTTTTATTATACATGAAACTCTTCATCTTTTTAATGGTTGTAGTGATATCACAATGAACTATAATAGGATCAAGTGACATCTTTACCATTGGTAATCTGGTCATAAGTCCATGTATCCATTCAACTTCCAATCCATTTTTATCAAAATAACACAACTCTGCCTCAAAAGTAGACTGAGACAAAATAGTTTGTTTCTTAGACCTCCAAGTCACAACACCTTCTCCCAATAGGAATACATATCTTGTGACACCTTTACTCGCAGATTTAACCACAATCCAGATTGCATCACTATATCTTTTGACTACAAATGGATATTTTCCGTAATGCAGCTTAAGGGAACAAGTCCCTTGATATACCTCAAAACTATATCAAGAGATTTCCAAGAGCTCTTAATAGGACAACTGGTGTATCTTCTTAACATACTCATGACAAACACAATGTTTGGTTGTGTGCAGTTCATAAGACACATCCAAAATTCTGATAATCTGATAATATTGTAATTAAGATACTAGAACTCCAATACCATTCTTGAACAAGGCTTTAGATGAATCATATGGTGTATTTAGGTTTATGTGATGTATACTCAGACCTATCCAGTATAGGGAGACTAAGAGAGAGTTATACCATCCATAGACCTTGCGATTTTAATCTCTAAAATCACATCAGTGACACCCATATTCTTCATCTCAAACTTGCTATACAAGAATGACTTTGCCTCAGTTACTACTTTCATATGATAACCAAAAAGAAGGACATCATTAAAATATAAGGATAACATAATGAACCCATCACTGACAATTTTGTAGTAGAGAAACATATAAAAATTATTAGAAACAAAGTCAAATAATGATGTCATAGAATCAAACTTCTTTTGAGATTGATTAGGATTTTGTTTCAATACATTTAGAGACTTAAAAAGTTTATCCACTTTGGATTCATTCCCACCACCCCCAAATACTACATATCCCCTCTTGAATATCATCGTGTAAGAACACAATCTTCACATCCATCTGATGGATATAGAGATTATCAATGGTAGCTAATGTCATAACCACACATATCATAGACATACAGGAAATAAGGGAACTGATATCAAATAATCTATCCCTTCGCTCTATGTTACCCTTAGCATCTAACCTAGATTTATACTTATTGATTGTCTTGTATGCATTAGGTTACTTTCTAAATCTCCATTTGTGTCCAACTATAGAACAACTAGGAGGTAACTCTACTAATTCCCAAGTTTCATTCGAGAAAATTCATTGGATTTCATTGTTAATGGATTCTTTCCAAAACTTAGATTTTGGAGAATCCATGTCCTGTTTAAATGATATATGATCATCCTCAATGTTGTAAGTGAGAAACTAACTTATAAAATATTTGGATGTCCTAGGATGTTTACTCCTTCTTGGTTTAACCATTTCTTCAGAATCATCAGATTTTGAAATAGCTTGTTCTGGATCGGCCCACATAGTTGTCATCCTTTCTACATGCTCAGGAATGGAACTTATGGTGAATGAATAATGTTGAGATACCTATTTGGGCACAACAGATTCATGGGAACACATCCTCAAAGAATGTAGTATCACATAGTTCCACAATTTTATTGACATCAATGACTGAGATATCAAATTTTACATTCAAGAATCTATAGGCATAACTTGTATCTACATAACCCAAGAAGAAAGCATCAACCATTTTTGTGAGATACCAAACCTAGATTAGCACTTGATCTTTCTTTCTTTACTTATTAATATGCTTAAATCTTAATTTAATTGTTTCAAGCACCTTAATAACATTTGACGTGTTTATGTTTTTTGTTTGGTCATCTTTACATGTTACTTGAGCTAGTTATACTATATGTGTACTTGTTTTGGACCAAGTTGCAATTTTCCCATGTTGAGGGTTTATCTTGCAAATTGTCTCATGTTTGATGTACCTCTTATGTCTTGGCATCTAGATAGAGAGAATGATGCATATGGGCACCTTACTGGATCTTGGTTGATGAGGTTGCCTCATGTGTGTTGAAGCTAGGGTTTTCTTGGATGCATGAGTTGATGGTGGTGTAGACAATGTTGTTGACCCTTTTTGTGTAGCACTTGATGTGTTTTGTGTTCCCTGAGAGTATTGTGACCAAATGTTTCTTCTTGGTGAGTTTGTAGTGAACAATATGCCTTGTCTTTGATCATGGTCGCTAGGTTTTCAGCTTGTTCTTTGGTTGTAAAGACTCTTTGTTTTGGGTGACATGGGTAACTGTCTCTACCATGTGGTTACCCTAGTTTGCTTCAACCATTTGGTTGTAGTGGACCAAGTGGTCGCTACATAGCCTTGGTTTTAACAATCTTTCTTGCATGCATATCTTGAGTACTTTCATGGACGATGTTTTTGAGGGATAAGTGTTTCTAGTGGCTCTAGTATCTTGACACCTCATCTCCTTCACCTCTTTCCAACCCTTGGGTACTTATACCCCTTCATTTTCATGAAAGTAACCCCTTGATCTCTATCTTCTTTCTTGGAGCCGGTCTTGTTCTTGGTGGTGCTAGTGGATGTGCTTAAGCTTGAAGGAGGTAGCCATTTTCACATTGCATGTGGTGTTCTACAGTGGGAGCATCTATCTTTGTTGATTCTTTGGTGATCCTTGTGCTTGGTAAGTGGTTTATCCTTATTGATCTCATTTTTCTTGAACTTACCCTCTCTTTTATTCTCCTTGGCCGAAACATGATTCTCCATGGTGGTTTTCTTGAGAAACTTCTCTCCAATAGAGTTTGAAATCATGGTTCTCCCATGGTAGTACCTGAGTGAGATGAAGATATCCTCTTTCTCTTTCTTTTCTGCCTAGTTCTTGTGCTCTTTCTCCTTTGAACCTTCTTTGACATTAATTTGCTCTTCCTTTCTTTAGGTGATCTTTCTTGGTCATGGATTTGATACAAGCTTGGTGTTTCCTTCTCATTCTTAGAGCTTTGTGGCTTGGGAGTTGATCTTCACCTCAAGGCAGATTATATAACTCTCTGTCTACTATTGTTGCAAATATCTTGCATGCAAGTTTATCTACCTCTAGACATTCTTCTAAGTGACTTAGTTGTGATATCTTGTTTTAGGGTTTACGATTATGTGGTGATCTTTGCATAGATTAACTCTTTTTCCTAAACCCTAACCCTAATCCTTGAGTATATGATGTAATGCTTATTTTTCTTAAGTGACTAGCATGTAATGAAGTATTCCTCTCTTTACTTGTAACCTAATTTTTAGGTAGAATGAGCATCATGACTAATGGTTAACGTGGTGTCATGTGTGTGACACATATGTAGTGATTATGAGCCTTGATTAGGCATGATGATATATAATAATGCTCTCCTACATGAACTATGAGAATGGTCAAATGACCTTGGTGATGATTTAGTACCAATTTTGAGGTGATATCCTCTAGTGATGTGATGATGGATTTCTTATCCTATGGTGATGTGATAATGGTGATATCCTTATGTATGGCAGTGAGATATATCATGTGGTTATGTGATAAGCTTTATGATTAAGACATTTTATATCTTCTGATGTTGAAATCCACCCTTATCTTTTTAGAATCTGTTTAGGATTTGTACATTGTAACTTGACTAATGAACTATAAAAGATACTCAATTGGAATAACTAATCAAGTGAAACCCTAAATATGTAGTTTTCCTATGCCATAGATCCATTGTAATGTCAAAACTTGCTGGATGGTGAAATGATTCTTCCCACGGGTGGAGCACATACTATTAAGTATGCGGGTTGCTTTGAGAATATTCTTGTCATCCAAATCCCAAGTGTTTTGAGAATGGATGAGGTTGTGTATTGGTGACTATATTATGTTATGTGATTTTGGAGGACAACTGCGGTTGTAACTCGGTGGCAAGGTTACATACGTTGGTGTCTAGCACTTTGACCAGTACCAAGGCAGACTAGGTGTTTTTATCTTGACTATATGTCATTGGTGGCATTTGAATGTTATGTATCTATAGTGTCACTCATACTATCTGGGTGATGGAGGTAAGATCGTAGATTCCAACTCTTCTATAGATCTTGCATGTCATTGATTTGACTTAGCAGTGGTTAGTTGGATTTGGGTGGTATGACTGAAATCCTCAGGGCATAATAAAATACATAACACAACCATGTAGTATATCTACTTAGGGCTAAACACGAATCACCTTGGTTGATGTCTTGCCTTGTTTTATATACAGTTTAATTGATAATAGTTATATGTGTTCTTCATATTCCTTCTAAAAGTATATGATGTCCTACTGATAAGTTGTAGATGCTTAATCTAACTAAGTTGTGTTATTAGTTTTTAATAATTCATTTATTTGAATCTACTCATCATGTTAATTGTACACTATATATATCTATATGTGTTTAAATAGTTGTTGACAGAGAGTTATATTTCTCGTTGGGACATTGGTCTCACCCCGTGGGTTTCCACATCTTTTAGGTGGTTGTGTATGACACGATAGAGATCGTTTGGTTGAGAAAGAAAGCAAGGAGATCAGTAGTTGTTGAAGGTTGGATATGCTGCTAATGTTTTGTAGTATAGTCCTATGTGTCATCCTTGTACTCTCAGGTCCATGGGTGTGTTTTGTAGATGTTATACATCGATACAAGGTTTTGGCAGTATGTCATGGTTGTACATGTATATCTTGTATATATATGTGAACTAATTATCTCTTACATATAGTTTGTGGAAAGATGGCCACTGTGTCGTGACATTTAATACCTTTGTGACACGATATGTGATACAGATGACATAGTTTGTGATCTGTGATGTATATGATTCCTCTTGAGATGGTCATGTAAGATTGGTTTTAGCTTACCCTATTTTGTGGTAATGTAGTTGTTAGTTGATAATTCTACACTTTGTTTTAAGTAATCTTGCTTTTCTATGATCAGCTTGTCACAATTCTTGGTCCCTATTTATTCCTTTTGTGTTTAGGGACAAGCACGTTAGTAAGGAATCCCCACACTCAGAGATATTTGAGACTCAGTTTTCTCCCTAGCAATAGCGCAAATAGACTACTTTCTATATGTTAATGGGAAACTCTATTCACAATATGGAAAGTTGTATTCAAAGATTCACGCCACACAAAGTTGGATAGACCTGAGGTTTGGAGTAAGGTATTAAGAATACCTATTATGATTTGGTTCTTACATTCTACAATATCATTGGATTGTGATGAATAAGGTGTAGTAACGACATGAACTACACCATGGAATTAAAAAAAATTCTAAGAACAAGTTTTAGGTGTACTCTCCTCCCCTATTCTACCTTAATATTTTAAGTATTTTACTAGTTTGAGTCACAACTTCTTTCTTATAATTTATAAATATATCTAATGCATGTTCTTTACTTTTAATTAAATAGACATAACAATATCCACTTGCATTGTCAATAAAAGTTATAAAGTAATATTTTTATCCCTAGTTGCAATCCCTTCAAACTCACATATATCAATGTGCAGTAAATCAAGGATTTATGAATATCTATTTATAGAATGAAAAGGCTTCCTAGGATGTTTAGCTTGTATAGAAATTTCACATCAACTAACAATAGTGTTGAATCTAGGTATGAATTATAGATTCATCATTTGCTTCATTGAGTCAAAATTAACTTATCCCAAAAGACTGTGGCATACATTAGAGCATACAAAATTCATGCAAATAGAATTCATTATCATTCAAATTTAAAAGTAAATTCAAAGTGCAACAAAAATCTTAAATAAGTTCTCCATGTCACATAAATACCGCTTGACAAGAAACAAAGTGTGATAACCTGGTTTTTATCTCTCATTCATCTTATCTACATCTTCACTCTTTATATACTCTCTTGTACTCAACAACCTCCGTCACCCACACCTTAATGACTTTAAGTCACTTCATGCATGATTGTTGATGTGATTTTAATTAAATATCATGTTGTACCTATATGCAACTCGAATTTGGGTTTTGAACTAAGCGTCTTGTATTTCACCAACATGGAATCACATTTGAACCTTTTCAATGAACTCTTATTGCTATGAAATGAATTTCATAATGTAGAGGATTCAATTACAAATCCAACAACCCAAAAGTGACTTCAATCGGAGTCATATATCACAATATATTGTCTTTTGAAAATTCCAATTTAATCTTTATTTTATCACTTATTTTAGCTTGATTTTGACCCCAATTGGGCCGATTTGTCATCCACAGCCAAATTAGGTGGGAGGCACCCTTTCTCTTGCCATGTCAGCTATCTGCTGACTCATATCCTCTCCAATCATCTCTTGTCTCCATGAACCACTTTTGACCCATGGATTGCCTCTTTTAGATTCAACCACTCTGATCCGATGGCTGAAAACCCTCCTTCAACCTTCGTACAATGACCAACAAAAGTAGTGTTGTGACTAGGGGTGAGCAAATAATGGTCCAGACCGCAAAACTGGACCGGACTGCTCAATTCAGTCTGGTCCGGTCCGGTCCATTTTGTGTTCGGTCTGGTCCGCGGTCCGGGAATGTTGATGAGTTCGGTCTTCGGTCCGGTCCGGTCTGGTCTGGACCGCAGATTGACTTTTATATAAAATTCATGTATATTTGAAGGTGTATTCTATAATAATTACAAATAAAGTACATATATAATCGCTACTAGTATAAATGTTTGATACTAAAGTTATATAATTGTTAGAAGTGACTAAGATATCAACTTTGTACAATTAAACAAGTTGTAAAACATGTAAAAAAGGCTGATTGCGGTCCAAACGGTCCGGTCCGGTCCTAGCACAAAACGATCTGGTCCCGGTCCGGTCCTACCTCGAAATGGTCCGGTCTACGGTCCGGTCCGATTCGGTCCGGTCCGGTTCGGTTCTGGACCGATGCTCAGCCCTAGTTGTGACACTACCACCACCTCCATGGCGCCTTGTTTTCCTGCCTCTTTGGCACCATTTTATCCCCTCTCTCCCTATAAAATCACTGCCCAAACTCATTGTCCCTTTTTTGGTGGCCTTTCGTGAACCCTGGATTTCTGTTCTCTCCTCCTTATTCTTCCACCCTTGATTGTGCCGCCTTGATCTCTCTTCTTGGGCGGTGGCCCTATCTCCCACCCCACCTACGGCTAGGGCCTATAATCAGTCTGAGGAACTACGACGATGGTGGACTACACAAATAAAATGGAAGGTATGACAGATGGTAAAGATGATGATGAAATGATGGGGGAAATCACTAGTGAAGATGTGATCTAGTATCACTTACAGTTCAATACTTATTAGTCTAACAAAAATATCGATGTTTGGTTCACACTAGTATTAAAATTTATAACTAGAAATCAGATAAAGGATGGTCGCACATGCGGGAGGCGTAGCTGGCGGCGCGACTGGAAAGAATGGCTGTCGACAAGGTCCGAGCACAGCAAGGAGACCTCCCCCAAGAAGAACATGAATCGAAGATGATGTGCGGGTGGCTACTACACCTAGACAATGTTCGGCGTTGTTCAAGAACCCTGTGGGGGATGTGGACACAAGACTACTGGAATCCCCGATTGAACTGGAAGAGGACACAATCATCATCCCTTAATCGGAAGTAGGCGACAATGCTACTATGTGGAAAAACATGATCGCAGGATATATCATTGGCTTCTGTCCGTACATCTTCACCTTGCAGGACCACCTCTTACAGATGTGGCAGCCGGCAGGAACTATGGAGGAGATGGGAAGATCCATTGGAAACTTCATAATTAAGTTTCAAGATAACAACGACCTCAATAACGCCCCAGAAGGGGGGTCGTGGCACATTAAAGGAAATCCAATGATCCTTAAGAAGTGGGAGAAGGGAGAACCATTAGAACATGAGAAGTTGTCCTCTGTTCCGGTATGGCTGAAGGTGTTGAACCTGCCGCTAGAGCTGTGGAGTGAAAAGATACTATCTCGGATTGCATCTTACCTCGACAAGCCTCAATGCTTGGACAGGCAGACAAAGGCTCGCTCAAGAATTGACTATGCCAGAATCAACGTGTTGATGAAAGCGTCATCTAAATTCCCTACCATGATCAAGATGAGGACAGATAAAGGATTCCCCTATGAAGTGAAGGTGGAGTATGAGTGGGTGCCCGAGAAGTGCCCACACTGTGGCAATTTTGGGCATGACAAATCATTGTGCTCCAAATCTATAGAAGCACCCAAACCTTTGGAAGCACCCAAAGTTGTGGAAGATACCATTCCAACAGAGACTACTCCTACCACGACAGAGCAAGAGGCAACTATTCAAAACAATGCCCAGGTAACCCCTGTATGCAACACGTCGTCGGTTGGTAACGCTGAGTCAAGCATCTCTGTGACTGAGAAGGGTAAGAACAATGATTCTGATGGCTTTGAAAGTCCACACAAGACTACCAACCCCAACAGGAGAAGGAAGACGAGGAGTCAATCAGGAGAGTCCCATTCCCAATCCAACAATAGGTTCCAAAACCTAGAAATCGAACAACAAAATGAAGATGCCCTGGTTGGCGGCCAGCCAACCCAAGGTGTCAATGGTTGAATACCCCACAATCACTGCTTGGAACGTCCGAGGCTTGTCAAGTTGGGACAAGCAAGACGTCATCCGAGCAGAGCTACGGAGGGCAAGTACTGACATTGCTGTCCTCACTGAAGTCAAAATCAAAAGAAGGAAAATAGAAAGAGATGTTAGAAGAACATGGCCACATGCCAACTGGTTGGACAATTCTAAAAGATACAATAAAATTCATATTCTCATTATATGGGAACAACAAGAAGTTCACATTGTCAAGCTCAGGGAGATGAGGCAATGTGTGCATTTCATTGTTTCCTATGGTAGTGAAAACATTGAGATTACTACTGTATACGCTGAAAACAATGATGCTAAAAGGGAAGTGCTCTGGGAAGAGATGAGTAACATAAAACAAAACATCAACCACCCATGGATTATCATAGGGGATTTCAACTTCATCAGGAAGTCAGAGGAGAGAAGTGGGAGATGCATGCAATCAGCTAAATCTATGCGAGATTTCAATGAGGCTGTCCAAATAAATGATTTAATGGAGATTGAAGCTAAAGGACCCTTCTTCACCTGGAATAACCAACAAATGGGTGCAAATAACATAAGGAGTAAGATAGATAGAGCCTTGTGTAATATGCAAGTGATGGATAATTTTAAAAATCTCTGGAAGGAGACTATGCCTACTATCTACAACGATCATTATGCCTTGGTGCTACACTTGGATGAGAAGAAAGTAAAAGTAAAGTATCCTACAAAATACTTCAATACTTGGGCCTCCATCCCTGGTTTCTCTAAGGATGTAAATAAGGCCTGGTCTACTGTTGTTGATGGCAATCCTAAATATAGGCTTTGTCAAAAAACCAAGTTAACAAAAAGAAGATTGCAAATGATGAATTGGGAGAATGCAGGTGATATGATTGATTCTGCTAAAAACAAAGCTAAAGAAGCTCTCCAAGTTTAGCAGGAATCAGACAGAGATCCGGATAATGCCTTATTATGGGAGATATCAAAAGCAAAGAAAGGAATGGAAATTGAGGCCAGGAATGCTGAGGAGTCTATGATAAGTCAAAAGTCCAGAGTTATGTGGCTAAAAAATGGAGACTCTAATACAAAAAAAAATTATGCTTCTTTGAAAACTCGCAGGCACAAGAATCAAATAAAGCTAGTGGAGCACGAAGGAAATCTCATAATAGATGGCCAAGCTATAACTGATGTTTTTGTGCAACATTACAGTAAGCTTTTCAATGCAAGAAGGGCAGATCCCTTAAGCTATGATTGGAAAGGCCTTCCCAAGCTTACAGAGGAACAAAAAAGGGAGATGTGTGTTTTAGTCACTGATGTGGAGATCTGCAACATAGTTAAAAATTCAAATGATGACAAGGCCCCAGGCCCGGATGGTATGAACGCTCACTTCTTTAAAAACTCTTGGGAGATTGTCAAGAATGATTTCTGTAGAGCGGCGAAAGACTTCTTCTTAAAGGGGAGGATGCTAAAAAAGCTGAATAAAACCTATATTGCTCTTGTTCCTAAAACAAAGCAACTGCAAAAAGTAGGTGAATGGAGACCCATCTCCCTCTGTAACTTTGCTTACAAGGTAATCTCTAAAATCATGGCGAATTGGCTCAGGAACATCTTACCTACCCTTATTAGCCCAAATCAATGCGCCTTTGTGAAAGGCAGGAGAATTTCTGATGCTATCCTATTGGCAAATGAATTGGTCCATGACTTTGACAAAGCAAATGCCCAAAAGAAGATGTATCTTAAGGCAGATCTAAGCAAAGCCTATGACTCAATTGATAGAGAATACATACTGCAAATCATGAAAGGTATGGGCTTTCCACCTTGCTGGCTAAACTGGGTGAGTGAATGAATGAACACAGCTTCGTTTCAGATTCTTGTTAATGGAGTCCCTTCTGAAATCATTCAAGCAACTAGTGGAATCCGCCAAGGGGACCCTCTAGCGCCATATCTCTTTGTGTTGGGAATGCAAGGACTCACTGTCATCTTAGACCAAGTTGTCAAAAACAAGGAAATCTCTCCATTAAAGACTAATGAGATGGATGTGTCCCACCTCATTTTTGCATATGAACTCTTAATTTTTACTGAAGCTGAAGAGCAGAGTGCATTTGGCATTATAAAGTGCATGAACACCTTCAAAAGAGTCTCGGGCCTGGAGCTTAATCCCACTAAAAGTCAATTATTTTTTAGTCACACCGCTCCCATGGATATAAGTAATCTTCTGGGCATTGAGATTATTAAATTCCCAGTTAGATACTTAGGAGTACCACTGTTTGTAGGGAGACTCACAAAGTCGATGTTTTCACCACTGATTGATAAGCTAAAGACAAAGCTAGAAACTTAGAAATATAGACTCATGTCTATGGATGGAAGACTGGAGCTTATCATCTCCACCTTGTCTGCATACCACCTATTTTGGACAGGGGTTTTTCCCTATTCCTAAAGCTACAATGAAGGAGATTGAAACCCTATGTACGAACTTCCTATGGGGGGACAGAGAAGAAGGAAAACATATACATACAATTGACTGGGATACAATTTGCAGACCAAAAAATGAAGTTGGATTAGGCATTCGTAGGGTGGAGGACTGGAATATGGAAGGCATGATGCGTCTACTATGGGATGTAGCTAACAAGAAAAACTCACTATGGATATGATGGATCCATAGTAAGTACTTAAAAAAAGAAACTCTTTGGACATGCGTTCCAAAACAAGGACAAAGCTGGCTATGGAAGGCCTTGCTTAAGTACAGAGACAGAGCTCTCCTGTTTGTGTGATATACAATTGGTGATGGAACCTCTGTTTCATTGTGGAAAGATCCTTGGTACAAGGGTAACTTTCTATCAGATTATGTGAAACCCACCTTAAACTTAAGAAACAACCTCGGTTTGGAAGTAAAGCTGAGAGACATCATTATGAACAGCAAGTGGTCACTACCTAAAGTCAGAGGGATCGAAGAATTGCAGACTATCTATAATGAGACCTCTATTTATAAAGGAGATGACCTGTGCCACTACATGTCTATGACAAGATTCTCACTGAAAGAAGCTTGGCATCTATGTAGAAAGGAAAATGAAGAAGTGAACTGGGCTGCTTGGCTATGGAAATTGAAAGCCCCACCCAGAGTTAAAGTAAGCTGTTGGAAACTCCTCCATGGATGCTTAGTGACTGAAGACACGTTGTAGAGAAGAGGCTTCTCCTTAGCATCCAGATGCTCTCTTTGCTGCTCTAGCACCGAAAACACTGGTCATGTTCTGTGGTCTTTCCCATTCACGGTGGATGTGTGGCTCAAAGCTCGACAACACACTACTGTGATTCCAAGGAACAGAGAAGACCTGATTCAGAGCAATGGGTCGAAAGAAAAACTATTATCTCTGCTCACCTTATATCATATATGGTACCAAAGAAACAAAACTATATTTGAAAACTCTATCCGAAACGCATCCCATGTTTGGAACCGTATCCAAAATGATTTTGATAACTTGCACATATAGCTTCTTCTTATTGCCGAATAGAAATTTATTCTTCCTGTATTTGGAGATAGACTCCCACACCTATACATGAACGTTTTTGAGAAATAAAGAGTCCCACCCTGATAAAAAAAAAATTATAACTAGAACACTACCCTACAAGTATACATGTGTGTATTATAATTGAGCTCATCTATGGAGTAGGGTTATGTTAAACTCAATAGTAGTAAATTTCAAAATCTATATCAGTTCAGAAAAGGTTATTTGTTTTCTTGCAAGTAATTAAACTAATTATATAGGAAGGAACTAAAACAAGGACCACTAGATTCAAAAGTTACAATTATATGTAAAGGTTTTTAGAAAATGGTTTCTCTTCCATATCACAACATGAGAACAATGAAATTCAACTATACTAGAAATAACACCAAGGGGGTTAATGTCCAACACCCCTCTCGGTGGTTTTTAATAGTTCTAACTTTGTATAGCACTCACGTGCATATACTTAGATTTAGACTACAAGGCTTCGTTCCCCAACACTTCCCAGACACTCTAGTGGTTAAGGTAGTGTAGCTAAGGTAAGATCTCCTTACTCTTACGCATGTCTTCCTAGATCATACAAGGAGCACAAATCATACATACAAAGTGGTCAACCAAGCATATAAGAAGAAATCAACAACGATTTGCCTTAGAAAAATTATAAAAATAGCATTATTAAATTCATGTTCCACAAAGTTATGACATTGGAGTTACCTCCCATGACCAAGAACATAGGGTCTACTCATCCATGTCTAGGAAACACTTATACATGAAGAAGAAAATAGGGTAAGACATAGTGAGAGAGAGAAATGGAAAAAAATATATTTTAAGAAATAGTAGAATGGAAGAAAAATTCTTGATTCAAGTCAACATTTAAGTCCTTGCTACTGCACTTTCTCCAACAACCTTCTCTTTGAAGTGGATGGAGAGGATAATTAAGAACCACACTACAATTATTGAAGAAGAATTAGGGGAGTAGATGGTTCTCTCTCGAGTAATTTCTCTATCTTCTCCAAAATCACCTCCCACTACTTTGGGATCTACTCTATTATCTTGTGTCAAAAGATTTGTGGTAATGTTCCCAAGTTGGTCTGGTTCATATTTAAAAGTGTGGAGCCATTTTATTCTGATTTGAAAAGAACCTACAGGTAAAAGTGCATGTTGGCTAGTTTGCATGACGTGTTACATGCAGTTTCCAAACTAGAACTATTGTAGTAAAAGGCAACACAGTGTGTCTCAGGTGTAAAATAGTGTTTTTCTAGATGTTAAGGATATTAGGGAAATTTAGGAATGAGAGGACAAAATTTGCTGGGATTACAACACCCTATGTTGAGAGAGTTCAGGACTCCTGACTTCTTCGATCTGAAGTGACACGGCATGTTGAGATGTCAACATGATGTGTGAATTGATTTTTGTAGATAGTGGTACTCCTAGTATGGACATGTCATTTTCGTCAACACAGTGTGTTGTTGTTAGAATTTGCAAAACTTCTCTTCAAACATTGGAAAATTCTTGGAGAATGTGGTAAAGGTCAAATCATGGTCAATTAATCCTCATATTCATGTCCAATCATTACCTGCAATTCAAACCACAAAAAAAGAAAAGAACTAAAATGTCTCACAATGAATGCCAATGCAGAGGAAGAATCTTTAAAGGAATGAAATGCTTTTAACTGATTGGATTGAATTTGAAATTTTTCATGCTGAACAACAGATTGTATGGGTTCTTTTCCCTCGTCATGTGGTAATAGTACATCTTGGACGTGGTAGATTTCACATATAAGTGGGTAGAATTTGTGGCTACTTCCACTTGTCACTCAATGGTAGTGATGAAGTTGTTTTAGAAGGTTATCTTCATGAGGTATGGGGTCCCTAATAAATTCATATTCATCCCTTCTTATCTAATATTTTAGTTCAATTATTTAGTATATTATCTTGCTTTTTCCCAAATTTAGGAAGAAATTACAATTCCTTTTGTTCGTTAATTAGACTTCTTATCACTTTTTTCACATTTCATAGGGATCACTCTCATTGTATTCAAAATACAAGAACCTATAATGAGCAGAAGATTGGAGGACTTAAACTGAACATCCTCAACCTCTAGGCTGACGGGTAGATCAACTCATCACACCAGTCAATCGATTCACATGTGCTAGATCCTAGCTTCCCAGAACTCTAGGTGATCAACTCACCATTCTGGTCGACCGACTCACATTCAAGACCCAGTCAAATGCTGAAACAAGAGAGTCATGAATGCGGTCAAAGACTTACCAATGTGAATCCAGACTAAAGTAAGTAATCATCCTAGTCGACCGACTGGATCCCCAGTCAATCGACCCGAGCCAAGCCATCCGCCACCAGTAGCCATTTCTAGGGTTCCACTCAATGAAGTCAAAGGAAGAATGTCATCCCTATCATTCAAATCCACTCATCCCTTCAACCCTAAACAAAGATTTTCAACTGTTGTGACATCCAATTATAGGTCATTCAACCCTCACTCCCCTCCTATAAAAGAAGGGGGAGTCCAAGCATAAAATCCATCTCATTTTCTGGGGGATCTCTCCCTTTAAGGTAATTCTTGTATATTAGATCTTTTATTCTATTTTTTAGCCTTTAAGGTAATTCTTGTATATTAGTGGTTTTCTTCTATACCTGAGCACAAATTGGAAAGGAAGAGCCATTACTTTGTACTACATGTAGACTCTAAGATTGTTTAGATTCTTTTTTGTTATAACTATCTTATGAGTCATGTTCTTGCTTCAATTGTTTTTGTATCTTGGTTCATAATGTATGAGTAGTTATTCCCTAGTGGGGAATGGGGTGTATCCCCTATCTTGTTCTTCACTGTAGTTGTTTTTTACTCCAAAGATTAGTAAATGTATGTTTTCCAACCATTTCACTTGATTGTTGGTTATCTGATTATATTCTTGTGGGGGTGATGGGACCTCAGATCTAACAAAAATGAATGCATAATCTCTTGATGAGATCATTAATAAAGTTTATGATCTTTTTACCCATCTTATCTAGCACTTGTTTTTAGGTTAGATAGATTGTTTTATCTTGATTCAATTACCTGATTGAGACTTTTAATCTTTCTACATAGATGATCTTATTTGTTATATCTTTTGGTGACGTGATAATTATAACCATAATTTTGAACTCCAGAATGGAAATCATATGTTTCTCAATGAGATATCAGACAAAAACTTGTTGGATGATTGGACAAGGATCCTGAAATGCTAGGATCAACGGGTTTGAGGGAAGTTAGGATATTGTGGAATCGTACATAAAAGGACAAAATCTATATGGTCCTAATTTGATCATTAGGATTTAGGAGTTGAATCGGTTAATGTAGGAATGTGGTGTATGGTGATGATTCCCTAGACCCACAATGTCTTTTATCCTTTGATCAAATAATTTGATTTTTGCACTCTCGATTTCTACTTGTTTCTTGGTTTTAGTCAACCACTCTCAAGTAGATTTTACTTTTTGTTCATTGCATTTAATTTGAATCAATGCTTAAATATATGTCTCTCGAGATTCATACCTTATTTTACTAGAAGTTGATTTGTTGCTTGTATCAAGTTAACAACCTATTTTAGAAGGCTAAACTCTAGGACTTTTCCTAGTGATTTTGTTGTATTGGGAAAACACATCAAATTTTGGCATCATTGTCAGGAACAAAGACGTTGATTTTCAACCAATTTTCCTTCTTTGATTGGATTTCTTTCTAGTTTGTTTTATAATTTTAATTAAACTCTGTAATTTTTAGTTAGTTTTGTTATTCCTAGTTTATTTTATAATTTTTAGTTCTTTTTGTATTTTTCCTTTACCTACCAAGTCCCATTCTGGTAGTGTTACTCCGCTTTCTTCCAAGTTTCTATTATCATTGTATTATTTTTTCTAGTTTGTTTTGTTATTTTAGCATGGTTTTATGATTTTTAGTTTTGTTTCATAATTTAGGGATTTTTATTATAATTTTTAGTTTTTTATAAATCCTTAGATTATTTTGTAATTTTAATTTTTTGAACTCCTTATCTTGTTTTCTTAATTTTTAGTTTCTTTTTATAATTTTAGTTTTTCCCATAATTTTAGCTAGATATTTCTTCTCTAACTAAGATTTTTATAATTTATCTTCACAAAAAATTGAAATAATCCTTCTCTTGTGCATTATAGACATATTTTTATAATTGTACAAAATAGAATGGTTAACACATTATTATAAACAATGTCAATTGTGTGGTTACTACAACCATAAATCACTAGACTATCCTAATGTGTCCCCTTGGATTACAGTAGCATCTAATAGTCTCAAGTCTTCTTATCTTGGTGGATATGATGCAAATTCTATTCCAAAATTTCTCAAGAGATATTATGAGGAACCATGATACATCGATCAATATACAAATGAGGGGTCTTATGACCAACATACTTATGTGGGGTATGATGAGGATGACCAGAATATTTTTAGGGAATATGAAACTATTTGTGAAAATCCATGTATTCCTCAATAAGAGGAGCGACGTATGGCCCTAAAAAGGATAGTATCAAACCAATAGGAAGCACTAGAAATCCGACAAGCCTTGACAACTACTTTACTAGAAGCCCAATCCAAGAGCCCCTCAAGGTAGTTAAAGCAACCAAGGATGATTTCCCCTGAAGATGATGATGATGGTATCATCATAATGTCAACTATACCCACTTGAACTGAAATAGCACTGGCTAAGGAATTGCTTCCATTATGTAATGAGTATGTTGGTATTCTGACCCTTTCACTAGAGGCTTTATTACTAGAGTATGAAAAATCACAACAAGAGAGTCATGTATGTTTGTCCATATATCCTGAAGCTCCAACTACCCTTTCTATTGTTGACATTGATCCAAATACTATCACTGACCACTCAAATTTGGTTGAGTTTATTCTAGAAAATAACCCACCATCCTCCAAAGATGAATCAATTCCTCACACTCTATCACAACCAATTCTTATTTCACATATGGCAGGTCTAGATGGGAAGACACCATGTTTAGAAAAGGGTCACATGCTCCTACTCTTTAATTGTAAAAATGATATTCCTATTATAATTCCTCCTAAATACTTGGGAAAATCTTTTACATAGGAACTTGAGCCACATGCTATATCAACAATGAAATTTATGAATCCCATTGACACAATCTTGACTGCATGATTTTTAAGGAGGGGAAATTAATTTATGATGTTGATTTATATCCAGTTGTTCCTTTCATGTCAACACTAATTATCTTATATTCAAATCAATATGATAGGGGAAAACTAGAGTCAAATCCTCCACATGATCATGCACAGCTGGCACTACATGTGCTACCAGCACATCAATTGCCAATCTCCCCCAATCCACATACATCTCCTACACTACCTTCGATGCTAAAGGAAGATCTTATTGGAGGGACTGTGAGGCAAAAGACATTATTATATCCGCGTTGAGCTTCCACAACCACCCAACCATTGGGTGCTCTATGCACCACCACTAATCAAGGTTCCAGCCATCATCCACACTCCATTTAGCTTAACATTCATCGAGCTACTAGCACCACTTGAGATCTCCACCATTTTCTTCCCTCTATTCTAAATTTAAATATTGCTCATGATGAGAAAAAATTTGAGTTCATAGTGAGGTGGGTGGTATGTTCCTACTCCACCTCCCCTATCTTTCATTTTCAACATTATGTTATCATGTTTTATAGTTTAGCCTTATAAATATTCAATTTTTTCCTTATGTGTTTCCCTTCATCTAGTCGGCCAGATGCCTTATAAGCATGGCAATGAAAATTTTGCCCTTGATTGAAGTGAACCTCTTGCAATATTTTAGGGAACAACCTTCATCTGTACCTTTCAATCCATGTGCTTTTTTATTCATGTTGTACAATGTGTTGATGTGTTATTGTTGGGACCACTCTCTTGATCAACATAAAATCCAACCATTAGAGAGAATACCTATGCATAAACCCATATTATGCAGCCAATCCACTAATTCTCAACAAAGTCGACTAAAAAATTTACAAAAATTACAAGTAATTTTTTTTCTTTTTGTTTGTTCACAATACCTTGTAAAACAATGTCACATTAAGGACATCACATTCAGATATCACAAATCATATTCGAATTTATCAAAACTAGAATCAAATCTTATGGGTCATGTGCAATTTTGTTTACAACAAATACATGTACATAAATTAATAAACATTGTATACTACCCTTCCCGGGAAAGAGAGTGTACAAGGGAAATCTACTCTATCTAGATTATTCTATTTATATCTTCTTTATCACAATCTCTCTACATGATAACATTATACCTAAAAACATTTGAAACAACCTCACAAGACTCATATAGTGGTCCAGTGAGTGGATACCTCCCACTCAAGTTGAGTACATGCATCAACATCAGATTAAGTATAATGAACATAAAAGAAACTTACACATTAAAAAGTATAACATGTAGTTCTAGCATATAGTAAAATATAGTTTACAATGGTAATATAATCAAATAGATAAGGTAATCACTTATATCAATTATAATTTTAAAACATCTTTTAAAGAATGTCTATGAAGAAATCAGTAGAGACTTCTTAGTTCATATTAGCAATTGTTGTTCATGAGTAATAAGTCTAGATCTAAGCATTTTGAATCAATACATAACAATAACATCATCTTTGTGACACCACACCAGCTAGACCAGGAACACATCCTTAGTCCTGAAGCTAAAGTACACATAAGGCATGTCTATTAAACAATAGTATCAAATGACAAACAATCCAAATCATATCGAGAATAGATATAAATCCCAACATTTACTACTTGTTAACAAGACATATCAGAATATGATATAGATACTCCATAACAACATGATTACTTTCCACAATAAGAAACATAGCCAACAATAGCATATCATCATCTAACAATACAAGGAATGTATCCAAAATTCAAATCATGCCCTACACAATTTGTCATCTTTTATTCATTTGCCCTGAAACTACTTGACTTGTAACTCACCAAGTAAAATTTACCACACGTGATTCTCGTGTCAACAAATCACCGTCACTATATTAGGATTTATCCAGCCACCCTAAGAGAAGAAAAAACAGACCCTGTCCACCTCAGGGTTGCCTAAAGAGGCTCACGCCATCCTCTTGGGTATAAGAGATAGGAACCAAAAAAATAGTATACGACGTATCATAACATTTCACATATTTTCACATTTCACATATTTCATTTCTTGAGAGTCTATTCCTCTTGGACATGAACTTTCATAACAAGGATTTAGGACCACAACCACACCATATGACTCCCTCCTAAATCTCGATGATCTAAAGAACATTTGTGAGGAACCGAAAATCGTGAATAATGATGTCTATTTGTGAGGGATCATCCTTCAAACATGGGACCAAATCCCTCAACCGTGTTTTTTACATCCTTAGACCTTTTATGTGAGCACTAATCCCTCACAAATACATTACTCACTAATCACCCCCTGAATAATGCCATGCCAAATATTTCCCTCCATCTCATAACCCTTCCCTCCATTCTAAAACACAACATTTGCAAATCAAAAATAAATAAAAAAGATAAACTCTCCCACTTGTTTCGTGAGAACTGTTTCATGCGTTTAATCATTGCGTTCTTTCCCCTCTCACGCCATGCACATCTCCCTCCCGCACCGTGCGTGTCCCCGTTTCATCGCATTTTGGAGAGGGTCACGACTGTTTTGTTCGTCTACCTAGCTGATCGCGTCCCCTTCCTCGCCCTAGCCGCCGACAGGTGCCCCCAACACCACTACGGTCACCGCCGACAGGTGCCCTCACCTCTCAGCCTTAGTCTGCCCTCCATTGTGCCGACAGGTGCCCCCAACTCCACTACAGTCGCCGCCGATAGGTTCCACTGGAATTGCGTCCCCTTCCTTGCCCTAGCCGCTGACAGGTGCCCCCAACACCACTACGGTCACCGCCGACAGGTGCCCTCGCCTCTCAACCTTAGTCTGCCCTCCATTGCAGCATAGCACCGTCCACTGAAGTGTGGGAAGGAAGAGGACAATCATCTGCTGACATTCAACCAGTCACGGAGAAGAGAACAACTGCTTCACATATTCGTTGCTCTGAAGGTCAGTGGCTTTCAACACTTCTGCTATTAAACATTGAACCCTGTGTTGTTATCATGCCTACCGATGAATGTGGCTTTCCATGATCCATGTTGCCCTGTTGGTGCTTGACGAAATGTGAATGACAAGGGCCATGATGTGTGGGAGGACCATGAAAAATCATCAGACCATGATGTGTTTGTGCTTGACAAAATGTGAATGGCAAGGTCGTCCTTGGCCTCCCCTGTAGTGCTTTAGCATGGCTATGTAGCTATTATTTCTTCTATAGTGTAGGAGATGTGCCCCCTTGGGCACAAGACATAGGTCATCCTTTAATTTCTATCCCTGACCTGTAGGGTTCTTAATTTATTGTGGTGTTTAACGATTCATCAGTACATTTTCTCTGTCATATCAAGTTTTATATGATGCATGTACATTTCACCTGTCTCTGTTACCATTGTCATAAAGCCTCAATACCAAAGGCACCACTACCAATAAGGATCCAGATCTGAAGTAATAGGTATCAGTGGTATGGCTCAAATAAGCTCTTTGATGAACAATGAATTCAATAGATGTAATTGTTAGGATCCCCATCCACTACTTATTAGTTCGTAGGCATATTTAGGGATGTAACTCATGGCATTTTATTTCCTTTGCTAGAGAGTTAATCTCTATGATCCACATTCATCATACCAAGTTGTAGGGAAGTTGGTTCATAATTTTAGACATGTACTCTAATTTCTGGAATTAGAAAATTACTAGCCCAAGTTGCTGGATATAGTATTTTGAACTGCTTTAGTAGATGGTTGTAACTTTTCTCATTCCAGACACACCACTAGCTTCTGTATGAGTGTAAATTTTATTTAGGGATGTAACTCATGGCATTTTATTTCACTTTACTTATGATGTGAGTGTTCCAATATACTATTAATTTTGTCATGCTTTTATCTTTTCCTAACGCAACTTTACATCTTGTTTAGTGCATTTCAATATTTGAGTTGTGGTGCAACTTTTTGGATGGATGATAGTGTCGTATATATGGTGGTTATTTGATTACCCTAAAAATTTATTATAGAGTTGATGGTTGAATATTTTTGATTGATTGGATAAATCCTTCGATATTGATCTTGTACCCTGAACACTTTTGCATATGAAAATGGGGTGAAGAAACTAACACACACTTAAAAAATCTTGGAGTTATCTTATGAAAATTAGAAAACATGTGGTATATCATGAATTAAAATTACTTATAAATTTCTCAAGAAATAACTCCCAATTATTTCCAAGGTTTAAAATTCATATTATATAATATTCAATATATTTGAGGAATTCCTTGTCACTGTAAAAATGGGGAGAGTAGAATCCAGCCTAATCCTATATGTATATGATGACTCAATGATTCCAAATTACTTTATCTAATGAATTTACCACATTTTTTAAAAATTATATACACACTCCATTTCCTCTACATGACAATTCCTAATTATATTATTCGAAAAGGCATGCGACAAGATCAAGTTGATTGAAGAATATTGAAAATTGTTGTAAACCTATGTTGTAATTTGCTAAATGTGTATAATAACTTAGTTAAAATCAAATTATAATTATTGGTATGATAATGAAAATGAAAAAATAATACATTGTTGAACAAATTTTAGATTGATCCCTAAATTTTCCACACAAAAATATCTATGGAAAATCAAAGATGAAGTTTTGAGTAATGTCATGAAGTTTAGAGTGATTTCATCGACTGAATATCATTTATGAAATTCAAGCTAACAACATGTGTGGAAATATTCTATGGGTAAATATTATTGGCTGGAATTTCCTAGGAGACTTTCATCTTACAATGTAATTAGTCCTTTGTGAATGAATTTTTCTGATTAGAACTACCTAGGAAAATTCTAGGAAGTTACATTTGAGATTTCCAATGAGAAATATATTCAATTAGAGCTTTTTGAGAAAATTCCAGCCAACTATACTTTTTGTGTCATAATAGATAGTCATTGGATAAATGGATAGATTTCCTAAATAAAACATCTAGTTGTCTAACGTATCAAGATCACTTTTCTGAAGTGAAGTCATATCCATTTACGAGAGAAATAAAGTGATGCAAGGTCCATTGGGATTTCACTACTCCCATAAAAATGGATAAAAAAATTCCTAATCTCATCAACTATCTAGTAGACATGCTTAACTATATATAATAACCATGTTAGAGATTTAAAGGATTACCAAAGTATTTATATACAGATCTTATACACAGATCTGTGCAGCAACCAACTGTTGCCCCACAACTCAAAAATGCATGCAAGCACTGCACATGCCCCACATGAAGATGTTGCATCCACACCCAGACACCCTCATCCCAAACTGCATGTTGTTGTACCCCTCTTCCTCATGTCCATGCATTAGCTGGCATGTCTCACAACACCTGTGTGCTGCTAATGCACTACCAACAACTGTTTATACAAACATAACCCACACAAATACAGCTGTGACCACCAATACTTGCACCATACAAGTCACAGCCAGAACCTCCCCCTAACCAGGGCGTCCACTGTCCAGTCTTTTGGGTGTCACATATCTCAATGACTTCACAGCTTACCAAAGTATTTATATGCTATAGATTCAAGATAGTGCCTCAAAAATCCCTTGAATTTCTTATTGAGCTTGCACTGCCTATTTGAAATAAATGATTAGAGATAATTTCTAAGAGAGTCGACCTTAATTGATATATCCTAAGAATGTCATCTACCTCTTGTAGTATCATTCTTTCAAAGTTAATTTAATATCTACCTTGGAGAAGGAAAATTTAGGGTAGCTTGCAATAGATAGGGTTGGTTTACCCTTGGATTGATTATTACAATTTTTCCCAGAAAGAGTGCTAGTTACTCTTTGGATAAAAAGAGGGGGTTACTTGATGTTTTATCTTGGTGAGTTAATATAATAGGATACTCAAGTGCTTAATGAATCCTAGAGAAGAACTTCTCTAGGTAGTGGAGTTATGACATTTTAAGATAAAACAACTATACATCTATGTATTCTATTGTGTTTATTCATTCTCTCTCCCCATTACATGTTTTGATTATAATTTAATATATTTTATTTATATATAAAGTTGTTCTCAATCTTAAGAATCTCAATACATCCCCTTCTTGAACCTGTATCCTAATTGATTCTTGCATTAAAATTCAACCCATACTTCAGATGTATAACATATATCAAAGACAAATCCCAAGTCATCCCTTTGAACCACAGTCAACCAAATATGTCACTATGGACTGATAGGAAGTTATTACATAGAAGAATGAAGATCTAAACAAAATTATGTAGACCAAATCACCACCCTATTAATCAATTGACTATGACAATATGACTCCAAGACTCGAGGTCAATCTTGTTGAACACTATACATTCAATAGAGATCAACCAATCATCACTTCTACCAATAAACTAGTGGTTTGATATCAAGAAATCAACATGTCTAGTTACCTATTTGTTCCAAGACACAATCCATAAGTTTCAACCATTATTGGACTTTACCAATGACCTTTGTTGGCCAATACCTATTTGTTGGGTCACTAATTGTCGGGCTGGTCCATCAATAAGAGAATCATAGGTCCTCCAAATAGTCATATTGGTAATCCATTTGATCAAACAAGGAACCCATATAGTCATCATAAGAAATGTCATTCAACCATACATGGGCCATGAATATTACACTCCCAGATTGGTTGAGTGAAACCCTCATTCATTAGATTGGTATAGGAAACCAATCATAATAGACATATGAAAAAAATGAAGAAACAAGATAAATCAATCTACCATTTAGAGACTAGTCTACTTAGTAGACCACACACAAAACAATGGAGAGGTGCACAAGTCAACTGGCCATAGTCTCTGCACCCATCATAAAGGATACTTGAAATGGTTCTAAAAGCATAATCACTTTGTCTTTGACACTTCATCTACAAACTCTATAAATAGACTAGCTTAATAGATAGAGGAGAGGATCTCTCATTATACAGTTGAAATAGAAACTTGAAGGACACAACATCAAATCAGAGTGATAAAGACTTCCTAGAAAAAAATATCCTATGACAAAAACAAACTAATAACTGAGAGATTCTCACATGAAAACCACAGAGTTCTTATCATTTTTGGATATTCTTTCCTCACATATTATGTGTTCTTATTCTTCATCTAGTTTCCCAGTTGTAACTAATATCAAGAATAAGTATTCCATTTATTAGCCATGGGAAGTAGAACCATGAAATCAAATATGCATATAATGTATTTTATCCATTGTACTATTTCTTAGTTCATATATATCATAATTTCCCTCCATTATTTCCTAATATTTATGCATGATCACCATACTTTCTTAAACATTCATATAGATTATGTTCTGAGAGGCTACTATCTAGATCAAATTATGAAGTAGGAGTTATTCTACAGATTCAGGTTGGCGATTCACCAAAACCTGAAAATAGGTAAAGACTACAGATTCATGTATTTGATGGGTCCAGCAAATAGTATAGGGGACAAATATAAAATATGAAGAACAAATTTACTCTAAATCAGACCTATATCAACCATGCAATGACTGAAGGTTATCTAATTTGACCAAATCTAGACTCTATTCATGCTAGTTTAGCCTTTAAATTGCATAATTTGGGCCTAAAATGCCTTAGACGCCCACTTAATTTGGGCCTAAAACGCCTAGGGCGCCTAGGAATATAAATACCTAGATAGACTGAAAGGAATATAATCAATATACTATTTGAATTGCATATATATTTATATATATATATATCTTGTAATGTGTGCTTAACTTATTATATATTTTCCTTCATGTAGATGGATTTTCTAATAGATCAGAGTTGGATGTATATTGGGAACAGAGTGCGAAGTGATGTATTCAAGGAAGGGTTATGAAAGTTCATTGAGTTTGCTCTTATCCATCAGAGACCAACTAGACAGGGGAAATTAATATGTCCTTGCAAGGTATGTTTGAATAGATACCTTAAAACAGAGGAGGAGGTATTCTCACATGTATTACAAAAAGGAATTGTGCATAGCTATGATGTTTGGATGTTTCATGGGGAGGTGATTGGTAGGAGCAATCCTATTGTGGCACGAAACATGCCTAGCATCGACAATATGCATTAGATGCTGGGGGATTTGTTTGGTATGGGTGACACAACAAATGACAACTCTACTGAAGCTACAGAGGAACCTACAAATGTAGATGCACAAGGATTTTACAAGCTACTAAAAGAGGCAGATCAACCACTCTATAGAGGTTGCATAAGTCATTCTAAGCTATTATATTTGGTTGCCTTGCTATTTCTGAAGGAGGAATCTGGATGGTCCAACGATTCTTTCACAAAGTTGTTACAGTTGATCATTTCAGGATTTCCAGAAGAAAATTGTCTATTCCCAGAGACGTACTATGAAGCAAATGTGATCGTTAAGGGTTTACGACTTGATCATTCTACTATAGATGTATGTACAAATAATTGCATGCTTTTTCACAAAGATGCAGCTTCAAAAGAAAATTGTGATACTTGTGGTGCTTCAAGATGGAATGAAAAGCAATAAAAAACAAAGGGAAAGAAGGTAGCTTCTAAGTTCATGTATCACTTCCCTTTGATACCTCGGTTAGAGAGGCTCTATATGTCTTCATCTATTGCTAAAGATATGATTTGGTCATCTGAAGGAAAAGGCAAGGATGGTCGTATTCATCATCCTTCAGACACACCAGAATGGTGGTTTATTGATGCCACATATCCAGACTTTGCTGCTGAACCATGCAATATTAGATTGGCATTAGCAACAGATGGATTTAATGCATTTGGAAATATGAATGCATCACATAGCATCTGACCTGTGTTGGTGACACCTCTCAATATTCCACCTTAGCTTCTTATGAAAGAATAATTTATTATGATGTCCCTATTGATCCCAGGTCCACATATGGTTGGAAATGACCTTGATGTATACTTGGAGCCATTAATTGAGGAGCTGCAACTACTTTGGGAGCTTGGAGTCAAAGTTTATGATGCATATAGCAAAAGGAATTTCACTATGTGGGCAATGATTTTATGGACCATTAATGATTTTCCAGCATATGGTGACTTATCTGGTTGGAGCACTAAAGGTAAGAAAGATTTGGGATGTCCTTGTTGTAATGTGGAGACTGTATCAAAATGATTAAAGTTTGGGAAAAAGCAATGCTATGGTTTCCATCGACGTTTTCTTCCAATGAATCATCCATATAGACGTGATAGGAAAAATTTTGATGGTGAAAAAGATTTTCGACTTCCACCTAAGCCACTATCTGGAGAAGATATACTGAGGCAATTTGATGGATATGAAAATATCACATTTGGAAAAATGAATAAGCACAAGAGGCATGGAGATCAAATTCAACCATTACCTCCTGGTTGGAATAAGATAAGCATCTTTTTTTAGCTACCTTATTGGAAGTATTTATCTGTTAGACACAATCTGGATGTGATGCACATAGAAAAGAATGTGTGCGAGAATATTTTAAACACATTATTGGGTGATTCTAAGAAAAGTAAAGACAACTTACAAGCTCGTCAAGATATGAACAAAATGCACATTCGAAGAGATTTATGGCCAATAGATGTAGGTGACCACTATTACTTGCCTCCAGCATCTTACACCATGACTAATGCACAGAAAGATAAGTTCCTATATATGTTAGAAAAGTTGAAAGTTCCTGATGGCTATTCTTCTAACATATCTAGGTGTGTTAGCAAATCTGATAGAAAACTTGTTGGGCTGAAAAGTCATGATTGTCGTGTTCTTATGCATCAACTTCTACCTGTTGCCTTGAGACATTGCACAAGCTTAGATGTGTACAAGACTATTGCTAATTTGTGCTCATTTTTCAACAAGCTTTTCTCTAACATTATTGATGTGGAGGAATTCAAAGAATTGGAACAAGAAATTGCTGTCACTCTTTTCCAGTTGGAGAGAATCTTCCCTCCTTCTTTCTTCACCATCATGATGCATTTGCCCATTCATTTAGCTTATGAATCCAGGCAAGCTGGATCTGTCTGAACTAGGTGGATGTACCCAATAGAGAGATACTTGAAGAAATTGAAGAAGTATGTAAGAAACAAAGCTAAACCGGATGGTTGTATTGCTAGTGGCTATTTAGCTGAAGAAAGTTTGACATTTTGTGCTAGGTACTTGCATAATTTTGAGACAAAACTCAACCGCACTCCTCATAATGTTGATGGATCACCAATTAGAGTTGGAGTATCAAGAAATTTCGACATCCACACTTTGGAACAAGCCCATCGTTATGTCCTTTTCAATAAAGAGGAATTGGATGTTTACAGAAGGTAAGATTTAATTACTTCCTAAAATTCTTGCTGATATTTGTATATTTGTTGTACATTAATTTAGACACTTCTTATAAAGCAGTGAACACATGTGTATTCTTCAAGATATGGAACCCAACATTGCCCCATGGACCCTAGAACAAAACATGCAAAGGAGTTTTCTAAGTGGTTGAAAGAGCATGTACGTCTCAAACATAAATATTGTTGTCACTCTTAATGTTAAAGTTCGTGTAGATTACATTAATGTTTTAATTTTTTATGAAGGTAATGCAAATGCAAGAGATTAGGCCGAACAGTATTAGCGATGATTTGAGATGGTTATCCCAAGGTCCTTGTGCTGAGGGAATGTCTTATGAAGGATTTTCGGTCAATGGATATCATTTCCGTTCAAAGCACATTGAAAGTACATGTACTACACAAAATAGTGGAGTGTATTTGTGTGCTCACACTTCAAGTTATTCAAGTGGTAGATATTGAAATCCTATAAATGCTCAAGTCACGTACTATGGCTACTTAGAGGAGGTTATTGAGCTAACTTATGGTCTAGGAATCAAAGTTTCATTGTTCAGATGTTCTTGGTATGATGAAAGCACTTCTAATGGGTTTTGAATTGATGAATATGGGTTCACACAAATCAACACTTCAAGGATAAAAAAAAGGAGGAACCATTTATCCTGGCTTCTCAAGAATTGCAATGCTTTTATGTGAAGGATCCTAATGCAGATGATTGGTGCACAGTGCTAAAGCATCCTCCTAAAGATTATTCGGAAGTACCTCTTATTGAGAATTGTTTGACTGGTTTACAATCTGAAGCTATTGATGGTGATGTAACTAGTGATGTGTCTTGGATGAGGAGTGACACCGAGGGATCTTTTGTTGATAGAACTAAAAAAAAGAATGATGGGGCTAATGTTTAGTTCATTAATCTGTCTGTTTTCATCAAATTATTTTGTTTGCAAGTCTAGAATAATTTATTTGGGGAATATGTTCTATTGCATTTTTTTGGCAAACCGTTACTATATGGCATATTCTTTGCAATATATTTAGTCTTGTTTCATATACCAGCAAGTAGGACAACATTATAACTCATCATTATTCTTTTTTGGGATATGAAACCAAGGTACTCTACAATTTGTATGTTTTTCAAATGCTGAATATTCATATGTTGGTGTCTCATATTCTTCGCAATTTATTTGTTTTTCAAATGTAGCTACTACTTTTGTTACTGACATTTATGCACTAATAATCTAATTTTTTTTCTTGTCAGTTGAAGGATGGAAGGAAGAAGAATCACTAGATCTAGTTGTAACAACACACCCAATCAACCTATTGTTGTCCCTCCATCCACAATTGTAGAAAATTGTGATGATGAACCTACTCTACTATCCAACAATATTGAAAATGATGTAATAGTTGAAGAAAATGTTGAGGATGAATAGGAGAATAGGAAGTATGGACGTGGGCATGCAAGTGAGCAAAGCCTACTTCCTAAGCAAGGGGAGCCACGTCACAAGGTCCAATGGGATAATGAAGTAAATGCTATTGGGGAGAATGGTGCCAAATTGAATCGTTATTGTCATATGCTAGCAAGGAAACCACACATATGGCATCTAGACTTGAAGTGGAACGAACAACCACAACAAGCTTTTGCAGTTAGAAAATCATTTATTGAGGTAATCTTTTTCATAAAAAGACCAACAAATTGTATGATTGTTATATCTAAAGTAATATTTTATATGTTTTTAGAAATACTTCGATTTTGGCAGTCACCCTAATGCATGGAATCACATCGATGAACACATTAGCAAAGGGATATCAATGTGGAGGGCACGTGTAAAGAAAGATTACTATGAAAAGTACAAGATTGAACCAGAATTGATGATGAAGAAAGTTGAGAAAAATGCTTCCACAGATTTGGATCAGTTTAAAAATCTTGTTAAAGAATGGGGAATTGAGAAGTCTAACATATAATGGTTTCATATAACTTGCATGTATACTATATACTTTTTCTAATTATATGTTTCTTATGGTTTAGAAAATTTCCGAGATCAACAAGGCAAACAGAGCAAAAAAAGTGATGGATCATACCACATGATCAAATCCATGGAGTTGTTATCGGGCAGAAATGGTATTAATAATGGACACTTGTCTTTCTTAGTAGGAGTTGAACATATAACATGGACAATTATTATGTTATCTTTCATGTGTAGGTCAGTGAAGATCAACCCGTTGTGCCTCTTAACAAGTTTTTGGAAAAAGTTAACGACAAAAGCCCACAAGTGGTTAGAAAATGGATATTTGCTTTCCTATGATGTCTACAAAGCCACATATGCTTAGATATCTCAATTTAAACTTTCCTTTTATGATGCTTTCTAATTACAACTTGAAATCTATGATATTGTGGAAAACCAATTAGAAACCAAGAAGAAATAGATCCTAGAAGTGTTGATAATCTAACACGTGATGCTTATTTGCAAGTTTTAAATCCTTCCCAAAAGGCTAGGATCCGAGGTGTTGTAATTGGGCACAAAGAGATAGGACATAGGGGAAAAGCTGCCCATATAAGATATGAAATGCTTCTTGAGGAAAGCAATGCAAAGGATGTATGTTGGATTATAACTAAACTTGAACTATTAGTTACAACTAGTCTATTAGATCGATGTTTGTAATTTGTTTTCTATTTCAGGATAAACTTAAGGAAATTGAAGAAACAGTAAATGGATTCAAGAACTCCGTCTCCCAATTAATGACTTGGTATAATCAATCACAGGTAACTTAGATTCAGTTGTCTATGTCAATGTAATATATAATTTGTTTTTTACATTGTTGATCTATTTGTTATAGGATGGTGGTATTAATGTTGATTGTGCAACTGAATACCCCAATCAAACTACTACAAGTGTCTTACACATGCAAAGTGGCACAAATAGGTCGGGTGTGGGTTCTTTTCACATACAAGACAATACAAGTAGTGGTGCAGATGTAGGCATGTTTCCCAGGAAAAATAATTCAAGCGGGGATGGCTTAGGAAGACTTTCTAGACAAAGCAATTCAAGGGAGACTGGAGTAGGCATGCTTTCCATACAAGGCAATTCAAGGGAGAATGGAGTAGGCAGGCTTTCCATACAAGGCAATGGACATCCACTAATCTTTCAGCCATAGGTACCTCATAACATCTATAGATTATTTTCAATATTCATACACATAAGAATATTAACATGTACACTTTATTAAAGGCTGCAGTTGAAAGTTGGTGCCCTACTTCTGGTAATAATCGACAAAGTCATCCTCAAATGCAGAGTACACCAAGCACATCTTCATCGATGTCTTTCACACCAAGAACTCAACATTTAAATCAGGTATTCAATACATGATTGATTAAACTTCTAGGGTATCCATCCATATATCTTGTACTTATACCAAATCTGATATATAAGGCCAAATCAATATATAAGGCACGAATCTACTTAATGGTTAATGCCCATATGGTTCTATATTTCCAAACACTTTGGGTATCATGGTTATGTATATTATCCAATGAAAAACTTATATGTATATTATCCAATGAAAAACAATGCTTTAAGGTAGTTACAAGAAATTTAACACCGGTAATCACATTATTTTCAATGTATGCAATGGTCGAAAATATTTCAGTGATTATGTTCATTGTAACAAGAAATGAATATTTGGAATAATCAGACCAATGTGGCATACATATAGATATCTTTTGTAGCATCGAAGATTTACAATGTGGTAAGAATCAAGCTTTCAGTCAACATAAAGAGAAACCACATAACCATTAGACCAGTCACTGGCGCTAAATTCTTAAGATGGGATCATAGACAAACCTTTAGACACAGGCTCATCTTGAGGCCTCATGGAAGGAAATAGAAGAACCTCCTATACGAAAAATAGTACAAAGTAATTAAATTGATAGTTTGCTATATACAGAGCTGCCAAAAAAGTGCCAACCTTAATATTCTGGGAATCTGTCAACATCATTGTCAATCTATCCATTCCCATTCCCCAGCCACCTGTAGGAGGCAGTCCATACTCTAGAGAAGTAAAAAATGTTTCATCCAGAGCCATAGATTCATCATCTCGAGATTGTCGATCCTAGATAAGGCCAGAAAGAAGATAGTCGATGAAGATACACTTGCAACCATTTTGATAAGAAAGACACTTCAGATGCATGTGAAAAGCAGAATTGAGAGAGAAGCAGTACCTTAAGTTTCTCAGCAAATCATCCCCGTTGAACAGAGGGATCATTCAATTTTGTGTAAGCATTACAGATATGAACTTCACGCATAAAAATTAGAAAAACTCCTGTCATACGAGAAACAACTCTGCAATCTAATATTGATTACATCATGTTTATTGACAAACAACTCAAAGCGTTCAGTAAAGTGTTCGGTGCTCCCCTCCACTCTAGATTTTTCCTCAAGGTTGCCACCATGTTTCTTTAGTGTTATATATATTTCTTTTCTCTTCCTCAGCCCTTATCTATTTGCTGTTGCTCTTTGCTGCTATTTGTGCGGCTATTTCCACTGTGTACAAGCCTAGTGCTATTTGCTGGCAGTTGCTGCTAGTAGCTACGGCTGCTCGCAGCTACTGCTGTGGAGGAGTGAGGTGCTACTGTGGAGGAGTGAGGTGTTGCTGGTGGTGTTGTGGTGGTGTTGTAGTTGATGGTGGTGATGTGGTTGTCATGATGGATAGTTTGGTGGAGGATTTTGTTATGTGCAGGTGGTGGAAGCAGCAACTTGCTGCTGTTCTTGGTGTTGAATGGTGGAGGTTTGTGGTGGTGTTGTGAGTGCTGGTGGTTCTGTGGCTATCATGTTGGATAGTTGTTTGGTGGAGGAGTGAGGTGGTAGCTATTGGGTGTTGGTTGGTGGTAGCTGTTGGTGTTGTTGGTTGATGGTGGTTGATGTATGGTGTGTTGGTGTGTGGAGGATGTATGGAGCAACAATTTGCTACGGTTGGTGCTATTTTTTGGATGGTGGTGGATGTTGGCTAGTGGTGGTGGTGTTGGCTGGTGGGTGGGAGTGCTGATGTGTAGGTGTTGGTGGTGGCTGCTATGTTGGTTCACTTACATTTATCTCGACTTCACACTCACTCTAATTCCTTTTTATATTTATATTGATAGGGTAGAATTGCTTTTAATGATGGATTTCGACCGACAATGCACCTTGGAGTAAACCAGAACCGAAATATAAGGGTAAGTTGTTTGTTGTACTATGATTTATGTATAAACTTTAAATTCTATTAATATAATGATTTGTCATTTTTAGGAGAAGAATACTCAAGTACCCAACCGTATGAGGCCGGGCATTGATGAAGAGAGCCACACCATTTGAAGGAACCTGGAGACATTATAGATCTTAACAGTTTCTAGCATGATATGTTGATTGTCATCAATCTCAAATTTTAGAACCATATGTATTCTTTATTTATATCAACGTTGAGCACACAATGTATGGATAATATTTTGCTTCAATAAAAAAAATTAGTTTGAGGTGATTTAACATTTTTATGTGTCATTTTGATGTTGAATCTTCTTATGATGTCATGTGAATATTATAAAAATATTTCTTAAGGTTATATATACAAAGTTTTCATTTAAAATTATTACATTCAACAAATCATTCAATAAATCAATAACCAAATCATTTATAGTAATTCCTCAAAAATTTATTAATGAAGGTCTTTAGTCCCTCCAAAATGAGATCCAGATTGGCCATCACAATTGCATTGATGACGACCACATAGCCCCTCAAAAATAATATTATTGAAGGCATTAGCCCTTTAGAAATATATTCTCCAAGACCATCAAGTCCCTCAAAAATGTATTTATGAGAACTAAACATGCCCTAAAAATGTATTCATGAAGGCTAAATAGTCCCTCAAAAATGTATTTATGAAGGCTAAATAGTCCCTCAATATAACATTCTTGAGGGTCAGTTGGTCCGTGACAATTGTATTCGTGAGGGCCACTAGTATTTGTCATGTGAGTTCTCTTCACAGACCATTTGTGAGGGCCAGACTTAGAACCGTCCCTATTTGTGAGGGCCTGTAGAGAGGGGTTTGTGACATGACTCGCTCATGAATAATGGCCCAATTTTTACTAGTGAAGGTCTCGATCCACACTGTAGAAATCCTTCTAATAATTCATTGATTACTACAAGGAAATTCATTTTGTTTCCCAATGTGTTCCTTGGGGGAAACTCACGGTATTCAAATCACTCAACTAGAAATTTCATCATTTCACTTGTTATTAATCTCTTTTAATCATCTTACGAGAATTCAAAACATCATATATCATAATTGTGTATTCTCACGTAATTATAAGGACATGACACATATTATTCTTATAAAAAAGATAATGATTAAATTAAGAGGCACAAAAAATCTATAATTTGCAACACATATGATTCCTTTCATTTGTTACATCACCTTATAGCAATCATCATCAGTGGTCTTTCAGTTTGAGACAAAATCTCATTGTCTTCCATTTACCCCATCAGGGTTTTATCATCATCAGTGGGCTTTCAACCTGAGACATAATCTCATTGTGCAACATTTATGCTCATCATGATTTCTCAAATGTAATTAGTGTACGTTAAATTCAATCTCAACATATTTCTTATCAATTCATTCTATATCACAGTTCTCCACAAAATACACACACAAACAGAAGAACTAGAAACAATAAAAGAATATAACTATATTGTATCATTCATCTTACTCAGAATAGATTAATCATATGACATATACTTATACCATTGAATTTTGGTGAATGCAAATAAATTTTATGCATAAACATGCATAACACACTTAGTTCTCTACTTCTTTTATTTTGCATGATTTAATTACTAATCAACACACATCTAATATCATTTAAAGACACTTAGTTCTCTACTTCTTTTATTTCACATGCTTTGGTTAGGATTACTAATCAACACACATCTAATATCATTTAAAGTCCATCATAATACTCCATTCTCATAGTACAAGTATTCTATCAAAAAACCACAATAAAAGAGCACATTCTTGCAAATTAATTCAAATGTTTAAACCTCATCTTTTAATTGAATTCAACTACATTTATATACATTCTGTAACACACGGGCCCACTGTCTCAGGCTCTAGTAGAGTTTCAGGAATGATGATGGCCCCACAGACTACCACTAGCCTTGAATGCACACTTCATCCACACTCATTTAGCAAGCCAGGGTCAACTTCCCGACTGGTCACCCATCCTAGTACTACTCCAAGTAGAGCACACTTAACTATGGAGTTCTTTAGTGATGGGCTCTCGGGAAAGGAGGTGCATCTTGGTGATATGGGTAGTCCAATTATTCCTTTTAAGATCATTTTATCTGAAGCCTTAAATCCCGAGACGTTACAATCTCCCCCACTTAGACTATTGATGTCCTCGTCAAGGCTCAACTATATGGCCTCATAATATGGCCCATTTTAGTGCAGTCCCATGATGGCCCATGGTCACCTAGCTCCCGTTCACGGAATACCGGCACAAGGGTGGCTACATCACCATGGACAACCCTTTCCAACATGCCTGGACCGCACGACATCCACCTGAACCCCACCTACTGGAGGGGAATTGGCTCTAATACCATTTATAACACACATGCCCACTATCTAAGGCTCTAGTAGAGCTTTAAGAATGAAAACTGGCTCCACAGACTACCACTAGCCTTGACTACGTGCTTTATCCACACTTATGCATAAGTCGGGGTCAACTTCCCGACTGGTCACCCATCCTAGTACTACTCCAAGCTAAGCACGCTTAACTATGGAGTTCTTTAGTGATGGTCTCATAGAAAAGGAGGTGCACCTTGGTGATATGGGTAGTCCAATCATTCATTTTGAGATCATTTTATCCAAGGCCTCACATCCCGAGACGTTACACATTCCTTAATCCCTCATTTGATATTGTTATTCATTAGCATCATCTAAATCATCAATTTAGGGTTAGAGTTAGGTTCTTACATTCATCTACTAATTCCCATTTTTTCCTTCATTTTATATTCATTAGTCTCAACTTCTCTCATTTCATGTTCATTACATTATTGGAACCAATCATTTTAATTCACTTGATACACAATGCTTCTCTTCTCATTGACATCCATCAAAGTCCAATATTAGTACATTTCATTCAATTTGGGTTAAGCCACAAGTAATTAAAATAAATGATTAAAGACTTCATCATAATAACTTCATTAATTTCTCGTTTAACTTTTTTTTTGAGTTAGACAGAGACTTAGTCTCCCCCCCTCAACCAAGTACCAGAGCCCGGATGACCCAAGGGATTGTAAATACAATGCACAACAGGAGGTTTCGAACCTGGGTCCCCCAGGGAGGGTAGGCCGGACCAAACCATCTGCGCTACACTGGCCGGGTAATTTCTCCTTTAACTTGCCATCACCATTCAATACATTTTTCTTCATATAATTTCTTATACTTAGATAAGTGTACCTTGTCATTGACTTCTAGCATCATTTCCATAATCAACAATGATCATTATTTATTATACTACTCACTTTAGCTTAAAATGGTGGTTTAGGTTACATCTTATTACACCATAATCTCTAATCATCCTTCATGATTCATTGTTATGTAGCATGTATAAAAGGACCCACTTTCATGTGAGGGCTACTCATTATTCCATAATTACACTAAAATATATTGTTTAGGATTAGATCATATTGGTAAGGCTCATCATCTTCAATATAAGTATTATGGCTTACACTTCATCATTTCATCACATTTTCAACATTGTATACAAGTTCTAGCTTTATCGCTCATACTCATCTTAATACAAAACTTCTATGGTTTTCAAGAAGTCATCCTTAGTTCAACATATCATAAGAATCATATCATTTAGTACATCCACCATGGTGCATAGGGGTATTTATTAGATCTATTCACACATATGGAAACCCTAGTTTCCATTTTCACATACTTTATCAATCAATCATAAGTATACATTGATCAATTGACTTATTTGATTCAATCCCTCAATGCAAACCTTAAATAGGGAATATCACCACCTCACACTAATCCATATGTATATATAATATTCAATGTTAGCAATATTCAACAATTCACTTATATCATTCATTTGAATGTAATTCAATTATGATTCTAGACATGTCAATCAAATTCCCAAGCATATTGCACATTAGGATGATTTTTAGGCAACATAGACTTGAAATAACATAGTCATCTATCCATAAAATTTTCCATGGATATTTAATCAATATATAAAAAACTAAACAAGTTCCAATGAATGAGAAATAGTCAAAATGAGTAGCATTTGATTCCCTAATATCTTTCCAAATCAATACCCAATCACATACAAATACAAGTAATGTTTCTGATTATTTTAGCCGAATAGAATTAGGGTAGTACATTTCTTGGTCTAGATCAGTGGAATGGACCAGGCCGACTATTTGGTCCGGTCAAAGAATGGTTAAGATATGGTTATGGAGCTTTGTTTTTAGATATGTTGCACCTAAAGTGGTGCCCTACATGTAGATGAAGACCTTTTGGTCTATCCTTGGAGTAAGGTAATAGCTTAATTTTGAGGACAAAATTTCTCTTAAGATGTATAGGATGTGACATATTGGTTTTTGGCTTAATTTCGAGGACAAAATTTCTTTTAAGGTGTCTAGCATGTGATGAAGTGAACTTTTAGACACTAATGATATAAGAGAATTCATGTGTTTGGGATATTTCAAGAATTCCACGTTCTTTGATAAAATGTGTATGCTAGTTGTGTTGACATCATGATTATGATCCATAAGTTTATGCCCTTTTGAAGTAGATAATTGAAAGGTCAAATAAGTTAGTGTTGGCATCAAAGTTGGATGCGAGGTAGCTTGAATGATAAGAAAGTTGTGGTCAAAGTTCCATTATAGATTTTTATATTTCTAGATGAAGTTATTTAGGCTTGACTTTTTTGAAATAATGTGCATATTGAGGAACTTTGGAACAAAGTATTTAATCCATAGCCTAGATTTTGATAGTAGGCAGTGTCATGCTCCCCTGGATTCCCTCTTGTACTGAATCCATCTCAGTCGCACATGACTAACTGTGGGTTTTGATTGCGTATCCAACCTTGTAGTTACAACATGAACATAAAAAACAACCACGACATCATGGTGCACTTTTGATCATGGGGAGAACAGTTGAAACTGACCGCATAGTTTGAAACCCTCACTCAACACGTTTTGTTAGACCCCTTACTATAGTCATGAAGTCGAGTGAGAAGGGAGAATGAGTTCCCCGTTTCCTATGCCTCTCTATTGCACTCTTGTAGTTCGTGCAGAGAAGAATGAAGTAGATGAAGAGAGGAGATTAGAGGAAGACAGTAGGGGTAAATGAAGAAGGTGAGGCCTAAGGAAATGAGTACAAACACTTCCGTACCCTGCAATGGTGGTTTTTCTAGTGGATCTGATGGACATAACTAAGTTGACTAGAGATAAAGACCAAGTTTTTAGGGAGTTGTAATGGGTTGCCCTTGTATTTTGAAGTCTTGTAAGAGTGTAGTAGGAGCCTGCGGTGATACAAATGATCTATCTTGAGGCCTCATTGCATTAAGGGGCTTTTCCCCTTTCCTTTCCACTGTGGCGGCGGCCTTTGCCAGTGACTTCAGGAAGTGGAGCTTCACATATGTTGTGGAGAAACTAAGTATATGTGGAGAATTGGGAGAAGCCTCCAAATCTAATCATGGACCTAGTATCTGATGAGGTTCATCCTTATGCAATCACTTGCTAGTGGGATCAATCCCTCGCGGTGGCCGTTCTGAAGGAGATTATGCTTGCATCATGCAAAGAATGTGATCTGAACAGAGAGGAATAAATCAACATAAATACTAGACCTGGCTGTATAGTTCAATCATGAACCCAGTTAGCTCAAGGAATGGATCATCACATCCATCACAACCATGTGGCAGTGGCCGATTGGCAACAAAACGTAATTATCTTCTAAAATATGAAAAAATCAGTAAATCACAATAATTAGCTTGGTTATTAGAAAAGTACAAATAATATACCTAATTTCTCAAAAAAAAATAGTAGAACAATATGAAACTCTCAAATAAGTATTTATATGGTTAAATAATATAAATTTTAGGTAAGGTGTGCAATAATTATATCATGTGTAATAAATATCAAAATTAGTGACCAAAAATTGTGATAATGGATCAGTTGCTGTAAAATTTTATATAAAATTCATCTTATGTCAGATATTATAATTAGGAGGAACAAAGTCATTTAATTTGCTTAATGTGAATAATTAGGGATAATAACTGTAATTAATGAGCAATAATTTGAAATATGCTCAAGAGACCTTGGAAATGACAACATAAGCTCATATTGGTAACTGGAAGCTAATATGTAAATCTGAGATCAATAATATGCACATGAATCATGTTACATTTTAAAGACCCTAAACTGATGAGAAAACCTTAACATGATTAATACATGTAACCTAGGGTTGATATGTACAAACAATTATATGTAATAAAATGATCAGATTCAATAGGTCAAAAATCTATAATCCAAGACCACTAACCTAATTTCAAGAAGATGAGAGAAGAATACAAGTAATTATGAGAATATCCTCATGAACTAAGTAAAATTGTAATGAATCATACCTAGGGTTAATGATGATGAGAATCTGATGGTGATATGTGATCTTGTCTTAATCAGGGTTTGACCAAAGTTATAGTTCACATGAGGAATTTGTGACGATTAGGATATCTCGGTTGAAGGTAAGGTTTACCTCTTACTTGGATTATTATGCAGTATGCTTGTATTATATGTGTAGAAAACACTTTTTGTATGATATTGGATGAAATGATTGTGCTTTTATGATATCTTGCTTGATTTTCCATTCATATAGTTATGAAATGTGAAACATAATATATATGATCCATTATATCATAGCACTATACTCTTTTGTAAGCATAGTTCTTGTGAGTGATTTATCTCTTTGGTAAGAAGATCACCTTGTACAATGATCTCTCTTTTGTAAGCAGATCATAAGGCTTTAATGCATTTATCCCTTTGGTAGGCAAATGCATGGATGATATAATGGAAAATGTGATTAAAATGTGTGCTTCTCTTTTGTTAATAAATATCTTTGTTCAAGTATGCTTCTCGTTATATATTTCTTTTGTTAATGCCAAGTATTACTTTTATCTTTTTGCCAAGTCTTGGTAATGAGAGGTATATAAAAAGACACATATGTGTACTCAGTACAATATTTTAGAATATTGTGTTGACTTGTACCTCATGTAATCTTTGTTTTAGATGATGCGGATATATGTTCTTGAAGACCATGATAGTTGAGAGTTATGTGGCGAGCTGATGTATAGGTGGACCTATTGCCTAGAGATCTTGTTTAGTGTATCATGTGCATATGTAAAAATTTATCATTTAATGTGTAATATTAGATGTTGTAACAATTCATTTTGTAGTTATCTGTTAAATGGTGATTTTTTTGTTGTGGTTTGTTTATTGTTCATGTGCTTGTGCTATTTTTGTTTCCTTCTAACTACCTATGATTTTCTTCTTCTTGGCCTAGTGTGTGATTTTGATTCAAATTCTCACTAAGGTGAGGGTTTCAATTTGGATGTCACACGGATGGTTAAGGCATTCAAAATCTAGGGACGTCACAATTTCCATGCATCACTCTCAAGGTGGTTTTATCTGATACACTATTCTCAAATAATTATCAATGTGTTTGGTTTCATATCAAATATGATGATTTAATGAGACTACGTTATCAACCAATACACACCCTAGTCATATGTGTTATCAGTATCTATCTGTTTCTACAATAACAACCCACTAGGGACATAACAATAATGTATATACTCTTAGCATCCATATGATCTCATTGTTCAAGTTCTCAACCTAAATATTACATCATCAAGTAATATCATTCTATAAAAAAATTATTATGTTATATCATTATCTCATAACTCAATAAAATAGAATAAATTGGAAGATTGCCTTTATTATTAATCAAATTGTTTACAAGATATGTCATTAAAATCATCGTATGACTCTCTCTCTCTCTCAGCATACATACCAAAAGATTCCCACTTGCACTTAGAGCTAATCACCCATGAACTTAATCTCAAGTGATCTAACATGACCTTCATGCTTCTGTTGTGAAAGTGCTTTTGTAAAGGGGTCAGGCACATTGCTCTCGGTTGGTACTCTACAAATCTTCACAACTTGTTGTTGTACTATCTTTGTATGAGATGGAACTTCCTTTTTATGTGCTAGGAATACTTATGTGGTCTTGGTTCCTTAGCTTGTGAAATAGACCCATTGTTGTTACAATATAGCTCAATTGCATCGCTGATGCTTGGAACCACCCAATGTTCGAAAATCAACTTCTTGGTCTAAACAACCTCCTTTGCTGAATTGGATGGAGCAACATATCTGGTCTCCATTATAGATTATGTAACCATCACTTCATTGGAACTATTCCAACTTACAACTCTATTGATCATACAAATCACAAATCCGGATTGTGGTCTATACTCATCTTTGTCAGTTTGGAAGCTTGCATTGGTGTAAAACTTTACCACCAACTCTTCCTCACTGCCATATATCAGGAACTGATCCTTAGTTCTTCTCAAGTACTTCAAGATGTTCTTCATGGTAGTTTAGTGACATTCACTGAGATCTGACTGATACCTGCTAATCATACTCAAGGTATATCAGACATCGGGGCGAGTACATAACATTGCATACATGATAGATCCAATTGCATATGCATATGGAATCTTAATCATGTGCTACTAACACAATGATACATGGGTAAGTTTCCTCTCATTAATTTCTCCATGTCAAAACTTTTCAACACTTTGTCAATATATGTGCTCTGGCTGAGGTGAAAAATGTTTCTACATCGATCTTTATAGATCTTGATTCATAAGATATAATATGCTTCTCCTAAGTCTTTCATAGACAATGTATTTCCTAGCCATGAATTTACCATATGTAAAGTAGGGATGTAATTCCCCATCTAGGGTATTTCATCCACAAACAATATGAGGAATATAATCATGCTTTGACTAAACTTCTTGTAAACACAAGGTTCATCTTTATTTTTTACTAAAGACAAACTCCTTGATTGTATCGTCAAATCAAAGTCTTCAACTTCGAGATGCTTTCTTCAATCCATAGATTGACCTTTGTATCTTACATACTTTATTTGTATTCTTTGGATTTACAAAACCCTCTGGTTGTGTCATGTACACATCCTCAAGAAGATTCCAATTTAGGAATGCAGTTTTAACATCAATCTGCCAAATCTCATAGTCATTATAAGCTACAATGGAAATCATGATCTTGATGGACTTAACTGTGGAAATTGGATAAAAGGTTTTTTCATATTCAATCCTTGAACTTGTCTTAAACCCTTTTCATCCAATCGTCCTTTGTAAGTTTGTACATTACCATCCATGTCGGTCTTCTTCTTATAGACCCACTAGCACCATATGGGTTTTGCCCCTTTAGATGAATCCACCAAGGTCCATACCTTGTTGGTGTACATATATTCCATCTCAAATCTCATGAGCTCAAGCCATTTCTCAGACTTTGAATACTTAATAGCTTCTAGGTAGGTAGTTGGATCACTATCAATGATCGACTCATCGCCTTCTTGAGTCTCTAGATAACCAAATCTATATGGCTCAAGGCATGTCCTACTAGTTCTACGAGGTTTTTGTGTTGTGTGAGGAATTTGAGATTCCATAAGGGTTTGTGACTCTCCATGTTCCTCATGTAACTCTACTAGTTTAATGTTTTCTTATTGGTCTTGAACTTCTTGGAGTTCTACTTTCCATGCACTAATTCCTACAAACACTTTGTTGTCAGATAGGGTATAAAAGTAATATCCTTTGATTTCCCAAGGATATCCAACAAAATAACATTTATCTAATTTGGGGGCAACCGTTTTGGGAAACTACTTTTTCACAGCTTCACCAACCCCAAATTTTCAAAAAATACACATTAGAATACTTCCCATACCATATCTCATATGGTGTCTCTTAAATTGATTTGGATGGTATATGGTTTAGTGTAAATATAGGGGCTTCTAGAGAAAAACCCCAGAAGGAAGTAGAAAGACCAGTTAAGCTCATCATTGATCCCACCACATCTATCAATTTATGCTTCCTTCTTTTTTATAGACCATTATGTTGTGGTGTTCCCAATGGAGTCCATCGTGATACGATACCACAGTCTCATGGAAGGTCCTCAAACTCTTAATTTAGGTATTCTCCACCTTGATTAGAATGAAGTGCCTTAATACTTTTACCAAGTTGTCTCTATAGTTCATTCATGAAATCCTCAAACTTTTCAAGTGTTTTTGACTTATGTTTTATCAGGTAAACATAACCATACCTATTGATGTCATCAGTAAAGGTAATGAAGTATTGATAAAGACCTCTAGCATTTGTTCAAAAAGGCTCACATACATCATTATGAATTCCTAATAGATCACTAGCCCTTTCATTGTTTCCAATTAAGGGGTTCTTTGTCATCTTGCCCAACAAACAAGACCCACATTTTTGTATTGATCTGAAATCAAACAATTCTAGATAACCATCTTTATGGAGTCTAGATATGTGATTCTCATTGATGTTCGCTAGACGAAAATGCCAAAAATATGTTTTATTTGAGTTATCAAGTTTTAATCTTTTAGTATTTATGTTATAAACATTTGTCTTTAGATCCAACAAATCAAGATCATAAGACATTGGGGAACTACCATAAAAGATCTCATCTTTTTAAATAGAAAATTGTCCATTCTTTATGTGAAATTCATATCCATCATTGTACATACAAGATACAAAAATAATGTTTCTATTTATAGCAGGTACACATAGAACTTCATTAACTCTATTACAAGTCGTGTGGGTAGAGATAAATTATAGGTTCCATCTATGGTGGTAGAAACTCTTGCTCCATTTCCAACTTGTAGTTCGACCTCCCTTTCATAAATTCTTACTTCTTTTCAAATCCTGCATATTTAAACATATGTGAGATCCACTTTTGGTATCTAGTACCCAAGATGAATAAGTAGACAACTTTATCTCAATAAAGTACATACCTCACATGGAGATCTATATCCCCTCTTTCTTTTTCTTCAATTCCTACAGGTAGAGATGGCAAATCCTCTTCCAATGTTCAGACTAGTGACAATGGTGACAATTGCCTCCTTTGGTCACCCCTCCCATTTCTTTGAGTATAAAAGACTTGATTTTTTGGCTTATTTAGATCTCTTATTACCTTTGCCTTTTCCCTTTGAATTCCCCTTTCCTCTTCTGATCATCATCATAGACTTGGGATTTTCTTTCTTCATTTGTAATTCATCCGTTCTCAACATTCCAAGTAATTCTAACAACAGATTGTCAAAATTATTCATGTTGTAGTTCATGACGAATTGATTGTATGACTCTTGTAGTGACTATAGAATCACATCAGTGCCCAACTCTAGACCCAAGGAAAATCCTAGTCTATCAAGGCTCTCCACAAACTTATTAAGCTTGAGTACATGGGGACCTACATGATCTCCTTCTACCATGTTGCACATGAACATCGCCTTGGAGACATCATATATCTCCTATGTTTCCTGACCTTGGTATATGCTCTTAAGATGTGTTTCCATTTCAATAACATCCATGTTTTCATGATGTCTCTACAACTCATAGTTAATGGAAAACAACATTAGGCACTTGACATCAGCAACATCTTCACACCGCTTCTTGTAAGCATCCCTGTCATCCTTGGGCACATTGGGAGCGTGTTCATCTAGCTCTGGTGTCTCCAGGACATAGAGCTTGCTCTCTTATGTGAGAACAATTCTCCATGTATTATACCAGTCGTGAAAATTATTCCCATTCAACTTGTCCTTCTCAAGGACAGGTCCTAAGGAAAATGTGTTATTGGTTGGCATTCGATTCTACAAGAGAATATTGCAATTTTTCAAAAACACTTTTTGATTTGATTTAATTAAAATAAAATTTGGCAATGTTTAATTAGGACTTTAACTAATTATCTCTCCATCTCTATTTTTTTCATATTGATAGCCCTTACATATCAATTCTGAAGATTGCAACATACTACCTTCTAGTGAGCCAAGATCCAAAATAATTCAGTTATTATCAAGCCCACGCTAGCATCCATAATCAATTATTAAGGTAGAAAACTTTTTCCAATTGCATCTTATTGAATTCTTGGATGGATGGTATGTGAAACTCTTTTCCATAGTCATTTGTATACTTCTAGTACTTAATATCATTAATATCACCTAGTTAAATTTGACTACAAAGTAAACACGATAGTGATGCATCCTTCTTGGCAGGCCCACATAACTATCATCAAACTTCCATTGGATGGATAGTGCACCACGCTTGGCATGACCACACGTAGTTGGTCAAGATTTTCATGTGTGTTTCTAATGGAAAGCATATAAGACTTAATATTTTATTGAAGGATTTATAATTTGTAATATATATATATATACATATCTAATCACCACATACTTATATGTATCATATACATATTATATCCCATTAACAAAAACTTGCAATTTTAAAACACAAGAGATGGTTATGGCTATAGTATTATAATTCCTTGGAGCTAGAAGGAATTACTACCACCTAAGCTCTAAATCATATGAAGCAACTTGATATTGATGAAGATCTATGCTAACCAATCTAGGTCGATGGGTTCAACTCTTGAACTGATCAGCTTGCCTCCTGGTCAGTAGGTTGGTCAAGCAGATCGGTCATCTAGTCTCTGATCCAAATTTCTTCTAGACACCTCCAGTCAATTGGTTGGTCCGCCAGTTTATTAGTTTTGCTCCTCCTGTCATTGGGCCTCTTTAGTCCTCTAGTCGATCAGTTAGTCTTGTAAAATAGATAGTTCATCTGGTGCTGAAGGTTTTCTTTGTCATAACAAGAACTAAAATTATCCTAATTTTGTTTAACATATTACATGGTAATAGAGAAACCTCGAGTTACATTTGAAGGGAGAATAAGAAGTAGATAATTTAATATTTTTACCTATGGAAGAGAAGATATAGGCTTAGTATGCAAACCAAGATAAAATATGAATAAATAAGCATCCAACCAAGAACAAGATCTAGGATTATTGGCCGTAACCGTGCTAACATCCACCATCAAATCCAATTTTACGGTGACACATATAAATTTCATATATATATATATATATATATATATATATATATATATATATATATATATATATATATATATATATATATATATATATATATATATATATATATATATATATATATATATACGGATCATATGTGGACTTTAATTAGATATGCATGTTAATCTTTTAAATATTTACATATCATGTAGTAAATAATTTATGAAAAATTAAATTAAATCATATTGATTAAATCCTAAAACATAGTAAATTGATGTGGCTTTGATACCAATTTAAGGAAATATGACATCAGATATGGGTACGGAAACAAAAATTTAACTGGACTATTCTCCTTTGAACAATAGATTGCATCAACAAATATGTAACATGGTTGTAAGGTTTATACCAAGCCCTGGAGAAATTCCATATACTATCCCTTGTTGTAGTGTGTGCCTTTCTTCAAGTTCCACCTGGATAGTGTCAGGAGCGGCCTCTTGGTTGAAAACCATGAATGACGGTTGAATTTGTCATCCTATTGAGTGGAAATAGTCTCATCGCCTCTATAGTAGTCCACATGGACCACCGAGAACTCTATTTGTTCTATTTTATGGACAAGAAGGATTTTTCCCTTCTTTATAGCGTGCTAGCACTGGCTTCTATCCTAATTGTCTCTCCCTTTCTATCCCTCCCTTTGACATGTAGGAATTGCTCTAGTTCTTATGTTACCATAACTCTAAGAATACAACAATTGCCAGAGCGTATTGTTCTACATCTAGAAATCCTCGACTACCCCTCTATTTATAGAAGGGTCAGGGTTCAAAGTTCTACTCTGAGTGGGAGTCAAAGAGATAGAATTTTCATGAATTCAGGTAAGATGCAAACACTAAACTGGTGGGTTCATAGATGAACTTTCACATGCCAACCAATCAGTTTAACCCTTAAACCAGTTGTTTCACTATGTTTCCTAGTCAAATTGTATTGGCAATGAATATTCTATTAATGCACAACATGACATCAACATCAATCCTTGATCCAATCAAATTGATTAGTTAAACAGTCAGTTCACAACCTTAGTTGGTCGGTTCATAGATATGAATCAATCAATTCACTTGTTGAATGGTCATCTCATTGATCCAAATGCCAATGTTGGTTCGAATTAACATGAAACTTGAATTGATCGATTCACAGTCCAATTAGTTAACCTTCTGCCATTCTTGTTTAAATTGAATACCTAACATATTGTTAATCATGTTTAAACTACATTCATAAATGAACTCCTATTCCATGTGTATCCTATGTGTGTGACCTCTATAGGTTCTTAGTTACATTGGCAGTGAATGTCAATAACTGATATATGACATCACAAGGAATGAGTGGTATCTAGAAACACATAATTTCTATCCAAATAATTGTAAATTTGGAGAACATGTTCAACCTACAACCTATGATTGGTGTTATTCTTGGTAAGGTATGCCCATATATCCAACCTTATGATGATTGACATTGCATATAAAGGATTTGAGTAATAATAATAAAGGCAAGCTTCCATTCATTTTGTTTCACTCAGTTATGAGATAATGAGGAGATAGAGTGAATGTCTAAAGAATGAAAATATTCAATGATGTATGTCTTCAAGTACATGACTTGAATGATGAGATCATATAGATGTTAAGAGTATGCACATTCTTATAATTTCTTGAGTCGGTTGTCACTGTGGAAGGTAGATAGATATAAGTGACACTTAAATACTAGAGTGTTGGTTTGCTGATGACAAAATTTTAGTAGTCATGATACGGTATATCAAACCAAACACACAGATACTTGTTAAGGAACAACGTATCAAATAGACCCACCTTGGATAGTCATTTGATTGGGTCTAATGTTGAGACGAACGTTTGGAGTGATAGGTTGAGTAGTATTGAATTGGCTAAATTATACATGAATAAGGGCGCCAACCTTTCGGCTCACTGGGGGAAGTGATCAGCTCAGGTTGGGTGTGCATTGATGTCACTTCTTTCCTTGCCTTATCCCCTTGTCAGTCTCCTGCACCGATCACCTCGGTCATGCCAACCGAAGGTTTTGGAAGTTTTCCCGAATTCATGAGAAAAGTTGACCATTCCATTTGCTCAATTTGACTGGTGCACGGAATTAATATTTAACATTAATTGGATTTGAATTGCCAATTCATATTCAATTGGGAAACATGGTGCAACGACTACTTCGAGTTATGAACCAATTGGCTCACAAGTGAACCATCTGGTTCGGTTGCCACATGACCATTTTGGGATTCACAGGTTGCAAAAATTCATGATCTTCCGATCCCTTCCACTCCCACACCAACTAAGAACCCTAACCCTAACCCTTCCTATAAATAGAGGGATACTATGGGCTTCTCAGAACTCAACTCAATTGCCTTTGAGAATTGTTATCCTCTCTAGTTTTGGTAACCAATAGAGAGACTGAGCAAATCTTATCCGCTAAAGTGAGGGATTCCAAGGGAGACACATTTGTGGGAAAGAAAGTTGGTGAGTAGTACACCAATGGGAGGGACAACTCCTTCTTGTTTGTTCTACTAGAACAACATGAGTTCTATTTGGTCTGTGTGGACTACTATAGAGGAAGGATTCCTTTGGATGTTGATAGGAGGGCAAAATCAGCTTTGAGTGTGTGGTGAGACTATAGGAGTCGTTGCTGACGTCGTCTGAGTTTTTCGACTGGGATAAAGACCAAGAGCTTCTGCATAGACACCATCCAACAACAAATAGAACATAGTTACTGCAATGAGTTTTAGTCTCTGGACTTGCTCCAGGACCATGTATAAACTTGTTAAACCATCTTTACTATTTCATAGTAGACGAAGTGATATTTTTATTATGGGGAATATGGATAGATAATTTCTTTTGTTTCCGCTGCAATTATTTGTGTCTGTATTTCCCGATAGTTACAGTGATCGTATAGTTCCTTTGTCACTGATGTTCGGATTGAACTCGAGGCATGGAATCATCATCCTCTTCAATATTCAATCAATGTTCCTTGAACTAGAGAAGACTATTTGAGATATATGTATGCTCAATATCACATATTAACTCACACAACATGGCCATGCATTTTTTAGTCTCACTTATCAAGTGGCCAAGATCACACTACTGTAAGAGGGACAAATCCTATCTACATCACTCACTACCATCCACATGTGTCATAATGCACTCAAACACTACCTTTATGGCATCCCTTATTAATGGTTATGGTAGAACATGTCAAAGTACATTGAATAGCATATGATGAGTGTAGTGATTGCATATCTATGAACCACAATCACCACGATAACTTAAGGGATAATTCTAATTACCATGTAATGGTTTGCATGCATCACTCTCAAAGTGTGTCTATCTAATACATTGTTCTTTGACAAGTATCTATGTGTTTTGTTTGATATCACATATCATGACTTAATGAGATTTTGTCATCAACCAACAGACACTCAGGTATTATGTGTTGTTTTCTATCGGCTTCCACAATACCAATTGACTTGGGACATAACAAGTATGTATATACTCTTACCATATGTATGATCTCATTGTTCAGGTCCTACACCTGAATACATACATCATTGAGTAATATCATTTTATAGAGATTTATTATATCACACCATTATCTCATTACTAAATAAAACATAGTAATTGTAAGATTGCCTATTACTAATCAAATTGTTTACAAGATATGCCATCACAATCATCATATGACTACCTTTCTGGGCATACATATCAACACCTGGTTATCTCAATAAACTCTGTTAGGGTGATGTATAATTCACCAAAGACAAAGTGAAACAAACTGGTCTTTAAAATTAAGTGATCAATCATGAATATATCATCATTTCAATCTATGATCACTCATCACCAAACATCATCCAAGCCAATCATATCAAGAATTGTCATCTCATCTAGCACAAAAATATACAAAAATTGCACCTTATCCATGAACATATTAAAAAAACATATTGGGCCTTGAGTCTCTAAAATAAAGACACAAACATGAGTAATAATGTCAAAACTAGCATAAACAAAGCTCGGTCAAGAATTGGAAATCAGAGAAAATAACTAAAGAAAAAGGCTTCAAGTTATACCTCAACACACACTTGGCATCATCGATGGTGGAAGTTTAGCCACATAAAAATTAGCAAAAATACGAAGTCCTCAAGTGGAATAATCTATGATAAAGTGAAGTTTTTACATTATTAGTTTCTCGCTCTTTCAAATTTAATGATATTGATAATCACTCAAATTAATTGCCTAAATGCTATCAATATTTCAATCTAATGTTTTGACCATGTGGGTACACAAAATTTTGAAATAATAGAAACCTAGTCAAATTATAATAGTCAGCATTCGAATTTAAAACTCCATTTTCTACCACAATTATATAACTCAACCATAAAGCTTCACCTAAAATTTCATAACAACTATACATACCAATTAAAAGATATGAGCATATTATTTTATAAGGATATTTCATTTGTTATTAGAGTTAGGCCTCAGTTGATCGATGAAATGACTAAGGTGTGAAATACTATTTTTCACGTAGAAACCAAGCTACCTAGGCACATGTTCTTTCCTTATATCTTTTAATCTCACTTGTCTACTCAACTCCAAGAGGTGCAACTTCATCTTCAACCCCCCATAGACTCATTCCTCACTCCAACAACCCAACCACCTAGCCTTGACATCACATGCCCATCCTAGCAAGCATCTTATGAATCCCTTGGGATATTTACTCTCCCTTCATCATTGCAAATCTAACAAACTACCATGTCACCCTTCTCCCTTAGATATGGGAGAACCAACCTCCCTTACCTCACACCTCTCACGTGTGGCACTAGATGATTTAGGATATCCTTACTCTTTCCTCCTCTTGCTTTTTTTTAACTCTCATCACCACTGCAACTACTCCTTTAGTCATCAACTACCATCACTTTCTTGCAAACTCTCCCTACCCAATGTTTCCCATTCTTGCCTCCATCCATTACGACGTGACCTCCGCAATGACAAGGAACCTTACTATGCTACAACCAATCACCACCTTTACAACTGAGGAGTCCAGGAACACCGCTACAACACCTTTCTTGCACCCAAAATACCTCCTCCATCCCTCATTGCCTTCCTCTAGTGACATGCTTTCCTTGGTTTCACTAGTACGAAGCATCTATGGGAGTCACGATGTAGGAGGATGTTGCCCAGGTGTTGATCAACCTTTGAAGGCATCAATACCAGCACTTGGTCACCAACACCATTCCTTGTGAGCAGGGCCCCCACTAGAGGAGACAGTCTTCCTTTGCTTTATCGAGAAGCAGGCATGAAGGTGGTTGCAATTTCAGATCCACTTGGTGCCAGCTGGACTCAAGACAACCAACCAGAGGGCACCACCTCAGCTGGAGAGCGTGAGTTAACTAGGAAAATCAAGGAGAACACTTGCCACCTGATCTGACATGGAACAATCACGGTCCTCCACATTAGTAGGTAATCTCTTTTACCCTTTTAATATATAGGAAATCCAATTCTGTTATAAAAATCACAGTAAATGCTAGGAATATCTAATAATAATTAAATTATATACTATTTTATAAGAAAAATCTGAGGAATATGAATGGAATACTAATTTTCCCTAGATCTGGTCTCTTTTTCAAAAGTATGGCCTAAAGCCTTATTTGAATATATCTTATCTTTTTCCAAATTCAAATGATGCCCATAGACCAATACCAGTAACATTCGGTTCATAAACACTAATTATATGTTTGTTACCTTTAGATCATGAGATCCCTTATGAAGTAACCAATACTAATCTAAACCTATTAAAACCCTAATTATAATCTCTCTCTCTAGATGATAAAGGAGTTTCTTGAGACAAACCTACCCCTAACCTAAGATTTGTATGTTTAATCCTAAAATGAGATGATCTCAATAAATAAACTATGATATAATCATACAATGATCATAAACATCCTAACAAAGTAAAAACCCTATTTTTGGGTCACAAGGACTCATAATAATGACGTACCCTAAACTTACTTTTAGGGTAATCCATTCACATCCTCTCAATAGACTCTCTTGGTATCAAGATCTAATTAGATCTGTTGCGTGGGATATCAAAGTATAATACTAGTATTTCTAGTGTCAAATAAGTATGTAGTATTTTCTTGTCTTATTTTTAGAATATTTCTTATATGTATGTACATGTAGTATGCTCTTATCCTTGAAAGTAAGAACAATAAAAATGAGGGTAAATTGTAGTTATAGATGGTACTCATTCATCTTTTAAAAGAGATGGAAAGCATTGATGTTGACTAGTACCTCCCTAGAGTTCACGGTACATAGGGAAATCACTAGAGTACATGGTACATAGGGAATGGACTCAATAATGTATGTGTTGATGTGCTAGTCCACCATAGTAACACTAATTTAAATAATACATGCTGAAAATGATGTGTTTACCTGATTTTCACCTAAATAATGTTTCCTTTTACTTTTACTTTCTTTCTCAAATTACTCAAGTATGCAAGCATTATATGTATGTATATTTCACCCACATACACAACACATTGTGTTGACTCACTATTTTCATGTATTTTCTAGCTGCAAAGAATCATTAATTAAGCACAATACCTAAAAGCAATAATGAAGCATATTGGAGGATTTAGAGTAGGTCGACGTTTCTGTATTTCTCTTTGGATAGTTTAATTTTCATTTCCTAGTTAATGTATGGAATGTAGTCTATCCTATTTACTTTTATTCTTTCTATAGCTATAGATTTCTTTCCAAATAAATGTAAATTCTATCTATCCCATTTATGAATGATGTGTTTTGTATGGAAACATATAATGTATGTGAACATGATTTGGCTTCCATTTATAATAAATGAAAATCACAAATCCTCATGTGTTCCCTTTTGACATTGTATTGATATGAGTACATGCATATTAATGGAATGACACTGTGGAAAGTATTCCAAGTGGGATCGTCACAGTTGGTATCAAAGATGGAGTTCACACATTATAGTTGAACACTTCATTCACCCTATTATGAGTCTAAGGTGGTCCTTAAGTTAGGGATATGAAGGGTGGAGGTGTCTAGGATAGCATCTTATTGGGCATGGAAAAAGTCTTTGAGCTACTTTGCTTATCACACGAGGCTGTCTATGGTAGTGTAAGTCTTACCTGGATGAAACCCAAAGTGTCCCCTACTACTAGGGATGCCTTATTTAAAGATCCTTATCATATATATGTATTACCTCTTATCTCTCCATCTCTTCTAATAGCATAGGAATGAGTAACTCTCATTTCTCTCCCATATATAGGATAGGAATGAGTCACTCAATTCATAGTCCTATGGATGACTAATATAGTTAAGTTCATTAGAATATCCTCTACAAATTATAACACTCAGCTCATGAATAATCATTAAGGAATATAATGAAATATGTTTAAAAACTATGCAGAGAACAAAAATATCTAATCTATTTCATTAATTTCCAAGTGCCTCCAAAAACAAAAAACTCTAAGGCCTGATAGAAGTCTTCCTCTAGGAAGAGAAAAGACCCTAAAACACCCAGAGAACATGATCCTAAATTTATGGAAATGGTAGGTGGGAAGAAAAAAATAAGATCCTATTAGACTTTATCGAGACTGTTACCCTAAAACGAACCCCTGAATCTATCTCACCTAAGAAAGGGTGGTTGTTCTTGACTCTGTCCAACAAAATTCAATTACATTTTGGGGTGAAGACTAACATGAAGTTATGGAAAAGTTGAAGCATGGATCATGTTAGTTGAAAAAAAACTTCCATACCCTAGAATGACCCCTGAGAAGAAGGTTTGATTTGCCTCATACTAACTTAAAGAGAACAAAAATTTGGTGGGAAAATTTTTGTGGGAATAGGGAGTTAGAAGTGGAGACTATGGATTGGGAAGACTTTAAAACCTCCTTTATTGGATTATTCATGTCAATAGCTGAGAGTAAGAGGAAGGAAAGGTTATACACTGAGATCTAGCAACGTAACCTCTCGGTGGATGACTACACTTGGAAGTTTTGGCTTCTTGAGGGTTATGGACCCATTAAAATTGGGGAATGCCTTTAGGATCATAACATTGACATCCTAGCTACCAACCTAAAAAACATAGTTGTCACTTCCCATCCCAAGAACTTTGATGAATCCCTATATATGGCCCTTAAGCTGGAAAGGGAACAGGGTATGTAGAAGCCTATAGGTATGGGGTACCTAGGATTAACCACCACTAATGATTATAAGTCTAGAAAGTTTACCCCTGGCCATAACAAGGGATTGGGAAAAGGGAGTTTAGTTAAAAGAGGACAGAGAAATAAACAAAATCACTGGAGGTCTCCTCACCCAAGGTGTAAGACTTGTGGCAAACCTTATGATGTAGTATGTCATCACACCTAGTCGGTATGATATAACTGAAAGGAGGGCCAACTTATTACCATGTGCCCTAATCTATCTATCTTTGGCAACCCTCGAATGGGTTTCCCACCTCCTCAAGGGAACCGTAATGCAATGATGTTTTCTGTGACTGTAGAAGAGGTTAAGGGAAACCCAAATCTGATAATTGAATGCAACCCAAAATCCTTTTCATTTATATAAACATCATGTCTAATGTCTTCAAATATTCATGATAAATTATTCTATGTGGGCATCATATTCCTTAATGATCATCCCATTAATTCCTTATTTGATTCTAGATTTGCAAATACTTTCATATCACAAAATTCGGCATATGTGTTACTTTTTCATCTAAAATTTCTAGTATATATTCTTGATATGTCAAATCCTAGTGGAAAAATATTCATTACATTGCGGAAAATTGATATCTTTCCTATAAAAGTAGAAAATTATGACCATTCGTTAGAATCAATCCTCTTATCTACGAAACACTTTGATATTATACTTGATATTGATTGGTTGTACACGTGTTATGCACATATTGACTGTAGGGAGAAGAGAGTAGTCATCTATCCACCTAATTCTAATCTTGTGATGATTCCTAGCGGAAGTAGTTTCTGTAATAATATATAATCTCCTATCTCAAAGATAAAAATCTTATCTATAAAGTATGAAAAGTCTTTCTCACATTACATCTCAGAGACCATCCCTAGTATCAAACTCGTACGAAGTTTGGAGGTGGTATGTGATTTCCTCACCATATTCTTGGAGGAGATTTCAACTGGAACTTTTGACTGCCTTTTGATTGAGACATTGATTTCTCTAGATCTTCTTTCTAGAACCACAATGATTTCTAGTGCCTCGTACAGGATGGCTACTGCTAAGATTTTGGGGCTAAAGAAACAATTGTAGGAACTTTGATATAAAAGCTTAATTTGTCATATTTTTCACCTTGGGCTGCCCCTATCCTCTTTCTAAAGAAGAAAGATGCTTCCATCCACATGTGCATTAACTACTACATGTTGAAGCAGGATACTATTAAAAATAAGTACCCTCTTCCCCGCACTTATAACCTCTTTGATGAACTTAGTACAACCAAAGTCTTCTCCAAAATTGACCTTTGTTATGCCTATCATCAACTCCAAGTCAAGGATACTGATATTTTTGAAGCTGCATTCTGAACTGGTTATGGGCGTTATAAATTTCTAGTGATGTCATTCAGGTTAACCAACACAACTTGCGTCTTTATGAATCTAATGAAAAAGGTCTTCTAACCCTATCTTGATGATTTTTTGATCATTTTATCGATGATATCCTTATCTATTCTAATTCCATTAAGAAACATTATCATCACTTGAGCGTAGGTATATATGTCCTTATATCTAGGAAGTTATATGAGAAAAATTCTAAGTGCAAATTTTGGAATTGATAAAGTCATGTTCTTTGGACATGTCATTTCTGAGGGTCATATATATGTTGATCCTACAAAGGTGTTAGCTATTTTTGACTGGAAACCTCCTCAAAATCCTTCTAAAATTTGAAGCTTCTTGGGCCTAGACAGATATTATCGTTGCTTCATCCCTAATTTCTCTAATGTTGCACTTCCTCTTACTAAGCTTACTTGGTAGAATGAACATTTTATGTGGTCAGCTGCTTGTAAGTCTAGTTCGCAGGAGCTATAATGGAAATTTATATCAACACCTTTCATGACATTACCCTCTAGAAATGAAGGGTTTATGATTTCGCTGATGCTTTAACAAACTGATTATGATGTGTTTTGGATGAGGATAAGAAGGTAGTAGCTTTTGCATATAGGAAGCTAAAACCAAATGAACTTAATTATGCAACACATGATCTAGAATTGGCTGCAATTAACCATGCTCTAAAAATCTGGAGGCACTACATGTATGTGTCAATATTTGATATCTTCACTGACCACAAAGGATTGAAGTATATCTCTAAATAGAAGGATGTGAACATGAAACAATGTCGATGTCTTAGGTATCTAAAGCACTACAATTTCACAATTTCCTACCACCCGAGTAAGGCAAATATAGTCTCTGGTACCCTTAGTAGGAAAAGGTCAATGTGTGCACCCTTGACAGTCCCTGATTAGAAAACATGGAGGACTTCATGGATTGAAAGCCACAATTTATGCATAATCATGTTCATTTTGACAATGTTTCTATCATTCATGGGCTATATTCTAAGCTACTTGAGGTACAAAAGGCTAGAACACACTTGTATATGGGTGTTGATGTTGGCCTTAGGTATAAGAACCATATGTGGGTTCTTATGAAGTTAGTTGTGGAGACAAAGATTCTTAGTGAGACATATGGGTCCAAGTACACAGTTCATACCAACACAATCAAAATGTACAAGAACCTGCAATGAAACTTTTGGTGGAGGAGCATGAAGTGTGATATTTTTGAATTTGTGTCTAGATCTCTGAAGTGCTAGAGAATTAAGGTAGAGTACCAGAGACTAGGTGGCCTACTACAACCCCTTAAAATCACGGAATGGAAATAGGAATACATCACCGTGGATTTCGTGGTGGGTCTACCCAGGACTAAAAAGAGATATGATGTTGCATGGGTTATAGTGGACAATCTCACAAAATAACCTCACTTCTTCCAAGTGAAAAAGACTACAAAAAGTTTATGATCTTGCCAAGATATATATATGGGAGATTGTACATCCACATGGAGTTCTAGAGTCCATTGTTTTATACATGGACCCAAAGTTCACTTCTATGTTTTGGAAATAGGTTCTAAAAGAACTGCATATAAAACTGAACTTCATAACAACATATCATAACAGACTGATACATAGTCAGAGCATATGGTGCAGATTCTGGAGGATCTTCTATGAGCTTGTGTGTTCGATTGGGAAGGCTAGTGGGACTATAATTTTTCTTTAGCTGAGTTTGCATATTATAACATATATCATGTGAGTATTGGGATGTCTCCATATGAAGGTCCCTATGGAGTATACAGATCTCCACTATGTTGGGACAACATCGGGGAACACACTTTGATAAATTGTGAAGAGATGCAAATTATACTAACAAGGTTGCACTAATAAGGGAGAGGATAAAACAATTACATGAAAGATAAAATTCTTATGCAAATGCTCAGTGATAGAAATGGTAGTTCAAAGAAGGCAATCATTACTTTTTGAAGATCAGGCCTATTCGAGCCTTGGCCAAGAACAAACAGAATCTCAATCCTCTCACTTTGTGGGATCTTTGAGATCATGGAAAGGGCCAGTGATTGTGCATACTATATTGCTCATCCACCTTAGTACAATGCAATGCATAATGTGTTTCATGTATCTAATCTGAAGCCTTATGTCAAAGACCCTAGCCACATTTTGAATCATGAGTCTCTAGAGATGAAAGACGATCTATCTTATGTTGAATCTAGTCAAAATTCTTGATTCCAAGACAAAGGCGCTTTGTAGTAATTTGTGCATTGATATGGTGAAAGTTCTTTGGAGCCACTGTGACCATAGTGATGCTACCTGGGAGCTCAAGTCTGAGATCGAGCATAAATATCCACATCACTTTCAAGCTGCTTGAATTAGGGAAAAATTCCTAAAAGAAGGGGAGAATATGATAGAGTGAGTTTTTGCATTATTAGTTTCTCACTCTTGTAAATTTAATGATATTGATAATCATTCAAATTAATTACTTGAATGCTCTTAATATTTGACTCTATTTTTTTCACCTTGAGGATACACAAAATTTTGAAATAAAAGAAACCCTAAATGCATATTAGGGTGATCCATATATATTAAGAACCTAGTCAGATTATAATAATTAACATATGAATTTGAATCTCAATTTTCTACCATAGTTAGATAACTCAATCATAAAGTTGCACCTTAAACTTCAGAATAATTGAAAATACAAACTAAATGATTTGAGCATTTTCTTTCATGAGCATAATTTCATTGATTATTATCCTATGGACCTAAGTTGATAGACTAAATGACTAAAGTGTGACATAGTATATGTCATGTCATGACCAAGCTCCCTGGGCATGGGTGTCCATCTAATCCTCCTTGATTTATCTTTAATGTCGTTGATTGATTTCCTCTGAACATTGTGTCTTCCTGACCTTATATGTAACAATTACCTATATGCTGACAAAACATGGATCAGTATATTGATATTATTATGTACACGATGCAGGAGAACTGTGTGGAAGTATAATGACAACATAAATATCTCAGTAATTAGATGTTGTCACATATGAACTTGTATTTTTGTTGCATATCCTAACCCAATCTTGGTATGCTATCTCAGGTGTAGTTTTTTTTTGTTTTTTGAAAGGGGGACGAGAAGTCCTATGATTGGGACTCCCCGTTGCTATCATTAACTAAGTAAGTCCAGATTTACAAATGACTGCAAGTTCAAAGGGAAATGACTCGACAGAGAAAACCTAGCAGCCTGACCCCAACGAGCCAAGTTGGCCACCTCGTGGGCCACTCTATTATACCTACGATAAACATGACTCAAACTACAGAATGAAAAAGATTGCTTCAACTCTTTGATGTCTTCCGCAATGGCTCTGACATAGTCCGGACGTTCCTTCTTGGATGTGCAAGCATGAACCGTCTCCATAGAATCTATCTCCAGTTCAATGGCATCGTATCCTTTTGTGGTTGCCCAAAGCATCACTACTCTCACCGCTAGTAACTCCGCCATGGCTACACCCATCCATGTGCTGACCTTCTCTCCCGCAACATCCACTAAATTGCCCTCATCGTTCCTAACAGCCCAACCAATCCCCACCCCTCCATCCTCCCCTATAGACCCATCTACATTGAGCTTCAACCTACCATGCATTGGCTTCCTCCATCCACCGCGCCCCCCATCAGTACCCCCCGATTCGCCTCTCCTCTCCCCTCCTTGAGGTCCGCTTACACCCATGCTGTTGCGGATCCCGTCCATGCTCCCTTCACCTCGCAACAAAATGCCATCCCTGCTCCCTCCTAACGTTGCGGTAGTACTACCTCCCCCCATGCAGCTACTCCCCTCCCGCAACGTCGCCCCACTGCAGCTTGTACGCACTGCTTCAGCTAGCCCATCATTCGACCTACTATCCCTCATACCCCCTCCTTCCCTCCTTCCCCAGCTAACATCCCCTTGTCCCACACGTTGTTCTCCATCTGCCGCCCTCCCTTCCTCTTGCCCCTCCTCGTTACCGCTGTGAGTGCCATGCATGGATGCCTCCCGGTCTGCCTCACCCCCCGGCCGTTCTCGCCAGCTGCCTCCGTAGCGCACCATCGTCCTTGCAACCCGTAGCTGAAAGCTGCTGCACACGTCAATGTTCTGGAAAATCCGGTTGCAACGGACTCTCCACGCCATCCACATGCCCGCTAAAATTTCCTTTGTTTCGCTTACCGGCCTCCCCTCTAAAGCTGCCTTCATGGATGGTATGATATCTGCATCTTTAGCGTCTCCCACCCATGTTTGCACCTCTCTTCTTGACCGTTCCCATACCTCCACCGCGCTAGGACAATGGAAAAGCATATGAGGAATCATTTCCTTCTCAGCCCCACATAGTGTACATGTACCATCTTCCACACAATGTCTATCATAGAGACGCCCCTTCGTCGGAAGACTGCCCGTGCTTTCCCTCCACAAAAAGTGAGCTGTTTTGGGTGTCCACCCACCATGCCAGACATATTTCCATAGTAAATCCCCATGTTGGTGTGCAAAAGTCATTGCTTCTTCTCTCCCTAGTAGCCCCAACTAGTAGGCTGATCTAACAGTGAATCCGCCGTCCCTTGAAGGCCACCACATCAGTGTATCCGCATTGTTCCTCCTGCTCCTAGGAATAGCACAAATTCTTCTCGCATAACTTTCTGGAAAACATTCATGGATTCTTTCTTCATCCCAACTGGTGTTGTCTTCTGTCATGAGATCCCTGACACTGTTATAATCAGGTCCATTCTCCCTTCTAAATCGTGCAAGAGTATCTCCCTCCCCTGGTAGCCATCTATCTTCCCATAAGTTTACCGACACACCATCACCCACTCTCCACTGCATATCCTCCTTTAGAAGCGCTTTCACACCCCATAGGCTCCTCCATGTGAAGCTAGGATTGTGTCCCCTTCTCGCCTCCCATATAGATGTTCTGGGAAAATACCGGGCTTTAAGCACTCTAGCCACCAGGGATTCTGGGTTATTTGCTATCCGCCATAGATTTCTTGCCAAGAGCGCTTGGTTGAAGGTATAGAAGTCCCTAAAACCAAGACCCACCTATCTCTTTGGCCTGCACATGTTTGCAGCTCATCCATGATATTTTCCTTTCTTTATCTTTTGCTCCCCACAAGAATCTAGTCACCATCCTTTGGATCTCTGTTATGGTCCCCGCCGTCAATTGAAACAAGCTCATCACATAGGTGGGTATTGCTTGGGCCACCGCTTTGATAAGAACTTCCTTTCCTTCTTTTGATAGGAGCTTCTCTGACCAACCCTATAGCTTCCTCCAAATCTTATCTTTAATGTAACTAAACACCTACCTTTTCGATCTTCCCACGGCTGTTGGGAGCCCGAAGTAACTGGCATGTCTGTCCACCACCCTCACTCCTAGAAGCTGCCTCAACTCTTCCTGTCTATCTGCCGCTATCCCTTTGCTGAAAACGACCTCCGTCTTTGAGAAATTTATCTTTTGTCCCGATGCCTGTTCGTATTGGCTGATAATTTCAGCTATTTTCAGACATTCAGCGGTGGTAGCTCGAGCAAAGAGAATGCTATCATCTGCAAAAAAGAGGTGTGAGATAGAGGGTGCCCCTCTGCTTGTCTTGATGCCATGCAGAAGGTTGTCGCTGGTTGCACTAGAAATCAAAGTTGAAAAAGCTTTCGCACATAAAATGAAAAGATAAGGAAAAAGAGGGTCACCCTGTCGGAGCCCGCGTGAAGGCATTGTGCTTTGGGTTCTATCTCCATTGAAGGCGAACGTGTGATTAACGGAAGTTATGCATTCTTGGACCTTTGTCCTCCATTTCTGTCCGAACCCCACCCTCTCCAAAATAGCATCAAGAAAATCCCACTCCACTTGGTCATATGCTTTTGACATATCTAGCTTCAAAGCTAGGCTACCTTTTTTCCTCCCCTTGTCTCTCTTCATGGAATTAAACACTTCATAGGTGATGAGGGCGTTATCTGTGATCAGTCTCCCTTGCATGAAAGCACTTTGATTCTCTGAGACAATGTTGTTCATCAGCGGTTTCAGCCTGTTTGCAATGACTTTGGATGCTATCTTGTAAATCACATTGCATAGACTTATAGGCATGTACTCCCCTATAGTCTTGGGCATATAAATTTTTGGAAGCACCAATAAAGTGTCATTTACATCCCCTATGCTCCTCTCCCCCCTCCACCACCCTTTGATATAGCTCAACACGTCTTTCCTGACAACACTCCAATAGTTTTGATAAAACATTGCTTTCATGTCGTATGGCCCCGGTGCCTTGTTTGGATGCATCTGTTGTAACAATGCCCATATTTCCTCATCCATAATATCCCTTTCCATATCCTCCCTTTAGGTATCTGATATCATTCTCCGCAGCCCCCTAATGGCTACTTCAAAGCCATTGGGATTGCTAGATTGGAAGAGCTGTGCAAAATGTCTCAGAATGATTTCTTTGATGTCCTCCTCCTATGATCTCGGGACCTCTTCCTCATCCTCTAAGCTTTCAATCATGTTCTGCCGCCTTCTGTTTGATGCTTTTTGATGGAAATATTTCGTGTTCCGGTCTCCTTCTTTTAGTTCCTTCACTCGTGCCCGGGCTGCCCAATACTCCTCATTTTTTTGTAGCCAATACTGGAGTTCTTTAGATTTTTCCTCTGCTCTGTCGAGATTTTTCCTATCTGGTGGCAGTGCTTGCAGCGTCTTTATATCATTTTCCAATTCCTTGACCTTCCTTTTCCTCTCCCCAAACTTCTCAGATGCCCATGCTCTTAGGCCCTCCTTACACCTCCTCAACTTTGTACTCAACTCGCTTCCTTCATCCGCTTCCCTAGCCTCCTTGATGATATCACCACAGCTTTCCTCCCCCACCCACATTGGCTCGAACATGAAATGCCCTCTCCTCTTCCTTCTGAAGTCCCTCCTATCCACCTTTAGAATGATGGGTGCATGATCCGATTCGTATATGGGTAGATGAAAAACTTTGCAGTATGTGAAGATGTTCCTCCATTCAAAGTCAGGCAGAAATCTATCCAGCCTTTCTTGTACAAGAGTTCTTTCAGTCCATCCCCTCTGCCACGTGAAAGTATTTCCTTCGTACCCAACCTCCATCAACTCGCAGTCATCTATCACATCACGAAAATTCTGCATGAATTTTTCCTCCGGCGGTCCTCCTTTTTTCTCCGAATTGGATGTAATCTCATTGAAATCTCCTTTGGCGGCCTTCCTCTTTCTCATTAGATCCCAAGTCTTATATTTGTTTGCTTGATCTGCCCATCCATAGATGCCCACTACTCGTCAAATTACCTCGTTGTTGGGTTCTTTGACCTTCACTATTACATGTCTTTTTGAATAATTGATCACCTCCACCTCAGCGTCCTTCCACCAAAAACCCATCCCACCTTCTCACCCCTCGCTAGATATACACAAACCCTCCTTGTACCCACAACTCCTCTTCACATCTTCCAAATTCCTATCTGCAATCATAGTTTCCATCAAGAAAACTATATTTGGGCGTTCTCTCCAAACCCAAGCTCGAAGAGCCTTGCACGTGTCAGGGTCGCCCAACCCCTGACAATTCTAGCTTAGGATTTTCATTGTCCTTCGCGGGATTGGGCTCTGCCAATCTCCGCTACTTGAGCCATAGTGGCTCTGTTGTTGTCCATCTCCGCTCCATTGAAACCCCTGTATCATTTTCTACCAGCACTATCCATAGGTAGATCATCCAGGTCCATGTCGCATGCATCTCCCTTCCTCCCCCTCTTCCCTGTTGATTGCTCCCACACCACCTCCGCGTTCAGGATTCCCAGCCTCGCCCCCTTACTCATTTTGTAGACCCATGGATGATGCTTCTTCTTTCCCTTAGTCTGTTTTGTCCCTTGCCTTGTTCTCGAACCTGCGTTCTTCCTCCTCTGTGCTCTTGTTACGATTCTTTTTGGGTCACCTGTCGTGCCTATAATGCTTTCATCCTCTTTGGTAGATTGCAGTCCCATGCATCTCCTTTGTTCCTGTATAGCCTCCTCCCTACTCCTTATTTGCATTGTTGTCCCCTCGTCGGGTCTGGACGGTGTTAGTACCCCCTCCTTTAGTTGAAGCTGTTGTGGTTGGTGCACCTCTCCTTCCACCTCCTTGCTTTGTGTGCCGTATTTGTCTTCTGCTGGTCCATCGGACTCCCCCAATATTCCTTCTGTTACTTCCTCATCTAGGTGTATCCCAGATTTAAACCTCACGACGTCCTCCTTCATGTAGCGTACTATTGCCGTGTCCATCAGGTTCCCCGTAGCCCCTGCACCGATGCCCTGCCTATGCACTGCCCTAGCTTCAGTCTTCATTTTTTGGAGCATCTCGTCTATATCCCTCTCTTTCGAGTGCGCCCTGTCCATCTCCTTGTCCCACTACTCTCCCCACCGTCAGCCTGATTCCCCATCGCTCCTCGTCATCCGAGAACCCCTGCGCACCCCTTTGACCCCCATCTCGCTGCCACCCCAGCAGTCCTCTTCGCGCCCCGACTCACCCCCTCCTTCCTTTCTTTGTCTCTCCCCCTCGATCCTCCATCCCTGCCCCCACCCACCCGGAGTCCACCGTTCCCTCCCGACGCTCCGCCCTCAACCTTCCTTCCTCCCCCCGTGCTGCTCCCCTCTTCTTCCTCTTTCCTATCCAGTCCGTTCCCTCCTGTCGGTCCTTCCTTTTTGAAAGTCAGTTTCCGTCTTGCCCCTCCAATCACCTCATCCCTATTGCCTTCGGTCCGCTGCTGTCTCCACGGAGATGCTCGGAGCCAACGCCCCCATCGCTGTTGATTCTCGCCTCCCTCTACATTGTTGCTGCAGTCCCTATCGACGTGTCCGATCATGCCGTAGCAGAAGAAAAACATGCCAAGCCGCTCATATTTCATATCCACCTCCACAATGCTCCCGCTTTTGACCCTGAGCTTTAGGGTTTTCCACAGCAGTCGTGTTACATCCAACATTATCCGAACTTGGATGGAAGAGTCCCACCCCGAACAGTCTCTGTCCGTCGCCACCACTCTGCCGACGCGACTGGCTATGTCCTTCACCATCGCCTCTCCTCGGTATCCCGTTGGAACGCCGTAGAGCCTTATCAGGTGTAGTAATTGTCCATAATTACACTTATATGCATTACCCTTTGACGTATGTAACCCAAGGTTTAGAATATGATAGTTTATGTGATACTCATATGGAAACATAGTTGACTTGATGTAAATCAACATCCAATAGTTTATTACATCAAACTTCGAGAAGACCTCATCAAACTTTGGATTTTGATAGTTGTGGGTACTCATAAAAAGCAACATACCTCATTGTAGAATCATACACAATGCTTCAAGTATATATAGATCCAAACAACCAAGGTAGCTCTGAGCAAACACTTAATGATTCCATGTCCATGCATGTACAACCCTAAAGTGTCTCCATATATTTATATGAGACAAACATGTTTGAACGTATGGTTTGATTCTTAGGTTGATAATAGAGTTTGGTCTCAATATACTAATTATCATTTTCATGATTTTGATACCCTAAAAGAGATATAATCATTATTGTTATATTACAAAGTTTAAAATTTCCATTTTTATTCACCTACATCAATTAATATCACAGGATAGACTTATTTCACATATGCAACAACATATTCATCAAAAACTAAGGTTTACATGTATCCATCATCTTATATTCATAAACTAACCACATTTTTTGAATAGGAAGCATATTTAGGCATTGAAAGTATTTTCTTTGGATATTACATATTTTTCTAGTCATTTTGGTATATAATTGATTATATAGTTGGGTAATCCTAACAATTTTAATGAATTTCATAAGACTTACTTTATTAAAAGAAATATACATTGGACATGGGTGACGTGGCACACTCTATTTAGGCCATGCCAACTTGTACCTACGGTCCAACTGGATAATATGAGATATGGCCCAACACATTCGGTTAAGCTGAGCCAGATGGTCTAAAGCCAATCCGACTCCTGGATCGTACTACACCCTTGTTTTCAATTAGGGGTGCACATCATGTGACGCACAATTCTTTTTGTGCAAACACCAACACTCAATCCTTGGTGGCTACAGGTGATATTTGCTAGGGATTTGCACCTCTTTTCTTATGTCAGTCTCTTCCCACTTCCCACAGAGGTTCAACTTGAAAAGGATGATGCATAATGAAAAATCCTAGAATTCCATATGACTCCCCACCACTAGACTTCTAGGCTGACATGAATCAAGTCATCATAAAATAGCTACATCACCAAGAAAGGGAGGCAAAATTCCAAGATTGTGGGGAGAAGGGTTGGCTATTGGATCTTCCCTTTCCCCTTGATGTCAAGTCTCTCACAGTTCCATAGTATGCCAAATAAGGATATTTTGCAAAGGAGGGGATCCAGGTGGTGCATCTCCTCTTCATACCACCATTTATATAGAACAGGACTTCATATCTATAGGTTTGGTTTCTATAAAGGTTTGTATGTAATTGGAAATGAACAAATAAGGCAAGGAAATAAACATATTCCTCCCTCCTTTCCTTATAAGTAATAGATAATTACCTTTTCACTCAATAATCCAATTATATCATACCATATTATAAAGAATAGGATAGGTAAAAAAAATATCTCAGACTTATATTCATTTGAACATGTCAAATATAGTCTTTTCAAATTATGTTTATAACCAATTAATAAATTATCATTCGACTTGGCATTTATTTTCATAAGAATTTCCCTTTTGTAAGACAAAACCTCAAGAGCCAACCAGATTATCAAACATAACTTCTTAACTAAGAAGTCATGGTTTTGATTAAGTCTCATCTTATCGGATAATGTTTAATGCAAGAAAGAAAAGCATTTAATTTGTTTCCAAATGTAGACAAAAAGTTGTATTATCCTACCACATTTTGGATCTCTCTTCATTTAGTTATGATCCTAGATTGTGTAAAAGGTTGGGTCCTACCAAGGTTGTTACATACTCTGTAATTGACATACAATTAAACAATGGGTATTGTCCAAATATTAGTACCTCACTTTTATTGATTTTTAGAAAATACAAACTCCTTCTTTGTAAATTTGATCTATCCCAAAATTTAAGAAATTCTTTCGTACCATCAAACCTCTTATTTGTAAAAGTTTCAAGCAAAAAGGAAGCCATTAAATTCCTTTGTCTTATATTTCAAGAAATCTCATAATATAATTACTAAGACCATAGTTAAACATACTTTCCTTTCAAATCATATATTTGTCTTTCCTTAAGATCTCATGTTGGTCCAAGGATTGAGTCCAATTAGGGTGGTTGATTATTCTAAAACTTATGTATAAGGAATTAAAATATAATACATGAATTTAATATTGAATTATTTATTAACTAAGGTTCTTCATGAACTTTTCATCTCTTCTCTTCATATCATCCAACAAGTATTTCTTGGTATTAAATAAAATCATGAGATTCTTGATCTTGTAAAATTTTCTCACAAAACACTCATGGGAAAACAATCTCACAAAGTTTTAAAAAATCTCAAGGACTCCTTATTAAATTCTCAATTTCATCAGTTATAATCTTAATATTTCCCTTTATTTCTAGGGTTTGATTTTATTATTATGTTCTTAATTAATTTCTTGAATAAAATCTAAAACTTATAATTTTGAGATTGTTAGTTTCACCCCACCTTGGAAGGAAATTTTGTTCCAAAAATTCAAATCTAACTAGGTTAAGGTGAATGACAATCTCGTATTTGCCTCAACAATTAGGCTTACCAACCTTTCTTGGATAGGTCTTTTAATAACATTCATTGATATAACATTTCTCATATTACAAAGGTTGGAACCCACAAGAAAGGTCTTCTAATAACATTCATAGATATAACTTTTCTCATATTACAAAGGTTGGAACCCACATTTATTTAAGGTTATTTACACATCCTCTTTATATAATGCCATCACTTAATGCTTTCAGTTTTACCAGGTGATTATATTTTCACCTTATACACTTTTACCTAGGTTTCAAACATACTATTCATCTATTTTTTTGTTAGGATGAGGTAAACCCTCTTATATTCTAACTCATGTCGCAAATGTCCACTTAGGTTATTCATCTTTACATGTCAATTTTATGTCTTGCGTGTGAATACCTAATCTCTTACACTTAGAATAAATCAAAATAAACATTTGGTTGTAGTCCAAATACAAAGTTCATCCTATTCCTATGCAGAGATGGTGTACCCACAAATTTTCCTATAATTGAAATTTTTGTTGAGTCACTCTCAACAATGTCTCCAAACAATGAATTAAATTTGACTCCATGAACTTTCTTAAATTTCATGAACCAATGGGAAAGTGTTTTTCTCATAATTCATGAGTTTATGCACAACTCCATTTGAGATTCCATTTCCAACATTATTACATGTGTTCTTGTATTCTTCATATCTATATCTCTTATGTTGTTAGCCTTAGTCATTCCCTTAATGTCTCTAGGGGTATAGGCCCCTTTATAGTGATCCCCACTTGACCCCTAGGATCAAATGTACTTATGGAGTGCCTTTTCCATCAACCCCTTGGGGATCATGTACATATGGAGGTGGCATTCTCCTGACCCCATGGGCCTTATGTACATATGGATGGCTTTCTCCTGAACTCATGGGCCTTATGCACTAAGGGTATGATCACCTCCTGATCCCTTGGGTCTTATGTTCCTTTAAACATACCTAATTGATCTTAGGATTGACTTAGGGCTTTACCCTACATAGGGTATATTGATATGTTATAAATTTATTTCATATCCCTTATTGTTCCAAGACAAGGGTCTCTATTATTATTATATTTCTATATTTTGTGACTCATCATGTTAAAGGAGGGTCTATAACTTAGATATCATTCGTATAGTTCTTTTCAATGTGTTGACCTTGTTACACATTTTTTCTTGAGATATCTATAACCAATTTTTTTCTTGTATATTTATATGCCTCCATTGATTAAGCCAGTGGCACACCCTTACTTTTCAGACTTGGTAATTGTAGGGCTTACTTGTCATAGATGTACTATTATTATATTCAGTTCAATGTATGAAAAATATTTTAGCACCATATTTTCTATATAATTCTTTAAACCAAATTTCCTCCATCTCTTAGGGTTCACAATGACTTCACTTATGTCCCCATTTTGGACTCATAGGGTATACCAATGTTCCCCTTTGTCCCACCATTTGGCTCGTAGGGTCGGTCCAATAGTGGACTTCATGGCAACTACTCCAACATTGGATTCATCCCTTCTTGTTTTTGTTGGATGTCCAGAGTTCTTGGGAGTATTAATCCCATAAAAGTTCCCATAATAGAGAGTGTTGGTTTTGAATAATTATACTTAATATATGTTCTTTCATACTTCATATACCTAATCCTTCATACTCTAGGTTACGTTCAAGGTTATCTTAATTTTTAAACTGAGGTTGGTTAACTCACCCTTTAGGTAAGGTCCTCACCTAGGGTTTTTTCTTGACTTTCTGGAGGAGGCTAGGATTTCTAAACATGACCCCACCCTAGGGGTTTAGGGTTAGGGATTGCATCCTGAATTATTGGGTTTTTGCTTTCTAGACCATCTAGGTTTTCAAACTCTATTAGGTTATCCCACTCAAGTCCTTTATGGGTGTATGGGTTTTCCCACCCATACTTAGGACTTTCTAGGGATTACCCTGACTAGAGGGATATAAGCTACATGGCACACTTTTCACATCTATTGATCTAGTTAACATTTTATTTGTACTTTAATTGGAGGACGATGCCTCAAACCTACTTTTTCGTGAAACCCTAACTTAAGATGAGAAAAGAGTGAATTTTAGGGTTCATTAAGCAATGAGATGAGAGGTGGACAAAATTAGAGATGAGAAAACTTAGGGAAATATTATTTCAGGAAAACCCTAGGTTCTATGAGGAAAGTATCACATTTTCTATGAAAGTCTCTATAAACCAACTCAATGGTATGGAGGAAAATATTGCTTGCCCCCAAACCCGTGATCCTTTCTAAACACAATAACCACTAGACATGCATTAGTAATTTTCCTTATATGTCTATAGATTATTTAAAATTATCAACTACAAAGTATTATTTGATAAATATGGGTGTTAATAAATTGTAATGACCCCCACATTTGAGTGTCCTCCAATCAAGGTGGATGTCAAAGTCACGAGTCATTACATAAAATTTCCAGGATCTAGATCTAAGAAATAATAAATATTAATCAACAATTTCCATTAATTGAACAAATGTATTTTACAAGATGTATAATGAGGATTGTCTATGGAGTTACATGAGTTTATCAAAATAAAACGAACTTATACATGATAAAAATATTATAACTATCTAGCTAATGATCCTTGACTTCTCTTTATTGTCTTCAATTGATTTCATATGAATCATCATGTCTACAGGACTTTTTATGTGACAATTACCTAAAACATCAACAAAACATAGTTCAATATATTGCTATGATGTGTATGTGGTGCAACCAAATGTGTACAAGTATTATAACAACATAAATTTCTCAGTAGTCAAATAGTTACATAGGAATTTGTATTTTCATTACATATTCTAACCCAATCTTGGTATGCTATGTTAGGTGTAATCATTGTCCATCATTTGACTTATGTACATTACCCCTCGAAGTAACCTAGGGTTCAAAATATGATGGTTTACTTTAAGTGATATTCATATTAGTCTTATAGTGAACTAAGTAAATAAACATCCAACAATTTATTTCATCAAACTTCCAAAAAACCGTGGCAAACTTCAGAATTTAATAATTGTGGGTACTCACAATGAACCACATACCTCCTTGTAGAATGATTCACATATATGTAGATCCAAACAAGCAATGTAGATCCTAGTAAACAATGAGTGATTCAGTCTTCATGCATGTATATCACAAAAGTGCCACCATACATTTATGTGTTACAAATATCATTGAATCTATGGTCTGATTGTAGGTTGATACTATAGCTTGGTCTCATAGCCTTAATAATCATTTTCATGACTTTGAGTTTGTAAAAGAGATATCATTGTCATTGTTATCTTATAATATTTCAATATCCATACTTATTCACCTACATCAGATTATATCACAAGATAGACTTATCTCACATATGCAACAACTCATTCATAAAAAACTAAGGTTTTCTTATATGCATCATCTTATATTTGTGAACTAACCACACTTTTGAAGTGTAAACACATTTAGTCACTAAAAGTGTTTTCTTTAGTTTCAACATCTTGTTTTGATCATTTTAGTATATAATTTTATCTATATTTGGGTAATCCTAGTAATTTTCATGATTTTCATAAGATTTACTTTATTAAAAGAAACATTCCATGGACATGGGTGTCATGGAAACCTCTAATAGGGTCAGCCACCCTGGACCGACGGTCCAATTAGATAAGTTGGGATGCGGCCTGCACATTGGGTCGACCTTAGCTAGACGGTATAAGGCCAACTCAACTCCTAGATCGTGTCACATCATAGTTCTCACACTGGGGTGCACATTGTATGATGCAAGATGCTCCATCAGTGAAAAAACCAACACTCAACCCTTGGTGGCCAAGGGTGTTGATTTCCAGGTGTTTTCCCCTCTTCACTCGTGGAAGCTTCTTCCTACATACGTCAATAGGAATGGGATGAAGAAGAACAAAAAAGCCTAGATTTCCATGTGTTATAGTGGAGACTCCTCGCCATTGGACTGCTAGGCCGACAAGCATCAAGTCACGGGAAAAAGCTAGATCACTGACGAAGGGAGGGCACCTGTAACATACTAAAACTTGGACATATTATTTTTTGGCCCTCTTTCCAAGCTTTTCCTTTCTTTCATATCCTCTTTGACCTTTATGTTGAATTTGTGTAAATAATAGTGGTTTATTGAATATTTTGTTCATTACTATTCCCAACATACGGGTGCATGCACAAATACCTCAGTAGATATTTTTATTAAGGTCTAATATGCAACTTTACCACATATGTTAGATAATGATAAAATAATTCATTCTAGAACTTTGTATGGCCTTTTGGAATAAGAAAGAGAAAAAGACATGGATAATAATATCCCTAAACATGAAAATGTGGCAATAGATGAATTAATTTGACAAATAAGGGAAATATGAGTATATTGCCTAAAATTCATAAAAGGAAAACTCAAAAGATAATTCTAAGCCCCAATTTGTTTTCCTTGATTTAAAGTTTCCTTGAATAACAAGTTTCACAATTTTATAAAATAATAATTATCTTTGCATTAATTGGAATCAGAAAATATGAGTTTTTTTTTAAATTAATAAATAAATTATCAAATTTCTTAAAAAATAGAAACAAACCTTAAATTCGTAATATACATGTCAAAATGAGTCTATGTGTGAATTTTCATCTAATTTGGATAATCTGAAATATTTTATTTTATCCAAGAGAGAGAAAATGATTTAAAGACCAATAATATTAAATAATATGTTGAAAAAATATTAAAATCCAAAATCATGTTGCTCACATTTAGTATTACTTATAGGCCAAGTTTCATATATTTAGAAAGTTTCTAGATGCCTCAAATTCATTAAAAGGATAAAATAAGCGATAAGATTTAAATCCCCACCGTCGTCTCTAAGTGCTGCACTACGGCGATTAGGGCTTCCGTGAGGTGGAATTCCTTTCTACCCTTGGGTCTTCTTCTCTTGCAAGTTCAAGAGGTGGGCGATCTTCCTGGTACTATCTCCACCATGGCGGATGAGTTAGCCGAGCACTACTCCAGACTACAGCTAACAGCAGAAGAAGAGGAGTCAATAGAGGTATGTCATCAACCAGAGGAAGGGGAGTCGGGACATATGAGGCTGGTGCTGGTAGTGCGCATCTTATCAGACTGAGCAACAAATTTCTAGGCGATGAGGCACACACTAGCACAGGCATGGGGTCTCATCAACAGAGTGATATTCAAGTAGTTAGAGGGAGAAGTGTTTGTGATCCAATTCCTGGATTGGAGGGACAAACATAAAGTAATAGTTGGGGCACCCTGGAACTTTGACAACAAACTACTGCTTTTCAAGGAGATTGAAGATGAAGAGAAGCCAGGCGAAATGAAAATCATGCACAACCCATTCTGGGTCAGAATCTACGGGCTCCCGTTAGGGTTTTGTTCAAGGAAAGCTATAGAAGACATTGCGAGCAGGCTGGGGAAGGTGATAGAATTGGACATCGACGAGTTGGGTTGGGAGTCCTCAGTGAGGGTTCGTGTCAATCTGGAAGTAGCAAAACCTTTGAAGAGAATCATGCAGGTCAGGGGGAATCGAAACAAGATAATGAATCTAGAAATCATATATGAAAGGCTCACAAATTTCTGCCATCTATGCGGAAGGTTGGGGCACGTTGAGAAGGACTGCAGAGAACGTGTCGAAGATGATGATTTGGGACCACAGTGGGGTGCTTGGTTGAAAGTGTCGCCAAGAAAGCAGTGAGTGTCATTGCAGGAGGAGTTCCATGGCAATAAAAGAGTCAAGCAGTAAATTGTCTTCAATAACAAACCAAGTCAAGGCCAGAAAAAGAACAATTCACAACAGAATAGCAAAGAATCGGCAGCCAGTTCTGCGAACAAGGTAGAGGAACCCAATGAAGTCCAGCTAGTGGGAGACAGAGAATCACACAGCAAAGCTAAGGCTATTGGAGGAGAAAGTGAGGAGTCCGAGTACGATTTGGAGAAGTTGTTCCCAGAAGTGCAGATGAATCAAGAGCAGACAATGAATAAGACGGACCATGTAGAAGAAGAAGAGGTCACGTCGAACAGTAGAAGCCTTCTCAAAACCACGCTTCAAACAGGAGAGAGGATCCAAGCGATGAAGTTGCAGTATACGAGGGAAGAACTACTAGTGGTAAGGCAAGCTGACCCACAAACCCTAGAGGAACAAGGAAGAGAAGGGAGGAAGAGCCCAAGTGTCTCCGGGCAAGGGGAAGCAGCAGAACACAACCCTGGCAAACCAACATATGATGGCCCCAGTGCAAGCACTCTAAAGGAACACAATGTGGCCAAAATGAGGGCACAATAGGAAATGGAAGCAAAAATGAAAAAATCTACAAAGAAGGGAAGGGTAGACTACAAGAAAAAGAAGGAGCCACCATGGGTATACAAGATGAGAAGAGCAGAACGTCTGGGAGTACATGAATCTGAGGTTGAATGGGTCACTCTGGTAGGGAAACATACTAGAAACTCCGATCTCTATGATATGGAAGTGGACGAGTTGCTACCTGTAGGGGAGGTAGGAAAGAAAGCCATAAGCATGAAGACACCAACACGTATCCTCAGGACTGATACAGTTCAAGTAGCAGAGGCTGGGACACACCATCCCCATGAACAATAATGAAAATAATGAGATGGAACTATCAGGGAATGGGTCGCCCTGACATGGTGAACGCCCTCCAGTCTTGGTGTTGGAGGGAGAACCCAAACATAGTTTTCCTCATGGAAACTATGATGACGATTGCAGATCTAGAAGTTGTCAAAAGAAAATGTGGTTTCACAGAGGGAAACTGTATATCCAGTGTGGGTAGAGCGGGAGGTTTGGGGTTATGGTGGAAATATGTGGACTTAGATATTATGTCCTACTCCCAACATCACTATAGCTGTGAAGTGTCGGGTGTCAGTTCTCATGAAGCGAGGAGAGCAGTGGGGATATATGGATGGGCAGACCAGCAACAGAAGTACAAAACTTGGAATTTAATGAGGGAGCTAAAAGCTATGTCATCTCTTCCTACAGTGTTATTTGGAGATTTCAATGAGATAGTATCAAATTCTAAAAAGTAGGGGGGTGCCTAAACTGATGAGGTATATTCAAGACTTCTGAGATGTGATTGATGACTGTGACCTCATGGACATGGGATATAGAAGAAACATATTCACTTGGCAGAGAGGCTTAATGCCAGAGACTCTCATTCGGGAAAGACTGGACAGAGGACTAGCTTGCCCGACCTGGATGGCTAAATTTCAACTCGCCAGAGTGACAAACCTTACAAAAGTCGAATCGGATCACATCCCAGTCATCATCAACATTGAGAAGAGAGGAAATCATAGAAGGAAAAGGAAGCAATACTTCTTTTTTGAACCCATGTGGATAGAAGATGAAAATTGCGAGCAAATTGTTAGACATGTTTGGGAGGAACATCACACATAGAGTCTCGAGGAAAAGGTGAACTTATGTAGTAACAAACTAAACACATGGGCTTCTGATAAGTTTGGGGAGATGAAAAAAAGAATTAGAGAGGTGGAAGCACAATGGGGGGAGGCACAATCTCTACCGCCTGATAGAGGAAACCTTGACAGATGCACGTTTCTTGCAGGTGAACTCCAAAAGTGGCGTAGACGTGATGAAGCTTTCTAGAACTCTAGATCCCGGGTCAATGAGATGATATCTGGGGATAGAAACACAACATACTTTCACCACAAAGCATCCCAAAGGAGGAAAAGAAATAAAATTGAAGGACTAAGCAATGCAGAGGGGCAATGGAAGACTGATCCTGAAGAAATAGAGAAGATCATAACCGCTTTCTTCCAAGATCTTTTCCATACATCCAATCCTTTAGGGTGGCAGGAAGCAATGAAAAGAATATTGACCAAAATTGATGAGGTTGATAAGGAAAATCTAGAGAGGGAAATAGACACGTCTGAAATACTAGCAGCCCTCAAAAGCATGCACCCCAACAAAGCATCGGGGCCAGACGGGATGAAGGCTCTATTCTTTCAGAAGTTCTGGCATATTGTAGGGGAGGATGTAGCAAACTATATCAAAGGTTGGTGGAAATCTGATAAAAGTATTTCTGATATTAATTCTACCATGTTGGTGTTGATCCCTAAGGTGCACAAACCAACTAAGATTGGAGAATTCAGACCTATCAGCTTATGCAATGTCATTTACAAAATCACTTCAAAAGTAGTGGACAATAGAATGAGACATTTGATGGATAAAATAGTGACTGAACAACAAAGTGCTTTCATTCTGGGTAGACTTATCACTGATAATGCACTCATCGCTTACGAGTTATTACATACCATGAAAGGGAGCAAAGGAAATAAAAAGGGTAAGATTGCCTTAAAATTGGATATGTCAAAAGCATATGACAAAGTCGAATGGAAGTTTGTGGATCACGTTCAGGAAAAACTGGGATTTGGTGAAAGGTGGAGGAAAAATACCTTGGACTGTATGTCTATGGTGACTCATTCTTTTTTCATAAATGGAGTACGTACCAGGAAGACTCAACCGTCCAGAGGACTATGCCAGGGAGACCCTCTGTCCCCTTATCTCTTTATTTTATGTGCAGAACCTTTTTCTACTTCCCTTCAATTAGCCTCACAAGAAAATTTGCTTCATGGTGTAAGAGCTAGCAGGAATGGACCATGCATATCCCATCTTTTCTTTATATATGATTCCATCCTCTTTGTAAGGGCCACCAAAGAAGAATGCCTGAAAGTAGCTGACATCATCAGCAAATATGAACGGGCATCTAGACAGAAGATCAACTTAGCCAAGACTGAGGTGGCGTTTAGCAAAGGGATCAACAGAGAGAAGAGGGAGGAACTTATCAGACTGCTCCAGATGAAGGAAGTGGACAGACACGGGAAGTACTTGGGGTTACCAACGGCGGTGGGAAGGTAAAAAAAACAAGTTTTCTCTTACATCTAGGAATGAGTGTGGAGAAAACTACAAGGGTGGAAAGAAAAGTTGTTGTCCAAAGCGGGAAAGGAAGTCCTTATACAAGCAGTGGAACAAGCTATCCCAGCCTACATTATGAGCAATTTTCAACTCCCATCATATCTTATAGATAGCATCAATAGTACCATATCAAAATTCTGGTGGGGAGCTAAAGGTATTGAACGGAAAATTGCATGGGTCAGCTGGGAAAACCTATGTAAGCTAAAAAATCTAGGAGGCATGGGGTTCAGAAACTTACAAATATTTAACCAGGCGTTGTTGGCAAAGCAAGTGTGGAGACTCTTCCATAGACGAGATATGCTAGTATACAAGGTCCTCAAGGCCAAATATTTCCCAACAGATACAGTTCTGAGGGCAAGGAGGGGTTATAATCCAAGTTTCACATGGCGTAGCATATGGAATTCCAAGAGTCTCATCATAGAAGGCATACAATGGAGAATAGGAGACGGATCAAATATTAACATTTGGACAGATCACTAGATACCAAATACTAATAGAAGCTTGGAATCCATTTATGGGGTTTCTAGCCCGACCATCCAATGGGTAAACCAGCTCATGGATCAATCAACTCAGTCGTGGGACAGAGATCGGGTAGTGGAGCTCGTCACACCAGAGATTGCTAGCAGAGTGTTGGCTATGCCAATAGGCAAGTCAAGAGGAGAGGATGATATCTTCTGGAAGCCAAGCAGGAGTGGTGAGTACTCTGTCTGATCTGCTTACTGGCTAGCATGCAAGCCAGTGACGACAGTTGCCGAGGGCATCAATACATGAGGTGACACTATATGGAGAGCTATATGGAAGAGAGGCCTGATCCTGAAGGCAGCACATTTCTTGTGGCACTGCTCGACGAGTGCAATGGCCACGGTTGGGAGGATTTTCGACCGGCGCTGCCATGAAACGGGTATATGCAGTATCTGTCAGGTGGAGAAGGAAGACGTAAGACACCTCCTTCTCAGATGTTCAAACGCATGGGAGGTATGGAGGGAATGCTCACTAGAGAAACAAGCCAGGATAAGGGATCTTCATGGAGCAAGAGCAACTGAGGTGATAATTGCACTGACCTGGATAGGAGCAGCAGAGAAAGATGAGGAAATGATAGCAGCTCTGTGGACCATTTGGACTAGAAGGAATGAGGTAATCTTCGACAACAAATCACGGCCACCATCCATTATCCAACGAACACTTGCAGCTGATCAGAGGCCATAACGAAGCTAGTGAAAGGAGCTCTAGCCAGTCATCATCGGCGGTACCTGTTGCAGGATGGACACCACTGCCACCAGAAACCATCAAACTTAACTGTGATGTGGCGGTGGGTATACCATATTTTGACGGAGCAGGCATGGTTTGGAGAGATAGCGATGGAAAGGTTCAAAGGATAGCAGGCATGAGAAAACCCTCCCTTCTCGACGTGCGGTGTGCGGAAGCATGGTCTATCTGTGAAGGAATCAGAAGGTCAAAAAATATGGGCATCAACAGACTTATGGTGGCATCGGACTCGCAGGTTGTGATCAACCTGATCAACTCTTCCACCAAGCGAAAGGACCTCTTGGGAACCTACTTAGATAACATTTTCCTATTATGCTATTCTTTCCCTAGTGTAACCTTTTGTTTCTGTAAGAGGCGGGCTAATGGTCTAGCTCATTTGCTAGCCTAGAGGGCTATCTTGAGTACTAATTTGTTTAGCACCATCTCTGATTTGCCTGCCTTTGTCATCAGCCATGCTGAAAAGGACTTGAATGATTAATAGCAGGTGGTAAAGTTAGACCTCAAAAAAGATTTAAATATATTAAATAAAATAATTAAAGTCTTAAAAAAAACAATTCCAAATTCATATTCCACATGCAAAGATAAGCCTTTGGTTCAATTTTCATCCAATTTTTAAAATATTTGATGAGAAGGTGAATTTAGGAGAGAGAACGTGTGTAAAACCTTCAAATCATTAATTAAAATAATCGTATCCAACACCATTAATATGACTTATGGGTGATGTTTCAATATTTTTGGAGAATCCCAGAGTCATTAATACATGAGGATAGAGAAAATAAGATTTTCTTAAATAAAATAATAGTAAAAGTCTTCAAAAAGCAAATCTAATTGCATATTCGGATTTCCTCATGTCCAAAATAAGTTGGGTATCAAATTTCATTAATTTTAGAGGTTGTTTACACCCTCAAATAAGAAAAGAAATAAACTTAAATAATTTAAATAGAACTTTATTCGATTTTGATTGGGAATGCAATTAAATGTCATGGATGAGTGCCTTATTCCTCTCCATTGGATCCAGATCGGATGCCAAGCGCATCATCTTAAACCTTGCACCATTTATGAAAACATGTATCTTACATGCAATTTTCTAATAAGGATTTCTCCCTCCACAATCCAACTTTTTCCGAGATTTCTTCACTCACGGATTTCTCTCTCGATTCCACACCTAATGATCCTATACTTGTGTTGTTTTGTCAAGAAATTGGGAAACGGCCAATTCTTGGGAAACAAGACTTCACGGCTAGTTCCCTACTTCTCGACTCACACACCCACACCTATAAATAACCCTGCATAGGACTCTGTTAGATCATGTGCAACCTTCCCCTCATTTCAATTTTGTTCTTGGTTACGGGATTGGTCATAGGTGATCAAGTAGGGATCTAGAGCTTACAACTAGTGGTTCTTCCTCTCCTCTCCTTCTCTGAGCAATTCCTCATTGCTACTGGTTCATATTTTCTCCCTCTTCCTTTCTATTTTCTTAGTTTTGCAAATCATGGACATTCGTGGATTCACCCAAATCTCGAACATGAACATCATCTTGCTAATGCCATCCTTGGTGTGCGTGGAGGAGGGGAATATCCCCTGTTGATTTCCTCACTTTACCCCACCTCACCTTTGCTTCTATTTTCATGCGAAGGTTATGATGGTCTTTTTGCTCCCTTCTTCTTTGCCTTAGTGCGAGTCAAATGTGGCCTTTGACTGCATGACTTGGATGCCCCTGATTGGGCCAAGTCAGTAGGTTGGTCCTCTCCCACTCTCTTTATTCCTCTCTCGTAAGCTTATTTCTTATTTGTCATTTTCTAATTGGCCGATTTTATAAAAATCTTAACTCTTGATTCGCTTTTCCAAAAATTGAAGTACAATATGTTTTGAAATAAAAAAATGTGATTTTTCTAATAAAAATAATTTCAAGGCTTGGTTTTGAGTTATGCAGAAAGGCATTTTCTAAAAATGATTTTAATGCTTAAAATTCATTAAAATATACTCTAATCTTCATAACTCCAAAATATATAAAATTATATGTTTTCTTAATCAGGAAACCTAATAAGATCAATGGTGATAATTTTGGTGTCAAAATGAGGTTTTGTTTGAAAAGTTCAAAAGTAGGGTTTTCTTCACATTAATGTACACAATGAACCCTAATACATGATTATACATTGAAAATGGGAAAAGTGGATCTTGGATTATCTAGAAGTGTTGAAAGTGAATAATTGAAATCAATATCAAAGGTATGTTCTTTCCTTACACCTAAGTTGGGAAAATTTGCAAACCCTAGCCTAGTTTCCCTAATGAGGCTTATATAAAACCCTAATTTTTCTTTTGACAATTCGTTAGCTATGTTTTCCTCAAAATCACTTTTAAGGTTTATTTCTTGGGTCTTGTACCCCATTTCCATTGTTATATTTACTTGAGGATTATACTTACCATAGTTAATAGCATGTTGGTTTTATTAGATTATTGAACTAGTTTAGTGGTACTTTTTTACAACCACCCATTGATGGGGCATGTGTAAAATCTCCCTGGGGAATGTGTTACTCTCCCCAACATAGAATATTTGTAGGTGGTTGGAATGTGTTACTCACCCTCACCTATTGGTTGAGGTTAGGTAGGTTCCTCAACCCTACATAGTTTAGGTTGTCAATATTAATTATGCATGCAACCTTTTTACTATTTTTATTATGGAAAGCATATATTAATTTGTGCCTCATTCTTTTGATCATATTCATCTTATGATGAAATCTTAGCCTTTATTTCCATATAGTTTTCTTATCTTTTGTCCTTATTCATTTTCTTTGACACATGCCTTGTTTTCTTTCCATTTTGCTGGGTGATTTCCAAACTACCCAGGGTTTGATTAAAGAGTTGAGCGAGGCCTAGGATTAGAGTTGTGCAATAAGAGCGTGGAGGACAATCCAAGGAATAGGATAAGGCATGCATGGCTTTAAGCATGGACCTATTTTATGAATTTGTTTCTTGGAGAAAAAGTTGGTGTAGTTTAGATTTCCCTCTATCTAGATCCTTTATTTGTTGTAAACCCTTTATGGGACAATGATGATGTACACTTTAATAAAATTGATTATAGTCATGAAATTATATTCCTCTGCAATACTCTTTGTTCTTTTCTATACCATATAAATAATGAGTTGAAAATATTACACTTGTTTCAACATACCTTTTGAGTATGTTGGGAATGGAGGTTTGATTCTTCAAAATTTTAATAAAGGGGTGATTTAATTCTTTTATAGCATGGTATCAGAGCCCATGGTAGTCAGAATCTGATTATTTCAATTTTGTCTCTCTAGTTAGAACTCATTTCTTACATAGTTCCCCTTTTAGTGCCATGTTTTCCCTAGAATTGACTTATGCAACCCTTGAGATGATGAAAGGTTGATTTAGGATCCTATAAGTTTCACATTAGAATCATGATATTTAAACCCCCTAAAATATTTGCAATTAAAATATTTAACTAGCCATAGTAACTTGAGGTTGTTTAGATTTTCCATTAGGCAACTAGTAGGACATGAAGTTGAAAGAAAAGGTGTCTCATAAAGGATCAGGGTTTGGGAGTTGGCAATATTTTCCTCCGCACTATTAACTCAGTTTACAAGGACTCCCGGATTCATGTGATACCTGCCTAGCCTGAGCTGATATGGATTGTCAAAAATAGCATGCTTTTAGGCAATAATAACCTTAGATATCTATGTTGGATTTCTTTGGGAACCTTGTGATGACCTAGTCTTTCATATGTTGTGATTTATTTTGAGGATCAATACCCAATATAGTTCCCTTATGTCCCTTAGGACCACAAGTTTGGTCAGCCTAACCCTAGAACCTAGACTTTGAAGTTTGGAGTTTAGTAAGCTATCAAAGTGTGCAGTGGAAGCGTGATGGATCTTATTCATTTTTTTGGTCAGTCTGAAAAGCATGTTACTGACAACCAAAACTTGAGGTACATAAGTGCCCCTAAAAGAGTCTAATCCTTGATACACCAAACAGATGGTTATCAAGGTACTTAGACCATCACTCAGGGCAAATCAAGAAAAATAAACATCCAATCAGCCCTTACAAACATACACAAGAGATCAAGAAGTCTAGCCCTAAGACATTACGAACACCCACAAATATAAGGGCCACACCCCATCAGCCTGTATCTATAAGCAGGAGAGGAGTAGAGATCATCTTTCTCAGTAAAGCACCCAAGAAGATGGGCCAAGTCCAGATTCCACATCCGGCTAAAGCGGACTTGAGAAGCCTAAGCAGACCAAGCAGACCCAACTTGCCTCTGATCAGCCAAGAAAGAGGCTGAAAATGGAACCGATCATCTCCACTGCAATAACAACACCCACAAATATGGGAGGGACAAAAGCTCCCTTCTTCAACAGCTTCCCTAACTCCTCCTATAAGAAAGGCCAAGCAACTAGCCATGGGATAGCTCTACCACAGCCATCCCGCTAGGAGGAAGCTCCCACCCCACCTCCCTTGCCTTAGACTTCTTCACCTTTGACTTCTCATCCCATGTCGAACAAGCAGCAAGGCTCCTCGACGGAATCCTGGTACACCTATCCGAGACCAAAAGGCACCCACACAAGGGCACGAAGCCCCTATTTGCACTAAGACATAGCATCGAGCACCTAGGAGGCGCCCAGAGAACATCAACAGTTGTTAGCTAACAAGTGCCTTACTGCTTGCAGATGACACCTTAGTGTATCCTTGAGGATGGAGCAGCCTATGAGGGTGACCCAACCGCCTGCAGAGAAGCAAGAGAAGATCACCATGTCCAACTGCAATCCACCACCCAGTAGCAGCTAGCTCGGAAGGAGTAGCACAACAACAGAAAGGAAGGGCACCGCTACTGACCCAGCTAGGAAACCAACCATGGAATCTCAGATTTGGGGCCGTAGAACCCAAGATGAGAAGCCGCCAGAGTAATGGCTCTAGGAAACGCTGACAAGAGGCAAGCCCAGATCCACCCTCTGTCGTAGCTACCAAGGATGTCGATGTCAGAGGGTCTTCATCAATCTAGTGAAACCAAATCTCAAACGGGAGGTGCTATGGGGGACAAGAGACAGAGGCAAATAGCCACTATCAATGACCGTGACGTAAGCCAGCGAGATCCTCCTGGTCAGGTGGGCGCGCTCTTTCCATCCGCCACTCTTGGGCAAAATGGAAGTTGACCGAAACCGACAATGCGTGCCTCATATCCCGACATCGCATCACGCGGTGCTCTGCATCTCCTAAGCAGACTTCCGATGAGAAACCCCAAACATATCAGACGACCGACGTCTCTCCCACAAGGAATCACACCACCCTCACTAAGAGCACTACCTTGGACTAAAGAGAGCCAGGGGGAGGAGAGTGCATGGGACGCTCCCTCCCCCCAGTGATGCCGCCGTAAGGAACTATAGAGAAGGGGGAGCAAACCATCCTTCCTGGATCTTATTCATGGTTTAGTTAGACTCACCTTTTATCTATAGTTTAGTTTGGCTTGGTTGGTAAAACCTTTTTAAGAGGTGAAGAGTTGTGGATGATGATGTTTGGGTGATTAGATTTCAAGGAAGAAATCCTTTTTAAGGGGATGAAGTCCTATAACATATCAAAATCTATCTCCTTTGGCTATAGAAACCCTAACTTCGTTAATTGGAGGTCAGTGTGCTTGTATCCTTAGTTTTGACCAAACAAGATATAGTTTTAAGCTAACATGCTTGTTTATATATAAATGAATGTATAATGGTCATCTAATGAATAGATCATATGTTTGAACCCTAATAAATATTTAATGCACATCATATGAGTACTCACATATTAATCCTAATTGTGGATACACATGATGCTAACCATGTCATGTACCAGTAAACCTAATAATATGATGAGTAATATAATTGTAATGTAATTTTAGACTTAATACATGCTAAGAAGATATGTGTGAAGTAGAATGATCATGTTGACCTAAACCCTAAATTTTAATCATATAATCTTAATATATGCATCCTTGATAACTTTCATGATACATTAGTGACATTAGGTGTCATAATCAGATAAGATACTTTGATACACATTAATATTATATAATCACCTAGTCATATATTAATCAAGTTATCAACATGTAATGCATATCATCTTATTCTCTCATACACACCTAATTAATCACCTAACCATGACTTTTTATGTGAATCAAATCATTAATATGTAATATGTCCCATCTTGTTCACCAAAATCATATAATGACTCAAATATGATAATAAATAGCTTGATTCACATAATCATGCATGAATGCATAATGTGGTGTTAAATGTGCATATTCAATAATAATAATTGAATACATATGACTAAATAATTTGTGATGACATTAAAATATGAGAAAGAAAGGTTATGTGACAATGTTAAATATAGATATAAGTAATTAATGTTTGAATTAATTGTAGACATAATAACAAATTGGATCAGATGTCTTATTTCATGTAAATAATCTGATATAATTCAATATGGTGATAATAAGGTCATAATGGAGTTTAAATCAAAATTATTAAGAATAATGATCAAGTATACTGAGATAATTAAGTAAATCCTAATTGTGCTAAAACTCTTCATGAGATAAATAAGAAATATATATGGTTTCTTGCATAATAATGAAATATAATTATTTTGGAAACAAAGAGAATATAATTGGATACAATTAAAAGAATAATATTGATAACGTGATATCCTAATAAATATAGTGTTAATAAGCCAAAAATGTTAAGAAGAAATCTTAATAGTGGAACCCTGGGTGATCCTTGGGAACCTGACCTATGAAGAGTTGTTAGTGATAGTTTAGGTGGGTGTTTCATGGTTGTAGGAACAACCTGAAGTTAGTGTTGAGATGTTTCACACTCACCTTCCCTCTTTGCTTGTGATTTCGGGGACCAAATTCTCTTTAAGGGGTGGAGTGTTGTAACATACTGAAACTTGGAAATATTATTTTTGGCCCTCTTTCTAAGCTCTTCCTTTCTTTTCTATCCTCTTTGACCTTTATGTTGAATTTGTGGAAATAATAGTGGTTTGTGGAACATTTGTTCATTAATATTTCCAACATATGGGTGTATGAACAAATACCTCAGTAAATATTTTTATAAGGGTCTAATATGAAAATTTACCACATATGTTAGATAATAATAAAATACTTCGTTCTAGAACTTTGTATGGCCTTTTGGAACTAGAAAGAGAAAAAGAAATGTATAATAATATCCTAAATATGAAAATGTGGCATTAGATGAATTAATTTGACAAATAGTGGAAATATAAGTATATTGCCTAAAATTTATAAAAGGGAAACTCAAAAGACAATTGTAAGCCCAAATTTGGTTTTCCTTGATTTACAGTTTCCTTGAATGACAAGTTTCAGAATTTTAGAAAATAATAATGATCTTTGCATTAATTGAAATTAGAAAATAAGAGTTTTTCTTCAAATTATTAAATGAATTATTAAATGACTTGAAAATTCAAAACGAACCATAAATTCATAATATACATGTCAAAATGGGTCTATATGTGAATTTGCATCTAATTTTGATAATCTTAAATACTTTTTTATCCAGGAGAGAGAAATTGATTTAAAGACCAAAAGTATTAAAACATAAGTTTAAAAAAATAATTAATGCCAAAATAGTGTTCCTCACATTTAGTATTACTTATAGGCCAAGTTTCATATTTTTAGAAAGTTTCTAGATGCCTCTAATTCATTAAAATGATAAAATAAGTGATAAGATTTAAATGTATTAAATAAAATAATAAAAGTCTTAAAAAGGTAAAATAATGTTAAATTCTTATTCTACATGCTAAAATAGGCATTTGGATCAATTTTAATCCAATTTGGAAAATATTTGATGAGAAGATGAATTTAGGAGAGAGAATGTGTGTAAAACCTTGAAATCATTAATTAAAATAACATACAACTTCAACAAATGGAAATAATGGCAAATTCGTATCCAAAACCCTTAATATGACTTATGGGCGAAGTTTCATTATTTTTGGAGAATCATAGAGTCATTAATGTATTAGGAAAGAGAAATTAAGATTTTCTTAAATAAAATTAAAAGTCTTCAAAAGGCAAATCTAATTGCATATTCAGATTCCTCATGTCTAAAATAGGTTGGGTATTAAATTTTATTGATTTTGGAGATTGTTTGCACCCTCAAATAAGGAAAGAAAGAAAGTTAAATTATTTAAATAGAACTTTATTGATTGGGAATGCAATTGAATGTCAGGGATGAACACTTTATTCCTTGTTGTTGGATCTAGATCAAACGTCAGGTGCATCATCTTCAACCTTGTGCCATTTATGAAAACATGCTTCTTCCATGTCATTTTCTAATAAGCATTTCTCCCTCCAAAATCCATATTTTTATGAGATTTCTTCTCTAATGGATTGCTCTTGTTGGTATATATGCCCATAGAGTCATCCCAAGCAATTTCATAGAGTCATATATTAATTAATAAATTAATGTGATTATTTGGGTAATTAATGAATTCTAGAATATTCTAATTAATCTACGAGCGTTTTAATTAATGTAGTGTTTCTGTTTACCGATGGGTTTAGGAAACCCTACTTCCCTTCGTCTCCTATTTAAAGGAGGTTGACAGCCGATGTCTATATAAGATATTGAGAGAGGTTTTTCAGTTTACACTCACATACGTAAACCCTAGCCATCACCGTCCTTAAGAGAGAAAGGAGAGCAATGCGCTGCTAGCACGCCGTCGCACAGACACGACTCCTTCCCGCCGGCTTGAGAAGCGTGACATGGAGTTCCAGTCCATCTGTGTGGACGAAGTAGAGACACAGACACTGAGATGCCTGCGTTCAGAGGACATCGATGACCATCTGTGCACATTACGAGCGGCGTACATCATCACATAAAATGAGCGCCGCCGGATCTTCCTGCGACAAGGAACGGGAGAGAAGTTCTGTCTGTGTAGGCCAACGTCGTTGCACACCTTTATACATCGGGACATCGCCGGACTTGCTCCGCGATAAGGTATATACCACAAATACTCCTTCCAAATATGTTGTTGTCGAAGAGATCCTATTTCGGGTTGAGTGGAATTGTATTGCTTCCGCCGCGTATGTTTTCTCCACAAAACCCAATAGTGGTATCATAGCAGTGTCGATCTACGACGTATTTGGATTCATTTCGATATGATTGAATAACTGCATACTATTTTTATGCTGCATATGATGCGAATTAAAACTGCTAATATGCAAATCTAAACCTAATTCCACATACGCCACAGGCTTCTTTTTTTTACGTTTTGGACGGGGTCAACTATGGAAAATATTGATTTTCCTAAGTGCACGAAAGTAAAATTCTGTAGAACTTTTAGGGGCTCTGCCCCTGAGACCCCACGAGGGGCGGCCTCCCTGTGTATCCCACATAGTCATTCTAGGAGTCAAAAATTTATTTAATGGAGAATGTCCCACATTATAAGTACTGCAATTTTAATATGTATATACATATATGTAGATATACCTATGATAGCATACACGTCGCCTTTAAAATCTATTTTATGTAGTGAATGCATGCACGGTTATGGCCTAGTTTCCCCTTTTGTGAATGTTGTGAATGAATGTGGATGTCAATCTTGTGGATATGTTTGTTTTCTATGGATGTATAATGGTTGCATATAGATCCTTTGTATAGACTATTTGTCTTGCATGTCGAGCCTCATTTCTTATTTCAAAGTGTAATTAATTCTTTTATTTTATATTTGTACTCATATGATGTAATAGAGATAGGATTTGTTTTAATTTTTGTAAAGTTGATGTAAGGAGGCCACTTGAAGATCCAACTCCAAGGAGTGTCCATGGAGAAGCACCATGAAGATCTAATTCCAAGAAGCAACCTGAAGATCCAACTCCAAGGAGTGTCCTTGGAGAAGCAACAAGAAGATCCAATTCCAAGAAGCAACCTAAAGTTCCAACCTCACGAAGCATCCATGAAGTTGTTCATTGTAATGTTGATCATTACAGGCTTACAAGTTTATTCACAGGTGTTGCATGAGATGCATAAGACCATAGGTGGACCATAATCCTTTGTTGCTCCAAAGGATTATAATAGTATGGCCATAACTGATGTATTTGTATTTGTGATTGCATGTCTATCATTTGTGGTTGTGAATATAGTAGTATATGATATGTACTATAAGTATGTGGTGTTTGGATATGTATATGTATTAATAAAACCCCTCAATTAATAATATTCAGTTTTATTTGCCTTCCATAAAGAAACACATATGAAAATCTTGATCGACTATGTGTGGGTACGCCTCCGCGTGGTACATTGTCTATCTCGTGGAAGTGTGATGGTGGGTGTGTGGGTCTGCCTATGCAGGGTGCACACTCATTGTGTTGGATTATGGGTTGAACTTAACTAGAGAACCTTGATAGGATCAAGTACCTAGAGGCACACACATGCATCATGGTAAGGATTTTTGCATGATCATCTTCCAAGAGTTGCATATGATGCAATTGGAAAGAGTTGCCTACCTTAGTATTTGGTCTTTGATGTTGGCGTTAGCTGGGCATTGATCCAATTATTTTGGGTCTTGGCTCACTAGAAGGTTGTGTGTTGCAATCTTCTGAGTTGATAGTGAGGGCTATCAATTTGAATAAAATAGTGGGAGCATAATTAATTAAAGGCCTAATTAATCTCATTTATCAAATCTTTACATGTCAAAATGTTTTGGACTAAATGCAAAAATTTATTTTGTAGTAATCAAATGGCAAACAACACTCACACTTTCTCGTTGCGATCGGTCCTTGAGAAGGACAAACTTACGGGAACCAACTTTCAAAACTGGTTTAGGACGCTGAGAATTGTTCTCACAAATGAGCGTAAGCTCTATGTCCTTGAAACACTAGAGCCAGTGGAGCCCGTCGTAAATGCACCCAAGGCTGAAAAGGATGCTTACAAGAAGCACCTTGATGATGTCGTGGATGTCAAGTGTCTGTTGTTGTGCTCAAAGAACTATGAGTTGCAAGAGAAACATGAGAATATGAATGTCATGGAGATGGTAACACATCTCAAGAGCATATATCAACATCAAGCAAGACAGGAGATATATGATGTCTCAAAGGCTTTGTTCAAAAGCAAGATGAAAGAGGGAGACTCAGTTGGCACCCATATACTCACTCTGATTGGGTATGTGGAAAGCCTATCCAAGCTGGGTTTTCCCCTAGGTCAAGAGTTGGCCACTGATGTGATTCTACAATTGTTGCATGGATCATATAGTCATTTTGTCATGAACTACAACATGAACAATTTTGACAAGCCGTTGTGAGAATTGTTGGGCATGTTGAGGACAGCCGAAGCACAGATGAAGAAAGACAAGCCCAAGTCTGTGATGATGATCAGTAAGACAAAGGGAAAGTCAAAAGGCAAAGGCAAGGCTAAGAAAAGTTCTAAAGCCGGGAAGAAGCCAAAGTCATCTGTGCTTATAGCTAAAGGTGGGATCTCCAAAGAAGGCAGTTGTCACCATTGTCACCAGGATGGACATTGGAAAAGAAACTGTCCTCTCTACCTGGAGGAACTGAGGAAGAAGAAGCAGGGGATAGAGATCTCCACTTCAGGTATATACATTATTGAGATAAACTTAAATACTTCTTCATCATGGGTACTGGATACCGGATGTGGATCTCACATATGTTCTAATATGCAGGATCTGATAAGAAGTAAGCCTTTACGAAAAGGCCAAGTCGAGCTGTAGGTTGCTAATGGAGCAAGAGTTTCTTCCACCATAGTTGGAGTTATTAGTTTATCTTTGCCTATAGGCCTTGTAATATAATTAGAGAATTGCTATTATGTACCTGTCATTAATAGAAATATTATTTATGTATCTTGTATGGACAAGAGTGGATTTGAATTTCACATTAAGAATGGAATTATTTCTATATCTAAAGATGAGATATTTTATGGAAATGCTCCTATATCTTATGGTATCTACTTGTTAGAACTTGAGACTAGCATATACAACGTAAATACTAAAAGGTTAAAACTTGACAACTCAAAGAAAATATTCTTATGGCATTGTCATCTCGGGCACATAAACGAGAAGCGCATATCTAGACTCCATAAGGATGGCTATCTAGACTCTTTTGATTTTGAATCATTGGAGACATGTGAGGCATGTTTATTAGGGAAGATGACCAAGACTCCTTTCACTGGACATAGTGAGAGAGCCAGTGATCTATTAGGGCTCATACATACTGATGTATGTGGACCTTTTAGATCAAATGCTAAAGGAGGCTATCAATGCTTCATTACCTTCACTGATGACCTTAGTAGGTATGGCTATGTATATCTTAGAAAACACAAGTTAGAAACTCTTGAATGAAAAACCACTAGAGGGGGGGGTGAATAGGGTTTTATGAATATTTCAATATAATTTAACTCAAACAACCACAATTGAAATAATAAGAAGGATACAAGGTGTTTAGAGTGGTTCCAACCTTAGCAAATACTAAGGCAGTCAATCCACTACCCGGTTGCTTACCCAACCGGGATTTTGAAAGTATTTAATTTTATTACCTCGCAAGGATATTACATAAAATTACAACACTTTCAACACCCTTTGGACAACCTTCACCTAGAAGTAGTCTCACCAACTTTGAAGCAGCCTTCCTTGAAGTAACTTCAAGCTCCCCCTTGAAGTAACCTTCCTCTTGAAGTAGCTTCCCATTGAGACAACCTTATAGAAGTAGTCCAAAGATCTCCTTCTTCACCAAGAAGATCAAACCCTCTCCAATCCATAGCCTCCAACCCTAGGAGTAGCTAGGGGAGTACAAGCAATAAGAAAGAACAAGAAAGGAAATGGAAATTACAATTACCACTTTGAAGCACAAGGCTTGATTTGCCTATATCAAGCGTATTGATCTCCTAACCAATGAGTATTAAAGTATAGGTTTAGTGGATAGGTGTGCTAGCCTATAGGACACAAATTTGGAGTAAGGGAAATGAGTAGCCAATGCTAGTGTTGCTCAATTTCTCAAAACAAATTGCCAATTGCAAGTATGTAACCTCAAGTATTGCACAAGTGTACCTTGGGTGTCCTATGGCTTGTCCAATTTATAGGAATGGCCTATGGATGCTTAAGGACGTTCTAGACACTTTCTAGGGGGTTCTTAGTGCTTAACTAGCCGTTAGGTAACAATTTGTTGCTTTAACAACAGCTAGTTAATTAACTCTGAAAAGTGCAGACAGAACTCATCTCGGTCGAAGAATTGTCGACCGAGAGTCCTTCTCGGTCGAGGACTTGTCGACCGAGGGACTGTCTGGAGCAAGTGTATATAACGTTCTAATCCAACTCCTAACTACCTTGTATGTTGTGTCTAACGGCTACCTGGGTTATTCTCGGTCGAAGAGTTTGTCGACTGAGACTGTCTCGGTCGAGAATTTTATCGACCGAGATTAACCCTGTTTCAATGTTTTAAGCCAAGTACTAAGTGTGTGTATGAGTGTGAAGATGTTACACTATCGTAGGGGATGACCTATCTAAGTGTTGTGATTGGGTAGGGAAGATCTAATGCTTGATTTACATGATGTCTAAGTACTTGTACATTATATACTTGTACATGTTTTTACATTTGATTACATTCATGACTTAAAGCAATTTTAGCATATAGATCTTCCAAGTGTTTGCCATCCACCTAAGCCCTGCAATACTCAAGTAGCACGTTAGATCCACAAGAATGAAATGTTTGTCATTATCAAAACAAAGGGATTCATTTAGCCAACAATCTCCCCCTTTTTGAAGATGACAAACATTTCCAAAATATAAATCAACTAGTCTTTAAAATGAGTTGAGTTTCATACCTAAGATTTACGTTGTGAATTCTTCTCTTGTTTATGAAATGTGTGCTTATTATTCCCAAAGAAGTATGAAATATAAAATCCAATTCTTAGGGAATATAGCAACCTTTAATGTAAAGCCAAGAGATTATGAAACTCATTGTTTAATATTTACATTTATTTCTCCCCCTTTGTCATTTCAAAAAGATATCTGTTAAAAGTAAATTTAGAAAGACTCCCCCTTAATTTGTTTTCCTCCTTAAAAAAATAACCAAAAAAATGTCCATTTGGAAGCCAAAAATAACATGATTAAAATTGTTTTTAAGAAGCAAAAATATCAAAGAAAACATCCTCTAAGGGAGTGATGAGTAGTTGCTTCCTTATTTTGTTAAATTGGTCTAGTGGAAGCGGTTTTGTGAAAATATCAGCCAATTGATCTTCCGTATCAACATGATGAAGGGATACATGATTTTTAGATATATGATCCCTTAAAAAGTGATGACGGATTTCAATATGTTTGGCTCGGTTGTGTAAAATAGGATTATGTTCTAAGTTTATGGTGCTTTTGTTGTCACAAAAGATAGGCGTGGATGAAAAAGTAAAGCCATAATCATTTAACACCTATTGCATATAGAGCACTTGAGCACAACAAGATCTGGCTGCCATATATTCAGCTTCAGTTGTAGAGAGAGCAACTGTATTTTGTTTCTTGCTAAACCAAGATACTAAGGCTCTTCCTAACAAGAAACAACTACCACTTGTGCTCTTGTGATCAATTTGACAACCTGCGTAGTCGGCATCAGTATAAGCTTTAAAGTCCAAAGATTGTCCTTTAGGATACCATAGACCATAACACGTGGTGCCGGATAAATATCGTAAAATTTGTTTGACGGCTTGAAAGTGGGTTTGCATAGGCTGTGAATGAAATTGAGCACAAAGACCAACTGAAAACATGATGTCCGGTCTAGAAGCGGTTAAGTAAAGCAAGATACCAATCATGGCTCTATATAAAGAATCATCAATAGGTTCCCCATTTTCATCCTTATCAATTTTAGTAGAAGTAGCCATTGGAGTGGTAGCATGTTTGCACTTGTCCATCCTGAAACATTTTAAGTGTTCATTGGTGTACATTTCTTGGCTTATAAAAATCCCGGTGGGCGTTTGTTTAATTTGAAAACCAAGAAAGAAAGTAAGTTCACCCATGAGGCTCATTTCAAATTCTTATTGCATAATATCACTAAATTGTTTGCACAATGATTCATTTGAGGTACCAAAGATAATGTCATCAACATATATTTGAACAACTAGAAAATCAGATGCATATGTTTTGAAAAATAAAGTAGAATCTGAATTTCCAATAGAAAATTTGTTATCAAATAGATAGTTCTTGAGCCTTTCATACCAATTCCTAGGTGCTTGTTTTAAACCATAAAGTGCCTTCTTAAGCTTGTATACATAGTCACCTTTTTCCGGTATTTCAAAACTAGGTGGTTGGGAAACATATACTTCTTCTTAGATTATTCCATTAAGAAATTCACTTTTTACATCCATTTGGAAAAGTTTGATGTTTTTGTGTGCAGCTATAGCTAGTAGCATTCTTATGGCTTCAAGTCTTGCTACTGGTGCATAAGTTTCATCAAAGTCTATCCCTTCCTGTTGATTATATCCTTGTGCTACTAACCTAGCTTTATTTCTTACCACTTCTCCTGCTTTATTTGACTTATTTCTAAAAACCCATTTAGTTCCAATAATGGTTTTATCTTGTGGTTTAGGAACTAAGTCCCATACTTCATTTTTAATGAATTGGTTTAATTCTTCTTGCATTGCCATTATCCAATAGTCATCTTTGAGAGCTTCAGTCACCTTCTTAGGTTCAATTATAGAAACAAATGCCATATTTGCAACATCTTTAAAAGAAGAACGGGTTTTGACTTTATCATTTGGATTTCCAATGATCAAGTTTTGAGGATGATCCTTAACGAGTCTAGGAATAGGTTGTTGTGTCTCAACTTGGTGATTAGTAGTATTTTTGTCACTATCATTTGGTATGGATAAATTTTCTAATTGATTAGTGAGATCAAGTATTTCAAGATTTTCAGATTGTATCTCTTCATGAAAAGTAATGTGAATGGATTCCTCAACTTTTCTAGTAATAGTGTTGTAAACTCTAAATGCTTTGCTAGAGGTGGAATATCCCAAAAAAAAACTTTATGTGATTTAGAGTCAAACTTGTCTCTATCATCTTTTCTGTTCAAGATGTAGCATGTTGATATGAAAGTATGAAAATAGTCAACCCTAGGTTTCTTAGTATATATGACTTCATATGGTGTTTTCTTCAAATAAGAGTGAACAGTTACTCTATTTAGCACATAGCAAGCTGTGTTTACCGCTTCAGCCCAAAATGTTTTAGGTGTATTATGTTCGAGCATCATAGTCCTAGCCATTTCTTGTAGTGATCAATTTTTCCTTTCAACTATGCCATTTTTTTGTGGAGTGCGTGGAGCAGAAAAATTATGAGTGTAGCCTTGAGATGTGCAAAATTCTTCAAATAAATGGTCCTCAAATTCTCCACCATGATCACTCCTAATTGTACATATTTTGTTTTGTAGTAGATTTTCAATCTTGGAACAAAATTTTATAAAAATTTGAATAGAATCATCTTTGTTTTCAAGAAAGTGTACCCATGTATATCTACTATAATCATCAACAATGACAAAACAATATCTTTTGTCGCCAATAAATTGTGTCCGCATAGGTCCAAACAAGTCCACATGAATGAGTTCTAGTGATCTACAGGTGCTAAGTACATTTTTGGGTTTAAAAGAGGTTTTAGTTTATTTACCCAAAGTACATGGTTCACAATTTTCAATTTGATCAAAAGATAATGTAGGCAAACCACGAACAAGATCATATTTAACTAGCTTTTTTATAACATGTGAACTAGCATGACCCAATTTTCTATGCCATAGTTGTAAGGAATTTTCATTTGCATGTAAGAATTTTCCAACTACAGATTGCATAGAGTTAGGTCTAAGAATATAAAGATTTCCAACTCTTTTTCCTTCATAAACAACATTTGTAGTATTTTCTATTAGTAACTTGCAACATTTTTTGTTGAATAAAATATCATATCCACTATCACATAATTGACTAACACTTATTAAATTATGGTGCAAGTCATCAACAAGTAAAACATTCTTTATTTCAAGTTTTGTAAAAATATTACCTATTCCAACAATTTTACCTTTACCATTGTCTCCAAAAGTGATTGTTCCACTTTTCCTTTCCTCAAAAGTTTGAAATGCCTCCTTGTTTCCGGTCATGTGTTTGGAACATCCGCTGTCGACCACCCAATCCTGCATTAAGATATAGGTTTTGGTACCCATGTTATGGTCCGTTATGGTTAGGTACATTTAATTACAAACTGAACATGTTTTAACAAAGAAAACTGATCAGAACTTTATTCGGTCGACAAAAGTTTGACCGACAGGTATCTCGGTCGACCAATTTGTCAATCGATAGGTTGTTGTTTTACAGATTAAAGCTGAATAGAAACTGAAGTCTATTCGGTCGACCATTTTTCGATCGATTTTTACTTCGATCGATCATTTCTCGGCCAGAATAGTTGCTATTTTACAAAGATTTCTGTTGTAGATTTTGGTTTTTCACAGACATTCGCTCGATCGAAGTTTTTCTCGATCGAGAGTATCTCAGTCGAACTATTTGTCGATAGAGAATGTTTCTGGTTGTCTCAGTAATTTATTTGTATCAGTTCTAAATTTAAAATAATGCATGAAGCTATTTGTTTAGTTGAGATAAGACATTTTGATTTTCAAAGATAAGCATTAGATCATATCTCAACTAAATTATATTCAAGTCTTCTAATTTTGAGGTTTGGGGACCCAAACTAACTCAGAATCCTTCTTCTTATAAGGGCATGAAAAAGAGTAATGTCCAAGACCTAGATAAAAGTGACAAGTAATAGAGTCAATTTCATTTCTCTTTCTAGGATTTGGAATTGTGTTTTTAGGTACAAACATGATCTTGGATGCTTGAGCTCTTTTGGGTTGATAGAATTTTCTTTTAGGAACATATCCTAAACCTCTTCTTCCATTGTAGCTAGAGGAATTTTTCAGAATATTATCAAGAATGTCATTTCCCCTTAAGCCATTTATTTCTCTTTGTAGCTTAGCAATCTCATCCATCTTCTTATTTATATCTATCCTTGCTTGATCTAAATTAGATAATAGAGAGTTTCTTTCTTTAACAACATTATCATAATCTAGATGATTACATAGAATAGGTTGAGTCTGAAAATTGTTTCGTTTGGCAAGCAAATCAACCTTTTCTTGAGAAAGAAGATCATGATTCGTTTCTAAATTAAGTAACTTCATATTACAATCATTTAAAGATGCTTGCAAAGACAATTTTTCAAGAGTAATATTGTTCTTTTCAAAATAAAGATCATTTAATCAAGCATATAGATCCTCATTAGTTTTAGTGACCTTCTTTAGTTTGTTTGTGCAGTCAACATACTTGTCATGAGTTTCTTGTAGACTAGCAATTAAAACTTCTTTTGGCAAATCAAGAAGGCTTACCTCTTGGGAATCATCATCATCTTCTTTTGCCATGAGACACTCCACATTCTCTTCTCCACTTTCACTCTCACTTGACTCATCCCACGCAGCTTTATAAGCTTTTTCTCCCTTCTTTTTGTGTGAACTTTTCTTTCCCTTCTTTTCTTTAGGACATTCATTTTTGAGATGTCCTTTCTTTACACATTCCAAACACCTAGGAGGAGAAGAAGAACTAGAAATTTTGTTAGGTCTAAATCTTCTATATTTCTTACCATTAACAATTAGGGCTTCTTCGCCTTCTCCTTCACTTGTTTCATCACTTTCTTGTGTGATGATCTTTGAAGCTTTTAGAGCCATACCTTTCTTTCTTCCTTGTTGCAGTTCACGCTCTCGTCGCTCCTCTTCCTCTAAGGTTTCCTCATGTGCTTCTAGATTTCCAATGAGTTGTTCCATCCTTAGTCGGGTGAGATCATTTGCTTCTTCAATGGCAATCACTTTGGGCTTGTACTTGGGAGGGAGAGATCTAATAATCTTTGACACTTGGTCTTCCTCACTGATCACTTTGCCTAAAGCATTCAAACCATTCACAATAGAAGAGAATTTTGCATACATTTCACTAATAGATTCATTTTGATCCATACGAAATTGTTCAAATTTCTGTTTAGGCATTTAGACTTTAGAATTCTTAACTTGAACAGTTCCTTCATATGTTATAGACAATCTATGCCATATCTCATATGTTGTTTCACAATTTGATATTCTATTGAATTCATCAACTGAAATTGAACAATAGAGTATACTTACAACTTTTGCATTCATTTGGGCAGATTTTACCGTATTAGCATCCCAATTTGCATACTCTGTTTGAGGAAGTTCATATGGAGTTGATACCATTCTCCATAAGTCCTAGTTGATTCCTTGGACGTAAAATTGCATCCTCCTCTTCCAGTAGGTGTAGTTAGTGCCGTCAAAAGCTGGAGGTCTAGCCACGAGTGTTCCTTCCAAGTTGAGATTGTATAGTACCCCGTCACCCATTCTTCAAGACTTTGTTAGAGTTCTTTGAAGCCATGCTCTAATAGTAATTGAAAAACCACTAGAGGGGGGGTGAATAGGGTTTTATGAATATTTCAAAATAATTTAACTCAAACAACCACAATTGAAATAATAAGAAGGAGACAAGGTGTTTAGAGTGGTTCCAACCTTAGCAAATACTAAGGCAGTCAATCCACTACACGGTTGCTTACCCAACCGGGATTTTGAAAGTATTTAATTTTATTACCTTGCAAGGATATTACATAAAATTACAACACTTTCAACACCCTTTGGATACCTAGAAGTAGTCTCACCAACTTTTAAGCAGCCTTCCTTGAAGTAACTTCAATCTCCCCCTTGAAGTAACCTTCCTCTTGAAGTAGCTTCCCGTTGAGATAACCTTCTAGAAATAGTCCAAAGATCTCCTTCTTCACCAAGAAGATCAAACCCTCTCCAATTCACAGCCTCCAACCCTAGGAGTAGCAAGGAGAGTACAAGCAATAAGAAAGAACAAGAAAGGAAATGGAAATTACAATTACCACTTTGAAGCACAAGGCTTGATTTGCCTATATCAAGTATATTGATCTCCTAACCAATGAGTATTGAAGTGTAGGTTTAGTGGATAGGAGATGCTAGCCTAGAGGACATGAATTTGGAGCAAGGGAAATGAGTAGCCAATGCTAGTGCTGCTCATTTGCTCAAAACAGATTGCCAATTGCAAGTATGTAAGCTCAAGTATTGCATAAGTGTACTTTGGGTGTCCTATGGCTTGTCCTATTTATAGGAATGGCCCATGGATTCTTAAGGACGTTCTATACACTTTCTAGGGGGTTCTTAGTGCTTAACTAGCCATTAGGTAACCATTTGTTGCTTTAACAACAACTAGTTAATTAACTCTGAAAAGTGCAGACAGAAATCATCTCAGTCGAAGAATTGTCGACCGAGAGTCCTTCTCGGTCGAGGACTTGTTGACCGAGGGACTGTCTGGAGAAAGTGTATATAACGTTCTTATCCAACTCCCAACTACCTTGTCTCCTGTGTCTAACGACTACCTGGGTCATTCTTGGTCGAAGAGTTTATCGACCGAGAGTGTCTCGGTCGAGAATTTTGTCGACCGAGATTAACCCTGTTTCAATGTTTTAAGCCAAGTACTAAGTGTGTGTATGAGTGTGCATATGTTACACTATTGTAGAGGATGACCTATCTAAGTGTTGTGATTGGGTAGGGAAGATCTAACGCTTTATTTACATGATGTCTAAGTACTTGTACATTATATACTTGTACAAGTTTTTACGTTTGATTACATTCATGACTTAAAGCAATTTTAGCATATAGATCTTCCAAGTGTTTGTCATCCACCTAAGCCCTGCAATACTCAAGTAGCATGTTAGATCCACAAGAATGAAATGTTTGTCATTATCAAAACAAAGGGATTCATTTAACCAACATTGAAATGTTCAATACTTTCATGAATGAAGTAGAGAAGCAACTTGGTAATAGTATTAAAGCACTCCATTCAGATCGAGGTGGCGAATACTTAAGCCAAGAGTTTGAGGACCTTCTGAGAGATTGTGGTATTATATCACAATGGACTCCACCTGGTACACCACAACATAATGGTGTGTCATAAAGAAGGAATCGTACATTATTATACATGGTACGATCAATGATGAGTTTAGCTGAACTTCCAATATCGTTCTGGGGATATGCTCTTGAAACTACAACGTTTACACTTAACCGTGTACCTTCCAAATCGGTTCAAAAGTCACCATATGAGATATGGAATGAGAATCGTCCTAATTTGTCTATGTTAAAGATTTGGGGATGTGAAGCTTATGTTAGGAAACAATTTCTTGAAAAGCTTGGACCCAAATCAGAAAAATGCTATTTTGTTGGATACCCCAAGGAAACTTGGGGACACTACTTCTACACACCAAATGACAACAAAGTGTTTGTTTCTAGGACTACTGTATTTCTTGAAAAGGAATTTATTTCCAAAGGAATTAGTGGGAGGAATGTAGAGCTCGAAGAAGTTTGAGACCAACAAGTAAGCAGAGAACATGAGGAGGTACATAAGGAACATGAAGACTCACAAATTGTTGTGGAATTTCAAGTTCCAAATGTAACACAGGAACCTCGTAGGTCTAGTAGGACATGAATTGAGCCTGAGAGATTTGGATTTCTCATGAATCAAGACAGTGATGAATTGGGCATAGAAGATGAGCCAACTTCCTATCTAGAAGCTACTAAGGGACCAGAATCTGAGAAATGGCTCGAAGCCATGAGATCTGAGATGGAATCCATGTACACCAACAAGGTATGGACCTTGGTGGATCCACTCGAAGGGGTAAAACTCATAGGGTGCAAGTGGGTCTTCAAGAAGAAGACTGACATGGATGGAAATGCTCAAACCTATAAAGGTAGATTGGTTGCAAAAGAATTTTGTTAAATTCAAAGTGTTGATTATGACGAGACCTTCTCACCAGTTGCCATGGTTAAATCCATCAGGATCGTGCTTGCCATTGCAGCTTATCATGACTATGAGATTTGGCAGATGGATGTTAAAACAACTTTCCTTAATGGGAATTTACTCGAGGATGTGTACATGACACAACCTGAGGGTTTTATCTATCCAAAGGAAGCCAATAAAGTCTGTAAGCTACAAAGGTCAATCTATGGATTGAATCAAGCATCTCAGATCTAGAATCTATGTTTTGATGTAGTCAAAAAGTTTGGCTTTAGTTAAAATGAAGATGAACCTTGTGTTTACAAAAGGGTTAGTGGGAGCACAATCGTATTTCTCATATTGTATGTGGATGACATACTATTGATGTGAAATGACATCCCTACTCTTCAGATAATAAAAGTTTGGCTAGGGAAGACCTTCTCTATGAAGGATTTAGGTGAAGCATCCTATATACTAGGGATCAAGATCTATAGAGATAGATCTAGAAGGCTTCTAGGCCTAAGCCAGAGCACATACATTGACAAGGTTCTAAAGAGGTTTAGCATGGAGGGTTCGAAGAGAGGTAACTTGTCCATGTCCCATGGGGTTACAATGTCTAAAGCCCAATGTCCTAGTTCATGTGATGAACGGGCACGCATGAGTAAGATTCAATATGCATCAGCAATTGGATCTATCATGTACGCAATGTTATGTACTCATCCTGATGTGTCATATGCTTTGAGCATGACGAGCTGGTATCAGTCATATCCAGGTGAATGTCACTAGGCAGCCATAAAGAACATCCTAAAGTACTTGAGAAGGAATAAGGATCAATTCTTTGTATACGGTGGTGAGGAAGAGTTCGTGGTAAAGGGTTACACTGATGCTAGCTTCCAAACTGACAAAGATGACTACAACTCACAATCTGGATTTGTGTTTTACCTGAAAAATAGAGCTGTGAGCTGGAAGAGTTCCAAGTAAGAGATGGTTGCAGATTCTACAACAGAGGCTGAATATATTGCCGCATCAAATGCTGCAAAGGCTATGTGGATCAAGAAGTTCATTTCTGAACTTGGAGTGGTTCCAAGCGTTGGTGATGCAATTGAGTTGTTTTGCGACAATAATGGAGCAATTGCACAGGCTAAAGAACCAACATCACACCAACATTCCAAACATATTCTATGGAGGTTCCATCTCATATGAGAGATCGTACAACGAGGAGATGTGAAGATTTGCAGAGTACCTACAGAAAGCAATGTGGCTGACCCGCTCATAAAAGCACTTTCATAGCAGAAACATGACGAACATGTTCGATCACTTAGATTGAGATTCATGAGTGATTGGGTATAAGTGCAAGTGGGAATCTATTGGTATGTATGCCCATAGAGACTATCATTCAATGATTGTAATGGGTTACTATGTAAACAATTTGTAATACTACATTGATCTTATCACTAAAGGCAAGTTTCCAATCTATATGCTTGTGTTTTATATTGTGAGATGACCATAAAACTTATAGATGTCTATAGAATAATATACTCAATGACATATGTCTTCGAGTTGATGACCTGAACAGTGAGATCATATGTATGCCAAGAGTATGTATTCTTGTTTTGTCCCTAATCGGTTGTTATTGTGAAAATATCCATAGACATCAATAACACATAAGATTAGAATGTATGTTGGTTGATGAAAGAATCTCATTATCCATGATATGGAGATATCAAACCAAATACATAAATACTTGTTAGAGAACAGTGTATCAGATAGACCCACCTTGAGAGTGACACATGGATACCATGATTGGTAGTTAGAGTCACGTCACATCTCATAATGATGATGGTGATTATGGTTCTTAGACCTGAAGTCACTACACTTATCACATGTTGTTTAGTGTACTTTGACATCATCTACCGTGGTCCTGAATAAGGATTTCCATAAAGATGGTGCTTGGGTGCACTGTGACACATGGGGATGACTATGAGTGATGTCGATGGAATTTGTCCTTTCTACGGGAGTTTGATATTCTGGCCACTTGATAAGAGAGATTGAGAAATGCATGGCCATGCTGATGTGAGTCAATATGTGATATTGAGCTTACATATATCTCAGATAGTTTGCTCAGGTTCAAGGAACATGGATTGAACGTTGAAAAGGATAACAATTCCATGACTCGAGTTCAATCTGGATATCAGTGACAAAGGAACTATACAATCACTGTAAAACCAGTCATGAATGATAGGTTAAGTTGTTCTCCAACTTCTCCAATTACTTGGGTGGCAATGAAGTCTTGCTAGATACCAATCATTGCTTGTGAAATCTTAATATGATTATGGATATCACTGCCAACGTAATTTGGAGCCTACCAGGTCACACACATAGGATGTGTTGGAATAGGAGTATAATTGTGGATTTTATTAGAATTGCTCTGAATCACATTGATTACTAAAATGTTTATGTAATGGATTAGAATAATATTGGAGTGACGGGCTCTAAGTGCAAGTGGGAGTCTGTTGGTATATATGCCCATAGAACCATCCCAAGTGATTGCATGGAGTCAGATATTAATTAATCAATTAATGCGATTATTTGGTTATTTAATGAATTTCAGAATATTCTAATTAATCCACGAGCATTTTAATTAAAGTAGTGTTTCTGTTTACCGATGGGTTTAGGAAACCCTACTTCCCTTTGTCTCCTATTTAAAGGAGGTTGACGACCAATGTCTATATAAGATATTGAGAGAGGGTTTTCAGTTTACGCTCACATACATAAACCCTAGCCGTCACCATCCTTAAGAGAGAAAGGAGAGCAACGCACTGCTAGCATGCTGCCACGCAGACATGACTGCTTCCCGCCAGCTTGAGAAGCATGACGTGGAGTTCCAGTCAATCTGCGTGGAAGAAGTAGAGATGCAGACATTGAGACGCCTACATTCGGAGGACATCGACAACCATCCGTGCGCGTTACGAGCGGTGTACAACATCGCATGAAAGGAGCACCGCCAGATCTTCCTGTGATAACAAATAGGAGAGAAGTTTCGTCCATGTAGGCCAGCGTCATTGCACACCTTTGTACAGTGGGACATCATCGGACTTGCTCCACGATAAGGTATATCCCGCAAACACTCCTTCCAAATACATTTTTGTCGACGAGATCCCATTTCGGGTTGCGTGGAATTTTATTGCTTCTGCCGCACATGTTTTCTCCACAAAACCCAACAGCTCTCTCGACTCTGCACCTAATGATCCTAAACTTGTGTTGTTTTGTCAAGAAATTAGGAAACACCTAATTCTTGGGCAACATGACTTTGTGACCACCTCCCTACTTCTTGATTCACACACCCACACCTATAAATATCCCCACACATGCCATTGTTAGACCATGTGCAACCTTCCTCTCATTTCAATTTTTTCTTGGTTGTGGGAATGGTCATAGGTGATCAAGTTTGGATCTAAAGATTGCAGCCAGTGAATCTTCCTCTTCTCTCCATCTCTGAGAAATTCCTCACGGCTACTAGTTCGTATCTTCTTCCTCTTCCTTTCTATTTTCTTAGTTTTGTGAATCATGGATGTTTATGGATTCACTAAAATCTCACACATGAATAGCAGCTTGTTGCTGCCATCCATGGTGTGCATGGAGGAGGGGAAGATCCCCTGTTGATTTCCCTACATTGCCCCTCCTCATCTTTGCTTAACCTATTTTCACACGAAGGTTATGATGGTCTTTTTGCTCCCTTTTTCTTTTCCTTCATGCGAGTAAAACATGGCCTTTAACTGTGTCACTTGGACGCCCCTAATTGGACCAAGTCAGCAGGTGGGTCCTCTCCCACTCTCTCTTCCACTCTCGCAAGCTTATTGTTTATTTTTCATTTTCTGATTGGCCTATTTTAAAAAATCGATCTTTTAATTCACTTGTCTAAAAATTAAAGTAAAATATGTTTTTGAATCGGAAAAATGTGATCTTTCTAATAAAAATAAGTTTAAGGCTTGGTTTTGAGTTTTGTCAAATGATGTTTTCTAAAATAAATTTTAATGCTTAAAATTCACTAAAAATACACTTTAATCTTTATAACTCCAAAATATATAAAATTATATGTTTTATTAATCAGGAGAACCTAATAGATCAATGTTAATAGTTTAAGAGTCAAAAATGAGGTTTTGTTTGAAAAATCCAAAAGTAGGGTTTTCTTTACATTAATGTACACAATGAACCCTAATACATAATTATACATTGAAAATAGGAAAAGTGGATCTTGGATTATCTAAAAGTGGTGAAACTGAATAATTGAAATCAATATGAAAGGTATGTGCTTTCCTTACACCTAAGTAGGGAAAATTTGCAAACCCTAATCTAGTTTCCCTAATGAGGCTTCTATAAAACCCTAATTTTCCTTTCGACAATTCCTTAGCTTTGTTTGCCTCAAATTCAGTTTTAAGATTTATTTCTTGGGTCTTGTACCCCAATACCATTGTTATATTTACTTGATGCTTATACTTTCCATAGTTCTTATCATGTTGATTTTATTAGACTATTGTACTAGTGTAGTGGTACTTTTGTACAACCACCCATAGATAGGGCATGTGGAAATTCTCCTTGGGGAATATGTTACTCTCCCCAATGTAGAATATTTGTAGGTGATTTGAATATGTTACTCTCCCTCACCTATTGGTTGAGGTTAGGTAGGTGCCTCAGCCCTACATAGTTTAGGTAGTCAATATTAATCATGCATGCAACCTTATTACTATTTTTATTATGGCAAGCATCTATTTATTTGTGCCTCATTCTTTTGATCATCTTCATCTTATGATGAAATCTTAGCCTTTATTTCCTTATAGTTTTCTTAACTTTTATCCTTATCCATTTTCTCTGACACATACCTTATTTTCTTTCCCTTTTGTTGGGTGCTTTCCTAACCACCCAGGGTTTGATCAAAGAGTTGAGAGAGGCCTAGGATCAGAGTTGTGCAACAGGAGTGTGCAGTACATCCTAGGAATAGGATAAGGTACACATGGCTTTAAGCATGGACCCATTTTATGAAGTTATTTCTGGGAGACAAAGTAGGTGTAGTTTAGATTTCCCTCTATCTGGATCCTTTTGTTGTTGTAAACCCTTTATGGGAGAATAATGATGTAAACTTCAATATAAATAATTATAGTCATGAAATTATATTCCGTTGCAACACTAGTTGGGCTTTTCTATACCATATGAATAAAGATTTGAAAATTTTACACCTACTTCAACATACCTTTTGAGTATGTTGGGAATGGAGGTTTGAATCTACAAATTTTTAGTAAAGGGGTGATGTCACTATTTTACAGTAGCTTTCCATGTTTAAGGGGGAAAGGATTGGCTATTGGATCTTCCCTTACACCTAGATGTCAAGTCTCTCACTCTCTCTACATACAACCATTTATATAACACTAAGGTTGAAGATCGGTGGTTTTGGTTTTTGTAAAGGTTTGTATGTGATTGGAATGGAACACACAAGGCAAGGAACTAACTATATTCCTCCCTCCTATGCTTATAAGTAATAAATTATTACATTCCCACTCGTTAATTCAATTCTTCCATACTATCCTATAAATTAATAGGAGAATTAAAATTAATATTTCATGCTTATATTAGTTTCACCATGTTATTTACAATAGTTTAAAATATTTTTATACACAATTAATAAGTTATCATTTGATTTTCCATTTATTTTCATAATATTTTCTCTTTTTTAAGACAAACCTCAAGAGAAAACAAGATTTTTAAACATTACTTATTTGCTAAAAATTCACATTTTTACCAAGTCTCAACTGATTGGGTGACATTTGCTGGAAAAACATCATTGAATATGTTTCCAATTGTATAAACACATACATTCATAATTTATTCTTCAAGAAGTCCCAAATTAATTATTTGACTCACAATGAGTTATATTATCCTTCCATATTTTGGATCTCTCTTTATTTACTTAATCCTACGTTGTATAAAAGGTTAGGTCCTCCCAAGGTTGTTACATACTCTCAACTTGACATACAAGTAAACAACGAGTATTATCCAAATATTAATACCTTACTTTTATGGATATTTAGAAAATACATAAATCCCTATTCTTAACTCTAATTGGCCCCAACATTTAAACACATCCTTCTTACCATAAAAACTCAAATTTTGATAAGTTTCAAGAAAAAGGTTTTTTTATGCCTTTTTCTTATATTTGAAGAACTCTCATAATGTAATTATTTAGACCATAATTAAACATATTTTCCTTTCAAATCTTATAATTATATTTCATTAAAAATAATCTAATGTTGGTCCAAAGACTGAGTCCAACTAGGATGGTTGGCTACTCTAAATATTATGTGCGAGAAATTGAAATATAATACATTAATTTATTATGGAATTAATTTATTAATTAAGAATCTTCTTGAACCTTTGGTTTTCATTCTTCATATTGTACAACAATTATTTATTTGTATTAAATAAAACAATAATGTTATAGATTTTAACAAATTTTCACAGAAAAACCACATGTCAGAATATTTTCATATAATTTAGATAATCTGAAAGACTCCTTATTAAATTCTAAATTTCATCGATCATTATCTTATTATTTCCTTTATTTATCTGGATTGATTCACTTATTAATTTATCAAATTTATTTTCTTGAGTGAAATATAAAATTTATAATTTTGTTGTTTTTGCAATTATAATAAAGATAAAATCTTTGATCTTCTTAATGATATATCATTTCTCAAGTTTAAATTCTAGATTGTGATCCATGCTACTCAACTTCAATTTTATCTCGACTAGGGTCTACATCATGATTCTTTAAAATATGAGAATTTGATCTAAACCCAAGTCACCTAAAATGTGAAGGCCTATATAATGTAGGCATCACCACATCCATCTATCATGCTAGACTAAGACCTTAAAACTAGACCACATGGCTCATGTTTGATACCTATCCTTAATGTTACTTCATAGTTCAAACCGCACATCTATTAGGTACCTTATTTGGGTTATAGAAAATGACCTTAGACTAAAACACCTGCTTTCATAAATCCCTATCTAGTATAGGTGCCCATTTTCATAAATCCATGTCATGTATATGTACCTCATTGGAACCAAGACCTACCTTGAGTTGGCTAATCTGTTTTCGCTTTGGCATTAAATCCCTACCCAGAGTGGGAAATCCTTGCATCTAGACTCAACATTAAACCCTACCCTAAGTAGGAAAACCTCACTTTTATTCATCTAGGCACTATATTGAATAGGAAAACGATTTAGCATTAAACACCTATCCTGTATAGGAAACACATTCAAACCATGTACCTTTTATGTATCTAGTTTTCATTTAAAGGCCATTATGAGGTGGGCACCACACAATTCATATGAAGCCATATCCAGAGTCAGAACTCTACACTTTAGAATTGTATCCAGATAGGATACTCTCCATATTTTTCAATTTAAGGTTTATCACTCCAAATAATTGTCCAATACACCAAGAATCCTTGATTGACGATATGCACTTAGTAATTTAAGAATTGGATTTTATAGAGCGGTGATAGTTTTTCCAAATCAGACACTATAAATATAAATTATGATTGAGACTCATGATTCAACACAATATTCCTTTATGGTCCTCACCTTTTTTTCTCTTCATGACCAATTACGATGTCACACTTTTATCAATCGAATGGTTCTCGTTCATACCCTGAATATTGTCTTGAGGGGGGAAATTGTTTGACACTCCATATTTGTAATTAAATAAATTATGAAGATTAGGTCAAATTTCTACAATGATAAAATGTATCGCATTATTATACATTTTTTGGCAGTTTACCACGTATTTAATTCACTCATGTACCTATTTGCAAAAGGTGAGGATTCACAAACAAAAATATCCTTTTTTGGACTCAAGCACAATTTGTTCTTTGATTTAGCTTTTACAAGCCATTTTTCATGAAATGCTAAATTAAACACCTACTGAATAAAACATTCATATCCGATATATTGTAAATGACATTGTATATATCCTTAAAAGGAAACCTTCTTTTTTCAACAAAAAGGATATTTGATTCAGATTCCTCACCCAGTTTTGACACATGGTCAATTGTATCGTAAAAGGAGAAATGGGACTTTTTTACTCATGTTTTCATATGTCTCTTTGTTTCTTATTTTTAATTTAAAGTTTATTGCTCAATGAGACAACCTTTAATAAGAAAAAAAATTCTTTATTTTTAATCTTCCTAGTGGGCTCCCTTTATTGTAATTTTTAAAAGAAATTGTAAAAAACATGGAGAATAAAGAAGAAAGAGGTACAGAAAAGGATTTACATGGATAAAGGGAGAAGAACTAAATAGAACTAGAAGTAAAAAAATTATGAAAACTATGTAAGAGTATCTATATTATACTTCACACTACTCCATAAAATAGATAGATCATTTTTTTCTATCTTTAGAAACTCTCTAGTTTCTATATTTCTAAAATTTTTATAAGATGAAAAGAGCACTAATGTTCCCCTTCTTGCAAATAAAACGAACCACTTTTGAAATATAAGACGGTATTAAATAAAAATAATCATCATGAACAACAAAGTTCCAAATGACTAGAAAACAAGAAGTAGAATAACAAGTTGTCATAAGTTTTAATGTTACTTTTGAAGTGAGAACATTTCGAGGGGGATGATGAAATATTTATGTTGAGAATGGTCATGGGTTAGAAGACTACCAAACACTAGCATATATACAATCAGTTAATACCTCTCCTAGATTTTACTTTTGGATACTTAATTTCAACACTCCTAGAAGTCCTTGATTTTATGCACCTCGTTACCAGCAAGAAGAAGTTTAGGCAGACCTTGACCCTTTGGACTATGATGAGTTTTAACAATGTTCAAAACTCTATTAGCATGCAAAGATTTACTATATATTCGATCATGATTGTCAATAAGGCACCATATTTTAGCAATCAGACCTTTTTCTATGCTTAGTATGTCCCTTTAGTATAGGAAATCAAGAATTATACAAGTTGGGAGCTAGATATCCCTCTAGAGATGATTGTGACATCACTTGCAATAATAATCACTAAAGAAATGATCTATAATGTAACTGTAATAAGTTGTTTCCACATCAATGAGGAGTTAGATTAGACTCTAACCCTCCAAAAAGACTCTCCTTTCATGTATAATTTGTGTATTCACCTTACTTGTAAGGAATTTTTTTTCAAACAAGATCCAAATTATTTTAGCAATGCATGCTTTATTATCGTTGGTTTTCCTGATGTTGATCCCCCCTTCATAGTTTGGACAGAAAATGCTAGACTAGTAGACGATAGGGGTAGTAGAAATGAGATTTGTTCTGACCCACAAAAGATACCTACATAGTTTTTCAATCTTGTTAGAGACATCAATTAGCAAAGGAAGAAAGAGGCACAATGCAAGTGAAACAAGGCTAGGATAGAGATTATGAAATCAACTCTACCATCATAGGATAAATGGTGAACTTTCCAACCTTCAAGATGCCTTTTAATTTTATCAATAATTGCATAACTAAGGCTTATAGTAAATATACCTTGAAATAAGGGGATTCCCAAATATTTCATAGGTAGATAGCCAATTCTGAGGCTGAAATTTGATAAGACTACAACTCGATCAGTAGTAAAAGTTATAAAAACTTTTGTTAGTACTGGAATCCATACCAGAAATGTCAATGAAATTCTAGATAAGTTTGCTCAAATTATCAACAGAGTGGGGGTCATCATTTGAGAACCTAACTACATATTCAATAAATAAAACATGAGGTACATCAATATTGAGTGATGATTGAATTGGAAAATAAAGAAACATTTATACCATGTTTGATAATACTAGAAAGACCTTAAGTAGCTATGACAAAAAGGTAAGGTGTAAGGGGATCCCCTATCCTAATCCCCTTACTAGGAAAGAAGGTAGGATTAGAAACCCATTTGTAAGGATTTTCAAGTTAGTTTTATGGAGAATCTATTCATTCTATTGAATGAAACAAGAAGGGGAATTCACATTGAACAAAATTCCAATAAGGTAGTCCCAATTTATAGAATCATAAGCCTTCATCAGGTCCATACTATTGTAGATGTTAGGAAAATTTGTGTTGGTGATGTTGGTGATCATTTCAAAACTAGAAAGATAGAGTCAATGCTAAATCTACCATTGAAAAATACAATTTGAGAATAATTTATGATTTAGGTAAGGTAGATTATAATCAATTATCAAGGAAATTTGAAGAAAGATTATACCGAGCATTAAAAAGTGTAATGGGTCTCCTGTCTTTTTAATAGTAGCATTATTGACTTCTAGAATAAGAGTAACTTAAGTTTGTCTACCTCTTTCATAAGGCAACCACTGGAGAACTTTTTGTACACATCTTAAACAATGCCAGGACCAATGACATTCAACTAGAATTTACACAGGAGACCATTTAAATTCATCAGGGCCAGATTGAATGGATAAAAATGTCCTTAATGTCTCTTCTTACCTAGGCAGAAAGCTAGTTAAAGTGGCTCACATTAAGATGAGGTAACTTACATGCCTTTTTCTATTTAGGTCTTCAATCTAGGAACTTTTCAGGAAAAGATAGAAATAGAATAGTCATATATATGAGTCTTGATCACATCATCATTATAAATAATACAATTCTAATAATCAAACTTCTTATGGTAATTGTCTACCTTCTAGTTTTAATGTAAGAGTATGAGAATCTTTAATTTTTCTACCCTAATTTTAGCCATTGCTCTCTAGACTTTTGTCAGAAAGAGACTTCTTAGTGTCATAAGAAATAGAATTGCTCTTGCTTTTAGAGACAACGACAACTAACAAATAGGAAAACCAAGATTCTTATAAAAAGTAAAATGAGTGAAGGAAGTGTCAATTTCCTTCATTTCTCTAATATCATAGAAATTTGTTACTTCTTTCTTGTTTCATTCACAATGAAAAGTTCTGAAATTCTTTAAATTGATAAAATGTGTACATTGTATTCCCTTCAAATTCAATGAGCATGCTTCCTTCACCACATCCGTAAACCCATTTACCATGGCTCATTCATTGATTAATCTGTAGGATCTTTGTTTGTCACAGAACTAATTGTTACCCTAGGTCCACACTCCTAATGGCTACAAAGACAAAGGCAAGTGGTCTCGGGATCCCATCCGTAGAATGGCACAAATATATCACACATACAATATATATGTAAAAGTAGTAACAATAAGATATAACAATATACAAAAGGAGGATAAGAGATACATACCCATTTCTAGATTCAAGTATACCCCATTGGTGTTTTTCTTAATATATGAGAGTCTTGAGTGCAGTGGATCTTCATATTGCAACTAAAAATTTGATAAACAAAGCATATTAATGTTAAAGCATTAAGTACACTATGAAAAGGCATGTAAATGGTTTAAGATTATAATAAAAATTTCTTGGCTAGAAACATCATATAATAAGAATTAGAAACTAGGCAGGAACATTGAATGACTTTCTTTCATACAATTCATGTTTTAGGTTTCTTTATCCATTGTGTCAACATTAGGTTGTGTAATGGATTTTTGTACATTATATTCCAGGTTTGTCAACATCAAATACTCAAACATGAAAGTCAGTAATCATAGGAACAATAGATCAACCAAGTAAGTAAGTAGGCAAACACACAATAAGAACATACATACAAGCAAGCCAATATCATAGTAAGGTCAAGAGGAAAACGTACCTTGTGAGTAGAGTACAAGATTAAGCATTGGATTTCGAAAACCATATGTAGAAAGCTTGACTAGGTTTTGGCATTTGGGTCATCATGAGATCTTGACATTACAAATGAGTGTAATAGTATTAATACTAGCAAGATTAGGCCTCACTATTCATATTCATGGTGGTTGGATGTGTCACCTAGATCTAGGTATCATATCTTCAACCTAGGTTTCAACATCTCAACTATTCATGTGAGTTCATTATCAAGTTACACTACACATCATGGATTCATCTAAAACTTAGGGAGACACATCACAACTAAGATTAAGGGTCAAGATAAGGGTCGTGATCTTAGAAGAGCAAACATGGGGTTCAAGCAAGATTAAGTGATATAAGTATCAACATTAGCATACTAGTCATTTTGAGTCATAATCATACAAGATTGCCACTATTTGAGCATAGATGTAATCTACTTGAGTTTAGTGTCATAGACATCACCAACATACTAATTTGAGATCATTATATAGCAGGGTTGATAATTAGAGCAAGATTTTCAAGAGACTATAGCTTCAATTATCAACATACATACTCGGTAGTATTCCTAATCAAGATTTAGGCACTTAATCACATTAGGGAACATACATGATTCACAAGGTTTTTGGGTGCACAAAGCATGATAAGTTACCAATTTAGGAGTTCACACAATCATTTTAGACATAGAAAACCCACGTGAGTTAGGTTTGAGATTCAACATCAATGCATCCTTAACATGCATGTTTAAAGGTTCAAAGCACATAATCAAATCAAATTAGGATGCTAGCATGAAGTTTGAATCTTAGTTCACATGCATCAAAATTTACTGATATAAGGTTAATCATTAAGTTTTAGGACATAATGGAGCAAGCTTGAGTATAAAATAGCATTAGTCATCTCCAAAGGACATAGAAAGCATACATTTAAACATATCAGAAACAAAGCAAGTAAATTTAGGTTTTGGGATCATTTTTTTGCAAAGTTCATGTTTTTATCATCAAAATGGTATATAGCATCAATACATTTGAGCAAGAGACACAGAAGATATGATGAAATAAAGTTTGCACATTTTATTGAAGTTTTGAAGGAGATTTACCCCCAAAGACTACAAGATTGGGCCACAGCTGGGCCGATTTCACTCTCCCATTCTTGTGTCCTAAGAGAACATGCCTCCTAATGAGAACCCAGCCCATCAACAGTGCCAGACCACCGGCCGCCACTTAGGAACACCCTGGGTAGCCCCCTGATTGCCCGCAATCACTTAGCCAAATGCCATCCCAATGAGTTAGAGGGGGAATAGGACAGACATCAGGGCCCTCAGTTCATGGTCCATCTTGTACACAACTCCATTCGACAATAATTGAAGACCCCCCCCTTTAGCAAGCACATGCTTTCTCATAGACACTATGCGTGGAGGCCCTCTATGCACGAGCTCATTGAAGCATCAACCGATTGGGCTTTGCGAGGGAGCCAGAGCTCTAGCAAGTGCCTCTAGGGTGTGTACTGCTCACACAAAGTCACAAGGGTGCTCCACGCATGATGGGGTGACATGGTAGGACTTTTGTGGTTCGTTGGAGGAGGTGGCCATCATGGGATAGAAAAAATAGGGGAGAAGAAATCGTGAAGCTAGGGTTCACGAGGAGCTAAGAAAGAAGAGGAGAAAGTAAGGAAGAGAAGGAAAAGAAGTGAAATAGGGTTTGAATTGAGCATGAAATAGGGTAGGGAATGGTTGGGTTAGGTATGGTCGGTGCCCTTACCACTGGAAAGGTGTACGGAGGTTGGGGAAGGCCATTTGGTCATTGATCCTCAGTGGTCGATCCATGGACATGGATCTAATGGCTCAAATTCATGGTTCAATCAACCGTTGTTCTTGATTGGTTGAAAAGGCAAGTGTTGGATCACATAGTGGGAGAGTGAAGGGGTATTAATGGGACACACCATCTAATATTGGGCCCAATTGGGTGTAAAATGATTTAAAGAGTCAAAACAGGGTTTAAACCACGATGTTTTCATTTTGGCACAACTTGCACACCATAGCTCTAATTTGGGCAAGAAAATATGTGTTGGAAATGGGAAATTTTTTTTTAAACATGGCAATGAGAAAAATCATAAATGTGTTCAAATTTACATCAGAATAAAAGGGAAGGATGGTAACAATTGTTTTCCTTTAAAACTAAATTAAATTCAGATTGAGGATCATCTAGGTATCAATTGCACTTAATAGTTATCAATTATGTATTCAAACATGAAATTGGGGTGAGGATAAGATATAAGCCTAAGATATCAGTCATATTCAAATCTTGAATTTCTAGGTTATCACATTATTCTTAAACCCACTCTTATATATGTGAATAGATATGATTCCATGATAACTGTTAATAGATGGCACAATGACACACTACATTCTAGGAAAGCAATCAATCAAATATGTATTCTGGAAACATCTGTCAAGCTTGGACATAATGTGTTTCATTTGTTCTTGCCTTTAAACAAAAGTGAAATTCGGTCCACAAGCTTAAATTATATAATGAAATCATTAAATAGAGAGACCTAAATTATAAGACAATTCAATCTTACCATACTTATCAGACACAAAACTTACTATATTGAAATCAGTAGTGATAGACCTAAGATATTTCTAATGATTGATGTTGATTTCGATGAGAAGAGGACATACGTGACATATCTTGTTTTCAAGAATTTGACCATACAAGAGAGTGAGATTGAAAGACTTCACAATGAATAAATTGATCATCATCCAAAATCTTAGAAACCATAATATCATCTAGAGCACAAAATAACAACACATCCTTGAGGGTGACTATCATGTTTGGACATCTTGTTTGCATCAGCCCAAACATTATTAAAAGACTTATTATCCTTCCCGCTTCTACATTTAGTTTTAGAATACAAACAACAAAGATCTTATTGTTTTGAATTGCTTCATTTACCATCTTTTGACATCTAGTATTATTTAGAGTCTAAAAGTTCCATATAAAATAGATATATGATGCAACAATTTTAATTGAAGCATGAGACCTACTAGTTGTAGTAACTTTATCACTAATCATAACTCTATCCTTAGAATCCTTAAGAAATCCATGTTCCTTTAGACTATTTTGATAGACAATGATTCTTACAATATACTTTTGAGGAATCTTTAACGCATTCCTTGCTGGATATTTGGTTTTTTCACAAAAAGAAAAGAGGATCCACCTAAGGGATGGGTAGTGGGGCATATATATTTGCTATTTTTATTATTCTCTCAAAAATTAAAAAAAAAATAGGCTTGCATGCTTCTATAGATTGGGTTGAATGAATGGATTATTTTTTTGTTCTATACTAAACTGGTCAACTGGAGGATAATCACAAAAAGTTCATGGATTACTATTTTTTGATTGAACCCAAACTTTATTTTATGATTGTATGTTCTTCTTATGGTCCTTTTCACAGCCACCTTGTTTGTTTCAAAATGTGCCACACAAATTGTAGCTTATCGGATTCCATTTGTATTTAATCTAGATAGTATCCCTAATACCATCATCATTTATCAGAGTGACTTCATTGTGGAATGTAGAATTTTCTAGAACAAGGATCTAGACTCCTTCATAATCTAATTTCTCGATATTTTCAGTACGGGTATCCAATCTGAGAGGGGTTTCAAGAAATATTTCCATGATGTTTAAAACATCCTAATTCCCAGACAAGGACTTGAATAAGCTTCAATTTCTTGATCATTTGACCTCATTACAATTTTTGGAGGATTATTGGTTTTCCACTCAAAAATCATGGCCCTTGTTTGATAGAAGTTGTCATGTCCCCATGATTAGAGAACAATTTAACAAATATTTTTCCCCTTGAGATAGTTTCAAACTCACCTTTGGCCTTCTTGATTAATCTTAAATGACTATGTAGTGTAATATACTTCTTTATGTATCCAATAATAGTGTTTACCAATTTTTCTACATTCCTTTCATATATAGTTTTAAAATATATGACCACTTCATCAACAACTCCCACCTTGCATCATGTGAGATTTATTTCATCCACTTTCGTTGAAAGAAATAGATCCTCCCATGACCTTTATTCAAAAGAGAAGGCGATTGTATCCCTACGATGTGAATTCTTATATCCAAAAAAATCCTTGCTTAACTAGGGGAGGATACTTCTAGACTAGAACATAAGTTGGTGATTATGTGGTATTCCCAGGTTTGTCACTAGTGGGCCTCCATATGTTGAACAACATTTTCCTAGAAAAAATACCCTTTCTAAGATACACAATATATTCCATATAATTAGATACTTGGATAAGAAAAATCCTTTATATGCACATGAACATCCTTATGGATTAGGACATTTTGTCTAGGTGCCTTTTGGTAGAACCCCACATTCCTCTACTGGGTCCTGCACACAAAATGCAGCAATCCATAGTGTTCCTACGGCAAAAATCTCAATTTTTTCCTATCCCTTCTATGAATGTAATTCCCTATGAGAAAATTCTGTATCAACATTGAACCCTCCAACTTAAAGAAACACATGTTGATACACCCCCTAACGTCAAACTTCACCCCTTTTGAACTCTCTTCAAGTTAGAGAGTGAGATTACTTATCTTGTTTGGATACCACAAATTCTTTTCTATAAGATTATTCTTCTTTTAAAACAATTCTAGCATTCAACAAGTTTTGGAAGAGTATGGATTCACCAAGTTGGTTTAAATATATTATATTAATTGTTCATCTATCTTTAAGGTCAAGATCAGTGCTTACTTATCTACACATCTGTATCATAACAACTACTCATGTTAGGGCAATTATCGTATCAACTTCTCATCTATATACTTATTCAATAGGGAACAACATTCACATGCTTGATTAAGTAGGATCTAGCCATGGAATCTTATCACTTCTCAATGAAAATTGCATAACTAAATCATTTTCATGCGATAGTTGTCACTTTTGCGTATTTTCTTGATTGATTAAGAACTTACAACTTGTTCATAATCAATTTATCTCTAATTGACCCTCTCTCTATTTCCCACATCTCAACAAAACTGCATGAGAAAAATCTCGATCTTGGGAGAACAAGAGGTGATTGTAACAAGCTAGAGTGTTTGTGGATGATTACGGAAAGACCCAAAACAATCTTGACTCTATAGGTACTCATACACCTCGATCCTATTTGTATCACTTTTTTATTTTCTTAACCAAACAAAATTTAAGAATTCAAATGCAATTTTAATTCAAAAGCAGATGCATGGATTCCCAACACCATCCCAATCATAATCATATTTCTTTATTAGGTATTTTGGTTGTGGTTTTCTTATCTTATTTTCCTATAGGTGTTGTCATTCTTTGGTCTATTCCTTATTTCCCTTTTGATTAAAATGCAAACTTTCCTTGCAACATAATATTGAAACTCTAGATTTCCTTATCTTTTTTTAGTTTACATAACTGAGCAAGATAAACTCATTTGTAGATTTTTCTCAATGGGTAAAATAGGTACCATATATCACACTCCTATTATGGTCACCACTAGTACCAATGACATTCCCTTGTCAATTTCAAATACTAGTCTTGAAAATATTCCTCTACTATGTAGCTTGGTATTGATGTCAACCTTCATCAACTACTCAATGAGATTTCATACTACAACTCTTTCCTTATTATCACTACCTAATGAAAGTAGTGGGTCCCATCTTTGCGAAGAATAATATGGACTTGGTTATGGCAACAACCCTCCTGTTAGTGTGTTCATGAAATCATCATCATTCTATTGTTGCACTGGATAAAAACAATTTACTAGATGATTTAGGATAAAAACTTCATTTCTCTTTCATAATAGCCTTACTTTTTCAGCAACATAACATATTTTATATATGGATACAAATTGTACATAAAATGAGTATGGTTATAGTTTCAACTATTCTTCTATAAATTCCAATCATAAGTCGAACATGAAATATCTTTCTTTCAAGGATACTATGACATCTTAAGATGTCAAGCATATGGTCAGATCCTTGATGTTGATCCTAATATAGACATGATTCATTTTTGTCTTGCATTCTATAATCTCTTTATAGGATACATGTTCCTATGGATCAATGATAATATTACCACTTCCGACATCTAATATGGATTAGTATTGTCTCCCCCTAGCAAGTTAATTTTGCATGTCTCATAACGGCATGATCGAAACTATCTTGTTGTATACCTCTTGTTTCTCCATATTCTACATGAACACTAGTTACTCTAAGATGGATGGTACCTCTTCTTGTCGGTGAGGGCTCACCATCATCTTCCTATTCCAACCCCACCATTGTTCAAAAATCTATACCGATGTAGGTTGCCTTTGCATATGGATGACCTTGCCTTAGTTCACTGCACACTATCTTTTTTTAATAGCACTAAATCTTTAAAATGTAAAGAACTACTTTTATGTGTCTAGTGAATGTCATTTTGGACCGAATATATAAATCAGGTTTCATTATACTAATTTTTGGTTATGAAATACATAATTTGGGCAATGCGTGTACTTTTCAATTTCAGTTGAGATAAATTAGGATTTTAATGTTATTATACTTATTATTTAAAAAGATATGGGGAGATTATATGTACCGTATAAGTCCATGTTTGTAAACATGAAACATTTCTTTCATGGAACTGAAAGTTATATAACATTTATGGTATAACCATAAAGCACCTAGTCTTTGTAAACATGATTCTATTTTGTTATGTAGATGATGAAGTATTAATATAAATTACAAACATTTAACTATGTCCAGATGAAACAAAAAATGAAATTACAAAAAGGAAACACAAGGAAGAATCTCAAGAAACACAATAAAATAGGGCTCTATACATTAATATATCCCATTAGAAACAAGATACATATATGAATATAACTTTTATTTACAATACTTTATTTGAGATGATGTTAGGTACTGTTGGAGTGGATGCTATTTTATACCTTCATTTAATATGTTCATGATAAATGAATTGATTCTCATTTGGGGAATTCTTCTTGGGTAGTGAGAGTGGTAATGCACAATTATATGGGACTTTCAAGGGGTTACAACTGATTTTACATGTTTATTAACATAAATATCTAAATGTGTATCACCTATAATTATGTCGTAATTGCATCACCATACCCAAAATACATTATCTTGTTAGTCCTTATACTATGAACCATTTCTTTTTTTATGTTCATAGTTAACTTATTGTCTAATATAATTCTCGTAAGAGAATTACAATGTTTAATACAAATGGTTTAATTATAATAAATATCCTACTTGTATTTGTCTCCTCGGTTACTATTAATTTATGTTACGTAGTTTACATATTAATGTTTTAGCGTTACCATTGATTATGTGTCTTTATGTTTACACATTAGGAGTTTGACCACATGATCAAAAAGAGTCCAGTATTATTTTCCTCTTTACAGAACCTCCTTTCATGATTCCATGAAGTTCATTCATAAATTTCAAACAATATTCCAATTATGAATATACCTATACCAAGATGTTGTTTAATATTTATATACTAGAATTTTGATTGAGACTACCATTTAAACATTTGATTCACATTTCTATAAACCATATAATAATTTTAAATGTTACCTACTCAAAACATGATATGTCTTTAGTCAATGAGTTTGGTCAACAATAAATTCTACTTGAACCAAACTATTCACACATGCCATCCACAATTGGAAATGAAGAAATGTTAACCTTTATTTAAGTATAACTTCTCATTTTTGGTATTGATTATTGATACGAGAATTGTTATAAACCTCCGACATTAGTTCTATTAAATAGACACCAAATCATTTTCCTATGTATTAGGAATTCATCAGGGAGAACATACATAGTTCAAGATATTTTATTGATTCCAAACTAAGGACCCAAATTAGAACCTTAAATCCCAATCAAGACTTTATAATAATTCAAACAACTTTACAAAATTATTTCTTATGTTATGAACGTCAAATGCCAACCCATTTAAATATGAAAACTTAAGATCAAAATTGTGTTAGTAGGGTTGGTTCTAATAAGTTTCTTGTTAGTGTAGATCTAAGAGAAATCCTTTTCAAATAATATATTCAAAATGTTCTTACATCCCCTCATTTTAGACTATGTTATTTTGAGAAATCAAACAGAAGTCATATGGTTTATTATAATAAACATGAATAGTATTCCTAGTCAATTTTTAAATTCCAAATTATTTTTCTAAGTGCCAACTATTTTATTTTTTATTTGTATGAGAGGAAAAAAAACATATTGTAGGGAAGTTCTTATAATGAGAAATTCCATTTATGTTGGTAAAAATGTCAATGGTGAGTGTAACAATATTTCAAAAAGTTCGAAGACGTTATTGATTACAAAGAAGTCTCATGTTAACTAGTAACATGCTTAACATAGTGTTTCTAGTAAAATAGTGCATGTTACTATGGATCAACCAGTCATTGACTATATATAAATGAAACAATATGTACATATTAAGGTTGAGATATGAGTGGAATTCTAAATAATAAAGAAAACTGATAATTGTGCATACACACTGAAACTATGACTTATTTATGGAAGTTATGAGAATTTGTATTATCCCACTATCTTCATGCAGGGATCATGTAGTAACATTATACAATGGAATAGTTGATATGATTAACTACATTATCATTAAAAGTTTATCTAACAACATCAAATTTAGGGGGATCATGAGCATAAGTGTAGTGCATATGATTTGAGATGCATTTTGGATAATCTATCTTCATCAATATATTATGCATGTTAACAATATAGATTTGTACTCTCCAGTGTTATAATCATAGTCTAGAATCTGCATAATCCATGTTGTAATACATGGATAGATTTCCATGTTTTATTATAAAGCTTGATTTGCAATTGCAAAGTCCAATACTACATAGAATTGAATGTCAACTTTTAGCACCAACATTTGGAAGAACCACACCAATGGTTGTATCCTCAGCAACCAAAGAAACATAACAATTCAACAATTTTCCCCATGCATATCACAAAATGCCAACAAAATCCTTGGCCACTTTTGCAATTGAATCTACACCTATTTTTAACGAAGCATGCACATTAATTTTATATCCACCCCTAGATGGAGGTAACAAAATTTAATACACCTATGACAATAAATACTATCAATTGTATTTTTTTATTTAATTTCATGATCACTCTAGGCTTGTGTAGTACACAAAACAACATTAAGAACGGTGGAACAAGCATCATTTACATAAAATACGCAATTATTGAAGATAAACACATTTATATAGAGCCAGATTTGATAAACACCAATAATAAAAATAGATTGTACTTCATAATTTGTTTTCGAATACATATAATCTAGGCATCAAGATTATCAATGAGGAAGTTTGCATTATGATCTTGAATCTTCAAATATCTCCAAATTATTTTGGATGAGGTAAATCTCTCAACTCATTTAGACTAGATTAATCTGAGGTTTTAGATATTGGGCATATATCATTAATTCTGAATATATCTTGAATATCCTATCATTAGTCATCAATTCTTCTTTTAGTAGTGAGCCACATGAAACTTTTATATTTTGATGGTAATTTTAGGTCTCAAATTAACTCCCACTGGCATGTTCTACTTTGACTCAAATCTCTGTTAAGAAATGATAAGATGACTTAGTAGTGAAGCATCATCTTAGATCAAGTGTCAATGTCTATATTCCATTTAACTCATCATCTATGGGTACAGAAAAAACATAAAATTATATACTATATTGTTTGGTAAGTATAACTTTAAAAATTGACATCAAGGCTTCCATCTATAGTTATTATTGCATAAACATTTAAATCCACAATATCATATGTTGTAGTATCTATTTATTTATTGACAAGAGTGTCTTCCTCATGAACCCACTTGTCACTCTATCCAAATATATCATATCGACTAAAAATAGATGTTTGAGTGTGTTGAGTAACAAGTGATTGCGATGAATGAATTGATCACAAAATTGAGGTTACAAGAAATGAAAATTATTCTATTCAATATTTTATTCATTCCACTTCCATTTTCAATGTTCCCAACAAAAAAATCCTATTTGGCTTACTTAATCTTCTCATCATTTTTTGTTCTTAGAACACACCTTAGAATGAAAAGTAATGTGAAGGAATAGTAGATAACATGCTCCAGTGTTATCATATAAGATATGATGATGAGTAGAAAGAGGCAAAGGATATGTAACCATGTAAAATATTTTCTTATTAATGTTCAATTCCCTTTTGATGAATTCTATTTGTAAAGGCTTTTCCACTTTTTTTAGTCTTCTAAGTAATATACGCTATTCCTCATAATTACCTTCTATTTTCTAAAGAAAATTTTATTTGTTTAGTTTCATCACCTACTATGAACTAATAAAGATTAACATTTCATATTTTTTATATGTAAAAAATGAGGATGGACGGAAATATATGCAAAATTGATGTTTTTATAGTCGATTATAATCTCATATTATAGTCACTAATGAATGTGAAACATAGTTTCACAAAATTTTAAGTAGCATAACATAACTTACCCCCATGGAACAGGGACGTGAGAATAAAAAAATTGTAATCTTTTTTAGAAGGACTATGATACACCAATAGGTATTACTATGATTGTAATATAAAGAATTTAAATACAAATTTGTATTTAGTTTCCATGTAGAATGATGTGTTGAATTATTTTCTCTTACTCATCAATAGTTTCTCTATGCTTATTTAATTTTAATTTTAAAACATATCAACCTTAAGTTTTGTAATATAATGTTTTTAGAATTATCAAGACAATAGTATTAATAGGGATATGTGTTAGTTTATATGAATCCTATAAAAATGCAACTTCTGTGTGTATATATAAATAATACACAATTTATTGACTCGTGTCATATTTTCTAAAAAACATAGATTCTCTCCCAAAGAAGAATATTTAATCCATTTCTTGAACAATCAATTAAATAGAAATCACATTTTAAGGCATATACAAAGAATGAAAAAGCCTTTACAAATACAATTCACCGAAAATGTGTTCATTCCATATTATTTGCTAAGTAAATAAACATGGATGGAATGCAACATGTTCATTCCATATTATTTATGAGGGAAATAAATGTGTTCTTATTATTTACAGCTATATATTTTCACAAAATTAAGGAATATTCCAAAATATAATAAAGAATTCTAATGAAAATATTCATTCTACTTAATAGAGAAAAAATTATCAGGGAAAATGTCCTTTATATTATCAAGACATTAGGTCCTTGATAGTTCAGCATATGGAGAAAGTTACCCAAATATAAGAAGGGGCTTAGGGATTTTGAAGATATTTGATGGTTGTAAGAACTAACATGATCTATCCTCAATAGAGACATATTGAAATCATAATTAGATTTATCTAACCAAAAAACATGGGAAATATCCATTTTACATGTAAGCTATAGATCATACAAGATTAAGGATGTGTGTTCTCAAAAGGAGTACCCTATGTTATACTTATTGTCTATAATCTAGTAGTTTTATAAGAATGTGATGAAATTTATGATTTAGTAAATGAAAACAAATGGGATTTTGACACCATCTAGGATTTGAAGGAGTAGATGCTAACCTGACACTTTTTTCTTCATATTGATTTTGAGGATAAATTTGTTTACAAAATAAAAAATATTAAAAACTAAAGTGTGTGTGTATTTTGAGTTTCCAATCTACCCCTTGATTATTGTATGCACTTAATGCTTTCTAAGATAATGCTTCACAATGACAATATATTTTGGGTAAAAATAAAATATGAGATTGATAATATGATAAAAGAGGCATATTTATTCTTCTCGACATTCATAGCTTACTATATTAGACTTAAAGTGTGTAACTAAGTGATGGAAACCCTTTTCAATTTTGTAAATAAGATATTTTAATATATATATACACACACACATTAGTGTATACTACATAATTTTTCTTACTATATTCATCAAGCCTTTATAATATCTTATTATTGATAGTATTTTTTAATTTGTGTTCTATTCATGTAATTACTATGGCTTGAAACTGAGGCCTCTTGGGAATAAACCTAAAATTTGACCATCTTGGTTCCCCATGTTAAACATTATTGCTAAATAAATAAAGACTAGAAAATAATACTTTTCTGAAATATGTCTTTGGTTATCAATAGCATGAAACTGATTGTACTGGAGTGTGTTGACATGTGTAAATCTAGAGAAGGCATGTCTATTACATATAAACATGATGATAGAAAAAATTGGAATTAATTTTATTGTGTTGCACCTTGTATAATTCATGTATCTTACCATTTAGTTATCTATTTTTGGATTATTACTAGTGTTTAATGGTTAGTCAAAAGTGTGCAGAGGTTATTCTATAATATGACCATAAATGTTCTAGATTGATATTTCCCACATTGATTTACTCCCTGAATATGTCTTGAAAATTTGGATTCATTACATGATGAAATTGATTGGTGGATTTTTCAACATACTCATCACAATATACCTTTTGGAAAGGAACAAATTTTATTGATGAGTATGAAACCCATATCTAAATAAAGTACGTAATATTATTTTCTAGTAGATAATTATTGTTATTTTCTTGGAAAAATATAGAGCTTAAATGTTATTCATCCATCTCTCTATTGCAATTTAAAAGTTGTGCAATGAGATGTTTACATCTAGTTTTAGCAAATTTAGTTTGGTAGTTCTAAAGGAAACACATAGAAAGGAAGACATAGATTATTTTGCAATTGCATATGAAACTATGTTCAAATTACAGGGTATGTGGTAGAGGGACATGATTCATGCACCTTCCCTAATACCAAAAGATTTTCTCTAAAGAGGTTGGAGCTTCCCAGTAGATGAGATGTTGCTAGATAGAATGTCAATTTCTCATTGTGAGTCTGAAATAATCAACATGTTTTTTCGGGCTTGGCTCTCGCAAGTAGTTGCAACTTGGGTAATGGTTTGGATTTCAACATCAATGGGTGCAAATGCCAAGAGTAGAAGCCCAAACCCTAAGATGCAGGAAGCAACTTGGCATCAAAGTAGTAGATAGATAGACCTACAGTCCTGGTAGAAGTCTAGAAGGATGCATGAGTGAAGAGGAGAGTTTCCTCAACACATGGTTCGTTAGATGATGTGCTAGGGATTGTTGCAGAGCATTAGTATCCTTGTGAATGCAAAGAGGCAATGGTCCCAATTTCCTTTGTGATGCAGTTCACATAGTTCTCAATCAGTACATTCTTACCCGAGTGTTTCAAATCATTTCTTAGATTTCAGATGTACCAACATGCCACAAGAAAAAGGATGCATCTTTGTATTCCACTGAGGAAAGATATATTGGAGATCCATTCATCTTCATCCAAGCAAGGAGATAGGATAACTTACAAATTGATGATGTATTGGCATGATTATGGAGAAATCTTTCACATTATGTAGGAGTGGATCCAGTGCATTATTGCAATCAAGGCATGTGATACAAATTCCATTATGTATCTACAACTTTTATGCATTATTGAGAAGAGCATTATACTAGAGTAGCCAAATGTAGTTCCAATTATCTAAAATATATGAAGTTTTTTTATTTACACAGTCATACGTAGGTAGACCTTGATGTTTGTTCACCGTGTTGTTCATGTAGCCAAATCTAGCTATCCATTCTAGATGGGGTGATAATGGAGATCTGGTCCCATACGCAAGGGGGGAAGAAAAGAGGTGATGAATCTATCATCCATAACATGTCTCAAGAGCAATTGAATGTATAGTCATGTCTCCTATATTAGCTGAAATCTAAAAGAAGGGATCAATATGATTGATCTTCATACCATAGATCCATCTATCATACCAGACATTAGTAGAAGATCCAACATTTATAAGTTCAAAGCATTCCTCCATGATGGAAGCCATGTTTTTTGATGAAGGTCCACACTAGAGAGAAAAGCTTGTTGGAAGGTCAACCTTGATGCATATCCTTTTTATTCATAATCAGCACCCAAAGTAGCTTGGGTCAATAAATATTTTACAAACTATATAAACTCACAAGAATTTGGAAATACCCTACATTCGTAACTTTTTCTCTAATAACTCCCTCGGTCGTCAACTTACTCGATATGGGTAGGGGTGAGAAGAATATGGTTAATATCCAATAAACCTAATGGTTAAAATCGAATTGTTATTTTTTATGGACAATTTGGTCAATTTAGTTAATTTGATTAATTTAATTCAGTTAATTGGTTAAATAGTTAATTTGACGGTTAAAATATTTTTATTTGGTTAAATAAATTAATCGAATAGCTAAAATATATTAATTAATAAATATTCTACACATATATGAACATACATAATTGTAATTTTATTTCAAAAAATCTCTACATTTATGTACCTTTTATGTTTTCATGAACTATGCACCTCTAAATTTATTTGCAATACTACTACAATATTTCAATTGTCCAAAATTTTATTAATTAAAACAATATTATTGCAAGAATGTTTGTTGGTTAGCTAAATTAATTGACTTAATTAATCGTTAACCTATTAAATATAACCAAATTAACCGACACTAATTTGTTTAGGTCAACGATTAAAATCTCAAAACACAAATTAACCATTTAACCAAATGGGATTTACCATAATCAAATGGTCACCCCTAGATATGTGTATTATATTATGAACCGACCTTAAGCATTATAGAATTAACCACTTGGGACATATTGTAGTTCATAAGGGTGACTCCCACTTTAATCTGAATAAAAAAAATATATTCAATTTAATCAAACAATTTGCTCATGAAAAAATGACCAACTTATCATAAATGATTTTTTTAGAGACCACTTATAGGTCATGTTTCACTATTAATTGGTTTATTGTTGCTACTTTTGAATATACAATCATTATTTTCTTATATTCTTACTAATAAGCCTTTAAATTAAGATTGTGATCCATATATATTAAGAAACCAAATCAAAAAATATTATGGAATTTTAGTTTAATGGTATTTATATATTAGAATATGTTTGCTTAAACCTCCACATAATAAACTAAAACATATCATATCCAAAATTGAAGACATGATGTAGAAGTAGTCGTGACAAATGTACATTCCCAACTTGCAATATTGGATGACATATGTTTGATATTGATGCAAGGATAATCAATCAAGGGTACAAATGGAAAATTGGTGATGTTTCTTTGTTTTTATTGCAATCATATCACCATGTGCAAACTATGACGTTTCTATGACTCAAATTCCATCACATATATACCAAATTTTAGAAATCATAAAAAAATTTATTTTTAATCAAAGGAAATAAATTAATTAAACATTATAGAAAATATGTCAAATCACAAAGTTGGAATATACATGGTATTAATACAAATGCATACATTCTATAAATCTAGATAATTTTGCATAAAATTGGAATAAAAAAATCAAGAGTATTTTATGAGAAATTACAAATATGACATCCAACCATAAAAAGGTAATGAAGTAATTTGAGTGCATTTATCATAATAAAAAATGTCCTAAAGTCATTGTCTCATGTGTGGCCTCTATTTTTCTCCTTCCTTATGTAATCTTTTATTTAGCACTTCTTCTCCCTTCTTCTTTTACATCACCTTCTTTATTTCCTTTCCTTCTATCATTGGTGGTTATGAAAAATCCCAATATGGCAATCCAGATCTTAATCTTAACCATGAATGATGACAGAATAGGAGGAAATAAGTTGAAGCAAAAGTTAAAGGGAGGAGTAGTGTGAAGATCAAAGTTGAGAAGAAAGGAGGGAATGGGACATATATAACAATAACTATTTTATGCATATATAAGAAAGAATGAAATCAAATTACTTCATAGTCATCTCCTTGGTTCATGACATATTGTCTTTTTACATCACGATTCATTACTTATTGGTCTTTTAACATCATTAATTGTTATTATATATGTCATAGTGATGTCATAATCTTAAACATTGAAATATTTTGGTTGTCTTAAGTGATATTTTGTTTATATGTATGTATTTTTTTAATTAGCATCATTGCTCAAAAAATAAAATTTTATGAGATACTTTTGAATGAAAAATGGGTTTGAAATATCACTAATTTGATACAAGAGATGCTTAACTATCACATTTTTATATTGGTTTTGAGCATAAAATTCCTCTTTAAAAGATAAAATACTGAAAATTATAATATGTTAGTATTGTTTGTTTCCTTTATGCCTCCTTGACTACTGCAACCCATGAATACTTTCGTAGATAATTCTTCATAATTTAAAGTTATGATGGGTAAACAATTATTTATGGGATTGATTATATGATAAAAAAGGAATATTTTACTTCTCCTTATTTGAAAGTTATTAAATTATCTGAAACATATATCTTAAAATATGGAAGCCCTTTTAACTTCATAAAATGAGATGATATTATAAATATATTAATATATATATATAAACTAATAATAGATATTTTTTATATATTGATGTGTGAAGCCCTTGTTATTATTATCCCTACACATGTTGAAATGAGGAAGACATGATGGCTATACATATAGTATAGACAAAATGATAATATAGAAAATTTATAATGAAATTGTATGAATACACCATCATTCCCTAGACAAAAGATTTTATTTGATTATTTGATAGCTAATTTGGCATGCTACACCATTTAAATATGAAACTCAATTAGTGTACTATTAGGTAGAAACTCCAACTTAGTATGATAATTTATCACTACTATACAAATTAAGACCGACCAAAATGTATTTGTTTATTGACATAATGTCATAATGAGACTAGCTTAAATGTGAGTGTGTCCATCTATGTGTGTGCAGATTGAGGACATCTAGATCTATTCAAATTTGATGACTGAGAAATTGAATATTTCATTGTGTCATACCTCGTATAAGTAAGGATCACTTTATTTAAGTGTCTCTTTTTTCTTACTTCTGATGTCTAATGGTTGATAGATGCTCATCCATGTACTTCTAAAATAAAACCTAAAGTCTTCCAGGTTGATGTTTTTCACATTCATTTTCCCATTAGGGATGGAAACATGTCATGAAAAAGTTTGAATTAATGGCATGATTTAGTAAACTCATATATATGCATTTATTTCGTCCTTCAATACAAATTTCTTTTACAAAGTTTTCAATAATATATTGTATATTGAAGTCTTAAGGATCAACAATAATTGGCTGAAGCATTAATTCATATTAAAGAAAGTCTTAATTATTCATCTTAAATGTATGATACTGCAATTGACTATAATAAAACAAAATTTGTAAAGAGGTGTATTACACAACAATGGGTTAAATTGGTTTATGTTTACTTGAACATATATATTTTTTCAACTTTTTTCTTATTAGAAACTTATGCTATTATGAGCTTATGTTTTTAGTTCATTGTAGTGTGATGTGGGTGAAGTTCAAATTGGAATATTTGATTTCATTAAAAATCAAATAATTGATTCAATAATTTTTGGTACTTAGGCTCCTATTGGTTTGGTGTAAGTCATGAGTTCCGTGGAACACATTTTCTGGGAACTCTAGTTCAGCTTCTGGAACTTAAGTTCCATTCACTTTCGTGTGATTGGTTTGTTGTAAGTGTAAATATTGAAATCATTAAAATTTTTGTTCATTTTATTGTATAATACAAAAAAGTGATGATGGAAAAAACAAACAAAAAGGAATCATATCCGTAAAAAATCATAATATTCTTAAATCATAATAACCACAACAAGTAGTTATGGTGCAGATATTTCTCTTTTAAAAATATTTTATTATAATACAATTATAATCTTAATAAAAATATTATCATTAAAATCACATTGCAATATTTTTTTTACTTTATGTATACAAAGTATTTTAATAATATCAGCATTTCATGTGCTTGTAAATATAAATTTTGGTTCATCAATGTTTAACACAAAGTAGAATATTAACTTTTACATTATTTCTGTAGGGAATTTTTACTATATTATTCATGTATGGTTATAGTTAATTATCATTTTTTGCATCATATTGTTTAAACATGAAGAATAAAAATATATTACGTAAATGTTCACATTGTTTCTACATGGTGCGATGTTTATTTTTTATGATGTTTGTATTTTTTATTTTGTAGATTGTACTTATAATGTTGGTTATAGTGTTAAATATTTTACATAGTGCGATTATAGTGTATAATATTTATTATATTATGTTGTGATTTTAGCAACAAACTATATCCTCACCATTAATATTTCTAGTCATAAATATTTTTACATGTATTACTTATAATGAATGAAGAACATAATTGTATAAAAAATGTTGTTAGTTGTCTCGGAACTCATTTTCCGCTCTTTTTAAGAAGGAACTCAGGAACTGTGTTTTGTATGTAAGTTTGTAACTCTCCAGAAGTCACGGAACTCAAGTTCCAACACTTACTTTAAACCAATCATGAAAAACCACTCAAGGAACTCCAGTTCATGTGTTTTCTGGACCAGTTACGACAAACCAATTTGAGCCTTAGAGAAATGTGATACTAATCAATGATTGAATGAGGTTTGTTGCTTAGTAGAATGTGGTTTGTTTCAGTTTTTTTATCTATGCATGTTGCAGTTAGTGGGGCTACAAAATTTTGATTTCTACGATTCTAAAAGATCTACAACAGGCACAATAAGACAAACCCAACCTTTCACATTGGTAATAATTAACTTTATGGTTAATACCATACTCAAAGTCATTTATTGGAGGAAACCACTACCTAAAACAAATAACACATTGATTTTCTTTATTGAACCATCACCAAATACATTTATCCATTGCTTAATCAACCAACACTATAGATCTAATTTCCTATGACACCTACATCAATGCCAATTTAAATATAAGGTGTTAATTCATTTCCAACCACCATAGAATATTATTACAATTTCGTGAGTAGGGCAACCAGCCATGAAGTGAACCTCATTCTTAATTTTGAAATTGGTTTAGATTCTATGATAACACACTCCACATTGGTGTCGTCTACATGTTTTGGAGTTGAGGCGGATGACCATCAACTAAATTTAATAGTTATTTTGATCTATTTTTCCTAATTCCTTGCTACAACTATGGAAGATTTATTGCATTGTATTAACTAATGGTGCTCAACCCAAAACATTTGTCCCAGCTTGATTTTATGGTACCATGATTCAAATGTTTTAGGATGGAATGAGATTACTAGGGGTTTTGTGTTCATGGATAGGAAACCAACGAAATGTTCAAGAAGATGCTCTATAGTTCTAATGGGTATGTAATGTTCTAGTGCTCTTAATGTGTGAAAATAGACTGCAACTGTTGTATTGTCTAATTTTGTTATACAATTGATAACATACACATTTGTAGATGTTGCATGCTTATTTTTAATTGATATTATTCAGTTTTCATACTTTATCATTATAAATCACCCCTATTTTGGTATTTCAGGAATAAGTCCTCTCAATTACTATAATTACCCAATTTTTGTAGAGAAAACCATTCATCCCCAGTCCAATCATCAGACGACAAAACTACATTGTCCTCGACTGATGACTGCATTATAAGAAGGATGATGAACCTACTACTTCATACCAAGAATCCTATAAATGCCTGACACCCTCCATCATTGAGGGAGATCACATTCACTCCATTACACCAATAGTATTCCATATACAAAGATGATAATCGACCATAATCTCATATGTCGCTTCTACGACATTGTAGTAGAGTTACATTCCTCTCCGCTAGTCCAAGTCCATCATCCATACAAGAGAGTGGCTAGATCTATGCTTCCATATCCATCCAGCCGCCTTCTCTGTTACAACCCAAATTTTTGGGGTTATATGGTTTGAAATGTGATTTCTCTAATAAAATGTATGATTATTAAAATTGTATGATTCATGTGTAATGAATGGATTTCTTTGATAATATTTCCTTTAACTATATGATTTTATGGAACCTATTGAGTTAGTGATTCCAAGATGATAAAAAGAGAAACAAAGTTGAAGGAAATCAAATAATGCATAAATAGGAAAAGAAATTGAGATAATGATGAAAATATGAGATATATGTGGAAAGGTGTATGATTGATCAGCATGGATGAGATTTCAAATCCAAAAGGTTTACAATTGTAAAAGGAATCCGAATAAAAGAAGTAAAAGTGTAATAGAGAGAAAATATGAATAAAATATGCCTTATTAAGAGGTAACTTGCATATGAAGAGAAGTCCTTCATACTTTTGAATTTGAGTGTCAAACTCGGCACACAAGTAGTTTTGGTCATTACATACTTTCCTATAGAATTTGAGATAAAAAAGATAAGCGGTTTAGGAGATATGATATTCATAAGAATTCCTAAAGTTGGAGGGATACCCGACTAATGTATTAAAAGTAACGATTTAAATTTGATTTGGAAATAAGGGCCCAACCCATGATAATGTTATGTGAAGTCTTGTCTATTCGATCAAGGATTTGATGGTAGAGGACTTATCTCCTAGTTGTAGAAGGGAGGAATATGGATATTAGTTTTCCTGATCGATCTCTTCACGATTCAAATCATATCTGAATCAGGTAACACTTCTAATAGATTCGGGGGGTCAATCTGAGTTGATCTACCCCAAGTTTCTTGGAGTTTCATTTCCTCTAGAACTTTTTCCCAAATCAGGATGTAAGGGCTTCTCAGCCGTAGGGATGGGCAAGCATAAATATGAAGCCCTGGACCTCCTCCAAGATGGATTTTTGTACCAGTGGCTACCATTGAGTGTTGTGAGCATGTTGGCACCCTCAATTCTACTGGATATCACATTTGCTACCCTATTGTCATGAGGACCTCATTAGTGTGTTAGGGGAGTCGTCTAATCGTCTCATCTACCTTTGGGGCAATTGAAGCCACGATTAGCTTCGGAGGAGGCTAGCGGAGGTGTGTGTGCAATTGTGTGCCCTTCAAGTGCTTCAGAGCCCAAAGTCAACCACATGGTTCACCGCAGTTGGGTGCTGCTTCGCAAAGTAGGTGCTCGCGAGGTAGAAGATGCAATAGGAGGAAAAGACCTCCTTGCCTCTAAAGCTTGTGAAAGGACACATGGGTAAAAGAGCCTTTCAGTCTTCTTCTGTAAGGCTTTGCCCGTATCAAGCAAGTTGGTGCATGGTGTAGCCCTATTCACTTAGCCGATCTTGTGTAGAAAAGTAGTGTAAAATGAAAAGGAACTGAAACGCAGACATGGTAGTACATCATTGGCCCAAAGGTAATTATCTTATGAAATTCATAACTAATTATTGGTAACCCAGATGGCAATAAGTTATATATGAAAGTTGAATAGAAAAATGCATAGATTGCAATAAAAATATAATTGAAGCCTCAATCTATTCACAATTCAAAAAGTATATAAAGTTGTCACCTTTAATGTATTTATGAATAAGAAACCCTAATTTTGTTATTAATGGGATTTAGTAAAGTGTTATGGATGATTTAAGTTGATATTAACCTATTGTTAATAAAAAGGATGTTTAAGACCTAAAAAGATGATCTTTGTTCTTAATTGGTCTAATTTAGGGTTTCATGTGTATAAAGTGCAATAATGGGCTTTGAAACCCTAATCTAGGTGATTATGATTTTTAATGATGTATGTTTTAAAAACACATTTATAAGATAGAGTTAGAATGATGCTAAGCCTAATTTGGTAATAAAGGGGATTTTATGTGGATAATTGAGTAATTAGGGTTTTGTATATAGAACAGTTGTTTTAGGGTTTGCTGACCTAAAAAGGTAAAGTTTGAGAAATAGATCTAAGAAACTCTAAGGAAACCCTAATTCAACCTAGAAACCCTAGAAGGGATTCCCAAGTCAATAAAAGAGTTTATGATGAGTATGTAGTTATTAGGTTATGCATGCTTTTTAGGATTCATTTGTGCTTGTGTGATTGGCTTGATTGGTTGATTGGATTTACCTGATTGGATTGGACTTTACTTGTTCTTTGAGATCTCCAAATCAAGTGTATGGTTATTTTATGGTTACTCACTTTAGTTTCATGGTGAATTCTGAGGTTTCATCAATTGTGTGAAAATAACTGCTTGGATGACTTTATTTTCTACAATCTATAAAGTGATTATGATTATCATAATGTAATTATATATGATTTACTTGAACCTATATACCATCTCTGGATGTAAAATTTACAAGGACCAAGTCCTATAGGGAAGGTCATAGGTGGTCAATCCCCAGAGGGAAGACCATATGGCACCCATAGAGGTCACCCATAAGGTACCAAGCTTAGGATGGAGAAGGTAGCCTAAACTCCATTGCAAGGACTAAACCCTAAGAGAGGGTATCCCTGAGGATGAGTAAAAGTGGTTAGGAAGTTATATTGAAAACATAATGTTGAATTGTTAACAACTATTTGATGTGATTAGGTGGTTAGAATATATGTGCAAAAGTTTGTTTGCCACCACATACCAATATATTCATTACACCAACCGACATTTTGTTTGTCGGTGTTTTAGGAATATCTGAAAGTGGACAAATAGTAAAGAGATATTTGAAGAACAAATCTAATTAAATAAAGGAGGATTTCTTATTATAGAACTCTACATTTGGTAAAGTTCCAACTCCTATTTTTGAAAGGTATGCGAAAAGTAAATCTTTATCCTACTTTAAGCTTTGTCCTTGGTAATTTTTTTTAATTATTTTTTATTACTTGCAAAACCATAGATCAAGTTTTGGGATAGAGGCTCTGTCTTCTTGTTTTTCCTTAATTGGGGGTTATTGGGAGCTGGATACGTTACAATTGGTATTAGAGCATGGTTTTCCATTTAATCCCTAATAATTATTAAATTTCACAAACTCTTTAGAACCCAAAGGAATTATTAGAGGATTATCCAAAGATAGAGGTTTCTAGAAAAGGATCACAATCTGGGGTCTGGCAAGATTTTCCTCCACCCCTATAGTTAGTCTATGAGGACTCCTAGATTATGTGTGACTATCTGGCCAAAATTAGAGGATTTGACTCAAAATAAGATACCTCTAGGTCTTCTCTCATCTATCTTCTTCCCTTATCTACCCCATTTCATTGAATAACTTTAAGATATTAGGGTTTATCCCTCTCCACCCCCTCCTGAGTTTAGGATAAGCATAATAAGGATTAAGGAATCCTCCACCAAATAATAAAAAATATGTAAGAAGGATGTCATGGACATAAGCGTGAGGATGAACTTAGACTGATATTAGTTACATGCTTAGGTTTCATGGCCTATGTTGTTGTGCCCTTGGTTACCCCTCAAATGAACATTAAGGTTAGACCATCTTGTAAGACGATGAGGAGAGGGATATCCTTGGAGGAATAATCTCTAGGAAGATGAAGAGACTTGAAGCATTCTTTGAGGACAATGCTCAGTCCAAAACCTTAAGCGGTAGATAGAGAAAGTGAGGACACGATGAGTTGGGTATCGTAGTTGACCATGCCTGTATGTACGTGGGTTAGACATGCATGTGTTACATAGAGGTTATGTGTATGCCTGAGAAACATAGACTATGAATGGTTGTTTGACCCCTAGTGCCTTGTGGTGACCCAACCTTGGGTTGGTCGTGCTTGTTAACAGTGAGGGATGAATCCCTCATTGAGAAGTTTAGTGGTGACCATATAGGAACCCTAACAGGCATATATGAGAAGAAAAGAGGCATGCACCTACATAGAAGTGAGTGGCAGCAAGGTCGGAAGAAGGTTTTAGACCTAAGCTAGAAAAGTTATGCCTGATAGTTTATGAGATAGGCATATAGAGGTTTGGATGATCTTAGCTGGACATAAGTTTTGATAGTACGTTTCACCCATGTAGGGATAAACGTGTATCCTTAAGAACTTGACCCATCTTCTGAGAGAGAACCTCTAGTGGTAGGATCAGTTATAGGGTTATCTCTAGAGAGAGGGTGAGACCCCGATGAAGAAGGTTGGAGACCTAGACTCTGATATCTAAGGAACCATGCAGAGGTTTGGTATTATATGGACGAGAATATATGAACTTGAGTAGTAGTATGAGGTTGCCTCACGTACGATCCTTAGAGGTTTGTCATACCTCAGATTCCTTTAGAGGAACCAAACCCGAGAAAAGAGAAAGAGGCTCCTATTATAGATATATAGATTATATGAGTTCCTACCATTTAGGTGTAGGAAGGAGAGTTCCAAAGACCCTAAAGAGGTATGGTATGAAAACAAGTTGTAAGGCCTCTCACCCAGTTGGTTGTCCTTGTATAGGACTCTAAGGGTTGTTCATGTGGAAGAGTGTTAGGAAGTATATGACATATCTTGTATAAGTTTGGTTCATGGTTGAACAGTTGATGCATAAGAGATGAACTTGGGGTTCTTGGACCAAAAAGGGGAAGTAGCAGTACCTGGTGTACATGATGCTCACAAGGCTGATTCAGCTTATAGGAATTAAGCATGGCACCCCTTCCCATGTATTAGAGTAAAAGGGAACTCCACTAGAACTGAGGTATATTTTTGATGAACCACTCACACAAGTTGGTGACATATGCATGTATGATATTGGTCCAACCTTGAGGAATGATGAACAAGTTTGACTTACCAAGGAACTTAAAATGGTTTAATAGATTGTCTCCTTACTAGCCACATGCATAGGTGGAATGAGGGGAGCTATGCATATACATGATGATACAAGTTTTGGATGCAAGGATGTTTTGTGACCTCTATTACTATAAAGTGATAGTTTCCTCCTATTATGGGAAGGGACCCTTCATGTTGGAGTGAGCAGCAACTCTTGTTTAGGTTTGAGGTTGTAAAGACATAGTCTCTACTACTAAACATGTTAAACAAATCGTCAAATGTGTGGCAGCGGAAGAAATAAAACTTGACTTTATTCAAAATGTATAAAGAGTACATTATAAAAATTTCCTAAATGGGAGTACAACTTTATACAAGCATAGGATCTAGGTAGAGGAAGACTTAAACTAATACAACTTGTCTCCACAAACAACATAACAAAAGTTTATGCAACTAGTCCAAGCTATCTAGATGTCACTAGTATAGAAATTGCTTATAACGTCACATTTACAGGCGTCGGTTGTATCCAAGAAACTGACGCCTAAACCCTACAATGTCGGTTAACTACAGAAACCGACATCTATATGTGAAGAGCGGCCAGACATGGGTATCATTTTTTATTTAGCGTCGGTTCCTCGATAAGCAACCGATGCCTAGGACGACTGCCAAATCCGAATTTTCCAGTGAAAAAAATTTACCTCCAAAATTTAACATACGACGTTGATTGTTAACAAATCAACCGACGACTAAAGGTTTTTCACGTGACAAGAAACTGAGCCCATTTTTATCGTCGGATTTCTTGTACTATCCGACACTGATGTATTTTCACATGCTTCTGTGTGAAAATTTTCACCCCCCCTTTGGCATCGGTTGTCTACGCCAACCAACGACTATAGTCATAATCCGAGAACATTTTGTTTTTGTCAGCATATGTAGATAGACACCGGTTTTTCTATTTGAAACCGACGAATATAATTGAGAATAGGTGTCGGTATCTTTGAGTTAACCGACATTTATTGTTATAAGCGTTGGTTTATTTTAATAACAAATGCAGATTGGTTACTTAACCGCGCAAAGCATAGATGGACTCTTCCTCCCCTTTATTCTCTCTCTCTATTTCATTGCGCCCCGCTTAGGTCTCTGGCGATTTGCGTGATTCTACCGCCACTGCTGCTGTGATCGCTGCTGCCGCCGCTGCCACTGTGATCGCTACCACTATTGCCGTTGCTGCTCTACTCTCCTACTCCGGTGTTGCTGCTGCCACCGCTGGCCCTACTACTCATTGTCGGTGCCCCTGCTGCTCTCATAGGCCCTGCTCCCTGCTCTCCATGTCACTGCTCCAACCACAACTCCTGTGTTGCTCTACTCCCTACTCTCCAGGCCAGCCGTGGCTCTCCTAGGCCTTCTTCCTCCTCTCTTCCTCTGCCCTCAAGGTACTTCTCTTACTGATCGACCACCATTGGCTGGTCAGATTCACATTAATATTGCCAATAATGTAGTAAATGAATTCTAGCTCCAATTATAGACATATTGTATATGATTTTGATTAGAAAAATGTGTAGATTGTGAATAAAATATACTTAAAGCTATATTATTCTTCTTGTTACAAAGGTATAGTTAGTACATGAATATTAGATGATTATTCTAGAAAACCCTAGTTTGATGAGCATGTTGTTAATCATGTTAATTATGATTCTTTTATATATTCTGATGTCAGTATATAATTATGTGATCCCAACATCTTAAATTGAATTAGAATGATTTCAATGAATTATAGGGTTTTAAAGTTGATAATCATGTACATGTAGAAATAGGGTTATTAAACCAATGGTTATAACATAGTATGATCTTAATCTGATCTAGATGTTCATAATAATGTAGTATGTTAAATATGATGATTAGGGCTACATATAATGTCTAGTAAAGATTCCTAGCCCTTTTGTCATTAGGGTAATTTTTATACATATTTGAGTAAATTAGGGTTCTAATCTACCCTTTTGTCCTATATATATTTGATGCTAATTCTGCATATATGTTGAGTTTGGGACTTTAGTGATGGACTTTGTCCTAAGTTGTTATTTTTTCATCTAATATGAAGTCTAGTCTCATCTACCCTATCTTGGAAATCAGTAGTACATTGATGTAATATCAACTAAGGGCCCAAGGTCAGCCCCACCCCTACCCCCTTTTTTCTATATTATCAATGAGCTTCATCTTACTCTTACCTAAGAAATTTTTTTCTTAATCTCTTATACATCACTATATTTAAGGTTAGTCTGTCTACTAGTGTGTGGGGATTAACCATGTTTCCTGTAGTTTTTAACATTGCATTGTGAATTATTGCATGTTTGAAACTATTGATTTCTTGATTTATTATTTAATAATGCTCTATAGATTAGGATTAACCATGTTTCCTATAGTTTATACACATTTATTATATATAAGAATGATGGCACATGTATTTGTTGGCCTAGAAACCCATCCAAGATTTACTCATTAGGAGTAAATCTTGGATAGTCCCCAGTTTGGGACTGTTCTTGAACACCTAATCTCACTTAGGATGTAAATGTATAATGTGTATTGGGTTTTCAAGAAACTTTCGGTACCCCATTGGTTCTCTGAACACATATGTACTTGGAGAATAGTGGGGAAATGCTGCCAAAATTTTCTTGAAAACCCAATACACATTATACACTTACTAGTGATATTAGGTGTTCATGAATGGGATAGGTGGTACACATTTATTATATATAAGAATGACAGCACATGTATTTGTTGGCCTAGAAACCCATCTAAGATTTACTCATTAGGAGTAAATCTTGGATAGTCCCCAGTTTGGGACTATTTTTGAATATCTAATCTCACTTAGGATGTTTTAACCATTAATTATATGTAAGACCTTAAACCCTAAAGTTTTAACCATAAACCCTAATCTTTTAACCCTAGACCCTAATCTTGTTCTAATATATACTTGTTTTCTCTTTGATCATAGAATGGATAGATCATGGATGTCCATTCCAAATCGCTGCACCCTCGAGTTTATTTCTGGTCTTGACCAGTTTATTAGATTTGTTGAGGAACATAGGAAACAACCTGGAGATAGGTTCTACTGTCCATGTAGGCATTGCGGTAACAACTTGAAAGTTAGCACTGGTGATGAAATCAAAAGTCATGTCATGTGAAAAGGGATTGTACAAGGCTATACAGAATGGCACTGGCATGGAGGGATTTCAAACCTGAAATTAGTTGATGTCGATAGCAGTGCTTGTGTGGAAGAAGAAATTGCCTTCGATGACGTAGATGTGAACGAACCAGTTCCAGTAGACATCGTTGATGCGATGCTGTATAGTTGTGGGGTAGAGCACACTGATCCACCTCCCATGTTTATAAACATTGTGCATAATGCTGAGATACCATTATACATAGGTTGTAAGTTTACGAAACTTAGCGCTGTGTTGAGATTGTATAAACTGAAAGCTAACAATCGATGGAGCGACAAAAGCTTCACGTCATTGTTGTCTTTGTTGAAAGAAATTCTTCCTGAAGGAAATGAGCTCCCAATCTCAACATACCGGTTAAAGAAATTGTTGTGCCCAATGGGAATGGAGGCCAAGAAGATACAAGCATGCCCGAATGATTGTGTATTATTTCAAAAGGACTATTTGGATTTTATAGATGGTCCGAAATGTGGTGCGTCAAGGTATAAATTGACGACTTCGGGGGAGTCCAAAACTGGTTCTCCTGCCAAGGTGAAGTGGTATCTACCTATAATACCACGGTTTCAATGCTTTTTTTCCAATCCTATATATGCAAAGAATTTGAGGTGGCATGCAGATGTTAAGAAAAATAATGATGGGATCCTACGACATGCGTCTGATTCCCCACAGTGGAAGAAGATTGATTTATTGTACCCTGAATTCGGTGAAGAAGACAGGAATCTAAGACTTGGGCTTTGTATAGATGGGATGAAACCGTACGGGACATTGAGAAGCCAACATAGCACTTGGCCAGTTATGCTTGTTATATACAATCTTCCTCCCTGGTTGTGTATGAAAAATAAGTATGTTATGGTGTCGCCTTTGATATCGGGCCCTAAACAACCTGGAAATGATATCGACGTTTATCTTGAACCTATGATTGATGACTTGATGAAGCTTTGGGGTGAAGGTGTGATGACCTATGATGCTTCACGAAGAGAGACATTTTGTTTGCGCGCTATGTTGTTTTGCACTGTGAATGACTTTCCAGCTTATGGGAATTTGTCTAGATATAGTGTCAAAGGATCTAAAGTGTGTCCTATATGTGAAGAGAACACTGATTCAATATGACTAAAACACGGAGGCAAGATTGTATATCTTGGTCATCGAAGGTTTCTTCTAAAATTTCATCCGTATCGTAGGTTGCGCAAAGCATTCAATGGACGGACTGAGGAACAAAGTGCACCTAAACCTATATTAGGGGAGGATGTTTATGAAAGAGTAAAAGACATCGTTAATGAATTTGGTAAGAGATCACAATGTATGGCCACACGGAGTGACAAGTCTTTATTCTAGAAGAAGTCAATATTTTGGGATCTTCCTTATTGGAGTTCTTTGACAGTCAGGCATTGTATCGATGTCATGCATGTTGAAAAAAATGTATGTGATAGCGTCATCGGTACTTTGTTGAATATACCAGGTAAGACTAAAGATGGTATAAAATCCAGAATGGACCTACGTGAAATGGGAATAAGGAAAAATTAATAGAAGTAGTTAGTAGCGATCAGAGAACATACTTACCTCCCGCTTGTTACACGTTGTCTAGAAAGGAGAAGAAAGCTTTTTGTGAATGCTTGGTAAATGTTAAGGTGCCACAGGGTTACTCATCCAACATCCATACATTAGTATCAATGAAAGATCTGAAGTTGATAGATCTTAAATCTCATGATTGTCACACTCTAATGCAACAAATATTGCCTGTGGCAATTCGATCTATATTTCCGAAGCATGTACAGTTTGCAATCACCAGACTTTGTTTCTTTTTCAACAGTCTGTGCAACAAAGTTATTGACCCTGATACTCTCAACAAATTGCAAAGAGAAGTGGTTATTACCCTATGTCAGCTTGAGATGTATTTTCCTCCTTCGTTCTTTAATATCATGGTACATCTTGTTGTCCACTTGACTAGGGAAGTGAAAATGTTGGGACCAGTTTTCTTGCATTGGATGTATCCCATTGAACTATACATGAGCATTTTTAAAGGTGATGGTCGAAACCGTTATCAGCCTTAAGGGAGTATTATTGAGGGCTATGTGGTGAGAGAGGTTATGGATTTTTGCAATGACTTTCTGAGTGCTAATGACGCTCTTGTGAATGACAAGAATATTGAGGAGCATTTTTGCAAAGGAATTTTGGGATCACGGGTGATAGTAATCAGTCGTGATTAGTTGGAGCAAGGTCACTTGTATATTTTATACAACATCGATGAAGTGAGTGTTTATATCGAGGAACATACCAATTTCATCAAGAGATAATATCCTCGATCCAATTCAATGTGGCTTTCTAGAGAGCATAACAAGACATTTATTAAGTGGTTTGAAGATAAAGTCTTACATCAACTATCTCAAACACCAGATTATCTTACGGAAACCATCAAATGCCTCACCTTTAAACCAAAATTGAATGTTATGTCTTATGAAGGGTTTGACATAAATGGATTCTCGTATTACACAAAGCGTCAAGATGATAAGAGTGTCGTCCAAAATAGTGGGGTCACCCTTCAACCGTCTTCATTGTTTTTTGCAAGTGCAAAGGATAAGAGTCCATGTGAAGCTAAAATGTCATATTACGGTGTCATTGAAGACATATGTGAGTTTGACTATGTATATTTCAGAATTCCACTCTATAAATGTAATTGGGTTGACAACAAAAAAGGAGTTATAGTGGATGAATTGGGTTTCACATTAGTGAACTTTGAAAAGATTGGCGAGAAGGGTGAACCATTCATATTGGCATCACAGGTGAAACAAGTATTTTATATCGATGATCCTGCAAATGATAAATGGTCGGTTGTTCTTCATGGTAAAAGACAGTTCATTGAAGATCCTATAGATGAAGAAGAGTACTATGATAAGTATGATGACTCCAGTCCATTCTCAGTTGGGTTGCCAAAACCACCAAACATTGAAGCTGGGGATCACAATGACTTGTATGTTCACGGGGATCACAATGAAGGATTGTGAATTGATAAAAGATCACAATATTAGAGGCATGAATGTTTATATTTTTTATATGTTTTATTTTTATTAATGTGAACTTTACAATGTGAATGTGGACTTTACAATGCAAATAACTTTACAATGTGAATTACTTTAGAATGTGAATGTGAACTTTACAATGTGAATGTGAAATTTACAATGTGTATTACTTTACAATGTGAATGTGAACTTTACAATTAGTGTTACTTTACAATGTGAAATTTATAATTTGAATGTGAACTTTCGGATGGCTGAGCATTCCCATGATAATCGTGCTGATGATCACCATGAGGGTGAGGACATGCTTGCTCTGCCTAACAATGTATGTTTTAAGAATATATCCCTGAGGTTTCTATCTATATTTTCATTTATAATTATATTATGTAAGTGTGTTTTTCCACAAATTTTAGGTTGGTGATGTGCCCCCTGAAGAAATTACAACACTTGATGAGAAGCAAAAGAAAATTGAGAAAGTGAGGGGCATCACAATGATGAACAAGTTAATACAGCAAAGGGGCAATGGACCCAAATTGGCTGTGGATTTTGATCATGCAAGAAATCCATATGGAGTGAACTACAACTCATTTATTTCATATCTTAGGGTTCTTACTCGCAGCCATTGCTGTCCTATCCTAGAATCCTGGCATAAAGTTCCTAAGGGGAAGAAAGACCACATATGAAAGGAACTATGCGTGAGTTATTATTATTTGTAATTCTATTTGTGTAGATTACTAATTTGCAATTCTATTTAGGATACTAGTTAATAGCAATTCTATTTAATTTGCAAAGCATATTTGATTTGGATGAAAAGTTGCATCGTAAATGTGTGATGCAACATTGTGGGATGGTCCTAAGGAACTATAGGACCAATCTCACCTGAGATTACATACCCGATGCTGATATGAGGTTCTTGATTGATTTCCAATTCTAGACATTGATCACTATTTCACTAACTCTACACTAATAATTTTTGTTTGTATTCTCTTTAAAAAAATAAATTTAGGCAGAAGGAAGCCACAAAGCAATGGAACTACCTGGACCCCAAAGACTGGGAGGCGTTTGTTACCCAAAGAAAAATAGATGAATTCAAGGTATTAAGCGCCACTCCCAATTTATGTATTCACCTATTCAAGATTAACCTTTAGTGTTACTAACCAAATAAATGTGCTAACTAACTAGGCCCTCAGTGAGGCGCAAAGAGCAAGGTGTGCACTGAATGTGCACGACCACACAGTGGGTCCAAGAGGATATGCAAGCGTTCACCAAAGCCTATAGGTTGTGTCTACTCAGCCTACTGCTACTCAGGAGACTGCAGAGTCCTCTACTACTGCTCCCGCACCTCTGACTCACCATGCTATGTGGATAGCTGGGAGGCAAAACAAGAAGGGAGACATATCGAAGCCCGCAACTGCTGAGGTAGCTACAAAAATGGTAAAAATCAACTCTTAGAGCAATCGATCAATATTGATTATTGTTATGTTTAATTACTTACTAATTTTTGTTGATGGTGATTAGCGGGAGCTGTAGGAGCAGAGGAAGGAAGGCAAGTTCATCCCTCAGGGCACAAGGGATGAACTGACAGTTGCTCTGGGTAACCCAGAGCATCCTGGACGTGTTAGGGGTGTAGGCACTGGTGTGGGCTTCAAAGCATTCTTTGGGCCATCCTAGCGCAAATTTGTTCCAAATGTGGGACTTTTACAAGATGAGGTAACCTATTCTCTTATTTTAGAATGTTATTGTGAAAGTGAATTCAATAATCAGAAGCTAGCATTTCTTTTATCCATGTATAGGTAGATTCATTAATTAATAGGAAAGTTGAGGAAGTACTTGATCAGAGACTCCATGAAGCAATTAGAAAGTGGATGGCATCTCAGACTGCCACTCAGACAGTACCTGTAGCGGGCCACTCTTCTCCTACTGCTCGTACTGTAGAGGTTGGGAGTAATCATATAGACCCACCACTTAGCACGTCCTCTGTAAGGATTTTTATGACATAATAGCTAGTTTGTTCCAGATGATATGTTTGTTTATATATGCATATAAGACGTCCTCTTTATATAAATTTGTAGGGGTTGAAGCCATGCCGACTAAAAAGTCAAGAATATATCATTGTAGAGGCGTCGGCTTACCCACCCCTTAAAGGGTGCATGTTTCATGGGTATCCAATACCAGATGGTGTGGTACATGTGAGCCTGATACATGTACTCCCTAACTGGATGGATCTTACACTGCCTCATGTACACCCAAATGCTGAAACACTTGGTGAGGCAGTAGGAGGAATGATATTGTGGCCTGAAGCAGATGTCCTTTATATTGATATTATATGATAAATGTCCATTACTTTAATTTGTTAGTGTGTATATATGAGTCAATTGATCCGAAATTATATATACAGGTCAAAAAGACGAGACCAGCTACATCTCGGCCTCCACCTCATCGACTACCAAGTTAGCTTCCAAGGGACCTACACGCCTCGATAGGTCCTAATTGTAGGGGTGTGATCGTATGAATCGGCGAACATGATACAAATTGCCCTATAATTGTTACTATTCCGGAGGATGCTGCAGGTAAATCATACAATAATAATCTATTTATACATGTTTACATATGTATTAATGCATGCGGAATACAAGTTCTACATACATACATATTAATGCATATGTATTAATGCAGGTCAATCATATGAAAACAAGATATTTATACAAGATATTTTGGGGTTATTTAGTTATGAATGGCTGAACACATCTATGATAGAGTTGTGGATATGGTGAGATCTTGTTTATACTTCTATATACCTTGTTTTATATATAGTGATATAGTTTCTTATATATTAATGCATACGTAATACATGTTTTGTAGCCACTTACACAAGATATGTACATATTTTGGGTTTTCCCATGTGGGATTTGTGGTTCCATATTTGATTAGTCTTGTAGATACAGACCCTTCTTCAGTTACTTTATACTGTTGTGATGCTTTTCAATATTTTGGTAAAAATAATAAGACGGTGATAATAGCTCCATTCAATGTCGAGTAAGTTTACTTTGCTTATAATTTGGCCTTAAGCAAATTACATTTTTATTGTGGATTTTGAGTTACTAATTTTCTACTTTCTTACCTGTAGTGGTAGGCATTGGGAGTTACTAGTTATTGTCCCCAAGATGTTCACTGTCTATTATCTAGATCATGCGAGGAATGAGTTGGATACATTATATGGACATGCAATTAAAAGGCCATCATTCTCGTGAGAAATATTTCACGTTTTTATATCTGTTAACATCTGTTACTACATTACTATTTAATTATGCAATTTAATAGGTTACATTAACATATGTAGGGCTTTACAAGAGTACAAAAAAGTTGGAGGAAAGGTCCCCAGGAAAAAGAATATATCACTAATTTGGGATAATGTGAAAGTAATTTCCCGATTCTAATGTATATATTATTTATGTGAACTGTGCTTATCTGTATTTTTGAATATTTTGTATGTTTCAATTTATAGTGTGCTATACAAGACAATGGCTAGGCATGTGCCTACAGTGTGATGCTATTTATGGACCTAATCATCAAACATGTCGTAATGGAAATCAATAAGATACAACAGGTATTATACATAGTCTCATTAGATAATATGAAATATATCAATCTTATTATATATGATTAATTATATATACGTCATTCTCTTTGCATGTCTTTAAAACTGCTGACTTCAGCACAGGTGGAAAGTGTTTCGATGTACATGCTCCCTATATGAGAGATGAATTAGATGTTGTAAGAGAAGAATGGGCAAAAGCCCTACAAAGAGTGGGAATTTTTAGATATAATTTTATTGACAATGATGACAATGATGAATAAAGAATAACTTTGTTCGCATAATTATTTTTGTGTGAATGTGAATGAATTTTTATGAATTGTCATATGTGTGTGAAGATGATCAATACATAAATGTTTCTACATGTGTCTGAATGTGAAAAGAGATGAAATGAATGGAATTGCAGAATGATACTAGTTTCTACATGTGTGTGATGAAAAAATAATATGAATTAAATGTTCTTATACATGTATGTGAATCAGATATATATAATATTGTCCATCTTGTTAATTTTACAGGTTTGTGGCCTATTGTTGGCTGATATCAATGGATGTCATAAACTTGCAGTTCAGAACTAAACTGTAGGTTCTCATCCTACTGACCATCCATACAGCAGGCCTGCAAACTGATAAGAAAAAATAATCAAAACATAGGCGTCGGTTATTTGATCAAAACTGACACCAAAGACATACAGTAGCAGTTTTTGACATAAAACTGACGTCTATGTGACCAAGTACCACGGTCGTGCTGGGAAGCATGGCCGTGGTGGAAGGAAGGAGATATGGTGTCGGTTATTAGCACAAAACCGACATCGATTCAGATGATATGGCATCGGTTATATTTAAAAATTGACGCCCATAGGCCCTTGCTAGCGTGTTTTTTGGTGGCGGGAAGCATTGTGACGTCGGTTATTTGAACAAAACTGACACCTAAGACATACGACGGAGGTTTTTGACCTAAAACCGACGTCTATGTGATCAGGTACCATGGCCGTGCTGGGAAGCACGGCCGTGGTGGCAGAGAAGGGATATGATGATATGGCGTTAGTTATATTTAAAAACTAACGCACATAGGCCCTTTGCTAGCGTTGGCGGGAAGCATTTTGACATCGGTTGTTTTAATAACTGATGTCTATAACAATTCTATAGTGTCGGTTTTAGTAAACAACCGACGCCTATAGTCCTTTTGCTGGCGCGTTTTCGGAAATTTATGAAAAATGTCCAAAAATGATTCAAAAGGATGGGAAATTTATGAAAAATGTCCAAATGGACTAGAAGACAAAGAAAAACTCAAAAGTGGGTAAATTGTAGGAAAGACCCTGGATTTTAGTATGTTACATCACTCCACCCCTTAAAGAGGATTTCAACCCCGAAATCATAGCAAGAGGGAAGAGAGGGTGAGTGAGTAACATCCCAACCTTAAACAACTAGGTGGGTATTAAAAGCTCTACACATAAGCCAAGTCTTACTAAGGTTTCCACAAAACCTATAAACTTTTATCCAACATGACATAATCAATATTTTTTGTCTTATTAGCATAATCACCATCATGAAGAGGCATCATATTTATTATACCATCACTTGTGCCACATTTTATTCAAAACAATTACATCTCAACATTATATCATGTGTATTTCCCTCATCAAGGGTTTTCAGCACAATTAGGGTTTACTAAGCCATTTCAACATTAATTAATGTATTAGGTCAAAATCCTTAATAACATGAATTAATTTTCCATTATCCTCTTAAAACTATCATGTAGAATTATCACAAATTATTTTGTAGAAAAAGTTAATATTATCCAACAAGTTATTAAGCATATAATAATTCCAAATAATGTTCATATTGTACATTTTCATGTCATCTTTCATACTCATATTAATGACATCATTAATCATTTTCGTCCATTACACTAGATATAAATTATACATATTTTAAATCACATTAGGCATTTATGAATATTTATGTGAATCCAATTATTCATTATCATGTTTGAGTCATTATATTCATTTTAGTGAATATGATGTAACACATTAAATATTAATGAATTAATTCATATATCAAGTTATGATGAGGTGTGCATTAGAGAACAAGGTGATATACCTTACATATATTGATAACTTTATGACTATAATCACCTTGTTCTCTAATGAACACCTTAGACAATTCACCCAAAGTTATATCTATCAAGTTGTATTAGTTTAAGTCTTCCTCTACCTAGATCCTATGCTTATATAAAGTTGTACTCCCATTTGGGAAATTTTTATAATGTACTCTTTATACATTTTAAATAAAGTCAAGTTTTATTTCTTCCACTGCCACACATTTGATGTATTTGTTTATCATGTTTAATAGTAGAGACTATGTCTTTACAGCATGGTATCAGAGCCTCAAGGTAGTCAGATTCTTGACTAATTGAAATTGTCTCCTAGATAGAACCTCTCTCCGCATACATCTTCTTTAGAAGGTTTTCACCTCAGAGTTGACCAACATTGAATTAGAGTTATAATTTCATAATTACAAATTAAATCTATCTACTTTGGGTGAATTGTCTATTGAGAATCTACTAGAGCAATAAGTTGAAGTGATGGTGTCTAGAAAAGGTCAGAGCTTGGGGGCTGGCAAAATTTTCCTCCATGCCACTAGCTTGGTTTACGGGGACTCCCATGCTCATATGACCTGGCCTGGCCTGATATGATACAGACAACTCGAAATAGTCTATCTTTGGGAATGTTGCCTAATTGTTGAATACCTTAGGAAAACCATAAGTGATGATTTGATCTCTTACAAAAAAATCATCCTTAAATACCTTATACTCCAATTTTTAGGGTTTAGTGTACCCTATGTTACACCCTGAAGCTTGGTTAGTAAATCCTTTTAGTGTTGAATTTTATGTACCCTTTTACCCTTATCTTAGTTTGACTTAGTTGACCCTTTTAAGGGGTGGAGTGAGGGTAATGGTGTTAGTACCCTATTTGGTTTTACAAATCTAATTTCGAGGACGAAATCCCTTTTTAGGGGGATGGAATCCCAATTAAAATCAAAATCAAATACCTTTAGAGTTAGAAACCCTATCTATGTGGACATATGTACATAATAACTTATGTGAACAAGAATTTACCAAGCACATTATACTTGTAATTCAATTTGTTTGTTTATACACACGTGAATATGTAGTAAGTCATATAGAGATAGTTCATATGCTTGAACCGTCACATATTATTGATGCACATAATAATGAGTTACTCATTACCAATTGTGAATATACATAACGTTGACTATGCCACCCTAATGGTAAAATGTGTATGGATAATGCACCCTAAGGATGCTTTAACATGTAATGATCATGCTGACCTAAATCCTAATATGTAATCATCTAGCTTTGACAACATATACATATATATCCTTAATGCCTTTCATGATACATTAGTGACATTAGGTGTCATCATCACATAATATACCTTGATACATATACCTTAGACAATCCACCCAAAGTTGATAGATTTTATTTGTAATTATGAAATTATAACTCTAATTCAATGTTGGTCAACTCTGAGGTGAAAACCTTATAAAGAATATGTATGAGGAGAGAGGTTCTATCTAGGAGACAATTTGAATTAGTCAAGAATCCGACTACCTTGAGGCTCTGATACCATGTTGTAAAGACATAGTCTCTACTATTAAACATGATTAACAAATACATCAAATGTGTGGCAGTGGAAGAAATAAAACTTGACTTTATTCAAAATGTATAAAGAGTACATTATAAAAATTTCCCAAATGGGAGTACAACTTTATACAAGCATAGGATCTAGGTAGAGGAAGACTTAAACTAATACAACTTGTCTCCACAAACAACATAACAAAAGTTTATGCAACTAGTCCAAGCTATCTAGATGTGCAAGATCTCCTTAGCCTTAGGTAGGTTCACCAAGCTTCCATGCGCACTCTTATCCTAATCTGGGTGGTTGGGATCACCCAGCAAGAGATAGATAAAAATGTATGTGTCAATAAAGGCAAATGAAAATTATAAAGCTAAAACATTGAATAATAAATGATCCACTATACTGAGTGATTTCAAGAGTAAGAGGCAAATGAACAAATAAGAATTTGAAGACTGCCATAGATCCACATCAACCATAATCACATTGCATGAATATATTATGACACAAAATCATCTCAATTTAGGGTGAGGCACCTACCGGACCTCACCATCTAAAATGGCAGGGGGACTAAAACCCCAGTGCCTGGAAGGAGGACTAAAACCCCAGTGCCTATGGTAGGGGGACTAAAACCCCAGTGCCTATGGCGGGGGGACTAAAACCCCAGTGCCCTATGGGTGTTTTGTACTCATGTACACTACATTGTCATTTGGCCAATAAATATATCATGCATAAATAAGTCACTTGGCAGCATTGAGAGATATAAATAAAATTGCATCATAGAAAATGGGAACAATTTCCAACAAGCATTCCAATTAAGCAAGCCAACATTGGCATTTCAAGCATTAAGCAAGTATTTCCAATAAGAAGCCAACATAGGCATTAGAAGAGTTACATAATGAAAAGAGTCAAGTAAAGACATTAGAAGGATTCCAAGTCTAGCAAAGTAGTATGGTGGGGTTGGATGAAACCCAACTGAAGGATTAGGATTGTTTGCACATAGATTTCACAATCATACATTCCACATATATAATAGGAATCACATACATAGGATTCAGATACCAAAATAGGATCCACATACCTTATTTTGATTCATTACCATTACTTTCACCAATCATATTGTTTTCACTTCCATTTTTCCCTAGTTATAAACATTACACATGTATTAGTATATATTAAGGCATAAAGCATAGGAAAACCCCTAATTTGGAACTTACTTTCAAAACCACGATTTAGGGTTCAAAACCTAGTCTAATCGATTAATCACATTCTCTTGATTAAGAAAACATATTTTATTTCCCAATTTGGAGTTAAAATAGATTATTTACACATTTTAGATCATTTAAGGTTATTAAAGTGATAGTTAGGATAAACTTCGAAAAAGCATTTGGAAATAGGACCAAGTTATTCCTAATATTATTCTAATCGATAAAACATATTTATTTACCAAAAACAGAGTTAAAACACTTTAATTATCATTTTATACCATTTTATACATTTAAATTGAGGTTTGAATTAGTTATCAGAGTTGGGATGGAAAATAGGACTCAAAAACAGGAAATTCAGATTCTACATAATATTAGCTTTCCAACGAGTATTTATTTGCATTTTTCTGATAAACGAGTGATTTCCTATGAATTAAACAAGATTAACCAATCAGAAATTAGATAATTGCCATGTGGGCCAAAGACCAAAAGGGCAGCGAATAAAAAAGGGTGAACTGAAGAGCACAGAGGGACAAAATTGTAAAAAACCACTCGGCCTCCTTCTACCTTTGGCCAACGACATGGCGTCGAGGTCCCAACTTGCGAAGTTGGGAAAATCCACAATTCTCAACCAAATTAAGCGTATAGGTACTCGAAACATAGGGAATTGAACGAGGAATGTACGTACGGGTTCCATTTCGCTTATGGTCGCTCCTAGATCTTGGGAATTGAATGAGGAATTGAACGAGGAAACAACTACACAATCTTGGGATCAGTTGGGGTTTGCGGCGGCTTTCGGTGGTCTCTTCGGGCAAAATAGTTGGAGGCAAAGCTTTCTTGGGGTCTGACGGAGGTAGGAAGGGTGGTATTTATAGGTGAGGTGGTGTGTGGAAGCGAGGAGGTAGAGGAGTGGAGAAGTCACGATCAGTGCATGGTGGTGTTCGGATTACAGTCCATGAGAGAGGATGAGCCACGGCTCATTCGATTCGTCGAAGCAAAATGAAGCCAACGCAAGTAAAATCTTTCAAAATGATGATGTGTAGAGGGAGAACCGAGTCGATGAGTCAAGGTGTCACTGTTGTGTAACGGCCGGAGGTTGAAGATGGTCTTTCGGCTGTTGGATGCTGGCTTGGACCAAATACGAGCTGTCAGATCTTGGACCATCGTGGTCCGACGCGCGTGACATCTATTAAAGGTTGAACTATGGTTTAAATGTGCATGTAACATTGATATCTTAATAATATAATGTCACACTTTATTAGGAAATTGATTAATGCATTTGGGAGGTCAATCGAACTCCAAATGACTTGCTAATGATGTCTAGTTTCATGCTATATAATTATATTTGTGTTTCACCCAACCTTTGGCCGTCAATAATTATGTTGATTATTAAAGCATATATTAATATGATTTTTGGGCAAATAATTATAATTATATATATATATATTATAAGGAACCCTTGGTTCCCAAATCTGAGATATGGAGTCCAAGAGTCATCCACTCACTTATTACATGCATTTTCAAGTTTAATTATCCCATATTAAGAGTGAGATATGAAGGTGGGTCATTATTCACCATTTTAATTTACACTTGCATATTAATTCACTTCTTAACCATTAATATTTATTCTTGATCTCCAACATTATTCATTAGTCAACTAATTCGTGGTTTAGTGGAGTTTTGCATAATTACCCTATCAAGTATTATTACCCCATAAGATGAGAGATAGAGGGAGGTGGGTTATTATTCTCCATATTAACTCTACACTTACATAATTATTCATTTCTCATCCATTAATCATTAAACTTGTACTTTAACATTATCCATTGGTCAATTCTTATTTGTGCAACTATTATTTCACTTTTGGTGAACATTAGCATCATTTCCCTTACTAATCATATTAATTGTGGTAGTTGTGCAAACACCCCTTCATTATCATAAATGGGAGAAAATGGAATTTCACCATCATTAATGCTCAGATTGCACATAGAGTCCAAAAATGATTCAAAAGGATGGGAAATTTATGAAAAATGTCCAAATGGACTAGAAGGCAAAGAAAAGCTCAAAAGTGGGTAAATTGTAGGAAAGACCCTGGATTTTAGTATGTTATAGAGGTAACCTTAAGAGGTCACTTATAAGAGCTTGATGAGCTAATTGTAAGAGCACTTAATAGGAGCATGAATCCATAGACACATGTGTGATCATCTCTAAGGGGTACGAGGATATGTTTCCATAGAGATAATTGATATGGGACCAGACTGAGTTAGGCATGTCACCATGATTCCTATGAAGGGATGTAAGTTTAACCATAAGTGCCTAGAGAGATGATGGAGATTCGGGTGAGGATTCAAGATTGAGAAATGCTATGATAAAATCATAACTCAATACTAAGGTCAAAGAGGGATAAGATTGATGGGAGTAGGAGTTCTCTGTTCCCTAGGTGCACAAGACCATAGGGTCAGGAGGTAACAACTACCTTTTCCCGAGGACCATGGGTTAGGAGGTTGACCCCCTTCATGATTTCATGGGGCATAAGGGGTAAATGTGAGAGGCACTCCCTAGATGCATAAGGGTAAGATCACCCCAAAAGTACTGATACCCTAGAGACCTTGAAGAAATGACTATGGATTGTACATAGGAGTGATGATAAGACCCAAAGGTGATGGAAAAAGTCTTCCCATGGGTGTAGACATAGAATGGAGATGTTCATGGTGTGGAGTTATGAGATGTATGTTTGAACTTAGATTGGAAAGTGTATTGGTGATGTACAATGCACCATATCTACTCCTAGAATAGGATGAACTCTATATTTGGAATGCAACCAAATGCTTATTTCATCTTGTTATGGGTGTGAAAGATAGGACACAATGCATGCCATATACTAAGGATAAAGGTGATATGATGGGAAACCTTTCTATGATGATTGGGGATGGAAGAGGAATCAAACATTTTTTAGAGTATTTTGGATAGATGGTGTCAAAGCATAAATGAGCTAAGGTAATCATTATATGAGGACAAACTTGTCAAGAGAAGTTTGGATTTTAAGAGTTAAAGTTTGGTTTTGGTAACCAAAATGATGGATGCAAGAGCTTAAAGTTTACCTAACTCGGATAGACTTAAACTTGAGACAAAGATGATGGGAGGAACATATGAAAGAGTATGTCTTCACGATAACCTAGTATACAATGAAGTTTATATGGTAACAGATGCTCTTAGTCAGGATACATCTCAGGTTTACAACTATTTTTTAAGCCAATGCAGAGACTGGAATAGGTTGCAAGTTGGACCCTGCAACCAATGTAAAAGTTAGACTTGTGTGGCTAACATCCAGATACAACCATACCGGTAGGCGGGGTTGGTAACTTCCCAGTTAGTCAGATCAGAGCTTGATGAGATGAAATGTTTGTTAGAGAAACCTCATATGTACCTCACAGGAGAAGTAGGTTGAGAAATCCATTACTAGAGTGTCTTAGGGTTTCGAAGGAATCACCCTGTAAGAGTCATATCATGCAAGAAGCTCATGATTCTAAGTACACCGCACACCCTGGTACTACAAAGATGGTTAAGTTTTGCAATAGTGTCTAGAATGGACAAGGATATAGAGACATATGCAGCCAAATATCATGCATGCCAATGGGTGAAGGTTGAACACAAGTAACTGATGCGATGATTTTGAGTCGCATTTATAGACCTTTTTTATATGTATTTTGTGCTTTTATTAGTCATTTTTATGGTTAATGTTGCATAATTCACCTATTTTGGTCTTTTCCATCATTTTATGTCAAATCCCCTTAGTTTTATCATTTTGAGCATTAATCATCACTTTATTATAATTCGTGTGGATTTATTCGATCTTGTCTTGGAATTTCAGGAAAAACAAGTATCTGCTTCCGTCGATACCATCGACAAGGCCACAGGTTTCCAGCCGAAAGGAGCAGCAAAGAGTCGATACCATCGACACCCAAGTCGATGGCATCGAGATCCCTTCAGGTTATTGGCGAGGAAGTGGTCGATAGTATCGACACCCAAGTCGATACCATCGACACATTGAGGCTACAGCGTCACTAAACGACAAAACCGACGCTACAGGGTAGTCGATACCATCGACCCAAGTCGATGGTATCGATATGGCTACAGGCACTCGGACGAAAAGATAAGAAGGTTGTCGCTACTACATTGGGTCGATACCATCGACCCGCGTCGATGGTATCGACACCGACAGATATGCGTTGGATTCGGATTGATTTCAATCGGATGGCTGGAGTTAATTGACAACCTAATTAGGGACTTATACCTAATGACGTCCGTCCAGACGAAATTATCATCGAATTGGCCATTGCACAAGTGCCGAGGAGGGAGAGAAAGGAGAACGGAGGCCAGAAGTTCATACTTGTCGATCTGGACGCTGTCGAAGACGGATTTCACCACCGAGAGGTGGGAAAGCTCATGTTCTACGCAAAGGATCAACCGGTTCTCCTCCATTCAGGGGTTTTCCCATTTAATTCACGTTTTTCATATGATTTCCCCTATTTCTACCATGTATTTGTGCGAGATGAACATGTGGGGCTAATCCCCTCCATCTTTAGGAGCGGGAGTAGCCCGGGAATGCATTGTATGATAGTTTTATATTAATAATTCATATTTTCTCTCTTAAATCCGTGGTATGATTTCATTTTCTCCATATATTGTTATGCTTGATCACCATAATAATAACCTAATGCCCTTAATCACTTTGACAGAAGGGTTAACGGTTGAAAAGAGATGAAACCTACATTAATCGATAAATCCCTTGACAAAGGAGGTGTAAAATTAATGGTGGAAACTGAGAGATCGTTCATAATGCACTTAGTTTAGGGAATAGATTACTACGACGGTGGAATCAACCTACACCTAAGTAGTGAATTGCACCACGACAGTGGGTAATTCTATTTTCAGGCCACTACCAGGATAGAGAGAGAAGATTGAGGAACTATATGAAACCTAATACAATGATAACCCGCGGTGAAACCACAATCCTAAAGATACTCTTTTGAATTGATTAAATTAACATTTAATCGATTGGTTGCTTTGTTTTATTTTTACTTTCTTTTAATTTTGACAACATTCCCCAATTTGTTATTCGGCTTAGCTGATCGCAAATAGTTAGTAGGAGTCTCCAATAATTCAGCGTATCCCTGTGTTCGACTCGGGCCTCACAAAGGCCTGTACTACTCGACGCGTATACTTGTGTTTTAGCGCGTAGTAAAATACACGTCCAGTTTTTGGCGCCGTTGCTGGGGATACGGCGGAATTGTTTGCACTTCGAGTGCTACGAGCGGCCACTCTAGGCCACAAATTTCTTTTTAATTTTCATTCAACTTCAAATATTTTTACATTGCACTATAATTGTTATACTCGTCTAAGCATAGTACTGAACTCGAATTTTCTTATTTCAGGTACTGTGTATGGTGCATACACGTAGTACAGACTACGACAATCGCACACCCAAGGTTCCATTTCCGGGACCTGAGGATGAGGAGCATTCTGAGCACGAGTACCAAGAAGAGATAGATTCTGAATCTGAACCAGAATACATGGCCGAGCCACAGACCATATGGGAGAAGATCAAAGCTTCTTCCTCATCAACTTCAAAGGGGCCTATAAAAAAGCAGGAGATCAACATACCGACATATGAGATCGATCCAACGTTGATTAATTTGGTAAAATCAAATGCGTTTCATGGGCTGAAGAATGAGGATCCTATTGCACACATCAGCCAGTTCGTTGAAAACTGTGACATGGTAAAGATAGACAGGTTTCCACAAGATGCTTTGTACCTCAAGCTGTTCCCAAGTTCCTTGGCAGGAGCAGCAAGAGAGTGGCTACATAATCTAGACGATGAGTTCGTTGAGTCTTGGGACCATATGGTGGAAGTCTTCTTTGAGAGGTTCTTCCCTCCTGAGAAGACTAACGACATGATCCGAAAGATTCACAATTTCACCCAACAGGCGGGTGAAACATATTCTGAGACCTGGGAGTGATTTTAGGTTATGTTGAGGAGATGTCCGCATCACGGGCTGGACAAAGAGACACAGGTGAAAATCTTCTATTTTTCTCTCTCCGAGCATGATAGGAGTAATCTAGATTCAGCCCGGTCGGGATTTTTTCTGAATAACACTGACACTAGATGTTGGGAGATACTCAAGAACATGGCGAGAAAGCAGTCCTGGGGAGAAAGAGAGAGGCCCAGTTGAGCAAGCACGAGTCGCCAGTGAATCAAAGGCAATTAGAGAGCTGAATGAGAAGATGGATCTTCTCGCAAAGAAGTTACTGCAAAAAGAAGAAAATGAGTCTGAGGATGAGGCTCAAGTCAAGTACATGAGACAACAACAAGGGTACAGGAACAATGACTACTCATGGAGAAAGGACAAAAAGTTCTCATGGAAGGATCCGAATAATTTTCTGTAGGATCCGGAATCCAAGCCCACACCAGCTGCAAAGGACAAGAGCACGGAGTTGCTCAATCAGGTCATCAAGCAAAATCAAGAGTTAATGAACACATTCGGGCAGCAAATCAAGCAACAAGGTGAATTTATGAATCAATTTGGGCAGACATTGCAAAGCCATGGAGCTCAAATGAGGACCATAGAGACCTCTATGGCGCAGATGGCAGCTGAAATTGCTAGTTTGAAGAAGCCAGCACATCCAGGTTTTCCGGGGAACACCAATGTTCCCGGGGGAAACCAGCAAGCCAAGGCCATTTTACTGAGAAGCGGAAAGAAGGTGTTGAATCCAAGAATGGATGAAACAAGCATACCGCAAGATAAAGTTGAAGGTGAAACCACTACGGAGCAGCCCACACCAGTCACAGGGCAGGTTGAAGACATAGCCGTGGATGGTAATGATGAACAGGTTGCTGAGGAGGAACCATAGAAAATGACGCCTTATGTGCCACCTCATCAAAGGGCACAAGCCGTTCCGGTCCCCTATCTGAATAGTGCAAAGGCAAGGAAGGTAGATGCACAATTCAAGAAATTCTTGGACAGCTTTAGGAAGCTTTCGGTCAATATTCCGTTATTGGAAGCTATTGAGCAAATCCCTTCATACGGGAAGTTTCTAAAAGATGTCATCACCAAGAAGAGGAAGATACTAGATATTGAGGTCGTTGTACTAAAGGAGCAAGTGAGTGCCTTCATTATGGGCACTCTACCGCCAAAGAGACAGGATCCTGGGTGTTTCAACATTTCTTGCTATATCGGGAAGTTTAAATTTGGAGAGGCATTATGTGATTCAGGGGCAAGCATCAATTTGATGCCCCTTTCGACATTTAAAAAGCTGGGATTAAAGGAGTCACGACCGAGCAATATGACTATCCAATTGGCCGACAACTCTGTGGTGAAGCCTTATGGAATCTGCGAAGATGTCTTAGTGAAGGTGGATCGATTTGTCTTTCCGGCTGATTTTGTGGTTATGGAGATGCAGGACGAGCATGGTAATGAGCTGTTACTTGGACGTCCATTCCAAGCTACAGCCGACATGATCTTAGAGATGGGGAGAGGTCGCTTGACCTTAGGCATAGCAGATGACCGCTTTGAGATGGTCATGCCCTCTAGCACTGCGTCTTCGAAAGCAAAAGAACAATGTAATATGGTGAAACACATGGATCACAACATCTCAATCTGCCTTGGAAAACCATTTTTGGACATGGATCATGTGATGAGCAAGATGGATAATGAAAACTTAGTTGTGGATATCATGGAGCAAACTAAGCTTGTCTCTTTGTGTAAAGTTGTTGGATTTCTGAATGATGAGAATGAGGACATTATGCTCTCTTGGGAGGATGATGCGATTGCTATTTCTATTGTTGATGCATATCCGGAATTGCCGCTGGAGGCTTGTTTATTGAATGTTACCTATGATTGGATGCGGAGTAAATCACTCAAGGAGTGCGCTAAAATGCTTCAGATGCTTCCATGCTTCTATGTGAGGTACTATGAAGATTTAGGTGCACTTCCCCCACCGCTGCATTCATCTCTTATCAGCCCGCCAGATTTAGAATTGAAGCCGTTGCCCCCGCATCTCAAGTACGTCTTTCTAGCTGAGAAGGACAAGTTACCGGTGATCGTATCTGCTTACTTGAGTGCGGATGAGGAGGAGCAATTGATGATAGTGCTCAAGAACCACCGTGGAGCTTTTGGGTGGTCTGTTGCAGACATCAAGGGGATCTCCCCTACTCTTTGCCAGCATAAGATTCGGCTCGAAGAGGGAGCCAAGCCTGTTATTCAGCCTCAAAGACGTTTAAATCCGAGCATGATGGAGGTTGTGAAGAAGGAGGTCATCAAACTTCTTGCTGCAGGAATTATCTATGCCATATCAGACTCGACGTGGGTGAGTCCCACACAGGTAGTCCCTAAGAAGGGGGGAATTACTGTCACTAAAAATTTGTTGAATGAACATGTCAACACCCGATTGGTAACCGGGTGGCGAGTTTGTATTGACTACCATCGTCTGAATGCCGCCACACTTAAGGATCATTTTCCCTTACCATTTATTGATCAAATTTTAGAACGTCTTGCCGGTCGGTCGCATTTTTGTTTTCTGGATGGGTATTTGGGGTATAACCAGATCTCGATTGATCCTTTGAATCAAGAGAAGTCTACATTCACATGTCCCTATGGGACTTTTGCTTACCGACGAATGCCGTTTGGTTTATGTAATGCACCGGCGACGTTTCAACGTTGCATGCTCGCCATATTTTCTGACATGGTAGAGCGCTGTCTTGAGGTTTTTATGGATGACTTCTCAGTTTATGGTGCATCATTTGATGAATGTCTCTATAACCTAGACAAGGTGTTGCAGCGTTGTGAGGACACACACTTGGTCCTTAACTGGGAGAAATGTCACATGATGGTGACAGAGGGAATAGTGCTAGGACACAAGGTGTCTAGCAAAGGTCTTGAGGTAGACCCTGTGAAAATTGAGGTGATTTCCAAGTTGCCCCCACCAAATTCTGTAAAAGGGGTGAGAAGCTTTCTGGGACACGTCGGGTTCTATCGGCGATTCATTAAGGATTTTTCTAGAATTGCAAAACCTTTATCCGAACTCTTAGAGAAAGATGCGGTTTTTTATTTCAACGATAAGTGTATTCATGCATTCGATGTTTTGAAAGAAAAATTGATTTCTGCCCCGGTTGTTCAAATGCCGGATTGGACAAAACCTTTCGAATTGATGTGTGACGCTTCGGATTTTGCAGTAGGAGCCGTTTTGGGGCAATGGGTAGATAATAAGCCCGCTGTGATTTTCTATGCTTCCAAAACTCTGAATGATGCTCAATTGAATTATACAACTACTGAAAAAGAATTACTTGCCGTCGTGTTTGCGTTTGAAAAATTTCGGCAGTATTTAGTTGGATCTAAAGTAGTTGTATGGACCGACCATGCTGCGATAAAATACTTGATGGAGAAAAAGGACGCAAAGCCTAGACTCATTAGGTGGATTTTGCTCTTACAAGAATTTGACATTGAAATCAAGGATAAGTCTGGAATTGAGAATGTAGTGGCTGATCATTTGTCTATGTTAGAAAGGATGAATGAAAAAGATTTGCACATACCCATAACCGAGACGTTTCCCGATGAACAACTTTTGAAAATTAATTCTAAAGAACCGTGGTTTGCTGAAATTGTTAATTATTTGGCTTGCGGGATCATCCTGGAAGACTGGTCATATCAAGAGAAAAAGAGATTCTTTCATTCTTTAAGATACTACTTTTGGGATGATCCAATTCTTTTGAAGCAATGCAGGGACGGTATCTTACGCAGGTGTGTGCCTGAGGTGGAGTACGAGAGTGTTCTCCACCATTGCCATGCATCGCCTACGGGAGGACACCATGCCAGTTCGCGAACAACAACTAAGGTGTTGGAAAGCGGCCTTTATTGGCCAACTTTGTTTCGGGATGCCTACGATTATGTAAGGCAATGTGACCCGTGTCAGCGAGCAGGTAACATTTCAAAGCGACAAGAAATGCCCCTGAATGTATTTCAGGAAGTTGAAGTATTTGATTTGTGGGGAATAGACTTCATGGGACCCTTTGTGTCCTCGAACTCCAATTTGTATATCTTGCTAGCTCTTGATTATGTGTCGAAGTGGGTGGAAGCAATCCCCACAAGGACTAATGATTCTACTGTAGTGTGCAGGTTTGTGAAGGAAAATATTTTCTGCATGTTTGGGATACCCCGAATGATAATAAGCGATGGGGGTACACACTTCCGGAATCAGAAATTCTCGACACTATTGAAGAAATATGGGGTCAAGCACAACATTGGCACCCCATATCATCCACAGACTCAAGGGCAAGTGGAGGTCTCAAACCGTGAAATCAAGAAGATTCTAGAGCGAACGGTGGCATCAACAAGGAAGAATTGGAGTGCCCTACTACCGGACGCACTTTGGGCATATAGAACGGATTACAAAACACCTATAGGCACTATGCCTTTTAGGTTGGCATATGGCCGGGCTTGTCACCTTCCGGTGGAATTGGAGCACAAGGCCCATTGGGCGCTTAGAAGGCTAAATTTGAGTTATGATGAAGCTGGGAGAAAGAGGATGTTTGAGTTGAATGAGCTGGATGAGTTACTCATGACGGCATATGAGAATTCCCGAATATACAAGGAGCGCACAAAACTGATCCACGATCGCCATATCGAGCTGCGCACGTTCAAGAAGGGAGATAGTGTTCTGTTGTTTAACTCCCGACTCAAGTTGCATCCCGGGAAGCTGAAGTCCCGGTGGAGTGAACCGTTCGTGGTGGAAGAGGTAAAACTGCACGGTGCGATTCTGGTGCGTGATGGAGATGCCACATTCTTGGTGAATGGACAGAGGCTAAAGCTGTATTTTGGTGAGAATTACAAGAGAAAAGTGAATGAGGTCAAACTCATTACACTTGTGGACGAATGAGACGCTCGGAAGCCGTCTAGCCTAAGATGTTAAATAAGGGCGCTTGTTGGGAGGCAACCCAACCATCGGTACATTAGGATAGTTTAATTATAATCATAGGTTGCTTTAATTTTGTTAAAATTTTAGTGTAAAGAAGATACCTTGATCCGTTTGTTCATTGTGCAGGCTGAGGCATAGTCGATACCATCGACACACTGGTCGATGGTATCGACATAGGTTCAGGTTGACAACTGCAAGGTTCGTTCTGAGTCGATACTATCGACGGTCACGTCGATGGTATCGACACACCTACAGGCAGGTCGCCCAACAACAGTCGATAGTATCGACACATCAGTCGATACCATCGAGATCTCTGGAGAAGTTCAGAGCGATTTGTCTCAGTCAACTCGATACCATCGACGGCCTCGTCGATGGCATCGACATGGTCACAGGTTGAAGTGAAAAAGTGGTGGTGTCGCAATGAATCCAAGTCGATACCATCGACTCCTGTCGATGGTATCGACCATCCATGTCACCGATCCACACAAAGAAATCGACAGCGATCGCGGCGTCCACGTCATCGATCCAGGTGCAGCATTGATACTATCGACCTATGTCGATGGTATCGACACGTCAGCAATCCGGATTTCAAGATCAAGCAATCGTCACCCGTCGATACTCATGAGGGGGCCGGATAGCATCGAGACATGTCGATACCATCGACCCGCATTGATGGTATCGACGGGTCAACAGTGGCGCCGACCAAGTCTATATAAGGAGAAGCAATACGTCATTTGACGTCACACCTTCAGAGTGATCTCCTCCCTTGGCGGCGAGCACTCCCCCGAGCTATCCAAGAGTGAAGAGAACCAACACCGAGCGACGATCTTCCCCGAGCGGAGATTCATATCTCCATTCTTCTCTGAGCTCTCCTTCTAATCCTTGTCTCTTCTCCATCATGGTGCGTACCGCTGGAGCTTCTTCCTCGCGTGCTCATCTGGACGACATTCCCTAGTTCGTGCCACCACCGCCATCATCGGTGGCACGTCCTCGCCTTGTCCACCCTTCTGCGGAGGTGAAGAAGATCTTCGATGAAATCATGAAGCGCAAGATCGAGCCAACCCGGTATGTGGATCCGGAGATGCTCTGTGATCTTGGCTTCAAGGCAACCTTGGACTACGTGCTCAAAGGACAAGCACACCAAATGGGACGTGGCCACGACGAGCTGGAGTGCCACGAGGAAGGTCAACCTTTCTTCGGCGAGTGGCCGACATATAAGGAACTGGTGGCAGAATTCATGGCGTCCCTCGATGTCAATGTCGTGCCAAACGAGATATCCGCCAGCGACCGTGAGTGGGAGAAGGGCCGGGTGTCTTTCCGGCTCTACAACCACGATTACACCATCACTCTGGAGCAGTTCAACGACATCTTCAACTGAAACAGTTCCAAGTACGACTACCGCCGGCCAGATAACCACACCGATTATGCCACCATCTTCGCCGAGTTGGTGACGGTTCCGCATGGGAGGTCGGTGAGCTACCATAACGCCGCGGTAGCCGACTTTGAGCACCCGTTTGCACGGGTCTTGCACAGGATGCTGAGCTCTACCATCTTTGTTCGAAGCGATCTTGCTTTGAGCAAATTCCAGGAGTCTGATCTTTTCTTCCTATACAAGCTCCTGACGAGACAAGAATGCAACTGGGGTGCATTCTTTCTACACCGAGTGTTGGCGGTGAAGAGGAGCACGAGGAGAGCCCTGATTCATTTTGGCGGGCTAGTCACCAGGATAGCCCTTTACTTGGGCTTGAATCTCAATCAGCTGACTCCTCTTACTACGAGAAGCAAGGTCAACTTGCAACATCTTCACCGGGCCACCTAATTCTTCTCCGAGATGGCGTGGCATTTGCACATTGCCACGTGAATCAAGCGTACCAGGAGTGCGCACTGCCGGATCCCGTCTTCAACATTGAGGGTGCACAGCATTTCAGATGGCCAATCATAGCCATCGACTCTGATGAAGAAGAAGGCGGCAACGAAGGTGGCAACGACGACGAGGCGGCGTAAGAGGAGGAAGAGGCATTCACACCTCTTCGAGCACGCGTAGCACCCCGGAAGCGTCCTCGGATGCATCCAGGTGCTTCATCATCTTCTCCGCATCCGCCTCCACCACCGCCGTCCTCGCAACAGAGCGAGGATGTTTATTCTATGCAGGGCATGTACAGCATGCTCCAAGACATTCAGCAGACGCAGCACAGCCACACCGCTGCATATGCTGGTATCCAAGACACCACCGACCGGCTTTTCGTAAACCAACAGGCGATATTCGAGAATGAGCGCCTTCTTTTCGCCAATCAAGAAAGCATACATGATCGGCTGCATAGGATGGAGCAGCAGCAGCAGCCATTCTACGACCACTACTGGAGTCAGGGTTATTTTGGTGGGTATCCACAGCCTCCACCAATGCCCCTGTATGAGCCGAACTTCCAAGGGCAGTTCCCGTCTTGGGACCCCACTTCTCCGCAGCCACCTCCACCTCCACAAGAGTGATCGGGTATCTCTGTTCCACTCTTAAGTTTGTTTTTGACTATGAGGCCATAGTCAGATTCAAGCTTAGGGGGGTAGTTGGAACAACTCTATCTTTTATTGTTTTTAGTTTTTAGCATTGTTATTTGTTTCTTGCATCTTTAGTTTTTGTAGGATCCACGTTCTATCTAGTGTAACTGTGGATGTCGTACAAGTTTGTCATCTGGCTGTTAGTTCATGGGAAATTTAAAAATTTTTGTGTCTTAGATAGCTTGCTTTGGTTGACCTTGGGGAACACATCCTACGAAAATGATTGATTATGTCAACTTTAAAACAACATTTCACACCTGTACTCCTATTGATTCATGAAAAGTGGACAGTAATGGTTGTTTGAGCCTAACCTAACCAAATGGTAATGAGACCTTAATTGGATGTAAGAGAGAGAACCCTTTAAACTACTACACATGTCAGTAAGTAGGGACACATAATATCTTTCTAAGGTTCAGTCATCTAATCTTGTGATCATTCCACTTCATTTTTCCATAATCCACCTAAGAGTTGGAAGTAAAGTGCAGTTTTAATTCCTTCTTGTGTGCATAGCATGTAGATAGGACTTGCATTGATATTTTCCATACTTTTGCATAAAAAGAAAAAAATATAGGGATTCATGCACATTATCTTTAGGTGCATGCCATGTAGTTGCACTCATGATTTTCATGCATAAAGTACATCATGTATCTCAATTTTTCCCCAATGGTGAATTAAACTGTTCCATACCTTCTAAATATTGAAAATAATTTCTGAGCATGAAGAAAATAGCCCAATAAACTTATCTTTAAGCAATTATGGATATGTGGGCTGAAGAAAAAAATTCTAAAAATCTGCAATATATATTAAAAAAAAGAATTTAGAAGAAAGTGAAATAAGAAGGAGAAAGGAACATGATATCACTCGCATTTCAGGAAAATTGAGTACATGATGTAGTTAGACTAGATATCCATCTCATTTTGAGGTGGAAGGTTAGTGCACACATCATTTTCACCCAATTTTAGGCATTAGGGCATTTATAATGTGCATTGGCATCATTTAGGACATTTTTGTATTATGCATGTTGAAACTGTACAATACTTCCAAGTTTTTCCATGAGCCACCCATTTTCATCCACCCGTTGCTCGGATTGGTAGGCCACTGTAAAATTCTACTCACTAATGATTATCAGGAGAACTGCTTCCATTTAGATGGTAGTTAGGGCGAGCAACGTAGTATAGGCGATCACAAGATGCACCAATGCTGAAATCGGCGAATTTTATTTTGTTAACTGCCTTATGTGATAGTGTTCATCGGTTTGGAGGTTAATTTCTTTTATTGATGATTACTGTCGCCTTTAGGGTAATTACCGTTCTGTGGTTAGAGAAGGCCGGTTTGAGAACGTTCAGTGGGAGTCACATGGGATGTTGGGTTGGTGTGTTGTTTTTCAGTTGACATTTGCAATTCTATTCTAAGGATTAGTTGCTCGAGGGCGAGCAATGTTTAAGCTTAGGGGAGTTTGATGCGATGATTTTGAGTCACATTTATAGACCTTTTTGATATGTATTTTGTGCTTTTATTAGTCATTTTTATCGTTAATGTTGCATAATTCACCTATTTTGGTCTTTGCCATCATTTTATGTCAAATCCCCTTAGTTTTATCATTTTGAGCATTAATCATCACTTTATTATAATTCGTGTGGATTTATTCGATCTTGTCTTGGAATTTCAGGAAAAACAAGTATCTGCTTCCGTCGATACCATCGACGGAAGTCGATACCATCGACAAGGCCACAGGTTGCCAGCCGAAAGGAGCAGCAAAGAGTCGATACCATCGACACCCAAGTCGATGGCATCGAGATCCCTTCAGGTTGTTGGCGAGGAAGTGGTCGATAGTATCGACACCCAAGTCGATACCATCGACACATTGAGGCTACAACGTCGCTAAACGACAAAACCGACGCTACAGGGTAGTCGATACCATCGACCCAAGTCGATGGTATCGAGATGGCTACAAGCACTCGGACGAAAAGACAAGAAGGCTGTCGCTACTACATTGGGTCGATACCATCGACCCGCGTCGATGGTATCGACACCGGCAGATATGCGTTGGATTCAGATTGATTTCAATCGGACGGCTGGAGTTAATTGACGACCTAATTAGGGACTTATACCTAATGACGGCCGTCCAGACGAGATTATCATCGAATTGGACATTGCACAAGTGCCGAGGAGGGAGAGAAAGGAGAACGGAGGCCAAAAGTTCATACATGTCGATCCGGACACTGCCGAAGACGGATTTCACCACCAAGAGGCGGGAAAGCTCGTGTTCTACGCAAAGGATCAACCGGTTCTCCTCCGTTCAGGGGTTTTCCCATTTAATTCATGTTTTTCATATGATTTCCCCTATTTCTACCATGTATTTGTGCGAGATGAACATGCGGGGCTAATCCCCTCCATCTTTAGGACCGGGAGTAGCCCGGGAATGCATTGTATGACATTTTTATATTAATAATTCATATTTTCTCTCTTAAATCCGTGGTATGATTTCATTTTCTCCATATATTGTTATGCTTGATCACCATAATAATAACCTAATGCCCTTAATCACTTCGATAGAAGGGTTAACGGTTGAAAAGATATGAAACCTACATTAATCGATAAATCCCTTGACAAAGGAGGTGTAAAATTAATGGTGGAAACTGAGAGATCGTTTGTAATGCACTTAGTTTAGGGAATAGATTACTACGACGGTGGAATCAACCTAAACCTAAGTAGTGAATTGCACCACGACAGTGGGTAATTATGTTTTCAGGCCACTACCAGGATAGAGAGAGAAGATTGAGGAATTATATGAAACCTAATACAATGATAACCCGCGGTGAAACCGCAATCCTAAAGATACTCTTTTGAATTGATTAAATTAACATTTAATCGATTGGTTGCTTTGTTTTATTTTTAATTTCTTTTAATTTTGACAACATTCCCCAATTTGTTATTCGGCTTAGCTGATCGCAAATAGTTAGTAGGAGTCTCCAATAATTCAGCGTATCCCTGTGTTCGACTCGGGCCTCACAAAGGCCTGTACTACTCGACGCGTATACTTGCGTTTTAGCGCGTAGTAAAATACACGTCAGTAACCCAGTGGATTCCTATAGATGGTTGGGAGTTCCCAAGTATAATGGGAGTAGATCACCATGGACCTTGTGGTGAGTATCCCCTGTACCAAAAGAGGTCAAGATGCAATATGAGTTATGGTATATTGTCTCACCAAATTCAGCATGTTTCCTTAGAGACAACTACAACTATGATAGATCTAGTTGATATATATGTTTTTGAAAGATAGTTCGACTGCATAGTGATCCAAGTTCAAATATTCTTGAGCATGGACTTTAGTTCACTTCCATGTGGTGGAAGTGGGTACATGAAGAACTCATTATTAGATTGGAGCATATCACCCCTGACTAATGGACAGTCAAGAGAGTATGATTCAGACTTTAGAAGCTCTTATGGTAGCCTATGTGCTTATACGGGGTGAATTGCGGGAGTAGTATATGCCCTAGTTGAGTTTGTTTGTTATAACAGCTACAAGAGCCAGTATTGGGATGTATGAATCTCTTTATGGGAGGTTGTTCCTATCACCACTTCACTAGGGTGATGTTGGTGAGAGGACCTTATGAAGGTCAAAGAAACCACAGTGTATACAGATGAAGTCACTTGGATGGAGAATGACTGTAGAAAGCCCAGGATCGATAGGAGTCACGTACCAATGTAAAGCATACTGACTTGCAATTCATTGTGGGTGAGCATGTATTTTTTAGAATCTGACCACTTTGAGTTATAGCTAATATTAGAGGAAAGTTGAGTCCCTGATACATGGGTCTGTTTGAGATTTTGGAATGGATTGGTGAAGCTTCTTTTGTTTAGCCTTACCCCTCAGGATAATATGAGGTATGATGTGTTCCAAGTGTCCGATCTAGAGCACTATGTGAGGTACCTAAGCCATGTGCTGAGCATTGAACCTATTGAACTCCAAGGGAGGCTAACTTACCCTGAGACACCTATGAGGGTATGAGATACCAAGGTGAGAGAGAGCTTGGGAGTAAAGAATAGAGATAATAATAGTTCTATGGAAGCACCATGGAGAGGATGAAGCAACATGGGAGCTGATGATGGACATGGAAAAGTCTTATCCTTCATTGTTTGTATGTTTGGTAAAATTTTAAGGGTAAGATTCCTATAAGAGGGGAAGGATGTTACAACCCCAATTTTTGTCTTATATGGTTTGAAATGCAATTTCTCCAATAAAATGTACGATTATAAAAATTTTATGATTTATGTGTAATGAATGTATTTCTTTGATAATTTTAAATATCTGATTTTGTGGACCCTATTGAGTTAGTGAGTCCAAGATGATAAAAAGAGGAAGAAGGCTGAAGGAAATCAAATAATGCATAAATAGGAAAAGAAATTCAGATAATGATGAAAGTATGAGAAATATGCGAAACGATGTATGATTGATCATCATGGATGTGATTTTGAATTCACAAGGTGTCTAATGGTAAAAGGAATCCAAAAAAAGGAAATAAAAGTGAAAGAGAGAGAAAATATGAATAAAATATGCCTTATTAAGAGGTAACCTTCATATGAGGAAAAGTCCCTCATACTTTCAAATTCGAGTCTCATACTTGGTAGACAAGTAGTCTGATTCATTACAGATTTTTCTCTAAAATTTGGGACCAAATAGATAAGCGGTTTAGGAGATATTATTTTTTTAAGAATTCCTAAAGTGAGAGGGATACTCGAGAAAAGTATTAAATGTAACGATTTACATTTGATTTGGGAATCTTGGGCCCGGCCCATGATGATGTCATGTGAAATATTGGTCATTTGATTAGGAATCTAATGGTGGAGAACTTTTCTCCTATCCGTAGAAGGGAGGAAGAGGGAGTTGAGTTTTACCAATCGATCTCTTCATGATCCAAATTATATCTGAATTAGGAAACAATTTCAATAGATTTAGGGGATCAATATGATTTGATCTACCCTAAGTTTCTTGGAGTTTCATTGCCTCTAGAACTTTTACCAAAATCAGGGTGCAAGGGCTTCTCATCCACAGGGATGTGCAAGTATAAATATGAGGCCTTGCACCTCTTCTCAGATGGATTTTTTCACCTGTGGCTTTGGCTGAGTGCCACGAGCGAGTTGGCACCCTCATTTCCAATGGATATCACATTTTCTGCCCTATTGTCACAAGGACCTTACCAAAATCTTAGGGGAGCCATCCTCCCATCTCAGTCTACCTTTGGGGTAATTGAAGCCATAGTTGGCTTTGGAGGAGGCTAGAGGAGGTGTTTGTGCAATCGTGTTCTCTTCAGATGCTTCATAGCCTAAAGTCAACCATAGGGTTGACTGTGATTGGGTGTTGCTTCGCAAAGCATGTGTTTACGAGGTTGAAGATGTAATAGAAGGAAAATACCTCCTTGCCCCCAATGCTTGTGAAAGGAAATAGGGTTAAAAGATCCTATTCGTCTCCTTCTGTGTGGCTTTGCCCGCATGGAGCAAGTTGTTGCATGGCCTAGCCCTGTTTGCCGAGCCAAGCTTGCATCGAAAAGCAGTGGAAAATAAAAAGGAACTGAAATGCTGACGTGGCGGTACATCATTGGCCCAAAGGTAATTATCTTGGAAAATTCATAATTGGTAACTCATATGGAAATAAGTTATATATGAAAGTTGATCAAAAATATGTAGATTGCAATAAAAATATAATTGAAGCTTGAATTTTTTCGCAATCCAAAACGTATATAAAGTTGTCACCTTTGATGTATTTATGAATAACAAACCCTAATTTTGATATTAATGAGATTGAGTAAAGTGCTACGGATGATTTAAGTTGATATTAACCTTTTATTAATAAAAAGGATGTTTAAGATCTAAAAAGATGATCTTTGTGCTTAATTGGTCTAATTTAGGGTTTCATGTGTATAAAGTGCATTAATGAGCTTAGAATCCCTAATCTAGGTGATTATGACTTTTAATGATGTATGTTTTAAAAACACATGTATAAGATAGAGTTAGAATGATCCTAAGCCTAATTTGGTAATAAAGGGGCTTTTGTTTTGATAATTGAGTAATTAGGGTTTTGTATATAGAAAAGTTGTTTTAGGGTTTGTTGACCTAAAAAGGTATAGTTTGTGAAATAGATCTAAGAAACCCTAAGGAGACCCTAATTCAATCTAGTAACCCTAGAAGGGATTCCCAAGTCAATAAAAGAGTTTATGATGAGTTTGTAGTAATTAGGTCATGCATGCTTTTCAAGATTCAGTTGTGCTTGTGTTATTGGCTTGATTGGTTGATTAAGTTATTTGATTGGATTGGAATTTGCTTGTTCTTTGAGATCTCCAAATCAGGTTTGTGGTTATTTCATGGTTACTCGCTTTAGTTTCACGATGATTTCTGAGGATTCATTGATTGCATGAAAATAACTGCTTGGATGACTTTATTTTCTACAATATATAAAGTGACTATGATTATCACAATGTAATTATATATGACTTGCCCGAACCTACATACCATCTCTGGATGTAAGATTTATGAGGACCAAGCCCTGGAGGGAAGGTCAAAGGTGGTCAAGCCCAAGAGGGAAGACCACAAGGCACCTGGAGAGGTGACCCATAACATACCAAGTTCAGGATGGAGAAGGTAGCCTAAAGTCCCTTGCAAGGACTAAAACCTAAGAGTGGGTATCCTAGAGGATGAGTAAAAGTGGTTGGGAAGTCATATTGAAAATGTAATCTTGAATTGTTAACAACTATTTGATGTGATTAGGTTGTTAGAATATATGTTCAAAAGTTTGGTTGCCACCTACACCAGTATATTCATTATACTGACCGATATTTTGTTTGTCAGCATTTTAGGAATATCTAACAGTGGACAAACAGTAAAGTTATATTTGAAGAACAAATCTAATTAAAGAAAGGAGGATTTAGTTAGATATAATTCTACATTGGGTAAATCTCCAACTCTAATTTTCGAAAGGTATGTGAAAAGTAAAAAATTTATCCTACTTCAAGCTTAGTATTTAGTAGAATTTATTAATTATTTTTTATTACTTCAAAATCATTGATCATGTTTTGGGATAGCGGCTCTTGCTTCTTAGTCTTCCTTAATTGGGGGTTACCGGGAGGTGGGGTTGTTACATTCTCACTTCTATTAAATGATCCAAAGTACAAGTAGAGAAGGAAGGAGGGAGATAGAGATCATCGACACCTATGTTAGGTGTTCTCTTCTTCCTTTTTAGCTAGACCATCTCCCTCCATTTAGAGGATGACAACAACCACTCCTCCGATCTATGATCATCTTATCCATCATAACCATGATTTTTTATATTACGAGGAGTGAGTAGTCTCTCTCAGTGGGGTGCGGGGATTAGCCCCACTGCACGTGCTTGCATGATCATATTTTTACATTTTATGGATTTTATATAACTCTTATTTTCAATGTTAATTTTTAATGCATGTATCGTGGTCTGATATCCTACTTTGTATCTATTATATTTCTATATTGTGAGAGCCTTAATGCTTAGGAACTAGATATTAATCAACTTGTTTGATTCCTGGAGGGGAACTACCAATGGAATATCTCCAGAGTAGTAGATACTTGACCTGTGAGTAACGAAACATCAAACTCATGGAGATATCTACACAATTTCTCATGCCTAATAGGTAGATCTTGATTTTTTTCATCTAAATGGTTTGATCTGGCCTAGATATGTTATGCATGTGTTTTTGTGTAGTGGTGGTGAAACCCTATTCCACCCCATTCACTTCCATCACCAAACTAAATTCATTTTTAATCTCATTCTTTTACTTTCCTTGCATTTAGTTTAACTAAAATCAAATCAACTATTAGTCTTAAAAATTATTCTTAGTTCGTATGAATATGACTAGCAAGGTTCTTTAAAATGTTGTCTCTTGGGATTTGGTTCTTAAAAATATTGTGTAAGATTTGCCCACTTGTGGGTGGTACCATTGCATGTCATTTTTGTAAAAACTTATAGATTTCAGCTCTAAGTGAATTTGTTAGTGCAGTAAAAGCAACTGGTGCCATGCCAAGGAGAATAGAACCATCTAATTAAATCTAATTCTACTAAGACTAGTCTAGGATTTTATGTTCACTATTGATACTATTGCATATTCACTTGAATTTGGACTGTCTATGCTCTTCTGACTCAAGAAAGATTTTTCCCTCTTAGGTACCACAGATGTGTGCATGCAACACTCCAGTAGAATTGGTCTTGCATCAACCTTTGATACATTGATAGAACAGACCTTTTGTCATCAAAGAAAAGAGAATAAAGATTTAATGGCTAAATAGGAGGTCACACACAAGGTGAACCTCACCATTGTAGCATAGAGAATGAGACTTATACAAGAAGCCTGAGCTGCGATTGAATAAGAATTTTTTGTTACACAAGTTGTTGTGTAAAAAGCCAACGGACAGAAGGGATTAGTGAATTCTCTATCCCTAAGGTCTTGTTTGGTTTGTGACCTAATCCATTTTATGCCCCGTCATTTTGCACCACCTCATCTTTTTCCAATATGCATTGGCTGAAAATATTGTTTTGTTGGTTATCCATAAATGACACTATTTTGGGGTTTTGTTATCCCCAAATCTAGACCAATCGGTCATGGTTCAAGTGAGACTGCAAATCCCAGTTTGGATTACTCCCTCTTAGCCCTGATTTTCCTCCCTCTCACCGCCGACTACACAGCTCTCACCACCAAATTTACTCCATCTCTCTTCCTATGTGCAGACCAGCTACTACGAGCATGACTCCCTCACCCCTACCTGAGGAAGATGATAGCCAACTATAGGGAGTGCCTACTATAGCTAGTGGTGGAACAAGCTATGTTTCTAGTTGTGGAATCAACAATGAAGTCATGTGGTTTGTCTCGCTATTGATATGCAAGCCCTATCTTCCGAGACTTCACTCACCAACTCTGTGACCACCACCTGCATCATGAGGCAAACAACTACTACCAGGTGCTGAATGGAAAGGTAACGCCTACTATCCATCGTTCATTATCACCCTTCCCTTAGAGGATAAATGTTAGTGGAACTCCTATCCCTATAGTTGCACTTTGTGCTCCACCTCCTCATAGATGTAGTGACTTCAAATTATTCCTTGGGAGAGCTCTCGTGACTGCATAGGTAGGACAACTTTCCCACTATGTTTGTTGTTGTTTCATTGTATCTTCTAATCATTGAATCATATTAACTGTATTCTTTTTTTTGTTCTATTCTTTTACATACTTGATCTGGACGATTACTATAAAATTTGGATATATTTCTACAATCCCAGGTATTCCCTCCCACTATTTTCCCTAGATTAGTTACTCATTCTATGAAACGACTACATTTTTTGTGTACGATACCATGTGAAATTATTGTTGATATAGTTAAATGTGCTGAGATAGTGATTTTTTGAGACCATGTATGTTTGGTTTTGATATGTAAAATATTTCTATATGATGATTTTCTTCCTCTTAGTTGTCTTTTCATGAGGACTTATGTAACTAAATCATACACATAGAGGACTAAGGTTATAATGATTGTATCGATTACATATATTTCTACCCAAAAATAGATGTCAGTAAGAAAATATGATCTAGTATATGAACAGTTTTCTAATTAATGTAAAATATATAACCTAGTCAACTGAAGTATACAAATAGTATAAAAATAGTTGTATACAAATTGTGTCGATCTAGTATACAAATAATTGTCCAAATAGTTGTATACAAATAGTATACAAACATTGAAGTATATTGAGAAAGATAATAATGATTATGGTCCTTAATACCCTACTAAAGTCTAAAATTAATGTGAAGTTTATTAAAAAAACTTATAAAAGTGTCTTTTTGTATATTTTTGGAACCTCATTTACCGATGTTATCACATATATGTTTATGCATCCAACTATGCATCAACAGAAATGTATATATTAAATAATAGTATGATTTCATATATTTGTGAATTCGCCATAAATTTATATAGATTTGCCTACATGTGTATATGAAATATACCATGTATATTAACAGAAAATGTGATAAAACTAAGTGATGTGAACATGTTCCTACTTTACTGACAACTTGATTATCTATCAAATCCAATCTTATGTCCATTATTTTTCTCTAATGTAATAAATTTGGGTATCACCAAGTCTAATTATTTCAAAGTAATATAATATGTGCAAGCTTGTATGATGCACATGTTTCTTTCCACACATTTATATATTCAAACTAAGTCACTATTGAATGATATGAAATAGGAAATTTTGGGAAACACATATAAAATGAGAAAACATGTTAAAGACATGATTGCTTTGGAGTCAAATATTATTATATTATGTATATAGTTAATGATAAAATACCCATCTATCTTTCCATGAAAATGGTTGTATTTCCTATATGTATGCATTTCCTCTTTCTAGGAGTTTGGGCTAATGCATGTTGATGGGGTAGACTCTACATAGAATCTTTCACAAAATGATGCACGACATAACCAAAATCGTCATTGAACCAAACCAAAATGAATAAAATTCACTTTAATATATGTTCCATCAAATGGTGCACAAAATCATTCTTTCTTTATATTCTCTATTATATAGGGAGTCAGATGTTTCTTACACTATCTTTGTAAAATAGAAATATATTTTAGATAATCATGATCACAAGATGTATTAGTAGCAAAATTCTTCTAAATATGTCATGGGTAATGAATTTTAAACATAATAAGACATAATGTATCCAATATGAAGATTGTTTGATTATGAAATAGTAAATAAGACACCTTTCTACAAGCATCTGATAGCATGAATTCTATTGTGCATTTTTTTTGTTTTAATTTGATAAATTATGTCTGAATCATCAGTCAAACATGAATGTTGTCATCAATTAATGTCAATATAAGCTAATTATGGGGTCATGTACCCCAAAGGTCCTCCATCTAGAGTCTAGAGTGAGACTCTTCATTTCTTCATCTTGCTCAAAAAGGGGGTACGAGACTCCCTTATCAATATTTATAACTTGTACAATTTGCATCTCCATTCATTGACCTTGAAAGTATCCTTGAAGTTATACATCTCCATAGGGAATGAAATTTAGAACAAGGAAAGGTCCCGACCACTTAGGTCGTAACTTTCTTAAAAAAAGTTTCAACACATAATTAAAGAATAGAACTTGGTCTCCCTCTAAAAACTCCTTTCTTTTGATCTTCTTGTCATGTCATGTCTTTAATCTCTCTTTGTATCTTTTCACATTTCCATAGGCCTCAAGATGAATTTCATCGAATTCTTGGAGTTTCAACAATCTTTTCTCTCCATTTTTTCTCATATCAAAAGTTAGGAACTTGATTTTCCACAAAGATTTGTGCTCTAGCTCCAGGGGAAGATGGCAATAATTACCATAAATAAGCATGAATGAAGTTGTATCAATGTTGATCTTCTAGACTTTCCAATATGCCCACAATGCATCCTCCAATGTCAATGTCTAGTCTTTCCTTGAGTTGGAAATCATCTTCTCTAGTATCCCTTTCAATTGTCAGTTTGAGACTTTGAGTAGCCATGACTGCTTCAAGATGATATGGAGTTGAGATTTTATGTTTTACTCCATATTTTCTCAATATATTATTGAATTGCTTCTTAGTAAAGCGGGTACCTCCATCTGAAATTAGAGCTCTTGAAACACTAAAATGAGGAAATATTATCTTCTAGAATTGTTTGACCACAAACTTGGTATCAAAAACTTGGGTAGTATTGTCCTATACCCATTTTTCCACATAATTAAAGGAAACAAGAATGTATGGGTATCTGGATGATGGCGGGAATGAGCCCATGTAATCAACTCCCCAAACGTCAAAGCTTTTAATCTCAAAAATAGACTTGAGAGGCATTTTAACTCTTTTTGAGATTCCTCCTATTCTTTGTCATCCATCACAAGACTTCACAAATGCATGAACATCTAGGAATAAAATAGAACAATAAAAGAGTGCATCAAGAAAGTTTATGTTATTTCTAGTCCTGAAAAAATGTTCCATACAAGGAAAGGAATGACACTCAACCATAGTTCCTGGGATTTTTTCATCGGGAATACATCTCCTAATTAGACCTTTTAATCATGTTCTTTAACAACACTGGATCATCCCAATAGTATAACTTCACATTATGGAGAAATCTCTTCTTATGCTGATAGGTGAGATCTAAAGGAATTTGTCAGGTTGCAAGAAAGTTTTCAAAATTTGCAAACCAAGATATGTGGAAGGAACCCCTAGAGTATAACTTCTCAATAGGAAAGGAATCATCAGTAGGAAGAGAATCTTGTACTGCTATGTTGAGACAAGAAAGGTGATTAGGTAAGTTGTTCTTTGTCCCTTTCTTGTTTTTGATCTCTAGATCAAATTCTTACAGTAACAAAATCCAACAAATAAATTTGATGTTTTGCGTCCTTTTTGTTCAAGAGGTGCATAACTGATGCATTTTCTATGTATACCACTACATTGGAACCTATGAGATATTTTCATAACATTTTAAAAGCATACACTATTGCAAGCATCTTCTTCTCAGAAGTTGCATAATTGATTTGAGCTTCCTCTAAAACAAATTGTAATGTAGATGGAATGGAGTTTGTTGTATCGCCTTTATCCTAACACTACCTGACTGCATAATCATTGGTATCACACATGATTTCAAGTGGTTTTCCTCAATAGGGATGTTGAATAACATGAGTTCATATAAGAGCATCTTTCAACTTTTGAAAAGCTTCCTACAAATATTCATTGAATATGAAGTTGACATCCTTTGCTAGCAGGGAACATAGTGGCTTTGCAATTTTAGAAAAATCCATTAGGAACCATCTATAGAATCATCCATGTCCCAGGAAACTTCAGACATCTTTCACAATTTTCAGTGTGGACATCTTCTTAGTAGCTTCCACTTTTTCTCTATTCACTTCAATTCCTCTATCTGACATCACGTGGCCAAGTAAAAATTCAGATTGTACCATAAAATGGCACTTCTCCCAGTTTAAAACAAGGATAACTTTCTTGCAACATTACAAAACATTTGAGATTTATCAGTCAATCATCAAAGGAATCACCATACAGATAGAAATCATCCATAAATATTCAATGATTTGTTCAATGAAATAAAAAAAAATAGTCCATCATGCATCTATAAAATGTAGTGGGTATATTACATAATCTAAAAGGCATTATCCTATAGGCATTCATCCCATAGGTGCTTGTGAATGTAGTTTTATCTTGATTTGATGGGTAAATAAGAATAATGAAAAATCAAGAATATATGTCTAGGTAGTTGAAGTATGAATGATCTTCTAGTCTCTCAAGAATGAGGTCTATGAAAGGAAAAGCAAAATGTTCTTTTCTTGTATCCTTATTTAATCTCATGTAATAAATACACATTTATCCACCTAGTGACTACACATGTTTGGATCAATTTGTCATTGTATCCTTTTATTATAGTGGTTTCCCCATTCTTAGGTACAACATGAATGAAACTAACCAAGGGGCTTTAACTAATTTGCTAAATTATTCCAACATCTCTTAATTTAAAATTTTCTTTCTTTACCGCCACCAACATATTTTGATTTAAACTTATAGATGGTTCAATAAGTGGGTTGGCATCATCTTCTAAAGCAATCTGATGCATACGAATAGAAGGTTTGATACCTTCTAAGTCATCAATAGAATATCCAATTACATCTTTAAAAATGTGAACTTCTTTTAGATTTTTTTCTTCTTGTTCTTGATTCAGTTCAGAATTTATTATGATAAGAGAAGTAGATTTTAGGTCCAGAAATGCATACCAAATCATAGTGGTAGGGGTTAAATTTTACCTTTTCGTGTGTGTTGCAATGTCATTTGTCTCCTTCTCTTATGATGTTTCTTCAAAACTTTAGATTCAAGTGGTTGTAGAAAATGTTTCATGAGGATCCGTCCTGGGGTCTTCTTCATCTTCAAATCATCAAAAACTGGTTTGGAGAAATTCTTGTCATCTTCTAGCAAGGAGTCAATGGTATCAATCAAATTAAGATACTTGGTCATACTTGGCACTTTTATTGCATTGTAGACAGATACTTCTATGGATTCATACCCAACTCTGAGAGTTAGCTTCCCCTATTTAACATCTACAAGGGATACTTTAATCCAAAGGAATGGTCTCCCAAAAAGAATGTGATTTGCAGGGTCCTCGTGCATATCAAGAAGTAGAAAATCACAAGAAATGTAAAATGTTTCTATATTCACAAAAACATCTTCAATTATTCCTCTTGGATATTTTATAAACAAAACAGCTAGTTATATTTCCATATAGGTGGATTTCAGTTCTCCCAATGAAGTTTTTTTCATAAAGAAAAAGGAATTAAGAAAATGCTAGCACCATGATCTATAAGTCATTTTTCATACGTTGAATATCCAATTTTGCAAGGAAGAGTAAATGCACCAAGATCATATATTCTTTGGTAACCTATTTTGAATGATGCAACTAATTCTTTCATATATAATTATCATTTCTATGTGATCAAGCCTCCTTTTCTTTGTTCGAGTGCATTTGAGGAATTTAGCACATAAATGAATTTCAGTAATAACCTTGACTAAGGGGAGGTTGACATAAAGCTTATTCAAAATATGTGTACATTGAAACTTTATGTCATCCTTCTTATTAGCAAACATGTAAGGAAAAGAGGCATTAGTCTTTCTAGAAGAATCACCTTGTAGAAAACTTCTTGTAGATTTTTTATTTATTTATAGTTATATCACTTTCATTGGTGTTATAAACTTCTTCAGATTTCCTCTTTGATGGTGGGGAGGATCCTCCTATTATAGCTCCAATTTTCAAAGTCATATACATGCAAGTAATCCCTTAGATTCATCTGCATCTGACTCGGCAAACAATCAGAAGGTGATTTTTTATTTGAAAGGGCTTGTTGAGAAATATGGTTCTCTAAGATTCTCATATGTGTACCAATCCCATCCTCCTTAGAAGATAGTTGTTGATGTATACTTTATGAACTATCCCTATTTGTGGAACTCATCATTTTTCTTTAGTAGAGATGAAACAAAATTTTCTAGGAGGGACTCCAAGTTGAACTTTGGTTGTGGTTGTTACTGATTGAAATTTTTGTTTGCATATTGTTATTGAGAGTGGGTGCATTATTTTCCATGGGTTTCGTATTCATAATATGTAGTTTTTTTGTTGAGGATTTTGGGTATTGTTGTTGTGGTAGGAAAATCATGATGATTTGTCCAACCAGGGATGTAGGTCTGGAATATGGATAGAAGGGTTGTTTGATCCCATAATTTCCTATCACATTATGATGTTCCATAGTTACCTCTGATGGAATCAAATAAGAATGTCTTGAAGTAAAGGAATGTCCAAGAACTTCATTTGCTTCATAGACTAGGTTTGACTGTATGAGCAGGTTGAATCCTTATCTTCTCAAACATTTGAGACCAAGGTGTGTTGGTTTTACAATCAAATTTACTGCATCAGCAACATGTATGCTAGCATGCTTCCTAGAAGAAATGAAGTAGCGGAAGAAGGTTGGTTTTTCTTTTCAATGCTCCTTTGGCAATGATTAATTTCCATGTCTTGTATGATATCATAAGATTATCTGTAGGATTTGTTCATCAAACCTCCATTTGCAGCTACATCTATGGACATCCTTGTATTATAAAATAAGTCATTATTAAAAGTTTGAAGAAGTGGCCAATTGTTGAGACCATGGTATGGGTAAAGATGTAGTAGGTCTATGAACCTACCCCATGTGTCATACATAGTCTTTCTAGCCCTTTGAGAAAATTTAGTGAACTAGCTCCTCAATTGAGTGGTCTTTCTTGTTCGACAGTATTTGGTTCTGTAAACCTTGAGAAGCTCCTCTCAGTTGTTAATAGAGTTTCTTGGTAAAGAAGAGAGACCTGACTTGACCATATCTCACAAGGTGAAATTTTAAATAAGGCAAATCCCATCAGTAGGAACGTTGTCAAACATGAAAGTGTATAGATATTGCATAAGTTCATCAATATGCAGTTTGGGATGATCCATAGGAGTCCCCCCCAAGGTGGTTTTGTAGTATTATGTGTATAATTATTGAGCTAGAAAATTTGTTTGCCTCATGTGTGGATTGTTGATAGAACCAACTTATATTTATTTCTTTTGGAATGAAAAATTCTTTGACATGATGGTCATCTTCTATTACTTCTTGACATTTAGGTGAATATGGAGGTAAAGAAGGCGATGATGTTTGTGAGTCCTCTAGATCTGAATGGTTTTCACACCTCCTTGATCTACAACCACTGTTGAAAGTGGGTTCAATTTTTGAGTGTAGAAATATGGATTGTTCAAGATCTCACATGTAGTCCTGCAAATGCACAAGGTGAATGAGATACACAAATAAAATGGAAGGTATGATAGATGGTAAAGATGATGATGAAATGATGGTGGAAATGACTAGTGAAGGTGTGATCGAGTATCACTTACAGTACTTCTTACTCTAGCAAAAATATTGATGTTCCCCAACAACAACGCAAAAAACTTGTTAGGTGCACACAAATATTAAAATTTATAAATCAAACACTACCCCACAAGTATACATGTGTGTATTATAATGATCTCGTCCAAGGAGTAGGGTTATGTTAAACTCAAGAGTAGTGAATTTCAAAATATATATTAGTTCAGTGAATGTTATTTGTTATTTTGCAAGTAACTAAACTAATTAGATGTGAAGGCACTAAAACAAGGATCACTAGATTCAAAGGTTACAATTATATTTAAAGGTTTTTAGAATATGGTTTCACTTCCATATTATAACATGAGTACAATGAAAATCAACCATATTAGAAATAACACCAAGGAGGTTAATGTACATCACCCTTCTCGGTGGTGTATAATAGTCTTAATTTTGTATAGCACTCGCGTTCAAATACATAGATTCAAACTACAAGCATTCATTCTCCAACACTTCCTAGACACTCTAGTGGTCAAGGTAGTGCAGCTAAGGTAAGATCTTCTTACCCTTATGCATGTCTTCCCAGATCATACAAGGAGCACAACTCATACATACAAAGTGGTCAACCAAGCATATAAGAAGAAATAAACATCGATGTGGCTTTGAACAATGATAAAAATAGCATTATTAAATTTATGTTCCACAAAGTTATGACACTGGAGTTACCTCCCATGACTAAGAATAGAGGGTCTACTCATCCATGTCTAGTAAACACATGTACATGTAGAAGAATATAGGGTAGAATATAGTAAGAGAGAGAAGTGGACAAAAATATTTTAAGAAATAGTAGAATGGAAGAAAAATTCTTGATTTAAGTCCTTGCTACTGCACTTTCTCCAGCAACATTCTCTTCTAAGTGGATGGAGAGGATAATTGAGAACTGCACTACAATTATTGAAGAAGAATTAGGGAAGTAGATGGTTCTCTCTTGAGTTACTGCTCAGTATTCTCCAAAATCACCTCCCACTCCTTTGCGATCTACTATATTATCTTGTGACAGAAGATTCATGGTAATGTTCCCAAGTTGGTTTGGTTCATATTTAAAAGTGTGGAGCAATTTTATTATGATTTGAAAAGAAACTACTTTTTGGTTTTAGGGGAGACAGAGAAGGCAGCGGAAACAAAAATAATTCTTCTCCCAAACCCAGAATTACGTCAACATCTATACAATACGAAGGATGGTTTGTAGAGACATACCTTGTCTCGAGGCTTGCTCGGCAACATCACCTCGTGGCTTGAGTGGTATTCACCTCTGGTCTTGGACGGTGTCTGTGTAGCTCCTAGTCTCATAGGGACTGTTAGGATTGACAGTTGTCCTCCGAGTGGTAGAAGTCTCCCGCCTCTGAAGTAGTCCACACAGATCACCTGGAACTCCGATCTCCTTGTCCCACAAGGAATCAGAAGGAGTCACACCCTCCTTTTGGCATACTAGTCACTGACACACTCTCCTGCAACCAGTTGCCTTTCTATAGTTTTCTTTCCCTTGTTATGCCTCCCTTATCGGATAGCACTTGCTCGGGCTGTCTCGGTTACCACAACCAGAGAGAACGACAACTTTACAGAGCAACTGATGTTCTGAGTTGTTGTTCGAGAATCCCCCACTACCCCTATATATATAGGATGGTCATGGGACAGGTTTCTCTACCCCGGGTAATGTGGGATTAAAGTAGGAGTAGAAGGGTTCAGAATTTCCACAAAACAACCAATTACGTCATCTGGACCGATCGGTTCACACCTTGAAATGATCATTTCGGGCCATGAGCTGATCGTTTGGGACCTAAGCTGATTGTTTGATGCTCTAAGTCGATCAGCTCATGCCTGAGCCGATCAGTTTGTGGTCCTAGTCCAACTCAAATTGACTTTCATATTTGTTTCTGATTAATCAAATGTTAATTCTCGTCCAAATCGAATATGTACAAGTGAAACAAATTGTATTTCCAAAATAGTCTTTTGACTTTCCAAACGATCTTGGTTGGTCACATGAATCGAACGGTTCAACAATTGAGTTGATCGTCTCATTGATACATGAGTCGATCGTCTCACCAGTTGAGATGATCGGTTCACCAACCCGATTCGATCGGTTCATCCCATGAGCCGATCAGTTGGGGCAACAGACTGTGCAAAACCATTCAATTGTAGTTTCAATCAATCTGATACTCTAATCAATTAGTCCAACACCTTGAACACTATGATATTGAGCTATCAATTGATTGAGTGTTCAATTGAACTACTAAGCTCCTTTAGTAATCAATCTAAACATCATTTGTGGATAAACTCCTCTTCCAAGTTAAATCATGTGTGTGACCCTAAAGGTCCATTTCACGTTGGCAGTGAAAGTTCATAACACTTATGACTTCACAAGCAAAGAGTGGTGCCTAGTCGCACATCAGTGGTACCCAAGTGAAAAGGAAAGTTGGAGAACAACTTTCAATCCTACAATCCGTGAATAGTGTTACAGTGAATGTATAATCCCTTTATCACTGATATCCCGAATGAACTCAAGGCATGGAACAGTCATCCTGTCAACGTTCATTCACTTTCTTGATCTCAGAGTAGATTGCAGGAGATATGTATGACATCAATATCACATACTGATTCACACATGCGTGCACGCCTATCTCAATCCTACTCATCAAGTGGCCATGGATATCAAACTCCCTCAGGAGGGATAAATACCATATCTATCACTCACACCTCAAAATCCCCATGTGATAAAGCCACCCAATCATCACCTTTATAACAACCCATGTTTTAGGATTGTGTTTGATGATGTCAAAGTGTACCCAATGACATGTGTTGAGTGTAGTGATTTCAGTTCAAAAAATCACATTCACCACCATCACTATGAGAACTGATTGTGACTATCATGTCATAGTTCCATGTGTCAAACTCACGGTGGGTCTGCCCGGTATACTTGTTCTCTAACAAGTACCTATGTGTTTGGTTTAATATCTTCATATCATGACTAACGAGATTTTGTCATCAACCAACACCACAATCTAGTCTTGTGTCTCATTTTTGTCTATATACCTTCCACAATGACATCCGACTAGGGACATAATAAGAATGTACAAACTCTTAGCATCTGTATGATCTCATCGTTTAGGTCCTCAACCTAAAAGCATACATCATTCAGTACTGTCATTCTCTAGACATTCAATTTGTTCTATCATTATCTCATATGACTGAACCAGAAAGAATTGGAAGCTTGCCTTTGATGTTTATCAAATCAATCTTAATGTATCCCACCAATCATCCCATGATTGGATCTCAGGGCATACATACCAACAGACTCCCACTTGCACTGTGAGCCAATCACCCTTGAATCATATTCATAGTGATCTTCAAACATGTCCCACATGTTCTATGCTCTAGTGATTATGCAGTGAGTTATGGCAACACCTTGCCAAAGTCGGTATTAACTGCATGTCTCTCATCTCTTCGACGTACGTCATACGTATGAGATGGAGTTGTCGTAATATGTGATCTAGTATTCCTTTGCTAACCTTCAGCCACATTGCATGACCAAGCGCTCCTAACTTGTCATCAATGACCGGAATAACTATAAGTTCATCTCTATGAACTCCTAGATCCATATAGTATCCACTCCTGTTCTTTAACACACAGATACTCGGCTTTTTCCTTTTAAATAGCTTTATTGGAACGTTTCCATTTCTCAAAAAACATTCACTTTTATATATCCCATATATATTTTGCGATTAATTTTTTGTCCTTTTCGGAAGTTCGCATCAGTGTAACTCTTTACAGTGAACCCTTCCTAATTTCCATTGAACGAGTACTTCTCAAGTACTTATCAAGTTCTTATGGTATTCCAGTAACCTTTACTGGAACTAGACAGACATCCACTCGTCATGTCCCACATATGAGTTATAAGGATGAGCACACCATATTGTCATGTCCTACATACAAGATGATGAATGCATTTTATTCTTTCTATGTCCATACATGCAAGATGATGGGATGATTACATACATGATAGATCCATATATATTCTTAGTGTTCCCATTCTTCATAAGAATTGGACACTTCACTTTGGGATACTAACTCCATGTAACATGGACAAGTTTTCTCCCACTGAATCTGTGCATACTGAACCCTTCAATATAGATTGCCAATGTATGCTTTCTCTTTTCAGGTCAAGAGGTTTTGAGAACTATCTCTATAGATCTCTATTCCTATCACATAGGAAACGTCTGTTATCTTCCCTAAAGATAATTTCCACTTTGGATTTCCATTCTAGAACATTTCCATTTCACATCAACATGTGGAATGTGAATACGCTCCCACTAAATCACAGATCCCTTCTTTATCTTTTACATATCAGTCAAACCCTTTGACCATATCATCAAACTAAATATCATAGTTCTGAGTTTCTTGTACTCAATCAATCACATTGATTAGTCCATTGTAACTTATAGACTTCATTTGCATTAATGGATTCATAAACCTTAGTCCATTGTCACGTACACATCCTTGTCTAATTCCTCAGAGGAATGTGGTTTTAGTATCCATATGCAAAATCTCTTAGTCATTAAGTTGCAATTAACATGCATCATCCTTCTCAAAATGTTATCCATGTGTCTTAACACTGAAGACTCATTCGCACTTATGGATTTTATCCCAAAGGGTTCTACCATCAAGGTCATACCTTATGGTTCACATGGAAGTCATTTAGGATGTAATGGTCATAAACCATAACTCAGAATCCAGTTCCTCATATTCATCTAGATAGTTGATTCATCACATGACCAACTCATCACATAGATAATCGAGATGTATCTATCAAGGATATATAAGAACTCACAACTCCTTGTAATTCTTAATGTCCTTTATTAGTGTGGGGTATTCTTTATTTAAGAAGAAATTAATTATTTGATAATCATCTTCTAACTCCTTAGAGTATGAATCCTTTTGATTTAGACATCACCATGTCTTAATCATGAGTTTACTATGATACATTATCATAATCACTCACAAGGTTCTCAAACATTTGGTTCAAATATTTCTTTCATTAAAACTTTACCAAATTCGTACCTCATCTATGATATTCTTGAACACTTCAAGATATTCATATTGGTATTTCTCTAAACATTGTTTGAAGTATTAGCATTAACTCTAATAGGTATGTAAATACATCTCAGTTATTTATACCTAATAGGATAATCATTCTCCCACTACCTTTGTGAAGATTGATTAATCATGTCCAAGAGATTCATGTCACTTTCTGGTTCTCTAACCAAAAGAGTCCAAATTTATCCATCATATGGAAACTACAGATGAATTTCTCATGATTTATGCTAATTTGATTGTTTGAGTTATCAATAACTTTTAGGTATCATTTTATCTTATGCATACCAAGTAACACAAGATAAACAAGGCATTGCCATAAAGATCATATCTTTTGAAATTGAAACATCAACTTTATTAATTGCTATCATTGTCATACAATGTGCAAAAATAAGGTGTTTCTATCTATTGGCAAATATGAAATAGCAGTTCATAACTCTATTACATGCCTTCAAGGCTAAAAATAAACTAAAGTACTCCTATCTATGGCGGCAACACTTGCCACATGTACTGGGTGTTTTACACTTTATATCTTGGTATCATATACCTCAAAAAGTGTTACAAGTTTATTTCATGACACCTTCAGGTGGAGACGTCTGTCGCCTCCTTCTTCTTTAGTTCTTCCAGATAGAGTGGACAATTCCTTTTCCAATGTCCAGGCTTTTGACAATGGTGGAAATTGCCTCTCTTGGTCACGCCTCCCTTGGCCTTGAGAGTTGAAGATGACTTGGGCAGCTGGATAGCATCAGAACCTTTCTTAGCCTTGCCCTTGCCTTTACGCTTGGACTTGCCTTTCTTGCTATTGATCATCATCACAGACTTAGGCTTATCCTTCTTCATCTGTGCCTCAGCTGTCCTCAACATGCCTAACAACTTTGTCAATGGCTTGTCAAAGTTGTTCGTGTTGTAGTTCATCACAAACTGATGGTATGATTCTATAAACGATTGTAATATCACGTCAGTAGCCAACTCTTGGCTCAGGGGAAATACCAGTCTTGTCAGGTTCTCCACATACCCAATCATCTTGAGCGTGTGAGGACCAACTAGATCTCCTTCTGTCATGACACACTTGAACAACACCCTTGAGACATCATATCTCTCTTGTCGTGCTTGATCTTCATACATGTTCTTGAGATGTTGAATCATCTCAATGACACACACGTTCTCATGTTCTCTCTACAACTCGTGGTTCATGGAGCACAAGATCAAGCATTTTGCATCAATGGCATCATCAGAATGCTTCTTATAAGCATCCCTTTCTGCCTTTGGTGCGGTAGGAGTAGGTTCCTATGGAATTGGAGTATCCAGGACATAGAGATTTTGATCTTGAGTGAGAACAATTCTCAATGTCCTAAACCAGTCGTAGAAGTTAGTCCCATTCATCTTGTCCTTTTTAAGGACTGATCACAATGAAAAGTGATTGTTGTTTGTTGTCATTTGTACTACAAAAGGAAATATATGCAATTTAGTCCAAAACTCAATTTTGACTTATTTGATTGATATGAAAAATTAACAATATAATTAGGACTTTAATTAATTATCACTCCCACTATTTTGTTCAAATTGATAGCCCTCACCATCAATTCAGAAGATTGTAGCGTACAATCTTCTAGTGGGTCAAGATCCATATTTCATCAAGTCATGAGTCAGCTTTGGTTGATCGCCCACAATCTTGACTATTTAGGTAGGCCATCATGCCAATTGCATCATATGCAACTCTTGATGAATTAACATGTGCAACACCTTGCCATGAACATTTCATGCCTTTGGGCTTATACGCTCTAAGAATCACCAGTTAAGTCTAACCCAAAAGCCAACACGGTAAACATGCACCCTACTTTGGCAGAACCTACATGTTTACCCTTCACACTTCCATGAGATAGACGGCGCACCATGCTTTGGCATAAGCTATGCTTTGTCAATCAAGTTTTTCATGTGTTCCGCTAATGGAAAGCGTAAAAGAATTACTATTTAGATGAGGGATTTGGTTTTATAGGTACATATACATATCCAATCACCACAATATATAGTACATATCATATACATGCTATATCCCACAGAAAACATGTGAAATGATAAAAGCAATGATTATGGCCATCCTAATGTGATTCCTCGAGCCAAGAGGAATCACGGTCATCTAGGTCTACATCACATGCAACATGTCCATGATGAAGTGCTATATTCGTTTGAGTTGATCAACTCATCACATGAATGATCTTCTCACCCTGGCTGGTCGTCTGGGTGCCACCAGCCGATCAGTTGGCTCCTCCAATTGATCAGTTTGCCAGGTCATCGTGCATCTCCTCATGTCCACCACCCGATCATCTCACTCCTCGAACCGATCATCTCAGTCATCGTCAGATTGTCCTCCATTCTTTGACATAATAGGAAATAAAAGATCTATCCTATTTTACATTTGAATTGGGAAACCCCGAGTTACATTTGGGGGGAGCAAAGGTAGGAAAGAAATCTTGAGTTATCTCGAGTTACATTAGGAATAAGGAGGTAGGGAATCGGTGTGCAGACTGAGATGCAAGCAACCACATTCAACCAACTACACATACATAGGGTTTATTGGTCATAACCACGCTATACATCCACCACAAAACTCATTTAAGGGTGACGCGTATCGAGTGCATTCATATTACATATCATATATGTATAATGGGATTTGTGGATTTAGGAATGGACATGCATAGAGATGATTTTATTCGCATCGTATGCAGTAAATAAAGGTGACAAACCAAAATTTATCACATAAATAATCCTAAAGTATAGAGCAGCTGACGTGGCTCTGATACCACTGCTGGGTTTTAGGGGAGACAGAGAAGGCAGCGGAAACAAAAAATTTCTTCTCCCAAACCCAGAATAAAGGAATCACATCAACGTCTATATAATAGGAAGGGTGGTTTGTAGACACATACCTTGTCCCGAGGCTTGCTCAGTGATGTTACCCCACGACTTGTGCAGTCTTCACCTCCAGTCTTGGATGGTGTCTATGCAGCTCCTGGTCTCACCGGGACTGTCGGAATTGATAGGTGTCCTTCGAGCTGCAGAAGTCTCTCGCCTCTGAAGTAGTCCACACGGATCACCTGGAACTCCGATCTCCTTGTCCCACAAGGAATCAGAAGGAGTCACACCCTCCTATCAGCGTACTAGTCACCGACACACTCTCCTGCAACTAGTTGCCTTTCTGCAGTTGTCTTTCCCTTGATGTGCCTCCCTTATCAAGTAGCACTTGCTCGGGCTCTCTCGGTTACCACAACCAGAGAGAACGACAACTTTACAAAGAAAATGGTATTCTTAGTTGTTGTTCGATAAGCCCCCACTACCCCTATATATATAGGAGGGTCATGGGACAGGGTTCCTTATCCCAGGCAATGTGGGATTAAAGTAGGGGTAGAAGGGTTCGAAATTTCTACAAAACAACCAACTACGTTATCTGAACCGATCGGTTCACACCCTGAAACGATCGTTTTGGGACCTGAGCCGATCGTTAGGGACCTGATTCGATCGTTTGATGCTCTGAGCCGATCAGTTTGTGGTCCTAGTCCAACTCAAATTGACTTTCATATTTGTTTCTGATTAATAAAATATTAATTCTTGTTCAAATCTAATTTGTACAAGTGAAACAAATTGTATTTGCAAAATAGTCTTCTGCCTTTCCAAACGATCTCGGTTGGTCACATGAATTGACCGGTTCAACAATTGAACTGATCGTCTCATTGATACATGAGCCGATCGTCTCACTAGTTGAGCTGGTCGGTTCACCAACCTGAGCCGATCGGTTCATCCCATGAGCCGATCGGTTGGGACAACAGACTGTGCAAAATCAGTCAATTGTAGTTTCAATCAATCTGATACTCTAATCAATCGGTCCAACACCTTGAACACTATGATATTGAGCTATCGATTGATTGAGTGTTTAATTGAACTACTAAACTCCTTTAGTAATCAATCGAAACATCGTTCGTGGACAAACTCCTCTTCCAGGTTAAATCCTATGTGTGTGACCCTGCAAGTCCATTTTACGTTGGCAATGAAAGTCCATAACACTTATGACTTCACAAGAAAAGAGTGGTGCCTAGTCACACATCAGTGCTACCCAAGTGAAAAGGAAAGTTGGAGAACAACTTTCAATCCTACAATCCGTGAATGGTGTTACAGTGAATGTATAATCCCTTTGTCATTGATATCCTGATTGAACTCAAGGCATGGAACAGTCATCCTGTCAACGTTCATTCACTTTCTTGATCTCAGAGTAGATTGGAGGAGATATGTATGACATCAATATCACATACTGATTCACACATGCATTCATGCCTATCTCAATCCTACTCATCAAGTGGCCATGGATATCAAACTCCCCCAAGAGGGACAAATCCCTTATAAATCACTCACCCCTAAAAAGCCCCATGTGTCAAAGCCACCCAATCATCACCTTTATAACAACCCATGTTTTAGGATATCTAATCTAGAAAAACTACATGTCAGGAGCTTTAAATGTGTAGAGGGTCATCACGCCTAGTTATGGACTTAGCCTTCTTTCGTACATCAACAAAGAATAAAGTTGGAGGAGTAGAGATATCTAGCTTGCAGAAGACAAGAAGTCCATTAGTAGGACTGATTATTTGGAGAGTGAGTCATGATGGCTAGCTTCCAGTAGCATATAGATTCTCCAACAAGGATAATACTTGACCACATTCATTTATGACCTGAGTCAAGCAATCAAAAACAACATTCAAGTAAATTTCATCAATTTGCTTATAGTGCACTGCATGAAGAACAAGATGAACTCCCAGCTCAGTATAATGTATGCAAAAACTGACCAAAATGTGAGATCAAAGCAAAAAGACCAATTCTCACACACAAGCATCAAGCTTGAGGCTCCTCCATAGGGTGGAAGAAAAACTAATGGCAATACTTGTGCAAAACCTAGGAAATAGTAGTTTGTAGCTTGTGAACATAAGTCTTACCACATAGTTCCTGCTACATTTTAAGGTTCCACTTATCGACAAAGCTCCTGGATAGTTGGCACTGAGTAGCTTTACGTAAATGGACTAATATCTTAATATGGTTAAATAAAAGACCATACATACCTAAAGGCATCTTCATTTCGAGTGCAATCAACAATTCTGAATATGAGTTTGTACTTTGTATATAAATGCTATGATATCAAAAATGATAGTCAATTTGATGGTCATTGGAGTGATACACGAGGCTTCCCAAACTTGTCACTAAATTTGAAACTAACTGAACTTGAAGCAACTCTACAATTCATGTGTACCTTCCAAGTGATAAGAGGATCACATAACATCAATGACATGAACTAGGTATATCAATAAACTGAACCAGACATCATATTCAGCACTATGTCGTTAGGAAATATGAGAGTTTTGCAAATAGAGATGAACTATTTCAAGACAAAGGCTCAACATCATAGTCATAAAAGCATAACCAAGATTGCATACTCCGAAGTCAGAACCAATGGCCAACAAGCTTCAGAAAATGTTGTACTTCAGATCAGGAAACCTAACCATGACTCAGCACAAGGAAGGCTCAAATGTGTAAGCATTTCATTAATCAATTTGCTAATTTACCGAGTAACAGAACAATTGAAGAAGGAGGCTTGTTCATCAAGTAATCGACGGGATGATAACACCATAAACAATCCAAAACAATGCAATTACAATTTTCATTTTTACCTCTAAAATGTTGTCAGTACCAAATTCTTTCCTACATTGCAGCATACAATATGGGATTATACAAGTACAGATTTTGTTCTTATACTCCCTACACTACCCATGGCCATGTTTTCATCCTTGTTTGGTGGGTAACATAAAACAATATACATATAATTCCTTGTGGTTATGAGTCATGAATACCACCACTACCATAGTCTAGTGGTCTCCCATACATGTATATATGAGAAGAAGTCTGTGTGCCATGTACTGCTTTCTTAGCTTTAGCATGTTAGTGCAATCAGTTCCCTGAGCAATAAATATGCATGAACCAAGTTATAACAAGTATATAGATTTGCAATAGAAGATGATCCCATAATTCCATGTATCATGATATGGGAGAAAAGTACATGGTAAAACCCTCAAAAATAGAGGAAAACTTCCATGGTTTTCTAACTATGTCTCTCACTGAAAGAAACCATGAAAAAGCTTCTCTTCCTTCATTCTTCAAGAATGGTGTTGCTTTCTCATTCAAACCACTCTGCATCATTCTTTTTCCAGAGTGCTTCAACACATCCACACACTTGCTACTTCGTTTTTGCCCCAAAGGGGTTTCACCTTAATAACTACAAGTGAAGAGAAAATCTAGGCAATTTACAAACTCAGTTTTCCTACGAGCAAGAGTGATGCAAATTTAAAATATCATTCTTGAACTGAATTCTCAGATAATCATGAAAGCAGTAGTATCTAATGAAGGGATATGAGATCAATAGGAAACCTAGTTTATGATATAAAGAATCAATGGAGTTAGTTCTATCTAGAATATCAAGGGATAAGTTTGGTCTTGCTTTAAATACTCACAATTTTTTGCATGAGGTTATGATGTATTTATGCAACATCCTTGTGTTCTAAGGATGGTACTTAGTGCACTTCATAACCTACTCAATTAACACATTATCTCATGCTAATATCTGGTGTATTGTTGTTAAATAGCTAATTGGTTAATTAGCTTGAGATGTTTTGATTTATGTGATGAACTAATTATCTTGTAGACATTCTTAAACAACAAGGGTCATATAATGAATTTTAAATGAACAATTACTCTCTTATAAACATACTTGAATAGAAAGGACCACATTCATTCAAAAGTTGTATATGTCTTATGTATAGGCTTAGGACTAATGAAGAGGTCAGATGGTAAGGATGTCAAGACTAGAAAGTAGACATACTACTTTTGTGTAGAAGCAAATAGGGAGAAACCAACAAACACGGTTGTATACTCCCATCAATGCTATAAACATATCAGACAAAAATCATTTGCAAATGCAGCATCAAAGCCATCATAAAGAAAAATTGTAATCAAAGATCAGTAGGACTGCTAAATCACAGGCATCAAACAGATAAACCAGTTTATTGTCGATTTGGCCTCAACAAATTGTTCTTCAACCAGAACCATACATGCCACTTGTTCAGTAACTATAATAACGGGGTAATCATTTGATGAATGGTAAATAGATAGTGAATGATCTATAAGAACTTTTCCTTTGAATTTAAAATCAAGACAGTGAAATAATGAATGGTACTACAATATGTGTAGTACCATTAATCTCCAATGGGTTCACCTACAATGATGCATAAATAGTTAAGAAGTGCACTTCTAGTATTGATATTAATTTATAAAATGTTACCTTACAATGATTAATTTCTTTGGCCAAGCTATCATTGTCCCAATTACATCCTCAATGACTTGGTGTTGACCAAAAGGCCTAATCAACTGCTCTTGAGGTTGGATTGGTATAGTAATGGACACAGCAGCAAATGAGGACCCCAACAGTGCTCCTCCTATGACATAAGTTGTACTTGTATAAGTAATGTGTCTTTGTGCTACAATTGAATTCCCATCCTCAAAACTTAACAAGGAAACGACCTTTAAATTTATAAATATTGTGTCAAACATTATTTATACCTAAAAATCAGATTGAAAAAATTAATCAATAAATGTTTTGATATAATAACATGTCCTTTGGTAATGGGTATTTCACTACTCGATTGATTTGGTTTGGGTAGTCTTTCATTGGTGGTCCTTGTGATATTCTACAAAATAAATAGTATACTATAAGAAAATCAATTTTATTATGTAATCACATTATAAGAATTTGAAGATTTACCTCGTTCGGCTGGAACGAAGCACTCAGGTTAGAATTTCTCAGCATCATAGCTTCAAGATTTTCAAATTTTTTCTTCATTTCTAACAACTCCTTTTGTTGAGCCTCATATATCTGGGTATGAGCATCAACAAAAAGTTCTAAGTTTGTGATTTTATTTTCATATACATTATGAGACACATGAATTGCATGTTTCACAGGAATCTTCTTTGGGCCCAAAATATGATCAAATATATCATCTTCATCGAGATTTTCATCATTACTTGCAAGTGCCGCATTCATCTTGTCCTACATACAATATTAATGAGAATGTTTTCATTAAATAAAAAATAAATTTGTTAAATGATTGCTTACAATCAATTCTGTAGATTTTGCATCCACAGCAGTATCATCCTTCTTAAATGGGTGGCCTTAAACAAGTCTAATCTGCTAACATTGCCACCGTTTTTCTTTTCTTGTAACTGTTTGTACCAGTAGCAGCATATATGAGCATTGTAGTAAGAAAGTGTAATGCACATTTCAACCAGAAGATAACTCACATTAGCCTTCACACAAGCATACGGCGTTGATCCCGATGTATGTCTTGTCGTTACGAACTTTCTACTCATAACATTTTTAGCACTCGTTAACTACATACAATGCATTTTAATATAATTATATACAATATACACTATTAAATTCTACAAAATTAAGGAATAAATTGTTTTACCTTTCGATCATCAGAATCCCAAAAATTCACAAGAAATTTCCATTGATCAGGATCAACACAGGAGGGGCAATCATTAAGTCGGTCAGATTTTTCTTTGTGCCGCATGTAGTGGTTTTTTTTAATATCCACTTTGAAGTTTCTCCAGCAATCCCTCGCTGTTCACAAAACTAAATTCTTCCCCTTTATGTCAATAACAAACTTGGTTTGTAACAAAAGAATAATTTTTAAATAAAAAATTCACAACATTGTATTATATCTCTAAGACTAGAATTACCTCCACATAATTCCATATAGCGGTTTTATTTTCCACAGGTACTTGCCGCCAAACAAGATAGTTTAATGGTGCAAGATCAGAATTTCTGGCAACAGTTCCCAAAAAAGAAGACAGGTCATTCTGATGTGGTCCTATTGGATCTCCATTCTCATCCAAAGTAATTGGCAGGTTTTTATCCCCTGTCTTACACCCATAATCGGATACACTTAGAATAGCCCCTTGTGTTTTTTATTTGTATCTCCCCCAACAAAATCATGAATATGATGCAATCATTTACAAGGATATAAATATTACACATATAATTAAATAATAGTTTGTGAAAAATGTAATGCATTTTGTATCTAAATTTTCTTACCTTCACTCTGCCCAGGATCAACAGTAGGAGAATCAGCAACAGAATGTTGATCATTATCTAATTTATCAATTTCAACCTCTTGATTGTTACTGACATCATTTACCAAACGTTGCATACTTTCTTTTACAGGCACTCCATGATGACTTTTTTTTCTAAGTGTCTTTTAGAATGACTTCCTTCTCTTACATTATTTGAGTTTGCTACCACATGACTTTTACCAATGGTACCAACTCCATCATTTGACACAGAGGGATTTTTTTCTTTTGCAAGGTTCAAAGAAGAACTTCTGTTGTTGTTTGCAGCTGATCCCGACATAGTTTTACTATTTCTAAGTCCTTCTTTTACATTTGAACACCCCCAATCAACATTTATCGAACAAGATACCCTCCTTTTGGTCTTTTGGAAATACCTGCAACTAAAATGATGATATGAGCGGTTCTAAGAAAGATATTCAATGATGTAATTTTTTATTTTACCTGTCATACTCCCATGAGTTAATCCTTCATTGTAGACATCATCAGTAAGTGGAGACAATAGCTAACTATGTTTTTTCATTCTCCTAAAAAGACAATTGATATCAAAAATATTCAATTACAAATTGAAATCATGGCATACATTCTGTAATTGTGTTCCTCAAATAAAATTAAAAATTTCAATAATATTTTTATTTTATTAATGAAGGCAACATCCAACAAGAGAACTCATTAAGCAGATTAACCCAAAAGAAAAAAAATTGTGCAACAAATGTATAATTATGTAAAAGAATAAATGACCATTTTAGAAATAAAAGGAGAACATGAGTGTTTCTAGTAATTGACCCAATTAATAAAATAAAAAGAGTTACATAAGATCAATGATGGGGATCATGACCCCCTTCATAAAAGGTCACACCTCCATGTCTTCTCTGACTAAATTAACGTCATCACAAACGTCACTTAAGATATCTTCCAAATCACTTGGAGATTTATCTTCTAATAAGCAGGTTCCATCCATGAAATTATCATGAAGCTTCTCCTCCATGTTATAAGTATCACGAGGTGTAGTGTGCACAACAAAGCTCCAATTTTTTTGACTTATGTCTTTCACATAAAACACTTGTTGTACTTGGGAGGCAAATGCAAATGGATGATTAGTTACATCAATACGTTTTAAATTGACCATTGTGTAGTCATTTTCATATTTTTTTATGCTTGTATTTGTATTGACCCAGTCACATTTGAACAATACAACTTTAAGTTGCTCATAATAATTGATCTCAAAAATGTCCCTTAACACCCCGTAGTACGTAACCTGACCCATTATAGGATTTTTGTCTTTAGAGCTGGCAAAACTTTTGGTATGAGCGTTCACCATAATTCTACTATTTTGTGTTTTTCTGCCACATTCTCGATCCTTGGTGAAAAATCTATAACCATTTGTTACATATCCCGCATATTGCGTTGTCATTTGTTGTGGTCCTTGAGCCAACACTACAAGGTTTGCTAACATAGTTGTCGACTTTTTCTTCTCCTCAATCTGAAAATATTATGAATTTTATTATTTATATAATTTTGTTATTATGCTAATGGAAATAAAGTATTTAAACTTACATGTTTCTTAAACCATTCATTGAAACTGTTCATATGAAGAATACTGATTTCCCATTGTCGTGCATGTGGATTGATTTTCTTCAAGTATCGAATGTGCTCCCTGCCAAAAAATTTGTGTGACACAGCTAGACGTAAATATTAAGTTACATAGTGAAAAGTAAACAACGATCTTACTTCATGTATGGATCAACTGCATCATAATTGGCTAAAATATATTGATGCGCAGCTTTGAGCATTGTGCTATCAAGCATAATAGGAGTCTTCTTTCCTAGATGATGCCCTTTATGAAAGAATATAGACCACTCTTCATCATTATCCATATCTTCATATTCCACATCATTTCTAGACAATTTAGTGAACCTTGTCTCAACTCCTGAGAGATATCTCGAACAGAATGTTAAGCATCCGTCTGCCAAGTAACCTTCTGCTATAGAAGCTTCTACAGCAGCTTTATTTCGCACATATCTTTTTAAAGTTTGTAAGTGTCTACATTAATAAGAAGAAAAGACTTTGTAAGAACATCACATACGATCAGTTGCAAAGTCTGAACAAAGTTAATTATTAGAAAGATTACCTCTCCACGGGGTACATCCAACGATAGAATATCGGTTCGGCTATCTTCGCTTCTCGTGAAAGATGAATGACCACATGCTCCATCACATCAAAGAATGATGGTGGGAGAATCTTCTCTAGGTTACAAAGAGTAACTTCTATTCTGGATTCCAACTTCTCAAAAGTATTTGGATTTATGACTTTAGAGCATAAGTCTTTAAAAAACTTGGACAACTCTATTACAACAGATCTAACATTTTTGTTGGGCAACGCTACTTGTAAAGCTAATGGGAGAAATTGTTGCATCAATACATGATAATCATGACTCTTCAATGCCATCAGCTTTCTTTCTTTGACGCGTGCATTTCTAGCTATATTAGAATAATACCCATCAGGAACTCGAGCAGACTTCAATAGATTACAGAATAATTCTTTTTCCTCCTTCTTCAAAGTAAAACATGAAGGCGGGATGATTTTTTTATTTCCGTCCTTGATAATGTGAAGTCTATTCCTTATGCCCATCTCTTCGAGATCATATCGAGAATTTTTAGTGTCCTTTGACTTCTCCATTCCTAGCAGGGTGTGAATCAAACTCTCACATACATTCTTTTCTATGTGCATCACGACAACATTATGACGTATAAGGTTATGCTTCTAGTATGACAGCTCAAAAAATATACTTCACTTTCTCCAGTTGTACGGTAAATTATCTACATCTCTAGTTTGATCTAAAACTTGTCTTCCAGACAACATCTTAGGAGCACTTCTAAATTCTTCTTTTCCGTCAAATGATGAAGCATCTTTACGAAATTTATGATCCATTGGGAGGAACCTCCTGTGACCCATGAAACATGCTTTCTTACTATATGGTAGTCTCCATGAGAATGCGTCTTTGTTGTAGAAAGGACATGTAAGATACCCACTAGTTTTCCAACCAAATAGATAACCATATGTAGGAAAGTCACTTATCATCCACAATAAGGCAGCATGCAACTTGAAAACCTCTTTACGATCAACATCATAAGTATCACCACCAGCTTCCCACAATTCTTTTAACTCCTCAATCAACAGTTGTAGGTAGACATCTATGTCCATTCCGGGTTGAGTTGGACCAGGAATAATCATCGACAGGATAAAATTGGGAGACTTCATGTACAACCATGGTGGCAAGTTGTATGGAATCAATACGATGGGCCAAATGCTATATGATAGACTCATGAGGCCAAATGGATTAAATCCATCAGAAGTTAATCCAAGGCGAACATTGTGAGAATCAGAAGCAAACTCATCATGCATATTACCAAACGTCTTCCATGCTGGAGAATCTGCTGGATGTCATAGAATCCCATCCTTGGTACGACTTTCATCGTGCCACCGCATTAGGGGTGACAATTTTGAACACATGAACAATCTCTTCAACCTAGGAGTCAAGGGAAAGTAGCGTAGGACTTTACAAGGAACTCCTTTCTTATTCGTATGAATGTTTTCTACACCAGCTTCGTCAATTTTGATTTCTTTATATCTAGAAACACCACATTTCAGACATGAAGTCTTATCTGCAAAATCCTTTCGATACAAAATGCAGTTATTTTTGCAAGCATCAATTTTATCATAGTCAAGTCCAAGGTCCCTGATTATTTTCCTGAATTCATAATAAGAGCCAGGCAACGTCATACCCTCTGGAAGCAATTCTTTCAAAAGCTCAAGCAGCTCAGAAAATGACTTATTACACCAATTATTGACACATTTTATGTGAAACAACCTCACAACAGTGTACAATTTAGAGCACTTCTTACTTCCAGGGTACAATTCATGTGCAGCAATCTCTAACAGTTTGTAAAATTGCTCAGCTTATGCATCATCAACAAATACAAATCGATGGTCGTCGTCTTCCATATTCTCTCCAACATGTGATACACCATACGAATCATGCAACATGTCTCTCATGTCATCTTTGGACGTGTCATTTTGTATTTGTGAAGCCTCAGAACTATCAAATGAACCCTCACCGTGAAAAATCCAATTTGTGTAGTTGGTTAAGAATTCATTCCATAACAAGTGTTCAATTGTGACTTGTCGATTCTGACTATGCACATTTAAGCAATGCTTACAAGGACATAAGATAGTCCCATCTCTGGTAGATTTTGAAAATGCATGCTCTATAAATTTAACCACCCCAAGTAAATATGTTGTGCTTGTTCTATGTTCTTCATGGATTCAACTTTTATCTATCATGACTACCTATAACAACCAAGAAAAAAAAAGAATAAGAATATAAAGTATTGAACAAATTTTATATAACTTATTTTCAATACTAAAGACTCCTATATAAACTGTTCATTAAGATGTTTTGTAACTCTGTGCTATTGTAGATTCCCATCAGTCATGTAGTTTTAGGTCATTTCTCATTTGAATTATAACAACTTCTACAATATAAACAAAAGTCTCAATAATGTTACCATGGTAATTGTAACATCCTAGGATTTGAGGCCTCGGATAAAAAGATCTCATAAGGAATGATTGGACTATCCATATCACCAAGGTGCACCTCCTTTTCCAAGATCCCATCTCTGAAGAACTCTATAGTTAAGCGTGCTCAGCTTGGAGTAGTACTAGGATGGGTGACCAGTCGGGAAGTTGATCCTGGCTTGCGCGTTAGTGTGGACAAAGTGCGCAGTTAAGGCTAGTGGTGGTTTGTGGGGCCAGTCGTTATTCCTGAAACTCTACTAGAACCTTGGGCAATGGGCCTAGGCATTACAAATGGTATCAGAGCCAATTACCCTCCAGTAGGTGGGGCCCACATGGGCATGGCATGCCAGTCTTGAGCTATGCGGTCTAGGCATGTAGGAAAGGGTTGTCCATGGTTGACGTAGCCACCCTTGCGCTGGTATTCCATGATCGAGAGTTGGGTGTCCATGGGCCATTGTGGGTCTGCACTGAAATGGGGAAGAGATTATGAGGCCTTATAGTTGAGCCTTGATGAGGACGCCAAGAGTCTAAGTTGGGGAGATTGTAACATCCCAGGATTTGAGGCCTCGGATAACATTATCTTAAAAGGAATGATTGGACTACGCATATCACCAAGGTGCACCTCCTTTTCCAGGAGCCCATCACTAAAGAACTCCATAGTTAAGCGTGCCCAGCTTGGAGTAGTACTAGGATGGGTGACCAGTCGAGAAATTGATTCTGGCTTGCGCGTGAGCGGACAAAGTGTGCAGTTAAGGCTAGTAGTGGTCTGTGGGGCCAGTCGTCATTCCTGAAACTCTACTAGAGCCTTGGGCAGTGGGCCCGGGAATTACAGTAATAGTCAAATGTAACCCAACCAAAAGTCCCATATAATCCTAGTATGATTATTGAAATTCAATCTACCATGATTGGTGCCTACAAGGATGTAATCAAAGAGAATATGAGACCATGAAAAGATGAAGGGGAGCTAGATTCAATTTGTATATATAGAACATATATGCATTACCAAAAGTAGTGATTCAGTCAATTTTATACAACTCAATCACATATATGACATGTGTGGCTGCGATGTTTAGAAACAATACAACACAGAAACAAAATCACCAGAATATAGTAAATACCAAATAAGCTCTAAATAACAGACATAATTTTAATGCTCTATACTCTAGTCCTCATACAGAATTATGTGAAGTATATGTATCTTGGTCCTGACTATTTTTCCATTCCCAGTAGTTTTGCCACAACTCTCCCTAGTTCATGGGCCCTCTGAATTAGCAAAATGTTGATTGTCATATTCAATTTTCTATTCCAATTTTTACATCATCATAACTCACCAATATATTCTAGGTGTTTACAACATTGCTTAGAACACTTTCTATTTGATTTGTGGTTGTTTTAGGAGGGGTTGGGGCAGTGAATTTTGTACTACGTGTCATTTATCATCATTAATATTTCATCAGCCTTAAGGATATCTTTTTAATTTCCATATTGATCATATCAATTTGACATTTAATGTTTCTAATATTTATTTTGGTACTGCACTATGGCTCCATTTTCGAAACAATGGCATATGATTTGGTCCTGGAAGATGCAATTAAAGTTCAAGATTAACTGGACCAAATCAAGGAAATGAATAGACAAATTTGTTTTGGTTAGAGTGAGGTTAACAGTTTAGGTGGGTAATAAGAATAACTATACAATGTTTGAGACCTTATCTTTTTTAGCTCATCGTAGGCATTTACATATGGCTTAGAATCTTAAATAGATGTACCAATACAACGTAATAATTGATGTTGGATCAATTGATAAGCTTGTATATCATAAATATATGGATATTAGCAAACAAAACATAGACACACCGAATTCAACCAAGAAGAGTCAACGTGACAAGCAGTGGCTGAGCCAGAAATTTGGAGTAGGTGAGGCACAATTCAAAATCTATTTTTATGACTATAATATTAAATTCTAATTTTATGACTATGATCTTTTTTAGTTATTTAAAAAGGCCAAAGAATAATCATTTCAAAATAACCAGATATAAATGTACAAGAAGATTAACATAAAACAATTAATTGTGGTTACATTTCCTAAAATCATTGCCTAATAACATCCATATCAAAATATGCAGAGATATTTTCTTGAGCATAAAGCACCAAATATCTTTTTGATCCTACTAATTGATGGTTCCATTGAATTTTTTCTTAGTTATGCATTCTTAAATCTTTTATTGATTCCTATTTATATAGATTTCAAATGTATAAAATCAAATAAGACTGAACTAATCAAGCAGCATAGATCATAAAGGAGATGGGAGAACTATGAGAAGAGAGGCTAGTGAATATACATACCTAAAACTTGATGAGAATTGTAAATGCCTTCCTCCCACTACAATAATTCAGAGAGATTTCTCTAGCATCACCCAAAGTTATAACAGATGCATGATGCCCATGAAAATATTTAATCAAAAAAATTCTAGTCTTGCCTTCCCACAACGGTCTAGTGTAGATTACTGTAATAATAAGGGATACTAGATGATTGTACGAAAGGCAGCAATGTGAATGACTGTGTAATGTTACTAAATGATCCTTTTGTTAACATGGATAGAACATATATTGTACTAAAAGAATTCAGTAGCGACCAGCAATCTAGCATTTCCTGGAAAAAATTTAACCGAGGGGGAACAGAACAAGACCTGCTCCCAGCCTCACACTACTAATTCAGCAACAGCCAATCCATCGTAAATAAAACATAGGGTCACCAATGCCTCACTAGACATCTCACCAGTTGTTATCTCTCTCCAGGGTGCTAGAGGCCACCATCGGCTGCCACAAGGGTGCTGCTAGAAACTTAAGGCACAGAAGGAAAATACATTTGTATTCGTGTAATCATTTTCCGAGTTAAATACTGACTCAGAAATTCACAGTCCTTGGTATGGTTTGGTTTCCTATTCTATTCATGCCTATTTTTGTTTGGGAATATTGAGTTCCCTAGTTGTAGGGAAGCTGACACTGGTAACTGACAATCTAAATCATGAGGTGAATGTTTCAGTTACTATTCAGGTTGTCGATAATGAAGAATAGACGCTCCCCTCATAGCAAATTCAGATAGTGATAAATTAACCAGGGTCTTATAACACTTCAGGTGAGGCAAGTGCCTCACCCAGTCCCAATGTGGCTCCACCATAGGTGAGAAGCATGTCGATACAACTTAAAAAGAGTTAAAGAGTTCCAGGTGAGAACATACCCCTACTTTGATTCTCGGCATTGGAGAGGCTCAGCTCGGCTCCTCAGTGTTGGAGAGGCTTGGCTCGGGGGAGGCAGGCGATCGGGGGAGCCGCTACATCGACGAGAGATCCTGCTTCACATGATCGAGTTAGAGGCTGGGAGGCGGCCGTTGGAAAGGGAAGTCCACCACGGGGAGGCTCAGAAAGGGAAGTCTGCGGGGTTCGATGGAGCGCTCGGCGTCGGGGAGGCTCGGAAAGGGAAGTCCGCCGATGTGGGTTTGATGGAGCGCTCGGCATCGGGGAGGTTTGGCTTGGATCAACGGCGTCAGGGAGGCAGGTGATCGGGAGAGCTACGACGTCGGTGAGAGATCCTTGGCTTCGTGTGATCAGGTCAGAGTTTGGGAGGCACAAAACCATTCGTACAAGGCATGGGGGATTATGGGGAGAGAATGCGGGAGTCCCTTTAGTCATCTCGTTACATTTTTTCTTGATACAATTAAAAGGAGTAAAATTTGTAGCTACATCTTTATTTATTGAGGTGGCTACAATTATTTAAGTTATACAAATATAATTTATAAGTAAAAATAGCTCTCGATACACATAAATTAAATGTAACTTAAACAATCGTAGCTAAATCGTATTTTTTTGTAGTGTATAATAACCCATGTTTTAGGATTGCATTTGATGATGTCAAAGTGTACCCAACGACATGTGTTGAGTGTAGTGATTTCAGGTCAAAGAATCACATTCACCACCATCACTGTGAGAACTGACTGTGACTACCATGTCATGGTTCCATGTGTCAAACTCACGGTGGGTCTGTCTGGTATACTTGTTCTCTAAGAAGTACCATATCATGACTAATGAGATTTTGTCATCAACCAACACCACAATCTAGTCTTATGTATCATTGTTGTCTATCTACCTTCCACAATGACATCTGACTAGGGACATAATAATAATGTACAAACTCTTAGCATCTGTGTGATCTCATCGTTCAGGTCCTCAACCTGAAAGCATACATCATTGAGTATTGTCATTCTCTAGACATTCAATCTGTTCTATCATTATCTCATATCACTGAACCAGAAAGAATTGGAAGCTCTCCTTTGATGTTTATCAAATCAATCTTAATGTATCCCACCAATCATCCCATGATTGGCTCTCAGGGCATACATACCAACAATTACAGGTAACACTGCATGTTGGCTAGTTCGCATGGTGTGTTACGTGTGGTTTCCAAACTAGAATTGTTGTAGTAGAAGGAAACATTGCGTGTCTCAAGTGAAAATGGTGCTTTTCTAGATGTCAGGGAGTTTTGGGAAATTTTGGAATGAAAGGAAACAATGTGTTGGGATTACAACACCCTATGTTGAGAGAGTTTATTGACTCCTGACTTCACAGATCTAAAGTGACACAGTGTGTTGCGATGTCAACATGACATGTGAATTGCTTTTTTTATAGAGTGGTATTCCTAGTATGGACATGTCGTGTTCTTCAACACAATGTGTTGTTGTCAGAATTTGCAAAACTTCTCTTCAAACATTAGAAAATTATTGGGGAATGTAGCAAAGGTCAAATCATGGTCAATTAAACCCCATTTTCATGTTCAATCATGGTACTTGCAATTCAAACCACAAAACAAGCAAAGAAATAAAAAAGGCTCACAATGAATGCCAATGCAGAGGAAGAATATTTAAAGGAATGAAATTCCTTTATCTGATCGGATATAAATTTTCCATGTGTGAAGAACTGACTATATGGGTTCTTTCCCCTCATCATGTGGCAATAGTGAATCTTGTATGTGGTAGAATTAACATCCAAGTGGGTAGAAGTTGTGGCTACTCCCACTTGTGCCTCAATGGTAGTGATGAGGTTGTTTGAGAAGGTTATCTTCCAGAGGTATGAGGTCCCTAATAAATTCATATTCATTCCTTCTTATCTAATATTTTTGTTCAATCATTAGAATATTATCTTGCTTTTTCTCAATATTGGGAAGAAATTACAATTTACTTGATTTTTTCCTTAGTTAGAATTCCTATCACTTTTTTCACATTTTGTAGGGATCACTCCCATTGTATTCCAAATACAAGAACCTACAAAAAGCAAAACATTGGAGGACTTAAACTGTACATCCTCAACCTCCAAGATAAGGGGTAGATCGACTCATCACACCAGTCAATCGACTCTCATGCGCTAGATCCTAGCTTTCCAGAACTCTAGGTAATCAACTCACTATCCAGGTCGACCGACTCACATTCAAGATGTAGTCAAATGCCAAAACAAGAGAGTCATGAACTCGGTCAAAGCCTTACAAATGTCAATTTGGGCTAAAGCAAGTGATCACCCTAGGTGACTGATTGGCTCCCCAGTCAATAGACTAGAGCCAAGCCAGCCGCCACCAGCATCCATTTCTAGGGTTCTAGTCAACCAAGTCAAAGGAAGCATGTCGGCTCTAGCATTCAAATTAACTCAGCCCTTCAAACCTAGTTCACCGATAGGGAACGCCAGTCGATCAATTGGTAATGTTAAACAAATATTTTCATCTTCTGCGGCAACAAATTTTTAGGCATTCAACCCTCACTTCCCTCCTATAAAATAAGGGTGAGTCCAAGAATAAAATCCATCTCATTTTCTAGGGGATCCAATCTCTCCCTTTAGAGTATTTCTTGTATATTAGATCTTTTATTCTAGTTTTTAGCCTTGTAATCTTAGTGATTTTCTTCTATACTTGATCAAGGATTGGATAGGAAGAGACATTACTTTGTTCTACTAGTAGACTCTTATATTGTTTAGATTCTTTTTGGTTATAACTATCTTATGAGTCATATTCTCCCTTATATTGTTTTTGTATCTTGGTTCATAATGTATGAGTAGTTTTTCTCCAGTGGGTAATGGGGTGTAGCCCCTTATCTTGTTCGTCACTGTGGTTGTTTTATACTCTAAAGATTAGTGAAAGTATATTTTCCAACCATTTCACTTGATAATTGGTTATATGATTATATTCTTATTGGGGTGACGGGACCTCAGATCTAACAAAAATGAATGCATAATCTCTTGATGAGATATCTAATAATATTTATGATCTTTTAACCCATCTGATCCAGCACTTGTTTTTAGGTTAGATAGATTGTTTTCTCTTGATGCGATCACCTGATTGAGATTTTTAATCTTTGTACCTAGATTACTTGTTTGTTATATCTTTTAGTGACGTGATCATGTCAACCATAATTTTGAACTTCGGAATGGAAATCACATGTTTCTCAATCAGATCTTAGACAAAAACTTGTTGGATGGTTGGAAAAGGATATTGAAATTCTAAGATCAACAAGTTTGAGGGAAGTTAGGATATTGTGGAATCGTACATAAAAGGAAAAATTCTATATGGTCCTAATTTGATCATTAGGATTTAGGAGTTGAATCAATTAATGTAAGAATGTGGTGTATGGTGGTAGTTCCCTAGAACCACAATAATTATAATCCTCTGATCAAATAATTTGATTTATGCACTCTTAATTTCTACTTGTTTCTTAGATTTAGTCAACCACTCTCAACTAGATTTTACTTTATGTTCATTGCACTTGGTTTGAATCAATGCTTAAATATATGTCTCTTAGGATTCATACCTTATTTTACTAGAACTTGACTTGTTTCTTACATCAAGTTAACAACCTATTTTATAATGTTAAACTCTAGGACTTTTCCTAGTGATTTTTTTGGTGTTGGGACAGTATATCAAATTTTGGCATCATATTCGGGAACAGAGACGTTGATTTTCAACCACTTTTCCTTCTTTGATTGGATTTCTTTCTAGTTTGTTTTATAATTTTAATTTAACTCTATAATTTTTAGTTAGTTTTGTAATTCCTAGTCTTTTTTATAATTTTTAGTTCTTTTAGTAATTTTCCTTTTCCTACTGAGTCTCATTCTAGTAGTGTTACTCCTATTTCAACCAAGTTTCCATTATGGTGGTATTGTTTTTTTCTAGTTTATTTTGTAATTTTAGTTTGGTTTTATAATTTTTAGTTTTGTTTCATAATTTTTGGATTATTATTGTAATTTGTAGTTTTTTATAAATGCTTAGTTTTTTTATAATTATTAGTTTTTTTGAACTCCTTATCTTGTTTTCTTAATTTTTAGTTTCTTTTTATAATTTTATTTTTCCCATAATTTTAGCTAGATATTTTTTCTCTAGCTTAGATTTTTATCATTTATCATCACAAAATTGAAATAGTCCTTCTCTTGAGCATTATAGACATATTTTTTAGAATCGTAGAAAATAGACTAGTCAACACATTATTGTACACAATGTCAGTTGTGTGGTTACTACAACCATACATCACTAGACTATCCTAATGCGTCCCCCCTGGATTACAGTAGCACCTAATAGTCTTGAGTCTTCTTATCTTAGTGGATATGATGTAAATTCTATTCCACAATTTCTCAAGAGATATTATGAGGAACCATGCTACATCGATCAATATCCAAATGAGGGGTCTTATGACCAACAAACTAATGTGGGGTATGATGAGGATGACCAACAAAATTTTGGGGGATATGAAACTATTTTTGAAAATCTATGTAATCCTCAACAAGAGGAGTGAACTAGGGCCCTAAAAAGGATAGTATCAGAGCAATAGGCAGTACTAGGAATCTGACAATCCTTGATAGCTACTTTACTAGAAGTCCAATCCAAGAGCCCCTTAAGGTAGTTAAAGCAACCTAGGATGATTTTCCCTGAAGAAGATGATGATGATACCATCATAATGTCAACTATACCCACTTGAAATGAAATAGCACAGACTAAGGAATTGTATCCAATATGTAATGAGTGCAGTGGTATTCCGACCCTTTCACTAGAGGCTTTATTACTTGAGTATGAAAAATCACAACAAGAGAATCTCCTTTGTTTGTCCATATATCCTGAAGCTCCAACTACCCTTTCTATTGTTGACATTGATCTAGACTCTATTACTAACCACCCAAATTTGGTTGAGTTTATTCTGGATAATAAGCCACCATCCTCAAAGATGAATTAGTTCCTCAAACTCTGTCATAGCCAATTCTAATTTCACATATGGCTAGTCTAGATGGGAAGACACCGCGTTTAGAAAAGGGTCGCATGCCCCTACTCTTTGATTGTAAATATTATACTCCTATTTTAATTCCTCCTGAATCCTTGGGAACATCTTTCACATTGGAATTTGAGCTACATGGTATATCTCCAATGAAATCCACTAATCCCATTGACACAATCTTGACTGCATGATTTTTTAGGAGGGAAAAATATTTATGATGTTGATTTAGATCTTGTTGTTCCTTTCATATCAACACTAATTATCCTATATGCAAATCAATATGACAGGGTAAAACCAGAATGAAATCCTCCACATGATCATGCACAATCAGCACTACATGTGCTACCACCACATCAACCGCCAATCTCCCCCAATCCACATACATCTCCTACACTACCTTCAATGCTGAAGGAAGATACTATTGGAGGGATTGTGAGGCAAAATACAATATGATATCCCTTTTGAGCTTCCACGACCACCCAACCATTGGGTTCACTATGAACCACCACTGATCAAGGTTCTAGCCATTATCCACACTCCATTCAGCTTAATATTCATCGACCTACTAGGACCACTTGGAGATGTCCACCATTTTCTTCCCTCTATTTTGAATTTAAGTTATGCTCAGGAAGAGAAAAAATTTAACTTCAGAGTGGAGGTGGGTGGTATTTTCTTACTCCACCTCTCCTATCTTTCATTTTCAACATTGTGTTATCATGTTTTGTAGTTTAGCCTTAGAACTTTTCAATTTTTTCCTTCTGTTTTGGCCTTCATCTAGTTGGCTAGATTCCTTATAAGCATGGCAATGAAAATTTTCCTCTTGATTGAAGTGAATCTCTTGTAATATTTTCATAACACCACCCTTTTTAAAAAGAATTGTATACCTAGGACCTTATATAACACTATTCCTCAAAAAATTTGGCAAGCCTAAATGGATAGTTAGGGACCAAGCACAATGTGTATTCATAAGAATTGTGGAAATTGCTTGAAAACGTTTCTAGATGATTCTTGTTATTGAATGTTTAGGATGATTTTATAGTACCCACAAAGCACTGAAATTCAAAAAAAGTGAGATGCACAAGATCAGTCTTTTCTACACCTTCTTCCACCATCTTCTTACCTCTCAATTTTGCCAAAATAAAAAGAAATCAAATCTAAAAAGATGTGCTAAACTCCAAGTTTGGGGTACTACCCTCTTCTTGCTTTGTACCGCTTCTTCCATACCATCGTAAATTTAATAGAGACATTTCACCAAGAATATATGCCAAAGTGGACACCAAAAATGCATATAATGCAGTTGCAAATGAAAAAAATAAAATCTCAATTCAAATAGAGGAGAGATCACCTCCTTCCATACCTCTTTCCCTCTTTTTTACCTAAGGGAATCTCAATACCCCAAATCACCAAAAACATAAACCTTTTTCTTATGCAAACTCTCATAGGAATATGTAGGAGTAATAATAGTAAAAATAATATAACATCCATTTCTTTGAATCCTAAAATAGAAGCAAGTTGTGAAGCAAATTCAAATGGAGAATACTTGAAAATTGTATCTTGTGGTCACATAAGACCAGTGTCGCTTGCATGGTAAAGGTGTTGAGGATAAAATTAGTGCTATGCAAGTGAGAATAAACAAGGTCGCAGTATAATTGGTGGGTGTCTAAGTTGTTGTGTTGCTTGAGGATGAGAAACATTCAAGTTTTGGGTATTTGTATGAATTCATATCCATCCCTATTTATCTTATCTTTTAGTTTGATTGTATAGAGAATTATCTTGATTTTTCTCAATTTTAGGAAGTAATTACAATTTACTTACATTTCCCCCTTAATTAAAATTTTATCACTTGTATTCACATTTTATAGGATTTACTCTCATTGAACTTTAAATACAAGAACCTACAAATGATCAAAAGATTGGAGGACTTAAACTGCACATCCTCACCCTCGAGGTTCACAGGTTGATTGACTCATCTCACCAGTTAATCGAATCACATCCACCAAATCCAAACTTTCAAGAATTGTAGTTAATCTACTCACCATCTCGTTCGACCAAATCAAATTCAAGACTCAATCAAATGCCAAAACAACAAATTCATCGATGTCATTAAAGATTGACGAACGTGACATTGTAATGAATTAAGTGATCATCCCAGTCGATCGAACCATTCCAACCCATCCACCACTAGCAGCCATGTCTAGGGTTTTAGTCAAAAAAGTCAAAGGAAGTGTGTCGAACCTTGCATTCCAATCCACACAACCCACAAAAACCATCCAACCAATTGGAAACACCATTCGATTGATTGGTGATACAAAAAAATATTTTTAGCTGCCGCATAATCCAATTCTAGGGAAATTCAACCCTCACTACCCTCCAATAAAAGAAGTGGGAGTCCAAGAATAGAATCCATTTAATTTTTTGGGGGATCACATCTCTCCCTTTGGGACAATTCTTGTATCTTATATCTTTTATTCAAGTTTTCAGCCTGGTAATCTAAGTGGTTTTCTTATATACTTAAGCAACAATTGGATAGGAAGAGCCATAACTTTGCACACTAGTAGAGTCTGATATTGTTCAAATTATTTTTTATTATCACTAGTTTATGACTCCTCTTATCCCTTCTATTGTTCTTGTATCTTTTTTTCTAATGTACGAGTAGGTTTTCTCCACTGGGGCATGGGGAGTAGCCCCCTACTAGCATGTTCATTACATTAGTTGTTTTTTACTCCAAGATTTGTGAAAGAATGTTTTCCAACTATTTCACTTGATCGTTGGTTATATGATTAAATTCTTTTTGGGGTGCCAAGATCTTGGATCCCAATAAGAATGAACACATAATCTCGAGATGAGATCTTTGATAGAGTTTTTGGCCTTTGTACCCATATGAACCTATACTTGTTTTCTGGTTAGATAGATTGTTCTCTCTTAACATGATCACCGTATTGATATTTTTGATCTTCTACCTAGATTAACTTGTTTGTTATAGCTTGTAGTGATATGATCATCTGACCCATAAGTTTGAACTACATAATGAAAACCACATTCTTCCCGATGAGATCTCACTCAAAAACTTGTTGGGTTGTTGGACAAGGATCCTTAAATGTTGGGATCAATGGGTTTGAGGGAAGTGTGACTCTTGTGCAATTGTGCTCTGAAAGGACACAATGTACATGGTCATAATTTGATCATTAGGATTTATAAGTCAAAGATGTTCATGTAACAACGTGGTCTATGGTGGTGATTCCCCTGGCCCCAGTGTCTTTTATACTTTCATCAAATAATTTAATTTCTACACTCTTGGTTTTTTCTTTTTCTTGGTTTTAATTAACTACTCTCATTTGAATTTTACTTTATGTTCATTTACTTCAAATCAATGCTTAAATATGTCATCTCCTAGGATCGATTCCTTGATATACTAGAAGTTGACTTATTTCTTGCATCAAGTTAAAATCTTGTTTTAGAAGGTTAAACTCTAGGAATTTTCCTAGTGATTTGTTGTGCAGTGACAACACATCAGTCCCATGTACCATCATTAGTATTAGAGGATCTCATTTCAGAGTGAGACAATTAGACTTATTAAAAAAATACGAAGTGAAACACAAGATCGCAACCCCTTATGGCCCACAGATGTCAGTATAATTCAAATTGTCCAATAGACAAATTAAACTGATTTTGGAAAACATTATTTGACAAATGAGAACAGACATGTCTATAAAGCTTGATGATGCCTTCTAGGCATATTGCATAGCCTACAAAATTTCTACATAGACCATCCCCTATATATTGATACGTGGCAAGGTGTGCCACCTACCAGTCGAGCTCAACCATAAATCCTTTTGGGCCATCAAGTTCCTCAACATGGCCATCAAGTTCAAATGACAAGAAATAGGCAATGACAAACTCTACCCTAGAGGAATAGTGAGTAAAGTAAAGTCAGGGAAAAACTCAGCTAAGAAGAGATTAAGAAAATGGGAAAGCTAAAAGATAAGGTTGTCGAATACATATGTATTCATGGGGAGCCCACCCAATAAAGTTTGATAGAATGAAGCATCTTGATGAAACAATTCCAGATGAGTCTTCTAGATCTATAGAATTAGAAGCAACACAATCTTTTGAATATAATCCCTCAATAGAGCTTGGAAACCCTAACAAGTAGAAGGTGTTGCATCCCTTCCCAAAGAGAAAAACAAGAAAGATAGATAGAGTAACTAAAAAGGAAGGTACTGACAATAGGGAGACTGCCCAACCCTTGGTAATTACTCATGTTGATGCACCTGTCTTGAATATTCCACACATGAAAAGTGTCATCCCCAGACCCCAACCTGATAACTACTTCATTATATGGGATGATGAGCATGAGAATATTTTGGGAAAGATGTTTGGAAGAAAAACCCTAAGGGAAATGAGGTTTGGCAAAATTGACACCCTGATAGGATTTGAAATCTACTAAAGGGTGAAGGAACATCTAGACAAAGTTAGTATTTACAAAATTTATTTTAAGAATCATGTCTCTTATGATGACATCACAATAAAGTTCATGTTGTCTCTAAAGAATCTACCAGTCTAAGATGAAGATGTGAAGGATTATAGGGGAGGCTTCAAGCTAGCAGTAAGGATAATCAAAGAAGACTACATTGACAGAGAAGGGGCTAAACTCAATTTTCACTAATTCAGAAGAACAAGATAAGTTAGCCAAAAATGTTAGGCGAGATAGAGAATCCCAAGGATTTCTCACAGAATACACATGGAAGAAGCTATCAGGGGAAGACTAGTTTAGCTCTGGGCAATCCAACAAAACAAAATTGCATTCTGTAGTTGTGCACGTTATGCACAAAATATTTGCCAAAGCCATGTTCTTCTATGTAAAAACCAAGAATGTGACTAGAATGGATCTCCACATCTTATGGAGCATCTTAGAGAAAACTTTGGTTAATATTGTAAGAATCTTAATTGAAAAATAGGGGCAGCAATAGGTCTCAAAGGCTTGCATGATTTCTACATAGGAGGTCTTGTAACATACATTGCTCACTGGCTAGGCTATACCAAGGATTTAAAACACTTCCTTAGATTTAATGGGAAAATACTAGTAGATGTCGAATATTTGACATCTACAACTGTCTTTGAATGGATGAAGGATAAGTCCTATTATAAATTTCACTTATCAAAAGACTTAATCCCTCTTCCTGAAATGAGTAGATACAACTGCAACAAGCTTCTGTTTCAAAATGTGGACATTCTGAAAATGAAGTTTGGGTCAAGACCTCTCCACACAGACAAGTGGACAAGCATTTGTAGAAAAGACAAATCAAACATATAGAAGACAAACCTACAGAACAAGTGAAAAAGAGGCTCATAGACAGATTTTCTAGAAAGAATTCTGCCAAGCAAAAGCAAAAGAAGACCCACTTACCCGAACTAGTAACATTAGAAGTAGAATTAGAACATCAGGTCATTGCTCCAACTGTCAGCAATCTAGAAAAATCATCTGATGCTCAACCAGGAAAGGAGAAATGAGGGGGGCCTCCGTTGAAGCAAGGGTGGTATCACACCACACTATCCCAAAGGTAGACAAGGGAAATATTCTCGTGAGGACAATACCTAGCCAAAAAAGGAACCAATGAAGAAACACATTCCATGAAGGAGGGAGCAAAAGGAGAACCATCCAGAAAAGAATGCACCCCAATAGTTGAAGAGATAGAACAAAGCCTGCTCAAAATTAAAGAACACAACACTCTATATAGAGGAAGGAACCCATGCAGGAGGAAAACTTGTGAAAATGTGACGAACAATCGAAACAAGTTCCTAGCACAAAGAAGTTCATGGAATGTATGTAGGAAATCAACGACATCCATGAGATCGCTTTTATATCTGCACTTATTATTTAAAATTTAACTTTAGATGTATGTTCACTAACATCGTAGGTAAAAGAGATAAGAACGAATATCCAACATGTTATGAACCTACTACAATTGATGTAGCTCTTTGCAGCGAATTAGACAAGGACGTGGAGGCCATAGTTGACATGAATAGAGAATTTGCTTCACTAAGGTAGGAATGAGAGGATTTGAGGGGCGAGAACAAACTGATGCACACCTCTAATGAAGAAAGGAAGCAAAAGGAGGCATCAATGTCATCGTCATCCCAAGAAGAGTTGTCCTCTAAATTGCAAAAGATTACTGATGAACGGGCTACCTGTCTGCCTGAAACACACATGAACATGCAACTAAGGGTAGACATGGTGCTGGAAAAGATAGACATCACACATTCCACACCATCTCCAGCACACAATGTCACAACAAAGATAATTGTTGAACATGGAGATGGTGACTCTGCCAAGAATGCCGACGTGCTTTTTGGTGAAGACAATAATACTAAGTCCCCATCCTTGCCAGGACACTCTACCAATTCATAATTAATTATTTGGATCTGATTAGATCTCATATTGAGCTTATTTGATTAAAAGTAAGTGTATAATTAGACTTTTGAACATTAATTCAAATGTTGAATGCCATCAACATCATCATCTTGGATACAAATATATTCTTCAAGAAATAGAAGAAATTCATGATAGAAAGTAAAAATTACATACAAATTGGAGTTATAGTTTAATAATTATGAATTTTACAAAATAACCAAAGAAACACATTCGAATTTTGTGTTTATTTTGTCTTGGTTCATTAAGAAATCCAACACACTTGGGCTTACCCAATGAGTCACTTAGAACCTTGGTCGTGAAACTTCCCCCTTAGTCGATCCAACAGTAGAGGAGTTATCCTCTACCTTAGTACATGCGAGTACGACAACTCTACCTACCACTTTTGCTCTTGTCCAATCTGGTCATTTTAGCCCCTTAGGACGAATTAGAAGTTTTTCTCCTTCTCCCAACGTCTATGGCCACGGTCGATCAGTTTTGGGGCTTCTACCCATAGAGTTTGTGGGGTCCTACTGCTACAACAAAATTCATGCCATGAGCAGAAAGAAGGGGACATGGCTGCACATGTTGACCATGTTGACCAAGGAGAAGTGAAGGTGGGTTGGGTTCACCTTCTGTACGCTGGCATAGCCCAGTCCTGTTGCATAGCCGCACTGTCATCAACACTGGTCATACTTGAGGTGTGATATCAGCGTCATCTAGGGGTGTAGCCATGAGACTGTTGGGGCTTTAGTCCCCCTCCCCAAAAGAAAATTCGTAGAAGTAGTTGTATTTTAGAATTTAAATATAGCTCACCGTATAGATAAATATAGGGTTAATTTCATCAAAATACTCAACGTTTGTGTTTTATCACAATAATATCATGACGTTTAGAAAATTACATAATTACGCATGACGTTCCATTTTTTCTTCTAATCTAGCATGCGTTAACTCCGTTAACCTTTGTTGTTTAAAATATTCACATGTTTTGAAATTAATAAAGATACAACCAACATGGAATCGAGCACAGCTCCACGGCAAGAAATAATGATTAAAGCTAGAAAACGAAACGAGATTAGGCAACACAATGACACTCATCACTCCTGCTTTCATTGCAGTAATTGTAATCATGTACACTACAATCACTGAATAGTAACTCGTCCATCTGGCTGCAACGGAGCAAGGAAGGAAGACTAAAGAGGTGCACTTTATCTGAACATATTCAAATATCTAAAATAAAGAGTCTTGTCATCTTGTTATGATCTCATCCTCATATGCCCATGTAAGTATCCCGGTGTTACTATGTGCTCGGTTGCATTGACTAGGACGTGGATGGGCTCCGACAACTAGAAGAGCGCATTGAGTTGCATAGATTAGGAACAATTAAATCTCCCACAGTTTTTTGTAGGAACGAAGTTTGATAGAGATAATCAAATCTCCCATATTTAAAGCCACTCACCAAGATTTGCCACTCACCAAGATTTTCTCGTTGATTGGTTGCTGCCTCCAAACATGGCCACTCCTCTCTTTCTCCAATCACACGGGATCAAGCAGGTGCTCCATTGTTATAGTTCTTACGGCATGGAGGGGCAAGGATTATTGTCTGTGTAGGATGCCTTAACCTTTGATGCCAACTCGCATGAGGCCATCCAGGATTGGGGTAGAGCAACTTTTCTCCTCCATAGTTCCCTAGTCATGATACCACGGGCATTGTGGAGGAACCCCTGCATGCGCCAGTTTTATCTGTGAGCTAATCGCGTCGGATTGTCGTAGCCCTGCAATCGAGAAGATTTTACAGTTTAAACAATTAGAGGTTAACAGAGTTAGTTCATGATAGATTTGAAAAACATGCAAACCTTGTATTGCTATGCTATTACTGAAACGTGGTGATATAATTGTTATAAAACACAAACATTAAGTATTTTTATGAAATTAACCCATAAATATATTGTTTGCGTATAGGTTTACAAGGAAAGTACAAATCTGGAGTGATAAATAGCTGCTCTCCTATAGTAGGTGACGTAGGTTCCATTCTAGTGTGGGAAATTTCTTTAAATCAGCTCCCCCCCCCCCATGAGCTCAAATGGACACATATAAATGATTTTATCCCCCATCTGTGTAATTTTCTAGTTCCGCCACTGGCGTCATTAGATCTTTGATCTAAGAACACACTTGTTCACAAAATAGTATTTTCTTCTTTGGCATCTTTTAAAGACAATTTTTCTTGTAAATATAATAAATTGATCCTAACTCCATTTCATTATAAAAAGGAGCTGCTGGTGTGTACGCTCCGTCAAGGGGAGCAACGACGACTTTGATGCTATCATCATGAGGGAAGGTTGTGTAAGCACTCATAGAACTTGTAGAGTACAACCGCACTTCACCTCATGCCTCCATCCGTCCACAACAAGGACAATGCAGCCAGTCCTGCCGCCATGGAGTGATGGAGGATTGCAGGTTGCTTCAAGTCCGCTCACGGAGTTCTCTATCATCAAAGAAGCTTTTGACAACTTCCAAGGTCAGCTGGCAAGTTGATCTTATGTTTTAGTTTTCGTAATGATGTTGGAGGATATTTTTTAATCTTATGCTCCATATCTAATAGTTAGGCAACAAGAGAGTTTGACGACTGTCTAGACCATTGAAATAATGAAGATTGGACCTCACTCAGACCTCTTATTGAATGGAGGTGGCTTCTACCTCTCTAAATTTCATTTCCTTTATTCTACCCTTCCCCCCTTATACCATTGGTCTTCTTTTGTAAACATTGGAGAAGTGGGTGTAGGCTATATGACTTCATCCTTATAACCAAACTAAAGATGAGAAAGAACGTTGACATTACAGCCAGCCAAGCCAAAAACTTAGAGGAATCACAACTTGATCATAAATTCCCTCTCAATTAGAAAAATCTACTGTCCAATCATCAGATGTAGAAGACATGTTAATGGTGGTTTGATTATACATTGAAGAGATCTAGTACAACCGTGTCAACCCCTAAAGGATGTCCCCACTTACTTGGCCAGTTTGGCCATCACATATAGTTTTAGTTCATCTAGGAATCCTCCACATAGATAAAGATAACACACAACAACATAATTCTAAATAAGTAAACCAAAACCTTCACCTTCCCATACACATGTCATGAAATTAGCAAATTGGCCAAAATCTATACTCTATCATGTATATACAATAGAATATATTGTTAGAAATTATCTTGCACATTTTGATGATGAACAACCCTTTCATACTATAGTAACCAATTCCTTTCAATTAGGCTTGAACTGAGCCCCAATCTAACAACCCGGATCCGTTCACTTCTGTTGGGCCATTATCAGGGTATTATAACATTAATAATATCTAAACTAAAAAAATGGAAATTTGGTGTGTTACACGAATCATTGGCAAGTCAATTTCGATAATGTGTTGTATTGTCATTCTATTTCCCTCTCAATTTGACAAATCTAATCCACAATCTTCAAATCTAGAAGACATGCTAATGGTGGTTGATTATACATTGAAGGGATCTAGTACAACAGTGTCTCCCCTTTAGGATGTGCTCACTGACATGGCCGGTTTGTCCATCACGTATACTTCTAGTTCATCTAGGAATCCTCCATCATCATCATCATCTAAGCCTCAATCCCAACTATGTTGGGGTCGACTACATGGATCCTTCGTTTCCATTCATCTCTATCATGGGCCATATTCTGATTGAGATGTAGAGATTCAAAATCTCTCTTTATAAGCTCATCCCATGTTAATTTAGGCCTTCCTCTTCTTCTATTTATAGTGTTTGGCTCAATAGCATTGCTTTGTATAGGCGCACTAGTAGGTCTGCGTTGCACATGTCTGTACCATCTGAGTCAGCCCTCACGCAACTTGTCCTCAATGCTCGCCACCCCCACTTTATTCCTGATATAGTCATTTCTCAAACGATCTTTTCTTATCTTCCCACACATCCATCTCAGCATACGCATTTCAGCCACGTTCATCTTGTTGAGACCTTGTTTCTTCACCGTCCAACATTCACTCCCATAGAGCATGGTTGGTCGTATAGTTGTTCTATAAAACTTACTTTTTAACCTGAGAGGGATCTTCTGATCGCATAAAACTCCAGTTGCACTCCTCCATTTCAACCATCCTGCAGTGATCCGGTGACAAACATCACTTTGGACATCCCCGTCTATTTGAATAATAGAACCTAAGTAATAAAATTTGTCACATTTTGGTATATCTACTCCGTCCAACTTGGCTCCATCATTCACACTGCGAGATTGGCTAAAATTGCAATGCATATACTCAGTTTTGCTCCTGCTAATCATCAATCCATTTGATTCCAATGCCTTTCTCCAACATTCAACTTTATCATTCAATCCATCTTTTGTTTCGTCAATCAAAACAATATCATCAGAAAATAACATACACCAAGGAATATCATCCTGAACATTCTTTGTTAACTCATCCATAACCAGAATGAATAGATATGGGCTGAGTGTGGATCCTTGGTGTACCCCAACTGTAATAGGAAAAGTTGGTGTCTCTCCTCCAGGAGTCTTGACACTTGCAGTAGAGCTATCATACATGCCTTTGATCAAGTCAATGTATTGGATAGGCACACCCTTTTTCTTCAAAACCATCCATAACACTTCTCTGGGTACTCGATCATAAGCCTTCTCTAGATCAATAAACACCATATGAAGATCTCTTTTGCTTTGTCTATACTTCTCCATAAGCCTCCTTATCAGAAAAATAGCATCTGTTGTTGATCTTCCAGGCATGAAACCAAATTGGTTGTTTGATACATGCGTTATAGATCTTAACCTCTGCTCAATAATCCTCTCCCAAAGCTTCATCGTGTGACTCATCAGCTTGATACCTCTATAGTTTGTACAGCTCTGAACGTCACCTTTGTTCTTGTATATTGGGACTATAATACTATTTCTCCACTCATCCAACATCTTCTTGGTCTTCATGATCCTGTTAAAGAAATTTGTTAACCATGTAACTCCCTCATCCCCCATACTCTTCCATACATCAATGAGAATATTGTCTGGTCCGCATGCCTTTCTCATTTTTATCTTTTTCAAAGCATTCTTGACCTCAAATGGTGAAACTCATCGTGTGTAAATGATATCTCTTATATTCACGTCACACGAGTCGCTAACATTATATGCAGTATCTCCATTGAAAAGCTTATGGAAGTAATTTCTCCACTGGTTTTTAATATCATCGTCCTTCACCAATACTCTACCATCTTCATTCTTTATGCATTTTACTTGAATCAAGTCTCTTCCTTTCCTTTCTCTTATACGAGCCATTTTATATATATCTTTTTCCCCTTCTCTAATGTCCAACTTCTTATACATATCATCAAAGTATCTAGACCTTGCCTCCCGAACCACCTTTTTAGCTTCTTTCTTTGCTTGCTTGTATCTTTAGAACGTTGCATCATCTCCAGATTTGGGCAAGCTCCTATAGATCTCCCTTTTCAGTTTAATAGCCTTTTGTACTTCATCATTCCACCACCAAGTCTCCTTCTGTGGAGGTCCACAACCTTTAGACTCCCCCAAAACCTCTTTGGAAATTTTTGTTATGCAGGAGCTCATGTTATGCCACATAGTGTTAACATCAGACTCCAAGTTCCAAGTTGCCTCCTTGATGAGTTTATCATGAAATCTAGGAATCCTCCATGTATATAAAAATAACACACAATAACATAATTCTAAATAAATAAACAAAAACCTTCACCTTTTCTACACATGTCATGAAATTAACAAATTAGCCACAATTTATACTCCATTTATATACAATTGAATATATTGTTATGTTGCACATTTTGATGATGAACAACCTTTCAATCTTTAATAAACCATACCTTTCAATTAGGCTCGAACTGAGCCCCAAAATAACAACCTGGATCAATTCATTTATGTTGGGTCATGATTGGGATATGATAACATTAACAATATCTAAACTAAAAATAATGGAAATTTGGTGTGTTACACCAATGATTCCCAAGCCATCCTTGTTGTATTAGCATAGTGTTTCCCACTCAATTAGACAAATCTACTCCGCAAACATCATATCTAGAAGACATGCTAATGGTGGTTGGTTATACATTGAAGGGATTTAGTACAACCATGTCTCCCCTAAAGGATGTGCCCCATGACTTGGTCAGTTTCTGATAAAGATATCACATAAAAACATTATTCTAAATAAATAAACAAAAACCTTCACCTTCTTATACACATCCCATGAAATTAGCAAATTGGCCACAATATATACTCTATCATTTATATACAATATAATATATTGTTAGAAATTATCTTGCACATTTTGATTATGTACAACTCTTTCATGCTTTAGTAACCAATTTCTTTCAATTAGGATCGAACTGAGCCCCAACCTAACAACCCTCATTCGCTCATTTCTGTTGGGTCATGATTGGGGTCTGATAACATTAACAATATCAAAACTAAACATAATGGAAATTTGGTGTGTGGCACCAATCATTCCCAAACCATTCTCGACAATGTGTTGTATTATCATATTGTTTCCCTATCAATTAGACAAATCTACTCCACAAACTTAATATCTAGAATACATGCTAATGGTGGTTGGTTTTACATTGAAGGTATCAAGTACAACCGTGTCTCCCCTAAAGGATGTGCCCACTGACTTGGCTGGTTTGGCCATCATGTATACTTCGAGTTCATCTAGGAATCCTCCACATAGATAAAGATAACACATAACAATATTATTCTAAATAAATAATAAAAAACCTTCACCTTCTCATACACATGTCATGAAATTAGCAAATTTTCCACGATCTATACTCTATCATTTATATACAATAGTGTATATTGTTAGAAATTATCTTGCACATTCTAATGATGAACAACCCTTTCATATTTTAGTAACCAAATCCTTTCACTTAGGCTTGAACTAAGCCCCAAACTAACAATATTGATTGGTTCATTTCTGTTGGGTCATGATTGGGGTATGATAACATTAACAATATCTAGACTAAAAATAATGGAAATTTGGTGTGTTACACCAATCATTCCCAAACCATTCTCGACGGTGTGTTGTATTGTCATAGTGTTTCCATCTCGAGTAGATAAATCTAATCCGAAATCTTTAGTTCTAGAAGATACGCTAATGGTTGTTTGTTATACATTGAAGGGATCTAGTACAACTATGTCTCCCCTAAAGGATGTCCCCACTGACTTTCCTGGTTTGGCCATCACATATAGTTCTAGTTCATCTAGGAATCATCCACATAGATAAAGATAACACACAAAAACATAATTTTGAATGATTAAACAAAAACCTTCACCTTCTCATACACATGTCATGAAATTAACAAATTGGCCACAATCTATACACTATCATTTATACACAATAGAATATATTGTTAGAAATTGTCTTACACATTTTGATGATGAAAAACTCTTTCATACTTTAGTAACAAATTCCTTTCAATTAGGCTTGAACTGAGCCCCAAACTAACAACCCAGATTCGTTCATTTGTATTGGGTCATTATTGGGGTATTATAACATTAATAATATCTAAACTAAAAAATAGAAATTTGTTGTGTTACACCAATCATTCCCAAGTCAATTTCGACAATGTGTTGTATTGTCATAGTAGTTCCCTCTCAATTAGACAAATCTACTCCTCAATCTTTAGATCTAGAAGACATGCTAAAGGTGGTTGGTTATACGTTGAAGGGATCTAGTGCAACTGTGTCTCCCCTAAAGTATGTTCCCACTAACATGGCCAGTTTGGCCATCACATATACTACTAGTTCATCTAGGAATCCTCCACGTAGACAAACATAACACACAATAACATAATTCTAAATAAATAAACAAAAACCTTCACCTTCTCATACACATGTCATAAATTAGAAAATTGGCCTCAATCTATACTCCATTTATATACAATAGAATATATTGTTACCTTGCACATTTTGATGATGAACAACCTTTCATGCTTTAGTAACCAATACCTTTCAATTAGGCTCGAACTGAGCCCCAAAGTAACAACTTGAATACTTTCAATTATGTTGGGTTATGATTGGGATATGATAACATTAACAATATATAAACTACAAATAATGGAAATTTGGTGTGTTACACCAATGATTCCCGATCCATCCTTTTTGTATTATCATAAAGTTTCCCTCTCAATTAGACAAATCTACTTTGCAAACTTCAAATTTAGAAGGCATGCTAATGGTGGTTGGTTATACATTCAAGGGATCTAGTACAATGATATCTCCCCTATAGGATGTGCCCACTTACTTGGCTGGTATGGCCATCACGTATACTTTTAGTTCATCTAGGAATCCTTCCCATAGATAAAGATAACACACACCAACATTATTCTAAATAAATAAACAAAAACCTTCACCTTCTCATACACATGTCATGAAATTAGCATATTGGCCACAATCTATACTCTATCATTTATATACAATAGAATATATTGTTTGAAATTATATTGCACATTTTGATGATGAACAACCCTTTCATGCTTTAGTAACCAATTCCTTTCAATTAAGCTCGAAAAAAGCCCTAAACTAACAACCTGATCTGTTCATTTCTGTTGGGTCGTGATTGGGGTATGATAACATTAACAATATTGAAACTAAGATAATGATAATTTGGTGTGTTACACCAATCATTCCCAAGCAATTCTCGATAGCATGTTGTACTATCATAGTGTTTCCCTCTCAATTAGAAAAATCTACTTCGCAAACTTCAGATCTAGAAGACATGCTAATGATCGTTGTCTATACATTGAAGGGGTCTAGTACAACCATGCTTCCCTAAAGGATATTCCCACTAACTTGGTCGGTTTGGCCATCACGTATACTTCTAGTTCATCTAAGAATCCTCCACATAGATAAATATAACACAAAAAAACATTATTCTATATAAATAAATAAAAACCTTCACCTTCTCATACACATGTCATGAAGTTAGAAAATTGGCACAATCTATACTCTATCATTTATATATAATTGAATATATTGTTAGAAATTATCTTGCACATTTTGATGATGAGCAAAACTTTCGTGCTTTAGTAACCAATTCCTTTCAATGAGACTTGAACTAATCCCCAAACAAAAAACCTTGATCTGTTCATTTCTGTTGGGTCATTATTGGGGTATGTTAACATTAACAAAATCTAGACTAAAAATGATGGAAATTTGGTGTGTTACACCAATAATTCCCAAGCCATTCTTGACAGTGTGTTGTATTGCCATAGTGATTCCATCTCAATTAGACAAATCTACTCTACAATCTTGAGATCTAGAAGATATTCTAATGGTTGTTGGTCATACATTGAAGGGATCTAGTACAACCGTGTCTCCCCTAAAGGATGTGCCCACTAACTTGGCCGGTTTGGCCATCACGGGTACTTCTAGTTCATGTATGAATCCTCTACACAGATAATCATAACACACAACAACATAATTCTAAATCAAAAAATAAAAACCTTCACCTTCTCATGCACATGTCATGAAATTAGAAAATTGACCACAATATACTCTATCATTTATATACAATAGAATATATTGTTAGAAATTCTCTTGCACATTTTGATGATGAACAACTCTTTCATGCTTTAGTAACCAATTCCTTTAAATTAGACTCAAACTAAGCCCAAAACTAAAAACTCAGAACCATTCATTTCTATTGGGTATGATTGGGGTATGATAACATTAATAATATCTAAACTAAAAATAATGGAAATTTGATGTGTTACACCAATCATTCCCATGCTATTCTCAATAGTATGTTGTATTGTCATGGTGTTTCTCTCTCAATTAGACAAATCTACTCTGCAATCTTCAGATCTAGAAGACATGCTAATGGTGGTTGGTTATACAATGAAGGGATCTAGTACAACCATGTCTCCCTTAAAAGATGTGTCCACTGACGTGGCTGGTTTGGCGATCATGTATACTTATCATTCATCCAGGAATCCTCCACATAGATAAAGATAACACACACAAAAGTAATTCTAAATAAATAAATAAAAACATTCATCTTCTCATACACATGTCATGAAATTAGCAAATTGGCCACAATTTATACTCTATCTTTTATGTACAATAGAATATATTGTTAGAAATTATCTTCCAAATTTTGATGATGAACAAACCTTTCATTATTTAGTAACCAATTCCTTTCAATTAGGCTTGAATTGAGCCCCAAACTAACAACCTGGATCCCTTCATTTATGTTGGATCATGATTGGGGTATGATAATATTAACAATATCTAAAGTAAAAATAATAGAAATTTGTTGTGTTACACTAATCATTCCCAAGACATTCTTCACAGTGTGTTGTATTGTCATAGTGTTTCCTGCTAGTGCTCCTACCTATATTTTATTGTGATATGAGTTCACTCACAGTGGGATTCAAACCCGAGCGGACTAGCTGACAGGAAGCCTACTTTACAAGATACGCCAAAATTAAACAAACATAAAATAATAAAATCGATCCATATCTAGCTAAGTATTAATCAGTCAAACAATTAATATCACTAGAATAAAAACAAAATATACAATAGTGTTAATGCAATTCAATTAAAAATTAGCTAATAAACTTATCAAATGCTTAGAACCTCTAAAACTAGAGAGAAAAAAATCAAAAAAACTAATAATGTGTGAAATAAGTTCTCCAGAATATGACGAAATGAAAGACCAAGGAAAGGAAGAAGAATAATCCAAAATGTAGGTGTTGCACCAAACTCTAGTGGTTCTTTCTTGTTGTAAGTGAATGCAATGAAAAGACCCAAAAATAGTGAATAATGAGACAATTCCAAAAATGTCATTTCCAATGCTTCATAGGGCATATCTTAAGTAGATGGCGGTTGATAGAGTCATCCTTTTTTCATCATTTCCAGTATGAGTGGGTCATGATTGGTAGAAAACATCACCTGTCCTCCTCATATATTTCTCTTCGTCATGAAGTTTCATTATAGCATCAGGGAATGTGAATCTGAAGAGTCTGAGACCAAAGATGCTTGACCGAAATGAAGGAATAGGAACTGTCTTAGGTACAAGAGTCAAAGGTTTGAATCAGCTAGTAGATAGATCAGCTAGTTCAGTAGCAGAAATTCTTTCAAAAAAAGTAGGGAACTAGAGGAGAAAGTCAGCAAGGAAGTCGAGATCCAACCACCGGTCAAATGCATATCATTGAGTAGAAGAAATAGAGCAGAGGGATCATTGTTCATGGCCAACATATCATCAACATAGATCAGGAAAGAAATCAAGGTCAAGCCTTTGTTGTAGATGAACAATGACATATATTTAGATATATAATTTTACAAAATCCATAACTACTATCAAAATAAACAAATAATGTTACTAAACCATAAAAAAGATAATGACAACTATGATATTTCATAGTCTATTATTCAATTAACTAACTAGATACCTAGTGTCATTAAATTTGAAAAAAGTCATAAAAATATAATTTTGTTTTAGTCGCCAAATAATGATTGTTACCAACAGATGATAACATGACCAGAACTAAAAAATACTATTATATCAACATATCAAATTATTTACTATCTATCAAAAATAAAAAATACTTTTTGAAAATCTAGTTGTGTCCCATAAGAAAAACAAACTTTGATGAAGTAATAAAACCATCAAAACCAAGCATAAAAAACAAATAATCAATATATTCATATTATATATATACATATATATATTCATTAAATAATAAAATATCTAACACCATGAAATACTCTAACATAAAAAGTTCACAATAATATATCATATATTAGTCAGTCAAATAGTGAACATTACAAAAACAAATTCCATCATTTGAAAATGACAATTAGAAAAGAAGATATGCATGATACATAATTTTTTTATGAATAGTTAGCTAATAAGATGTAAACACGTATAAAGAAAAATAAAAACTTTCATTACATGTTATCAATGCTTTGTTGAGAATATCCCTAATCTTCACTTTTTTAAAAATAGTTTAAAAGAAGTTATTTTTAAATGATCTTTATTTTCAAATATTGTTAGATCTTCATTTTTCCTTTATGAGTTGATCTTCTTCAGAACTTAGACTTACATATCCACTTTACATGCCCTTTGATAAGTGGGTCCCGATGCAATATGGGTTTAGTTCTTAATAATGTGGATCTGGACCCGTATGCATATATGTTATATTAATTGGGTACAATTATGAGTATGTGCCATAAATGCACCATTTACAACCCTAATAATGGTTTTTGACTTTATAATTGTTATCCTTTTTAAGATTTGTTACAGTATCAGTTTAGTGTAAATATAAAGATGCTACTTCTAATATATATTTTGAAAGAAAAGATCTGGTGTTACATGCATCACCCCTTTTGAATTTTTCTTCCTACCAACCTCTCTACAAACTTGGTGACCAAACCTCTATGTGAACACTTTTTAGTTAATTGAATTCAAATATCAAATATAGTCAGTCTATTAAACAATAGGTACACCTAGAAGAAAGGTTATAATAAAACTAAAAGTTCTCTTTCACACTTGTTATATAGATAAACATTTTCCTTCAAAGAAAAATTATAACGAAAATAAACATCTATTCAATTTGAAGTTAAAAATTCTACCCATCTTCTATATTAGGACCTACATGTCTTCATATATAGTTGCAACCTTCACGAAGATCCCTTAGTGAAAACAACAGTTGTTGTGTAATAGGGGCTTCAATGAGAGTATATATTCAATAATAAATATCATGATCATGTAATTACATGCATTTTCCCTTAGAGTCCCTCACATTTTAACTTATTCAAAAACACATGCCACTTTTCATATAGCAAATACCAACTAACTCTCCTTCATATCTAGGCATGTCAAACTAGGTCATTGACCTGCGGGTGCTTGTGGGTCAACTTGTTTGATTTGTATTTTGGTGGGAATAATGGTCACATATATAAAATTTTGGTCAAATCATGCCCACCATGTTTTTTGGTCTGATCTTATAGGTTGATCTATGGTTACTCCCAAGTGACCCAACTGAATAGAAAAAAGTAGACACTAAATTTGTTCTTTGTATGATAATTTGAATATATGGATATATGCTTTGTGAAAATTTAGTATGTATTTTTTTACTTATTATATATGTAAGACCTACATGTATATATTATGTATATTTGTAAAAGGGTGGATTTGTTTTTGTTGGACTATCCCTCACTTCTTTATGAAATGAATAAATTAATTAACAATCGTCAATCATAGTGGAATCAATGGCACACAGTCAAAATCTAATTTTAAGTTAAGGTTATTATTGATGAAGAAATCTATATCAAAATGTTCCCCTTGGAAAAAATTCCTAGCTTTCTACAAAATCAAATAGGAACTAAGACAACCTTTTTAGATACAACAGTAGAACACTCCTATCTAATGGAAAATGTAAAATATCATCTATTGTTTGGTTCTTTTTGTAAGTATAAAATTTATTTCTTATCATCCTATTCAATCTAATACCAGACCTATTTTTTATTTGACAAAGTGGTGGAGATTGCTCGACAATGTTGGATAATCTCGGGTAGTAGGTGAATCTCTACCAATGGATTTTCCCAACATATGATTTTCCACCACTCATTTTTTACATTAAGTTTCCTCTCTGTAGTGTTTGTTAAACTCTACAGAACACTCATTTCTCACCATGAGAAATTGTTGTGATTAGTCATTGGAGATGGAACGTCGGCGATGAGTATAAGCCCTATGCCAAATGTTGCATTAATAGTGAGAAACACACTATCTGTAAGGAGTGGGACCGAATAGGGGATCTACTCCCTACTTAATTTGAGGAATAAATCCATCTAAAACCAACATACTAATAAGTAAGTTGGAATAGTTGTATAATTTTTACTTTACTCAAATAATAGTATACTAGAATGACCAAGGTATAGAATAGGAATAAAATGATTGTATTTAATTTGAAAAGCTACATAGTATTCTCCTACTTGAGGGTTTACATGAAAGAAATGATTTTTGGATCTAAGTAAAGGGATACACAAGTATCTCAACTCTACCTTCCTGAACTCCACTAAATTAGGTCCATGCCATCATGTCAGGCTTTCCATGCTCTTTACCTAAGAGGTTGGAAGCATAACCCATAAAAGAAGACAGGTGGAAGTTGTCAGCATGAAAGTCGGTATGTACAGAAAATATGGATTGAGCAATATGAAGGAAAAAGGACCACAAATATAACCTCCCATCCAATAGGGACAAAGAACATCCAACTGTATATTAAAGAGAACATAAGCAAGATATTCAATAGAAGATTTCTAGCCTTATATAATCACATATTGACAATATTACAAAATATAAGCAGTGCATGTAAAAAAAAATAGACTAAAGTTATTTCAAGTAGATCTAGGAAACCATAGGTTCTTAGCCAAAAGGTGGGTGGAAAAGGAAACCCTTGGCAGAATAAGTGTGCCATCTATATATATATATATATATATATATATATATATATATATATATATATATATATATATATATATATATATATGTATGTATGTGTGTGTGTGTTGAATGAAAAAGCACACTTTGGTGGAATAAGCAAAATCCTATGTATAGATGTGCTCATGTACCACTACTAGAAATAAAACTAGTCTAAGCGATGCACAAATGTAGAGGCAACAATAAGTTTAGTCAAGCTTCAAATAAAGGGATGAGAACATCCATCAGTAATCATTAGGTGGGTCAGAGAGCTCATAAACAAATATCCAACAATATATATAAGTAATGTGCAACATAATATGAGAAAGTCCACCATAAGAAAGTAGGGTATCAATTTCTCAAATTAGGGTTTCAACATTGAATAAAATGAACAAGACTTAAATCAGAGTCCAAAAAGAATATCCATAAAACAAAGTAGATAAGATCAATATAAGCATATAAGTACTCAAATGAGTCTATCTCTTGGAAGAAAGAGAAGTGTATAGGGTAATATGTCCATAGGACCAAAAGAGAGAAATGTAGGTGATTGCTCAATATGATTAAGGAGATTCAACATACCTTAGTTTGAGTCTAATAAGTATAAAGTCAACCCTAGGTCCAAGGTAGGATCTTTAAAATAGCTACAAATCACACATACAAACACAGATATATATATATATAGGGTTAAGTTTAGACCAATTCCTTAAATCCTAAAATTCTCCTTTTTATTATTTCTGAATTAGGTTATAAAACTATAACATATTGTAGATTTATGGTGTTTTGAGTTGATATTACATTTTAATTTATATTTTGGACTTAAAAATTATTATACATGCATTTTATAATGTTAAACAATTAGGAAAATCCATGAAAATTGTATATTCATAATATTATCTTTGTGCAATGAGATCCATACCATTATATACAAAATCATTTTCTGATTCCAAAACATTTTTTTCTGACCTACAAATAATTTACTATAAAATTTATAGTTCTCGACTAATCAGAATATTCAAATAAGCAACATGCACAATATTATCCATTTTTTATAAATTTGGCTGACCCAAGTTTAACCATGTGGTATGGGCATACATGTAACATCCCTGACCTGGGTGAAGGATTAACCCTAGAGGTTTTGCTTAAAAAATTCATTTAGATTCTTGTCTTTATCTTTTGAAAAGTAATTAAGACTAAAGGAGAGCTTATGTTTCAATTTTGGTCCTATTTGAATAATGTTGAAGCAATGTTTTACCTATTTTGGACTAAAGTGTAATTTACCCAATGTGAGGGGTTACTTTGCAAATTTTACATGATAAATGTTCCTCAAGTGTTATAGCATCATAAGAATGAGAATGATGCTGAGGTATGGCTTCCACAAGCCTAAGTTTCAAAAATGAGCTTGTTTGAGTAATGTTTGTGCATTAAATAACTAGTTTTGGTGTAATTTGTAAATTACCCAAAACTCTAGGATTGAATATGTAAAATACCTCTTCTATTATGTCCCTATGGTTTCTTGGTATCATTTAGAGAAAATAAAAAGAAAGGGGCGTCTTGTTTGAACCACATTTGAGGAGAGATAATCTTGATAATAAAATAATCAAGATTTAAGCATAATTGCAACCCTAATTTAATTTGTAGCAAAAATAAATATATTAATTGAATTTCCGATTAATTAATAAGGCTTTGGTTGAAATCCTATAATGCAAGGACGTCCAAATGCCTTGAGTTGCACCGAAATATCATAAGTAGGTGAAGAAACCCACTCACATTTGTTAATTAAAAAGTAATGTCCACTAAAAATGGATAATAGTATTGTATTAATTAAGGTGCTTAAAGTGGTTGCTTTTAATTCAAGGATAAATGAGAGGATATTGAGGATGAAGGGAGTTGTCTTCAGAGGCAAGGAAGGGATGGGGCATGTGGCAAAGATAATGGATGAAATTCCTTCTACTTTCTCTCTCCTAGAAAATCAATCACATATATTCAATTTTCTCCTTACTTGAAAGGACATTTTGCAAACCACTTTCTTTCTTGGCTTTGGCCAATGACCAAGGTTCTTAGGAGCAGGAGGAAAACATTCCCCAAGCTGAAGGTAAGCTCCATGATCATCTTCAACCTTGAATTGATGGTTGAAATCGGATTTCAACATTGATTTTCTTCTTTTCTCCAACCAATCCTCAACCTTGGTGAGTTGGAAATGAGCCTTGACTAGCTGAAGGAGCTTCATTCACCATTAGATACGTGAAGCTTGGAGCCTTGAATCTACTTTGAAGGCGGGTTATATAACTTGAACCCATCAATGTTATTATTGATTTCAATTCCTCATCATATGTTGATCCTTTGTTTTCTTCTTGAACAATTGATGAATTTTTCATATATATTACAGTAGTAATCAGAGGTCTGAAGCTTGATGATGATGACATCATATTAGCACACACCTTAATAAAATTAGAAGCAAACAGTTTCATTGTGTTGGTCCAACGGTTTCAAACCATTTTAGACCAAACGGTTTCAAACTGTTTGGTGCCCAATCGGTTTCAAAACCGTTTTAGGTTAAACAGTTTCAAAACTATTAGAGACTAAATAATTTTCAATGGGATCAAGGATCAATTGGTCTCATGACCTATTAACCTCAAATAATCAAATTCAATTGATTTCATAACCCTAGCTTAATTGGTTTCTAAAACCCTAGATCAATTGATGTCAAAACCCTAATTTTTGGTCCAAACGGTTTCAATTCTGATTTTTCCAAACGGTTTCAAACCATTTGAGGAATAAACGGTTTCAAACCATTTGTGGTTAAATATTATTTAATTCAAATGTTCTCAAACTGTTTAGGGATCAAACATTTTCAAAATTAATAAAATCAAATGGTTTCAAAATCGATTGAAGGAATTAGGGCAAGACCGTTTGAATAATTTGGATCAAGACCGTTTAAGGTCTAACGGTCCTCAAGACCGTTTGGAGGTCAAGCACCTCAAGACCATTTGGAGGTCAAGCACCTCAAGACCGTTTGGAGGTCAAGCACCTCAAGACCGTTTGGAGGTCAAGCACCTCAAGACCGTTTGGAGGTACAAAAGGTTCAAGACCGTTTGGAGATTCAATTGACTTCAAGACTATTTGAAGGTTCAATTGGTTCAAACCATTTGAAGGTCTAATTGACTCAAACCATGTAAATGGTTGAAGAGTAACTTAAGGTTGATTTCAATGGTAGTACATCTAAAATAATTAAGTGATTAGTATAATGAGAGTGATTAACACTCAATGCCTATGAAAGTGAGAAATTCAATACACTATGATAAACATAGGTGTATGTACTTAGTGAGCGGGTAAGTCAACCTAATAAGGTATGATGATGATGTTGTGTGTTCTTAAGTACATAGAACATTGATTACTAGTGAATTTAATACTTAAATAATGTTATGTACTCCAAGAGATGTGGAAGCACTGATTTAGGGTTGGATTAATGAGATAATCATAAAAACCTAATTAATGGAGAATGGAAACCCTAATTGAGAAGAATGAGAAACCCAAACCCTAATTTTGAGTAATGGGTTGAGAAACCCTAATACAAGGTAATGTTATGTGAAATCCTAATACGGGGTAATGTTAGGTGAAACCCTAATATAGAGTGATGTTATGTGAAACCCTAATATAGGGTGATGCTATGTGAAACCCTAAAACATTGTGATGTTATGTGAAACCCTAATATAGGGTGATGCTATGTGAAACCCTAATATAGGGTGATGTTATGTGAAACCCTAATATAGGGTGATGCTATGTGAAACCCTAATATAGGGTGATGTTATGTGAAACCCTAATTGATAAAGATGAGAAACCCTAATTCTAATAAGGGAATAGTGATGTTATCTTTGTATTTCATAATGCTGATAAGTAATTGATATGGTTGTTATCAAGTAAACTAACCATGCATGTATCATGAGATGATGAGCATATTCAGGTATGAGTTATGATGTTAATGGGCCTTATGAGCCATTGTTTTAATTGTTGCCTAGTGAGAGGTGACAAGAAGTTGAATGTGCGTGGTAAGTTATGTGAAATGCTTATGTAACAAGTATCCTGAGTACCTTGATTAGATGATCTGGAGGTAATAGTTACCTGATAGTGGTAACCATGTTCAGTGATGAACTATGGGTTTGAATACCCAGATCCAGTAAACATGGTGATGAGATTGTGGAGGGATGTGAATTCCCAATAATGAGATCAGGGATTGAGATCCCCATGTTCTATAAATATTTGACAAGCACTTGATAAAAGCATTACATGTTTCTTTTTAGCATTTGTTATAATAATTCCTATCTGAAATCTAGATTGGTGCTAAAAGAATATGGTAATGTACTTAACTAATCAAATGGAATATTATCATGTAGATCCCTATCCATAGATCCATCATCGTCAGTAGTTGGTGATGGTGAAACAAGTTTTCCTACAAGAACTCCTGGAATGCATATTTTTGAATATGTGGGGGTAATGGGTGAATATATCTGTGGCAACACATCCCACTATCACACATACAGCGAGGTGTTACGCGAAAACGTGCGGAAATCACCATACACCACAGATTACCAAAAACATGGGTTAATTAAAACCGATTGTGGAAAGTGGAATAACTGAGAAGCCATTACATATAGGTCCTCATCCTGCAAGGAAAATAGGTTATGTAAACATATACAAGTCTGATACGTGTCCAAAGCTTAGTGGAACAGTTGTTCTGTCATCACATGAGTTCATCACATGTTATATATATAGAACGGCCCACATTCGGTCAGCAACAGGATATACAAACCATCAACAGCTATACATCGTGAAACAACATCAAAACACCTCCAAGGACCTGAGAGTACAGGGATGACTCTAAGACTATACTAAAAAACATCTAAACAACAACATATCTATCTCTTGCCTTCTACTGCTCGTCTTGCTACTCGGCCGCAACTCTGCGACCACCACCACATCTAGCTCGAACACCTAAAAAGGGTGTAAACCAGCGGGGTGAGACACACAATCCCAGCGAGAAACATAACTCCCCGCCAAAACTACAAAACCTCAGAATGATAAAGCAACAACAGCAGATAACTGATAAGGGTATAACAAGAGCAGTTAATAAAGTAAGGCTATTCATACTTTCAAGCTTACCAGATGTACGGAAGGCATATATCCAATTATTTCTTTATGGAACACGATTAACAAGATAAGATTTACAAGATCTGACCACATAACATTATGAACATATAAGTAACTGCAAGGTATAACAAGATTTACTCAAGCAAGGCCTCAACCAATGTTCCGTGTTTTTCTTTAAGTAGTAATTATTATATGGTTGGATTGTGTATTATTATGCCCTGAGGAAGTGAGCCGTACCGCTCAAATCCAACCTTCAGTTGTGAAACTGAAGCCGGTGCCATACAAGGTCAATGGAAGAGACAGACTCCACGACCTCCCACCTCGTGGTCAGTGCATGAGTACAACACAAGTAGGACCACAGTCTCATGCTTAAGTGGCTTCAGCCACAGGGTCGGGCTACCCTCTGCCTAGCCCGCCTTGGTACAGGTATCGGCGCTAGTGAATTTGAGCCACGGGCCTATTCACTGTGCTCTGAGCCATGAACGCATTCATGCTCCCATATCACATATCCTAAGCCATGGGCATGTTCACCATGCTCTTCACATACTGAGCTAAGGGCCTGAATCTGCACTCTGGAGTCTACAACCGAAGTTGCACTCTTACCTCCTCACTTTAGGCTAGGAGTAACCTCACATATTCAACAATATGCGCTCCGGGTTAACCCGTAGGAGAACTCATTTCACTATCACCAACTCCTGACAATGATGGATCTATGGCCAGGGCAACTACATGATATATTCCACTGTGATAAATTAGTATCTTTTATATGGATCACAAGATTCAACCAACTTGTATAACATGAAAACTATAACAAGAATAAATAACCTAAAACTCTACATTATGCTTTTATTGTAATCAACATCATCATGATCCCTCACAAGGATCCAACATTACATGTTATCACTTGGCCTCTATCCAATCATCGAGATCCATCTCAAGGATCATCACATTGCCATGGGATCTCAATCCCTCATCACATACTTTCATTGCCTCTCAAGGCTTGCATCATCATCATGGGATAGCAATCCCAAGCACTTCAGTTAAACATAGCATACATATTATCTCATTACGAAGGGTAATCATCATAGCAGAGTTACTCAACATATTTACCTTATAGCCCTTTACCTAGCTATGCATCTGTGTGAGACCTGCATGGATAGTATACATAATCATCATGAATAGCTTAGAAGTTCATATTGTCAACATAGGGTGACATTGATGTTCTATTAATCATGCCTCAACTTGTGACCATAGCCACTGATCATATTATCAAGCAAAGAATCTTACATGCTTACCATTCCTTGGCACTTATACAGATGATTCAAGATGATCACATACATATGTAAAGTCTTGTAAGTTACATATATCATCTTTACCATATCGAATACCATCAAGCATTGCAAGGATCATCCTCATGACTAAACGTGATAGTGGAACAACATCCAACATATCGGTTCCGATAAGGGACAGAACCACCCACTACCCTCACCAAAAAGATATTGGGCAGGGCACCCTCATCTATCGCCCAACTCATAACGGTCAGCACACCAGTGTCTAACGGCCAACATAAGGGTGTAGTGTGCAATGTTGTGTCATCAGTGTCATGCACTCACCAGTGTTGTGCACTGTGATATCGTGCAACGCTGCGTCAGCACTAAGGGTAATAGCAACCAAGCGTGCAACTAAACAAAGAAGCAGATAATGTGACGGGAGGGTAGAGCAATGCCCATCAGGTGCAGGGCTATCGGCCGACACACACATAGGACTAGTGTGACGCCCGTCACAGAACTAACTAGCAACTTCCACCTCAAAGCACAATGACACCAAGATACATCTAGGTCATGTGTGTGTATGTGGGTATGTGTGTATGTGTGTATGTGTCGGGAAGAGTACTCCATAAGGGGCGATGTCTGAAGGTGTATCTCAAAACAGTCGGCCAAGGGACCTATCGTTTAGCCAACCAACCTATGGCCTATCAGCCGCCACAAAACAGGGTGATAGTGTGAAGCCCGTCACAATGTTAGGGACTAGGGGTATCGTCCATAAAAACTAGTCATCCAAAGCTCAAGGTCAAAAGGGATATCGGGCAACACCTCGGCCAAGAAACAACTTCACAAGATCGTCATGAACCCCAAGCACAAGGACACCAACCCTAATGGATCAAGAAGATGGCTCACCTCTCAACAACTAAGAGAGAGGGGTCTTGCACATCATCTATCACCAAACGGGCAACACAAGGAACAACCCTAGCAAGGTTCACAACAACCACAAAGCTCACCCTTCAAGTCCATGGTGAGAGGAGGGTGTTGCTCAAGCTACTAGAACACAAGCTCACCTCTCAACTTAAACGAGAGAGGAGTGTTTCTCATGATACTAGAACTCAAGATCACTCCTCAAGACCTAGGAGAGAAGGTAGTATTGCTCACTAAGAAACCCTAGATCATAGGTTTGGCCAACAAGGTACAACTAATCAAGGAAACCAAACTAATAGCAACATAGCCGATCATAAACAACAAGAACAAGAATATAGAAGATGGTAATGTAGTTAGGGTTAGGAGTTATGTAACCCGCCTTAAGCAATCTCCAAGCTCCTAGCACCAAGCTCCAAGCACCACCAAGGAAGAAGGAGACTCCAAGGGGGATCGGCCGCCAAGCTTGCAGGAGAAGAGAGTGTGTCGTGCACTAAGGTAGAGGAGAAACTAAGGAACTAAAGGTATCCTTACTAAGGGAAAGAAAATGCATATATAGAAGGGGATGGAGGAGAAACCAAGGCAAAGCAAAGCAAGGTGTCGCCCACCTAGGGACACTTGTCCATGTGCAAAAACCACCACTCTAGCATGTCTTAAACACATGTCCAAGGCCATTGCCACATGTAAGCATCAAGCACCAAGTGTCCACTAGTGGTTACACAAATGAGGTCAAAGATGGTCAAAGGTCCATGGGCGACACACTTGGATGATACACCACCACCACCATGGGTGACACAGCCCTGGGCGACACAGCCTGGGCAACACAAGCACCCCCTTACCCGACACAAGGTCCAACCAAACAAAGGCAAGGCACCACAAGGCCCAACAAGCTCAACCAAACCCAAAGGGACTCAAGCAACGGGCCCAGACCTTCCCCTCAACACTAGAGGAAGCAAGGAGAGGGAGGAACACCTCACAAGGTGACAAACTTGCTCACAAACCCTAGACTTGGGTTAATTGCAAGTAGCACCTCCAACTCTCAACAAAGCACAACCAAACCCTAATCACCACTAAAGGTGATTATCAAGCAACTAAGCATCAAGGTTAAGCAAAGAAAATAGGGTAAACCCTAAACGGAGGCCAGGGTCCTTACAAACTAACCCCCTACAAAGGGATTTCGTCCCCGAAATCTGAAGAGAAAAGCGAGGGATACTTCCTCCTCATCTCTTCCTCAAGCTCCCACGTGGCTTCCTCAACGCCACGATGATGCCAAAGGACCTTCACAAGAACCAGGTCCTTCCTCTTCAGCTTCTTGACTCTCCTGTCAAGGATCGCCACAGGACCTTCCTCGTAGGTCACATCTTCATCAAGCTCAACCTCAGCTGCCTGTATCACGGTTCCTGAATCTGGGTGACTTTTCTTCAACATACTGACATGGAATACTGGATGTAACCTCTGCAACTCTGGCAGCAGCTCTAATTTGTAAGCTACCTTGCCCACACATGCTATAATTGGGTAAGGCCCCAATATCTGGGTGCTAACTTACCCTTCCGGCCAAACCTCAACACACCTTTCCACGGCGAGACTTTAAGATACAATTTGTCTCCTACCTGGAACTCCAAAGGTCAGCGGCGATTGTCTGCATAAGACTTCTGCCTGTCCTGTGCCGCTTTCAAGTGTTGTTGTATCACTTTGATCTTTTTTGTTGTCTGCTGCACTAACTCAGGACCCAAAAGTTGATATTCACCAGACTCGTACCAACATAAGGGAGATCTGCACTTGCTTCCATACAAGGCCTCATACGGAACCATATCAATGCTCCGTTGATAATTGTTGTTGTAAGCAAACTCTATCAAACTGAGATGCAAGTCCCAACTGCCTAGGAACTGCAAGACACAAGCTCGAAGGAGGTATTCTAAAGTCTGAATAGTCCTCTTAGACTGTCCATCGGTCTACGGATGGAAGGTGGTACTGAACCTCAACTGCGTTCCCAACGCTTTGTGCAACTGTTCCCAGAAACGACTCCTGAACTGAGGACCTCTGTCAGAAACTATCATCATTGGCAAACCATGCAAGCATACTATCTCATCCATGTATAGTCGAGCGAGCTTCTCGACTGTATATGTTGTCTTCATAGGTATGAAATGGGCAGACTTCGTCAATCTGTCCACTATCACCCAAATGGAATCATGATTCCTAGTTGTCCTGGGTAGACCAACTACGAAATCTATGGTTATGTGATCCCATTTCGACTGTGGTATAGGTAGGAGTTGCAACATACCTGCCAGCTTTTGATGTTCAGCCTTGGCTTGCTGACATACCGCACACCTAGCCACAAACTCAGCTACATCCTTCTTCAAGTCGGGCCACCAATACAAGTCCTTCAGACTATGATACATCTTGGTGACACTTGGATGCATAACATACATCGATTTGTGTGCTTACTTGAGTACTAACCTCCTCATATCATCAATATCGGGGACCACCATTCTATCATGATAGCAAACTAGCCCATCCTCAGACTCATGGAACCCATCACGCTTTTTGCTGTCGAACTCTGATCTGATCAACTGTATTGCATCATCTTTTTGTTGTGCATCTTTGATCTACTGTCTCAGCGTAGGCTTGACTTGCATCTGGGCTAAAATTCCAGCTAACAAGGAAACTTCCATTTGTACATTCATCTGTCACAAGGAAATAAACATATCCCATCTATGGCATACCAGGGAACTCAACTGTGCCTTCTTTGAAGAAAGAGAAGAAGACTTTCAGCTAAGCGCATCAGCTACCACATTAGCCTTACCAGGATTATACTCGATGGTGTAGTCGTAATCATTGATCAACTCCATCCATCGGCGCTGTCTCATGTTTAACTCATGCTGCGAAAAGATGTACTTCAGATTCTTATGATCCATAAAGATTTGACACACCTCCCCATACAGATAGTGTCTCCAAATCTTTAACACATGAACCACTGATGCCAACTCCAAGTCATGAGTCGGATAGTTCTCCTCGTGTTTCTTAAGCTGTCGCAAAGCAAAAGAAACCACATGATCTTCCTGCATCAGCACACAACCTAAACCTCTCTTGGAAGCATCACAGAAAACAACATAGCCTTTTCCAGGCTCTAGCAGGATCAACACTAGAGCACTGGTCAGCTTCTCCTTCAAACTTTGGAAAGCTTGTTGACAACGGTCATCCCAGACAAAAGGTACATCCTTTCTTGTCAACTTCATCATTGGTAATGCAATCGTACTGAAGTCCTTGATAAACCTCTTGTAGTATCCTGCTAAACCCAGGAAACTATGAACTTTTGTCAGCGTCTTCAGTTGCTCCCAATCTGCCATGGACTCCACCTTCTTTAGATCTACTTTGACTTCTTTAGCAGATATCACATGACCCAAGAAAGTCACTTCTTCCAACCAGAACTCACACTTACTGAACTTAGCATACAACTGATGTTGGCGAAGAAGAATCAACGCTAGTTGAAGATGTCCCTCATGCTCTTGCTTGTCCCGACTATAGATCAAGATGTCATCTATAAAGACTACAACAAACTGATCTAGGAACGGACGGAACATTCTGTTCATCAAATCCATAAAAGCAGCAGGTGCATTGGTTAGCCCGAACGGCATAACCACAAACTCGAAGTGACCATACCTCATCCTGAAAGAAGACTTTGGTATGTCATCCGCCTTAATCCTCAACTGATGATATTTGGACCGTAGATCGATCTTTGAAAACATTGTAGCACCACGCAACTGATCGAACAGATCATCTATCCTTGGTAACGGGTACTTGTTCTTAATCGTGACCTTATTCAACTGTCAGTAGTCTATATATAGCCGCATCGATCCGTCCTTCTTCTTGACGAACAACACTGGAGCACCCCAAGGTGACGTACTTGGTCAGATGAAACTTTTCTCCAACAACTCTTGTAACTGCTTCTTAAGCTCTGCCATCTCTACTGGAGCCATCCTATACGGCGTCTGTGCAACTGGCTACATTCCTGGTACCAGATTGATCTCGAAATAAATCTCTCGGGGCAGAGGAACACCAAGAAACTCATCAGGAAACACAACGGCAAACTCTCGGACAACTGATACCTCTTCAAGGCTAGGACCCTTCACCTTGGTGTCCACAACGGTATCCACAACGTCAGCTAAGATCACCTCACATCCTTGTCGTAACAACTTCTCTGCCACCATAGCTGATACCAGACACGTCAGAAGGATCTTCCTATCTCCCTGGAAGATCCACTTCTCCCCATCATCATCAAACACCACCTGCTTGGAACCACAGTCCAAAAGAACCTTATACTTATCTAAGGTATCCATCCCAAGGATAACATCGAAACCATGCATATCAAGTGGTATAAGATCCACTTTAATGTTGTGTCCCAAGAAAGACAAGACATAAGATGGACACTCTTCTCGAAGCATCGAGGAACCATCAAGAGGGGTTTCTAACAACAAGCTATCCTTCTTACAACTAACAGGTAAACGACAGTTCTCAAGCATACTATAGGCGATAAAAGAGTGTGTAGCACCCAGGTCAACCAGAACAGATATAAAGCAAGAAGAAGACATATTAGAATGAAATAACTCCATCTGACTTGTCACTACTCGCGGGTTGACTATCGCCTCTGGCTGACTCATAGCATAGAATCAGGTTGTTGCTTGCTGTCCACATCCTCTGCTTCCTTGAGCAGACGATCCTGCTTGCGATGCTTGACCGCGTCCCCACCTCTGTTACCACTGGGCTGCTATCTATCTGTCCCTTGATGATTCTGCCTCGGTTGTTGTGTCACTTCAACATCTCTGCTAGGGCAATTGGACCTCCAATGTCCGATCTGACCACACAGATGGCATTACTGGTCTCGCTGTTGTGGCCTAGACGGCCCTGTCACTATCACAGAAGTTGTACTATGTGTCTTTAACAATGAAGGAACATATCCTCTTCCCTTACTCGCAGACCACTGCCACAGTACACCGGAACCTCTCATCACTGAAGGTGTTGAAAACTTGGGCTTCTTGAAGCCACCAAACCTCTATCCTTGGAACTGAGCAGGCCTCTTCTTAGACATGGATTCTCTTTTCTCCCTTACTGGTCATTCGATCCTCCAAACAGATTCCACGAACATAGCAAACCACTCTCGGTTCTCCAATGCAGAAACAATGTTGTTAGCTCAGAACTCAGACCTTTCTCAAAGCGTCTGATCCGCTCTTCGTCTGTTGCCACCATGTGAGGACAAAATCTCAACAGATTCATGAACTTGGCCTCGTACTTGGTGATGTTCATCGCTCCTTGTCGCAAGCGCTCAAACTAACTGATCTGCTCATCCAGATACGTCTTCAGAAAGTATCTGTTGACGAACTCACACCGGAAAACTTCCCAACCGATCACCTCACCAGGTCGCTTCTCCTCCTCGATGGTCCACCAATGACCAGCACTACCCTTCATAAGGTAGACAGCGTGCTTTACTTTGTATGCTTCGGGGATGTCGAGGATCCGGAAAGCCTTCTCAAGACTCGTCAGTCACAGATCTGCATTCGCTGGATCATCCATTCCAACATAATCTGAAGCTCCGACTTGGCGAAGCCGCTCAAAGGTCTTCCCAATACCCAATGGTTCACCATGGGGAGCCTGTGCTCTCGGCGGAGGCACTGTCAATCTCTCTACCATGAGATTCATCGTAGCCATCATCTACCCCATAAGCTATTGATAGGTAGGATGTTCAAGAATGGTTGGGTCAGGTTGGGGGACCTCAGGCACCTGATCTTCATGTGCCTGCCCTATAGCTCCATTAACTGATGCAGCATCGTTGTTCTCAGCAGCATGTTCTTCATGGTTTCAAAACATCTTGACTTTTCTTCTGCTGAGGGCAGAAGATGATTGTAAGAAAATCTAGAAAACTCACAAGAACAAACACAGCCTAGTCCTAAATCCCTGTAGACTCAGCGAACCTAGAGCTCTGATACCAAACTTGTGGAAACACATCCCACTATCACACACACAACGAGGTGTTACGTGAAAACGTGCGGATATCACCATACACCACAGATTACCAAAAACACGGGTTAATTAAAACCAATTGCGGAAAGAGGAATAACTGAGAAGCCATTACATATAGGACCTCATCCTGCAAGGAAAATAGGTTATGTAAACATATACAAGTCTGATACATGTCCACAGCTTAGTGGAACAGTTGTTCTGTCATCACATGAGTTCATCACTTGTTATATATACAGAACGGCCCACATCCGGCCAACAACAGGATATACAAACCATCAATAGCTATACATCATGAAACAATGTCAAAACACCTCCAAGGACCTGAGAGTACAGGGATGACTCTAAGACTCTACTACAAAACATCCAAACAGCAGCATATCCATCTCTTGCCTTCTACTGCTCGTCTTGCTGCTCGGTTGCAACTCTGCGACCACCACCACGTCTAGCTCGAACACCTAAAAAGGGTGTAAACCAGTGGGGTGAGACACACAGTCCCAGCGAGAAACATAACTCCCCGCTGAAACTACAAAACCTCAGAAAGATAAAGCAGCAACAATAGATAACTGATAAGGGTATAACAAGAGCAGTTAATAAAGTAAGGCTATTCATACTTTCAAGCTTACTAGATGTACGGAAGGCATATATCTAATTATTTCTTTATGGAACATGATTAACAAGATAAGATTTACAAGATCTGACCACATAACATTATGAACATATAAGTAACTGCAAGGTATAACAAGATTAACTACTCAAGCAAGGCCTCAACCAATGTTCCGTGTTTTGCTTTAAGCAGTAATTACTATACGGATGGATTACGTATTATTATGCCCTGAGGAAGTGAGACGTACCGCCCAAATCCAACCTTCGGTTGTGAAACCCAAGTCGGTGCCACACAAGGTCAATGGAAGAGCCAGACTCCACGACCTCCCACCTCGTGGTCAGTGCATGAGTACAACACAAGCAGGACCGCAGTCTCATGCTTAAGTGGCTTCAGCCACAGGGTCAGGCTACCCTCTGCCTAGTCCACCTTGGTACAGGTATCGGCGCTAGTGAATCTGAGCCACGGGCCTATTCACCATGCTCTGAGCCATGAACACATTCATGCTCTCATATCACATATCCTGCGCCATGGGCCTATTCACCATGCTCTTCACATACTGAGCTATGGGCCTGAATCCGCACTCTGGAGTCTACAACTGAAGTTGCACTCTTACCTCCTCACTTTAGGCTAGGAGTAACCTCGCATATTCAACAATATGCGCTCCGTGTTAACCCGTAGGAGAACCCATTTCACCATCACCAGCTCCTGACGATGATGGATCTATGGCCAGGGCAACTACATGATATATTCCGCTGTGATTAATTAGTATCTTTTATATGGATCGCAAGATTCAACCAAGTTGTATAACATGCAAACTATAACAAGAATAAATAACCTAAAACTCTAAATTATGCTTTTATTGTAATCAACATCATCTTGATCCCTCATAAGGATCCAACATTACATGTTATCACTTGGCCTCTTGCCAATCATCTAAATCCATCTCAAGGATCATCACATTGCCATGGGATCTCAATCCCTCATCACATACTGTCATTGCCTCTCAAGGCTTGCATCATCATCATGGGATAGCAATCCCAAGAACTTTAGTTAAACATATCATACATATTATCTCATTACCAAGGGTAATCATCATAGCAGAGTTACTCAACATATTTACCTCATAGCCCTTTACCTAGCTATGCATCTGTGTGAGACCTGCATGGTTAGTATACATAATCATCATGAATAGCTTAGAAGTTCATATTGTCAACATAGGGTGACATTGATGTTCTATTAATCATGCCTCAACTTGTGACCATAGCCATTGATTGTATTATCAAGCAAAGCATCTTACATGCTTACCATTCCTTGGCACTTATACAGATGATTCAAGATGATCACATACATATGTAAAGTCTTGTAAGTTACATAGATGAGCTTTACCATATCGAATACCATCAAGCATTGCAAGGATCATCCTCATGACTAAATGTGATAGTGGAACAACATCCAACATACCGGTTCCTATAAGGGACAGAACCACCCACTACCCTCACCACAAAGATATCGGGCAGGGCACCCTCATCTATCGCCCAACTCTTAAAGATCAGCACACCAGTGTCTGGTGGCCAACACAAGGGTGTAACGTGCAATGTTGCGTCAGGTGTGTCGTGCACTCACCAGTGCTGTGCACTGTGATATCGTGCAACGCTGTGTCAGCACCAAGGGTAACAGCAACCAAGTGTGCAGCTAAACAAAGAAGCAGATCGTGTGACGGGGGGCGGGGGGTAGAGCAACGCCCATCAGGTGCAGGGCTATCGGCCGACACACACATAGGAATAGTGTGACGCCCATCACAGAACTAACTAGCAACTTCCACCTCAAAGCACAATGACACCAAGATACATCTAGGTCATGTGTGTGTGTATGTGTGTATGTGTCAGGCAGAGTACTCCATAAGGGGCAACGTCTGAAGGTGTAGCTCAAAACAGTCAGCCAAGGGACCTATCATTCAGCCAACAAACCCATGGCCTATCGGCCGCCACAAAATAGGGTGATAGTGTGATGCCCGTCACAAGGTTAGGGACCAGTGGTATCGTCCATCACAACTAGTCATCCAAAGCTCAAGGTCAAAAGGGATATCGGGAAGCACCTCGGCCAAGAAACAGCTTCATAAGATCGTCATCAACCCCAAGCACAAGGACACCAACCCTAATGGATCAAGAAGATGGCTCACCTCTCAACAACTAAGTGAGAGGGGTCTTGCACATCATCTATCACCAACCGGGAAACACAAGGAACAACCCTAGCAAGGTTCACAACAACCACAAAGCTCACCCTTCAAGTCCATGGTGAGAGGAGGGTGTTGCTCAAGCTACTAGAACACAAGCTCACCTCTCAACTTAAATGAGAGAGGAGTGTTTCTCATGATACTAGAACTCAAGCTCACTCCTCAAGACCTAGGAGAGAAGGGAGTATTGCTCACTAAGAAACCCTGGATCATAGGTTCGGCCAACAAGGTGCAACGAAGCAAGGAAACCAAACTAACATCAACATAGCCGATCATAAACAACAAGAACAAGAATTTAGAAGATGGTAATGTAGTTAGGGTTAGGAGTTATGTAACCCACCTTAAGCAAGCTGAAAGCTCCAAGCACCACCAAGGAAGAAGGAGACTCCAAGGGGGATCGGCCACCAAGCTTGCAGGAGAAGAGAGTGTGTCGTGCACCAAGGTAGAGGAGAAACTAAGGAACTAAAGGGATCCTTACTAAGGGAAAGGAAATGCATATATAGAAGGGGATGGAGGAGAAACCAAGGCAAAGCAAAGCAAGGTGTCGCCCACCTAGGGACACTTGTCCATGTGCAAAAACCACCACTCTAGCATGTCTTAAACACATGTCCAAGGTCATTGCCACATGTAAGAATCAAGCACCAAGTGTCCACTAGTGGTTACACAAATGAGGTCAAAGATGGTCAAAGGTCCATGGGCGACACACTTGGATGATACACCACCACCACCATGGGCGACACAGCCCTGGGAGACACAACCATGGGCGACACAGCCTGAGCGACACAAGCACCCCCTTACCCGACACAAGGTCCAACCAAACAAAGGCAAGGCACCACAAGGCCCAACAAGCTCAACTAAACCCAAAGGGACTCAAGCAACGGGCCCAAACCTTCCCCTCAACACTAGAGGAAGCATGGAGAGGGAGGAACACCTCACAAGGTGACAAACTTTCTCACAAACCCTAGACTTGGGTTAATTGCAAGTAGCACCTCCAACTCTCAACAAAGCACAACCAAACCCTAATCACCACTAAAGGTGATTATCAAGCAACTAAGCATCAAGGTTAAGCAAAGAAAATAGGGTAAACCCTAAACGGAGGCCAGGGTCCTTACAAACTAACCCCCTACAAAGGGATTTCATCCCCGAAATCCGAACAGAAAAGCAAGGGATACTTCCTCCTCATCTCTTACTCAAGCTTCCACGTGCCTTCCTCAATGCCACGATGATGCCAAAGGACCTTCACAAGAACCAGGTCCTTCCTCTTTAGCTTCTTGACTCTCCTGTCAAGGATCGCCACAGGACCTTCCTCGTAGGTCACATCTTCATCAAGCTCAACCTCAGCTGGTTGTATCACGGTTCCTGAATCTGGGTGACTTTTCTTCAACATACTGACATGGAATACTGGATGTAACCTGTGCAACTCTGGCAGCAACTCTATATTGTAAGCTACCTTGCCCACACATGCTATGACTGGGTAAGGCCCCATATATCTGGGTGCTAACTTACCTTTCCGGCCAAACCTCAGCACACCTTTCCACGGCGAGACTTTAAGATACAATTTGTCTCCTACCTGGAACTCCAAAGGTCGGCGGCGATTGTCTGCATAAGACTTCTGCCTGTCCTGTGCCGCTTTCAACTGTTGTTGTATCACTTTGATCTTTTCTGTTGTCTGCTGCACTAACTCAGGACCCAAAAGTTGATATTCACCAGACTCATACCAACATAAGGGAGATCTGCACTTGCTTCCATACAAGGCCTCATAGGGAGCCATATCAATGCTCCGTTGATCATTGTTGTTGTAAGCAAACTCTATCAAACTGATATGCAAGTCCCAACTGCCTAGGAACTGCAAGACACAAGCTCGAAGGAGGTCTTCTAAAGTCTGAACAGTCCTCTCAGACTGTCCATCGGTCTACGGATGGAAGGCGGTACTGAACCTCAACTGCATTCCCAACTCTTTGTGCAACTGTTCCCAGAAATGACTCCTGAACTGAGGACCTCTGTCAGAAACTATCATCATTGGCACACCATGCAAGCAAACTATCTCATCCATGTATACTCGAGCGAGCTTCTCGACTATATATGTTGTCTTCACAGGTATGAAATGGGCAGACTTCGTCAATCCGTCCACTATCACCCAAATGGAATCATGATTCCTAGTTGTCCTGGGTAGACCAACTACGAAATCTATGGTTATGTGATCACATTTCCACTGTGGTATAGGCAGGAGTTGCAACATACCTGCCAGCTTTTGATGTTCAGCCTTGGCTTGCTGACATACTGCACACCTAGCCACAAACTCAGCTACATCCTTCTTCAAGCCGGGCCACCAATACAAGTCCTTCAGACTATGATACATCTTGGTGACACCTAGATGCATAACATACATTGATGTGTGCGCTTCCTTGAGTACTAACATCCTCATATCATCAATATCGGGGACCACCATTCTATCACGATAGCAAACTAGCCCATCGTCAGACTCATGGAACCCATCACGCTTTTCGCTGCCGAACTCTAATCTGATCAACTGTATTGCATCATCTTTTTGTTGTGGATGGAGGAGAAACCAAGGCAAAGCAAAGCAAGGTGTCGCCCACCTAGGGACACTTGTCCATGTGCAAAAACCACCACTCTAGCATGTCTTAAACACATGTCCAAGGCCATTGGCACATGTAAGCATCAAGCACCAAGTGTCCACTAGTGGTGACACAAACGAGGTCAAAGATGGTCAAAGGTCCATGGGTGACACACTTGGACGATACACCACCACCACCATGGGTGACACAGCCCTGGGCGACACAGCCTGGGTGACACAAGCACCCCCTTGCCCGACACAAGGGCCAACCAAACAAAGTCAAGGCACCACAAGGCCCAACAAGCTCAACCAAACCCAAAGGGACTCAAGCAACGGGCCCAAACCTTCCCCTCAACACTAGAGGAAGCAAGGAGAGGGAGGAACACCTCACAAGGAGACAAACTTGCTCACAAACCCTAGACTTGGGTTAATTGCAAGTAGCACCTCCAACTCTCAACAAAGCACAACCAAACCCTAATCACCACTAAAGGTGATTAGCAAGAAACTAAGCATCAAGGTTAAGCAAAGCAAACAGGGTAAACCCTAAACGGAGGTCAGGGTCCTTACAATATCCTTACGCCTCATAGGAATGACTACTGGTCATATCTTATGCACAGGAATGGTTATGGACCATATCCCAATAAGAGTATGGCTACGGGCCATGACTCCACAATACCAGGCATTGGCTACGGGCCATATCTTGAAGAGAGTATATGCTACGGGCTATAACTCTATAGCAAAGTTGCTAGTATACCCTGGAAAGCTATTTAGCAGAGATACTAGATGTCCTGCATGTGGTCTCGCACTGACTGAGACAGATGAGGTCATAGAGTCTGGCTCTTCCATTGACCTAGGTATGGAACTGATGCTTTACACCGTCATGGTCGGTTGGAGTATGAGCGTTATACCTCAACTCCTCAGGGAATAAGTGTGATTGTAAAATGTAATTAGCTGTGTAGCATATTTGCTTAAGGATGAATTACAGAAATCCTTGGTTGATGTTACATTGTTTATTGTATCCTAAAGTGGATAAATATTATACATGTTCTTCATATTACTTATTAAAATGAATAAATTATATTGCTCTATTTTGCTAAATGACGATTTAAGTCCTTCTGTTCAATAGATATTATTCTGCTCAGTTTATGACTATTTATCCACAATAATAATGTTTCTGGCGGAGAGTTATATCTCTCAATGGGACAATTTCAATTTTCTCACCCCTGTGGAATTCAACATTTTTAGGTGGACGAGGAGTAGAAACCCTGCAGTAGGGGAAGATAGCAGCATCAGGGACAGCAGTAACATCTCAGGTGGAGATACTGACTGTCGTGTCTTGTAAATATGAGTCCTATGAGTCATCTATGTACTCTCAGGTCCTAGGAGTTAGTAGTTAGTGCTTTTATGATCGATCTGAGATTTTGGCATTGAATGCCTCGAGGTTTTATGTTGCTTATGTGTAGATTTAACAGAGCAACTGTTGTATGTAATCCTTGAGAAGGAAAGGTACATGGCATGTACTTGGTGGACCAGAATGAACACAAAATCTTTTGGTTCTTGTTATAAAAGTTTCCTGGAAATGGATCTCTTTGTAAATGGTTTTAATTTTTAGTGATTTTCAGTAATTTGTTGCTAATGTTTAAATTCCACAATTAATTACACTGTGATGGTCTGATTTGGTGTCGGGTCGTCTCACTATAGTAGACACTAAGACGTACATCTTAACGCGATAAAGAAAATAAATCATGTGCAAAAAGACAATTTTTCCCATGATGGTGTCAACAAAAGACAAATCAACATAGGTAGGAGTCTAGTTATCTAGGATGTTATCTTCCTCACAACATCCTTTCACACGATGGATACCAATACAACAATGCTAAAACTTGAATCTCCCGCTTGGAAAGAGGAAGAAGACTCAACAAAAGAGGCCAACCCTCGGGTTCTTGGAGTCCTTACGATCTCAATGACCCCTTGAGAGAGTCTTGAGAAGTTTGGACAAGATAACAACAAATTATGCCATGAGAGGGGGAAGGGGGTCCCAGGTTAACCCACTAAAATATGTCATCATGAAAACTATTTAGGGTGCTAAATTTTACTAGAAAACCGAAGAGGATAGATCATAAACCAAGATTAAAATAGTATAATACAAGATATGCCCAAAATCAGTCACTATTACAACAAAGAAAGAAGCAAGGAATAAAGTAGAAGACTATCTTCAATCAGACATATCTAAAGCCACCTGAGGATTTAGATGAGTCTAGGGAGGGATCATAGAGCTCCACATGAGTTGTGACTACTAGAGACCTTGTCCCGAACTCTAGGACTCCACCTAAAGCAACAGAGTTCGGGAATTATGGAAGGTCGCTTTGGGTTTGAAATAAAAGTCAATAATTGTCACCCTGAGTCACGTCAAGATATAGGGTTCATTTTTTAGAGTTCTAATGACCCAGAGATGCAAGGAACATGAAAGAAAGGGGGATAAAAGTAGAGAAATAGGGGAAGGAAGATCTCGAGGTGTGATAGTGGCTTGTAATTGTGAAACCCTAGGTTATATAGGGCCTTTGGATTCAGGATGCTGTAAGGAAACTAAGGGAAAGAAATTTACAGAAAAAGGAGGAAGGTGAGGGAGAAGATAAAGAATAGGAGCAGGGGAGGGTAGACTATAATGTGAGGAAAATGAGGACGTGAGCAAGAAGAAAAACCCACTGTCATGAGATATAAATCCAACGGTCTCAGGTCTCATATGACCCTTTTTTTGGCTAAGAGAAAATCCACATGACATGGAATATTGTTGAACTTTAGGAAAACAAAGTTGATTAGTTAAGAAATGATATATTTTAGATATTCATGGTGTATTTTATTTCTTAATTTATTTTAGGGTTCAAACAAAGTTGAAATACAATAAAATTGACACCTCATCTAAGTAAAATAGGTAGAATCTGATTTTACTATTAGTTTCCATTTTCGGGGTTGTTCAGGAGGGGCCCACTTCCTATTGGTTGTGACTAGTTGGGCCACATCAAAGTGGGCCCGGGTCTGGGATAGGCCATTGTCTATTAGATTATGATGTACACATTGCTTATTCCTATTTTCCTAATTTTTCATAGATTTGAAAAATCATACAAAATTCATCTGACATCAAATATTCCTATATAAATAGCCATTAAAATATTTTTTGACGAAGAATCCAGTTTTATATTTTTCAACCCTAGTTTGGTAATGTTAGACCATGTTTACCTAATGACTTAAGATTAGCATTTAATATATTACTTAAGATGATAATTGATTTAAGGCATGTTATTTTAGGAGGCTTACGATTGACCCAAGATCAGAGAGGCTAGTTGGTCTATATTACAGTGGACTCAGATCTGGTATAGGCTGCTGGATATTGGATAATGATGTACATAATGCTTTTTCCTATTTTTTTATTGGATAGAGCTTTGAAAAAACGTACAAAATTCATCTACCATCAGAAATTCTTATATAAATAGTTGTTGGAAATGATTTTTTTATGAGGAATCTATTTTTCTAGTTTCTAAACCTGAATTCAATACTGTTAGATTATGCTTTCCTAATGTTCTAAGATTAGGGTTTAATATATTAATTAAGATTATAGTTGATATAAGACATGTTATTATAGGAGATTTAGAATTTACTCAAGATAAGAGTGATGAAGTTAGGATCTTCTTTGCTCCAAGTAAATGGTCCATGTTGTTTTGACCAAGTACTTTGACTTATATGTTTTAGTTATGTTATAAACACATGATTATGTGATCATGAAAGAATATGTCTTTTCAAGTGATGCATAATATCAACCCTAATTGATATTTGATATATCTTACAGTTACAAGTATTACAATTTCTAAAGTACATTTATGATATGATAATGTGCTCATATTAATAGGGAGAAATCCTAATTGTATGCAAAGAGAGAGAAATCACATCATTTTTAAGATTTAAGTTCATTATTGCATTAATGTACAAATTTAAAATTATGTTATAAGAATTGAGTCAGTTTTAAATGCTCTCACAATCATAGACCTCAAGTGGTCATTATGGACTTTCTTAGCAAATTTGGGGCTTTCCTAGCATTATGTGCTCTTAAGTGGGCAATCATAGAGAGATGCATATTTTAATTATTTAATTCTTTATTTCAAGAACACTTAAGTTTATGTCCAAGTTAAGTTTTTCTTAATGCCAAGTATAATCATTCTTCTTATGCTATAAAGTGTCAATATCATTTATTGATGTGATGTTTTTCTTATCATGGTTGGGATGCAATGTCTCCATGTGAACAAGTGAGGATTTAAGAAGTGAAAACCAAAGATTAGAAGATATTCAAGTTCAACCTAATTGGATTCCATCTAACTTTGATGATCCAATTATTCAGAATGTTCTCTTTTATGTATTAGTCCTTTCATGTGTAATTGTTAGATCTTAGCTTGATGAAGAGGTTAGTTGTAGTTTCTATGTTCAATGAACATTATATTGTTCTTTTTAAGACAATGTATGGTGATTTATTTACTTATACACAATGAGTATCATGAGTGTGACATCTCCCTTTATAGATAAATACTACAGCCCAGTATTATATGTATGAAAAATTGAAGTGTCACACCACTATCATCTCATAACATGAATTCTGAGTGAGATACCAATATTAGAATCTCAATTATGTTTTGTATACATATATGAAGTTATTGTGTAGTTTTGATATTAGTTGATCATATACGCATTTATTATCATTTATTTATGATTATATCCCTAATTTAAGATAAAATGTATAATATTGTGCTCAAACATCAACATCATTGGTATGAGTTAGATTGTATACATGATTATTGAGTTACTGAAATTTTTTCATAAATTTTGTTAATATCTATTATACATGAGATGAGCATTTTACATCTTGCATGATAGATTTGAGATTATAGCATTGAAAGACATATATGAGAATTTTATGTTGTTGTGCATATTCTTTTGTTGACTTCAGGTACCTTTCTAAAAAATGAAGTCATTTATTGGGATTTATAGAAGTTTTTTTTATTTTTTTATTAAATAAAACTTAAACATCGTTCTTTATGGGCCCGGGGTGAAGCACACTCCTCCCCACACGCAGAAACAATGATTGGCATGGAATTGTTGGGTCAGGTATATTATTTGATTGAAGACAAATTACTCGTTGTTTGCATCTCATATGGTCTACGACTACTAATCGGTGAATTTATTAATGAATTAGATGGTTCCTTGTTATCTGTTTTAGATTGCCCTCCATTACTACCATACAATACATTGCAAGATTCGATAGAAATCGAGATTGATTCAAGAAGAGAAACCCTAGGTGGCATATTACAGAGAAGGGAGGAGGCGATGAGAGGATTGAAATTGAGAGGAAGAGAGGGAGAGAGAGCGAGTCCTCGGATGCGAGAGAAAGGGTTTGTGAAATAGAGAAGTCGTTTGTATTCCACGCACAGCTTATTAAAGTCCAGTTACAAAGTCATTTTATACATTGCTCTTTGAATGGATCCGACTACGCTGTCTAGAATCCATTTACATTGATTGAGTCATATAACCAAACACTATGTAAACTTGACTCATACTACTAGCTTAGCCAATACCCCCCCCCCCCCGCGCAAACTGGGCGTGGGCACCAGAAGTCCCAGTTTGTGTCGTAGAAACCGGAACTGAGTTTTCAGAAGAGCTTCCATAAATATATCTGTAGGATGTTGGTGTGAAGGTATGTGAGCTGTGACTATGTGGCCAAGAGCAACCTTTTCTCTAATGAAATGGTAATCCAGCTCGATGTGCTTGGTACAAGCGTGGAAAACTGGATTCACAGTGAGTTGAAGAGCACTAAGATTATCACAGAACAGAGTTGCTGACTCCAAGCTAGAAATACCAAGATCTCGAAGGAGAGAGGAAATCCACATCAACTCAGCAGCAGTGGAAGCAAGGGATCGATACTCAGCTTCACAGCTTGAACAAGCAATAGTACTCTGCTTCTTGGCACTCCAGGAAATAAAACTATTCCCGAAGAACACACAGAAGCCTGTAGTGGACCTTCTTGTCGAGGGATAGCCAGCCCAGTCTGAGTCACTAAAGGCTCGCAGGTGTAGAGTAGAATTACTGAAGATACCGAAGCATAGGGACAAAGAGCCCTTAAGATATCTGAGAATCCATTTGACCAGAAGAAAATGGGACTTTGTTGGTGAAGCAAGGTGCTGGCAAGCAGTATTGACAGCATAAGTGATGTCCAGGTGAGTAATAGTAGCGTACTGGAGGCAGCCAACTAGACATCGATACTCTTGTGGATTGGTGAGACAGGGAGAGTCAGGTGATTTATGAAAATTGACAACAATAGGTGTGGAGGCAGGTTTACAGTCACGCATGTGACATTGATCAAGTATTTCAAGAATGTACTTTTCTTGACTCAGTACTGCGCCAGTAGGAAGAAATGAAATCTGAATACCCAGGAAGTATCCCAGGTCACCTAGAATGTGAAGATTGAAAGAAGCACTTAACAAAGTTTGAAACTGATGAAGAAGATCAGGATTATTACCCGTTAGAATTATGTCATCGACATAAAGCAGAAGATAGAGAACATTGTTGTGTTGTTGGAATATAAATAAGGAAGGGTCAGCTATGCTGCAAGTGAACCCATAAGTAAACATAAAATCACTTAATTTATTGAACCACGCACGTGGAGATTGTTTGAGTCCATAAAGCGCTTTGTGTAACTTGCAGACATGATTAGGAAATTGCTTGTGTTTGAAGCCAGGTGGCTGATCCATGTATACTATTTCTGTGAGATTGCCATTGAGAAACGCATTGCAAATATCGATTTGAGTCAGTTTCCATTTAGAAGAGATGGCAATAGTAAGAACTACGCATATTGTGGCAGCTTTGACAACTGGATTGTATGTCTCAAGATAGTCAACCCCAGCTTCTTGACTGAAGCCTTTAGCAACTAAGCGTGCTTTAAATCTCTCCAGGGAACCATCAACTTTGAGTTTGGTATTGAACACCCACTTACAGCCCACAACATTGCTGTTAGGAGGTCGTGCTACTAAAGACCAGGTGTTGTTAGAATATAATGCCTCGAGTTCATCCTTCATTTCTTGACACCAGTTAGAGTCTTGTAAAGCAGATTTAATCGACTTGGGCACCACAGGAGTCAAAAGTGTAGTGAGGGCATATTTTGGATTAGGCTTAACAACGCCAGCCTTACCTCTGGTAGTCATAGGATGGATGTTTTCTATAGTGGGTGTGGCGGTGGAATCTGATAACTTGAAGGAGACGGGCTCAACAGGTATAAGATCTAAAGCTTTAGAGGTACCAGTGTTTTGTAAAGAGGAACTCTCTTACAAGTTATTGTCTGGAGAAGGAGGGAGAGTTGTAGAGTGTGTACTCTCTGGAGTAGACTTGTTACTGTGGTGGAAAGAAGACTTCTCATGCAGAACGGTGTCTGAAGAAGTGACAGAGGGAGTAGGAATCGCATATTCTGTGATAGGAGTGCCATTAATGTCTGCCACAGAGCTGGTGGTAGCATAACCATTGTGCTGAGTAGTAGTAGGAGAGTGTCGAAAAGCAGTGGATGAAGGGAGAGAAGTATCATCAGCAGATGCATCAGAGGCATTTAAGAAAGTAGAAAAAGTTGTTAACTCTCTAAGTGCAACATTGGAGGTAACCTGTTGTTTAAAAGGAAAAACCATTTCGTTGAACACAACATGTCTGGAGAAGTAGATGCGTCCTGAAGAAATGTGAAGGCATCTGTATCCTTTATATGTGTCACTGTATCCCAGAAAAATGGAAAGCAGTGATCTTGGTTCAAGTTTGTGTGTTGCATAAGATCTTAAGCAAGGAAAGCAGAGACATCCAAATATCTTCACGTAGTTATAATCAGGTTGTTGTTTGAATAGATTATAGACGGGAGATAAGAAACCATGCACTTTAGAAGGTAGACGGTTAATTATATGTGTAGCAGAGGCAAACGCTTCAACCCAATAACTGGTAGGCACACCTGCATCAAACATCATAGCAAGACCGATTTCAAAAATATGTCTGTGTTTTCTCTTAACTAGTCCAACTTGCTCATGCGTGTGAGGGCAGGAGAGTTGATGAACAATTCCTTCAGATAAGAGATATTTGTTTATAGCAGCATTAACAAATTCTCCTCCTCCATCTGTCATTAAGACCTGAACTTTGGTATGAAACTGATTGAAAACCAATTTGCAAAAGAACATAAAATACTCGAGAAGGTCAGATTTCTTCTTTAACGGATAAAACCAACAATTTCCAGTGCATTCATCCACAAACAAAGCATAGTAAGAAAAACCCTATTTAGACAATACAGGAGCTTTGCCCTACAAGTCACAATATATCTGTGCAAAAGGAATAGTGCACTTAACATGCTGATTTGTAAAGGGGAGTCGATGACTCTTGCTCATAGCACAACTATTGCATAAATCAAAGGTTTTATATGAAGACGAAATTATTTTATTGTTTTCCATGAACTTCTTAACATCATGATTGGAGTGTCCAAGTTTTCCACTAGTACAGAAACAACATTCAATGTCACTTTTCTTGGCGTCAGTTATTTAGGAGACGCCTATAACATTCAACTTCGGTGATGTAGGTAAACCGGCGTCTATAGTCAAGATACGGGTACCGCTTTGTATTCAGCATCGGCTTGGTAACAGAAAACCGACGCCTAATATCGTCTGCGAAATCCAATTTTCGAGTGAAAAAAAATTGGCCCCAAAGTGTCACATACAGCATCGGTTTTTTAACATCTAACCGACGCCTATATAAGATGAAAATTTGTGCGAAAAATTCCAACTTAGGTGTCAGTTATCCTTTGATAACCGACGCCGATAATGGTTCCCGCCAAATTTTTTAGGGAAAAATTTGTCTAATTGGACGTCATTTTTTAAAGAACAACCGACGCCGAAGCGTTTAGGTGTCGTTTGTTTTAGATAACCGACAACGTTTACCAAATTAATATACCCACAAACAGTAACTGTTCCCATTTCTTCTATTTCATCGTGAAGCAACTGTTCCCCTTTCTCTGCTCTTGCTACGTTGCCACCCGCCCGACCGCTACTGCTCGCCACCTGCTGCTTCTCGCTCGTTGCCGACGCTGCCTACTGCTTGCTCGCCGTCGACGCCGGACGCCGCTGCTACTGCTCTGCGTCGCTTCCGCCGTCCTCTTTGCCGCCGCCCGCCGTCCTCCTTGTCATCGCCACTTCCTGCTCCGTGCTCGCCGCCGTCCTCCCTGCCATGCCGCCTACCTGCTGGCTGCCTGTCGTAGCCTCCAGGTAGCTGTAGCCTCTGTTATTCCTTCTCCCTAGCTCCTTACCTACAACAAACACGGCTGTGGCTGTGTTGGCCTACCACGGCCATGCTGCCCAGAACGGTCGTGCTGTCTAGTACGGCCGTGCTACTCAGCACGGCCGTGGTAGGCCAACACAGCCACGGCCGTGTTTGTTGTTGGTAAGGATACGAACAAATCTTTATGTAATGCTTTATGTAAATTCTAGGATACTAACAAATCTTTTGCTTGCATATATTTGTGCTTCTAATCCTAATGCTTGACCTAATTCAATAAATTTTGATGCATGTTGAAATAAGATTTAAGCTTGTCCATTGTAGCATCCTAATTTGATTTGATTAAACCCTAACATTGATGAAACCCTAACATCAATTGTGATGAAACCCTAACATGTACATATCTATTATTGTGTTTGTTGGCCTAGAAACCCTTCCAAGATTTACTCATTAGGAGTAAATCTTGGATAGTCCCCGGTTTGGGACTGTTCTTGAACACCTAATATCACTTAGGATGTAAGTGTATAATGTGTGTTGAGTTTTCGAGAAAATTTCAGTAGCATTTCCCCGTTTGTTCTCTAAGTACATATGTACTTAGAGAACAGTGGGGAAATGCTGCCAAATTTTTTTTGAAAACCCAATACACATTATACACTTACTAGTGAGATTAGGTGTTCAAGGATGGGATAGGTGGTACACATTTATTATATATAAGAATGACATCGCATGTGTCTGTTGGCCTAGAAAGTGAACAATCATTGTTCTTTATATTACTTGTACATTAGTATAAATTAGAATGAACAATCACTAAATTATATATTGTTTGTATGGAGTTCGTCTTCATTGTACCTCCTAATCTGACAATATTTTCCATGTAGCGCATCACATTCTAGCCGCAGGCCCAATCATTATTTTGTATTGGACACTATCAAATGTTACCACCATAGAAATGCTTAATAAAGGCACTTTCATTTCATGTCTCACACTATCTACTTCAACATCGGATGGGTCTAGATAATATACAGTTAGCGTGGTTGGGACGATTACCATCAGAATCCAGTGTCTACCCCTAATTGCAAATAAGCCAAACAAATAGAAAACTGATGGGTCTAGATTATAGGAGTAAATCTTAGATAGTCCCCAGTTTGGGACTGTTCTTGAACACCTAATCTCACTTAGGATGTAAATGTATACCCTAATCTTGTCCTAATATATACTTGTTTTCTCTGTGATCATAGAATGGATAGATCATGGATGTCCATTCGCAATTGTTGCACCCCAGAGTTTATATTTGGTCTTGACCAGTTTATTAGATTTACCGAGGAACATAGGAAACAACCTGGAGATAGGTTCTATTGTCCATGTAGGCATTGCTGTAATAACTTGAAAGTCAGCACTGGTGACGAAATCAAAAGTCATGTCATGTGCAATGGGATTGTACAAGGCTATACAGAATGGCACTGGCATGGAGAGATTTCAAACCCGAAACCAGTGGATTTCGATAGCAGTGCTTGTGTGGAAGAAGAAATTGCCTACGATGACGTAGATGTGAATGAACCAGTTCCAGTAGACATCGTTGATGCGATGTTGGATAGTTGTGGGGTAGAGCACACCAATCCACCTCCCATTTTTAGAAACATTGTGCATGATGCTGAGATATCGTTATATACAGGTTGTACTAAGTTTACGAAGCTTAGCGCTGTGTTGAGATTGTATAAGCTTAAAGCTAACAATAGATGGAGCGATAAAGGCTTCACGTCATTGTTGTCTTTGTTGAAAGAAATGCTTCCTGAAGGAAACGAGCTGCCAATCTCAACATACCAGGTAAAGAAATTGTTGTGCCCAATTGGAATGGATGCCAAGAAGATACACGCATGCCTGAATGATTGTGTATTATTTCAAAAGGACTATGTGGATTTGAAAGATTGTCCAAAATGTGGTGCGTCACGGTATAAATTGACGACTTTAGGGGAGTCCAAAACTGGTTCTCCTGCCAAGGTGATGTGGTATCTACCTATAATATCATGGTTTCAATGCTTGTTTGCCAATCTGATAGATGCGAAGAATTTGAGGTGGCATGCAGATGTTAAGAAAAATAATGATGGAATCCTACGACATGCATCTGATTCCCCACAGTCGAAGAAGATTGATCTATTGTACCCTGAATTTGGTGAAGAAGTCAGGAATCTAAGACTTGGGCTTTGTACAGATGGGATGAATCCGTACGGGACATTGAGCAACCAACATAGCACTTAGCTAGTCATGCTTGTTATATACAATCTTCCTCCCTGGCTGTGTATGAAAAATAAGTACGTAATGCTGTCGTTGTTGATATTGGGCCCTAAACAACCTGGAAATGACATCGATGTTTATCTTGAACCTCTGATTGATGACTTAAAGAAACTCTGGGGTGAAGGTGTGATGACCTATGATGCTTCACGAAGAGATACATTTCGTTTACATGCTATGTTGTTTTGCACTATTAATGACTTTCCAGCATATGGGAATTTGTCTGGATATAGTGTCAAAGGAGCTAAAGCGTGTCCTATATGTGAAGAGAACATTGATTCAACAAGACTAAAACATGGCGGTAAGACTGTATATCTCGTTCATCGAAGGTTTCTTACAAAATTTCATCTGTATCGTAGGAAGCGCAAAGCATTCAATGGATTGAATGAGGAACGAAGTGCACCTAAACCTAAACCAGAGGAGGTTGTTTATGAAAGAGTAAAAGACTTTGTCAATGAATTTGGTAAGAGATCACAATGTACTATGGCCACACGGAGTGACAAATCTTTATTCAAGAAGAAGTCAATATTTTGGGATCTTCCTTATTAGAGTTCTTTGACAGTCAGGCATTGTATCGATGCCATGCATGTTGAGAAAAATGTCTGTGATAGTGTCATTACTTTGTTGAATATACCAGGTAAGACTAAAGATGGGATAAAATCTAGACATGACCTACGTGAAATGGGAATAAGGTCAGAATTAACAGAATTTCATGAAATGGAAAATCAGAGAACATACTTACCTCCCGCTTGTTACACATTGTCTAGAAAGGAGAAGAAAGCTTTTTGTGAATGTTTGGTAAATGTTAAGGTGCCACAGGGTTACTCATCCAACATCTGTAGATTGGTATCAATGAAAGATCTGAAGTTGATAGGTCTTAAATCTCATGATTGTCACACTCTAATGCAACAAATATTGCATGTGGCAATTAGATCTATATTGTCGAAGCATGTAAGGTTTGCAATCACCAGACTTTGTTTCTTTTTCAACAGTCTGTGCAGCAAAGTTATTGACCCTGATACTCTCGATAAATTGCAAAGAGAAGTGGTTGTTACCCTATGTCAGGTTGAGATGTATTTTCCTCCGTCGTGCTTTGATATCATGGTACATCTTGTTGTCCACTTGACTAGGGAAGTGAAAATGTTGGGACCAGTTTTCTTGCATTGGATGTATCCCTTTGAACGATACATGAGCATTTTTAAAAGTGATGTTCAAAACCGTTATCGGCCTGAAGGGAGTATTATCGAGGGTTATGTGGCGAGAGAGGTTATGGGTTTTTGCAATGACTTTCTCAGTGGTAATGACACTCCTGATAATGACAAGAATATTGATGAGCAATTTGGCAAAGGAATTTTGGGATCACGTGTGAAAGTAATCAGCCGTGAGCAGTTGGAACAAGGTTACTTGTATATTTTACACAACATGAACGAAGTGAACGTTTATATCGAGGAACATACCAATTTCATCAAGAGACAATATCCTTGAGCCAATACAATGTGGCTTGCTAGAGAGCATAACAAGACATTTATTAAGTGGTTTGAAGATAAAGTCTTACATCAACTATCTCAAACACCAGATGATATTACTGAAACTATCAAATGCCTCGCCTTTAAACCAAAATTGACTGTTATGTCTTATGAAGAGTATGACATTAATGGATTCACATATTACATAAAGCGCCAAGATGATAAGAGTGTCATACAAAACAGTGGGGTCACCCTTCATGCATCGACTATGTTTTTTGCAAGTGCAAAGGATAAGAGCCCACGTGAAGCTAAAATGTCATATTACGGTGTCATTGAAGACATATGGGAGTTTGACTACATACATTTCAGAATTCTTCTCTTCAAATGTAATTGGGTTGATAACACCAAAGGAGTTATAGTGGATGAATTGGGTTTCACTTTAGTGAACTTTGAAAAGATTGGCGAGAAGGGTGAACCATTCATATTGGCATCACAGGAGAAACAAGTATTTTATATTGATGATCCTGCAAATGATAAATGGTCAGTTGTTCTTCATGGTAAAACACAGTTCATTGAAGATCCTATAGATGAAGAACAGTACTATGATAAGTATGATGACTCCAGTCCATTCTCAGTTGAGTTGCCAACACCAACAAATATTGAAGCTAATGATGACTTGTATGTACGCGGAGATCACAATGAAGGATTGTTAATTGATAAAAAATTGCAATATTGGAGGCATGTTTATATTTTTTTATATGTTTTATTTTTCTGAATGTGAACTTTACAATGTGAATTACTTTACAATGTGAATGTGAACTTTACAATGTGAATTACTTTACAATGTGAACTTTACAATGTGAGCTTTACAATTTGAATTACTTTACAATGTGAACTTTACAATGTGAATGTGAATTTTTAGATGGCTGAGCATTCTCCTGATGATCGTGTTGATGATTACCGTGAGGGTGAGGACATCAATGTGCTGCCTCACAATGTAATTTTTAAAAATATATCATATATTTATATCTATATGTCCATTTATAGTTATATCTTGTAAATGTGTTTATTTTGTCAAATTTTAGGTTGATGATGCACATGTACCATTTGAAGCACTTGAGGCACTTGATTAGCAGCACCAGAAAGTTGACAATAGAAGGGGCATCACTATGATGACGAAGTTAATAGCACAAAAGGGCAATGGACCCAAACTTGTTGTGGATTTTGATAATGCAGGAATTGCATCTGGTGTGAATTGCAATTCATTTGTTTCATATCTTGGGTATGTTACTCATAGCCATTGCGGTTGTAAGATAGATTCTTGGCATAAAGTTCCTAAGGAGAAAAAAGACATAATATGGAAGGATTTATGCGTGAGTTATTATTAATTTGCAATTCTATTTTGTAGATTACTAATTTTTTGGATACTAGTTAATAACAATTCTATTTTGTAGAGTATATTTGAATTGGATGAAAAGTTGCATCATAAATACGTGATGCAACATTGTGGGAGAGTCCTAAGGAACTATAGGACAAATCTCACCCGAGAATACATAAAAGAAGGTGATAAGAGGAAGAAGACAGCCACTGAACAGTGGAACTTCCTGGACCAAGAAGAATGGGACGCGTTTGTTGCTTTAAGACAAACTGATGAATTCAAGGTATTAGGCGTCAGTCCCAATCTCATTAATATATGTTGCATTCACCTATTCAAGATTAACATATAGTGTTACTAAACAAATCATTAAAGTGCATACTAACTAGGCCCTCAGTGAGGCACAAAAATCAAGGTGTGCACTGAATGTCCATGACCACACAATGGGTCCAAAGGGGTAAGCAGGCATTTACCAAAGACTACAGTCTGAGGCTACTACTCAGTCTGTTGCTACTCAGGAGTCCTCCACTATAGGTAGCACACCTATGCCTCGCCATGATGTCTGGATAGCTGGGAGGCAAAATAAGAAGGGAGAAATAAGGAAGCCCGCAAGTGCTGAGGTGGCTGCAAAAATGGTAAAATACAACTCTTACAGTAATCATTCGAATATTGATTATTTGTGGTGTTTACTTAATTACAAATTTTTATTTTGGCGATTAGCGGGAGCTGCACGAGCTGAGGAAACAAGGCAAGTTCATCCCTGAGGGCACAAGGGATGAATTGACAGTTGCTATGGGTAACCCAGAGCATCTTAGACGTGTTAGGGCTGCAGGCGCTGGTGTGGGCATCAAAGCTTTTTTTGGGCCATCCCAGCGCAAACATGTCCCAAAAGCGGGACTTTTACAAGAAGAGGTAACATATTCTTTCTTTATAATGTTACTGTAAAAGAGAATTCAATAATTAGAAGCTAACGTTTCTTTTATCCATGTATAGGTAGATAAGCTAGTTGATAGGAAACTCGAAGAAGCACGGAAAAAGTGGCAGGCATATCAGACTGCCACTTACCAGACAGTACATATGGTGTCTCGCTCTACTCCTACTGCACAGGTTGGGAGTAATCTTATAGACCCACCACCTAGCACATCCGATGTAAGTAATTTTATGACATAGTAACTAGTTTTTTAATTCAAGATGATATGTTTTCAAGATGATATGTATATATGAAATTGTAGTCGTTTCAAAAAAATATGATATGTATATATGTATATAACATTCTTTACACAAAAAATTGTAGGGGTTGAAGCCATGTCGTCTAAAAAGTAAAGAATATGTCGTTGCAGAGGCGTCGGCTTACCCATCCCTACCAGGGGAAATGTTTCATGGGTCTCCATTACCAGCTGGTTGGATTCGTGTGAGCCCGGTACATATATTATCCAAGTGGATGGATCTTCCATTGCCATATGCCCACCCAGATTGTGAAACGCTTGGTGAGGCAGAAGGCAGAGTGATATTGTGGCTAAAAGCAGATGTCCTCTTTACTGAAACTGTATGATAAATTTACATTACGTTAAATTATTAGTGTGTGTATATGATGTCAGTTGATCTGAAATTTTATATATATATATATATATATATATATATATATATATATATATATATATATATATATATATATATATATATATATATACAGGTTAAAAAGAAGACACCCACCGCATCTAGGCCTCCACCTCCACCTCCACCTCCTACATTACCCAGTTGGGTTCCACAGGACCTACCTATCCCGTTAGGTCCTAACTGTAGGGGTATGGCAATATGGTTAGGCGAACATGATATAAATTGCCCTATAACTGTTTCTATAGATTCAGATTCTGCAGGTCAATCACACGAAAGCAACCTATTTATACAAGATATTTTGGAGTTGTTTCGATATGATTGGCTAAATACATCTGTGATAGAGCTATGGATAAGGTGAGATCTTCTTTATACATCCATGTACCTTATGTAGGATCTGGTGATCTGGTTTCTTATTTATTAATGCATGCGTAATTAATACATATTTTACAGCTACTTAGACAAGATATGTGCAGATTTTGCATTTGAACATGTAGGATTTTTGATTCCATCTTTGATTAGTCTAGTAGCTAAAGACCCTCCATCACTTCAGCAACACTACTATGAGGCTTTTACAAATTTTGCTCAAAATAAGAAGACGGTGATAATAGCTTCATTCAATGTAGAGTAAGTTTACTTTGCTTATTACAATTTGGACTTACGAAAATTACATTTTTATTGTGGATTTTAAGTTATTAATTTTTAACTTTTTTACCTCTAGTGGTATGCATTGGGATTTACTAGTTATTGTCCCCGAGACGTTCACTGTCTATTATCTAGATCCTAAGGGGAGTAAATTGAATTCAAATATGGACACATAATGAAAATGGCATTATTCCGGTGAGAAATATTTCATTTTCATATCCGTTAACATATGTTATTACATTACTATTTAATTATGCAATGTATTGTGTTACATTAACATGTAGGGGTTTAGATGAGTTCAAAAAGGTGGGAGGAAAGGTCCCCAAGAAAAAGAACCAACAAATAACTTGGAAGAACGTGGAAGTAAGTTCCCGACTGCAATGTATATATTATTTATGTGAACAATGCTTAATTAGTTGTACTTTTTAATATTTTGTATGTTTGAATTTATAGTGTGCTACACAAGACAACGAATGGGCATGTGCATACTATGTGATGTGATTTATGCACATGATTATCAAATATGCCGCAGTGGACATCGATATTATTCCTGAGGTATTATATAGTCTCATTAGATAATATGAAATATATCAATCTTATTTATAGCTCATTAATTATATATATACATCATTCTCTTTACAGGTGTTTAAAACTGACCACACTACAGGAAAGGCCTTACCAGATGTACATGCTCCCTATACGACGGGAGAATTAAATGAAGTAAGAGAAGAATGGGCAATAGCCATACAAGTAGTGGGGGTTTTAACATATAATTGGGATGTTGATAGCGAATAATGACTAAAGAATGATATTTTGTAAATGAATTTCTGAATTATAATACATGTGTGAATGTTGTGTGAATGTTTCTACATGTCTGGATGTTTCTACATGTGTCTGAGTGAAAATGAATGAAACTGTTGGTTGCTATATGAATGTTTCTACATGTGTGAATGTGAAAATGAATGGAACTATAGATTGCTAGCTATATGAATATTTCTAAATGTGTGAAAATCAAATGGAACTGTAGGTTGCTAAATGTGTGAATATTTTTGTTGTTAATTTTATAGGTTTGTGGCCTGTTGTTGGTTGATATCAATGGATGTCGTAAAACCTGCAGTTCATAACTGAACTGCAGGTTTCTCATCCTGCGACCAGCCACAGCAGGTCTGCAGACTGACAGAAAAAAAAATAGACGTCGGTTATTTCTATAAAACCGATGTCACATAGTTACAATGTCGACTTCCCGACTCGTAACCGACGTCTATTTCCTTAACACCACGGTCGTACTGGGGTATATGGCGTCGATTTCTTAGCTAATAAACCGACGCTAATGATTCACCACGGCCGTGTTGGCTAGCACGGCCGTGGTAGCGGGCCAGACAACACAGCCGTGCTGGCCAGCACGACCGTGGCAGAGGGTGAGATGGCGTCGGTTATTACTAATAAACTGACGCTGATAGTGCCCCAGATGGCGCCCTTTCTGTGGCGCGAAGGTATATGGCATCGGTTTCTTATCTAATAACCGACGTTGATAGTGCCCCAGATGGCTCCCTTTCTGTGGCGCGAAGGTATATGGCGTCGGTTTCTTATCTAATAACCGACGCCTAAAGTCCCCTGATGGCGCGTTTTCAATGGCGCGCGAAGGGTTTTGGCGTCGGTTTTTGAACTGACACGTAACGGTTGGGCTTTTAGCATCGCCCACATAGGTGTCGCTTAGAAACCGACACTAAAGGCCTTATATAACCGACACTAAAGGTCGGTTATGTACTAGTGTTCGATGCCATACTGCAGATGTAGCGGGCTTCTGTCCAACAACAACTAGAGCTTTAGGGCATGATAACTGAAGCACATACATGCCTTGCCTAAGACGACCCTTGGCTAGAGTTTGGTTGCTCTGTAAGTGATTAATTAGAAAAGTATCTTTGAAAAACATGAAATAACAAGGATAGTCATTAGTTAATTGAGCAACAGACAACAGATTTCGTTTCATCTCAGGAACAAGTAGAACCTTAGCAAGGGGAATGGGTGACGTATGTATTAGATAGGTGTTTCCAGTGTGAGTAATAGGTAGAAACGATCCATCCCCTATCATGATAAAGTCACTGCCTCTATAAGAAACTATGTTTTTCAGGATACCTGGGTTATGAGTAACATGATTTGTGGCTCCAGAATACACATGCCACTCATTCATGTTGAAATTGTTATGATCCACAATGTGCATTGCATCAAGAGCCTTGGCTTGGTAGGTGACGGCATCTTCAGTAAGGATCTTAGGTACTTCAGTTGACTGATAGTTGTTATTGAAGCGATACCAGCATTTATATGCCTCATGGCCACCTTTCCTACATATCTGACAGACCACAGGACCACTCTCTTGATTATTCAGACCAGAAGGTCGGATGCTTGGACTGAAGCCTCGTCCATATGATGAGAAGTTGTAACTAGGTCTAGCACCGAGAACTCTAGGATTCTAAGTAATAGGCTACTGGACCCCAGGATTCTGGATGGCTTGTTGCTGTAGGACAGGGTTCCACTGTTGGAATTGAGAACTTCCTCTGTAATTGCCTCGACCTAAATTCCTGTTGTAGTTGTTAGGGTTATTGTAGCTAGTTTTCTGACCAACAAAGGCGAGATTAGGGGAAGAAAGGGATTCTATTGTAGATCTCCTCATGTCGAGATCCTTAAGAAGAGAAACCACTTCATCATAGGCAGGAATGGGAGGACGCATCATAGAAACAGTGAAATTTTCAAAGTCGCTTCCTAATCCACTCAACAGATAATACACCTTATCGTCATCACACAGAGGCTTAGAAATAGAATGCAATTGATCACAGATTAGCTTGAAGTCTCAGAGGTAATCAGTAATAGACTTATTTCCTTTTTGAATTCGACGGAGCTTAGTCATCAGTTCAAATCCCCTTGATTGCGTCGATTCACAGAAGTTTTTAGAGAGAGCTGACTAGATCTGAGAGGCAGTGGTTAAACCGACAACGACTCCTAGGACTTCCTCATTAAGAGATCCCATAATCCACCCCTTCACAAGCCTATCAGTTCGCATCCACAGGGCATATTCGGGATTGGAGGAGATGTTACCTTCTTCGTCAACAAGAATCTTCTCTAGCGCCTTTTCTGTTCCGTCGATGAATCCCTCCAGGGCGTTGCTCTCTATGAGTGCTCGCACCTGCACCTCCCAGTAGAGGTAGTTCAAATTCGTCAGCCGGAGAGAGACGAAGTTCGCGACGTTCACTCCAGCAGGGAACGGGAACTTCCTGGATGCTTTCGTTGGAGCCGGCGATGTCGTTTCTCCTTCGACAGTAGACGATGCGGAAGCCATATCTGGATCGAATGCTCTGATACCACGATAGAAATCGAGATTGATTCGAGAAGAGAAACCCTAGGTGGCGTATTACAGAGAAGGGAGGAGGTGATAAGAGGAGTGAAATCGAGAGGAAGAGAGGGAGAGAGAACGAGGCCTCGGACGCGAGAGAAAGGGTTTGAGAAATAGAGAAGTCATTTGTATTCCACGCACTGCTTGTTAAAGTCCAGTTACAAAGTCTTTTTATACATTGCTCCGACTACGCTGTCTAGAATCTATTTACATTGACTGAGTCATATAACCGAACACTATGTAAACGTGACTCATACTACTAGCTTAGCCAATAAGATTCTCCTCGATGAATCTTTAAAAGGAAAGACCGTTTTATATATATATTTGTATTAGTAGTCATTGCTAGCTATAAACAAATTAGGCCTAGAGAAATTGTTGAGCGTCAAAGCCACAACTCTACGGCTCCACCTCCGTTGCGTCAAGAACACACCCAAATGAAGTATGTATTTATCTTTCTGATTGGGTATGCTTGACACTACCTCTCATGTATAGTAGTTATAATTTTTGTTTGTTAAAAGAGTTTCATTTCTGTGGCATCTAAGAAGCCTTAACCCAGATTTGATTAAGGAACAGGAATTCCATTGTTCCCGAAGAAATTAGATGAGAGTTGGACTTGGGCTCACGCAATGGGTTTAAAATAAAGGACAGCATGAGTTAGATGTTTTAGTTTGTGGTGAACGTTTGCATTGCAAAATCCGTCCCGCTCCTCACCTCCCTCCATCTCATGGTTAAAGGCCCAGCTTCAGCCCACGTGGTTGAGATTTGAGTTCCACCGCTTCGATTCCTACCTCAGGTTGACATCTGTCGTCGACTCGTCGCACTTTTCTCCAGCCCTTACAAAGATGACAACAAAAAGGCCAACATGTGTTGTCTGGTCCTTACCACACGCACTAGCAATACTAATGCCTTCAAAACCTTCTAGTGTAGTTCTAGACGAACAGGTTTCCGGACCGACCAACCTTCTCCGGAAGAAGTTTCTTCCTCCCTGCCGCAGCTGTGACTCCTCCAATACTGACTTATTGAGATTTAGGGGCCGTTCGGCCGCCGACATCATAATTACCGGGAGTGGTGCATAGAAATCCGTTACTGAATTTTAGTGGTGGTGGTCTGCACGATTAAATGTCCACTCTGCCGCGCTGCAGATCATCAGGCCGGATACTGTGCGACGTCCTTTCTCTCTGCCGTCGTATGCGGCGTGATTCAGAAGGCCACATTCTTCTTAATAAAATCAAAGTCTAAATACCGGACCAAATACCGAATAACATTTTCGCTACTAATCTAACAGGAAATTTGTATATAAATGATGCAGTGGTAATGACGGCGGCCAAACGGCTCCTTATTTTCCTGCGGCAGCTGTGACTCCTCCAATACATCATGATTGATATGTTATGTACAAATTCACCATTTGGGGATGCATTAGTGGCAAGATGACTCCCATCCATAATCTATTTCTGGTGGTTTCCTTCACAAGCAAAGCAAAAGCTTTTGGAGTATACTTCTTGCCATGCCGTATTGGATTAAAACCACAACCCACCAGGATTTTTCTTGCCAGGCCTCTCTCATATTTACTACTCAGCATCTCGCCCATCTATCTTAACTCCAGACTCCATTCACATCGCACAACCACACAACTGTTTGTCTCATCCACGGTTTTATCCACAACTCCTTTTGTATTTGCCTGTCTTAATTTGTGTTGGCACGGTTTGGATTCATTGTCAAGTAATCATTAACAAAACTAGCAAGTTGTTGTCTTGGCGTATACAAGGCGGATTGTTCCGATTCCGAGCTAGAGACGATCGAGATAGGGACAAGAGTACCGAATAATGCGGTGAGAGACGGGTCTTTCGTGGAAAAAGCCTGATGGACACGTGTCCTAAGGCCTTAGCGATTCGCCAATACGATTTTAGTTAATAATTCTATAACAACAGTTTCCCGTGTGGGGTTCGAGCATAGGTTTGGGTTTGGTTTTAAATCCTAGAAGAAGTGCAAACCCTAGAAATAATCGTCCCAAGTTCTTTGAAAAGTGGGCCAGACTTTTGCAGAGGAAGACTGACCCTTGGGCGTGTTCAGAGAAAAGTAAACATAGATAAAATTCAAATGCAAGTAAACGTTCGGACATATATAACCTCTAACGACTTACAAAGATTAAATTTTATCACCCCTAGCAACCGTAAATGTCACCTACACCTTCAAAGCGCAGATTTTAGAGAGGCAAAGGAAGAATCACAGCTGTCGTTTTTTATATATGAATGGAACGGTTGTAGTTGGATCTAGATTTTTTTTTACAAGCTAAGTGAAGTTTCTATACAATCTTTTGATAAATTTAAGTAGATTTCTATGTTCTTGTCTGAATTCCTCCCAAATTCTCATCTCTAGCCCCAATGTGCTATGTCCTCCCCTACTCTCCAAGATTAACCTTATATGGACCCATATAGTTGGTTTTGATGGTCACTTTTAAGCTCAGATACTTCATATTAATATTTTTGTAGATTCCTATGGATAATTTATTCAGCTTGCTCTCCTTCACCGGGCACAAGAGACATGCTACTACATTATTAAGAATTAACAAGGTCTACATTACTTATCTGCTACAATTCAAAATTCCACTCCTATCTTTTTCACTGTGTCCCTTATGCTTTTTTGGGTAGTTACTCTTCCATCTCAAGCAATTTGAGTCCAAGCTTTGTGAAATTGCCAACAAATATATTGTATTCCATCGTTTTGAATGGGATACAACGCTTGTTCGCCTTGCCTCTCACAACCTTGATCAACATACACATGTATTTGTGTCTTCCCCATGATGCTCGTCCTTTCATCATGAGTCCCCGTGCTACTTCAAAGTCAATTTGCATTGTGCATACCCAATCATGGAACTTCACTGCTAAGAGTATCTCGATAAATTGTGTGGAATTCACCACTCAACACATTATTGCTCCCCATGATCTTGTATTATGCCACAACCCAACAAATATGGAATTGTGTGCTTACAAATCCTCGTGTAGATATTCCTCATCAAGATTTTTTCCCCCTCACACGACATAAGAGTTTTGAGTTTCTCAAAGTTACCAACAGTTCCATGAGAATTTAGGCAACCACTCATGCTTTGTTCTTTCCCAATCCATTTCTTGCTTGATCCATTCATCAAACTCGTCCTGGTTAAAGATGTTGTTGTTCATTTGCATATCAACTAATACCTAGATCACCCTGAAAATGCTACAACCTTTAGGACATTAATGATGGTTTTCTTTGCATTTAAGCAATGAGTATATATCAAATAATCCCCCAATGTCATTAAAAGCCTTCTGACATTCATCATATTGCCATTTTGAATACAAAACTAGAGATAAAACGTCAATTTTTCTAATATATTGATCTTCCATCATGTGGGCCATATTCCTTGTCGTGATATGCTTCCTCTAGAGGGTGTCTTTGTAGGAGAAAGCTATTCTTAGTGCACCATTTTCTTCGTGGTTTGAAATCCAATAGTCCCTACCTGCATAGGGATTTGAAGGCATGATTTGGGTGATTTGTATCACCCAGTTAACTATGAACCACTCATTTTGGAATATGATATCCATCTTATTCATTAGTTTTCAGTGATGCTACCTGCATATCTTGAATTTCATTGGGTATGGTTTTACCTAAGAGACAAACTAGATTCTCCATGTGTCTAATCCACCTTCCTCTCCACACAGACATGCTACATCCTTCCATGATGTATTTGGTGCAATAGTTTAGCATTACATCCCTTTTCCTTGAAGTGCATCTTCACATTGAGCCACTAGCGGTAGTAGAGTCCATATTGTTGTATTTTCCTCACATCATGTCACACCATGGGACATTTTGTTCCCTCAAGAATTCCCATGTCACTTTCATAAGAAGTGCATTGTTTAACTCCTTTACTAACTTGATCCCCAGTCCACCTTCTCCTCTACTAGTGATTATTTTATTCCATGTGACATTGCTCCTTGATTGGTTATCATCATATCATTCCATATGAAATGCCACACCAATTGATTAATTCATGTGAACACAATATTTTAGACTTTTATAGTATGCAACGTGTACATAGACTGTGCGTCTACGGTGGCTCAGACTAGTGTGAATCTTTCGTCCATATATAAAGTTTTCTCCATCGCGTTTGACATCTTTTCTCTCATTATCATTATGATGGAAGCATATATATCATTATTTCTCTAGCCTTGTAGCATGGGTACTGAGAGGTACTTATCCATGTTGTTGGTGATGAGGATCCTGATAACCTAGATACACTAGTACATTTTTTAACTCTGGTGTCACTTTTCTTAACATTGGTTTATAGATAAAACTGACACTACATGCCTACAACATCAGTTTATAAAGTACTAACATCACTATTGGTCAAGTCTTACCGATTAAGAAAAACATAGTGTTATAACATGGTCATTCACATGTATTTATACATATATTTGAATGCAAATATTGACTTGATAAGGATATATTAGAAAGCTTGATATATCATATATCTTATTGAAAATTTTTGTTTGAGAATGCAATATTCCCATGGAATGGTTTTCATGTGTTTTTCTATTTTCAATAAATCTATTAATAGATAATGTATAAAGAAAGAGAGGAAAATCCAATAATAAATGAGTTACTAAAAGTAATGGACAATTGTCATTTTAAATATGAAATTGTGTGGAAAAATCTAAAAGAGATAGGTCGAAGGCTACTAATGAGAATTATTCCATCCAATATTGTACTTCATAAGAAAATATATCAAAACAAAAGAATATTGCCATGTTTGGGTGAGAAAAGAAGTCAACTAATGCCTTAAGTAAATCAATTAAAGGGAAGACTTAGATAAAATGAAAAGTATCATAAACATTCTTATCTTGGTTCAAATCTTGGCCACACCGAGGAATAAGTGTCAAAAACTTCCCTTTCAATTTTTAGATTAAATAGATTAAAGGAGAGAGATATGAATTCCTAAAGTGAAAAGGATTTAGGGGAACATGTATTAAATTTAATGAGATATAATTGGATTTGACAACTAAAACTAGACCCCTTTGATATTTTGTGTGGGATCATAGTCGTTAGATCTAGATCTAATGATACTTGAGTCATCGTCTACCCCAAACAGATTAGGAAACTAGGACAGTCTAGTTTCCTTTTCCTTTCTGGATTTAGTCTTTCTCAGCTCCATGTGCTTAACTAGAAACCTTTCCATTGTGATTAGGAAATGATTTTGAGCCAATCCATTCTAGATTACCCCCGTTTGGCATGCTATTAAGGATTTTCCTAAATCACAGGGCACCTTATCGGCCAACCCTCCATAGAAAAGGCTATAAATGGAAGGGTAGAAACCCTCTATGAGAATACAAAGCTCTCTGTGAGACCATGTGAGACTCAACACTGCCATCCCATCCTTCAATTTCTCTACCAGTTTTATCCTCTCTTCCTTTCTTCTGATCTGAGAAATGTGGTTGACCCTCCTTACCTTTCTCCTTACTCAGGCTGTCTCTGAGGCAATACCATCGGTGAGTCTGGAAGTATGAGGTGAAGGTGAAGGCACCCTTTCTAGTCGCCCAGAGGATCATAAGCTTAGACTCAATGTTCACATTGACCTGCCAGAACCTACTTGTAAATGAGCAGGGTAGAAGATGAGTATTAAGGAAATTACTCCATGCCCCCACGTCTCCAGTTATAAGGTGAGGGTCATTCCAGCCCTTTCTCCCTTTCTATTTTGCACCTAATCTGAGCATGCTCAGGTTCTAGTGTGGCATGAGCCAATTGTCTTAGCCATGTCCCCTCTACAGCGTGCCCTGGACCAATCAACCGCCTATCTGGTGAGTTGTGATCGGTCCATAGGATTTTCATTTGCAAAAATCCTAGTAATTTTTATTGTTCTTCTATTACTTCTTACATTTCTATTTAATGAGGAACTTATTGAAAATGTATGGCACCCTGCAGACCCTAAATTGTCAAGCCAAAATATGTTGATCATGTATTTGAACCAACCCCACGAACAACCATAAAAATACTAGCATGGAACTGTTGGGGTATGGGAAAATTTGAGAGTATGAATGCTCTTTGTACATAGTGTTGGAGAGAGAGCCCAAATTTGGTATTCCTTCTTTAATATTTGAAAAGAACAAAGTGTGAACTATAGTGCCAAGACCAAAGGATAGAAATATCATTGGCACAAAGTGGGTCTACAGGAAAAAGATTAATGAAAATGACAAAGTGGTAAGAAACAAATGAGCAAACTTGGAATGAACTCCAAGGGGTCCTATTTACAGTTGTGGGTGTTCCTTTGAGTGTGGGATCACTTAAGAATGAAAAATAGTTGTTTTACAACTTACAACGAATCTATTTTTGAGAGATTTACAAAATTATTTAGCCTAAAGACTAGAGTTTGTATTAAGTCTCTCTAGAAATGGCAGCAGTGTCACAATATACTTGTGATGTGATGGGCTTTAGGGGTTTTTCGATCCCCTAATGTACCATCAACAATGTCCTCATCTACTATCATTGTCTTTGGTGTCAGTCTAGGAATGTTGAATCCTCCTCAACTTCTTCCTAAAAGAATATATGTTGTCATCTCATCATGTCTTAAAGTGTCTTGTTCATTTGTCTATTATTTATCAATGACCTTTCCACTAGAACTTATGAATGAAATACATACCAATGAGTTAGTTAGGAGAATAGATAATGGTGAATTCCAAACCAAAATAAAAAATCTACAAGATAAAACTGAAAAGAAAATCCAAATATAACATGTAAAAATATAATGTTAATTAGAAAAATCAAAGGAATCCAATGAAATTAGTTTCATATCCTAATTATTTCTCAAATTCCAAAAGTACAAAAAGTTTCTAACTTAAATGTGATAAATGCATAAAAACCCTAGTTTTATGAATTTAATGACCATAACTTGATTAAATGATCTTAATGGATAAAGTATAACCTTTTTGGATAAAAAGATCATCTTGGATCTAATTTGTCTCAAAGTTCATATGTTTTTTTTGTGTGGAAAAACCTTAACATCTATTTCATCTTAAGAAAGCTTACAATAAACAAACTTGACCAAAAGGGATAAAACATGGTATTATCAGTACCATTACAATTATTTGCTCCTATAATAATGATAGACCTGAAGTCCATCGTACCCTCAAATATATGCGGGACAGGCTGGTTTTTTGTGTAATTAACCAAACTCCTTGATGCTTGGATAGCTTTACATGCCAATTGAATCTTCAATCACTTGAGTAAACAACAGTCGGAATGTCTTAGTGCTTGATTCATGGATTTTTATATCCTAAAGATGGAATTAAACTCCACAGGTTCCAACATGATCCTCTTGATTGATTCGGGAACCATTCCTCAAGTTATACAAACCTACACTAGTGTGTTTGAACTTGGTGTCGCTTCCCTTGGCACCTCTTCCTTTCTGCTTCTATTTTCCTGCCCTGGTGGGTGTCATAGTATCTTCATTTTCCAGTATGGTTTGTGTGAGTGCTTCCTACAATGATTCCCCTTTAACAACCTCATCTATGTCTAGAAAAACTACTGTATGGTTCCCATCCTGTTCTACCTTGTATGCAATAGGCTGATCTGCAATATGCACCCCATTGGTACTTACTACTTGACCTCCACTGGAGTTGCTTGAAAGATTAATTTTCTACCTTACATCTTCTTCAGTGTTGTGTGCCATCTTCTTCCTCTTCCACACCTTTGGTCCTCTAGTTTCTGAAATGTCTGTCTCTACATTCACATACTTCTGTGGGTAGTTTTCAACTTCATCTTCCTCCTCATTATCCACTGCTATGGGTTTGTACCTATTTCCATCTTCTTGTTTGCTACCTTCCTTCTGTTTATCGCGTTGTCTGCGTTTGGCATGAATTACTTTGCCATAGTATGTCTACCATTTTCCATCCTCATCAGACCATTTCACTCATGTCGCCTCCTCTTTCACTTCTGTCTCATGATCCTTAGTGGCAGGTGTGCAAGACTTAGAACTATGTCCCAACTTTCCACAGCAAAGGCATAGGTCCAGTAGGACCTCATAATCCAGTTTGAATTCTGACCCGTTGATGATAATGGCAGTTTGTACTGGTACCGTGGTATCCAACTCAATTGCGAGTCTTGCAAAGCGACTTCTCATCTTCTTGACTGTATGCTCATCCACCTTCACTAGCGTTCCTAATATGTAGCCTATTCTCTCAAACATAGTATAACAATACAGGTATAACGGGAAGTTCAATATCCTTACCCACGTTACAATGTGGTTTGGAAGTCCTTCTTAAGGTTAGGGAATCCTAATATAAAAGGAATTAAAATATGATAATTAGGGTTTAGGAAGCCCAACCCTAATGAAACCCTAATTTGACCCCAAAACCCTAACTTCGAGCTCAATTCAGTCATTTGGATATTTTGTGAATACAATATTAATACTTGGGTATTATGCATTATTTATATGGTGATTGCTTGTTTGGTTGCATCTACTCTTTATTAGTTGGAATCTAGGCATCTTGAAGGAAAGTATGTGGTTACTTATTGTTAACTGCCTTATCGTCTTCTGAGTTTTTCGAATGTTTTCCACATGTATAGACAATAATTTCTTGGATGATTTATTGATTTCCTACAATCTCTATAAGGCCCATTGAGTATCACATTATATGAATATAACTTACTCATACCTGAGAAGTCCACTTGGGGAAGGGAGGAAAGAGCCTAGACCGGATGGGAAGGTCAATGATAGGTCAAGCCCGGAATGGATGGCCACTAGAATACCAAGCTCGAAAGGCATGACCAATGAAGGGTATATCTCAGATGGGGATACCCATAGAATACCAAGCCTGAAAGGGATGGTTATGTATATCCACTATAGGGACAAGAACCCATGTAAGGGTCTGCCACTGTCTAATATCCTCAATTTTGGTAAAAATTGAATTATATAAATATAAAACATGGATTGATAAGCAAATTACCCAATGATATTATTCATGGGATAATATTTTCCTTGTGGCACAAGTTAATGATATAAAGGTATTTCATTTTTTATAATTCATTGACAAAGTTGGACAAGAGAAAGAATGAAAAATATAACAAAAAAGGGATTACTAAATCTAATTCACAATTGATGTTTTAAATATGGAATTATGTGGTATACTCTAGAAAAGATAGTTTTTGTGAATAAATGAAGGATACTGGTTTTATGGTTTGCTAAATAACTGAAATATTGAATAATATGCAAGTTTTCAAAAGAAAATAAGAGATGTGGTGTTTTAGATAATTTGAAGAGTAATTATCTAGAAGTTATTGGCAACACAATGTTGGGGACAACAAACATGAATATCTCATCCTAACTTTTGGATACTTGAATATATAATGGAAAGAAAGAACATTCTAGAGATTGGAGAAAAAAGGATATTTCATGAGATAATGGTATTATTTTGAACAATATTTAAAAGGAGCTAGTTTTGTATGAGAAATACATCCCAGTAAGTATCAATTAACAAAAATGATGTTAAAAGAGAATTATGAGTTTCCATTAAGTGAGGATAATAGATTTGGGAAAATATCAAGAGAGAAATAAAAGAATAATCTAGAATTCACTAGCCAATAAAGTGGATATACTTATATACATTTCTTAATGGTTTTTGGTTGGTCAAACAAGTAATGTGAATATTCAATGTAGGAAATTTCTTAATGAAAGATAAGGAGAGAGGAAGGTAGGAGTTGTGCCTCATGGACATGATGGTGTGAATCTCTCCCATAGTAATCAATCAATTTTCTTTGTTAATAGAATGTGGAAAAGAAAGGAGAAACAACAAGTCTTAATGATAACCGTCTCCAAGGATGCAAGCTTCGTGAGAAGCTTTTATGGATATATATATATATATATATATATATATATATATATATATATATATATATATATATACATATATATAAACAATGGGTCTCCTTTCTTCTCGTGGAACTCTCTCCCTCCTTCTTCTTCATCACCTTCCTTCTTCCTAATGCTAGGGTGTCACCTAGGGCATTTATGGGGGGCCACATTACCCTCTCCCCTTGTGTTGCAGAGTCTCTGGCCTACGTGGCCGAGGGAAGCTCTAGATAAAGTCGGTTGGCTCCATCTAGCCACGCTCCTTCTCCCTCCTCCTTGTTCTTTCTTCCTGCTCCTAAGCATGGTCTTGAAGATGGACTTGAGCCATAGATGGCAGATCTTGTGTAGCCTCGACAAAACATGTTCCTTCCGCCTCCTTCTTCCCTACCTATCATGCACTACGGAGGCAAAAACATGCACCCTTCTTATCGTCAAACAACCTAAAGCCAGCTTCAACTACCATGGTCCCAATCATCTCGGATTGCTTTTGTGACTTTCCAACATCATTAGAAGAGAGTGGAACCCCTCCAATGCTTGCAACAATTGTGCAAAGGTGGGTCGACGGGCCTGGGAGTCGGACTTCACGTGTGGGGTTTCCCTAGCGGTAGAAAGGTAAATATAATCAACTGAATCAATTTCCCCCACCCATGTGTTCATGATTGGAGGGAAAAGAGGTCTTTTCCCTGATCATGAGTCAAACTGGCTATATAAAAGGTATTTATATATTGATGACATGGAAGCATGTGATTGGCCAAGATAATGATAACTTACAAAAACCATAGAAATTGCTAGGAATCTCGGATGAAAATAAGCTATATATAAAAACTGATTAGCAGAATGAGTAGAATCCAAATAAAATATCTTTGATGTCTAATTATTCTCCCTATTGCAAAAGTGGAGAAAATATGGGTTAAAGTGGTGATTAATGCATATGAACCCTAGTTTTTGATAAATAGGTGGTTAATCATGTTGAATATGGTAAAAGTGTCTCTTTTATGCTATTATGTGACATTATGGACTATAATGGTAATCTAGCATGCTTATGATCATAATAATGAGATATTAAGCTTTCTAGAGTGGATGGTCCTTAACATCGGTAATTAAGATCTTGAACACAAATAATGTAACTTTCTAGGTTAATGCACATAATATGAGGTAAGTGTTCATGATGCAATGACATAATAAATCTGATAGTCATGACAACACCTAATATGATTTATAGTTCTTAAGTCATTAAAGTGAGAATCATGGGAACTAGGGTTTTGAGGCATAACCCTAATGGTAACTCAATACCAAGGAAACATAAACCCTAGATTAGGGATGAATATGGTTTTATCTATTTAGAGTGACAGAGACAATTTAGGATTTACATACTTGTAGATTTGAATGCTTGATTTGCTTACTTGGACAATATGCATGAAGTATAGTTATGTGGTAATCTGCTTGGCTCACCATTGAGGTACGGGGTTACTCTTATGATTACATGTATAGAATTTTGACAATTGCCGAGGTTTCGGGAAGATTGAATGAATGATATCTGTTGGATATTTATTTATTTCATGCAAATTATAAAGCCCCTATGAGTATCACATAAAGTCAATAATGATATTTTGGACCCTAGGTTACATTGATCAAAGGGTAATGCAAGTAAGTTCAATGATGGATAGTGGTTAAACATGAGATAGTAGACCAAGTATGGGTCAGAATATAAAAGAAATTACAAGTTCTTATGTGCAAGTAAATGATGGTTGAATATATGTATATGTGATTATTGGCTAAACCCATGTACCCGTATAGAAATATATTGATCATATTTTGTTTGTGTGCATTTTAGGTAGTTGATACACATGATACAAACATGTAGATAAAAATGAAATCCATGAAAGGTATTAAAGTTATGCAAGAGTATTAGATAGTTTAGTATTTCTTCTTAAATGTACTTTTTTGAGGATAAAAAGTTCATGTAAGTATCTTGTAAACAAAGTTACTGAATTAATGAAATTGTTTTATATTACTTATTACTTGCTAAATTTGGATCCTTGGGAAAATTTGTAGTTAATGGCTATCATCATTTTGGCCTTCCTTAGTTGGGGGTTGCTGAAAAATTAGGTCATTACACACTAAGTGAGAATGTCCAAGGGTTGAGAAGTTATAACCATAAAATGCAAATTCAATTATTTAATAATAATTGCTTGCTATGTTTGGTTACATGGTTACACCTACATGTACATATTTTTCTTACACCACATACCGGTATAGAAATATACTAGCCACATTTTTTTGGTGACATTTTAGGTTAAACTGTCGCAAAGCTAAAGGAAATGGACTTCTAGAGAGAACTACAAAGAAAGTAAAAATGACTAAAACAACAAGGAGGATTTAGATAGATTTTATCATAGTTGCAAACACCATATCTTTTTATTCATGTAACTCCCTTGAGGAGATTCTATCTTTATATTATAATCAAAATATTTTCTAATCTATGAAATTTATAATTATTGTTGATTATTTGCTCAACCTACCTATTGGAATTTTAAATAAAGGCCTTGCCCTCTTGATCCACCTTAATCAGGGATAATAGGGGGACGGGGCCGTTACATTTGGTATTAGAGACCAAGTCTACCATTTAACTTTTATAATTAGTATATTTTAAAAGTGTTCTGTAGAGCTCAAGGGAATTATTAGGGAATTTTCAAAAGATGATGGTGTCTAGATAGGACCATGACCTGAGGGCTGGAAAAACTTTCCTCTATACAGCTAGTCGGCTTACAAGGACTCCCGGGCCTGTGCATCCTACCTGGCCAAAGTCAAAAGATTTTATCCAAAGTAAAATACCCCTATTTCCTTCCAATCTTGTGATTTATCCCTTCTCTACCCCCTGATTCACTCACCAAAACCCTAGGGACCCGATAACTGCATCCTTTACCCTTATGAGAATTAGGGTTATGCGTATTAGGATTAAGGCATCCTACACCAAATTATAATTAATGCATGTAACCAAGATGTCATGGATATAAGTTTATGTTGCTTTAAATGCCTTAAACGTAAATTGAGAATAATTTATTTATGGGAAACAACATCGCTCACATCAAGACCACTGTCATTTCGTTCGACTCCCCCTTCGACCACCCAAATAAATCGATCCCTCACAAGAAGAGAGTCTCTTTAGAGAGGAGAAGGAGATTGATGGAGGGAGAGTCTTCCAAGAAGAAGAAGAGGCTAGAGAAGGTAACCTCCAAAAGAGGTCCTAACCCTAATGCCACCCCTTTCATGATACCGAACCCCGAAGATTGTCTAGACCCTAGAGGTGGGCCTATGTTAGAATATGAGACCAATACCAAGGACAACCATGGCCATGGTTACAACTCTCAATCTACAATTGGACTGGTGATGATCCAAACCCCTGAGATGTTCTGGTTGGAGTTGTAGAAGAAGCTCACTGAGTCCATTAGTGCCCTGGCCCTCAAAGACATTTTCAGAGATGAGAATGGTGAACCCCTAGTCATCGACCCTCATCTCAGAGCCATCATCCTTGACTTCATCACGTTCAACATAGAGAAATTCTGGGGTGAAAACAAGATAATAGTCGTTGATAAGTAAGATGTCTAGATCCTAGCAGCGGAGAACAACTTTTGCATTCAAGAGGCGCAACCCAACATGAAGGTTCTCTTTTTCACTCACCTCCTCAAAGGAGAAGCAAAGCTATGCTGGTAAAACTACACAACCAGTAGATGTTTGACAGTAGAGCAGATATCGTGGGTAGATTTCCACGCCATCTACACTGAGAGGTTTATCCCTAGATCCGCAAAGAAGGAAAATGAGAAGCAGTTCATGCTCCTTTATCACAAAAACATGAAAGTGGTGGACTATGATTGAAAACTCCACCTCCTAGAGCAATTTGGCTATACGATGTCCAAGGAATGAAGAGTGGAACACTTCATCAAGTGAATGCATCCTCTATGGAATCCCCACATGTTTAATAAACCTCTAAAATCCACTAAGGCCTTCAACTTTGCTTTGAAATGAAGAGGACTAGCATGCTTGTCCAGAACCTGCCCAAGGTATATCTAGGGTTCACTGAAGGTAATCGGTCCCTAGGAATGACAACAAAGGAGTACAAGGTCGTGGGTGTGATAAGGACAAAAACAAGGGAAAAGGATAGCCTTATTATGAGAATCACAATCATAGATGAAGAAATTGCTGACGGAAGCACCCTGGAAAATGTCACTTTGAGAATAGGGTGTGTTACCGTTGTCATCAAGAGAACGCCTTCAAGTTGTATGACCTCTCCCTAACCGTAGAGGTCTCGACCAGATGGTCACTCAACCAGTAGTTGTAGTACAATAGGAAGCAACCCCAGTTGTTGGAGATCATCAATAGGCCTGAGTCTTCACTATTAATAATGAAGAACCTCAGGACCATGCTAGCCTACTCATATAAGGTAGCCATCCATAGATTTTTTTGTTTTACATTTGTATCAGAAAAGCATATGGTTTAATGATATGAATAAAATATAGGATTTATTTATATCATGGGACATAGTTGAAAGATCTTTTTGACTCTGGTTCTACCAATAATTTCATCTAAAGAAATCTTGCAACTATACTTTATATGGACTTCATGGACTTAGAATATGTCTTGGAAGTCACCACCCCTAATGGTCATATCTTCTCATCCCTCTTAAAGACACATGTCATCCTTGTTAAATATATGAACAATGAACTTCCTGTCGACTTTATCATTCTTGATATGAATGATTTCAATGTCATTATAGTAATGGAATGACTTTATAACTATAATGCAAAAATAGACTATAGGGAAAAAATAAGGATAGAGAAGACATGTTATGCACCATTTACCATTAGAGGTAGGAAAGATGCCACTACCAGCCTGTATGTGTCATCTGTAAAAGAGGAACAAATGATTGCTAAAGGTTATCTAGGGTTCCTAGTTGTAGTAACTAAGTTGGAGTAGAAGGTGTAGCTCTTAGAGGAAATAGGGGTAATCACAGACTATGATGATGTGTTACTAGACAATTTTCAAGGCGTACCTCCAGAGAGGGAAGTGGACTTCTCAATAAAGCTAGCTCCCGAGGTAAACCTAACTTTTAGGACACCTTACAAGATGGCTCTTGTCGAATTGCTTGAGTTCAATAAGAAATTGTAGGAACTACTATACAATGGTTTCATCCAAACCAACACATCCCCGTGGGGAGAACCAGTCATCTTTGTAATGAAGAAGGATGGGTTGCTCCGCATGTGCAAAGACTATAGAATGATAAACTGGTTCTACCATTAAGAATAAGTATCATATACTTACCTCACACAGATGACCTATTTGATGAGCTAAAAATTGCTTGAGTTTACTCAAAGGTTGACATGAGATGCGTATACCACTAGTTACAAGTTAAGGGTGAATATATCCCAAAAACTTATTTCCAAACCTGCTATGGCCACTACTATTTTTTATTAAGCCTTTTGGTTTGTCCAATGCTCCAAGTATGTTCATGAACCTAATGAATAGTGTGTTCCAACCCTTCCTTGACACCTTTCTTATAGTGTTTATAGATGATATCCTAGTGTACTCTGATGACCTAAAATAAGATCGTGAGAACCCATATAAGGTTCTTGATATCCTAAGAAAGTAGAAGATTTATGTGAAATTCTCAAGATATGAGTTTTGGATAGATCAAGTTATGTTCCTTAGGCACATTATATGACAAGGAACATATTGGTGGACCTGCCAAAGTAGCAATCATTTGAGAATTTCCAACACCGAAGAACACGTCCAAAATTTGCAACTTCCTAGGATTGGCTGGGTATAACTGGTGATTCGTCAAGGATTTCTGAAATAATGCTTTGCCACTGACCAAGCTTACTCAGAAGGATGAGAGTTTGTTTGGTATGATCTATGTGAAGCAAGATTCTAGGAATTGAAGGAAAAGATTACCTCAACCCATGTTCTAACAATACCCTCAAGAAATGATCGCTTCTTCATATTCACCGACACATTAATGATGGGCTTAGGATGTGTGTTAGAGAAAAATAAGCATGTTGTCTCCTTTGATCCAATACAACTCAAGCGCAATGGATTCAACCATCCAACCCATGATCTGTAACTTGGGGCAATTTTCTATGCCTTACAAATTTGGTGTTGTTATCTGTATGGAACTACATTTGACATCTTCACAGACCATAAGAGACTAAAATACCTATTGCTGAAAAGGATCAAAACTCTCGACAATGACCTTGAATGGAATTTGGAGGATTTCAATTTTACCATAGCCTACCATCATGGTAAGGCCAATGTGGTAGTTGATGCCCTTAGTAGAAAATATCTCAGTTGTGTGTCTGGTTTGGTTAACAAGTGGAAACGATTGGAAGAATTTGCTTGATGGATTTCAACCTTTGGCAGATAGGATTTGTCTAGCCAATATCCAAATCTAGCTTGACCTATCGATTGTGCTTGTAGTAGTCCAGTTAGCCAGCCCAAATTTAGAGAATATGAATGGTTTGATGGTGAAACTTCAAATACACCTCGCTATGGGTGTGGATGGTGGAATCCAATATAAAGTCATATTTTAGTCCCTAAGGCCCTTTGAAGGCTAGCATCCTATAAGAGGTTCATGGATCGAAGTAAACCATTAACCTAACACCACCAAAATGTTCAAAGAATTACAATGGTACTTTTGGTGATCAAGAATGAAGCAAGGCATATCCTCGTATGTGGCTAGTTGTATTATGTGCTAAATGGAGAATGTTGAGGACCAACAACCCAGTGGGTTACTGCAATCAATTGAAATACCTAAGTTGAAATGGGACCATATCACCATGGATTTTGTTGTGGGTCTTTCCAAGAAAAGAAAAGGGCATGATGTGATATGGGTCGTTGTAGATCACCTAACTAAGTCAGCACATTTCCTTACCTTCTATGTGAAATTCTCAAGATATGAGTTTTGGATAGATCAAGTTATGTTCCTTAGGAACATTATATGACAAGGAACATATCGGTGGACCTGCCAAAGTAGCAATCATTTAAGAATTTCCAACATTGAAGAACACATCCAAAATTTGCAACTTCCTAGGATTGGCTGGGCATAACTGGTAATTCGTCAAGGATTTCTGAAATAATGCTTTGCCACTGACCAAGCTCACTCAGAAGGATGAGAGTTTGTTTGGTCTGATCTATGTGAAGCAAAATTCTAGGAATTGAAGGAAAAGCTTACCTCAACCCATGTTCTAACAATACCCTCAAGCAATGATCGCTTCTTCATCTTCACCGACACATTAATGATGGGCTCAGGATGTGTGTTAGAGAAAAATAAGCATGTTGTCTCCTTTGATCCAATACAACTCAAGCGCAATGGATTCAACCATCCAACCCATGATCTGGAACTTGGGGCAATTGTTTATGCCTTGCAAATTTGTTGTTGTTATCTGTATGGAACTACATTTGACATCTTCACCGACCATAAGAGACTAAAATACCTATTGCTGAAAAGGATCAAAACTCTCAACAATGACCTTGAATGGAATCTGGAGGATTTCAATTTTACCATAGCCTACCATCATGGTAAGATCAATGTGGTAGTTGATGCCCTTAGTAGAAAATATCTCAGTTGTGTGTCTGGTTTGGTTAACAAGTGGAAAAGATTGGAAGACTTTGCTCGATGGATTTCACAACCTTTGGCAGATAGGATTTGTCTAGCCAATATCCAAATCTAGCTTGACCTATCGATCGAGCTTGTAATAGTCCAGTTAGCCAGCCCAAAGTTAGAGAAGATGAATGGTTTGATGGTGAAACTTCAAATACACCTCTCTATGGGTGTGGATGGTGGAATCCAATATAAAGTCATATTTTAGTCCCTAAGGCCCTTTGAAGGCTAGCATCCTACAAGAGGCTCATGGATCGAAGTAAACAATTAACCTAACACCACCAAAATGTTCAAAGAATTAAAATGGGACTTTTGGTGATCAAGAATGAAGCAAGGCATCTCCTCGTATGTGGCTAGTTGTATTATGTGCTAAATGGAGAATGTTGAGGACCAACAACCCAGTGGGTTAGTGCAATCAATTGAAATACCTAAGTTGAAATGGGACCATATCACCATGGATTTTGTTGTGGGTCTTTCCAAGAAAAGAAAAGGGCATGATGCGATATGGGTCGTGGTAGATCACCTAACTAAGTCAGCACATTTCCTTACCTTCTATGTGAAATTATCAAGATATGAGTTTTAGATAGATCAAGTTATGTTCCTTAGGCACATTATATGACAAGGAACATATTGGTGGACCTGCCAAAGTAGCAATCATTTGAGAATTTCCAACACCAAAGAACACATCCAAAATTTGCAACTTCCTAGGATTGGCTGGGTATAACTGGTAATTCGTCAAGGATTTCTGAAATAATGATTTGTCACTGACCAAGCTCACTCAGAAGGATGAGAGTTTGTTTGGTCTGATCTATGTGAAGCAAGATTCTAGGAATTGAAGGAAAAGCTTACCTCCACCCATGTTCTAACAATACCCTCGAGCAATGATCACTTCTTCATCTTCACTGACACATTAATGATGGGCTTAGGATGTGTGTTAGAGAAAAATAAGCATGGTGTCTCCTTTGATCCAATACAGCTCAAGCACAATGGATTCAACCATCCAACCCACGATCTGGAACTTGGGGCAATTGTCTATGCCTTGCAAATTTGGTGTTGTTATCTGTATGGAACTACATTTGACATCTTCACCGACCATAAGAGACTAAAATACCTATTGCTGAAAAGGATCAAAACTCTCGACAATGACCTTGAATGGAATTTGGAGGATTTCAATTTTACCATAGCCTACCATCATGGTAAGGCCAATGTGGTAGTTGATGCCCTTAGTAGAAAATATCTCAGTTGTGTGTCTAGTTTGGTTAACAAGTGGAAAAGATTGGAAGACTTTGCTCGATGGATTTCACAACCTTTGGTAGATAGGATTTGTCTAGCCAATATCCAAATCTAGCTTGACCTATCAATCGAGCTTGTAGTAGTCCATTTAGCCAGCCCAAAGTTAGAGAAGATGAATGGTTTGATGGTGAAACTTCAAATACACCTCTCTATGGGTGTGGATGGTGGAATCCAATATAAAGTTGTATTTTAGTCCCTAAGGCCCTTTGAAGGTTAGCATCCTGTAAGAGGCTCATGGATCGAAGTAAACCATTAACCTAACACCACCAAAATGTTCAAAGAATTACAATGGTACTTTTGGTGATCAAGAATGAAGCAAGGCATATCCTCGTATGTGGCTAGTTGTATTATGTGCTAAATGGAGAATGTTGAGGAACAACAACCCAGTGGGTTACTGCAATCAATTGAAATACCTAAGTTGAAATGGGACCATATCACCATGGATTTTTTGTGGGTCTTTCCAAGAAAATAAAAGGGCATGATGCGATATGGGTCATGGTAGATCACCTAACTAAGTCAGCACATTTCCTTACCTTGAAGACCATTGCTAAGGTGTCATACTTAGCAGAGCTATGTATTGGAGAGATATTCTATTTGCATGGTGTTTCAAGTTCGATTATCTTCGATCATGACCCTAAGTTCACCTCAATGTTTTGGAAACAAGTTAAAGAGGAACCGAGTATGAGGTTGAAGTTCAACACAACCTATTATCCCCAAACTGGTGGACAGTTGGAAAGAATGATCTAGACCTTAGAAGATTTTTTGAAAGCATGTGTGCTAGATTGGGGTGGATCATGGGAGGCATACCTACCCTTACTTGAGTTTGATTATAATAATAGTTTCCAAGCTAGTATCGGGATAATTTCATATGAAGATCTTTATGGGACGTTGTGTCTGTCGCCTTTATACCGAATTAATGTTGGTGAAAGGACCTTGCCTAGGTTAAAGGAACTAGAATTGTAGGATGACAAGGTCACTTTGATCAAGTAGAGGCTAAAGAGATCCCATGATGGACAAAAGTCATATCTTAATGTAAAGAAGACATATTTGCACTTTATTTCAGGTGACCATGTGTTTCTAAAAATCCGACCCTTCCAAGCTATAGCTAAAAATAGAGAAAAGTTAAGTCCTCAGTATGTGGGTCTGTTTGAGATTCTAGAGTGGATTGGCGAGGTCGCTTATTGTCTAACTTTACCAACATAGTATACTATGATGCATGATGTGTTCCTTGTGTCCAATTTGAAAGAAGGATCATGTCCATGTGTTGAACACACACATATAGTGCTCCAAGGAGGTTGTCATACCCTGAGTCACCTGTGAGGATATTGGATTCCAAGGTGAAATATCTCAAAAATAAAAAGGTTGAGATGGTAAAGGTTCTTTGGAAGCACCATGGTGAGTAGGAAGACACATGGGAGCTAAAGACGGACACAGAAAAGTCTCATCCCAAACTTTTCGAATCACTAGTTGAATTTTGAGGAAAAAATTCTTATAATAGAGAAAAGATGTTATAGCATGGTATTTCACATATATTTATACTTATATTTGAATGCAAATATTGATTTGATAAGGATATATTAGGAAGCTTGGTATCTAATATATCTTTTTATAAGTTTTGATTTGAGAATGAAAATTCTCCCTAAAGAATGGATTTGGTGTGTTTTAATTTTTCAATAAATCCCTTAATAGATATTAGATAAAGAAAGAGAGGAAAAACCAATCATAAAGGAGTTACTAAAAGTATTGAATAATTGATGTTTTAAATATGGAATTGTTTGGAAAATTCTAGAAAATAATAGGTTGAAGGATACTAATGAGTTTATTCTATCCAATATTGTACTACATAAGAAAAACATATCAAAATAAAGAATCTTGCCAACTTTGGCTTTTAAAAAAGTCAATTGAAGCCTTAAATATATCAATAAAAAGGAAGACTTAGAGGGAAAGAAAAGTATCATAAGATTTCATATCTTAGTCTCAAAGCTTGCCCACATTGAGAGATAAGTGTTAAAACTTCCCTTTAAAATTTGAGATTAATTGGATTAAAAGAGAGAGATATATGGATTAATTAGTTTTTCCAACAGTGAAAAGGATTTAGGGGAATAAGTATTAATTTTCATAAGATATAATTAGATTTAAAAACTAAAACCCAGCCCCTTTGATATTTCACCTGGCAGTGTGGTCATTAGATCTAGATATGACGATACCCAATTTATAGTATACGCCGAACATGTTGGAAAGTAGGAATAGTCTGGTTCCTTTTTCCTTTATTGCCTTCCTCTTTCGTATATCCATGTACATATCTAGAAACCTATCCATTATAATCAGGTAACAATTCTGAGCCATCTTATCCTAGATTTTAGCCCCTTTAGCAGGATATTAAGGATTTCCCTAAATCACAAACCCCTTGTAAACCAACCCTCCATAGACATGGCTATAAAATGAGGTGTACCAACCCTTTGTGAGAATACAAAGCCCTTCTCAAGACCCCATGAAACTTAACATTGCCATCCTAGTCTTCAATTTCCCTTCTAGCCTCATCCTCTCTCCCTAGATTCTATTTGGAGCAATGTAGTTGACCCTCCTCGACATTCTTCTTACTCAAGATGTCTCTATGGCAATTGAGAATGTCGAAAAGTTTGGAAGGAGGAGGTGAAGGTGACAACACCCATGCCTAACACCCAGAGGAGCAAAAGCTCACAGTAAAAGTTCACGTTGACCCACCATAGCATGCTCGTGAATGAGCAGACGTAGAAGATGAGCATTTGGGAAATTACCTCCCTAGCCCTACATCTCCAGTTATAAGGTGAGGCTCACTCCAATACTTTCTCCCTATCTTTTTTTCCTAAGCCGAGCGAGCTCGGGTGCTAGTAGGGAACGAGCCGATTGGCTCGGCCATGGCCCCACTCCAACGCACCCTAGACTAGTCATCCACTTATGTAGTGAGTTGTGATTGGTCCTAATCATTTTAATTTGCAAAAATGCTAGTAGTTAAATGGTGGATCCAAATATAACATATAAATAACATATTTTGATGATAAAATGGAAGGAATTCAATAACATTGGTTCCATAACCTAATTCTATCTCGAATTTCAAAAGTGCATAAAGTTGTTAACTTTATTGTGATAAATGAATAAAAACACTATCTTCATGAATATAATGATCATAACTTGATTAAATGATCTTAATTGATAAAATCTAACATTTTTTAATATTAAGAGCATCATGGATCTAATTTGGGTTAAAAGTTCATATGTTGCTAAAATTAGGGTTTCCTAAGTTAAAAAGAATTAAAATATGATAATTAGGATTTGAGAAGCCTAGCCCTAATGAAACCCTAATTTGACCCCAAAACCCTAACTTAGGGCCCAAGTCAATCATAAAGAATATTTTTTGAACACAATGTTAATACGTGGGTATTATGCATTAATTACAGGGTGATTGCTTGTTTGCTTGCATCTTCCCTTGATTACTTGGAATCTAGACATCTTGAAGGAAGGTATGTGGTCACTTATGGTTAACCGTCGTATTGTCTTCTGAGTTTTTTTTTAATGTTTCCCGTATTGATTGAAAATATCTACTTGGATGATTTATTTATCTCCTATAATCTATAAGGCCCATATGAGTAGCATATTATATTAATATAACTTTCTCTTACCCATGAAGTCCACATGGGAAGGGAGGGAATGGCCTAGCCCAGATGAGAAGGTCAATGACAGGTCAAGCTTGGAAGGGATGACCACTTGAATACCATGCCTAGAAGGGATGGTTAGTTAAGGGTCTATCCCATATGAGAATATCCATAGAATACCAAGCCCGAAAGGGACGGTTATGTATATCCACTATAGGGACAAGAACTCATGGAAGGGTGTTCCACTGAGTGAGAATGTCTAAGGGTTGAGAATTTATAACAAGAAGATGCAAATTTAATACAATAATTTCTTACAATGGTTGGTTGCATTGTTACACCTACATGCACATATTTTGTTAGCACCATATACCTGTATAGAAATTACTGACTGTGTTTTGTTTGTCTGTGTTTTAGGTTAAACTAATACAAAACTAGAGGAAATGGACTTCTAGAAAAAAAAGGCACATAAAGTAAAGATAACTAAAACAACAAAGAGGATTTAAATAGATTTCATTCTTATTGCAAACATTAAATCTCCCTATTCATGTAAATCCCTTTAGGAGATTTTATCTTCATATTGTTACAAAACTCTTAACCACTCAATGAAATTTCCAATCATTACTAGTTGTTTGCTAAACTAGGATCCTAGAATTTGAATAGCGGAACTTTCCCTTTAGGTCCACCTTAATATGGTATAATAGGGGAGGTTGTTACACATGGATACCACTTTCACTGTAACAAAGGTTTCTTTGTGAAGAGCCGATGTTTAAGATAGCCCATGAAATTTAATTTTAAGTGGAAAATTTTGATATAGGCCTATTGTGTCAGTCATAAAAAAAATTAACTACAAAGCCCTTCCCCAGAGGATACATTTTGCCTTCAAAGAGACTTTGTCATAAATTTCTCTTCATAAAAATTGACGTCGTAGGTCACACCCACCACAAAAAGTTTACCTCAAGAAACCTTGTGTCATCAATTTTTTCCAAAAGAATCAATGGCAAATGATTGTCGTTGTAAGATCCCTAACCTAGCTTTATGTTTGATTGTGTTTACTTTTTATAGTGAGATGTTTTAAACTTAATCTATTCTCTTGAGATGCCCTAATAACATGTGACATGCTTGTATTTTCATTTTGGTCCAATTTGATTAATGTATTGAGTATCTTTTCTATATTAGGACTTATTTGGACCAGATTGTAATTTACTCGTGAGTGAGGGTTATATTGAAAATTTTCACATATGGAGAGTGTTCTTTGTGACTTAGCATAATGAAAAAGAATATGGTGCTAAGGGGTGCCTTGTTTGAATCATGGTTGATGATGTGACATCACATGATCATATTAGGGTTTCGAATGTTGCCTTGTTGATGTGGTAACCATGATAGGGTTTGAGTGATGTGACTGCTACACCACTCATAAATGAGTGCAGCGACTATAACACATACCCAAGGTGATGTTGTTTTGACCTTAGTGATGTAGGTATGGGTTGGTCGAAATAGTTTTTCACCTAGTGAAGTGTCTCGACCATATGTAAATGATGACATAGTGTGTTGGTCACTACATGTGCAAGAAAGTGTTTCGACCGAAACAAAGTGGTATCCAACCTAGATGGTTGCTACACCTTTATGGATGAACCAAAAAGATTTGAGCATTCATGTGAGTGGATGTATGTCTATTTCTATGGAGGGTAGGTGTCTGTTTGATACTCTCATGTGTTGACACCTCATAAATGCCTACTTCCCTCCTACCTTGTGTATATGGTCTCTTCTCTTCACTAGCAAGTATCTTTTTCGGCCCTACTCTCTTCCTTCTCTCTTTCAACCAACCTTGGAGCTTTGGGAGTAAAGGATGTCTGATCTTGAAGCTTGGGTGTCCGAATAACCTTGCATGTTGAAGATCTTGTGCTTAATCAACACTTTTGTGGTGATTCTTGGTGATTTCTTCTCTTGGTAAAAGATCTCTACCTCTTGATCAAATTTTCCTTTCTAGAATCTCTATCTTCTTCCTCTTGGAAATGATAATATGGATCTACCATGGTGGCTTTCCTTGAAGACCTTCTCTCTTCACAAGGGTCAGAGACCATGTTTGACATGGTGGTACCCGAGTGAGAACAAGCTATCTTCTTTCTTCTTCTTCTAGGCCAGCCTAGGGTTTCCTAGTCCCTCTTCTAGAGTTCTTTTTTAACCATGGTATTCCTATATTTTGAGTTGATCCTTTGGTTGTGTAGTTGCACTTAGTTGGAGTTCTCTTTCTCTCTATTGGATCTTGAGATATTGGAAGCTTTGATCATCAGTTAAAGGTGGGTAATATAACTTTTCCCTTATCTATTATTCACATCTTGAACCTGATCATATGTTGTTGTTCTAAATCATGAAAATTTGTTTCATATATGGTAGAAAGTGATAACATTTTAGGGTTTTAATTATTTAGTATTCTCAAGAAGATTACTATTTCTTGTAAACCCTAAATTTTTATATTTGATTGTTGTGGTGATTGAAAAGTCGATGTATATCTTTGGATTTGTATGTATAAATCTATGGTATCTGGTGTATGTTTCATTTACACTTGAATAGTAGGAGGTTTTGTATATGTTTACACATGCAAGAAATTTGTTTCTCTCTCTAAAAATTGTTCTTTTGGTAACCTTCTATGACCCATGATCTAGGTTGGATGAACACCATTGAATGGAGAGTTCTTCTTAGGCATCATTTAGTATTCCCTGATGTTGATCATATGTTTTGACCAGGTTTAGATCTGATATGTAGTTGGGTGCATGGCTGACCTATGGTCACTACACCCTTTGGACTTCCTATTGGGTCGACACCCTAGTGGGTTGTTGTTGCAACCATTATAACCCTAACCTTATGATGGGTGATCGTTACATACCTTGTTGGTCGCAACATAGTGTTGCTTCTTGGAGATGATTCTGTTGGGTTGGTATTGTGGTCGAGATGGTTGGAGGTGTAGTAGTCAAAACAAGTTGAAGTTGGTGAGTGTTTCGTTTGTGACACCTATATGTGTTACAGTCGCAACACCATGGTTGATGAATGGGTCGTAACACAACTTGGTGTAGTAGTAGGCGTAACACCTTATTTGGATGTCACATAGTGTCACGATTGCAATGGCATGTTGCATGTGACTCGGTCGTAACATAGCGTCACCTGGTGTGACATTTGCAACAAAAGTGTTGCATGTAGTGGCTGATACACTTATATGTGTTACAGTCGTAACACCATGTTAGGTGATCAAGGTCGACACACACACATGTATGTACATGGTCACTACATAGTGTAGGCTAATACACCTACTACTTCATTGACCACAACACATGGCATATGATCTATGAATGATGATGTGATGGTGTATAACTAATCATTAGTAATGGTGTTTAATACTAATACTCTCCAAACATGCAGGAGGCGTTGAAATTAGGGTTTTGTGGTTGAATGATGCTATGAATCTCTAATCGTCTACATATGAACCCTAACCCTAATATTGGGATAATGTTATGTATGTGTTCACTCTACATGAAGACTATTATTTTATAATGATGACTTCTTTCTCATACTTGTGTAACCCTAACTTTTAGGTGAGATGAATGACATAGCTATGTAAATGCTATGGTGATACTGCATAATATAGGGTGGTGATTATGAGTATTGTTGAGACAAGCTAGTTGTTTTACATTACCATAGCTTTGACTATGAGTTACTTTCTATAGGACTATAGCATTGACTATAAGTTGTTGCTTGATGTTTGAATGATATGTCACCACATTGCAGACTTGAACTGACCAAGTAGTGCATGTGATGATCATGGAGTCCGACTCTTCCATAGAGCTTGTATGGTACTGATTTCATCTTAGCAGTGATCGGTTGGATTTGAGTGGTACACCTCAAATCCTTGGGTCATAATAATGAAAGTTGTTAAATAGTCGTGTAGTATATTTTCTTAGGGTCAAATACAAATCATATTGGATGACCCGATGCCTTGTTTCTTATACTGTTTAGTTTATAACAATTATACATGTTCCTCATATTCCTTTTAAAAGTATAGGGTGTTCTACTGCTTAGTTGTAACTATCTAAACTGCTTAACCAATATTAGGTGTTTTACTTAACCTCTATGTTATCTTGTTGTACTTATAATAGACATTGGCAAAGAGTTATATCTCTCGATGGGACGTTTGGTCTCACCTTGTGGGTTTTCACATCTTTTAGGTGGTCAAGCACGAGGAGGTAGAGGTCATGCAGTAGGTGCTGAGAAATCAGGAGAGCAGTAATTGTTAGAGGTTAGATATGTAGCCAAAGTATTGTAGTAGAGTAAATCCATGATTGTATATAAATGGCATGTATATATATGTATGGGATTAAGAGAAAAATATTTCTCCCCGCTCTCCCATGCCTATGGCGTAGGCCGAACGCCCCAGAGTGTGGTAAATCAAGACGACAACTGGGATTCAAACTCGGGTCCCTTTGTTAGGGGACATCATGATTGACCACTTGAACCACTCCTTGTTAGCAATGGCATGTATATATCTAAACAATGGTGGCTTGAGAGCCTTGAGCATAAAATGTAATATCTTTGTGCATATAAGAATACAGATGGCCTAAGTTTGGGGTTTTTTCATGATATATAACATGTTACACCCCATTCCTAACCTTGTTGGTAATCCTAGAGTTTAAAGATAATCTTAATACTTGTCATATTTTTGCTAGTAATATTCTATGGTGTGCTTTATATTAACCTTAGTGACCTTAAATACTTGTTTGGGTAACTCATAATCATGACTTAAGAATACTATAAAGATTTGAGTTGGGGTTAACATAGCATTGACCCATACATGTGTGCAAGAAGAGAGTTGATGACATTGGAGGAAATAATTAATAAATGATTTTTTATTTTATGATATTATCAAACTAATATTGTAGTATTGTAGAAAATTCAATTACGAATCCAAAAAAAAAAACGAACCAAATCGGAGTTAAAATGAGTGAGTTATGTCATTTTTAGTAAACATATATTGTGCACCGCGACCGACGCTGTTGTCTACACCGTGACCCGTGATGCTAGGTCGACACCGCGATCCACGATGCTGCATCGACACTGTGACCCGTGACGCTGAGTCGACACCGGGACTGCGATCGACACCGCCAAGAAAAGCTAATCGTAAAATGATCATATCTCGAGCAATACTTATCTGTTTTCAACGAAACAAAGTGTGTTGGAACCAAGATTCGATCCTCTATCATTCTAGACAACTTCCTCTACAAGAGGGCGACTTAGAGGGAGATTTCTAGGGCGATTTTAGGGGAATAACGTTTAGAACAATAGAAAATCCAAAGGGTTATTATAGATTCGAGTTGGAAAGTATTTTTATTCCTTAATTATTCTTCCTTTTGGTTTCCTCTTCCTCAGGATCCCTAATCCAGAGACTTGAGGTTTGGATCAACCTCTGATCTTAATCTTCATCCTACAACAGACCCTCTTTAGGGTCGGGAAACACATTAAAGGGGTTGTTTTGAACGAGATCTTGAGGTTTAAAGCTTAATCCTATCATGTGCGAGCTAAGATCCGAGATTAGTTGGTGAAAGGGATAAGATCGATGATATTGGATGAATTTAGTGAGTAGTTAATCATCTCTTAACCTTAATTTAAAGCATATCAATGCAAATAATAGTATCTAGTGTTTGATTCTTGTTGTATGATATTTGTGATGCTTGAATAAATGTATGTGGTGAAAATCAGCAGTTGAAATGCCACATTAATCATATTAATAGTGATGTATTACCATGTTGAAAGTTGTCTTGTGAATTGTCATGATTCAACAAGTGATGAATGTGAATATTGAGGCACCAGAAAGACAGGTTGCCCTAGTTCATGTCTTAAGAGTTAGAGTATGGTTGTGAAATATATGAAAACTGTTTAGTGATTTATTATTTAAATACAAAACTGTTAATTGTTAGAAAAAGGATAATCATTAGCTACAATGATGATGCCTGTTATATTAACTAATCATCACTAGACATTAGATGCCATGGACACTGTAGAATTCTCATAGGATGAGGCTTGCGTTGTGGGGAGGAAATGTTTTCCCGACTGGAGATAGTCCAAGTCAAGGTAAGTCAGAGCATACGAGTAGGGTATGGGGGTTTGACCAGTAGGGAAAACTCCTTATAGTTGTGTGGTACCCAAAACCAACTGGGAATTCTGGTGGTACCTATGCTACATGTTGTAGTAATCATTGGTCGGTAGGTCCACTGATGCACTTTAATCTTGAGGGCTTTGACTCACCGCCTGAGTACCCAGGTTGATAGGTGGAGTCTGAGATATACGACCAGTCCCATTAGCCACCGAAAGATAGACGTGTTGATGCCAACTGTAGACATGGTATTGAAATTAAAGACTTAGGAACCCAGACATGCTTCTAAGTCTTATACAGTGAGATCGTAGCTTGATGTGATACTTCCACATGTTGTGGTACACCTCATGTGGGTCTAGAGGCATAATAAATGGATTTGAAATAATGTAAATGGTTAGGTTATCCTTTTATTACATTCAATATCTGTAGTACTTCCATGTTGAGTGAATTATAGTTTTAAACGGCCATGCTTACATGATTGCATTTAAGTTCTATTACTTGTAAACATCACAAATATCTTGGTTACCTGTTGATTTTCAACTCACTGAGCCAGTAGCTCACCAACCTACTGAACATTTTTTTAGGTAAAGGATTAGCTCTTCCTGAGGAGTCAGAAGCCAACTTTAATCAAGATTAGCTCAGAGGTCTTGAAAGAAGAGTAGTTATAATAGATAGAGGGTCTCTTATCCTTCCCCTAGATCCTGGGATAGAAAGAGTGAGAAAAGAGAGAAGTTTGAAATGTAATGTACATGATGTATATTAAGTGTGAAACTCTGCCTTCTATGTAATAAGACAAGTTTTGTTGTATCCTGTTGTTATGTTTAATCAAGACTTATCATTCAGTAAGTGTTATTATAATATATTTAGAAAGAAAAAAAATTGGTGGATATTTTAGCTAAAGTATGCCCTAATCTCATAATTAGTGGTAATCGTAGGATGTGGGTGTGACAACTTTGGTATCAGAGCATAGGTTGAACCTAAAATGAATTTAGGTTTGGGACAGGGGTGATAAGAGACCAATAGGATTTGGATGTTTTCCTCTTTGAACTGCAATTTTCTAACATATGAGTTCTGTTATGGATATGCAGATGGAAGGAAGAGGACGTGGACATGCTGAGGAATAAGCTGAGAGCCATTACGGCACTGACCCTCGAGCAATGGCTCAAGGTGAAGAGGATGATGAGGCAACAAGGATGTATCGTATTTTTCTGGAGACAAAAGAAAAATACAAGATGGACAGGAAGTCTTCATCTTCTAGTAAGGATCTGATGAGATCCTATGAGTAGGTGAAGAAGCTTGGTGGAGCTGAATTTTCTGGAACAATAGATCCAACTATGGCAGAAGTGTGGCTTCGACAACTGGAAAAGGTCTTTCATCTAATGGAGTTATCAGAAGATAAGAAAATCAATCATGCAGTCTATTTACTCAAGGGAGATGCGGAGCTGTGGTGGCAAGGAGTGGAAGATAAAAGGAGAAATGTAGAGATGACATGGAAGGATTTTGTGGATGAGTTTCACCTTAAGTATTTTCTCACCTACCTTCTGAAGTGACAAGATTAAACAGTTGGAGAATATCATACAAGGAGGTATGACAATTTGTGAATACAAGGCATATTTCACAAGGTTGGCAAATTTCTGTCCGCAACTTGTTCCTGATGATTTAGAAAAGTGCAAAAGATTTCAACAAGGATTAAGATTAGAAATTAGACACACCATTCAGCCATTGGTCAAAGAGATAGAGAAAACTTTGGGTAATTTGTGGAAGTAGTGAGTCGTGTAGAAGAGTCCGTTAATGTTGATAAGCAGTCTGAGAGTAAGAAAAGATCTGGAGACTTTATAAGAGGGGGACAAAGTAGTGGTGGATACAGAGGAGGTGGTGGTTTCTTTTCTAAGATAGGATGAGGACTTGGCTGTTTTGGGAGACCAGGATCTAGGTTTTCACCAAGTGGAGGAAGGCCCAATTCTGATAGATGGAATACACAGTCTAAATGGGCACCTCCAACTAGGTCTTCAAGATCTTTAGTGTCAGTGACAGGACCGCAGAGACATGATGCATCCATATGTGTTAATTGTGGCAGGGAACATTCTGGTTAGTGCTGGGGAACTAACACTCCAATATGTTTTCATTGTGGGTAGATTGAACATATAAATGGGACTGCCCAAAGCTTCAATATGTTTCAGAACAAGGTTCACAATTACAGTTTCAGACTCCACAAAGGTAGGTTCCAGTTATAGGGGAAATTTCTTCAGTGGCTTCAGGTTCTAGAGGGGGAGCACCTAGTACCAGTAGTGGACAACGAGGACAACGTGGTAGAGGGAGAGCTATTGGATGTTTCTTCACAATGACACCATCTGAAGGTGTAGTTTCACCGAGAGTTTTGACAGGTGAGATGCTTATCATTAACAACATTTCTATTACAATATTAATAGATCTTGGAGCAACACATTCTTTCATTCAAAGATGGATAGTTAGAGGACTAAATCTTCTAACCCAGGATTTATCTTATGAGTTGTTGTTAAAAGTTCCACTAGGTGAATCCTCAGTTTTGACGGAAGTATGTCCTGGATGTCTGATAAGTTTTAGTGGGTATACAATAGCAGTTAATCTCATACCCTTAGAAATTAATTCTTTTCAAATCATTTTGGGTATGGACTGCCTTGAGACATATAATGTCCAATTAGATTGTTGGAAGAAAGAAGCTATCTTTCAACAAGGTGGTTTTTCACGTGTCTTTACCGAAGATAGAAAAGTCTTGCCCACATGCATAGTATCAGTAGCTATAGCTGATAAGATGATGAGAAAGGGGTGTGAGGCCTTTTTGGCACATGTGGTGGATGCTAGGGAAGAGAAAAGAGCATAGTCTAGTAGATATTCGAGTAGTATGTGAGTTTTCAGATGTCTTTCCTGATGAGTTATCAGGTTTACCACATGAAAGAGATATTGACTTTGAGATACAGACTTTACCTGGTAGCCATCCAATAGAAGTACCTACCTATAGAATGGCACATGGGGAGTTAAAGGAATTGAAAACCCAGTTACAAGAGTTGTTGAATAAAGGATTTATTCAACCTAGTACATCACCTTAGGGAGCTCCAGTACTATTTGTGAAAAATAAAGATGGAACCATGTGGTTGTGTATAGATAATAGACAATCGAATAAGGTAACAATTAAGAATAAATATCCTTTGCCTAGGATTAAAGACCTATTTAATCAACTCCGTGAGGCAACGATCTTTTCAAAGATAGATCTCAGGTTAGGTTATCATCAGCTAAGGATAAAGGCATTTGTTGTACCTAAGTCAGCATTCAGAATGAGGTATGGGCACTATGAGTTTGTGGTTATGTCTTTTGGATTAACAAATGCCCATGCAGCCTTTATGGACATGATTAATAGGGTTTTCAAACCATACTTAGATCAATTCATAGTAGTGTTTATAGATGACATCCTTATATATTCTAAAGATGTAGAACAACATGAGAAACATATGAGGATAGCCCTGTAGCTGTTAAGGCAACATTAACTTTATGCTAACTTTAGTGAATGTGAGTTTTGGTTGGCTGAAGTATGTTTTCTTGGACATGTCATATCAGGAGAAGGAGTTAGTGTTGACCCTAAGAAGGTAGAATATGTTCTTCAGTGGGAGCAACCTACGACCCCTACTGAGATTAGAAGTTTCCTAGGGTTAGCAGGATATTATAGGAGGTTTATAAGAAACTTCAGTGCAATAGCAGCGTCTCTTACACGCTTAACAAGGAAGGATGTACCTTTTGTTTGGTCTGAGTCATGTGAGAAAAGTTTCCAAATTTTAAAGAGGAAGTTAACTACAACACCAATCTTGATATTACCAGTGGCTGATAAGGGCTATGTGGTTTTCTGTGATGCGTCTAAAAGAGGTTTGGGATGTGTTCTTATGCATAAAGGGGAAGTGGTGGCCTATGCTTCTAGACAACTTAAGAAGAATGAAGAGAATTATCCAACACATGATCTTGAGTCGGCAGCAGTAGTGCATGCTCTAAAGACATGGTGTCATTGTCTATATGGTGAATCGTGTCAGGTCTTTACTGATCATAAGAGTATGAAGTATATTTTCATGCAAAGGGATCTCAATTTGAGACAATGCAGATGGTTGGAGCTTATAAAGGATTATGATGTCACTATTTATTATCATCCTAGAAAGGACAATGTAGTAGCAGATGTTCTGAGTAGAAATTCAACATCATCTGTGGAAATGTTTTCAATGGCATGTGTAAAAAGAGACATATTAGTTAAGATGAGAGAGATGAATTTGAATCTGAATGTGTCTGATCAAGGTGGACTTATTGCACAAATGCAGGTTAGACCTACATTCTATGATCAGATTCAGTAGCTTGAGCATCGTGATGGAGAATTGTAATAGATTATTTATGATATGACAAATGGAAAGAGATCAGAGTTCAGATTTTCAAATGATGGGTTGTTGTATCTACATGATAGATTGTGTGTGCCAGATGACACTACGTTAAAGAATAAAATTATTGAGGAAGCTGATTCTTCTATGTTTGCAATGCATCAAGGTAACACGAAGATGTATAGAAACATGAAGGAGTTGCATTGGTGGTCAGGTATGAAGAGGGAGGTGGCTGAGTATGTGGCTAAGTGTGATGTATGCCAACAAGTCAAGGCAGAACATCAGAAGCCGACATGTACTCTGCAATCACTTCCTATCGCTGAATCGGAGTGGGAGTATACCACCATGGATTTTGTGGTTGGATTACCCAGGACACCACGTGGTTTTGACTTAGTTTGGGTAATAGTAGATAGGCTAACAAAGTTTTCTCACTTTCTACCAATTAAGACAACATGGGATACACCAAATTTAGCCAAGGTCTATATAGATGAGGTAGTCAGATTGCATTGAATACTTGTTTACATAATATCTGATAGAGATCCTAAATTTACATCTAGACTTTGGAATCAATTGCAACGTTCCTTGGGAACAAAGCTGAAATTTAGTACAACCTTTCATCCTCAGACAGATGGACAGTCAGAGTGGACAATTCAGACCCTGGAGGATATGCTGAGAGCATGTGTTTTGCAATTCAGTGGTAGTTGGTATGATCATCTCAGTCTAATGGAGTTCGCCTATAACAACATTCACAATTCTAGATTAGGCATGGCCCCTTATGAAGCCTTGTATGGAAGAAAATGTAGATCTCCAATTTATTGGTATGAAGTTGGAGAAAGGCAAATTTTAGGCCCAGAGTTGGTGGAAGAAACCACAAAAAATATATATGTGATCAGACAACAGTTGAAGGAAGCTCAGGACAGACAGAAAACCTATGTAGATAAAAGGCGAAGGCCACTTCAATTTGAGGTTGGGGATGAGGTTTATTTGAAAGTTTCACCATGGAAAGGTGTGCTAAGATTTGGAAAGCGAGGCGAGGTAACTCCTAGATATATGGGTCCCTATCCAATCATTCAAAAAATTGGATCAGTTGCATATAAATTGGAGTTGCCATTGGAGTTAGCCAATTTACACAATGTGTTTCATGTATCAATGTTGAAGAAGTGTCATCCTGGTATAGAAAGGATTGTAGATCCAGATCCGATATAGTTGAGAGTGGATATCTCTTCTATTGAAGGACCAATTCAAATTCTAGACCATAGAATTCAAAAGCTTAAAAAGAGAGAGATACCTCTAGTAAAGGTTCTTTGGAGGAATCATGGTGTAGAAGAAGCTACCTGGGAAGTGGAGAAAGAGATGTTTAACAAGTATCCTTTTCTCTTTTAGAAATTTCATTATGAAATCTTTAATAGAGGGGGAGAATATTTTGTCACACCCACATCCCACGATTACCACTAATCATGAGATTAGGGCATAATTTAGCTGAAATATCCTCCATATATATATTTTCTTTTTAAATATATTATAATAACACTTACTGAATGATAAGTCTTGATTAAACATAACAACATGATATAACAAAACTTGCCGTATTATATAGAAGAGAGAGTTTCACACTTAATATACATCATGTACATTACATTTCAAACTTCTCTCTTTTCTCACTCTTTCTATCCCAGGATCCAGGGGAAGGATAAGAGACCCTCTATCTATTCTAACTAGTCTTCTTTCAAGACCTCTGAGCTAATCTTGATTAAAGTTGGCTTCCGACTCCTCAGGAAGAGTTAATCCTTTACCTGGAAAATTGTTCAGTAGGTTGGTGAGTTATTGGCTCAGTAAGTAGAAAATCAATAGGTAACCAAGATATTTGTGATGTTTACAAGTAATAGAACTTAAATGCAATCATGTAAGCATGGCAGTTTAAAACTATAATTCACTCAACATGGTAGTACTACAGATATTGAATGTAATAAAAGGATAACCTCACTATTTTTATTATTTCAAATCCATTTATTATGCCTCTGGATCCACATGAGGTGTACCGCAACATGTGGAAGTATCCCAGCAAGCTATGATCTCATTGTATAAGACTTAGAAGCATGTACAGGTTCCTAAGTCTTTAATTTCAATACCATGTCTACAGCTGGCATCGACACATCTACCTCTCAATGGCTAATGGGAGCGACCAGATATCTCAGACTCTGCCTCTCAACTTGGGTACTCAGGCGGTGAGTCAAAGCCCTCAGGCTTAGAGTGCATCAGTGGACCTACCGACCACTGATTACTACAAAATGTAGCACACGTACCACTAACATTTCCGGTTGATGTTGGGTACCATACAACTGTAAGGAGTTTTCCCTACTGGTCAATCCCTCGTACCCTACTAGTATGCTCCAGCTTACCTCGATCTGGACTATCTCCAGTCAGGAAACCATTTCCTCCCCACAATGTAGGCCTCATCCTGTGAGAATTCTACAGTGTCCATGGCATCTAATGTCTAGTGATAATTAGTTAATATAATAGGCATCATCATTGTAGCTAATGATTATCCTTTTTCTAACAATTAACTGTCTTGCATTTAAATAATAAATCACTAAATAGTTTTCATATATTTCACAACCATACTCCAACTCTTAAAATATGAACTAGGGCAACATGTCTTTCCGGTGCCTCAATTTTCACATTGATCACCTATCGAATCATGACAATTCACAAGACAAGTTTTAACATGGTAATACATCACTATTAATATGATTAATGTGGCATTTCAACTGCTAATTTTCACCACATATGTTTATTCAAGCAACAAAAATATCATACAGCAAGAATTAAACACTGGATACTATTATTTGAATTGATATGCTTTAAATCAAGGTTAATAGATGATTAACTACTCACTGAATTCATCCAAGATCACTGATCTTAGTCCTTTCACCAACTAATCTCAAATCTAACTCACACGGGACGAGATCAAGCTTTAAACCTCAAGACCTCGTTCAAAACAACCCCTTTAATGTATTTCCCGGCCCTAAAGAGGGTCTATTGTAGGATGAAGATTAAGATAGGAGGTTAATACAAACCTCAAATCTCTGGATTAGGGATCTCAAGCAAGGGGAAGCCAAAAGGAAGAAGAATTAAGGATTAAAACTACTTACCAATTCGAATCTATAATCACCCCTTTGGATTTTCTACTGTTCGGAGCGTTCTTCCCCAAAAATTGTCCTATAAATCACTCTCCAGGTTTCCCTCTTGTAGGTCAAGTGGTCTAGGCTGATAGAGGATCAAATCGTGGTTCCAACGCACTTTGTTTCGTTAAAAATAGATAATTATTGCTCGAGATATGATCATTTTAAGATTGGCTGTTCTTGGCGGCGTAGACCGCGATCGCGGTGTCGACGCAGTGTCGCGGGTCACGGTGTAGACCACAGTCATAGTGTTGATGCAGCATCGTAGGTTGTTGTAACGATCCCGCCTCTCGGTAACCCCCAATTAAGGGAGACCGGAAGGTCGGAATCGTCAACCAATTACAGGATCAAAGGTTCAACAAATAATCATTTATAATTATGAAATTCTACTAAACTAAACTGAATATTGGCACGAAAAAATAAACTTTGTTTACCTTTGAAAAACTTGGAGATTCTAGGTATCCACTGCTTGAATCTACTCTATCTAATCCTCCTGGCACTTTACTTTTTATTTTTGCAATGTGACAATTTACTGTTTGTTCTTTAGGGTTTATACCTAAAACGCCGACAAATAAAAACACGATCAGCACAAAGCTGGTATGTGGGGGATCACAAAATTGGTTCAACTATAGTAACAATGTAGGTAACCAATTATCATTCAAATTACATTTTAAGCAGTACTACTCAATCCCTTATTATCCCTTATCCCTGTAGTGTCCCTGCAGTGGACATGGATACCACCATTCTCACTTGGTGGATCTTCATTATACCCTGCATGATCCTACCTAGAAGGTAGACCAATACCTAGGGTTCAGTTGCATGGCACTCCCCGTAGGAAGTCCAATCTCTAACTCGATATGACTTGATGGACCTACCTCCTTGGTAACCATTTACTAAGTCATTTACGGACCTGATGGCCTATCCCATTGGTAGCCTTCTACTAGGTCACCCATCAAACTACAGGAGGGACTGAGATCTGAGCCAGTAGGCATAACTTCTTATGTGATAATCATATTCACTTTATAATTTTCTTGAATTAAAACATCCAATAGTTTAATTCATTTCATGATGAAAACATCGACAAAATCCCGAAAAACTACACCGGTTAGTCATAAGCGTAATCACATACCTCTTATTGCAGTTTCAGATACAGAATTAAGAATGATGAAAGAGAATATCCAATTAAGCAAGCAAGGCAAAGAAACCCTGAAATAAAAGTACAATTTTACTTTTATTAATATTTATCCAATATCATTATGCCCCTTAGGGTTTCTATCTCAATTTTAGGGTTTTCCTGAAAATTAGGGTTTTACTTTCATTCCTGAGTATTATGAACCCTAATTTATCAATATCACTAAAAACCTCTAAATTATCTCTTTTTAACATTCCTAACAGTTTTTAGGGTCATTATATTAAAATAACAAGGTTCCCTTTTTCTTTAAACCTAAATTAGGGTTTTCATGTACATTATCTCTCCTTTTTGGACATAAACCCTAATTTATTACATTTGCAATTAAAACAGATTAAAACTTCATATTATTAATAAACAGGTTAATATCCCTCTATTCAACCCATTAGGTTACAAAGAAACATCTTTTCCATGTAATTAGGGTTTTCAATTAATTTGAAATGCATTTTACTAACCATTCAAGTACTTTTGCAAAACGAACTGGAATTAGATGCTACACTCATTTTTAACAGATTCCTTGTAATTTTCTACCTAACTTTCATATATAAAGTTACCCTATACGAGTTTCCTAGCAATTACTAGCCGCTGGATCTCGATCGAACGCTCGGAGACGCGAGCGTCTTAACTTAACTGGTCGCTTCCTCGAGCCGTTAGATCCCTGCCTCAGATCATGGTGGTCTCGAATCCAACGACGTCTGTACGTCGTCTTCCCCTCTACCCTACTGCTCGCGCCACGGCAGAGCAAGGCAGAGCTCTCACCAGAGAAGATGGAATCGAGGGTTAGGGCAAGACCAGGGTCTTAAAAGCTAGCCGCTCGGGTTCGTTAGGATGTTAGGAACTAGCAGGGACCCTATTTTTAGGGTGTCGAGACCCCTCTAGGGTTTCCCCAACCCTGGTGTCGCCATGGTCCATAGCCCAATTGGGCGTTTCATCTAGAAGCATCCAAAGATTACCAAACTGGGGTATGGGTGGCTCGGAATCCTCTCCCGATCACAATGGAAAGATTTCCAGGCAAGGAAGTGTGCTGACTTGGTAAGACGATCTACCACGACCCATATCGCATCATGACCTTTCTTGGTCCAGGGTAGACCCACCACAAAATCCATGGTGATCTGCTCCCATTTCCACTCTGGAATTTCTATTGACTGTAAAAGTCCGTCGGGTCGCTGGTGTTCAGCCTTCACCATCTGGCATGTAAGACAACTGGCCACCCATGACACAATGTCTTTCTTCATTCCTGGCCACCAGAAGAACCGCTGTAAGTCCTTGTACATCTTAGTAGTTCCTGGGTGCACTGTGTACATGGATCCATGAGCCTCTTGCAAGATACGTCCCTTTATTGATGAATCCACTGGAACCCATATGCGATTCTCAAACCTGATTCCTCTGTCTACTCCCACAGATAGATGAGTTTGTGGCTTCATCATCAAACCTTTCATCTTATCAAGCTCTTCACTGGTCAACTGTGCTGCTATGACCTCACTCAACAACTCAGACTGTATCTAGATATTAGCCAACCGAACTCGGTCCTCTAGCAGTTGTGGAGTCCATTACACAAGTTCCTCCAAACTTTTCCACTGACTGGACAGAACAACTGCACACTTAAGCTGCTTCCGGCTCAAAGCATCGGCTACGACATTCACCTTACCAGGATGGTAGGCGATGGTGAAGTCGTAATCCTTCATGTACTCCATCCATCGTCATTGTCGCAGGTTCAGGTCTCTCTGTGTCAGCAGGTACTTCAAGCTCTTATGGTCGGTGAAGATCTCGAAGGTAACACCGTACAGGTAGTGCCGCCATATCTTCAAGGCATGAATGATAGCAGCTAACACCAGGTCATGTGTCGGGTAATTCACCTCATTTGGCTTGAGCTGTCGAGAAGCATATGCAACCACATGTCGATCTTGTTCCAACACACAGCCAAGTCCCATATTGGAAGCATCAGTGAATATCATGAAACCCTCATTACCGGAAGGCAAAGTCAATACAGGAGCGGTAGTCAGTTTCTCCTTCAATTCCTGAAATCGAACTTCACATACTTCAAACCACACAAACTTCACATCCTTCCGAGTCAACATGGTCAGCGGTAGAGCAGTCTTGGAGAAATCCTTGATGAAGCGACGGTAGTATCCGGCCAACCCCAAGAAGTTGTGAATCTTGGAGGGGTTATTCGGTGCCGGCCAGTCTCGAACTGTCGATACCTTGGCTGGATCTACGACGATTGTTCCTCCTGAGATGATGTGTCCAAGAAACATGACTCGGTCCAACCAAAACTCACATTTCGAGAACTTTCCAAAAAACTTATGCTTTCTCAGGATATCAAGGACTCTACCCAGGTGGTCACGGTGTTGGGCTAGGTCATCTGAGTACACCAAAATGTCATCTATGAACAATATCACAAAAGAGTCTAGGAAAGGTTGGAACACACTATTCATGAGGTTCATAAAGCCACTCGGTGCATTGGATAATCCAAACGGCATGACTACAAACTCATAGTGGCCATAACGGGTTCTGAAAGCTGTTTTAGGTATATCCTCACTCCTCACTCTCACCTGGTGGTATCCGGATCTCAAATCAATTTTGGAAAAGACTCGAGCTGATTTGAGTTGGTCAAATAGGTCATCTATTCTGGGTAAAGGATACTTATTCTTAATGGTTGCCTGATTAATCATCCGATAATCAATACACATCCGAAGCGACCCGTCCTTCTTTTTCACAAAGAGGACTGGTGCTCCCCATGGTGAGGTACTGGGTTGGATGAACCCCTTATCCAACAACTCTTGCAACTGGGTTTTCAACTCAAGCAACTCAGCAGGGGCCATTCTATAGGGTGCCTTAGATATAGGGTTAGTCCCAAGAGCTAACTCAACGAGAAGTCTACCTCCTTCTCAGGGGGAATCCCTGGTAGATCATCTGGAAACACATCTGTGTACTCCCGAACCACCTCTATGTCCTCTAAGGATTGCCACTTGACCTCAGGTACGGTAACTATGGCTAGGTAGGCTCGACAACCCTTGGATAGCATCCGCTCAGCTTTCATGGTGGACACATAAAGGCTGGTTGTTGCATCCTTCCTTCCTCAAATGGTGAAGTGTGGATAGCCGGTTTTCCTAATGAGAATCTTCTTCTCTCTACAGTCAATCTGGGCTCGGTAGGTGGAAATCCAATCCATGCCGATGATCACATCAAAATCACTCATATCGAGGAGGATGAAGTCAGTGGGAAGCTCATGGTTCAGGTACTTTACTGGCAAGATAGGGGTTTTTAAAAGAGAGGTATAAATACGACCACTCGGGGTTGTGACATCCAAAACATAACCCAAATCCTTGATATCCAAACCAAGCATAGTTGCCAGATTTCTCGAAATAAAAGTATTAGTAGAACCAGAATCAAAAAGTGCTTTTACATTTTGTCCCATGACTTCCAGCAAGCCTACAAAGTTATTCCATATCAGAAAGCTACTACATGGTCTACTGAACTACAAGGAAAAATTCTATGGGTTATTACCCTCAATCAACTTATTAGCATTCGCATGAGCCTCTTCATTGTCGATGGCGAACACTCTAGCTTGCCTCCTCTCTCCAGCTGGAGGTGCTCTGGCTGGTGCTCCTGCTGGGGGTGCCACAGCTTCTGGCTGTGCTGTCACAGGATATGATCCCAGGGTCCCCTAGGGTCGGGCTGAGGGCAGTTGGCGATGAGGTGTCCTTCTTGCTGACACCGGTAGCAGACTCTCTTCTTGAAGTGGCACTCTCCGGTATGCCATCTTCCGTAGGTGCGGCATCAAGGGCGGTTGTTCACTTGATGGGGTTTCCCTTTCCCTCCATGTCTTCCTTTGGCCTGGTGACATCCGTGACCTTTCTTGTGGTTGTTCTTCTGCCCTTGAGTTCCTTCAGTGAAACCCAAAAATCCCTTGGGTGGATTCTGAACTGGCATCACCGTCCTCTCCATGTCCAAGGCAGTGTTGTAAGCTTCAGCGAAGGTCTTTGGCTTGCTAGCCATCACATGCGGCTTGATGGCAGGGTTCAGGCGCTCTATGAAGTGATCCACCCTTCTTTCTTCATCCATTTTGTATCTGAAATGTTCCAAGATGCGGAACTTACGACCAAAGTCTGCAACTGATGAACTTCCTTGAGTCATGTTGGTGAACTCTCTTTCTTTCTCCTTCTTTGCTGAGATGGGGATGAATCTGGCAGTGAAGATGGTTTTGAAGTCGGTCCACACCATCGGTTCCTCGCTTAGGTCCCTTCCCGTGATGTGGTTCTCCCACCATATCTTGGCTGCACCTTCCAAAAGGTGAGTAGCAAACAGAACCTTCTTATTTGGCTGCACCTCAAGCATCCGGAACCCATTCTCGACTGCAAGCAGCCAATCTTCAGCCTTGTCGTCCACTTCAGTCTTATCTTCTCCCCAGAACTTCTCAATGTTCAGCTTGACAAAGTCCAGAATGGTGGCTCCCAATCGAGGACAAACTGGAAGTGGCTCACCATTCTCATCTCGAGCTATGTCTCTAAGATCCATGGCACAGATAGCTTCGGTCAATTGCTTTTGTTGTTCCATCCAAACTGCATATGTTGTATGAACTACCATGGCTGGTTCTGGACCACCAGGCTGGTCCTCCTCCATTTGGGCTTCCTCTTCATGCATCTGGTACTCCTCATATTCTGGTCCTTCCCCTGGTTCTCGGTTGATGTCGGGCATTGGTTCAGGGTTGGGTGCCTCAACTTCCTCTGGTCTCTTTCTCTTCTTTGAGGTCTCTCCATGGTTCCGCTTCCTCTTCTCGGAGGATCCATTCTCTTTGTGGGGTGGTCCACCATCGCTGGCAGAAAAAGGGATGGCCACAACTTTGGTACGAGCCATCTGCACACAAACAGACTTTTAGTTTACTTTTAAACTAATTACATTTGTGCAAATAACATCTTACTTACGTATCTTTTATTAATTTGGTGGAGGATCCCTTAGACCTTATCAACCTTAACCCATACCACATGAGGGTGATAAAGAGAGAGAAAACCCTAATCCTTAAAATCCTTAAGAGAATTTGAGTTGAGAAGGGATGATAAGATGAGAGAGTCCTAAAGGTATCTTACTTCGAGTCTTAACCTAAGACATCGGCCAGGCAGTCACACGATCCGGGAGTCCTCATATTCCGACTAGCGGTGCGGAGGAAAATTTTGCCAGCCCCCGGATGTGATCCTTTTCTAGACACCTCAGTCTTTCGGAAAATCCTCTAATAACTCCCTCAGTTCTATGGAATTTGTAAAATTTATTAATTATTAATGATTATATGAAGAACCTATGCTCTGATACCAATTGTAACGACCCCGCCTCTCGGTAACCCCCAATTAAGGGAGACCGGAAGGTCGGAATCGTCAACCAATTACAGGATCAAAGGTTCAACAAATAATCATTTATAATTATGAAATTCTACTAAACTAAATTGAATATTGGCAGGAAAAATTAAACTTTGTTTACCTTTGAAAAACTTGTAGATTCTAGGTATCCACTGCTTGAATCTACTCTATCTAATCCTCATGGCACTTTACTTTTTATTTTTGCAATGTGACAATTTATTGTTTGTTCCTTTAGGGTTTATACCTAAAATGCAGACAAACAAAAACACAATCAGCACAAAGCTGGTATGTGGGGGATCACAAAATTGGTTCAACTATAGTAACAATGTAGGTAACCAATTATCATTCAAATTACATTTTAAGCAGTACTACTCAATCCCTTCCTATCCCTTATCCCTGTAGTGTCCCTGCAGTGGACATGGATACCACCATTCTCACTTGGTGGATCTTCATTATACCCTGCATGATCCTACCTGGCAGGTAGACCAATACCTAGGGTTGAGTTGCATGGCACTCCCCGTAGTAAGTCCAATCTCTAACTTGATATGACTTGTTGGACCTACCTCCTTGGTAGCCATTTACTAAGTCATTTACGGACCTGATGGCCTATCCCATTGGTAGCCTTCTACTAGGTCACCCATCAAACTACAGGAGGGACTGAGATCTGAGCCAGTAGGCATAACTTCTTATGTGATAATCATATTCACTTTATAATTTTCTTGAATTAAAACATCCAACCGTTTAATTCAATTCATGATGAAAACATCGACAAAATCCCGGAAAACTACATCGGTTAGTCATAAGCGTAACCACATACCTCTTATTGCAGTTTCAGATACAGAATCAAGAATGATGAAAGAGAATATCCAATTAAGCAAGCAAGGCAAAGAAACCCTGAAATAAAAGTACAATTTTACTTTTATTAATATTTATCCAATATCATTATGCCCCTTAGGGTTTCTATCTCAATTTTAGGGTTTTTCCTGAAAATTAGGGTTTTACTTTCATTCCTGAGTATTATGAACCCTAATTTATCAAAATCACTAAAAACCTCTAAATTATCTCTTTTTAACATTCCTAACCATTTTTAGGGTCATTATTTAGCAAAATATTAAAATAACAAGGTTCCCTTTTTCTTTAATCCTAAATTAGGGTTTTCATGTACATTATCTCTCCTTTTTGGACATAAACCCTAATTTATTCACATTTGCAATTAAAATGGAATAAAACTTCATATTATTAATAAATAGGTTAATATCCCTCTATTCAACCCATTAGGTTACAAAGAAACATCTTTTCCATGTAATTAGGGTTTTCAATTAATTTGAAATGCATTTTACTAACCATTCAAGTACTTTTGCAAAACGAACTGGAATTAGATGCTACAATCTTTTTTAACAGATTCCTTGTAATTTTCTACCCAACTTTCATATATAAATTTTCCCTATACGAGTTTCCTAGCAATTACTAGGGTTTTAGCAAGAAAAAGCCATTTTCTGTAATTTTTGGTCAGAGATAGATTTTACCGGAAAAACCACGGCCGTTAGATCGGTGCGTCGATGCACCCTGCATTGATCTGACGCTCTGTGTTGAAGCCCTCCACTAGCCAAGTGGCACGTCCCGCTGCTCACCCTCAGCCACTGGATCTCGATCGAACGCTCGGAGTCGCGAGCGTCTTAACTTAACTGGTCGCTTCCTCGAGCCGTTAGATCCCTGCCTCAGATCACGGTGGTCTCGAATCCAATGACGTCTATACGTCGTCTTCCCCTCTACCCTACTGCTCGCTCCACGGAAGAGCAAGGCGGAGCTCTCACCGGAGAAGATGGAATCGAGGGTTAGGGCAAGACCAGGGTCTTAAAAGATAGCCGCTCGGGTTCGTTAGGATGTTAGGAACTAGCAGGGACCCTATTTATAGGGTGTCGAGACCCCTCTAGGGTTTCCCCAACCCTACTGCCGCCATGGTCCATATCCCAATTGGGCGTTTCGTCTAGAAGCACCCAAAGATTACCAAACTGGGGTATGGGTGGCTCAGAATCCTCTCCCGATCACAATGGAAAGATTTCCAGGATGGCCCATCCATCAGATGATGAGGAAAGAGGTGGAGAAAATCCACCTGTAACCTGCGCTACAGTCCCCGACTCTTGGGACTTTGATCTTGATCCCTGATCGGTTGGATTAATATCCAACGGTCGTCATTACCCACGCTTAATCAGAAAAGGAAATGAATTCCCAATAAAACAAGGAAAATCCTTATTTTAAAGATAACTTGGAAATTTAATAACTCTCAATCCATAAGTCCTTTTGGCCTCAAATTTTAAAAGGAAAGTCATTCACACATTTATCTCTCATTGTGCAAAATTTGGAATTATTATCCCAAGGAAATGAATTCTTTACTCCAATTTCAAATTATCTCTTAATTAATGGTACTTTCTACATTTTCTTTATTTCCTTGGCCATTATCTAATTATCCTGAGTTCCTTGAACCCCAAGGAATCTCTATAAAACGAAATTATACTTTTGGACATTATCTTTTAGCCTTTTAATCATTCTTTCCTCTTTTCTTATATATTCTATTTTCCCATTGTAATTCTTTATTAAAAAGGAACTCCTTTTTTATTTTCTTTTTATTATTCTTTCAAATGGGCTTAATGGCCAACAAGGCCCATCAAACAACATGCAAGGCTTTCATTCACGAAATTCATCATGCAATCAAACATAGTTCATATTTATGCCTTTAATAGAGATTTACAAATCTCATTACATTTTTAGAAAATGAGGTTATAACAGTTGTAGTGTAGACTGCGGTCACAGTGACGACGCAGCCTCGCGGGTCGTGGTGTTGACACAGCGTCGGTCGCAATGCTCAAAATATGTTTACTAAAAATGGCATAACTCACTAATGTTAACTCTGATTTGGTTCATTCTTTTTTTTTCTGGATTTGTAATTGAATTCTCTACAATCATACTGTATTATTTTAATAATATCATCAAATAAAAAAATCATTTATTAATTATTTCCTCCAATGTCATTAACTCTCTTCTTGCACACATGTATGGGTCAATGCTATGTTATCCCCAACTCGAATCTTTATAGTATGCTTAAGTCATGATTATGAGTTGCCCAAATAAATATTTAAGGTCACTAAGGTTAATATAAATCGCAACATAGAATATTACTAGCAAAAACATGACAAGCATTAAGATTATCTTAAATCTCTAGGATTACCAGAAAGGCTAGGAACGGGTTGTAATATAACAACTTGTGAAATTCATTACAAATGATTTTAATTTACCATGATTTGTGCTAATATGTTTGTTAGATATAATTTTGTGATTTATTTTGAGTAATCTCACTTTGTGTGGTGAAGGGTGTCACAGTTTGGTTGGTATTAGAGCTATAGGTTTCTTGAGTCTACAGGAACATAGGACTAGGGTTTGTGTCAGTTCTAGTGTCCTACAGTATATCTTATGGCCACTTCTACTTATCCAGAAGAAGAAGAAGAGAACAAAAGATGTTTGGATCTCATGGAGAACATGCTATAGAGAGAAATATTACTGCACTTGGAGGTGGTTCTAGCAGGCAAGAGAGGGATGATGTTGTACCAGAAGTTCCTCATGTTGACCCAGCCAATGTAGCTAAACCTACATTCTAGTTAATGTTTAGACAATTTATGGCTACAATAACACACATGGTGGATAGGATGTCTGCAACCCAACCTAGGGCAACTCTCCCCAGTGATAAAACTCATGGTTTTGGGAAGACTTTTGAAATGTGTTGACATGTAGGAGCATTGGAGTATGTTGGTACATCTGATCCAGCTTACGTTGATATGTGGTTGAATGAGCTGGAAATGGCATTCAAGATCCTCAACATTCTTGAGGAGGATAAGGTGAAACATGATGTGCATCTTTTAAAGGAAAGTGATGGCCACTGATGGAACATTGAAGAAGAGAAAAGGCCTAGTGTTGTGATTACTTGGGAAGAATTTTGACCGGAGTTTGTGAGTTTGTACTTCCTGGAAACCTATTTGGATGTAAAGATTGTACAAGTTAAGAAGATCTAGCAGGGATCTATGTCTATTAGTGAGTATGGAGCTATGTTTTTGGAGCTTCTAAGGTTTTGTTCGCACATGGCAACAACGAACAAGGAAATGATGATGTGCTTTGAGAAGGGTTTGATTACCGAGCTGACAACCCTGATGTCATCCTTAGAGAACAAACAGAGGCTTGCTGCTTTTGAGGAATCATTAGCAGGGTGGAGAGGTCAATTATGGAGAAGCGTGAGGCAAAGGCCAAGAAGAGTCATGCACAATACCAAGGACAATATTCTTGAGTCTTTAGGAAGCCTAGGACTACAAAAATTCAGTCTTAGTAGAGTTTATTGACTCAATCACATTGGACACCTAGTAGAGCCAGAGGCCATAGTTTTCCACCTGCTGAAGCTCGGAATGCAACATCATCGTTAGTGACAGGGCCTTCTAGGCCATGGTTCGAGGGTAAAAAATGTTTCAAGTGAGGACGGGTTAGACATAATAAGTAGTTTTTCCCTATGAAGGATGAAGAGGTGACTTAGTAGTTGAGGCAGAGTTAGCAAGGGTTAAAATAGCAACAACAGTACAATGGCATAGGACACATATAGGCATCACATGTTGGTTCTTCAGGGAAAGCTAGCAGAGAAAGGGGGTGACAACATGAAATGACTCGATTCTATGTGATGAGTCAGTCGGCAGGAGTCGTTCACCCTTATGTCATGACATGTCAGATGGAGTTATTTCATTCTAATTTGTCTTCTTCATGTCTTATATCTATTTTGGTTGACCTGAGTGTGATGCACTCTTTTATCACTACAGAAGTGATAGCTTGGACTGTAGTGATAAGGTTGCTTCCTCGAGCATATATTTTATGTAATTATTGGGATGGATACTTTGGAGAAATATTTGGTGGGCTTGGACTGTAGTGATAAGGTTGCAATGTTCATCGATGGTGATGTTTCATGGGTCTTCCAAGGTGATATGAATATGCTTCTGACATGTCTAGTTTCAGCTATGACAACATAGAAGTGGATGAGATAGGACTGTGATGCATTTTGGCACATGTGCTGAATACCAACGAAAGGAGTCCTAGTATTCAGGAAATGGCAATTGTTTGAGAGTATGAGGATGTGTTTCCCAATGATTTTGGAGTCCTAGTATTCTAGGTGTACCCCCTCCAAGAGATATTGATTTTAAGATCAATCTAGCTCCATGTACCCAACCTATAGAGCAAACACCATATAGGATGACACCAACTAAAATAAAAGAGCTGGAGAAGTTGATGTAGGGATTGCTTGAGAAAGGTTTTGTCATACTGAGCACATATCCTAGGCGTGCTCCTATTTTTTTTGTAAAGAAGAAGGATGGATGGATGAGGTTATGCATTGACTACTAACAGTTGAATAATATGATGAGTAAAAACAAGTATCCATTATCGCAAATAAATGATTTGCTTGATCAGTTATGAGGTGCCACAGTCTTCTCGAAAATAGACTTGAGATCAGGTTATCACTAGTTGCAAATTAAGGAAGATGACATACCAAAGTTAGCCTTTCAAATGAGGTATGATCATTATGAGTTTGTGCCCAACATCATTCATGTGTCTATGAACAGAGTGTTCAAACCCCATCTAGATTAGTTTGTGGCTATATTCATAGATGACATTCTAATATACTCTAGAGACAGCCAACGACACAAGCAACACCCATGTTAGGCATTGAATTTGTTGAGGCAATACCAATTATATGAAAAGTTCAGTAAATGCGAGTTCTGGTTAAAGGAATTGGCCTTCCTAGGACACATAATATCTGCCAAAGGAATCTATTTAGACCCAAAGAAGGTAGAGTCAATGTTGGAGTGGGATCAGTCAAAGATGCCTATAGAGGTTTGTTGCTTCTTAGGTTTTGTAGGATATTATAAGAGGTTCATTAAGAACTCCAGTGCAGTGGCATTACCCCTAATGAAGTTAACAAGGAAGCATGTTTCATTTGTTTGGGATTACAGATGTCAACATTCTTTTATACTTCTGAAGGAAAGGTTGACTAGTGCACCCGTGTTAATCCTGTAAGAGCAAGGAATGGGTTATATTGTTTTTTGTGTTGCATCCAAGAATGGTATCGGTTGTGTACTAACACAAGATAAGAACATGATTTCTTTCGCATCACGTGACATGGTTTTTACTTCACTAACAAACTCACTTAGGACATAAATCCCTAAGTTTTTACCAAAACCTTATGTAATAGTATTACCCATAAGAGGACGGGTCTTATCACAGTACAGTTAAGGATCGAATCCCCAGGGAAAATATTTTTAAGAATCTTGCTAGTCAAATCTAGATCAACTGAGACTAATATTTAGAACAAAGAGTTGATTTGGGTTTAGATAAATTAATTACAAGGAAAGTAAAAGAATAGGATTAAAATTGAGTTTAGATTAATGATGGGAATCACTGAGGTGGAATCAAATTTCACCACCACTACACATGCAAACACATCCAAAACACGTCTAGGCAAGATACAACTATCCAAATGGTGTAGCAAACAATCTGTTAGGAAATAGAGTTTGCGTAACCATCTCCATGGGCTCGATGTCTTATTACCCATGGGTCACACCCTTACTACTTCGGAGATATCCCTTCAAATGTTCTCATCTAGGCAACAACCATGTTAATTGATATTCAAATTCTAAGTTTTGAAGTTCACACAACAAAGGAGTATAATAGATCATACAAGGCAGGTGATCAATCCACAAAGCATGCATTAAACGACTAACAATGAAATGGAAAGTTATATATAAGCAATAGAATGTTATAAAATGGACATGTAAGCATGGGAAGTGGGGCTAGTCCCCGCACCCCAGAAAAATGGACTACTCACTCCTCATGATAGAAATAAAAAGAATAAGAGAGATGGATGATTCCGCCATGGTCATGGTGAAGAAGATGATCACAACTCGGTGGAGAAATGATATTCTACACGATGGTGGGGTAAATTTGGATGAGGAGGGGAAGAACACCAAGATAGAAGAGGATGGTCTTCTCTCTCCTTCTTCCTTCTCTTCTCGAGCTCTTGCTCACAGGAGATGCAGTGGTAGATGGCTGACAGATAAAGGTGCTACATATCTGAAATCCCACCACTTTCATGTCTAGGAGATAGATCTTGATGGAGCAGAGATGGAAGAGTAGCAACGACACCACAGAGGTAGTCTTTGGCAGAGGAGATCATCTTCCTTGACTGGGCATAGAGTGGAAACCTCTCAGTATGGATGGAGCAGAAGCAATGCCTCAAATGAAGGAGGGGGTCATCTATTTATAGGTACAGGTCTGTGGATCCCTGTCTAAACTGCCACAGTCACGACCTTTGGTATTAGTCATGGTACTCATTGGCACAATAGTACCGATATGAGCCCGATCGTGTTGAGGTGCGTGCAGTTGAGGCGGTCTCCATGGTTAGGGGTGATATTTGTATCACAGTTGAGGTTTTTGCATCGATCGAGATGGGCACGCCATGGTCGAGATGGCTTTGAGCGGTCAGGGAAAGTTTTGTGGTCAAGGTGGTTGTATCAGTCGCACTGGGTGTCGCGATCTCCATGGGGTGTCAGTCGTGGTGCCTTGTCCTTGGCCCGACCATGTCGAGGTGGGACTAGTCATCTTGAGTGTCGTTGGACACTTCATCTTAGCCATGGTTGTGACATTGTTGTCTTAGCCGTGGTCATGGTTCTCATGGAACCAACCCACCCCACGTGGGGGGGGATATTTCTATGGGTTGATGGGCCTATATTGATGAATTCTCTGGATGATGAGGATGCTTTCTGATGAAGGAATTGGCCATTAAAAAAGGGACCAAATTATTGAAAGTTTCTTGAGCCCGCCGTCTCCTACATTGGTACATGTATTGCGATGCTTAATCCTATAATAGAGATGAGTGGATTTGATCAAAACTCTAAATAATCATCCAAAACTGAGGAAAATTGTATATGAGTAGATTCAGGGGGCATATGAGAGCTTTTAGTGCAAAATAGGGCCATAAATGGCGACTAGAACTAAGATGAATATGCATTCATCAAAACACCCCGAACTTAAATGTTTCTCTTCCTCAAGTAACACAAAATCTGAAACAGTTGCCAATTAAATACTTTCAACACTTGTGATTGCCTCATTTTCAAATCATGCTTGTTTATTTTTTTCTTTGTATGGCTGGGCATCTCAACACACTAAGATCACTAAACACATCTTACAATATCTTCGTTCCTAAGTTCATTTCCCAAAAGCACTAACTCCCCACTTTCTCCAACATCAAGCATGTCTAAGAGCTTCGTGAGAGTCCAGATATACCCGTAGAACAACAAGTGTGCATTTGATCTGACATTGGTGTTTTATAAAAGAGTGGAAAAAATGAGGCTTTCATTGTGCCTGTAGGTGGAAAAGGGAGTGAAGGAGGTAATGAAGGAAGTAGTAGATCTCTCCTCTATTGGACTCAAGATTTTTTTTGTATGGTCGCAATTTCATTGATTGCAACTTCTTCTTTTTTGTATGTGAATCTCTCCTCTATTTGACTTGAGATTGCATTTTTTTTCTTATGTGCAAATTGGCATATTTTCTTTTTCATTTTGATGATACACCCCTATTACATAGAGAGGGGTATGGAAGAAGTGAATAAAGAGAGGGGTGGTGTGCCACCCTGAACTTAGGGTTTGGCACTATTTTTATGGCTTTTTGTTTCTTTTTAATGGATGGAGGAGTATGAAGATGGTTGAAGAAGTGTTGAAGAGATTTCATATCATAATGCAACTTGATTTACAATTCAGTGCACCGAGTTGTTCTCCTTATCATACTATGCTCAAATAACAACTTGTTGGGGATCTAGTGGAGATTCCATGCTATTGTTCCACTAGTCAGTTAGGAAGCACAATGTGTTTGATCCCTCTCAGTTGGACAGATACTTACCATCTTTACTGAAGGATCATGATGTTATGATTTGTAAGCTTCACATGCTGATTTTGAACCATTGGCTAGTTTTAGAAATTTTCCCTCTTGAGGATTTGCTTGGAATAAGGAGGGTATTATGATTCAAATTTGTATGGAAAAAGAAACTAGCCTTCCAGGTAAAGGCTTTGATTGAAATAAAAGCATCAAAACTTCATTAAGTTTTTGTACAAAACTACTTTGAAAACTTAAAAATATTGAAAAATTTTCTCAAAATTGCTTCAAAATTGTAATGATGGAATCTTAAGTCTGAAATAGATAGGTGTGGGTGGAAATTAAAGGATGTACCACCCACCCTCCACCCCAAACTTAGAATTTTGCTCGTCTTGAGAAAACTCTAAATTTGAGATGGAGGGGAAATTTTGTGTCGACTGGACCACCAGATGTGGTGACATTCCTCTCAGCAACATGTGCTCCATCTGAAATCTCAAAAATAAAAACTATCAGAATTTAAGATTGCATCTTGTGATACAATATCTATGGGTGCAAAATTTTCTAATTCAAAACTGAAAGTAAAATCTAGGGTAAGGATCGGGTTGCTTCCCGACAAGCACCTTTGTTTTATGTCATTTGCTCGACATGCTTCTTCCAATTTTTTGGTAGATGTGTTGGTTTGGAAAGATTCAGCAATGCTTCAATGCTCATGTCAGTAGTGGTGAAATGTCTCTTCAAGCGTTGGCCATTTTCCGCAAACTCTCCTGACCTTTCACTCCATAAAATGAAGGCACCATGTGGGTAGATGCTCTTGACAGTGTACAGTCTAGACCAACAAAAACGGAGTTTCCCAGGGAACAGTCTCAATATTGAGTTAAATAGTAGAACTTGGTCTCCCACTTGTATGTCTTTCCTGTTTAGATGACCATCATTCCACAGTTTTGTGTGTTCTTTGTAGATTTGTGCATTCTCATAGGTTGTCATCTGAAGTTCTTCCAGCTTCTGAAGTTGTAGAATCCTAGCTTGGCCAACTTTCTTCATGTTGAAATTTAGTTGTTTGATTGTCCACCAAGCTTTATGTTTAAGCACTACGGTCAAGTGACATGACTTTCCATAGATTAATCTAAAGGGTGTCATTCCAAGAGGAGTTTTGAAAGAAGTTTTGTAGGCCCACAAGGCATCATTGATTTTTACTGACCAATCATTTAGGTTGCGGCCTACTATCTTTTCCTGTATAACTTGGAGTTTATGATTTGACAACTCTACATGTCCACTCATTTGTGGGTGATAGGGGGAAGCTACCTTGTCAGTAACACCTTATTTTCTCAATAGCGCCTCAAAACGTCTTTCTAGAAAATGAGAACCTCCGTCAGATATCACAGTGTGTGGAACTCCAAAATAGGGAAATATAATATGTCTAAATATTTTGATGGTTGGTTTCGAATCGCTAGTGATAGTTGGTATGGCCTCCACCCATTTAGAGACATAATTCAATGCAACTAAAATGTAGCAAAATCCATACAAGGATGGTAATGGGACCATATAGTCCACTCGCCATACGTCAAAAATCTCAATTTCCTGCCCGAGCTTAAGGGGCATCTCATCTCTTTTTGTAATGTTACCCGCCCTCTGAAATTTTTCACTCGACAAGACAAAGTTGTAGGCATCCTTGGATATGGTTGGCCAAAAGAAGCCACATTGTAGAACTTTCAAAGTAGACTTCTTGGAACTCATATGGTGTAGGGACCCGTCACGCGAAATGAGATTACTCAAAACGTAAAACACAATCAATCGCTAATTAATCACATACCCAAAAATATGGGTAAATTAAAACCGATTTCAACATCAACACCTACTCATAAACGTTTGAAGGATCCCGACATCTTTCTTGTATCCATGTTATGCCACACAAACAAGCATTAATATGCTAACAAAAGTTCAATTCATTTGAAACATTATATACAAACTTTATCTCGCCCGGACCTGAGAGTACAGGGATGACTCTAGGACACACTAGACATCTAATCAACTTTCTCAAATATTCATTACTATAGCTCCTCTTTGTTGTCAGATGTTTGTTTTTGTCACTTCTTATTACTTACAAAAAATGTGGCGAACCACAAGGGTGAGACACAGTCCCAACAAGAGATATTACCATCAACAACATTTATTGATTACAACATTTTTATGTAATTAAATAGTTAAGAAGTTTAATCAGATATAACAAATAAGATCAATAGTACTGATGATTAACAAAATACATAAAGGAGCAGATAACAGTTATCATTATCAAGTTGACTATCATCATTTTCCTTATTAACCGTATAAGAGATTCAATACCATATGCATAACTAGCATAAGCAAGTCTAGTAGCATGTTATCTCTATTAACATGAATAAGTCTAGCATCATAAGCATATCTAACAACATTAGCATGTCTAACATTTTGAACAGATCAATATCATAAGCAAAGATATCAACATAAGCATGAGTATTTGCATAAGCATGATTAGAAGTATATGCATTTCTAATTATAGAGGCATTGCTAGCATGCTAAAAATAACTAACAACATGAGATAGCTAGCATCATAATTATAATCAACAGTAGCAATATAGATATCAACATAAGCATGACTATTGTATGTACACATTTACAGTCTTCTGCATATCCACAACATAAGTATAATTACTATCTCTTAATTGCACTAAGCATCATCTTTATGTAAAGAGAACAAACAAGGGTTATCATCTAATGTGAAATGTCATTTATAACCCTAAACAAATATGTTACACGGCTGTATTAAATTTTTTATTACGCCCTAGGGAATTTGAATCGTACCATTCAAAGTCCAACCGACCCCTGCGAAGGGCTATTCGGTTCCATATAAGATCTAGGAGTGCCAGTATCCTAAGATCTCTTCCCCCTGGTCAGTATGAGTAAAAAGGCAGTGACATATCAGTCAAAGTTTCCACCACAACGACATATAGTCAAGATGAAAACCACTAGTCCGACCTTGGTACAGGTCACGACACTAGAAACCAGGGTATTCAAACCCAAACACTGAGGTACAACCGCAGTTGTCCACTAATCACATCATGTTATAATCACCAAGACACGACCGCAGTCGTTCTCAAACTAAGGGCTAGGTATGACCACAGTCATCCTCCCTAAACACTTGAATTCAGGATGACAAGCACCCCGCATACTCATCAGTATGCGCTTTGAGTTTCCCTTAGGAATACTCATTTCACCATCCAGCAAGTTCTGACACTGAAAATGGTTCTGCCGCACAGGGCACTACATGATTAGAGTTGCACTTGATTAGTTATGCCAATTGGGTGAATTAAGGCTGCATCAAACAAGTGGACATACAAACCCTAATTCATTTCTAGCAAGCATATAAATATCAAAACTTGAAAAGATATAAAATGTATGAAACATAATTTATCATCTCATCATCACATGGTATTTTTCACTTGCGATTCCCAGGACTACACTAGTCATCATATTATCACAAGATATAAATCCTTTTCAGAAAATCATAGGGTATCAACTCTTCTCAACATAAGAGGAATACACCTGATTCAGGGCTCAACTATGCCCAAAGGTCATTAAGACCATTATATTATTATTCCCTACAAGATCATCATTATCTTTTCAAGCCTTATAATAAGGCTCAACAACATCACTTACATTTAATACACCAGATCAACACAATATTGCATTAATGAGCTAGGAGATATTCATAAACAATCATAGTACGATTATATTAACATTAAGAACATTCCTTTATTACATCAACATGAAAGAAATCTAGATATGATTAACTCTCATCATATTCATTATGCACATGTTTAGCATAAGAAAGTATCAACCATGTGGTTATAATAACCACCAATTAACATGTCAAGGTTATGATCATAGTAAGGAGGTTATTCTACAATCATTCCATCATATAAGAATGTTAAACATGAATGCCCATATTTATCTGATTGCATTAGATTTAGGTTCAGCATGATAAATTATATCAATGTTACTAATCATCACTTATACCCAAACCCTAACTCACGGCATCCCCATTGGATCATGGATGCATAAGGTGAAACATCACCATTACATTCCATACTATTCTCAAGTATGAGCCCACACCTAAATCAAGGTGTAACCATCAGGTTATAACATACTAGGGTTTCAACAATAATAGAGTACTCCATGGTTGTATTAGTTATTCAAGGACTATTCATACCCAATTACCATCATTTAGTTATATTAAAGCTAGGTATAACAAGCTATACTTAATTAGGGTTACACATCAACACAATATGGTTATCATCCCTTCTATTCATATGAATGAATAGCTAAGACTAACTTATTAAGGGTAACCCTCCATTTGTTCCATCATCATTCAACCCATATCACTATACCACAATGCCATCCAGAACCATTGGATGATTAAAAGGCAAGACTATTGGTTGTTTACATAAGTAAACATCTTAGATAAACCACCTACAAAGTCCTTGGTTTGTGCTCTAGAAAGAGTCACCATCTAACCTAGACATCCCTTGATTAACAACACAAAAAGTTCTATTGAAAGTAGGGTAAAACCCACAATCAATTGTTCATTTCGAACAAGCCATCCATTGCCAACAAGTAAAATCCTTAAGTTGATCATACAAAGGAAATCATCTAAATCTCATTATTAGGACCAACATATTACATTATCCATAATTCCACTTTATTGGAGGAAAAAACATTATATCTTGACCATTGGGTCAAGTTCATAAGTTAAAACCATCAATTATAGTATATGTTCGACCATTGCATCAAGACCTGAGAAATCATTGGTCTAAGGATTAATTGATGCTAAAACTATATAATTAACTCACCATAAATTTTAGAGACCTGATCCACACTCATTAGTGATCATTAAATCACTATAGGTTGTTAGATCAACACTATATTCCTTAATCAACATCAAATATCAAGCTAATATCAACATTGATTGATAACATCAGTAGGGTATTTAATGGTTGATAATTAAACTTATAATTGGTCCAAAACTTGACCTAAGGGGGTGAACATAGGTTGTCAAAACAACCTGATCCAAGTCACATTATACCTTAGTGCTAACACGGACATGATCACAGATTCATATGTAACTGAAATCAGAACAAGGAACATTATAAAAATCGAAATCTAAGTCAAACATAGCTTTTTAGTGCATGAATCATCATTTTCAAGTAAGAACATGACCTAGAAAGTTTATGGTAAGCAATAAATGTGGAGCAAGTTATAAATCTTGCCTCTAATGTGAAGATGAAACCCCACACAAAAGAAATCTCGAGAAGGTAGGGTAGAAAATCCAAGTGTAAGCTAGGAATTCTTCCATCTAGCACCTTTCTTCATTAAATGAACAAATCCTAAACATAAGGAGCAAGAAAGGTAGGGTTTTAGAGCTTTAGAACAATTTCTACCATGTAACAGCCTGGGTTTATACCCAAACCATAATGTTATTGGTCGTGTATTACTAATTTATATGATGAACGATGTAAATTCACTGGTCCAATCCATACTGATCAGATGCTAAACTAGATCATTTCAAGGCATAAAGAAGTGATTTATGAAAAAAAAAGTCGGGCAACGTCAAATACCGCACAACGCCTGATAACTATTGTTATCAGCGAAAAATGTGCAATTAATCAAAAATTTCTGAACACTAGAGTTAAATCATGATAGGTGAGTGAAACCCTACTCACAGTGGTTCGGGATGTCCAGATTCATCTTGAAATGCGTCTAGAGACCAATTTTCGGGCATACACAAGTCATCTTCAACTTTAAAATGGCTTGGGTCTGGACCTGTTGCAATGGAATACATCTCTTCACATATAGGCTAGACACAAGCTTAGCTAGGAGCTAAATCAAAGATGGGGGTTACAAAATTGTACCTAGGCTTCAGGGTCGGACTCAAGGCGATCAATTCGAAGTGTTTCCCACACCAAACAGGCTCCTGGTGTGCTCCTTGTTGGGCACACAACAGTAGCTATGGCTGGCCGGAACAACACCTGTAAGGGGGCGCCGCCCTAGCTTGGTCAGGCACAAATGGAGCAAGGTAGGAGATGAGGAGGTGGCGGAGGAGCAAGGCGCCACTGAATCGGCCCTTCCCGAGCCCTAAACGGCCGCCATCCCACGTTGTTGCTCGCCTGCTAGTCGGCCTACTGTTGGCCTCAGCTCTACTCTATAGGTCAGGCACTGCTAGGGCGGGTAAAGGAAAAAAGGAAGGAGGAGGGTGGACGGAGGTGGAGAGCTGCTAGAGACGAGCTACCAAGCCCAAACGGCCGCCCCCACCTCTGCCCTAGCTACTGGTCAAGCGGGGCACTGTACGCCGCTACCATCGGTTCCCTGTTCTATCGGGGAATCATTTGGGAAGGAAGAAGATAAGTGACAAAGTAGCCATCCCACTAAAGGGGTATATTATTGGGAAAATTGCAAAACCAAAGCATGGTTCTTAAGAATGCTATAACTTTCACCTCAGATGTCCGATTGAGGTGATTCTTTTTGAAAAACTTCAAGCACAAGGTCCTCTACACCCCCAAAGTAAAAATCATGCTAATTACATTGTTTCAACTAATCAAAACACTAATCACATCTTGTCACTAATATAACTTAATGATTAACACTACAATTATCATTAATTACCTCAGGTGATTCAATCTCAACTATTGATTCACATCTTAGCTTTTCTTGATTTTCCATGATGTTTAACAAGATACTTAGCACTAATCAAGGTTAGATTAGGGTTTAAAACATTCAATTATGATAACTAAGCTCATTCAACTCATTAAATGAGTTTAGGGGCCTCACATATGGCCTCCAGGGGGCCTGAGTGGCATTGCTCTAGAACAAGATGAGATTCTTCCTCCGTGATACAACGTTTGTAGAGACCATAAACATAGATCTTGAAGAGGTATGACTTATTCCAATGATATTACTTCACATCGTGCATGAATTTCTTCAGTACAATGTCGGTGCATTCAGGGTGGATGACACCAGCTGCAAGGTAGTTCATGTAGTCTGCATACCAAGGGATATATTCTGAATCTTTCATGAGTTGGTCATCTAGAAAAGAGTCATTAATTGGGATCTTTTCAGTGTCCAGTGTGTGGATATGACTCAAGTGGTCTTCCACAATATTCTCTGTGCCTTTTTTATCTCTTATCTCAAAATCAAATTCTTGCAAGACGATAATCAATCTAATTAGCCTAGTTTTTGCATCTTTATTTTCTAGGAGATAACAAATTGTTGCATGATTATTGTAGATGAAGACCTTTGATCTGATGAGGTAGGATCTGAAATAGTCAAAGACATACAAAACCGCTAAAAGTTCCTTCTCAGTAGTAGCATAGTTCCTTTGAGCTTCATCAAGGATCTTGGATGCATAGTAGATGACATGATGTTTCTTTTCTATATAATGGCCCAAAACAACATCGACTGCATAATCACTAGTGTCGCAGATTATTTCAAATGGGTGCTCACAATCTGGAGCTCTGATGATAGGGGTTGATGTAAGGGCATGCTTAAGATTGTTAAAACTTTTTATGCATTCTTCATCAAAGTGGAAATCAACTTCCTTTAGTAACAAGTTCGTCATAGGCTTGGTTATCTTGGAGAAATCCTTTATAAACCTTCTATAAAAGCATGCATGACCAAGAAATTCATGAACCTCTCTTACATTGGTTGGGAGACCAAGTTTAGAAATCACTTTGATATTTGCCTTGTCTACTTCGATCCCTCGATTGCTGACCCTATGGCTGAGGACAATGTCTTCTTTTACCATAAAATGACATTTCTCCCAATTTCACACTAGATGTGCTTCTTCACATCATTTGAGGACAAGGGAGAGATTCTTTATACATGAGTCATTTGAATCCCCATATACGGAGAAATCATCCATGAAATCTTCCATAATAGTTTCAGTGAGTCCAGCAAATATGGATGCCATGCAATGTTGGAAAGTAGTAGGCACATTGCAAAGTCAAAAAGGCATCCTTCTAAAGGCATATGTTCCAAAGGGACAACTGAATGTTGTCTTCTCTTGGTCATTTGGATGTATGGGAATTTGATAGAATCCAGAGTAACCAACAAGATAGCAAACACTCTAAGACTTGGTTTAGGAAAGGCATCAGGAAATGATCCTTACGTGTAGCCTTGTTCAATTTCCTATAATCGATACACATCCTTCAACCAAAGGTTGTTTGAGTGGGGATGAGTTCATTATTTTCATTCTATATCAGGATAGTTTCACCTTTCTTTGGGACAACATGTACATGACTTACCCATGGCGAGTTAGATATAGGGTAGATGATTCCCGTCGTGAGCAATTTAATGACTTCAAGGCGGACTACCTCTTTCATATTTGGATTCATCTTTCATTGATGTTCAACAATCAGCTTGTGGTCTTCCACCATGGGGTTCTATGCATGCAAATTGCTTGATTGACCCCATCCAGGTCACTCATTTTGTAGTTGAGGGCCTTTCTTCCTTCCCCTAATTCTATTAGGAGTTTACCTTCTTGTTTAGACGTCAGGTTAGAATTTATTATAACTGGGCATACCTTGAGATCATCCAGAAACACGTACTTTAGTCCCTTAAGTAGGGGCTTCATTTCAGGGGCCTCTGGTTTCTCACATAGGGCTTCAGTTATGTTCACATCCTTGAGTTCCTCAAATTTAGCTTTAGGATCTTCTTCTACAGTGTTGAGGAGGAGAACACAAGTCTTTACTTGTTTGTCAATGGAGTCATCAACATATGGTTTTGTTAGAGAAACTTCTAAGGGATCGTCTAATTCATGATTCTCTTGTGTGAGGAGTGACATTTTATCTATGCAATCAATCAAATATACTTCTTCTTGCATGCTTTGTCTTTGCATACTTTCAAAAACTCTAAACTCTAGTATTTCTTTTCCTAGTCTGAGGAGTAAGGCTCCTACTTCAACATCAATCAAATCTCTCATAGTGGCAAGGAACGAATGGACAAAGATAAGAGGGTATCGGGAGTCCTTTTTATGTCCATGATTACAAAGTCACATGGGACATAAGAGTCTTTGCCTACCTTGACTGGGACATCCTCAATTATTCCCAAAGGGAGAGTCATAGAATTGTCCACAAGTTGTATGGTCATGCCAGTTGGGAGAAGTTCTGCATACCCTAGCCTCTTGCAAAGGCTAAGTGGAATGATAGATATGCTATCACCGAGGTCCGCTAGTCCCTTCTTACATGTGGAGTCTCCGATATGGCACAAAATCCCAAAAGATCTTGGGTCTTTTTGCTTCTTAGGCATTTTGCTCTAAATAATATTTGAAGTAGTTGTTTCTAATTTGGCTGTCTCATATTCTTGAGTTATATATTTCTATTTTAGGAGCAATTTTAAGTACTTCATCCATGTTGGTATCTCATCTAGTGCATCTAGGAAGGGTATATCAACATGAAGCTTCTTCATTGCTTCCTTGAACTTCGAGAAATGTGTGTCAAGCTTTGTTTGCTTTAGTCGAGATTGGAAAGGAGGATGAGGTTTGTATGCTAGTATAATTAGATCATGTGTGTCTTCTGCTTATACAACAATATATTCCTCAGAACTTGCTTTGTTTGCCTTATCAAACGTCATGTTCATGTCCTTCAGTGTCTTGGAGAATCACTAAGTCATTCTTGTCTGTAAGTACCACATGAGTCTTGATAGGAGGATCATAATAGTCCTTTCCAGATTGAGTGGAAACAACTTTTAGTTGCTCAAGATGTTTAGAATTGTTCTCTAGTTGGCCAACAAAAGCTCCAGTAGGTGGCTAGAGGCTAGCAGAAAGTTGAGCTAGTTGGGATTTCATAGCCTTCTGATGGCTTGCTAATTTTCTATCATAGTCAGTTGTGATTGTAACATCTTCTCAATGGTTGATAGTTTGTCGTCAGAAGAGATGGGATTGACTTGTTGTCCTTTTTGCAGCTGTTGATGCAGGACTTGATTAAGATTCTAGAACTGAGGGGCATTTTAATATTGGTTGTAATTCTATTCTGAAAGTTACCCCTGAAGTTCCCTTGATTCTTGAAATTTTGTTGTTGATTATACTGGAATCTTGGCGGGCCTTGTTGGTGATTATCTCAACTGAGTTGCTGTGAGTTTTCTCCTCCCGAAGGATTTCCATACTGAAAACCAGGATGGTTCCTATTCTGATTTGGATTATAATACCCTTGACCAGGGATGGCATGGATGTCATTCAAATTTTCCATCTGACCATTACCTCCTTGGGCATAACCATTACCTAAAACAACATCATGGAGAATATTATAGGCTAGAGTAGAATGATCAGTCCCTTTACATGCTTCACAAAATGGTGAAGTGACTTGACTTGTTCTTTTTGTCGAGGGGGCGAGCACCTCCTTTCATAGGCGTTGAAAGATGATACATGGTCGTCTTGCTTCAAAATTGGTAGCTTTAGAGACTCAACGATAGACTTGTACTCAGGACTACTTTCTACCATAGCTACCTTTAGCACTCCTTTACCTACGGATCTGCCCCAATTGGTTTGATTTTCAGATCTAACGGTGACAACCCTCCATGCACTATCAGAACTTTGACGCATGAAGTTTCCTCCATATGAGGAGTCTAAAAACTTCTTCATATCATCATCCACACCCCTATAAAATATTTCAATGAGATGATTCTTAGGTATGCCATGTTGTGGACACTTGCATAGTAACTCATTGTATCTTTCCCATGCTTCTGCCTGGGTTTCTCCAGGGACCTGAAAAACTTGTGTTATCCAACCCCTAATATCATAGGTGAGGGAAGGAGGGTAGAATTTCTCCAAGAAAGCATTTTGAAGTTGTTCCCAAGTGGTGATGAGATCGCATTGCAAAGAGTTATACCAACTCATGGATCTATATGCAAGAGAATATTTGAAGAGACGGAATCTGATGGAATCATCTGTAACTCCATTCTTCTTAGTCATAGCACATAAATCTATAAACCTCAGAAGATGTTCTTGACTATCCTCGACATGCTTGCCATATAAAGGGTTGTTTTGAAGTAGTGTAATCCAATGTGACTTGATCTCAAAGTTTGGAGCAGTGATGGGAGGAGGTTGCACTAGGTGTTGAACGTCAACAACCTTAGGGATTGAGAACTCTCTAAGGTCCTTTTGTAACTCATCTTGTTGAGCTACTACTTGAGCTGCCTGGATTTCCTCTTGAACCGCAGCTCAGCCTTTCTCTTTGTGCATTAAGGGCTTGAGTTACCCTTCGAGAAATTTCCTCCTCTTGTACCATCTTATCTTTGTTCTCTCTACTATGATGATGAAAGGTTCATTCTATCTTAGGGTCAAAGCTAAGTACAAGGCCAATGTTGTTGGAGACCTGGGATGGAACGATCTTTCGTGATTCAGATGGACGGAGTAGAATCAAATTCCAGTAGATTGTAACATACTGAAACTCAGATTCTTTTGCAATTTTACCCATTTTCAAGCTTTTTATTTCCTTTATGTCCTTTTGCACTTTCCCAAAATGTTCCTATCTTTTTTGTCTAATTTGGACTCAATGATGACTTGAACCACATTTTACCCACATTCATGACAATGAATGGGTGTTTGCACAAATATCTCAAATTATGTGTTAATTAGAGTCTAATAATGCAAATTGAATGATTATGAGAGATAATGATTATATTATGTTAATTAGAGTAGTTTGTGTTAATTATGGCTTTCTAGAATAAGAAATAAGAGTTAATATCAATTTGAGTTCAATTAATGTGATAATCACCATCTTATCTCCTCTCTCCTCCAAATTTGTACTAAAGCATAAAAAAGTAGAATAAGAGGTGGGACATGGAACTTGAATGATATATAATAATTATCACAAATTTTATTGAAGGAATTGGTAATAAAATAGTTTTGTATTAATTCACCCTTTTAAAATGCAGTAATATACACATTAATGGACAATATGGTGATTAAGGGTCACATATCATAAAAAACTAAAAACTAAACACATAGCATTAATCTAGACATTTATAGTAGCCTATGGTTAAAATTTGAGGTTATTTGACCCATGTTTGACCCTCCAAATCAATTTTATGAGAATTGAGTATAGTGTAACTATAATCTTTAATCTAATTTTATTAATGTGCCACCTTTGCCTATAGTTCGATTATTTTCCTAGGTTACGCATTATATTTCATTTGATCCTCTCAAATGCACTCCATCTGACGACCTATATTTGATCATCTAAGCTTTGGCTCGATCCAATGGCCCCGGAGTCACCCTCTACCTCCGACCATTTCACAAGTCAGGGAACAAACCTACATCAACTCTCTCCAAGAACATTTCTCTCTCATTTCTACACCATCTCACATGAGATTTCCCCCCTTCACCTTCGTCTCCCTCATGCATTTTGAATGAGCCATCAATGGCGTCCTCTTGTGACCAGACGAAGAAATGCCCATTAGGGTAATAACTCGTCTCTCCACCACCAAATTATAGAGACAACTTTAGCACTCCTCCTGCCTATATAAGGCAATGTCGAGCATCCCTAGATCACACACAACTCCCCTCCTCTTCCAATTTCACCCATTCTAGCCCCAAACTCCCTAACCTGCTCACTTTCCTCTATGGAGAAGTCCATGATAGCGTCACCTTCTCCTCCACTTCGGGCCCAATTGAGGATCAGGTAAGAACCCTCGAAGCATCTTCTTATCTTTCACTTCCTTGTTTGGCCATGGCATGCCTCGAGTCCCCGTAAATTGCAACCGTGTCGACATGCCTCACTGGCACCTAGCATTTTTCCAACGTAGTGCTCCTCCGACCACGGCAAGAGATGATTTCGACTCACATTGACTCAGCAATCATGCTCACAAATTTAGTTGTGATTTTTGTGGTGATTTTTGTGACTTTGATCACCCCAGTTCTCGACCTTTTCTGGTGGGTTTGGTGGTTGCAGAGGTCCTCGTTCTCTGGCGAGGGTACCTCTGGCTTCGACAGACTTCAGAGTCCACCTTCGCATCGACTTTTCACTGAGATGCTACCAGATGATGTGAAGCCAGTATAGAGTCGGGCTCTTGTGAGTGTCCGCCCCATGACCATGGCTGGAAGAAGCCAGGTCATGGAATGACCAAGATGGTCATGCCCAACTAATTTGATGATTTATCCTATATGAGTAGTTCAGACATTTTGCTATCTTGTTTTATTTTCTCGCCTGCTATTTTGATATGCATATCTGACCTTGTTCACCTTACAACTTCAATTAATTTTATTAGCATCGGATGGGCATTTTGGTAATCTTGCCCCTTCGCACAGTCCCAATTGACCGGAGTCACACGATTGCGGACGACAAATATGATTGGCCCAAGTCAGCGTGGGTCTGACCTCCGTGGCCCGTGCCTATTTGCAAGATTTATTTGCCTATGTGGAATTTATTTAAATTTTGATTGGCTGATTTAGTTTAATTCATATAAATTGATCCCTTATCAGAAAATGCAAATAAATACTCATTGGAAAAGCATTTGTTGAGTATAATCTGATTTTGTGATTTTCAAGTACTGATTCTAATTTCTATTCTGAGGTTTATCTTGATTGCCATTTTGATTATGTAAAATGTTCTAAAATTGATAACGAATTCATTTTAACCTCAAATTAATTAAATATGTTTTCTTAATTAGAAAAATAGTAAAAATTGATTAGCCTAGTTTTCAAACCCAAAATTGAAGTTTTGTCTTGAAGGTATAAAATTAGGGTTTCAGCCCTTAAATTACATCAAACCCTAATTTTTGTGTTAAAATAATTGAATTTAGGGTTTAAGGATATTGGACATCAATAATTAAGGAAAAGACAAATATAAGATAACTCAAGTGAGGTATGTACATTCTAACCCTAAAGTTGGGCTTTATTTATTCACACTTAAATTCCCAGTGAAGCATGAGCCTATTTTATTCATTCTGGCAATTCTTCTATAAATGATTTAAGGGTCAGGGACCCCACTTTCAAATGTTGATAAACTTATTCTATTTGCCATTGAATTACTTTAGCATGATGATGAAAATGACTAATTAACTAATGTATTGTACATGAGTACAAAACCACCCATAGTATTGGGCATGAGCCCAGGGGAATGTGACCACTCTCCCCAATTTATAAAATATTAGGGTGTTTGGGAATGTGTTACTCTCCCTCACCCAGAGGTTGAGGTCTGGTAGGTGTCTTAGCCCTATGTTAGTATAATTTAGTCACTTTTAATCATGCATGCAATTTATTATTATTTGACTTGGTAGGATTCTCAATTATTTACTTGCCTCATATTCTTGACCCTCTTAGTATTGTGGATCTGTATTGTTTCTTGCTTTAAGATTATAAATGTCCATATCCTTTATTGACACATACATTTTATCTGCTCTTGTTGGGTGACCCCAACCACCCAGGTGTAGGATCAGAGTGCACATCAGGAGCATGGTGAACCAGCCTAAGGCTAGTGAAAGAGTCCATCCTTCTCTCATGAAATGATTGGTTAAGTTCATTTTTTTTATTGGAGACATGTTGATGTAGTTGGTTTCCCTCTACTTAGGTCCTTTCTTTTGTATAAAGCATGTACACCCATATTGGGGTAATTTCAATGTGCACTTTATTTAAATTGAATATAGTGAAAAAAATTAAATCTTCCGCTCCTATCCAATTCGAATTTTGTTTACCATTGTTATTAGTAGAGAGGTGATTGATTTCACTTCTTTACAACATGGTATCAGAGCCAATGGTAGTCGAACTTGAATATTTCAATTTTTTTCCTTAGTTAGAAATCCTTACCTTATATAGTATTCCCTAGTTCACCGTAGAATTAACCTATGATAAAAGGTTGATCTAGAACCATACTATTTTCATATACATCTTTAATCAACTTTTAGGTGATTAGTCTATTTAGTAGCTACTAGGGCAAGGATTTCAAAGTGATGGTCTCTAGAAAGGGTTAGAACTTGGGGGCTGGAAATATTTTCCTCCGCGCCACTAGCTTGGTTTACAGGGACTCCCAAGTTCATATGAAACCGTCCTGGCTTGATCCGATACAGACTGCTCGAAATAGCATACCTTTAGGCATATTACCTCATTTTCGAGTATCCTTAGAAAACCTAATGTGATGATTTGATTGCCCAAACAAAATCATCTTGTAAACCTTAACTACCTTATATGAGTCTTTTCATGATTTGGATTTGTATACCCTATACTAGACTTGAAGTTTGGGTGTTAGTGAATAGTACAATAATTAAGTTTTGGGTCTTATACATGATTAGACGTACTCTTTTACCTCTAGCTTAGTTTGACTTAGTAAACATTTTTAAGAGAATTTGTAGTGTTAGTACCTTATTAGATTTTACATATCTGATATTGATGGCGAAATCCCTTTTTAGGGGGATGGAAACCTATAGCATAGAAAAATCTAACCACTTTGGAATTAGAAACCCTAACTTCATGGACAACATATTAGCGAACTTATATGATTAGTGTTGAACAAACAAGTTATAATTATACTTTAACTTGCTTTTTTATATACTAATAAATATATAATAAGTCATCTAAATAATAGTTCATATGATTGAACCCTAAAACATACATGATGCACATAAAAGTGAGTTACTCATAACTAATTGTGAATATACATAATGTTGACTGTGTCACCCTAATGGTATGATTAGTAAGATAAATGGAACTATTGCATGCTAAGGATGCATAACATGTAATGGTCATGTTTACCTAAACCCTAATATGTAATCATCTAGCCTTAACATATATATACATAGGTATCCTTAATGCCTTCATGATACATTATTGACATTAGGTGTCTTCATCTGATGATTTTACCTTGACATATATAAATGGATCATCTAATCATAAATGTGTAGGATATTAATATAGGTAAGGCATATCACCTTATTCCCTAATATACATCTCATTAAATCACTTTATCATAACTTGGTATATGAATCAATTCATTATTATTTAATGTGTTCCATCTTATTCACTAAAATGCATATAAAGACATAAATATGATAATGAATAATTGGATTCACATGAAATTCATAAAAGCCTAATGTGGTGTTAAATATGTATAATTTATAATATGAAGTGTAATAAGAGAGAATGGTTAATGGTGTCATTAATGCGAGTATGAAAAGTGATGTGACAATATGTAATATAGAGATAAGAAATTAATGTGACATTATTTGGAATTATTGCAGAACTAATAACTTGTTAGATAATATTATCTTTTTCTTACAAAATAATTTGTAATAGTTCTATATGATGGTAATATGATAATAATGGATTATAAATTCAATTTATTAAGATTTATGACCTAATACATTAATAAATATTGATATTACTTTGTAAACCCTAATTGTGCTTAAAAACCCTTAATGAGATAAATAAGGGTAATACTTATGTTTTGTACATAATGTTGAGATGTAATCCTTATTACAACAATGTGATTATAATATGACACAAGTAATGGAATTTTTAAGGTAATTCTAATTCATAATAGAGTTAATGCTAATAAGACAAAAATGTTAATTATGTTATGTTTGATAAAAGTAATAGTGGAAACCTAAGTGAATCATGAAAACCTGACTTATGTGCAGAGCATGTGTAGTACCCTAGATTAGGGGTTATCACCTAGTTTCTTAAGGTTGGGTTGTTACGTACTCACCCTTCCCTCTTATTGTAATTTCGGGGACGAAATACTCTTTAACGAGTGGAGTGTTGTAACATACTGAATCTCAGATTCTTTTGCAATTTTACCCATTTTCAAGCTTTTTATTTCCTTCATATCCTTTTGGACTTTTCCCAAAAAAATTCTATCTTTTCTATCAAATTTGGACTGAATGTTGAATTTGAGCTAAACTTGATGACTTGAACCACATTTTACCCACATTCATGATAATGAATGGGTGTTTCCACAAATATCTCAAACTATGAGTTACTTAGAGTCTAATAATGCAAATTGAACAATTATGAGAGACAATGAGTTGATTGTGTTAATTTAGAGTAGTTTGTGTTAATTGTGGCATTCTGGAATAAGAAATAAGATTTAATATGAATTTGGTTTCAATTAATGTTATAATCACCCTCTTATCTCCTCTCTCCTCTAAATTATAATTAAAGCATTAAAAAGGAGAATAAGAGGTGGGACATGACACTTGAATGACATTATAATAATTATCTCGAATTCTATTGAAGGAATTGCTAAGAAAATAGTTTTGTATTAATTCACCCTTTTAAAATACATTAATATACAGATTAATGGACAATATGGTGATTAAGGGTCATATCTTGTAAAAAACAAACAACTAAATACATAGCATTAATCTAGACATTTATATTAGCATATGGTTAAAACTTGAGGTCATTTGACCCATGTTTGACCCTCCAAATCAATTTTATGACAATTGAGTATAATGTAACTATAGTCTTTAATTTGAATTCATTAATACGTTGCATTTACCTATAGTTTTGTTATTTTCCTAAGTCATACATTACATTTCATTTGATCCTCTCAAACACACGCCATTCGACGACCTATATTTGATCATCTAAGCTTCGAATCGATCCAACGGACCCAAAGTCACCCTCTACCTCCGGTCGTTTCACAAGTCTAGGAACATACCTAAAACAACTCCCTCCTAGACCATTTCCCTCTTGTTTCTACACTATCTCATGTAGGATTTCCCCCCTTCACCTTCGTCTCCCTCAGGCATTTCGAACGATCCATCAATGGCCTCCTCTTGTGACCAGATGAAGAAACACCCATTACGGCAGTATCTCGTCTCTCCACCACTAAATTACAGAGCGAGCTTTAGCGCTCCTCCTGCATATATAAGGCAATGTTGAGCATCCTCACAACACACACAACTCCCCTCCTCTTCCAATTTCACCCGTTCTAGCCCCAAACTCCCTGACCTGTTCACCTTTCGCTCCGGTGAACTCCATGATAACACCATATTCTCCTCCACTTCCGGTCCAATTGACGATCGGGTAAGCACCCTTAGAGATTCTTATTCACTTTTTCTTCCTTGTTTGGCCCTGGCATGCCTCGAGTCCCCATAACTTGCAACCACGCCGCCATGCCTCACCGGTGCTTGGTATTTTTTCAACGCATTGCTCCTCCGCCCACAGTAAGAGATGATTTCAACTCAAATTGACTCAACGATCATACTCACAACTTTTGTTGTAGTATTTGTGGTGTTTTCATGGTGATTTTTTTTACTTCGTTCGCCCCTATTCTCTTGGCTTTTTTCAGTTGGTTTTGTGGTTGCATAGGTCCCCGTTCTCTGGCGAGGGTACCTCTGGCTTCGACGGACTTCAGAGTCCACCTTCACATCATCTTTTTTCCAAGATGCTACCTGATGATGCAAAGCTAGTATGGAGTCAGGCTCCAGTGAGTCTGCTCGCGCCATGACCATGGTTCGAAGAAACCAGGTCATGGAATGACCAAGATGGTCATGCCCGACTAATGTGACGATTTATCCTACATGAGTAGTTTAGACATTTTGTTGTCTTGTTTTATTTTCTCGCCTGCGATTTTGATATGCATATTTGACCTTGCAACTTCAATTAATTTTATTAGCATCGGATGGTAATTTTGGTAATCTCGCCCCTTCGTTCAGTCCCAATTGACCGGAGTCACGTAAGCGTTGACCGGCTGACTGAGCCAAATATGATTGGCCCAAGTCAGCATGGGTTCGGCCTCCGTGGACCATGTCTATTTGCAAGATTTATTTTCCTATGTGGCATTTATTTAAATTATGATTGGTCGATTTAGTTTAATTCATATTAAATCGATCTGTTGTTAGAAAATGCAAATAAATACTCATTGGAAAAGCATTTGTCAAGTAGAATCCGATTTTGTGATTTTGAAGTATTGATTCTAATTCCTATTCTGAGGTTTATCTTGATTACCATTTTGATTATATAAAATGTTCTAAAATTGATAACTAATTCATTTTAACCTCAAATTAATTAAATAAGTATGTTTTCTTAATTAGAAAAATATTACAAATCGATTGGCCTAGTTTTCAAACCCAAAATTGAAGTTTTGCCTTGAAGGTATAAAATTAGGGTTTCAACCCTTAAATTACATCAAACCCTAATTCTTGTGATAAAAAACTTGAATTTAGGGTTTAAGGATCTTGGACATCAATAATTGAAGAAAAGACAAATATAAGATAACTCAAGTGAGGTATGTGCATTATTTCCCTAAAGTTGGGCTTTATTTAACCACACCTAAATTCCCAGTGAGGCATGAGCATGTTTTATTCATTCTTGCAATTCTTCTATAAATGATTTAAGGGTCTTGGAACCCACTTGCAAATGTTGATAAACTTATTCTATCTGCCATTGAATGATTTTAGCATGATGATGAAAATGACTAATTAACTAATATATTGTACATGAGTACAAACCACCCATAGTATTGGGCATGAGCCCAGGGGAATGTGACCACTCTCCCCAATTTATAAAATATTAGGGTGTTTGGGAATGCTTTACTCTCCCTCAACCAGAGGTTGATGTCTGGTAGGTTCCTCAACCCTATATTAGTATAATTTAGTTACATTTAATCAAGAGTGCAATTTATTATTATTTGGCTTGGCAGAATTCTCAATTATTTATTTGCCTCATATTCTTGACCCTCTTAGTATAGTGGATCCTTATTATTTCTTTCTTTAAGTGAATAAATTTCCATATCCTTTATTGACACATACATTTTATCTCCTCTTGCTGGGTGACCCCAACCACCCAGGTATGGGATCAGAGTGCACATTGGGAGCATGGTAAATGAGCCTAAGGCTAGTAAAATAGTTCGTCCTTCTCTCATGAAATGATTGGTTAAGTTATTTTTTTTGTGGGAGACAAATTGATGTAGTCAGTTTCCCTCTACTTAGATCCTTTCTTTTTTTTAAAGCATGTACACCCATTTGGGGGTAAATTTCAATGTACACTTTATTTAAATTGAATATAGTAACAAAAATTATCTTCCGCTGCTATCCAAATTGGATTTTGTTTACCATTATTTATATAACAAGGTGGTGATTTCACTTCTTTACATAGATAATCATAGTATCAAAGGTGAAAGTAAAATCCTAGATTATTCTCAATAGAACTAGATCTAAGTAGATGATTATGTTGTCCCTGACAATGGCGCCAGAATGTGACGTGATTTTTACTGCACTAACGAACTCACTTAGGGCTGAAATCCCTAAGTTTTTACCAAAACCTTGTGTAATAGTATCACCCGCAAGCGGACGGGTCTTATCACAGTATAGTTAAGGATTCAATCCCAAGGGACAATGTTTTTAAGAATCTTTCTAGTCAAATTTGAATCAACTAAGACTAATATTTAGAATAAAGAGTTGATTGGGGTTTATTTAAATTAATTGAAAGGAAAGTAAAAGAGCAGGATTAAAATTGAGTTTAGATTAATGATGGGAATCACTAGAGTGTTATCAGGTTTCACCATCACTACATATGCAAACACATCCAAAACACATCCAGGAAAGATACAACTATCCAAATGGAGAAGCAAACCATCTGTTAGGAAATAGAATTTGTGTAAGCATCTCCATGGGCTCGATGTCTCGTTACCCATGGGTCATACACTTACTACTCCAGAGATATCCCTTCAGAAGTTCTTGTACAGGCATCAACCATGTTAATCGATATTCAAATCCTAAGTATTGAAGTTCTCGCAACAAAGGAATATAATAGATCATGCAAGGCAGGTGATCAATTGACAAAGCATGCATTAAACAATTAACAATGAAATGGAAAGTTATATACAAGCCATGGAATGTTATAAAATGGACATGTAAGTACAGGAAACGGGGCTAGTCCCCGCACCCTAGTGAAATGGAATACTCGTTCCTCATGATAGAAATAAAAAGAACAAGAGAGAGGGAAGATTCTGCCATGGTCATGGTGAAGAAGATGATCGCAACTCGATGGAGAAATGGTCTTCGACATGATGGTGGGCCAGATCTAGACGAGGACGGGAAGAACACTAAGATGGATGAGGATGATCTTATCTCTCCTTCTTCCTTCTCTTCTTGAGCTCTTACTCGTAGGAGATGGAGTGGTAGATGGATGTTGGATGAATGTGCTACAGATCTGAAATTCCACCACTTTCATGCCTAGGAGATAGATATTGATGGGGTGAAGATGGAGGAGTAGCAAGGACATGATAGAGGTAGTCTTTGGAAGTCGAGATTGTCTTCCTTGGCTGGGCATATAGTGGAAGCATGTCAGTGTGGATGGAACAGAAGTGATGCCTCAAATGAAGCAGGGGGTCATCTATTTATAGGTGTAGGTCTGTGGAGCACTATCTTAACTACCGCATTCACAGCCTTTGATATTGGTCGTGGTACTCCTCAACACAATCGTGTTGAGGTGCGTGCGGTCAAGCTTTGTATCAGTCTTTGCATCAGTCGAGATGGGCGTGCCACTGTCGAGATGGCTTGTCGAGGTCGCGGGCAAGTTTTGTGGTCGAGGTGGTTGTATTGGTTGCACTGGGTGCCATGGTCGCGATGGGGTTCTAGTCAAAGTGCCTTGGCCTTGGCATGACCAAGGTGGGCCCGATCATGTTGAGTGTCGTTCGACACTTCATCTTAGCCGCAGTCTCAACATTGTCATCTTGGCTGCGGTCGCGGCTCTCATGGAACAAACCCACCTCGGGGGGGGGGGGGGGGGGGGGGGGGGGCTATTGCAATGGGTCAATGGGCCTGCGTCGATGAATCCTCTGGCTGATGAGGATGCTTTCTAATGAAGGAACTGGCCATCGAAAAAAGGGTCCAAATTATTGAAAGTTTCTTAGGGGATGCTTAATCCTATAATGGAGATGAGTGTATTTGATCAAAACTCTAAATAATCATCTGAGACTGAGGAAATTGTATATGAGTAGATTCAGGGGGCATATGAGAGCTTTTAGTGCAAAATAGGGCAAAAAATGGTGACTAAACAAATATGAATATGCATTCATGATCACAACAGCTTAAGAAACATGAGGAGAACTAGTCAATGCATGATCTGGAGTTGGCCACTGTGGTTCATGACTTGAAGATATGGAGACACTACTAGTATGGAGAGAAGTGTCAGATCTTCACCAACCACAAGTACATGCAATATATCTTCTCGAAGTAGGACTTGAACATGAGACAATGATGTTGGATGGTGTTAATCAAAGACTATGATTGTATTATAGATTATCATCCAATGAAGGCAAATATGGTGGAAATTCTTTAAGAAGGAAGTCTTCATCATCATCATCCACTGAACAGGCACAATTGAGTGCTTTGGTGTGCCATAAGAGAGACATGTTTCTCTCCTTACATTAGATGAATGTACAATTAGAGGTGTCCAAGCTAGCCAGGTCTACTGGAACAATTACAACTGAAGCTGACATTGCATCAACAAATTAGAGATTTGTAGAAGAATCATACTGCAACACAACCAATTCGAGTAGAGTTTGGTAGCAAGAAGCCTGATGGCTTCCCTAAATATGAGGATGGGATAGTATGTTATCATGGAAGAGCAGTTGTGCCTGATGTTGACAATTTGAGGATGTTGGTTCTAGAACAGGCTCACTCTTCTATGTATGCTATGCATCAAGGTAGTACTAAGATGTATCAAAACCTAAAAGATCTAACCAATGGCTAGGGTTAAAGTGTGATGTAGATGAGTTTTTGGCTAAGTGCAAAGTGTGTCAGTAGGTTAAAGATGAGCATCAGAAGCCTATAGGGACTTTGCAACCTTTTCCTATACCATAGTGGAAATGTGATCATATCATAATGTACTTTTTGGTTGGACTTCCCAGGACAGACAAAATCCATGATTACATCTGGTTGATAGTGGTTAGGTTGAAAACGTTAGCACACTTTCTTCTAGTAAAGATGACGTATATGGCTGAGAAGCTTGCACAAGTGTATTTGGATGAGATAGTATGTTTGCGTGGTATCCTAGCTACTATAGGGTCAGACAAAGGTCCTCAGTTCACTAGTCAATTTTGGGAACATATTCATACAATGATGGGTACTTAGTGGAGGTTTAGTATTGTGTTTCATCCATAGACAGATGGATAGTCTGAGAAAATGATTCATACTTTGGGGGATCTATTGAGAGCCTACGTGTCTTAGTTTTTGGGCAGTTGGGATGTCCACCTCAGCTTAATAGAATTTTCTTACAACAACAACTATCAAAGGAGCATCAACATGGAACCGTATGAGGTGTTGTGTGGGATACGTTGTAGATCTTCATTATGTTTCTACGAGATGGGAGAATATCATCTTTTGGGTCCTGAGCTAGTGCATCAGATTATGTCAAAGATTAAAGTGATGCAGCAGCAGTGGAAGGAAACACATGACAGACATAAGTCTTACACTGATAACCGTCATAGACCATTAGAGTTACAAGTAGGAGATATGGTGTACCTTAAAGTCTATCCTTGGAAAGGTTTTTTGAAATTTGGAAAGAAGGGTAAGTTAGATCCCTGATATATGGGACCTTATCCTATAGTTACACATGTTGGGAAGGTGGCCTACAAGTTGGAGTTGCCACCTAAGTCACATAACTTACATCTAGTGTTTCATGCCTCTATGTTGAGGAAGTGTCACCCTAATACATAGTTGACTCTTCATCCTATTGAGGTGGAGTTAGATAATGAAATGTCTTATGTTGAATGTCATGTTTAGATCCTGGATAGAAAGATCAAGAAGTTGAAGAATAAGGATATCATATTAGTCAAGGTTTTGTGGTATCATATTATCATTGAATGAGCCACATGGGATCTTGAGGATAAGATGCATAAGAAGTATCCGTCTCTTTTTATGTAGGATTTTGGGGACGAAATTCTAGTTAGGGGTTTATGGTTGCAAGACCCCTGACCTAGATTTATGATTGATTATATTTACTTTGTATAATGAGATGTTTAAACCTTAGTCTAATCTCTTTAGATGCCCTAATAACATGTGACATGCTTGTATTTTCAATTTGGTCCAATTTGATTAATGTCTGGACTATCTTTGCTATATTGGTACTCGTTTGGACCAGATTGCAATTTACCCATGAGTGATGGTTATCTTGTAAATTGTCACATATGGAGAGTGTTATTTGTGCCTTAGCATCATGATAAAGAATGGTGATAAGGGGATCCTTGTTTGAATCATGGTTGATGATGTGACATCACATGGTGATATTAGGATTTATGGGGTTGCCTTGTTGATGTGGTGACCATGCTAGGGTTTGAGTTTTGCAACCACTACACCACTCATGGATGAGTGAAGAAACTATAACACATACCCAAGGTGATGTTGTTTTGACCTTAGTGACCCAGGGATGGGTTGGTTGAAACCATTTGAACCCTAGTGAAGTGTCTAAACCATATGTATATGGTGACCTAGTATGTTAGTCACTACATGTGCAAGAAAGTGTTTCAACTGAAACATAATGGTAGCAGACCTAGATGGTCACCACACTTTTTTAAACATCTAAACTTCAAACATGCATGTGAGTGCATGTATGGTTGTTTCTATGGAGGGAAGGTGTCCTTTTGATACTCTCATGTGTTGACACCTCATAAACACTTACTTCCATCCTACCTTGAGTATATAATCCCATTTGCTCACTAGAAAGTATATTTTTCATCCCTACTCTCTTCCTTATATCTTGCAATAGACCTTGGAGTTTTGGGAGCAAAGGAGGTCATATCTTGAAGATTGGGTGTCTAAACAACCTTGCATGTTGAAGATCTTGTGCTTAATTAACCCTTTGGTGATGATTCTTGGTGATTTCTTCTTTTGGCAAGTGATGTCCTCCTCTTGATCATGTTTTTTCTTTTTGAAATCTCTATCTTCTTCTTACTCTCATACATGAGACTATGGATCTACCATGGTGGATTTTCTTGAAGACCTTCTCTCCTCACAAGGGTCGGGGACCATGTTTGACATGGTGGTACTCGAGTGAGAAGAAGCTATCTTCTTTCTTCATCTTATAGGCTCGCCTAGGGTTTCTTGGTCTCTCATCTTGAGCTCTTTTGTTACCATGGTGTTCCTCTCTTTTGAGGTGATCCTTTATCTATGGATTTGCACTTAGTTGGAGTTCTCTTTCTCTCTGTTGGAGCTTGAGATATTGGAAGCTTCAATCATCAGTTAAAGGTGGGTTATATAACTTTTCTCTTATCTATTATTTGCATCTTAAACCTGATCATATGTTGTTGTTCTAAGTCTTAAAAATGTGCTTTAGTTATGGTGGAAGAAGTGATAAGGTTTTAGGGTTTTAATTTATATTATTCTCAAGAAGATTACTCTTTCTTGTAAACCATAAATCTTTAAATCTGATTTGTGTAGTAATTGAAAAGTTGATTTATATCTTTGGATTTTTATCTATAAAACTATGCTATCTTGTGTATGGTTCATTTGCACTTGAATAAAAAGAGGATTTGGGTCTATTTACTCATGCAAGAAATTCGGTTTCTCACTCTAAACATAGTTCTTTTGGTAACCTTCTATGACCCATTATCTTGGGTTGATGAACACCTTTGAATGGAGAGTCCTTCTTAGGTGACATTTAGTATTCTCTGATGTTGATCATTTGTTTTGACCAATTTTGGATCTGATCTATAGTTTGGCACATGTCTAACCTATGGCCTCTACACCCTTTGGACTTCCTCTTGGGTCAACACCCTAGTGGGTGGTTGTTGCGACTGTAATAACCCTAACCATATGGGGGGTGCTCATTACACAACTTGTTGGTTGCAACACAGAGTTGCTTCCTAGACATGATTATGTTATGTTGATATTGTGGACGAGATGGTTATAGGTGTGATGGTCATAACAGGTTGAACTTGGTGAGTATTTTGGTTGTGACACCTATAAGTGTTACGGTCACAACACTATGGTTGATGAATGGGTCGTAACACACCTTGGTTTAGTGGTGGGCGCAACGCCTTTTTTGGATGTCACCTAGTGTCATGATCACAATACCATGTTTCTTGTGATTCAGTCATAATACAAAGTCACATAGTGTGACGGTCGCAGCACAATGTTGCAAGTAGTGCCAAAACACCTATATGTGTTATGGTCATAACACCATGTTACGTGATCAAGGCCAACACACACACACACACACACCTGTGTGTACATGGTCGCTACATAGTGTAGGTTGCTATAACTACTACTTCATTGATCGCAACAGATGGCATATGATCTATGCATGATGATATGATGGTGTATAACTAATCATTCGCAATGGTGTTTGACACTAATGCTCTCCAAACATGTGGTAGACATTGAAATTAGGGTTTAGTGGTTGAATGATGCTATGAAACCCTAATCGACTATATATGAACCCTAACCCGAATCTTGGGATAATGTGTATGCATTCACTTTACTCGAAGACTATTATTTTATACTGATGATTTCTTTATCCTACTTGTGTAACCCTAACTTGAAGGTGAGATGAATGACATACCTATGTAAATGCTATAATGATAGTACATAATACATGGTGGTAATTATGAGTATTGTTGAGACATATTAAGATATGGAATGTGCATGAATTATGTGATTGGGTCTAATGACCTGGAAAGTGGCTTGTGCATAGCTTGAGGTGGAATCCTCTAGAGATGTGATTGAGGTATTGATATTACATAGTGATGTGATATCGGTTATGGACTTGTAATGGTAGTGACACAAGTGTCATATGATAATGAGATAAGTTCTCACTTTGTACATTTCATATCTTCTAGAATTGTATCCTACCTTAACTTTGTAGTATATGTTTAGGGTTTATATGCTATAACTTGATTGATGCATTGAAAGATATCCAATTGGAATACTTAATCAAGTGAAACCCTAATTATGTAGTTGGCATGTACCATAGATCCATCTTCAGCATTAGGTTTTTGTTGGATGGTGAAATGAGTAAATCCTACGGGAAACTCAGTGCGTTATGTTGAATATGCAGGATGAAAGTGAGATATCTCCTTCTATCCTTAAATTGTTGATATAGTTGTATGATGCTTTATTTGAACGTCCATATGTGAGCATGTTCTCTACTGCAGTGTGTTGTACCAAGGTAAGCTAGTTGTTTTATAGGACCATAGCTTTGACTATGAGTTGCTTCCTACATGACTATAGCATTGAATATAAGTTGCTAATTTGCAGATTGACTGGTATTTCAGTTTGTTGCATACTCGAACTGATCGAGTATTGTATGTGATTATCATGGAGTCCTACTCTTCCATAGATCTTGTATGGTACTGATTTTGAATTAGCAGTGGTTAGTTGAATTTGAGTGGTACGCCTCAAATCCTAAGGGAATAATAATGAATGTTGGTAAACAACCATGTAGTATATTTTCTTAGGGTCAATACAAATCATATTGGATGACCCCATGCCATGTTTCTTATACTATTTAGTTTATAACAGTTATACTTGTTATTCATATTACTTTTAAAAGTATAAGATGTTCTACTGCTTAGTTGTAACTACCTAAATTGCTTAACCAGTGTTAGCTACTTTACTTAACCGCTATGTTAACTTGTTATGCTTATAATAGATGTTGGCGAAGAGTTATATGTCTCACTGGGACATTTGGTCTCACCCGTGGGTTTCCACATCTTTAGGTGGTCGTGCACGAGGAGGTAGAGGTTGTGCATTCCATGTTGAGCATCAAGGAAAACATTAATTGTTAGAGGTTAGATATGCTGACAAAGATTTGTAATATAGTCCTATGTGTCATCCCTATTCTCTCAGGTCCTTGGGGAGATTTTGTTGTTTTGTAAATCAACACAAGGTTTTTGTCTTTATGCCATGATTGTATAGAAATGACATGTACATATCTAAACAGGTTGTAATATGTATTACTGGTGGCTTGAAAGCCTTGAACATGAAATGTAATATCTTTGGGCATATATGAAAATAGATGGCTTGAGTTTGGGACTTGTTCATGATATGTAAAATCTTGTGCGATTATATTAGAAATTGTTTTAATTTACCTTGATTTGTGGTAATATGTTTGTTAGATATAATTCCATGCTTTGTTTTAAGAAATCTCTCTTTGCGTTGCGAAGGGCGTCACAATCGACATGTGTCCTATGAAAAATATTTCCCCTCATCATATTATAGCGTCACTTTTTCCCTTAAACTGACGATTAATGTCTTTGTGAGGTTGGCATTTTTATTGGAGGTTAGTTCATATGGCGTCAATATTTTGATGGGAAATTGATGATAGAAATTTAACTATGACGTCCGTTTCTTCCCTAAAATTGATGATTAAAGTCTTATGTAGGTTGGTATTCTTCAATAGAGATTTGTACATGTGGCGTCAATTTTTTGGTGGATAACCAACGATAAAGATTGAACAATGGCATCAGCTTGTTCCCTAAAATTGATAACTAAAGTCTTAGCAAGGTTGGTATTTTTTAATAGGGACAACTACAATTTCCTCCCTTCTACCTACCGCCATCCTCTTTGCACCTACTTAGAACCAGTGTTGCCACAGTTGTAGTCATAGCCACTGGCAGCCACAGTCATAGCCATCGCCAACCACAGCCCTAGCCACAACCATAGTTGCACCAACTGTAGTCACCCTCCCCTTTGTTCCTGCTTGAAACTAGAATTGTCACAACTGCAACCTCCATCCATAACCTCCTCCAACCTCCAACACCATCACAACTTACAACAGTGCAACCATCATCGTCTCAACCATTCCACCATCCTCCACCCCTTCTGCTTCCTGCTACGAGCCCTCTGCACTACTGTGAAGGTCTTTCTTTTCCTTGTTTGTTGAGTGCATTGTTTTATATTGTTTAATTAACTTGATATGAGTTAAAGATTGATATGAATTTACTGAAATTGACATCAATTGAACGATGATATTTAAGTAGGATTTTAATATGGAAATTGGAGAAATCATACTTGTATAGTTGGAATTCATGTATAACCGCTTGTATAATTTGGTGTAATTTTCAACTTGAATCTTTTATAAATAACGAATAGCACATAAAAATTAATTAAACAAAATTTATATGAATTACCTAAATTAGCTTGACTTAGACAAAATTTGTTATATTTACCTAAATTCTAAATCGTAAATTGAATTTATACATATATCTCATTGACCTAGAAACCCATTCGAGATTTACTTGATATGAGTAAATATTGGATAGTCCCTAGTTTGGGACTATTCTTGAACACTTAGTCTCACTTAGTATGTAAGTGTATAATGTATATCCAATTTTCAAGATGTTTCATCTGCATTTCCCTATTTTTTATCTAAGTACATGTGTAGGTAAGTATTTACCCATCCACATTGGTGTACTTGAAGAACTATGCAGAAATGGGGTCAAAATATTCTTGAAAATTGAATACACATTATACAATTACGAGTTATATTAGGTGTTCAAGAATCGGATAGATGGTACACAATCATTACTAAACCCTAAACCCTAATCTGTAAACCTTAAACTTTAAACCCTAATATGTAAACCCTAAACTCTAAAAGATAAACCCTATTTTCTAAACCCTAATCTATATGAACCCAATGTGACTCTTCATTAGTCTATAAAAAATGGATATCTGCAATTCCTATGAGGAAACCTGCCATATAGGCGAAGAAGGATAGAAAACAACAAATTGAAACAAAACTATCTGCCAAAAAAAAGGAAAACGCTATATGTACAGGTTAACTATAGAGACTTTTAGTATCCAGCAAAGCAATAATCCAGATATCACCATGCTTCTTCTTTGATCTTCCAAATATACGATCTTTCCTCTACAGCCATAAGTACTATAAGACTAGACCCATTATAGTCTTCCCTTCCTTCCTCAGATGAAGAAGATCCTGCATCGTCCATGGTTCACCATCATACTCACTCTTGAAAAGAATTCAAACCTCACAACTGAAAAGACACTTGAAAAAAGATGACAAATATTCTCCCCCTCCTGCTGACATAGGACGCAGCTTGCAGTAAGAGAATAACCAATTCTTTTTAAGTACTCACTCGTGGGAATCTTATTAAGAAAATACTTCCAAAGAAAACAAGCACATCTCCTTGGGAACTTACTTCTCCAAACCTAGTTAGAACAAGTGGTCATAGGGTTCTTCCTCCTCACTAATTCCCAAACGTCCCTCAATTTGAAAGTGTTTCTACCTTTAAACATCAAATGATCAACCTGCTCGTTAAGTAGAGTCATATCATAGAGAAAAGATTGAATAGAAATTCCACCTCTAAAATTAGGAATTTTCCATTATTTATCTAGAACACATTATGCAATTTTATAGTTGGGGCCTTTTCCCATCCTTAAGACCATCTGATTTTCACAAAGACCAGTCAACGCCTTCCTTTTGGGAAGCCCCTGGTCCTTCCAGAAAAGAAAGTTTGTACCATTGCCAACACAAAAATCAATGTTACTCTTCAGAATGTTCCTTAAACCAAGGAGTCTCCTCCATACACAAGACGAGTTGGATTTACACCCAACTGACCAAATAGACTCATGCTTAATATAGCACTCATGTAACCACTTGACCCACAACTATTCTTTATCGTTAGCTACATACCACATATTTTTAAGAAGTCCAACCTTAGACCAATATTCCACCAAATGAATCCCTAATCCTCCTTCCCCTTTAGGCTTATAGATTGCCTCCCAAGCAACCGTATGTAAATGTTTCTGGTTATCAGAATCGTTCCAAATGAAATTTCTCATAAGTTTCTCAATCTCTAGAATAACTACTTTTGGAAGTGGGAAGGTCAAAAACCAAAAAATATGGTAGGTGGTGAATGTAGAAATAACTAGTTCCACCTGACCAAAAAAAGATAATAGTTTCCCCTTCCAAGAGTCTAATTTCCTCTTAATCTTATCTATAATAGGTGAACACATGGATTTAGTGAGGCTCCCGGTAAGGAGAGGGAGACCAAGGTACTTGACAGGCAAAGGTACCACCTCAATACCAAGGATATCAACAATAACATCATCATACCTGCTGCCCCTTTACTAAGAAATAAATGACTCTTGGAGTTGTTGGATTTCAAGACAGAAATAGAACAAACGTCTTCAAAACCTCAATAACATATTGAGAATTTGGAATGCCAACTCTAGCAAACAAGAGGAGGTCATCTGTGAAGACAATGTGAGAAATACCAAATTTCTCAGAAGTCATCATGGGTAGAACCGTCCCTTTTTTAACAAAAGATTCCATAATGGATGAAAAGCCTTACATTGCAATGACGAAGAGATAAGGGGCCAAAGGGTCTCTTGTCTCACCCCATTAGTTGCTTCAAAACAAATAGAAGGTAAACCATTGATCAACCATTGAAAAGAAGTACTCGAGTTGAAGCAAACTAGTATCTAATCTAGCCAACAAGGAGGAAACCTCATCTTTTCCATAAGAAAAAGCACAAAATCTCTTCTAACTGTATCATATGCTTTAGATAGGTCCGCTTTGACACACATTATAGGAGAGCCATTATACATAGAAAAAGAGCTCAACAACTCATTAGCCAATATAATGGCATCCCTTATACCTCTACCTTTAATGAATGCCACATGGTTTTTATCAATCAGAACATGGAAAATATCTTACAACCTATTTGCAAGTATCTTAGTGATAATCTTAACCATCAAGTTACATAGTGAAATGGGACAAAATTGCTTCAAATTAGTATCTCCAGGAATCTTTGGTATGAGAGTTATAAAAGATTTATTACACTCCCTCAGTAACTTCCCTGATTCAAAAAAGTTAAGGATAGCTATGGTAATATCCTGACCAATAATTGGCCAACAAGTCTTAAAGAACATCCCATTAAAACCGTCGGGCCCAGGTTCCTTGTCAACATTCAGATTTTTAACAACCAACTCCACCTCTTCATTTGTCACCCATTGTCTTAATTTCATAACTTGTGTATCAGATAAAGAAGGAAGAACTTACGACTCACATCAAGAAACATAGTTAGAAGGGAACGAGTTGAAAATTGACTTATAGTAATTCACAATATGCTCAATGATGGAAGCCGATTCAGTAATCAATTTATCTTCCTCATGCAAAATTTGAATACCATTATAAATCCTCCTTACTTTAAGAGAAGCATAAAAAAGGATGAGTTTATGTCACCTTCCTTTAGCCAAATAGCTCATGCGTTTTGTCTAAGAAACACTTCTTCTTCCAAAATAGCTTTATTAGCATCCTTTCTCAGCTCAACTAACGAACACTGAAGATCACAGTCATCCGGGAGTGCAACAACCTCCTTTTGCAAAACCATAGCTCTATATTCCAATTCTTTTGCCTTTGATGAGAAATTGCCCGCAAAATCTTTATTCCACTTAAGTAACACTTCTTTCACAGCAAACAACTTTCTATATACTCTAAACATAGGAGCCCCTATAGGAGAAGATTCATGCCACACTTCCTTCACAACATTATGAAAACCTGATTGAGTAACCCAGGAGTTAATGAAGCGAAAAGGCACATATCTCTTCTTAGAGGTCTGAAGATGGATAACAAGGAAAGAGTGATCACTAATAAGATTAGAGATGATTTATCCCCACATGGAAAGAAATAAGCTCAGAAAATTAAGATTACAAAATGCTCTGTCTATCCTTGATAAAGTATTGGCCCCATGTTTACTATGATTGTCCCATATAAAGAAAGAGCCTTTTGTGGTTATTTCAATAAGACGTGATGTCAAGTGAAGCATTGAAATCACTTGTACTCTTAGATGAAGGTGGCTATTTCCCTAACTTCTCATTGGTAAATCTTACGACATTGAAGTCACCCAAGACACACCATGCAGATGAAGCAGAAGTGGAAATCGTATTCAAAGAATACCAATGAATAGTCCTATCAAAATCTCCATTGGCTCCATATATATCAGAGATAGAGAGAGAGAGAATCAAACACAACAACTATTAATAGAAACATCACAATGGATAATTTGTTCGTTGTCAAGACTTTTACTAATCAAAATATCAAAATCACACCACATGATGATGATGTGAGCATAAGAGTAGTAATCAACATTTGATATGTAACTAGCACCTGGCCACAAAGAGTTAACAATAGAACCAACCTCTTCCTTCTTTGTTCTCGACTCCAGAATAATGTAGATATCAAAATTTAGTCTCACAATCTCATTCCAAATGCGAGAGATTTTATTGTGTATCCCTTTCACATTCCTAGCAATGATAGAGAGTGACCTATCCATTTGGAACAGATATATATGGGCCTCCCACATTCCTCAAAATACCATCTCCTTCACTAAAATTTGCTAATAGTGAAAACTTGTTTAGGGAGTGATGAATATTACGTACTGTAGAGATCAGCTTTGGAGTGACTCTGGGGGGGCTTAGATTTCCTTTTCTGAGTTTCCCATTCAGGAGACAGAACTGGAATTACATGATTTCTAACATACTTCTCCTTTCTAGGAAAAGAACTTGTAGTTGTTACCACACCAACACTTCTATTATCATTGACTTCATAAGTAGGAATAATAACCTCCACAACATCACTATAACTTTTGGTTCATCTTCCAAAACCTCAACCCTAGAATTTTTTGGAATCCAGATTTGTTTCCCAGTATTTATAACCACTCCAGGGCGAGTAGTGTCCCTCAACTTCCTAGTACGTAAACCGGATTCATGGCCAAAGTTTCCACATACCTTGCATTTGTCAGGAACCCATTCATACTCAAACTGAATCTTAGCCACTTGTCCATCATCACTCTGTATCTATAGTTCTTTCGGGAAGGAAAAGTCAGTTCAGATAAGGATTTGTAACCTCATATACTCCAACCCGGTGAACTCAGCCATAAGTTAGTCAGTACGCAGAGGTTTCCCCAAATATGAACCAATCTTCTTGAACATTTCATCATCCCAGAGCTCTAATGGCATGTCATGTATCTTTAGACAGATCCAAATCCTAGTAATCTTAAGCTTCTATATGGGTTCACCACTCTCCCACTTTTTGATAATCATAGATTTTAAATCGATGAACCAGGGGTCACCATCTAGAGAAACTTCAAGATCACCACCATTTGAAAAAATTAGGATGAAAAAACCCCTACCTCTCGATCTAATTTCTAATGAGACTTTGATCTTCCACAACTGAGCCAAATAACAAACCAGCGACGACCAATGTGGATTCAACCCGAAAATGTACCCATCCGCCGTCCCGCTCCATCTCTTCAAATTCCTATTAGCAATGCTCTTAGGGTAAAGAAGCTTCTCATCAGTCATTTGGGCATTCACCTTCTTGAATTCAGGCTGAGGAGACCTAGTGTTGACTGATACTAAATCGGCCCATGACATTACTTCTGTAGAAACGTGAATCATCAAAGAAGAGCCTCCCCACATGACACTCTTTCCTGTATCTTTGACCTTGGCAATGTTCCCCAGATGTGAATTTCCATGTACAAGGGTAACCTCTGACGATGTTGTAGATGGTGTCACCACCTCCAAAATTACCTTCAAAATTGCCTTTGGAATCACCCTAGTGTCCAGAGCCACCATCCTAGAGTGATGCATTTGAATTAAGTGCTCTTCCCTAATCTCTAAATTCTAATTTCTAAATACTTGATTCATTAATCATTATCTCTATAGTCGTAGAACGGATAGATCATGAATGTCTATTTCAAATTGCTACACTCAAGAGCTTACTACTACTCTTGATTAGTTTATAATTTTTTTAGAGAAACATAGGAGATAATCTAGAAAGTAGTTGTACTGTCCATGTAGGAATTGTAGTAACAACTTGAAAGTCAACATGGTTAACAAAATCAAAAGCCATGTCATGTGCAATGGGATTGTACAAGGCTATAAAACGGTACTATCGTGTTCCTACTATGAGATCAGTATATGTCGATAGTAGTACTTGTGTTGAAGAAAAAACTATCGACAATGATGTAGATGTGAATGAATCGATTCTGATAGACATGGTTGATGTGATTCTATATAGTTGTGGGTAAATATTATTGATCCACCTTCCTTATTTAGAAACTTTGTGTATGATGCTAAGATATTGTTATAATTAGGTTGTACTAAGTTCACAAAGCTAGATGTTGTGTTGAGATTGTATCCTTTGAAGGCTAACAATAGATGGAGTGACAAAAGCTTCATGCCTCTCTGTCGTTGTTAAAAGAAATTCTTCCCGAAGGCAATGAGCTTCCAATCTCAACATAAAAAGTAAAAAAATATTGTGCCCAATGAGAATGGATGCTAAAAAGATAATGCACGTTTGAATAATTTTGTGTTATTTAAAAAGTATTATATTGATTTGAAAGATTGTCCAAAATATGGGGCATCAAGGTACCAAATGACAACTTCAGGTAAGTTAAAAAATGGCTCTCGTGCCAGGGTGATGTAGTATCAAGCTAACTTAGGTAATTCATATCAATTCAGTTTAATTAATTCTTAGGTGTGATTATTTATCCATACAATATTCAAGTTGAACAATACACAAAATTATACAAGAATATACATGAATTCCAATTATAAAAATATGGTTTCTCCAATTTTCAAATTAAAACTCCTAGTTACATCAAGTAATATCAATTTAGGTATCAAAACCCTAGTGATATTTTTCTAAAATATATAAGGAATTATACAAAAAATGTAGCTAAAAAATAAAAAGAAAAAGAAAACAAACCTTGAGGAGCTAGAAATAGTGGTGCCTCAAGCAGAAATGACGGTGATAGTGGTGGCTCAAGAGGCAGTGGTGGTGAGAAATAGACCAACAAACTAACGATGAAAGTAGCTAACCAATAGTGATAGTGGAAGCAAGCAGCAGCAGCTATGCTGATAGAAAGAGAAGCGACAACAATTGAAGAGAAGCAATGATGGAAGAGAAGAGGCAAGCGACAATGGCAATAGTTGCAGCGGCAGTCAGGGCAGAACAACAACGACGATGGCTACTATGACATCAAATTTCTAGAGCAGAAGAAAGATGCATGAAGAAATAGATAATGAGGGAAGTCTATTTCACGGGTGCTACTAAGTAAGGCTTAGTTGTCAGTTGTTGCAAGAAACCAATGAAAAAGGTTTTAGTCATCAGTTTTAGTAAAAAAATGATTCCATAGGTAAACCTCTATCGTTTATTTCCCACCAAAACACCGAAGACACATGTACTTATTGATAATAAAAAAATACCAACCTTTCTAAGACTTTAGACCTCCATTGCTACCAAAAAAAAACTGACACCATTTGTAACTCTATCTTTTCTATTTCCCAACAGAAACCAACACCACATGTACTTAGTAATAAAAAATATCAATCTTGCTAAGACTTTATTTGTTGGTTGCTAAAAAATAAAATTGACAACATAGCTTACTCTATGTTGTTGGTTGCCAACCAGAATATCGATACCACATGTACTTATCTCTAATATAATATGACACCCTTTCTAAGACTTTAGGCATCAATATTCTAGCACAAAACCGACAACATATCCCAATATGGGGAGAAATATTTTTTCACGGACACGTGAAAATAACCATTTCTCATCAGCTCTTTTATAAAACAACTGACATCACATGATTTTTGGAGGTAAAACTTATTGTAGCATACTTGACCTACAGTGTCCATACATAATGTAAACATCGACGATAGAGTCTTTTGGAGGCAAAATTTATTTTGTAAGTAGGGTTTTTTCGTTGTTTTTTTACAACCAACTCAATAAGCCTATATCAAAATTTTCTATTAAAAATTGAATTTTGTGGGCTATCTTAGACGTTTGTCTTCACAAAAGAACTGATATTATAGTTAAAATTGTACATGAGTAGTCTGTAAGACTTGACCAGTAGTGATGTTTTTGTTATACCAATTGGCTCTATAGGCATGTGGTGTTGGGTTTCTGTAAAACCAACATTAAGAAAAGTGACACCAAAGGTCAAAAATGTACTAGTTCTAGAATGTTCTATGAGAGAATTGCCTCATTGTAATCATGTCAAGGTTTTATATCATTCTCTCAAAGTTGGTGATTGAAAATTTCTTCCTTGAAGAAGCAAGTGACATATTCAAGGATAAAGATCCCCTTTAAGAGAAGATAATACCTTGCAAGAAGGACTAAAACTATTGGTAGATTGATAGGTAAGTCATTCGTATGGTTGTTGGCTTCCTTGTCCTAAATGGGAATCTAGTTTACATCTTGATCTAGGAAAGGATGATCATATTGTATCTCTTATAATTGAGTATAAGGTGGCACTCATAGTTAAAAACCCAAGAGGTAGAACTCTTTAGGTAGTGGAGTACATATTTAAGTTTAGAGGTTCTAATCACTATAATTAATTATTTTCATTGTTTCTTGTTCATTCTCTCTCATCCTTGCTTTGCTTATTTAGTGGAATTGAAATTTCAATATACCTTAAAGGTCTAACAAACCTTGTGCAAGTGTGCAGTGTCCAATGCCACACCTAATGAGATTACTCAAAACAAAACACACAATCAACAACTAAGCATCCATATTACTAGAAAAGTGAGTAAATTAAAATTGATTTATTCATTACCATTCTACTCAGAAACATTACATCAAGGTCTAACAGCTTACATCTCAACTCATACCATACTAGGTAGTTACACATATGTCCAGTGACATCAACCACAACCAATATACAAAAGAGAGATATGTTCCACGTATACATGCCACATATACAACAAGGCATACTACCAAAACCACTTATCAATATACATCATCTACAAAACATATCTCTTCCCAGACCTGAGAGTATAGGGATGACTCTAGGACTCTACTACTAACAACAACTAGAAGCTATCCAACCTTCTGCACCTATTGGTCTACAAGCTACTCTTCCTCAACAACACGATCCAGACCTTGTCATTGATGACCGCCTAAAAAGATATGGTGACTCAAGAGATGAGACCCATGTCCCAATGAGAGATATAACTCTCAACCATAGATTATTGATTACTATAGGTATCATTATTAAACAAGATGGGCAGATTTAGGTAAATAAGTAGGTTAAGAAGATTAAGCAGTTACAACATATTAAACTATTCCAACATGTTAGGAAGATACAAGTTAGGTGGACTAAGCAAACTAATCAGATAGGCATAGCAACATATATGACTAGAAGGAATATGAAGAACATGTAAGTCTATCATCTACTAAACAATTAATTTCTCTTACCGCATCATATAACAACTAAGCAGTATAAGAAACACGATAAGAGTTAACATCCAATGTGAAGTTGTTTAACCCTAAGCAGATATACTACACGGCTGTATTACATCTTTTGTTACTGCCCTGAGGAATTGAGGTATATCACTCAATTCCAGCTAACCACAACTAAGTCAAAATCAGTTCCATACAAGATCTGCAGTAGAGACATATTCCTAAGATCTCATCTTCCCTCAGTCAGTACGAGTCTTCCACAGAGACACATAAGGTCAAGATGCAAAAACAATGTAGTCCTCCCTTGGTATATAGATCACGACACTAGTGAATAGTCGAGTCCACCCTTAAAAGGTCACAATACTAGTGAAACCAGGGTATACAACCCAACCATCAAAGGTACAACCACAATTGTCCTCAATCACATCATATATACTAAACATCATTGGAGATATAACCTTGATCGTTCCCCTACCAAGGTATGACTGCAGCCATCCTTGTGAACATGGATATACACAACGCTATACGACTCCCAGCTTCCACTAAGGGAGTACCCATTTTACCATCCAACAAGTTCTGACACTGGAATGGTTCTATGGCACAGGGAAACTACATGATAATGGTTCCACTTAATTAGTTAATGTCAATTTGGTATCTTTTAACTGCATGAATCAAGTTAGAACAAAGACTAAAGGATTTCTACAAAGATAAGGGTATATTGTAACTTCAGAATATATAAAACATATAAAGTACAAACTTGTCGCATCATCACATGGTACTATTTCACTGCCATACATGATACCATCGTCATCATCATACTACCATGGGATACTAATTCCTTGTGACATCATATAGAGGAGTATCACTTCAATTAGAGCACAAATCCATGTCTAAGATCATAAGACCATTCACATTGTTCCCTACAAGAACATCATCATCTTTCCATGCCTCATCAAGGCCCATGATCATCACCATACATGTGGAACATAAGTTGATATTACATTACATTCAAGAGCCATGATGTTCACATAACGACAATTAGGGTTACAATAACATTCAGAGAGAGAAGACATTTCATCAACTTATTAATCACTCAAGAGAGCTAAGGATTATCATCATTTACTTGAATTAGGGTTAAGTTTAACAAGGTAAGCCTAATTAGGGTTTAAAAATAGCAATTAGAAGTTAACCCTAGTTTCTTATCATCTCCAATGATCATGGAAGAAAATATGTTAAACATCATCTTCACATAGCTAACAAACATCATGATCATATAGACCAGAAAACATCATCATCACATAGGATTGGTGGTCTCATCAACCGCTAAAAACTGAACAAAGTTGGTGACCATTGAGACTAAAGCCCACCACCTTCATTGACTGCTACGGTTGACCTTCTAAGTGACCATGAATGGTTGGCCATTTCAGTGACCTCTAGGGTTAAACAACATCATCACTGCTGAAGTTAGGTGACATCAACCATCTCCAAGGCTATCATTCAACATCTACTCAAGATCAAACACATTGGCGACCAAAGAGAAATCATCAATCATACATAGCAAATAACCATTGAGAACAGGTCTCACAAACCGCATAGAGAGACCAAACTTAGCAAGCACATGACTCAAAACTTGGTGATCATAATCATCAACATTCTTGGGAACCACATGAAGAAGAGATAGAAAACCTAAGTGACCTTCCTGGGACTAAAACCTCATCAACCACAAGGATTAAACAAGTTGATCATCACCATGAAACCACCAAGGTGAAATCACAATAAGAAAGTCAACTCCAAAAACTTAATTAACAACTATCATGAGAGAAGTAAAAAGGGAGGTATATCACTCAAGAATCACCATGCAAACATAAAACCTAGATATGAGATACTATCTCTCTACTTTTAAGCACGTTCTAGAACAAGATAATGTGAAATCAATGTATAAGTAACCAATAACAGTGGAGAAAGTTATATAGTTTGCCTTAGAGTTGATGTAGAAAACTCCAAATAGTAAGAAGGAAACCCTAGCTTGATCACCACTCTCAGCCAAGCTAGCTCCACAACTAAAAGAGAGAAAATCCTAGGTTAAAGGAGCAAGAACAAGGATGATCTTCAAGCTCTAACTCAAGAACTACCGTGGAGAACCATGGAATCAGCCAAGAAGAGAAAGAAGAAAGGTAGGGTAGCAAGGAAATGAAATCAAGAGGGAATCACTTACCAAACAAATGAGTAGAGAAAAATTATCACCAAATGATCACAAGAAGGGTTGCTCCAAACCCTAGCTCAACATGCAAGAAAAATCTACCACCTCCTCCTAGCTTAAGCTCCACCTTCACCACCAAGCATAAGGAGACGAGTGTAAGGACCCTAACCCACATTTTGGGCTAACCCTATTTGTTTTTCTTAAGTGTGTTGCTTAGATCCTTGATCTAATAATCTAAGATGTATTTAGGGCATGTTGGAGGTTTGTGTTCCTTGTTTGAGCTTGTTTCTTGATGCTAGTGTTTTGTGGAGAAGTTTTGGTGCAAACTTGCAATTCACCTAGAATAGGGGTTGATGTGCAAGTTTTCACCTATAGAGTGTTTCTTCTCTCTCTTGGCATCATCTAGAGGGGAGAGGAAGTGTTGGGAGTCTTGTTTTGTCCTTAGTTGAGTGGTGATATCCTTGGTGATGTTTTGGATACATGTTTGAGGTGTGCTTTGCTCTTTAAAGTGTTGTCTCGGGCTTGAGAGCCTTAGTGAGGCCCTGTATCCATTTGTGGTTGCCTAGAGGAGGCTTGGTATTGGTTCAAAGTGTCTTGAGTGACATCCTATAGTTTGGTGGCATCTTGAGGATCATAATATTGGGTTGTGGTGACTCTAGAGGAGTGCCATATCAGTTTGTGACCTAGGGTTTCATCCCTATCGGTTTGTGAAGGGGATGGATGGGTGTATCGACCTTGACCTTCCTTAGTGACCAAGTGGGAGAGACATAGGTCCTATAACCTTATTGCATGGCATGTCATGTTGTTCTTACTTATGGACATGTGTCATCTAGGGTTCTAAGGTTGTGACACCTTTCCCTTGCTCTCTCTCTCATCGGCCATGTATATATACTCCTTTCTTCCCATGCAAGAGAATCATTTAGGTGATCTTTGCTTTCTCTCCTTGGTGGGTGACCTTGATCTTGAAGAACACTCTCTCTTGAAGCTTGGTGGGTGAGCCAAAATCTAGTGGTGCTCTCTTTCATATTCTTCCTTGGTAAGCCATGGTTTTCTAGATTTCTTTCTCTCCTTTCTTCTTCTCGACCATGGACCTTAGTATCTTCTTTCCTCTCTTTTACTTTCTTAACCATGGTCCTATCTTATCTCTTAGAGGTGATGTTATTGGAGGATCGCTTCTTCCTCTACCTTGAGTTCATGAGCTTGGAGCTTGACCTTGGAGCTTAGAGCTTGGTGGTTGTTCTTGAGGCGGGTTACATAACTCTAAACCTACTTTGTTATTATCATCTTTCTATGTGTTACCTTTGTAGTTGTCCTTAGATCATTATTCCTTGCTATTTATTAGCTATTCTTGGTATCCTTACATTATGTCTTAAGGATAAAACCTTGCTAAGTTGCTTCCATGATATGCACCTTTCTTTTGCCTTGTTAGTAACGTCATCTTGAGGTAGAAGATGACTAAACCAATATGATGAGCAATGCAATCTGATATGCTAAACTGATATGCAATGTAGTCCAACATGATAATCAATATACCTATCATGATGGGGTTTGTTATGATCTAGTATGACTAGTGAGGAAGAGTTTTGAATCTTCATGCTTTTAGTTTATTATGGAAGTCGACATGGGTAACCCTCATCAGATATACATATAATCTGACACACATTCAACCCGATACACCTAGAGTTGAAGAGGGGAAAATCTCCCTTGAGGTTCAACCGATACTACTCTAAACCCTAGTGGCCGATATCTCATGATGAAGGTGGTTGATATCTAAAGAGATACTTAGACCGATACCCTATGAAATTGTATAGCCGATGCATCTTCTCATGTACCTCCAAACCGATATCATTTGTGGTAACCGATACAAGTGATGATAAACCAATATCATTTGTGGTAACTGATACAAGTGATGATAAACTAATACTTACCTTGAGGATGGTAGGTTGATACCCTATCTAGGTTGGTTTCCCGATACCTAGGGTTAACCAATATCTTAACCCTAACTGATACCCTATGTGATGTGTAGTGATGCATCTTGTTGATGCTAGGGTTACATGGTGTGATGTGATACACTTTGGTGTAATCATGTGTATGATGTTGAAAACTAGACCTCTTTGCATGTTTCATAATAATGACAGGAATATGTTTCTACATCTCATAAATATACTTCTAACAATGAAGGAAGTGATCATCTAAGGGTGGTTGGTGATCCAACCTTGCAAACCCTAATCGTGAGAAGTGAAACCCTAATTGGTATGGTGTAAAATGTAAGATGTAAACGTATAGCATGAGTTCTATGAGATGATGATTTTTGCCTTATTGTTATCATCTTCTAACCATGCAGGTGATATTGATTGATGTACATAGCCTGGTATGAGCTATGGTGTTTATGATGTGATGGACATTGGTCCTTGTGATGTACGTTGGTCCTTGTGATGGACATTTGTCCTTGTAATGGACATTGGTCCTTGTGATGGACATTGGTCCTTGAGATGGAAATATAATGAATAACATGCATAAAGTGATGATGTGATGAGACCCCACCTACTATGTTTTAGTTTGTTCTTGTGATGAGCTATGCCCTATTTATGTGGATTTTGTTTAGAGGTTATACATTATAACTTGATTAATGCTTAAAGATGTTTAATTTGATCTAATGAATCAAGTGAAATTCAATTGTGTAGTTTCCATGTGCCATAGATCCATTCCAGTTTTAGCTTTATTGCTGGATGGTGAAACGAGTTTAACTCATAGTGCATATTTTTTAATATGTGGGGTACAAGTCGAGTAATTCCTTGTACACTTAAATACATGATGAGTGAGATGGCCATGTGTGAGTAGATCTCACTGTGATATGGATGTCCATGTGTGAGCCACTCCTTTTGTTAGAATGGCCATGCGTGAGCTTGTTCTTCTAGCATTGTACCTGTATCAAGGTGGGCTAGTTTTGATTATAAATGTGGATGGCCATGCGTGAGACAACCCCTGATCATGACTGTATGTCATTTTTGTAGTTTACTGATATGTCTCTGTGGTATTTTCTCTTGTGCCGACTAAGAGGTGTGGTGAGGTCATGGATTCTACCTTTTACATTAGACCTTGGTGGCACCGATTTTGACTTATCAAGTGGTCAGTTGGTTTGGGTGGTACGATTCAAATCCTCGGGGCATAATGAAACATGTAATTAGCCATGTAATATAATTGTATAGGATCATTTATGAAAACATTGTTGAGGCCTAGCTTGATCTTTATACAATGTTGTTGATAGAAAATATGCATGTTCATCATATTCCTTTTTAATTATTAAGATTTTTCATAATTCAACAATAATTACCCTTTGTGTTAATAATCATTGCATGTTTCATCTTAGTTGTATCTATAGTGTTGCTCAGTTTATCTTATCAGTGATGATAATAGAGTTGGTTGTAAGTTATATCTCCCACTGAGATTTGGAATCTCACCCCATGGGTTTCCCACACCCCATTTTTAGGTGGACATGCACGAAGAGGTAGAGATCGTGCATAAGAGGTTGAGCATAAGCCATAGGATAAATAGGTGATAGGGTTGGAAGTATTGTTGGATGTGCATGGTGTGGGGCGTCACATCAAGCTTTAAGGAGAAGAAGATAGAAAGAGGTGCAAAGGGTTTAGTTTCATACAAAAAGAGAGGTTTATGTAGAACGAGTTTGGAGAGATAAAAAGAAGTTTAGGTTTCATGCTAACATGTGCCATGTGTCCAAGAGATATCGTCCATACAAGCACTACATTCAGACATAAACTGGGAAGTTAAAACCAAGAAAAACTAGATACCAACTTGGTCTAGGAAAACTCAACAGTCAGTGGGAAGTCTTGGTGACCAGGGTGCTAAAAAAACCAAGTGACTGCTAAAGATTTTCAATGACCAAGGATCAGAGCATAACGACCGCTAACCCTACAGTTTCTTGGCGACCTAGAGGTGATGTGACCTCATTGATCGCCAAGACCATAGGGTACACACTAAACCTCATTGAGTGCTAAGAAAATGTATCAAAAGATCCTTAGTGACCACAAAAACAAGGGTTCATCGGTCAAACACCCATTAAGGTCAACCATCCACTTAGGGCATCCATGCAAACCCTAGTTCTCAACATGATTTGTCATCACTCAAACCAAGGTGCAACAAGGCACCCCAAAGTATCACTCTCTCCAACATGATGTCAAAACATGTGAGGCACAACACACATGTGACAAATTGCAAGAAAAACCTTAGATATGGGTAAATCCCAATCATGTCCAAAATAAGCACATATCAGCATAACTGGCTCAAACAATGTCCAAACTGGACCAAACTTGAAACATAATCCTATCACATATTGTCAAAGAACATCATAAGGTTTGAAGTATCTAATTATGATAAGAAAACATGATCAAATAGAAAGTAAGGTCATGGGTGTTACAAAGTGGTTTTAGCTCTATTCACCCCCTTTGGATCTCATCAATCAAATAGAAGTCACCTACCATGTAATATAAACATAATGTGGCATCGTATATTTATATGGGTGAATATATGTATATTAGTATGAGTATCATAATGCATGGTGACTAAGATTGAGGGATCAATGTGTACATTCTAATTTAAGTGATATCTTAATAAAATGATGTGGGTTATATATATGTATAGAAGTCAACATAATGATCATCATAACAATATAGGTGGATACCAGTGAATCCAAAGGATTAGTATAAATGAATACAAACTAAGAAATATTTTACCGATAGAATCACTAGTTATAAACTCACATAGTCTCTTAGGTTTTAAGAAGTGTTGCATAGATAAACACACAATCTTAAAACCCTAATCGGACCTAGAACCACTTAGTATATTAGGTGTTAATGTATTTACACAATCCTTTATTTTTTTGTAGGTTAGGATTTGGATCATGTTCAAGATCTTTGATGCCATTTTCTCTAATTTAGGTAAGTGATCCATGTATGTTGAGCATCAATGACATAGTTGAATAGTCTTACTATATGACATACAATCATATTGCATATTCCATGTTATGATTATGTATTCATCATTCATATTCTTTACTAATAATATTTATGTGGGTGATGATTTGGGAAAAATCCCTCAATACTAGGAGATATTTAGTTAAAATAAATGTTAATATAATATTATCGTACCCATTCAATGGTTTCTGGCAATAATCTTCATCACACATATGTGCATCACAGGCTTCCTGGAAAGCTATGGCATTGTGGTGCAAACATTTTGAGGATATTCATGCAATCAAGATAAAGGGAATGATGATAAATTATGGCAATTTTTATGATATATCATGCTTCTATACTCATGTTTCTTAAAGGAAAAAAAACCATAATAGCACAATTTGAGAAAAAAATCTGAGTATAGCACTTCCGTCAAAATAATTCCTAATATAGCCACTTTAGAGTGAAAACACTACTTAAATTGACATTTTTCCAGTCAAAACACTAAAAATGCCATCCAAATTGGAGTTTTCCACTGGGAAAGAAAAAAAAAGAAAGTAAAAACAAAGCAAAAACGCCAAGTGAATTGGCGTTTTCACTTGGCTTATGGTTAGGTGAAAGTGTAATTCACTTGGCGTTTTTGCTTCTTTTTTTTCATATCTCATTGAAAGCTCCAATTTGAATGGCTTTTTCACTGGTTTTACCCAAAAATGTCAATTTAAATGTTGTTTTCACTCAAAAGTGGGCTACATAGGGAATTATTTTGGCGAAGGTGTTGTACTTAGAATTTTTTTTTCAAACTATGCTATTATAGTTTTTTCCTTGCTTAAATGCTCAGTGTCATGTACTACCTTTGTTGTTTTCCTGAATAGTAATGAACAAGATGATCATAGGTGGGGAGTATAAGGATACATAGGACGCGAGTACAACTCAAGATTAGGAAGACTTGTTCTAGTGGGATATTGGTCTCCATACATTTTCCAAGAGAGGCACCTCTTCACGTGCTTGGGATTGGGTTAAGTTTTGGGCACACTCACACTCTCTCACGTGCAGTGATACACACCAAAAATAAGCCCCTAAAACTACCTCCATGTGGCGAATTGCGATTGGCTGGTTGTTTTGAAATTATGCAATAGGCAAATAAATTTGATTCACTTATAACTTTTGAATCGTATTGAATTTTTTAATGAAATAAGAGTCATTGGATTTGTTACAAAAAATGCAATCCAACAAAAATAATTTTGACATATTTTTTAGAAAAAATACAAAAAATGATATATATAGGTTAATAGACACCCAAAGATGGTTAATTGACACCAAGAAATGGTTCATTAACACTGAAAGTATAAAAATAACATCCAAGTAAATATTCTACGTGCTAAATCACATCTAATATAATTGACAACCAAACACTTAAAGGAAATTCACAATCAAAAAAACATAAGAGTGCCCATAAATGGCTATTGACACCCAAAAATGGTTAATTGACACTAAAATGGTTCATTGACACTCAAAAGTATAAAGATGGCACCCAACTAAGGTATTGACAACCATAAATAACGTAACAACGCCCAAATAGGTTGTTTGACACTCATAAAATTTAGCAATTTTTGGGCGCTATTTTACCATTTTTGGGCACTATTTAGCCATTTTTGAACGCTATGGCACCCATAAATGGCTATTGACATCCAAAAATGATTAATTGACACCCAAAATAGTTCATTGAAACTCAAAAGTATAAAGATGGCACCCAAATAAAGTATTGACAACCAAAACAACATAACGACGCCCAAATAGAATATGTCTGTTTGACACCCAAGAACAACTTAATGGCACCAAAATATGGTTTTATGGGTTAAATAGGGTATAAGGGTACTTCACACCCAATAATAACTTTATGACGCCTAGAAATGGCTAATTGACACCCAAAGATGGTTAGTCGATGCCAAAAATGGTTCATTGACATCCAGAAAAATAGAGACGCCCACAAATGGCTATTGACACCCAAAAATTGTTAATTGATGCCCAAAATAGTTCATTGACACCCAGAAATATAAAGATAGTGAATTGACACCCAAAGATGGTTAATTGACACCCACAATGGTTCAATGACACCTAGAAGTATAAAGATGACGCTCAAATAAGATATTGACAACTAAAAATAACGTAAAGACACCCAAATAAGTTTGTTTGACACTCAATAATTTTAGCCATTTTTGGGCGCTATTTAGCCATTCTTGGACACTATTTAGTCTTTTGGGCATTTTCAGCCATTTGTATATCAACATTACTCTTATTTGAAAATATTTTGTATCACAAATTTAATGGTTTTTATTTCATTCAAAAATTCATCACAGTTTAGAAATTATAAATAAAACAATTTTCTCTCTCATCACATCACTTATTCATATCATTTTTGTATTTTTTGTTAAAAAAAGTATCAATATTAGTCTTGTTAAAATGTATTTTTCATAACAAATCTCATGGTTTTTGTTTCGTCAAAAAATTCATCACGGTTCAAAAGTTATAAGAAAAACAAATTCATTTATCAATTACACAACCTCCACCTACCCATCCAATTAAAACCCGCCACCTCATACACCCCAAAACCACTCAGCCACGTGTAGTACCCACGCGTGAGGGTGTTGCGCATGACCAAATCATTTTTGGTTGGGATTTGAGTTCCACTGCTTTGATCCTTACCTCTATCAGCGGATATAGAATTTGACGAAGGGCAACATCCATCTGTCGTCACCCTTTTTCTCGGGACCGTGCAAGTCAACGTGGCTGTGAAAAAGGCTTCGGTCTGGTTAGACATCTAGATGAAATTTCTGGACCAATCAACCTTCCCTGAGGCAGCTGTAACTCATCCAGTTTAACTTCCGATCGAGTTTCTTATTCCCCGAGGCTCTGTGATAAGAGATATGTTGTATGGAGTGAGGATGGGACCAGATCTGAGACCCCATTTTGTCCTTATTAGTTGTTGTCACGTCAATTTGGAAATCACGTACAATAGCTGCAATGATGGGACAATATCATTGGAAAGAGAGAGGGTGGGTGGAGGGCTAGAAAGAGAGAGGGAAGAGAAAGAAAGAGAGAGGGGGGAGGGAGTGAGGAGAGAGGAGTGGCCAGAGGAGAGAGAAAAAAGATGACAGATATTTTTATTTATTAATAACTTTCAATTCGTGATGTATTTTTTGATAAAATAAAAAACGTTCGATTCCTTATCAATAATACTTTCCAACAAGACCATTGTCAATGTAGTTTTGAGAAATTTAATACACACTCTAAAATTAATACAAAATATTTATTATATTTGGTCCAGTTTTTATTTTTTTGAAGGAAGATAAAATAAATTTTTTTGTTTAAGTAGTATTTAAAAAAATAGTTTTATCTCCAGAGGATTTTTTTTTATTTTCCCTATAAAATTCTTCTTGTTATCCCGAGTAAGTGCTTTGTTATCGCTAGGCAAACCTTTTGTTATCTAAATAGTATTTTTTTTTAATTAGTAGTTATCTATAGATAATGGTTTTGTTATCCCTAACAATGTTTCTTATTATCCCTAGTAAATATTTTGTTATCTCTAGTAAATGTTATGTTATGTCTACAAAATGTTCTTGTTATCTTTGGTTAATGTTTTGTTATCTTGTAGACAAACCTTTTGTTATCCATTAGTATTTTTTTTTTTTAAATTAGTTGTTATCTATAAAATTTATTTTTTTTATCCGTAGCAAATTTTTTTGTTATCCCTAGTAAATGTTTTATTATATGTAGTCTTTTTGTTATCCAAGTAGTATTTTTTAAAAATTTGTTGTTATCTGTAGAGAATATTTTGTGTTATCCTTAGCCAATTTTCTTGTTATCTCTAGTAATTTTTTTGTTATCTCTATTCAATTTTTGTTTTGTCCAAGTAGTGTTTTTTTAATTAGTTATTTTGTCTAGAGAATAGGGGAGATGTAGTGTAATTAATTTTTTAAAATTAGTTGTTATCATTGGTCCAATCGTTGTTATTTCTAATTTGATTTGTTATTACCTCTAATCCAATTTACTATTATATTTTGGACGAACTTGTTATCATAGGAGAGAAGTGATGTACTTAATTATTTATGTTTGTCTTCTCCTTAGCAAATTTTCTTATTATCTCTAATAATTTTGTTGTTATCTCTAGTCAATTTTTTTTGTCCAAGTAGTATTATTACAAAAATTAGTTATTTTTTCTAGAGAATAGGAAAGAAGTAATGCAGTTAATTTTTTTGAATTAGTTGTTATCATTGGTCCAATCATTGTTATTTCTAATTTGGTTTGTTATTACCTCTAATTCAATTTATTATTATCTTTTGGTCGAACTTGTTATCATATGAGAGAAGTGATGTACTTAATTATTTAAATTTGTATTATCCTTACTAAATTTTCTTATTATCTCTAGTAATTTTGTAGTTATCTCTAGTCAATTTTTTTTCCAAGTAGTATTTAAAAAAAATAGTTATTTTGTCTAGAGAATAGGAGAGAAGTAGTGTAATTAATTGTTATCCTTGATCCAATTGTTGTTATTTCCAATTTAGTTTGTTATTACCTCTAATCTAATTTATTATTATCTTTTGGTCGAACTTGCTGTCATAGGAGAAAAGTGATGCACTTAATTATTTAAATTAATTAATGTTACTACTTCCTGCATCTCCTTTATTTTAGATAGCATGCTATATTTTCCAAAAAAATATCGATATTAGTCTTATTAGAATGCATTTTTAATCAGGAATCTACCATTTTTTATTTCATTTTAAAATACATAATAGTTTGAAAATTATTAGCAAAATAAATATCTCTCTTAATTTTTCTGTGTCCGCACAACCACTCTCTTTCTAGTCCTCTCTCCCATACTTTCTCATTTTCTTTTATCGACATTAGTTTTGTTAGAATGCATTATTAGTAAAAAATCTAGCAGTTTTATTTCTTTTTAAAATACATAACGGTTTAAAAGTTATTAGCAAAATAAATATTTATTTTTTTATATCTCTCTCTTTTTGCAACACCTTATATTTTTTTAAAATATGTCGACATTAGTCTTATTACAATGTATTTTTCATTAAGAATCTAACAGAATTTATTTCGTTAAAAAATTATAACAGTTTAAAAATTATTAGTAAAATAAATATATTTATCTTGATTTATTTTTTTCCTTACACCGGATCCCCACCTCTCTCTCTCTCTCTCTATTTTTTTCACCCAGCCAGTCAGTAGTCCTATCATTAGCCAGCAGCCATCACATCGTATGCAGTCCTTAGATAGTGCGCTAGCCGCAGTATCTGGCCCGGCGCTAGCTGCCAATTGGCGTCCCCGTTTCTGATTTGAGATTGTGGCTACATACCATTTTCCCTGTAATAATGGTTGCAAGGACAACCGTTCGTCACATCATACTGATGTGTCTGGTATTATCCTCGTTTGCTTTTACCCTGACAGGCAAAGACCACCTGCGGCACATATGCATTCAAGGGCAAAGCAAACGCTTACTCGGTTGCTGCTCGCCTTGCCATATTGAATCACAAAACGAAAACGACAACTTATCAGCATTGTTTGTCGCGCACTAACGCTCGGCAGGCTAGTGTGGTCTATTTCATATTTGCTGTACTCACCAATTCGATCACATTAAATTTTCGCAAGTGACTAAAATACGGACTTATTCAGATTTGTATTTTTAGCAAGATTGATACGTCGATTTTAATGGTATCATGTTCGATGGTTCACATCCTCACTGTCTGGGATATTGTGTCTCACACATCCCAACCGCATACTTTGTTGTGGAGTCTACAAATAAATAAATTGAATGTTGTGGGATAGAGGTTGGGACAGACAATAGGTACAACATTCATCGCCAGTTCACCCATGTCAGCACACAGCTATTTCCGGTGGTTCTCTTCTTCACAAGAAAAACCAAATGCTTGGCTGCTGCTCTCTATGCCATATCGAATGAAAAAACAGAAACTACAACCCGGCCACCGGGATTTGGCTGTAGTGGTCGCGCGGCAGGCTGGTGGTCATTTTTACTACTCACCGTCACTTATTGAGTTAGTAGAATTAAAATTTCAATATACCTTAATAAGGTCTAAAAAATCTTGTGCAAGTATTTTTTAATCTCCATTCACCCCTCCAGAGTCCATTCAGCCAAAAGATATCGTCTACCATGTAATATAAACATTAATGTGGCACTCAAATATATTTTTTTGAGTTAGAAGAGACATTTAGTCTCCCCCTCCCTCAAATAGGTACCAGAGTCTGGATGATCCAAGGGTTGATAAATACAATGCACAACAGAGGGATTTGAACCTGAATCCCACGGGGAGGACAAACTGGACTGAACCACCTGTGCTACACTAGCTGGGTTACACTCAAATATTTATGTGGGTGCATATATGTGTATTAGTATAGGTATCATAATGCATGGTGACTAAGATTGAGGGATCAATGCATGCATTCTAAAGTTAAGTGATATCTTAAAAAATTGATGTGGATTATATATATGTATAGAAGTCAACATAATGATCATCATAACAATGTAAGTGGATCAATGAATCCAAATGATTCATATAGATGAATAGAAACTGAGAGATATTTTACCGATAAAATCACTAGTTATAAACTCACATAGTCTGGTAGGTTATAAGAAGTGTTGGATAGATAAGCAACTGTTGAGAATATTCATGCAAGAAAGATAAAGATACTGACTATAATGACTATAGGTGCAAACATGGAAAGTTATGGCATTTCGGTGCAAACATGTTGAGAATATTCAAGTAAGAAAGATAAAGATAATGACGATAAATTGATGGCAATTTTTATGATGTGTTTATTAATCTTTTATACTCATGTTGCTGATATTGTCAGTGCTGCATATTGGCTTTGTTGTTTCCCTGCATAGTAATGAACAAGACGTTCATAGGTAGGAAGTAAAAGAATACATAGGACACGAGTACAACTCAAGATTAGGAAGACTTGCTCTAGTGGGATGTTTCCATACGTTATCCAAGAGAGGTAGCCCTTCACGTGGTTGGGATTTGTGTTCTACTGCTTTGATCCGTACGTCCATCAGCGGATATAGCATTTCGCCGCCCTTTTGCTCCGACTCTTGCAAAGATGACCTCAACGTGCCAGCCAAAAAGGGCAATGTGTGTTCTGGTCACACGCAATACAATTACGCGCAAGTCACACGCAAGTCCAACGGTGGTTTTGAAAAAAATTTAGAAGTTTTATCTTTTTGAAGGTGGTTTTGGTAGGTGGACAAGCAAGTGACGTGGTAGGGTTTAATTAGATGGGTAGGTAGAGTTTATTAATTGATAAATAAATTTGTTTTATTTATAACTTTTGAACTGTGATGCATTTTTTGACGAAACAAAAATCATTTGATTCGTTATGAAAAATGCATTCCAACAAATACTAATATTGATATATTTTTAACAAAAAAAAGAATCATTTTGGGCGTCAATTAACCATCTTTGGGTGTCATTAGCCATTTATGGGTCAATAAATTATTCGGGTGTCGTTATGTTATTTTGATTGTCGATACCTTATTTGGGGGTCATTTGAAACTTATGGGTGTCAATGAACTATTTTGGGCGTCAATTTCCTTATTTGAGTGTTATCTTTATACGTTTGAGTGTCAATGAATCATTTTGGACGTCAATTAACAATTTTTGGGTGTAAAAAACTATTTATGAGCGTCATAGCATCCAAACTGCCTTATTTGGGTGTCATTTTAAACTTCTGGGTGTCAATGAACTATTTTGTGCGTCAATTACCTTATTTGGACACCATCTTTATACTTTTGGGTGTCAATGCGCCATTTTGGGCGTCAATTAACCATTTTTGGATGTCAATAACTATTTATCGGCGTCATAATATCCAAAATACCTTATTTGGGCGTCATTTTAAACTTCTGGGTGTCAATGAACTATTTTGGGCGTCAATTACCTTATTTGGGCGTCATTTTAAACGTCTGAGTGTCAATGAACTATTTTGGGTGTCAATTACCTAATTTGGGCATCATCTTTATACTTCTGGGTGTCAACGAAGCATTTTGGGCGTCAACTAACTATTTTTGGATGTCAATAACCATTTATGGGCACCATAGTTGGTTGTCAATAAACATATATATATTATTTTTGTATTTTCTTTCTAAAAAATATGTCAATATTAGGCTTGTTAGATTACATTTTTTGTAACGAAACCAACGATTTTTGTTTCAATAAAAAATTTATTACGGTACAAAAGTTATAAGAGAAACAAATTTATTTGCTTATTGCATAATCCTAAAAACCAGCCAATCGCATTTTGCCATGTGGCGGCGGTTTAGTAATTGGTTTAGGGCTGTTTCAGCAGTGCGGAAACCGCAGGTTACCCATCGTGAGCTTGACAAAAGCTTAACTCTTTCAAATATGTGGCTGTCCCAAAAAGCTTGTTCCGGCCACACCACTAGCAAAAGTACTAGATATATCTTCTCTGCGGTAGCTCTATAATAATGGTTGCAAGGAAAACCATTCTTAATACAGAAATTAGTTGGTCAGACGCAACACCCTCACGCTGGTGCTACGTGCGTCCAGTTGGGTTGGGTGGGTCGTTTTGTGGGGAGGGGGTGACTTGGCGGGGTTTAATTGGATGGGTAGGTGGAGGTTGTGTAATTGATAAATAAATTTGTTTTACTTATAACTTTTGAACCATGATGAATTTTTTGACGAAACAAAAATCATTGGATTCGTTATGAAAAATACATTCCAACAAGACTAATATTGATATATTTTTAATAAAAAATATAAAATTGATATGAATATGTTACTCTGGATATCAATGAACAATCTTGGGCGTCAATTAACCATCTTTGGGTGTCAATAGCCATTTATGGGCGTCATTATAATTCTAGGTATCAATAAACTATTTTGCCGTCATTAAGTGGTTCTTAGGTGTCAAACAGACCTATTTAGGTGTCGTTGTGTTGTTTTAGTTGTCGATAGCTTATTTGGGCACCATTTTAAACTTCTCGGTGTCAATGAATCATTTTGGACGTCAATTACCTTATTTGAGCGTCATCTTTATACTTCTGGGTGTCAATGAAACATTTTGGGCGTCAACTAACTATTTTTAGATGTCAATAATAATTTATGGGCACTATAGCATCCAAAAATGTCTCATTTGGGCATCATTTTATACTTCTAGTTGTCATTGAATCATTTATGGGCACCATAGCATCCAAAAATGTCTCATTTGGGCATCATTTTAAACTTCTAGTTGTCAATGAACCATTTTGGGCATCAATTACCTTATTTGGGCGCCATCTTTATACTTTTGGGTGTAAATACACCATTTTGGACGTCAATTAACCATTTTTGGGTGTCAAACAGACTATTTGGGCGTCGTTATGTTGTTTTAATTATCAATACCTTATTTTGACGCCATCTTTATAATTTTGGGTGTCAATGAACCATTTTGGGCATCAATTAGCTATTTATGGGCGTCGTTATACTTCTGGGTGTCAATAAACCATTTTGGGCGCCATTAAGTGATTCTTAGGTGTCAAACAGACCTATTTGGATGTCGTTATGTTATTTTGGTTGTCAATACCTTATTTGGACGCCATCTTTATACTTTTAGGTGTCAATGAACTATTTTAGACATTAATTAATCATTTTTGACAGTCAATAATCATTTATGGGCATCAATTAACCTATATATATCATTCTTATATTTTTTCTTAAAAATATGTCAATATTATTCTTGTTGGATTGTATTTTTCATAACGAATCTAATAATTTTTGTTTTATTAAAAAATTTGTTAGGATTCGAAAGTTGAAAGTTATAAGCGAAACAAATATATTTACCTATTTTATAATCCTAAAAAACCAACTAATCACAATCTGGCACGTGAAGATGGTTTGATAATTGTAAAACCAGCGGCGCATGAAACTCTGTGAGCTTGACAAAAGTTTAACTCTTCTTAATAGCATTATGTTTGCTGCTTTTACCCTTACCGGAAAAGACCACCTGCTGCTCGATCTCTATCGCCATTTGGGCATATGCATTCGCTCCATTTCTGTTTCTGGTGGTTTGCTCCACATCAAAGCAAATGCTTGCTTGGTTGGTGCTGGCCTTGCCATATTGAATCAGAAGACGAAAATAACTTATCAGGATATGACTGGTCGCGCACTAACGCTCGACAGGATTTACTATACTCACCAATTCAATCTGATTAAATTTTAGCTCGTTCAGACTCTATTCAGAAGCATAATTATTTCCAGGCATGTGATTTGACGCCAGCATTGGCATTATTGATTGAGATACGTATTTTCAGCATAATTATCGAGTGACTTCAATACGGACTTACTGAGATTTGTATTTTCAGCAAGACTGATACGTCACAGGCAAAGAAGGTCACCATTCAGACATGCATTCATTGCCATTTAACCTATGATAGCACACATAGCTATTTCTGATGGTTCCCTTCACAAAAAAAGCAAATGTTCTATGCCATATCGAATGAAAAAAACAGAAATTAACTACAACCCACCGGGGTTTGGCTGTAGTGGCCGCGCGGCAGGCTGGCGTCCTCCCTCATTTTTACTACTCGCCGTCACAATCTCATCTCTCGCCGAGTATAGACTCTATTCGCATGCACGATTCCAGCGCGACAGCTGTTCGTTTGCGTTCACCAACTCCGTTTGCGGTCGCCTTTTGCCTATAAATGGATTGGCACGCTTTTAGTTTATCGTCAAGTGATTAGGCACAAAGCTAGCAAAAATTTGATTAGTAATTGTGGTTCAAATTTTAATCTGTTTACAAGAGGGCAAGATCACCCTCTCCCCTCCAAAAACCAATGAAGTTACCACTTACCAAGTAGCTTTTTTTATCATCCACAAGGCGGACTTCTGATAGACAGTCAAGACAGGGACAAGAGTACTGAGTACGAGTACTATAAGAGTTTGCATTTTAGGAACAATCTTAATAATACTATAAGAATATATTCCAGTGTGAGACTCGAGCATATGTTAGGATTGGTTTAGCATCCAACTTATATAAGTTAAAAGTACTTCGCAGAGTTCATTGAATGGTGGGACGACTGTTGCAAACTACGACTAACTTTTGGGCATGTTCAAGAGAAAGCTAAAAAAAAAAAAGTTTAAATGCAACTTAATCCAGAACTTACGCATTAACGTTTAAGCCTACAAACCTTCTTGTAACGGTCAAATATAATCACTCTAAGCAACATAAATGTCACCTAGACCCTCTAAGCTTGAATTTGAGAGAGAAGGGATAATTACAGTTTTCAAGTCAGAAATTTCCATTTGTAGATGAGTCTACCATGTGCAGTTGGATCTAGGTTGTTTCACGCGTAAGTGAAGTTTCTATACATCTCGTGATGAATTGAAGTGCATTTTTCTTGTCTGAATTCCTACTAAATTCTCATTGATAACCCCAATTTCATCTCTCCTTCCATATTCTTTAAGATTTTCCCTTACATGGGCATGGATAGGTGGTCTTGATGGCAAGTCAAATATTATATGAAATTTAGGTTTGATTTTTTATTTTTGAGGGTGAGAGAAACACGAGAATTTCATATCTACCTATCTAAATTCACTTTCTAATGAGCATGATATATTTTAGTCATATTTGGTGATAATTGTTGGTTTAGAGTAAGTTTATGATTCATTAAACTAGTTTCACATCAATATTGCTGGAAATACTCTAATTGAGTAACACAGATACGTTTTGAGCATTTAGAATCAGAATGCAATTTTTTTAAATTCCTTACTGACATTGTTTCTAAGATTTTTATGTATAAAATTGTCCATGATGATTTGCATTCCATTCACCCAATTTAGTGCTAATATGAGTGAAATTGACTTAAAGAGCTAAAAATGATGCTTTCTTGGAATTAATGAGTTACGTAAACAATAATGTATCCTAGGGTGTCCATGTATTAATGCATTATATATCATCTAACACAATTGAAAGGGGTTAGTGAGTAGTGATGTTGTTAATGATGATGCTAATATGAATCATGTTAGTTTCTTGAAATTCTAGAATCCCCTCTTTGGGGTAAAAATTAGTAATCAATTCTTAAACCTTCGTATGAAAATATTAGAATTGTAGATGTAAAACTAATTTAGATTTATCACCTATCTTGAATATAAGAATGTTATGTTGGTATGTCAACTCTAATACCCCTTTTATGGTCAATCATTGAACTAAAGTGTGATATCCCAAATCAACGTATTTTCACTCAAAAACATTATACAAGTGAGCTTAGTAAGAATATTCATTGAACATAACTTGAAGTAACTGAAGACTTGTTTCTTTTGAAAATGTAAGGCATTCAGTGAAAAGGAGCAGTACTGCATTTGATCACCACAATGTTGCTAAATGTGAAACACCTTAAATTATGAAGGTTGAAAGATTAAAGTAGTAGTTGAACAAATAGGATGAGTTGAGTTAGGGTAAATTTTGCAAAGATCTTGCTTATATAACTCTACTTCAATATTTAATGGGTTTTATTCAAATGTATTGGATGTCACATAATGTGAATGAAATAAAACTTACAAATTGCACATGTTTGGATGTTCCTCTGATGGTGAGACATCATAAGAATGTATATGATGATGTGTTATGGATTCTCCAAGCTTGGGCACCAAGATGCAGCTTGTGGAGCAATCCTTGTGCCTTAAACCCTAGTTTTGGTGTAAAGTGCAATTTACCCAAAACATGGGATGCAACATGTAAAATGCACATTCTAGAGTATCTTTCATAACTCTTGGCATCAACTAGAGTAAAAATGATGAAGAGGGTGCTTCATTTGAATAATCATATAAGAAGGATAACCCTTGTAACTAAATAACCAAGTTGTAAGTATAATGACCCTTATACGTATGAAACTTAGTAGGATGTTTGGCTTCCTTTCCACTAGACCTTAGTTTAAGAAGAAGTTTTGTTTAAGTATGAAAGGGAGAAACGTGGCTTAGAAGAGGGGAAGGACCTAGTTGAGAACTAAGAAATAAGTTGTCCTTATCTTGAAATCACACCCAAAGTATATATACACACCTTCTTTACTTAGCAAGGATCATTTCCCTCACTTCTCTTCTTATCTTTTTTCTTGGACCAACTATGAAAGGAGCTTAGGAGCAGAGGAGAATGGCCAAGAAGGTTTGGGTAAGATTTGGTTATCTTCTAGCTCGGATTCATGGGGAAAGTCATGATACAAGGTTGGTTTGCTAGCTTATCTTACTTAGTTCTTCTTTCTAGCCATCCTTTCCAACCAATTCTTGAAGAAGCAACCTTGGACGACCTATGGGGCTCAAGCCACCATTAACACTTTAAATCTTGGAGCTCTAGAGCCGGTTCTAAGGTGGGTTTTATAACTCTACACCCTTAAGTTTTGATTATGCACTTTCTTTCTTGCAAACATTGCTTGTTCTTCTTCTTCCAATACTTCTATGCCTTCTTGCAACTAAATCCGTGAAGAACAGACCAGATTCTTGAGGTAGAAGAAGGTGGCGTTAATTCCAATGTTAATCCTTATCTTACTTTATCAAACGGTTTCCACCTTGTGCCTAAACGGTTTCACAACCGTTTGAATGGCATGCAGTTTCATTAGATTGGTTGGAGAAAACGGTCTCCAAGACCATTTGGTTGAGTTGACCAAGCGTTGACCATTTGGGGGTCTAATGTACACATTATTAATTAATTACCTACCAAGAATCATTAACTAATTTCAAGTAAATCTCAAGTTGAAGGCACTTTAATCACCTAAACCCTAATCGGGTTCATTGTTGATTTCAATGGACCAATCATGTTGAAGTTTGGGTTGAGTGGCCCAAACGGTTTCAAAACCGTTTGGGGATCACCCAAACGGTCTCAAGACCGTTTGGTGATCACTCAAGACCATTTGGAGGTCTAGGGTTAAGAAGAATTAATCAACGGAGGGTCCAATCACATCAAGTTGTTGAAATAATTAAAGTGCTGATTTGGTGACCTAATTAGGGTTCAACCCTTAAGTAATTGACTTAGTTTTTATGAGACTTTGGGAAAACGGTCTCAAAACTGTTTGGAGGGTGTCCAAACGATCCCATGACCGTTTGGGATCAGGTCATGGCCCAATTGGGTGATGGTTCAATGGGTTCAACTTTAATTAGACTCATGTTGATGAATGTTGAAGGTTGATCGATTTCCAACCCTAATCCAATCAATCCTAACCCTAATTGGTGATCAATTGAGGATCAATTTAGGGTCACATCAGTTGAGTATCAACTTATTTGGCTCAATTTATAAGTGGTTAACCATGGCATTAACGATTGAGAGGTTCAACAGTGAAAACCCTATTTCAATTGGAAGTGTTGATACACTTTTTGGTCCATGTGGTTTTGAGGGTGTTTGGACCAAATGGTATCAAGACCGTTTGGGACCAAACGGTCTCAAGACCGTTTGGGACCAAACAATCCCAAACCGTTTGGTGATCAAGCGGTTTCAAGGCTGATTTGTCCATGCAGTTTCAAGGTCAATGTTGGCCAAACAGTCAACGAGACTAAACAATCTTCACCTCACTTAGGGAAAATGGTCTTGATGTTGTACTTGGCCATGCAGTCTTGAAAGTCAAAGGGTCCAAACGGTCGACAACTCCATGCGGTTCCAAACCGTTTGGAGTTTGAAGTGCAAGATCGTTTGGGGTTCAATTATGTTAAAAGCGTTTGATGGTTTGAAGGATAAGATGGTTTAGTAGTTGTTTAACCTAAACCCTAAAGATACCTAAAGTCATTAAGGGGTTAAGTAATTAGTGAACTAATGTATATTAGAGTTAATGGTGAAGATTACAAAAGTACCCTTAGTGGGTTAGAGTGACTGGTACCCCTTGATCAAGCAAACCCTAATGGCCTTAAGGATGATGACTTGACTTATGTTAATCAAAGTTGATTTGACCTAACCTAATTAAGAGTCATGTAAACATTATCTATTGGTAAGAAGAAAAAGAAGACTCCTTATATGAATAAGAATCAAGTAAAATACCTTCAATATGTATGAATACACATGATTAGGGTATGATCCTTCATAGTGAGATAATGGAAACCCTAATTATGGTGATTGATGAATCTTAACCTAATTTGAAGGCATTAATGATAGTAATTTCCATACATGATGATGGTATAACCTCAATTCACTATGATGTGAATAGTAAACCCTAATTTTAGGGTAATAACATGTAAAGTGAATAGTAAACCCTAATTGAGGGTTATATGATGAAATGGACAGTAAACCCTAATTCCAGGTTATGCTTTTAAGCATGAATCTTCATGATTGAAGTATGAAATGAGGAATCACTATTCCTGATTAAAATAAAGGGATTAAGTAACCCTAAGTGAATTGAAAGATTGTCTTTGCTTTATAAATTGCTGATATAGAGATGAATTGTTTATTATCAAATATATTAACTATGCAGGTTCTTATAAAGAAGTGATCATAGCCAGGTAAGGGTTATGATATCATATTCATTGAAATCATGTTATAAGCTTAATGAATAGTGATATATTATGTTGCCTAGTTTAAGGGACAACATATGAGATTGATGGGCTATGAGACCATGAGCAACATCAAGGTTATACTGATTAGATGACTTATGATGATTTAAGGGTGTGAACACCCCTATTCTTGAATCATAGTGATGAAATGATTAAGAATTGATATCTATATGATAACTGATGTGAGTTAAACTTGATACATTTAGTGTTCTTCTTTCATAGCAGTTGCCTTAATAGTTAAATGTTTGAAAACATGTTTGATGCTAAAAGAATGCTGAAATGTACTTAAGTAATCCAGTATAATCATATCATGTAGAGCCCTGATCATAGATCCATCATTGTCAGTAGTTTATTGATGGTGAAACATGTTTTCCTAAGGGAACTCTTGGAAAACATACTTTTGAGTATGTTGGGGTTATGGACGTGAATATCCTTACGTCCTGATGTAGGAATTGATGTAAGATGTACCTTAATCCATCAATCCTTCATTATGTGGTTATGCCGGGTGATGTTTCACTAATCTCCCGAGGGAATCTTTAATACATCACAGATGAGAGATAAATAAGAAATCCCTCGATGGTGATGAGAGTACATAATGCCATCGTGACTCTAATAGCAAAGTTTCCAGAATACCCTGGAAAGCTATTGTAGCAGAGACACGAGATGTCCTGCATGTTGATCCTCACACTGATTGAGGAAGATGAGTTCATAAGAATCCGACTCTTTTGATGACCTAGGTATGATACCGATGCGATTTAGTAATGATTGGTTGGAGTATAAGAGGTATACCTCATCTCCGCAGGGCATAATGATATTTGAAAAACATAATCAGCCATGTAGCGTAACTGCTTAGATTGAACTACGAGAAACAATGATTGATATTACATTGTTTACATATATTCTAGTCAAACAACTAGTATACATGTTCTTCGTATCCCTTATTGAAATGATTGCTTAAATAAATGTTGCTTTATTTAGTCCTAAGCCTGCTGTTGAATGTTTTAAGTTCTTTTCCTTATGTTATTCCTTTAATGCTATAATAAAGCTTCTGGCAGAGAGTTATAACTCTCGCTGGGACAATTATTCAAATTGTCTCACCCCCGTGGAATTCGACTTTTTAGGTGGACGTCGAGGACAGAGGAATCAATCTGAGGGTGAGCAATATCTGTAGCAGCAGCAACACCAGGGGCAGTAGTGAATCTTAGGTGGAGATACTGACTGTCAAGTCTTGTAGATAGTATGTCTTGTGTTGTCTCTATACTCTCAGGTCCTAGGAGTCAGTAGGTCTGAGATTTTTGGCTTAGTGCCTCGAGATTTTGTATCTTGCCTTATACAGATAACAAGGCAATGGATGTATGTAGTCATTTGAGTCGTGTTTTCACAAAAATGTGAATGATGAATCTTTTTGTAAACAATTTACTTGCTTTCTTATAAAAGAGTTTTATGGTTTAAAGATCTCTTTCTAAAAAGTTTTGATTTCTAGTGTTTTTCTTAATTCCGCTGCTAGTTAACCGCTTCCGCATTCGTTGATCTCGTTTTGGCGATTCGGTCACCACAATTTAGTGGTATCAGAGCTCTAGGTTTGCAGAGTCTATAGAGACATAGGACTTAGGATGTTGGGTCTATTCTTAGTGTCTTCCAGTATATCTAATAGTGTCTTCTGCTCCTCAGGAGAAGAAGATAAGTTAAGGATGTCTGGACCACATGAGGAATATGTTGCGGAGAGTAGCGTTGCTGCACCCCGAGAAGGTGCAAGGAACCCGGAGATAGAACAACCTGTACCTGAGCCACCCCAGTTCAATCCAGTTGACATGGGGAACCCAACTCTGCAGACCATGTTTGGGAAGTTTATGACCGCCATGACACACATAACAGATAGGATGCCTATGCCTGCACCTAGGGCACCTACCCAACCTGAAGGACAAGGAATCGGTAAGACGTTTGAACGACTTCGCCGAGTCGGAGCAACTGAGTACTTTAGAACAGCTGATCCCACAGATGCCGACTTGTCGTTAACCGAATTAGAAAAAGCCTTTAGAATCCTGAACATCCCAGAAGCTGAGAAGGTTAGACATGCTGTCTATCTTCTCAAGGGGAGTGTTGGTCATTGGTGGACCATGGAAGAGCAGAAGAGGCCGGGTGTGGAGGTTGCATGGGAAGTCTTTCGACGGGAATTTATCAATAGATATTTCCCTAAGACGTTCATGGACAAGAAAATATCTCGGTTTGAGAGGTTAAGGCAAGGTCTGATGAACATTAGCGAGTACGAGACTAAGTTCATGGAGTTGTTGCGGTTCTGTCCGCACATGGAAGCTACAGAAGAAGAAAGGATTCAACGTTTTGAGAAGGGGTTGAATGCTGAGTTGACTACCCCCGTGTCTGCCCTAGAGAACAGGGAAAGGTTTGCTACCTTCGTAGAATCTATAAGAAGGATAGAAAGGTCTGTAGAAGAGAAGAGGCAAACTCATAACAAGAGGATGTATCCCCAGTTCCAATGATCTTCATCCAGAGATTTTAAGAAACCTAGGTTTTCTGCGCCTACACCACCACCTAGACCCAATTCTCAGACACAGTGGACACCGAGTAGAGGTAGAGGATGAAGCCTACCACTACAAGGGGCTCACAGTTCAGCATCGATGTCAGTTACAGGACCACCCATACCACAGCAACAAGACAAGAGTTGTTACATATGTGGGAAGATAGGACATCTGATGAAAGACTGCAGAGCTAGACCAGTGAGTGTATCACAACCACAGAGGCAGAGTCAGCAAGGATCGCAGAGGAGATAGTTTCCAGGAGGATCTAGAGGATGTGGACAAGCGTCCCAAGTTGGATCGTCGACACCGAGTCAACCATAGGCAACAACAAGGTTTTATGCAATGAATTTGTCTGATGCAGTGATCAACCATCGGGTTGTGGCAGGTCAGATGGAATTGTTATATTCTGATACGTCTACATCCCACGTTGTATCTGTTTTGATTGATCCAGGTGATATGCACTCCTTTATCACTCGAAAGGTGATTCATAACTGCAATATGACAGTTAGTCATAGAGCAGATAGCTTGTTGTTAGAAACTCCGTTGATAGGGTCTGTTGTGTTGCAGGAGGTGTGCTCTCCCTGCATCCTCTTCTTTTCTGAACATCACATTCAAGTGGATCTTATACCACTGGAGATGCAAGGATTTGATATAATCCTTGGGATGGATACCTTGAAAAGGTATAAGGTTGTCTTGGATTGTGAATCCAAGCAAGTTGTGTTCGTTGATGATAGTGGCACGTGGATCTTTCAAGGTGAGAGAAAGATTCTACCCACTTGTATGGTGTCATCTATGGTTGCTGAGAAGCTGATGAGGCAAGGATGTTATGCATTCTTGGCCCATGTGGTAGATACTACCATGAAGAGTCCTAACCCTGCTAAAGTTCCTGTAGTCAGGGAATTTGAAGATGTATTTCCTGAAGAACTTCCAGGTGTGCCACCACCTCGGGAAATTGATTTTGAAATCAATTTGATCCCAGACACACAACCTATAGCACAAACACCATATAGGATGGCGCCTGCTGAGATGGCAGAACTCAAGAAACAGCTGCAAGAGTTGCTTGAGAAGGGTTTCATCTGACCGAGTACTTCACCTTGGGGTGCTCCGGTCCTTATTATTAAAAAGAAAGACGGATCAATGCGGTTGTGCATTGATTACAGACAACTAAATAAAGTAGCTATAAAGAACAAGTATCCTCTTCCAAGGATTGATGATCTCTTCGATCAATTGTGTGGTGCAACCATCTTCTCAAAGATAGATTTGAGGTCAGGATATCATCAACTTCGTATTAAGGAAAGTGGCATACCCAAGTCTGCCTTTAGGACTAGGTATGGTCACTATGAGTTCACAGTTATGTCGTTTGGATTGACTAATGCACCAGCTGCATTTATGGAACTCATGAATAGAATCTTTCGACCTTTCCTCGATCAGTGCGTTGTTGTCTTTATAGATGACATTCTGATCTATAGTAGAGATGCTCAGCAGCACGAACAACATCTTTGTCAGGCTCTAACTTTGCTAAGAGAACACAATCTATAATCTAAGTTTAGCAAGTGTGAGTTCTGGTTACCGGAAGTATCTTTCCTTGCACACATGATATCTATTTTGGGTATTTGTGTTGACCCTAAAAAGGTAGAATCTGTTCTACAATGGGAGCAGTCGAAGACACTGACAGAAATCTGTAGTTTCTTAGGGTTAGCTGGCTATTATCGAAGGTTCATTAAGAACTTCAGCTCCATAGCCTTACCCTTGACTAAGTTGACCCGAAAAGATGTTCCTTTTGTTTGGAGTGACAAGTGTCAGCAATCTTTCCAACTACTGAAGAAGAGGTTGACAAGTGCACCTGTACTTGTGTTACCTGAGAAAGGCAAGGGATACATAGTCTTCTATGATGCCTCCAAGAATGGACTTGGATGTGTGTTGATGCAGGATAAACAAGTGATTTCTTTCGCTTCCCGACAGCTTAAGAAACATGAGGAGAATTATCCGACACACGATCTGGAGCTAGCTGTTGTGGTTCATGCCTTGAAGATCTGGAGACACTATCTCTACGGAGAGACATTCCAGATTTTCACTGATCATAAGAACCTTAAGTATATCTTCTCCCAACATGAGCTTAACATGAGGCAACGTCGCTGGATGGAGTTAATCAAGGACTACGATTGTACAATTGATTACCATCCAGGGAAGGCCAATGTGGTTGCAGATGCTTTGAGTAGGAAATCAGCAACACCAAACTTAGATAGAGCACAACTAAACTCTTTAGTATGATCTAAGAGTGGTATGCTTATCTCCTTAAGGCAACACAATGTACAGTTGAAGGTATCATTGTTAGCTGGGTTGTTAGCTGAGATGCATATAAAACCTACTCTAAGAGAGCAGATCAAGGAGGCACAACAAATTGATGTTGCAGTTCAACAGATCAGATCGAAGTATGGTGACGAGAAATGAGATGATTTCCATGACTTTGAGGATCAAGTAGCCTGTTATCAGGGGAGGATGATAGTTCCAGATGTGGATAACTTGAGAAAGTTAGTCCTGGAAGAAGCTCATTCTTCGATGTATGCTATGCATCCAGGAAGCACCAAGATGTATTGAAACTTGAAAGATATGTATTGGTGGCCTGGAATGAAGAAGGATGTTGTTGAGTTTGTTATGAGGTGTCCTGTGTGTCAGCAAGTTAAAGCTGAACACCAGAAGCCTACAGGAACAATGCAACCTTTACCCATACCACAGTGGAAGTGGGATCATGTAACCATGGACTTTGTTGTTGGCCTACCCAGGACAAACAAAGGGCATGATTCCATTTGGGTAATAGTTGATAGGTTTACAAAGACAACACATTTCTTACCTATTAAAACAACCTATTCTGCTGAGAGGTTAGCACAGTTGTATGTTGAAGAGGTAGTGCGACTGCACGAAGTTACAGTCACTATAGTTTCTGACAGAGGTCCCCAGTTTACGAGTCGTTTTTGGGAGCGACTACACAGAGCGTTAGGCAACCAGTTAAGGTTTAGTACATCCTTTCATCCTCAGACTGATGGACAGTCAGAAAGGACTATACAGACCTTAGAAGACTTGCTTAGAGCATGTGTTCTTCAGTTTTCATGGAGTTGGGATATGCACCTAAGCTTGATAGAGTTTGCCTACAACAATAGCTATCAACATAGCATTGACATGGCACCTTATGAAGCTTTGTATGGTAGACATTATAGATCACCCCTATGTTGGTATGAAACCGGTGAATATCAACTGTTAGGTCCTGATCTTGTGCAACAGACCACAGAGAAGATTAAAGTAATACAACAACAGATTAAGACTGCACAAGATAGGCAGAAATCATATGTTGATAGACGTCGTAGACCCTTGGAATTCTAGGTTGGAGACAGAGTGTATCTCAAAGTCTCACCTTGGAAGGGAGTTTTGATATTTGGAAGGAAAGTGAAGTTAGCTCCTAGATTTATGGGGCCTTATCCAATCATTGAACGGATTGGAAAGGTAGCCTATAAACTAGAGTTGCCCCCAGAGTTACAGAGGTTACACCCTGTGTTTCACATTTCTATGCTGAGGAAATGTCACCCTGATACAGAGTCAGTTCTACAACCTATGGAGGTAGAATTGAATGATGATATCTCTTATGAGGAAGGACCAGTGTCAATCCTTGATAACAGAATTAAAAAGTTGAAAAATAAAGATATAAGTCTTGTGAAAGTCCTCTGGAATCACCGTGGTGTTGAAGAAGCCACATGGGAACTAGAGGAAGAGATGAGAAGGAAATACCCTGCTCTTTTCTCTTAATATGTTTTGTTGATTTCGGGGATGAAATCCTTGTAAGGGGTGGATAATTTGTAACATCCCTGACCTGGGTTATGAATTAACCCTAGGTGTTTTGCTTAGTTATGTAATGAGATGCATGGGATTATCCTTTGGTATGTAATTAAACCTTCTGAGGAACATATATTTCCTTTTCTGCCCTTTTTAAACAATGTTGTAATATGGTTTTGTTTAATAGGAACCTATGTGCAAATTACCCAATTAGAGGGGTAAACTTACAAATTTCACATGTTTGGATGTTTCTATGATGGTGAGACATCATAAGAATGTATATGCTGATGTGTTATGGATTCTCCAAGCTTGGGCACCAAGATGCAGCTTGTGGAGCACTCCTTGTGCCTTAAACTCTAGTTTTGGTGTAAAGTGCAATTTACCCAAAACATGGGATGCAACATGTAAAATGCACCTTCTAGAGTATCTTTCATAACTCTTGGCATCAACTAGAGTAAAAATGATGAAGAGGGCGCTTCATTTGAATAATCAGATAAGAAGGATAACCCTTGTAACTAAATAACCAAGTTGTAAGCATAATGACCCTTATATGTATGCAACTTAGTAGGATGTTTGGCTTCCTTTCCACTAGACCTTGGTTTAATAAGAAGTTTTGTTTAAGTATGAAAGGGAGAAACATGGCTTAGAAGAGGGGAAGGACCTAGTTGAGAACTAAGAAATAAGTTGTCCTTATCTTGAAATCACACCCAAAGTATATATACACACCTTCTTTACTTAGCAAGGATCGTTTCCCTCACTTTTCTTCTTATATTTTTTCTTGGACCGACTAAGAAAGGAGCTTAGGAGAAGAGGAGAACGGCCAAGAAGGTTTGAGTAAGATTTGGTTATCTTCTAGCCCGGATTCATGGGGAAAGTCATGATACAAGGTTGGTTTGCTAGCTTATCTTACTTAGTTCTTCTTTCTAGCCATCCTTTCCAACCAATTCTTGAAGAAGAAACCTTGGACGACCTGTGGAGCTCAAGCCACCATTAAATCTTTAAAGCTTGGAGCTCTATATCCGGTTCTAAGGAGGGTTTTATAATTCTACACCCTTAAGTTTTGATTATGCACTTTCTTTCTTGAAAACGTTGCTTGTTCTTCTTCTTCCAATACTTGTATGCCTTCTTGCAACTAAATCCATGAAGAACATACCAGGTTCTTGAGGTAGAAGAAGGTGGCATTAATTCCAATGTTAATCCTTATCTTACTTTATCAAACAGTTTCCACCTTGTGCCTAAACGGTTTCACAACCGTTTGAATGGCATGCAGTTTCATTAGATCGGTTGGAGCAAACGGTCTCCAAGACTATTTGGTTGAGTTGACCAAGCATTGTCCGTTTGGGGGTCTTCTGTACACATTATGAATTAATTACCTACCAAGAATCATTAACTAATTCCAAGTAAATCTCAAGTTGAAGGCACTTTAATCACCTAAACCCTAATCGGGTTCATTGCTGATTTCAGCGGACCAATCATGTTGAAGTTTGGGTTGAGTGGCCCAAACAGTTTCAAAACCATTTGGGGATCACCCAAACGGTCTCAAGACCGTTTGGTGATCACTCAAGACCATTTGGAGGTCTAGGGTTAAGAAGAATTAATCAATGGAGGGTTCAATCACATCAAGTTGTTGAAATAATTAAAGTGCGGATTTGGTGACCTAATTAGGGTTCAACCCTTAAGTAATTGACTTAGTTCTTGATGAGACCTTGGGAAAACGGTCTTAAGACCGTTTGGAGGGTGTCCAAATGATCCCAAGACCGTTTGTGGTCAGGTCATGGCCCAATTGGGTGATGGTTCAATGGGTTCAACTTTAATTAGCCTCATGTTGATGAATGTTGAAGGTTGATCGATTTCCAACCCTAATCCAATCAATCCTAACCCTAATTGGTGATCAATTGAGGGTCACATCAGTTGAGTATCAACTTATTTGGCTCAATTGATAAGTGGTTAACCATGGCATGAACGATTGAGGGGTTCAACAGTGAAAACCCTATTTCAATTGGAAGTGTTGATACACTTTTTGGTCCATGCAGTTTTGAGGGTGTTTGGACCAAACGATCTCAAGACCGCTTGGGACCAAATGATCCCAAACCGTTTGGTGACAATGCGGTTTCAAGGCTGATTTGTCCATGCGGTTTCAAGTTCAATGTTGGCCAAACGGTCAACGGTACTAAACCGTCTTCACCTCACTTAGGGCAAACGGTCTTGATGTTGTACTTGGCCATGCGGTCTTGAAAGTCAAAGGGTCCAAACGGTCAACAACTCCATGCGGTTCCAAACCGTTTGGAGGTTGAAGTGCAACATCATTTGGGGTTCAATTATGTTAAAAACGTTTGATGGTTTGAAGGATAAGATGGTTTAGTAGTTGTTTAACCTAAAGCCTAAAGATACCTAAAGTCATTAAGGGGTTAAGTAATTAGTGAACTAATGTATATTAGGGTTAATGGTGAAGATTACAAAAGTACCCTTAGTGGGTTAGAGTGACTGGTACCCCTTGATGAAGCAAACCCTAATGACCTTAAGGATGATGACTTGACTTATGTTAATCAAAGTTGATTACCTAACCTAATCAAGAGTCATGTAAACATTATCTATTGGTAAGAAGAAAAAGAAGACTCCTTATATGAATAAGAATCAAGTAAAATACCTTCAATATGTATGCATACACATGATTAGGGTATGATCCTTCATAGTGAGATCATGGAAACCCTAATTATGGTGATTGATGAATCTTAATCTAATTTGAAGGCATTAATGATAGTAATTTTCATACATGATGATGGTATAACCTCAATTCACTATGATGTGAATACTAAACCCTAATTTTAGGGTAATAACATGTAAAGTGAATAGTAAACCCTAATTGAGGGTGATATGATGAAATGGACAGTAAACCCTAATTCCAGGTTATGCTTTTAAGCATGAATCTTCATGATTGAAGTATGAAATGAAGAATCACTATTCCTGATTAAAATAAAGGGATTAAGTAACCCTAAGTGAATTGAAAGATTGTCTTTGCTTTATAAATTGCTGATATAGAGATGAATTGTTTATTATCAAATATATTAACTATACAGGTTCTTATAAAGAAGTGATCATAGCCAGGTAAGGGTTATGATATCATATTCATTAAAATCATGTTATAATCTTAATGAATAGTGATATATTATGTTGCCTAGTTTAAGGGACAACATATGAGATTGATGGGCTATGAGAGCCATGAGCAACATCAAGGTTATACTGATTAGATGACTTATGATGATTTAAGGGTTTGAACACCCCTATTCTTGAATCATAGTGATGAAATGGTTAAGAATTGATATCTATATGATAACTGATGTGAGTTAAACTTGATACATTTAGTGTTCTTCTTTCATAGCAGTTGCCTTAATAGTTAAATGTTTGAAAACATGTTTGATGCTAAAATAATGCTGAAATGTACTTAAGTAATCCAGTATAATCATATCATGTAGAGCCCTGATCATAGATCCATCATTGTCAGTAGTTTAATGATGGTGAAATAGATTTTCCTAAGGGAACTCCTGGAAAACATACTTTTGAGTATGCTGGGGTTATGGACGTGAATATACTTACGTCCTGATGTAGGAATTGATGTAAGATGTACCTTAATCCATCAATCCTTCATTATGTGGTATGCCGGGTGATGTTTCATTAATCTCCCGAGCGAATCTTTAATACCACATCGATGAGAGATAAACAAGAAATCCCTCAATGGAAAAGAGAGTACATAATGCCAATGTGACTCTAATAGCGAAGTTGCCAGAATACCCTGGAAAGCTATTGTAGCAGAGACACAAGATGTCCTGCATGTTGATCCTCACAGTGACTAAGGAAGATGAGGTCATAAGAATATGACTCTTTTGATGACCTAGGTATGATACTGATGCGATTTAGTAATGATCGGTTGGAGTATGAGCGGTATACCTCATCTCCGCAGGGCATAATGATGTTTGAAAAACATAATTAGCCGTGTAGCGTAACTGCTTAGGTTGAACTACGATAAACAATGATTGATATTACATTGTTTACATATATTCTAGTCAAACAACTAGTATACATGTTCTTCATATCCCTTATTGAAATGATTACTTAAATAAATGTTGCTTTATTTATTCCTAAGCCTGCTGTTGAATGTTTTAAGTTATTTTCCTTATGTTATTCCTTTAATGCTATAACAAAGCTTCTGGCGGAGAGTTATAACTCTCACTGGGACAATTATTCAAATTGTCTCACCCCCATGGGATTCAACTTTTTAGGTGGACGTCAAGGACGGAGGAATCAATCCGAGGGTGAGCAATATCTGCAGCAGCAGCAACACCAGGGGCATCATTGAATCTCAGGTGGAGATACTGACTGTCAAGTCTTGCAGATAGTATGTCCTGTGTCGTCTCTGTACTCTCAGGTCCTAGGTGTCAGTAGGTCTGAGATTTTTGGCTTAGTGCCTCAAGGTTTTGTATCTTGCCTTGTACAGATAACAGGGCAATGGATGTATGTAATCATTCGAGTTGTGTTTTCACAGAAATGTGAATGATGAATCTTTTTGTAAACAATTTACTTGCTTTCTTATAAAAGAGTTTTATGGTTTAAAGATCTCTTTCTAAAAAGTTTTGATTTCTAGTGTTTTCTTAATTCCGCTGCTAGTTTATCGCTTCCGCATTCGTTGATTTCGTTTTGGCGATTCGGTCGCCATAGAAACAAAGACTTTATAATCAAATCTAGAATTTTACACCTAATTTCATGAATAAATGTATACATACAAATTGAGAAGTGATACCCAGTCCTTAAGTAGAATTTATTCTTAGATAGAGATGATGGGTTTTCCCCGCAACTTTGAGTTGCATGAAAGACATAGTTGGCCTTAGCCACATATCTTGACCTGTCTTCCAGAAGACGACATGTCTTATCTACAACTTATAGTTAGGTCAGAGTTGATGGGACTTAGTCACAACTCTTGGTTAGTTTGGGAGGGAGTGTTGAGCCTTAGATACAACCTTTGCTCTTGTTTAGAGATTTTGGGCCTTGAGAAACAATCTTGGGTTACTTGTAATGTGGTTCATGAAGTAGTATTCACTACACCAAAATTGGTGTTTGTATCAACTTATACGATCTCAATGTATTTCACACACCATTCACAAATGAACTATTGTCACCTTTAGGGAAGTGTGATTACCATACTAATTAGACACAAGGTTCCTTGAGTGAACTCTTTATGATATAGGTTTTCTTATTAAGAATTGTCTCATATGAATAAATACTATGACATTTTTTCAATCCATAACTCTTGCATGAAGGTTCATATAGTTAGGTATCATGGATGGTAATAGGAGCATCAGAAGCAATAAACCTGTTGTCCAGTAGACACAAGAAGATCCTAATAGCAGTTACGTACTCATAAAGAGGAGTGAAAAGACTACCTTGTTGCATGGTATATCTAACATTGTTCCTCAAGAGGTGATTTGCATCTCCTACAACAGTGCATAGACGATGGTCGATGGCATTCTTTCAATGTAGTCACTTTGCATGCATCTTTTCATAGACAAGTTCGTCCTAATCTTCTTTAGGGATAGATGACACTCGTTGAGGGGCATCATAGGTTCAATGAATAAAATTACTACTCCCAATACACCTCGTGACTACGGAGACCATAATCATGCTTGAGTGATAGGAGAGTGGGATATTCAAGACTTTTAGATGTCTAGCTTAACACTATAACGATACCATTATTGGCATCCTGCATCACTTCCAGGGATCCAATGTGAGCTTGACATTCATTACATGACATGTGGGTTCATAGAAGGTGAAGTTAATGTGATAGAAACCCTAATCAATACTAGATAGAGATGGTTAGGAAGGCAAAATAGGATCAGGATTAGGACACCCTTAAAAAACAAAAGGGGCCATAGACTGTAGATCGCCTCAATCCATGTGCCTATAACTAGCATATTAGGGAGATTTGCGGCCCTATTCCCAGCCAAAAAGTGGTAAAAAACCAAAAAATAAAAGGAATTATCTTGAGAGCTGAAAACCTCAAAATGGGTAGTAGGAGTTTGACTTAGATCGACTTGGAAGTACTCCGCAGTGGAGTCACCATTGTGATGCACCCTACCAAAAAAAGGGGTAAAGAAATAGAGATCTACCCTTTTTCAGTAGTGAAACATCACATGAAAAAGGAAGTGTCGGAGTTGTCACCAAATTTTGAGCAAAAAATGAGGAAAAGATGTGGATCGTCAAAGCCATAGTGTAGTCTCAGTGATTATTGATGTTGGATAAAAAGTAAGAGAATAAAAGACAGAACAAGAGATCGGATCTCACAATCAAGTTAAGAGAAGGGAAGGATTCTCATCCTCATCTCGCCTGGTAAACTAGTATCAAGACACAATTGATTTGTTAGGAAAATGAATGATTTTAGGATGGTTATTATTAAAGAAGACTTGGAAACAATGTAAAAAGGAGATTTTTATTGTATATGGGATTTCACAGATGAATATGTCAATGGCCTTCCAATCATGGCCTCAAAAGACCTAATTTTTTGGTTGTTATGATCCTAATCACCTCAGGATCTCATGCGATACAATTTGTCATTAATTACGAGGACCAATGTGTAGGATGTTAGAAGATGATCAGAAGAAGTATGCTTAGAGAACTAGATCTTATTTCTCAGAAGTAGCAAAAAAAAAGGCAATTATAAGATCGAAGAGTAGGCATACCATATAACAGATCAAATGTGGTAGTAGATCAGGTCAGATGCAATAATTATAGATTAGATATGATCAAGTAGTAGATGTAGCAATATAGGCGTAGTAGTTAGAGCAGTTTTCCTTTCTACACATATAGCTAAGCAGGTGGTGTTAGAGGAAGGATCATATGATCATAAGTAATATGAAAAATGAAGTGAGTGGTAGTGGACACTCTAACTTGAAAAGAGATGAGAGGGGCCTAGAATACATTGGGTATGGAGGTTTATTTATAGGTGATTTTAGGGTTTAGGATTCTAGATAGAATCTTTTGGAAGAGGTTTCATATCACATGATGTGCCCCACGGAAGGGCAGGTAGATGAAGAAAATCTACCACATGTCACACAGAGGATGGCTGCAATCTACCCGGTATCCCCAAAAGGAAAAAGGTAGTATCCCATTTTCCCAGTAGTTTTAGGAATATTCTAAAGAAAATCAGAGAAAACTTACACAAAAAAATAAATTGAAGTTATCACTTAGATTTTACTAAAAAGACAATTGGAAAGGGAATATTTAATTATAGACAACTAAAATGGAGAGTTTGTGGAGAATAGCTTATTTAAGGTAGAATTCAAGGATAATTGCACTTTCTGTCTGAAAGATGGTTTTATTTGTAGATGGGCCTAAACTGGGTGAAAGTCGGCAAAAAGGAGTGGATAAAATGTGTTGAAAATGTGGAAAAAGGTGAAAATATAAGTATATGTGGAAATTGGGTAGGATGCGGAATTGATTCTATTACTAGCAAGGGTTTCAACATTAATAATGAATTTCTATCAAGTGAGAAAAAAGGGGTGTCAACACATACATATTGATCAAACAAAATGTTTGAACGAGAAGGATCTCTCCATTAGGTTGATAGACAAAGCCCAAGGATCGACTGTAGTGTGGATAAACTAATGAAAAACACAACACCAAGTTGTACCTAATATAGGACACCCTGATCTAACTTTTGAGTAATCTTCTCTTCTATGGAGAGGACCAAAACGCTACTCTAAAAGTCAAAGACCAGAGCAAGACTGACCAACTACGAGAGGGATCAACCTATCTTCCCTATTTGTTTAATCCTTCATTTTGCCATATCAACAAGTAGCCACCTTGTGACAAGAGTTTCTAAGAACCTATCTTCAAGGGAAAGGGTGATCAGCCTACAAGTCGATCAAACATATCAACCTATTAGACTTTGATCGATCTCAATATAAGATTCGAGAGTTGAAAGGCGGATATATCTAAGGATATACCGCTTGCAGTCCACCTCCTTCCTCAATCTTGTCATTTTATTATTATTCATTGAAGGTGATGTGCATGTCAATTTGTATTTCAATAATGTCTATTTTCACTATGAAGGCTAAACTCCATAAATTGTGTTGGGAGTAGTCGTCATACCCTCACAACCATGTATTCTTCTCGTATATATTGAAGATATTCCTCTAATGTTTTGTCTCCCTACTCCTATTTTATTTCATTTCTTGTTTGGTTAGATACCTTCTTGCAATGATTCGTCTAAACAAGTTTGAAAGAACTACTTTAGTTAGTTCTAGAGTTTAGAAATAGTGAAAAGCTACAAGAACTATGTATCACTAAAGCAATAGTCATATTTGTGTTCTTGATCTTTTGGTTTCCATCTTGAGAGAGAGGAACCGTTTTTATAATGATCAACCCTGATCTAAATGGAAGGAAGATATTATATATCTTAGATAACTTCTTGCATAATTGTGTTTTAGAATTTAAAATAGAGGAGAGAGTTGCATGGTTGTGAGTAAGCTTGATTGGTGAATTTTGGTCCAAGTTATCCTTCATCATATCATGTTTGTTCATGCTTCATAACTAAATTTTTTTGTTTTGTTTGATGACTCCATTACTTATTAGAATTATAAATTAACTTTTTGGACTAGGGTAAGGTAACATTTCTAATTTCTTATGTAGTTTCCACCTTATCCTTGTGTTAGACCTCATTCACTACAATAGATTCCATACTAAGTTATGTACATCTCTTAGATTAGGGTACAAATTCAAAATATGATCAATTTTAACTAGGAAAATGTTCTTCCACTTTTCACCTATATTTAGAAAATGATAAAATCACTCACTTGAAGTAGGTCTCTTTTAGTCTTTTGACTTCTCTACTTGTATACACTCCTTTCCATCAACCCCATGCACCTTTGTCTTCCATACCACCTTCTAAGAAATTGTTGGGAGCTTAAAAGCATTTATAGGCTTTCCTTGGAGCTTTATCCTTACTTGGATGAAGGTCTATGATTCTATGTTGATTCATGCTGATGGTCAAGATTATCTAAGGTCTTTCCAAGCTTGGTAGCTTCGTTTCTAACCCTAACCATCTTGTCCTAGTTCTTGGGAAAAGAATCCTTATTGAAGTTCTAGGAGGGTGAATATTGGATAATTGGTGCATGGATCATGGTTTCTTGTGTGAACATTATGTTCATATCCTTTGAGGGGAGTGATATAACATGTAATCCATTTCTCACCTACATATACATGATAAACCCCAATCTTGCTCTAGAATTGCCTATTATGCTAGAATGATCTTTTATTTACTTTTTAATTACGTAAGATTTAAATGTAAAATTGCATTTGATTTGTAATAGCCTACATGTGTTCCCTAATGTTAATATTATGCACACAATTGTGTAATGGAAAGAAATTCAAGTTAAGTGTTTTATGCCTAAAATGACATCTTTGGTTTCCATGGTACTATTTATTGATAAATCGAATCATATGCGATTTCCCTAGTATTTTGGAACTTTTTCTTGTTTATTTCTAATATGTTCTCCTAACCAATATGATGCTAAAAATGTGTTTGAATTAGGCTTGCTATATAATAGTGTCTCACTTATATATAAAGGATGTTCTTTATGTATTATATTTCCTAATATGCATAGTAATGAACTTATAATGGCCTATTTGGTTAGTTTGTTTCATGAATACAAAATTCGAGAGTTCTCATGCTCTAATGATGGTGATTTTAAGATGATAATAACCTACCTCTTAATTGTGCTAAGTCTGAAAATTTCGAAGTAAGAGTAACTCTAAGTACTCTTTCTATGGTATTTGGATATTATGTAATGGTAAAATGGGATACAAGATTTTCCATACTATTTAAGAGTTTTCCTAGAACATATCTAGGGTTTCACTAATATTTATTCTTCTAGAAATTCAATTGAATCAGACTTTCTATATAAAAGGGACTCATTTATTCATAAATGATTTCTTTCTATTCCAAAAATTATTTTAGATGCAACTTTCACATGCCTTCTAATTATTAGTTTAAATATTGCATTGACTTGTGTTATTTCCATGTGATGTGAATTCAAGAATAATAGATGTATATGATATTTCTAAAAGGAATTGGGCTTTTTATTTTTTTTACAATCTCACCTTTGTTGTTCCCCAATGTGGTGATTTAGACCTTGTAGTATCATGTGGGTAAGATGGTTAAATGTTCTCTGAATTGATTCTATGAGCCTTGTGATGGTTATGAATGGCAAGGTGGGTTTGATTTTTCCTAGATTGATATTTGGCCCTTGTGATGGCCAAGAATCATAAGTAAAAATTGATTTTCCCTAAATTAGCAATTTATTCCTTATTGTGACTAGAGAAGGAAAGTGATCCACAATTTGGTAACTTTCTATATGTTGTAATACATTTGATATCTTCTAGGGTTGTTATACTTGTTATTTTCACTACTAAATCTGTATATGTTGTTTGAACTTGATGTATTCAATTTGGAATTTGAGTATTTGTCTTCGGTATCAAGAGTAACAATAATCTTAAGACAAGAGTTGCATACTTGGGAGTATACACTAATATACCATGGTTGTTTCATAGGCACCCAGAGATAATGTAGTCACCAAAGATTATTTTCTTTGGCACTTGTGTTGTGTCGACATGTTGTTACTTGGATAACCCTTTATTTAGAACTCATATTGGTTTTTGGTGATCTAAAGTTATTTTCTTTGGCACCTTTGTTGTGATGATATGTTGTTGACTGAAGGTTTATTTATTTGGCACACCCATTCTATTTTTTGATTTCCATTGGTTGTTTTATTTGGCACCTATATTGTGTTGGCAAGTTGGCAACTAAGGGTTGTTGTTTAGCACTGATGCTAGTTTGTTAGTGACAAATTATTGTTTTCTTTGGAACATGTGTAGTTTTTGGCTTGTTGGTGTCTAAGGTCACTTTTTTAGCACCCATGCAAATTTTATGGGATCTTTGATATTTTAGCATGTTGGTGTTTCAAGGTTTCTTTATTTAGCACCCATGTTGTTTTCGCAGTGACTGGAGTTGTTGTCTTTGGCATCCATTTTGCATTGGCATATTGGTGATTGAAGGTCATTTTCTTTATCACCCATGCTTGTTTGTTGCTGAAATGAAGGTTGTTTTCTTTATCACCCATACTTGTGTTGTATTGGCATGTTGGTGACTGAAAGGTTTCTTTCTTTACCACCCATGCTAGTTTGTCATTGTCAGAAGGTTGTTTTCTTCAGCACCTGTGTTGTGTTGGAATGTTGGTGAGTGAAGATCACTTTATTTAGCACCCATGATGGTTTGTTTGTCACTAAATGTTGTTTTCTTTGGCACCGTGCTATGTTGCAATTTTTGGTGACTGAAGGACACTTCCTTTAGAACTCAAGCTAGTTTGTTGATTATTGAAGGTTGTTTTCTTTGTCACCTATGTTGGGTGGTGTCCTTGCAGCTTCCTATAGAAATGAATAATCTGACCACTTATGATTAAATCAAGTAATTAAGTTGAATAGACTTATTTTTTTTAGAATATCGTAGTGGATCATTTATATACACTTATATTTCCCTACAAAATGCAAGTCTTTCTTGATTACTCTTACAACATTTGATATAAATGATATTTTGATCCAAAGGGTTATACCTATTAGTAATATAACTTGATTATCCTTTTATGTAATATACTTGTAAGAAATAAATGTTCTCAGTTGTTATATCATGCTATTGGGGCATGGTTCTCACTTTCATTGTTGTCCACATCTTGTAGGTATGATAGTGTAGTGGAAAGGACATTTTGTTCGTGATACAACAAGAAATAATATAACTAAGTTGAGAGTGTACCCTATGCTATCAGTTTCCTAACTGATGGGTGAGCATTTGATGATATATTTGATATCTCCTTCATTTGGTATTTATTTACAATTATAGAGCTTATAATAGATTAGAATTCTTGCATTATTGTGGTTTCACAAATATGGATACCTTGTAATCTCAATAATATATAAGTTTTTGTATTCTAAAATGTATAATTTTTTGTGATTCAAATGTGAAGTGGCACACCTTTGTATGAGATCTTGCAAGGTTTTATGACTACCATTTGTAAAGGGATCTATTTGTAGATCACTTTATCATTAATTTTTGAGTGAGTTTAAAGTTGGGTTTTTTCTAGGATATATTGCTATTTGGGTTTCATTAGCAGGACGTGCCACAAAGTCTAAACAAGGTTACTTTACATAATCCCAAAACCTTATTGTATACATATCAAGGGAAGTATGCATTTAGTTGTTCAAATTGGTAGTCCAAGTAATATCCTTGGATATCCTATCGAACATATTCATCTCATAATTCACATCCTTGTTATGGTTCCTATTGTTGTTCACTTATCTATTTTTGTAGTATAGACCTGTGAAGCATAGGTTACCAAACCTTTTCATAACCTTAGGTCCATTCTATAATACCCTTCTTAATGCATCATCCATGTCACAGGGTGGGTTTCCTCCAATCATTGTTCCAATATATGTGGCACCAGTTGTACCTAGAAACCTTACATATAAAGAAAGAGATGTTGGATGGACTATTTGGATGCACTACAAAGGACACAATACTTATTAACTAGCATCCCTTTTTTTCTCATTTTTTTTTGTTTTTGGTAAGACTTTTATGAATGACTCTATGTATGAGGGTTCTCCATTTAGGAACATGACCATTAAACCATAAGAGCTCATTCCATGAAACTATCTCACCTCAATGAAATTCCCATAGTTTGTTGTGTGGATTAACCAAAGTCCACACCTCATTGCCATTGCATGTGTAAATATTATTCATCTCCTTCCATATGTTGTACATACTACTCCACAAATGCGAGTCACTTGACATGTGTATTTATTTGTGCTCCTTCAGTTCATCACATTTTCCATTTTTTCATTCAGCCCATAGTCCCTAGGAGGAACTCATGTACCTATCAATCCTATGGATAGTACAATAGTATAGGATGTCCCATGCGTATCTAAAATGTTGATCTCCATAGATATGTAGGGCTTAGTAATTTTGTCCCAAGAAAACCCATGGATCCTCCCCAAAGGGAAATTTTATGTGAGTTTACATATCTTCCCCACAATGAAAATTAGGAGCTCTTACATATCCCCCCCCCCAAATATGATTGTGCTCTACATGATAGATTTTATGAGAACCAAGCGTCCTGCCAGAGAGTCACAAACCCAAGACCACTGATCAACCTTATCCTTCATTTTTTTATAGGAAGACTTTTTTTATGTATTACAACTCCCCCCCAATAGAGGAACCCCAAGATAACTAGTGGTAAAGGTACGATCTTATACCCCTATAATTCTCATAATATTTCCTCTCCTATTGCCATACATTCGACGAAGTGGAATTTAAAATTTACATCACTCAAGTAAAAAACATGTAAGTTTCTCAAAGTGGCTCAAATAATTTTTGAACTATTGAAGTCTTCTCATATGTACATTATAGAATAGGAGGACATCATCAACACAGATCATGAGGGAAAGGACTTTGTTTCCTTTTATGTTGAAGGTCCTAATCTTATTGTTTTCTCCAAAGATGGTCATCATCTTAGTAACGATATCCATTACAATGGTGAAGAGAAGAGGTGATAGTGAATCATGTTGTCTCAACCCACTGGAAGCAGTGAACATGCCTTCAGGGAACCCATTAAGTATGACAAAGAAAGAGGTGGTATATGTACATTGTTGTATCAAGAAAACCCATCTTCCATATAACCCCATGCATCTTGTGATGTTCCATAAGGTCTCTCATCTCACAGTGTCATATGGAGTTGTCAAGCTTCAAACTAGACTTAGAATTTAAATTTATTACTTTGAACCCCATGAGGTACACAATTTCATAATGGTACATATTTATACCTTTGACAAACACACACTGGTTTTTAGAGGAGGAGGCACTCTTTCATCATGCTAGTCATGACTTCACTTATGATCTTAAAGAGTACTGAGAAGCAAGGCAAAGGTCAATATCTAACCAAGTTTTTCATAGGATTTTTCTTCGGGATCAACTTGATGATGGCATGGTTGACATGGAACTTCATACACCCAACCATCAAGGACCATCTGACCGCCCTAGAAGTTCCATCCTTGTTAATGTACCAAATGGATGGGGAAAATCTTTCATCAAAATATAACTAGTACAGATGTCTTGGTTGACCCTACAAATACAATCGTCACTTTGATCTCATCATTACTATTTTGTTTACAAATTCCCTTGTTCATGACAATAGTAAAGAAGGGGTAGGAAGATGTGTAGTAGGAATGCAGTGAACATGTTTGTTGTTCAAAGCTTCAAAGTAGTCAACTACTTCCTTGGACACATGTTCTCTTCGATTTGAAATAGTAACATCTTCTTTTATGGGAGAGTGAATGCTCTCTTTCAACTCTTTTTACTTCACTACCATGCCATATATTGTAGTGTTATGATATCCATCTTTTACCCATTTCATATGTCTTCTTTGTGAAAAGAAGCATTCTTATTCCTTTTCAAGATATTGAGTCTAGTCATGGCTTGCGCCTCATTATCAATAGCTTATTGGCATAAAGGGTTAAATCACACCCTTTATGCGGCAATATTGAACTCTATTCTAACCAAAGAGAGAAGGTTTTTGATGTTGACTTTATATTTAGCCAACATTTTTATGGCATGTTTACTCATTTTAGCTTCTCGATAAATACAAAGAGTGGATTCCCATAAATTATTTTGTCCCAAGTATCCTCTACTAGCTTGGTTAAACCCATCTAGATGACCCAAAGGTTGAGTATGCATAGTAAGTTATTATTCATTATGTTTTTACAGGAATTCTAGATGCATTATATATTTGATTATGCATGGTTAATTGCATTACACTCCATTTTTTATGTTTTGCATTCTAATAGTTTATGTAAGTTATTTGGTATTTAATGTGGTAGGTGTTTTAATTGTAAGATTGACACAAGTTCAAGATATAAGAAAATATCCCTTCTCAAAACGACCTAGAACTAATCAAAGATTGCATATCCTCGCTCATAAAATCCAAAAATAGGAGTGAGGATCTCATACGGTGATTCAGGACAATTAATATTGTCCTAGGAGACTAGTCATTCAATTGGTTATCCAACTGATTAACTCATTTGTAGATTTTCTTACATTATTTGATGTATATCTCATACCAAAATGATCATATCTTTGCATGAAATAAAAAAATTAATGTTTATATATGTGTTGGTTTTTTTTTGTTTATAGAAAAAATGTATTTTAGGCCTGCTTGGCCAATCGGTCGACATGCTTTATAACCGGTCGACTCACCTATAGATTGTCACATGGTGCCTAATATATCATGCATCAAAATGAACATATCTTTTGCATCCTAAAACAAAGTTTAATGTTTGCATATGTCTTGCATAGGGGACTTCTTTATCAACAGGAAAAATATATTCCTTAACTACTGTGGGACTTGAGACCGAACCATAATTTGCCCAAAACTCCCGTGATGGAAAATTTTGTACGTATATAGATGGATCTACTGATTTATGGGAGAATATAAAAACACTTGAGGGACATATAGAGAAAAAGTATCAACCCTATTTTTTCACATCCACAACCCTAGTTGTCACCAAGGAAGACCGAAGATGAAAGTCGTCAATTTAATGTGAAGATGCACTCTACCTACATGTGTTTCATTGATATCTGCACTTATTTTATGGATTGATCAATCATATTTTTTGTTTGTTAAAATCTTTGGTGAAAAGAAAACATATCTTAATGTTAGAAAACTAAATGAATGCGTAGAAATCTAGAAGTTATCCTGAATATAATACCACTGGTCAACTGGATAATGATCCAAGAATATTGATATCCCATATTTGTGAGGAGTTTGATCCTTATAATATTTGTGTTCTGTAAGAATTTAAATCCCCTTGATCCTAATCCAACTTGCTTAATTTAAGAGTTCTATACATTAGAATAAGCATGCAAGCTATGGTGGAGAACCCCATCGTCCTAGTAATTTTACTCTACTGTTAAAAATTGGTTCTTTCATAGTTTTATTTATTTTCTTTTTTGTTAGTTTAGTTAATCAATCAAATCCATGAACTCGATCTATCCTATGTAAGCACTTTTCTTAATTAGATTATAATCTAATAGTTCTTAATCATGTTATCCTTTGGGTTTGACCCTTTTCGATACTACGATTAATGTATTCACTTGATGAAAAGTTGGTTGTCATTCAATAAGGTTAAACTATAGGGGATCTCTTCCTTAGTGAATTTGTGTGAGCTAACACCTTGCATCACATTTTCACATCATCGTTGTGAACAAAAAAACTTTTTGGATTTTTAGGTTTTTTTCTCTTTCTAGATTATTTTTGAAAATTTAGTTTGGTTTTGTAATTTTTATCTTGGTTTTATTATTTCTTCATTTTTATGTCATTTTTTCAATTTTGATAAATCCTTACTTTATTTTATAATATTAATTGTTTTTATAATTTTTAGTTCGGTTCCATAAACTTTTTTAGCTTATTTTTTTTCTTTTAATCTTAGATTTGTATATTTTTTTATTATTTGTAAACAAGATATTGTTTTCTTCTTCATTGAATACACATTCTCTTGATCTTGTAAAAACAATTTCTCTATTTTTCAAGCACCATATTAAGTAGAGTGGTCGGAACAATATTGTTGATATTGTAAATTGTATGGATAGTACAATCATACATTATTATGGTTGTCCCAATGTGTTCCTGTCGATTATTGTAGCACTCTATAGGATCATTGTTGGGTGAGATGTTGAGTCTTCCTCTCGTGGTGGGTATTATGCAAATTACAAATCACAATTTTCCACAGGCTTTTATGAGGAACCATGCTAAACAAATCATATCATGATGAAGGGTATTCTAGTCAGCAATATTATGGGAATTGTAGTGAGAGTTTAATTGTTAAAATGAAAATATACTAGGACCAGGGGAAAGATTAAATCCAATGTATATGATGAATGCTTAAATACATGTTGAGAACAAGTGGATAGAGGTTCAAATGGATGAGGTTGTGCAATTTGCTCAATCCTATAAGACACTTGAGGCTGAACCATAAAGTTTCCAAGAGAAAATTAAGTAGTTGACAGGCGTAATTACTATGAGGATGATATTGATTTCACATTTGAAAGGAAAATACCTGATACAATGGTAGCAACACATGCTAAGGAACTGATTCTAGAAGTTGACATGTATACATGTACTCCTTCTTTTGACACATTAACGACCTTGAAACAAAAATATGACAAAAGAAAACTTGAGAATGAATTTTGCAAAAATACATATCACCATGCTCTATAACCCATTCCAATTTTAGTCCTAGTTTCAAACATACACAATGATCATTCAACTTTTATTGAGCCTGTTTTGGAGAATGAATCAACAACTTCCAATACATACTCAGTGGATTCGAACAAAGATATACTTTCTCATCAAAAGTCTTACACTCCACCCAACTATATTTTATTCCATATATGGTTGTTCTAGATGAGGAGACACCACAAGAAGTTCAGAAGCCCCCACTGTTTGACTAAGATGATGATATTTCTATTTAAATCCTCTTGAACCCACACATGACGTGGGTACATTTTGCATGAAGGAACTAGAGAAATATGTTGAGTGAAAAAAAATCCCACTACCCAATTGATCACAATGTTAATTGCATGACTTTTCAGGAGGGCACATAGTAAAAAAATGTTTATGATGCTAATTTAACTATTGAGATAATTCCTCCCATGTCGACACCTCTCCTCCTACATGAAAATCCAGGTAACATGGAGAAACTACAACCAGCTCCTTCACCTGATTTGGCACAGGTGAAAACACAAGTTATATATTTTTTGCATACTACATTATCCACAAAAGATGGTATTCTGCCTCCAACATTCATATATGAGTAGATCTTGAGGTCACTAGACGAGCACCACTCCTACATTATGCCACTTTGTATCGATCCATGCAATACTAATACACTTCATGTACTGTTGAAGGAGTTTTTATTGATCATATTGGATGGGCTATTGACTGAAAATCAACATGACTTCAAGCATTTAGATAGACCATTTGAGATACTACAACCACCACATCACATCTTGCACTATCAAACTCTCATGTATAAGGTGTCACTCTTGTTCATATTTCTTTTAGCTGGACCTTCTTTGAATTGTCAAGACATCCTAAATGAGCATCATTGATTTCTTCCCCTCCATCTTTGGTTTAGTGTTTGCTTGGGATGAGAAAATTTCTAAGCTCGGGGTGGTGGGTGGGTTGTAAGTACTCCTTTCCACCCACATTATATGTTTTGGTTATTATTTTATTTAGCACATTTCATTTTCATGTTTCTTTTGCAATTAGATCACTTACATTAGTTGAAACCATTATCTAGATGTCTATCTTGCATTGCATAAGCATCATTCATCATGTCACCCCTTAAAAGTAGTGAGATCTTGCGTAATATTATATCATAAATTGCCAATGCTAGAACCTATTTCGTCCCCTATGACCTTAAGTAAAATCATTCTATAGAAATGATGTCAAGTCGTATGGGATTGAGGGAACCAAATTCAACATGTCCAATAATGATTAGCATAACTTCTTGTGGAAATGTCATTATTTTTCACATAATGTATTTGGATTGATTGTTAAGATTGTTCCTATGCGTTCCTATGCGGTAAATCCAAAAAAAAAATTAGATACACAAGTTTGACCTCTTCTACATTTCTTCTATCATCTTCTTACCTCCTCCATCTTCCAAAAACAAAAAAAAAAATATCAAAATAATACCAAACTCCAAATTTGGGGTAACACACCCCTCCTCCCTCTACTGCTTCATCCATAAACCTCATACATAATAGGGGCATAATGCTAATAAAGAAAAGATGAAAATGTTCACAAATAAAAAAATATAATCAATATAATTGCATCAACAAAAAATCTTGAGTCAGAGGAGAAATTCAAAAAATCTTACTTCCACACCTCATTTCACCCCATTTTCTACCCAATACCATCTTCCCATCATCAAACTTCATTCTTATATAAATCTAAAAGAATATATGAAATGTTTTGTACCATTAATGATATTATGATTGTAACATTGCGAGTTTTGACAGGGAAGCATGTTTGTGAAAGTAAAGTTAAGGAAGATAATATGGAAAGTTGTATTACATGATTTCAAAAAATCAAGGTTGCTTTCCCATGTTTAGTGATAGGGACTAAAATGATATTGATAGAGAGAAGATGACATGTCGGTGTACTATTTAGTAGTTGTTTGTGATATGTTGTTACTTGAGGACGAGAAACGTTTAAGTTTGAGGTTTTTTGATGAATGCTTATTCGTCAAATTTATAGAGACATCCTAGATGTATATTTAGTTTTCTAAATTGAATTGTATTCATTGGTCATAGAGATTTTTAATTTATGTAATTTTTTTGATATTTAATGAGTTTTTTTGTATTTTATTTGTAGAATTGATGCAAGTTCAAGAGAGAAGCAAATATTCTTCGTCAAGGTCCAAAGAATTCATCTAAGATTGAATATCCTCACTCTCTAACTCTAGAAATTAGAGTGAGGACATCATACAATACTTCAAGAAAAGTAATACTACCCTAGGAGGATATCCAGTCAAATGATTATCCAACCAATCAACTAACATGTAGATTTTTTCGAAGTACGTGAAACATACCCCACACCAAAATGGCCATATCTTTTGAATCTGAACTTAAAATTTAATGTCAGAAAAGAAATTTATTACCTAAATGGAAAAATATATTTTCTGGCCACTTTTCCAGTCCATCAACTAACTTTCTAATTGATCATGTTGCCTGCAGATTTTTCCACAGTACCTAATATATCCCACACCAAAATAGCCTTATATTTTCCTTTTACTTAAAATTTAATGTCTAATTATGTGTTGGAATGGAGATTTTATTATCTATAGAAAGTGTGTATTTTTGGACTGCTTTGGGACTTGTGACCAAAAAAATTGCTTCAACTCTATGACGAAAATCTAGATGGATCTGATTCTTTGCATGAAGATATAAAAATACTTGAGGGATGTCCAGAGTAAGGATTTCAAACCTATTCTTTCTTATCTACAACCCTAGTTGTCAGCAAGGAAGGCCGGAGATGAAAGCTACTTCCTTGACATGAAGACACACTCCACATGGAGATTTGGATTGGAGACCAAACTTACTATTTGGGTTTTGTGATGAGATGACTGATCTTTTACTTTAAGCTTCTACTTTATCCATCAAATTTACTTCTCTCATCATTGTATCATGAATTTTGTTAAAAAGTAGATCTCATTGATTGGGCATGGGGTGTAGCCCTAGAGTCTGTACCTTATTCTAGTTGATATTAACTCTATGAATTTTGTTTGTTAGAGGTGTTTCCTCTAATATATACACTTGTTCCATAAGTTGATCTATCATATTTATGTTTGTCATAATCTTTGGTTAAGATATCGTGGATCATAAGGTTAGAACACTGAATAAATGTATAGAACTCCAGAAGAGATCCTGGATGGAGTTCGAATGGATGATTGGATAGTGATCCATGAACACTGAGATCTCAAGTTTTTAGAGAGTTTGATCCTTGTGATATTTTTGTTTCATAAGGATGAAAATATATTTGGTATTAATATAATATGCTAAATTCAAAGAGTTTTATCTATGAAAATAACTACACTTACAATGATGGTGAATCCCCTTGTCCTAGTAATTTTTATCACAATGTTAAAAATCATTCCTTTCATAGTTTGATTTTTTTTCTTACATTGTTAATTTAGTTAGTAAACCAAAATCATCATCTTGATATGTCCTTTGTAAATAGTTTACTTAGTTATATTATAATTTGATTAGTACGTAATCATGTTGTCCTTTTAGTTTAACCTTTTTCTATAGTATGATTGACATGTTCTCTTATAGGCGAGTTGATCGCTGTTTGTCAAGGTTAAACTATAGGGAATCTCTTCCTTAGTGAATTTGTCTGTGCAAACACCTAGAATCAATGCAGAACAATATTTTAGTTTTTTTGTACCATCAAATTTTATCCATTTGTGATCACTGATGCACCTATTTGATGTAGGTACTAGGTAACATATCAAGAAAAGCCTCATTTACTATCCCTCTATCAAGATTTATTAATATGTGTCTTCTATTTCCTTGTTTGTTTGATGGAGTAGTATGCCCACCTACCGTATTAAGATCAAACAACCCTCCTTATTGATAATGTCATTGAGCACGACAAATATGGAGTCTGTGATAGAGAAATCACTATATTCCCCCCTCTCTTATAATGTGGTTGAAGTCCCTTGTAACATTCTAGGGAACTTGATTCCATGTTTTTTCTTTATCAACTCCACATACTTCTCCTATCGTGCTCAAAGTTTATCTAGATACAATTGAAATGATACATAAAAAACCTTCCATATTGAATCACCTTACCGATTGGTCACTACACATAGTAGGTTCAACCTTTCAAATAGTGGTATTCCACCCAATATAGACTTTGCCATCATCCATATGATCAAGCTTAGAAAGGGAACTCCATTCCCATGAAAATAAGGTGTTCACTCTGTTGGTTGTGTTTATTTTCATTGTAGTTTCAATACAAGCCACCAACTTTGTATTTTACTTAATGTGCCCTTGAGAAACCACCTGCACAAGACCATTATAATCCTCAATGATAGCTTCTTCATCCTTTCTCCTCCATTCCCACTCCCATATGGCATAGAGTAGGCTCTAGGTTGAGTAGGGGTAGTAGATCCTATAGAAGAAAATGATCCCACATTTAACCTTCCTTGTCTTTGATAATGTGGGGGCAATATGATGTTCTCTAAACACCTTTAGGGGTTCTGACATAGGGACCAGGTGATGATCTCCCAAAATTCACCACTAGGGTGGTGTTGGATGACTAGGTGCCATCTTGATTCCCCATCCATAGTTGGTTAAAGGCCATGATGATATGAGGTTGTTGGTCCTTGTAGCCAACGGTCCACTACCAGGAAGGTTAGGGCATAATACCCATTGATAGAGAGGTAGAGGGTCTAGGAAGCCTATAACACTAGGTCATGTACTAGTGTCCATGCTCACACTCCCTTTAGGACCACACCCATATGAAATGAGTTAGCATGACACGAAGTCATCCTTCCTATTATAGTCATGATGGCCTCCTCTCATGAAGAATCATTATTGTGGATGTAGTTGAGAACAAAGTGGGATATGGAACACAATGTCCTAGTGGTATTCGGGTCCTTCCCCATGTTTTGTCTTCTAGTATCAGTTCTCCAATCTAGTTGGTGGGGAAGTGACGGGGACATAGTTCCTCTCCCTTGGGCACTGCCAATCAAAATGACCGAAGACCTCAAAAACACTGCTTCAATCATCAAGAGCTTCATAACTAACCTTGGTCTCCCATGTGTCTATGTCAATAAACTCCACCATAACCACAAAGTGTGGCTTTTTGTCCCCCACACCATGTTCTTGGAAGCAATCACAATGTAGAGCACTCTTCTATCCTTCAAGCAAAGACACAAGGCATCCCCATGGCATGTGCAATGATCTTGACCACCTTGGTGGCCAATGGTTGCCGATGTTCAGAAGTGTCACCCATACATTTTACATGTGAGGGTAGTGCTTCATAGATAGGTCTCTAGGGTTCATAATTGGAAATAGTAGTTAGTTGTCGAAGAACCACAAACTAACCTTTGTGGCTTTATTTAGTTACATAACATTTGAAAATCTAGTGAGGAAGAGGTTACCAAAAAGGTAGAAGACTTCAAGAAGACCACTAAGACATGTGCATCCATATTAGTTTCTCTACCATAGGCATCTTGTCCCCATAAACATGGATGATGGTTGAGTACTAGATCTACTCATCCATCTCAATTAGAATAGGTGTCACAAACTTTTTCCATGACCTTTTGTCACCATCTTTATAGAATGCCTTCCTTGAATCATCAAGATTCCCTACTTTTCTATGGGTATTTGTCTTCCATGGATTAGTGGTGAGGGTTTGGAACCTAATCTAGACAATTTTTGCATTTATACCCAATTGATCCCATATTGTAAAACCTTTTTAAGTCCTATAACTTGAGTGAGATTCATTGGTTGAGTGCACAAAGGTGGAAGAGGATTAGGGATAGTCTACATAGTTATGGATATGGTGATCTATAAATGTTAGGTACTAGAGATTGGGTCAGTCTCGTTGTTGATGAGGGAATAGGTGGGGATACAAAAGCATTATTGGGGTTATAAATAAATAGAGAAATCTTCCTCAACTATTAATTATTGGTGGGGGGGATACTGCCTCCCCACTCAACATGAGTGTAGAGGAGCATTTTCCTAATCAAACCCCAGAGGGGTTATAGATATGGAACACAACAAGTTATAAAGAGAGAGAGAGAGATAGAACAAAGTTTTTGGGGAAACTTGTCATCAATATGGTTCCTATTGTTTATGTATTGTCCTAATTGAAATTTTCTTCTATGTAATCATATTGGTTAATCTATTGAAATCCTAAGGTTGATGATGGTATTTTACCTACCACAACTGTTATAAATTTTCAGCTTTTGTGGGGTTCCCATACGGGAACCTAGGATGGCTTCTTGGTTGGTTTTATTTGTAATATAATTGCCTAGAAATGTTGTAAAAGGCTTTGGACTCATGCACTGGGTTAGTACCAAACTGAGGTGGTTGCATGTTCATTACTCATAGGTAAACAATATTGCACACCATTCTTATGTGCCCTTGTTCTTGTAGCCTTTATAGACATATTGGGATGCCTTGGATTGATGAGGTTTTTAGAATTTCCTCTCATATGCATTATATGATTCCCTATGATGTCTTGCATTAGTGTATCTAAAATATACTTGAAATTTGTGTGGTATTCTTCCATTTTCACTTTTAGGACCTCTTTCATACACATTCTTCCCCAATTAACCTAGTTCTCTGCCCCTAAGTTGACAATATTCATGAGTTGTCATATCTTTGAATGATGAAGTTACCGCCTGAAACAAAATCAAGAGACTTACTTTATGTCACCATCCATACCTGTATCATATTTTTCAATGAGTTGTACCTAATAGATGTTGTGATGCGGGAATTTTCATGTGATTTTTTTTATCATTCACATGCTTCAAACAAATAGTCTCCTAGGAGCTGTAAGTATTTGTTGATCTATCCTTGAATTTCATATGTGACTGTTGGTGGCTATAAATTCTCTAGAGAGTTATTTTACAACTCATACCATGTAGCAACAATATCATCTGTTGCAAATCTGTACAAGACTCTAGCTCTATCGATGAGAGAGTGGTTCTATATTCATAGTTTAATAGCTTCGTCTGACACACCTGATTGCTTATTTATAGAAAATATATCTAGAATATATATACATGATCTTGTGAATCGTAATTAACCTCGTCTACAAAAGAATTAAACTGTGTCATATGCACCCACTAGGTTTTGATTTCAAATGAAGGTGCATTAATTACTTGATGAACCACTAGGAGGTAGGGAAGGAAATGAACCACTAGAGTTTTTAATACACCAAAACAAAATTTTAACACATGTCAAATGGATGAAAAGAAATTTAGATACTATAAAATACACAATAGTATCAATATGAACATAGAAATATTAAAATTGTTCTAATTGAACTAAAATCATTAGGGATTTCTGTTGTCTCCCTCAATGGTTATAGAATGTTATGTAGAAATTTACCACATTTTAAAAATATCTAGGATATGATACCCTAGAATTTTCCTAGCCAATCATATGGTAATTACACTGACAAGTGGGAGAATCTTATTGTAGTGTAATTGAGGATCAATACCAGGAGGTATTTTAATAATTATTCCAATCAATTTAATCCTAATCACAACGCACATTTAGTTTAAAATGGTTGATTTTTCTTATTGACCTAGTTACAATAAGGACATAATTTCAATTAAGATTGTGTTTAAATAAAAATAAAAGCAATGGGATGGATTATGTTTCACCACCTCATCTCCCACTCGTCGATTTCTACAAAACTACCACATAGATGAACAACAAGATTGAGTCTATGTAGCCTCTAATACTCTAGGAACATGGAAATTATAAGGATTAGAATCTCCAACTGAGAACCATCCTATCACCATGGGTACCTTTATCTATCATGTCATAGATTTTCCTTCTAAAGTTCTCATTCAAGAGTCAATTTGAATTGATCATGATTATTGTCTTTTTTTATTGAAATATTAAATGGGATTCTTAGCCCTAGGTCTCAAAATTCTCTACACCTAGGATACAATAAACATGAGATTGGGGGTGATGAACCTGGAATGCAAGAAGTTAATCATTTCATTCACACTCATGTTAATCCATTTAAAGTAAAATAGTAAAAAGATAATAAATATTGGTAGTTGAGTTTACTTCCCATACCCCATCGAGGAAACACTCATTCATGGTGCAAGAATATGTATATATAAAGGAAGAGAGAGGGCAGATCATCATCAAAGTATGGAGAGAAGTGGAAGCTATAGACGACAACAACCAATCTTCTATCTCAGAGACAATGAGGATTTTGGCATAGTAATTAGGGATAGCTTCACATATTTGTCATAGCTACTTCATCTTCTTTGCATCCTTCTCTCCTTATATGAGAGGCGACATAAATATTTGAACAATAGGGAAGTGTATCCTCAACAACTAGGCCAAAATTTAATTGTACATGTCTTCCATGGGCCCATTGGTAAATATTTTGGCTCAATGAACAATCAATCATCTCTCATTTAGCAATATATACTCCTAGTCCCAGTCGATCTACTCAAGAGATAAGTCGATTGACTAGTCATTGAATATGCACATATGAAATTTGTGATTTGATTGACTCATGGAGTGATTTCAAAGAGGTGTTCTAATTGATCAACTATGGGATCCAACTGACTATCTAGGAAACCTATTCGAATTACATGTTTACTAGCCCCGTGGGCCAATTGGTTGGATTAGTTAGTCGATCATCTCACTGACTATCTAGGAAACCTATTCGAATTACATGTTTACTAGCCCCGTGGGCCAATTGGTTGGATTAGTTAGTCGATCATCTCATTGATTACAAATTTTGCTGATGAAGGCCACCCACTAATGGACCAACTATAGGTTTCAACCAATTCATAAGTGTCTTGAGTTAGTGTAGTAAGTGTTGTAGAGTTGGGATCATCACTCCAATTGCTTGAAGTTGGAGAGTGATGATCCCATGTTCCAGTCTAGGGGTTTTGGTGTGTACTTCATGTCCTTGGGGCATTTCCCATAAGAAGAACCATTAATTCTCATTAAACATGATTAAATAATACAAAATACTAAAAATCTGATTTAAATCATTCAAAAGTATTTTAAACTAAGTAAATACATAACTAAATCTAACATGAATAATCATTCATCAATAAGACATACTATACTCACATGCAACCACCCACCAAGCTGAATATTGTATAAAAATTCTACTTTGAAAGTGATATTTGATTCTTAAATGATCTAAGTAGTTTCTCATTTCTAGTTCCTTGTCTCATGTCCAAAAAATGTGGAATCAACCCCACATAAAGTCAACACATAGTGTTCTCTATATTTACACATTCTACAACATGGAAAGATAGAGCAGTAGTTACATAAAAGAAGCAAAGCTATGAGTTGTTGTTACATAGATTCATTGGGATATCCTTATCACCACTATGAAACAAGCCATATGACGTCTGGTTGTAGTTAATTGTAGTTTGGAGAGAGCTTAATAAAGGACAAATAAAGGTCTTAGTGAGATAGTAAGCCTATAATGATCACCAAGAAACTCCTCCTATTTCCTAACCCAGTGCTCTAACAATTAGGGTTTTGGGGTCAATGAGTGACCCTCTCTACTCTAGCGGTCTCTTCTCTTGTAGGTTACAAGTGCGGTATGTTTCTTTTGGTTCTTGTTCCCATGGAAGATGATCCAATGGAAAAGTGTGCAAAGATGACATTGAGGGCTAAAGAAGAGGAGATTGTTGACATGAATGACCAAGAGGATGAGGACGATGACAAACACAAAGAAATAGTGCTTATTGGAAAACTATTGAAAGATAGGGCATATAACTTTTGGTCCATGAAGAAGACACTCACACAAGTGTGGGCTCTCATGGAGAAGGTCTTATTCAAACAGATTGACTTAGAACACTTTGTGATCCAACTTTTTCATTGGAGGGTTGATAGGAAGATCTTTGAAGCGGTACCTTGGAACATTGACAACAAGTAATGCTTCTAAAGGAAGTCGAAGATGATGATAAACTTGGTGACATACTCCTCAACCACAATCCTTTCTGGGTACAGATCTATGGTATCCCCTTAGGATACATATTAGAATCGAAGATCAAAGCAATTGATTGTAAAGTATGAAAGGTTATTATGCTTGACCATGATGAACTGGGATAGGAATCATCCACTCATGTATAAATATTAATGGATGTAACAAACCTATAAAGAGATTCCAACACATTCAAATAAAGAAGGGGAAAGAGATCGATTTAGAGTTGAAATATGAAAGGCTACCAATTTTTTTCTGTAGTCGTGGCTTGATAGGCCACGGAGATAGGGACTGTCGTACGAATGAAGAAGAGGAAGATACATAGAAAGAATGGGGCACATGGCTTAAAGCTTCACCGAGGAAACTGTGGGTATTAATCAATGATGAACCATACAATGAGGGTAGTGTAAGAAGGAAGTTGTAGTGTCACACAAGGCTAAGGCATGAAAGAGTGCACAATTCTGAAAGATTTATTTGTTCTATTTGGGGAAGATGATTAGGTGACAAAAGAGTAGCAATAGCTAACAATAATAGTAGAAGAAGAGGGAATGAAAGGTTGTAGGACGAAAATTGTAGCAACTCCAATTCTATGCACAAGAAATAACTACCGAGACTAGAAAAAAAGAACCAGACACCAATGCAGAAGAAGAAGCATATTCTTATCACAGGTGGCAAAAAAGTAGAGGAATGATAATGCATGGGTGGATGACCAGATCAAGGCACTAGAGAAGAAAACTAAAACATTGCAAAATCAAGATCAAAATCGATCGAGGTAGGGTTTAAAAATGCAAAGAAGTGAAATTTTGGCGATCAGAAACCAACTAAGGAAAGAGAACCCACAACTCTTCCAAGCACTAGCATATGTATTACACGAGAACCCATCATTACAAGGCAAGGAGACAACAAAAACAGTTCACATGGGATTGTTTGACATAAACAAGAGCATAAAAAAGAAGACCCACTGCAGCAACAACAAAAGGGCATGTCTAATGCCAAGAACCGAAACATAGGACCAAAAGGGTGCTTTTGATCTTTAGTGAACTGAGTCAAGCAACTAGATTGGGAATCACTTATAATGAGGTTGAGTGGGAAATATTCATAGGGAAGAGAGGCAGAGAAAGTTCACTGAGTGAGATGGTAGTGGATGGAGACAGAACAGACAGAGAACACAAACATCAATACAAAGACAGACAGAGAGATCAACAACATGTGAGCGACCCAATGTCCCAAGTAGTGGAGGTTGGTGTGGACCAACCCCACAAAGAATAATGAAAATATTAAGTTGGAACTGTCAGGGTATGGCTTAGTCTGACAGTGTCTCAACCCTCCATAAATGGTGTTGGAGGGAGAGTCCAGATGTGGTTTTCCTAATGGAAACCATGATCCAAGAGACAAAACTAGATGAAGTAAAGAGGAAATCTTGATTCATTGATGGTCTGTGTCTGTCTAGTGTAGGTATTGTTGGTGGCATCGATCTATGGTGGAGGAATGTGGATATGGAAATAAAGAGCTATTCATAACATCATGTGGAATGTGATGTTATAGATAACAACAAGATCAAGTGGAAAGGGATTGGTATTTGTGGATGGGCATATCAATAGCAGAAGTCAAAGAATTGGGATCTAATGAGAACTCTGGTAAGTGATTCATAACTCTCAGTAGTGTTTTTTGAAAACTTTAATGAAATAATCTCAAACATTGAAAAAAGAAGGGACCCACCTAAGCCATACACAGTCATGAGAGATTTTAAAAACGTCGTTGATGACTATAGCCTACTTGATATGGGGTATAGTGGGGATATATTCACATGGAGGAGAGGTAGAACCGTAGAGACCTACATGTAAGAGAGATTTGACAGGGTGCTTGCCATCATAGAGTGAAGAAACCACTTCACCTTCTACAAAGTGATACACTTATCAATTTATGAGTCTGACCATGCCCCCTCATTATCATTGCTAACAGAAGAGAAGTAAAAAAGAAAGAAAAGAATAGATACTTTGCTTTTGAGACCATGTGGGCTGAAGAAAAAGACTGAGGTTTGATTATCAAAGCTGTCTAGTAGGAATCACAAGGAACAACGATGAGTGGAAGTGAGAAGCTACAAAGATGGTCAGATAATTTCTTTGGACACATGAGGAAGAAAATTAGAGATCTAGAGAATGATTTAGGCACATACCAAAAGCTACCTCCAGATTACAACAATATAAAAACTTGTGAAGAGATAGAAAAGGTACTACAGTACTGGCATAGAAAACATGAGGCTTTTTGGTGCACTAGATTTCGAGTAAATGAAATGAAGCATGGAGACAAAAATATCTCTTATTTCCACCACAAGGCATCACGCATAAGGAAGAAAAATTACATAGAGGGGATGAAAGATGAGGACAACAACTGGAGAACTAAAGAAAAAGAGATAGAAAAGGTGGTGCTTGATTTCTTTTCAAACCTCTTCCAGACAACTAATCCACATGAATTTGAGGAGGCCACTAAAGGGGTGAGTAGAATGATGTATAATTTCATGGTGAGGCAATTGGAGAAGGACATTAATGATGTGGGAATTATCAGGCACTGCAACAAATGCATCCAAACAAGGCCCCGACAGTGAATGGAATGAAAGCAATGTTTTTATCAAAAATACTGACATGTAGTGGGGAAAGATGTGGCAAGTTATATCAAAGGCTGGTGGAAATCTGAGCACTCTCTATAGGAGATAAATGAAACTCTGGTTGTTCTTATACCAAAAACTAAAAAAGCAAAGGAGATGGCTGAATTCTAGCCCATTAGCCTCTACAATGTGTTGTACAAGTTGGTCTCCACAGCCATGACAAACAAATTAAAGCCTCTCATGAGCCAAATCACTTCAAAAAATGAAAGTTCCATCATACCTGGAAGATTGATAATAGATAATTCCTTCATAGCATATGAGTTATTCAATTCTATGAATGATGTCAAAGGAAAGAAAAAAGGGAATATGGATCTGAAGCTTAATATGTCTAAAGTGTATGATAGAGTAGAATGGAAATTCCTTTATCACGTCTAAGAGAAGATGGGTTTCATTGAGTTTTTCTAGAAGAAGGTGTTTGATTGTTATCCTCAGTGAATCATTCTTTTTTGGTTAATGGGAATAAAACCAAGAAAATCAAACCGACCCTTGGACTACGATAGGGAGACCCTCTATCCCCTTACCTTTTCATTCTATGTGTTAAATCTTTCTCATCATCTCTTAACTTGGTTGCACACGATAACCACATTCATGGGGTTAAAGTGTATCAAAGTACTCATATTTCTCACCTCTTTTCTGTAGATGATAGTATTCTTTTCACTAGAGCCACAACTACAAAATGCTTGAGGGTTGCTGAAATTACCAACCAATATAAATGAGCATCGGCTCAAAGAATTAACTTATCCAAGACAGAAGTGGCTTTTAGTAAAGGAATACCACAACAAAAAAGGAGGATCTGAAGGATTTGTTACAATTCAAGATGGTGGATAGACCCACAAAGTATTTTCTCCTACCCACCTCTATCAGAAGATCAAAAAACATGTATTTGAATATATAAAAGACTAGGGGCAAGCTACAAGGCTGGAAGGATAAGCTACTCTCAAGAACAGGAAAGGAAGTTTTACTTAAAGCAGTGGCTCAAGCAATACTGACCTATGTGATGAGCATATTCCAACTCCCGATGGGAGTACTTGATGACATCCAAAGTGTAATGGTGAGGTTTTGGTGGGGAGCAAGAGGAGCAGAAAGTAAAATTTCTTAGGTTAGCTAGGAAAACCTTTGTAAGTCAAAGAGACAAGGGGGGATGGGCTTTCGGTATATGCTTGGTTTTAACCAAGCTTTGCTTGCAAGACAACTGTGGCAACTCCCTACTAAACTGTATTCCCTTTTACACAAAGTATTAAAAGCAAAGTACTTTCCCCATTCTACAATATGTTAACGAGAGGTCACAATATGAGTTTCACCTGGCATAGCATCTAGGGTGCAAAATCCCTCTTCCTAGAGGGACTCAGATGGAGAGAGAGGAAATGGAAAATTGACCAATACTTGGACAAACCAATGGCTAATGGAATCAAACAAAACTCTAAAATGCTATCCCCGAGATGTGGATGACTCAAATGATAGAGTGAGCAAGCTAATAGACCAAGAAAATTATTGTTGACATGTGGAGAAGCTTCATTAACTATTCCCTCTACACTTACGCAAAGACATACACGCTATACAACTCAACCATCTTCAATCGATCGATTCTCTATATTGGTGGTCAGGCTGAAGGGGAGAGTTTACTATGTGAGTGCCTACTGGTTGGGAATGCTCTCAGGGGAAGAACTCTGTCATATCCAAGCAGCAGAAGGCGAGACACTATGGGGACTAATGTAGAATAGGGCATGGCCTCCAAAACTGAACCAATTTCTATGGCAAGTGGGCACAGGTAGCCTGGCAACTTGTTCAAACCTAGCAACTCAAGGGTGTTGTGACGATGATGTTTGTGTCATTTGTGGGACTAAAAGGGAGACCATCAGGCATATGTTTTTTCATTGCTCGAGGCTTTGGAGGCTTGGTAGGGAGAGGAGGCATACATTAAGAACACCATATCGACAATAGCTCTCAAACCGGTTGCTGAGCCACTACATAACTTATTATAGAACAAGCATAAGCTGCCCTTTGAACATATTGTGGCTACCATCTAGAAAATTTGGACTCGAAGAAATGACATTACCTTCAACTCGCCAGGGATACCAATGCACTTCCTCAAGGGGACATTTCGAGCTCTAATTTAGGACTACCAGACGACATATGAAAAGAAGAAGACACAAACAAAAGATTGGAATACAATTTTCCTAGCTTGATGTGGAGACCTCCAAGTCCTGATCAGCTGAAGGTAAACTGTGATGCCTCAATAAGAGTGGACAAGAGGACAAGTATTGGAGTTGTAATCGGGGATTATAGTGGGCGAATCATCGTGATGGTAGGCCAAGGACAACTCATCTTGAGTTTGGTGGCAAAAGCCATGGCTCTTAGGCCAAGACTGATGGCGGCGTAACAAATGCAAGCAAGGAATGTCATCCTTGAGACCTACTCTGGGGAGGTCACTATAGAGGCATCGAGAAGGTCACCAAGAAGAAATGATTTGGGAAGTATCATCTCAGAATGTCATCATTGAGACCTACTTCGGGGAGGTCATTATAGAGGCATCAAGAAGGTTACCAAGAAGAAATGATCTAGGTAGTATCATCTTAGACATCCAATACTTTAGTAGATCTTTTATTTCTTACAAAGTAGAGTACATCGATAGGAGAGAAAACTAGATACCCATAGCATAAAGCATAGTGCTAGAGTAGAGAGTCAGACAGATTTTTTCCTTTTTGAAAATTTTCCCTCTTTCACTTCTAATGTAGCTTGTTTTGACTGGATTAATTAAATAAAGTAGGAAAGTTGTTTAAAAAAATAAAGCACGGATAAAGAATAACATGTATATTGATATACAAAGAAATTAAGATACATAAAAGCAAATGGCAAGAAGAACTCAACATTTGTTAAATGCCAAGTCAAATACAAATCTACTGGAAAATAAACTACAAGAAAAATTATTTATATAACAACTCATCCACCAAAACCCACATTCGTATCTCGGGAAAATGCACAGAGAACAATTAGCACTGTGTGTCTCAATTTTGAAAGTGACCATAATTGGTTTGTGGTTAGAGAGAGATGGAGTAATAATTGTTAGTAGATGGAGAGAGTTGGAGTGGAAAGGAGAGGGAAATAGTGGATGGAGAGAGTAGGAGTGGAAAGGAGAGGGAAATAGTGGATGGAGAGAGTTGGAGTGGAAAGGAGAGGGAAATAGTGGATGGAGAGAGTTGGAGTGGAAAGGAGAGGGAAATAGTGGATGGAGACAGTGGTTGTAATTAATACACACAAAGAGGTAGTGGATAGAGAGAGGGTGTAATAAATTGAATAAAAGGTAGTGGATGGAGAGAGAAAGTGCAATAAATAAAAAGAATGAGAAGTAGATATAGAGAGAGGGTGTACTAAATACAAAAAGAAAAGTAGTGGATGGAGAGAGACGGTGTACTAAATACAAAGAAAGAAGTAGTTGATGGAGAGAGAGTGACATAGTGATTCATACATGCACATGTATCATACAAGTATTGTAATACATACAATTCAACATTGTTTAATCTAAAAATATGTATTATATTTATAATACTTTTTTAATCATTTTTTCTTTACAAATGCTCACTATAAGATATATAAATACATAAAACATAAGTATCATATAAAACTACAAATATAACTCATAAAAAATAATGTACAAATTTATATATATATATATATATATATATATATGTGTGTGTGTGTGTGTGTGTGTGTGTATAAGTATATATATAGATGTATATATATATATCCAACAATCTTTAATAGTTATATTGGTATGATTTTAATTTAAGTTATATAGTTTTCTTAATGACTTCAATCACTAATAAAAACTACTTATATATTTTTTATTCTCTTATTCATCCTGAAACCTTTTGACTTCTGGCACTGTACCAAAATTTTCTTTGTACAATACTAGACGATCGCTTCATATTCTATTTTTGTGTGGATCAAGATCTGGGTGTAAATTATGGTGGAAGAGGTGTGCTCTATATCATTACTCAATCTATAAACATCCATATGTTAGCCATATTAATCACAATAATTGTAGTAACACAGTTAGGGCATCCTATGCCATGATTATCTTTATATGATGATCAAACATTTCAATTATAAAATGTTTGTCATAAATATATTTTATATGATGATCAAAAATTTTGATTCTATTATTTACTAGCACCATGAGCCAATTGGCTGGACTGGTGAGCTGACCGTCTGATTGACTGCACATTCTATCGATGAAGGCCACCCTCCAATTGGTGACTTGATAGTGTCAACCAATTCGTAAGTGCCTTAGATCAATGTAGTTTGTGTTGTAGAGCTCGGATTATCATTCCAATTGCATGGAGTTGGAGAGTGATGATCCCTTGTTACCTCAAATGGGTCTAAAGGGCTTAGAGTGCACTTCTTGTCCTTTGAGTATTTCCCACTAGAAGAACAAGTAATTCTCATTAAAACATGATAAAATAAGATAACATAGTACACACCTAATTTAGAATGATTCAAAGGTTTGTTAAATTAAGTAAACATATGACTAATACTAAAATAAATATTCATTCATCAATAATGCATACCTTGCTCACATGCAACCACCCACCAAGATGAATATTATATAAAAATTCTACTTTTCAAGTGTCATTTGATTTTTAGATCATCTTGGGAGTTTCTCATTTCTCTCGTTATCGTGTTCAAAACATTTATAATCAACCCCAAAGAAATTCATTGCATAGTTTCTCTCTCTCTCTCTCTCTCTCTCTCTCTCTCTCTCTCTCTATATATATATATATATATATATATATATATATATATATATATATATATATATATATATATATATACACACACATTTTACAACATGGAAAGACAGAAAGATAGTTAAGAGCTATGAATTGTCGTTACATATATTCTTTGAGATATCCTTTTCATGATTTGGAAACTAGCCGGATGTTATCTAGTTAATAATAGTTTTGAGAGAATTTCATAAAGCAAGGATAAAAAATAACATGTACATTGACATAGAAAGGAATTAAGATACGTAAAAGTGAACGACAAGAAGAACTCAAGGTTTGTTAAATGACAAGTTAAATACATATCTATTTGTCAAGAAACTATAAATATCCATGTGTTAGCCATATTAATCACAATAATTGTAGTATCACAATGGGGGCATCCTATGTCATGATCATCTTTATATGATGATCAAGAATTTTAATTCTAACACTTTTGCCATAATTATCTTTTATATGATAATCACGTAATTTGATTCTTAGTTCAAGCCTCGGTCTAATCATGCAAGACCCTCTCTAATCGATAGAGAGAGTAGTAACTTAATCATGTTCACACATGTTATAATATTTTTAATGCAGGGACATTTAAGCAGTGGTAGAGCCAACCCCGTTATGAAGGAGGACACACATGAAGTGGAATTGAAAGTTCATATCAAATTAATAATTCTTTATTTATATCATAAGTGAAATATGTCTTTAATTATTACCATGAGACAATGAGAGCGTCTACTTGTCTCAAAGACTTATTATTAACCTCTTTATCCTGACTTGGATAAAATAATCAATGGATCTTACATTGACAAAAAAATGAGGATATAGCTCTGTACTTTGTAGGCTACCTAATTTCCATCTACAATTAGAATACTCATGTATCTATATATATTATTAACTAAGATAATGTATCTTAAAATATTCTATATATATTTGAATGCATTCTAAACTACAACCACTAACATCGAAAATATATAACTTTTCTTATATGTGACCCCCACTTCTTTAAATTAGTTCTTCATGATTGTCATATTAACAAAACAACATGTATTTTATGTTCAACATTATTTGTGGACTATTTTTTTTTCTATGATCATACAAATGCTTTCATATGTAGTGATTTTGACAAGTCTAGTAGTATAAAAGTAACATTAATATAGAATTGAATAAATTGAATTATAAACGGATACCAAGTAATAATTATATTACATAAGTTCAAAGATAAGGAATATAATATATAAGACAAATAATTTATGCATCATGACATTAACTTACTCATTGTTTTTATCTAAAATTAAATACATGTTATGAAATTTTTATTAATTATTGAATTATAAATATAGCCATTTATATCTAATGATGAAAATAAATAAAATATCATATATATTATTCCGTACAGTATAATAAAAATAATATGTGTAATTTAGAGAAGCAATATTTGCATAAAATTGTATATAGAAGTATGACTGGATAGTCAATCTACTAAAAAAAATATTTAAATAAGTAAGACATTAATGATTAAGATTCAAGACATGTTGTAAAATATAGGTAATGTAACAATGAAAAAATAACATGTAATTGATAGTAATATCATAAAGAATAAATAATACTCAATAATTCTCTACTGTTGTTGTATTATTTTACATTTAAATTTATAGGATTTTTCATATAACAATATATGATGTGTCATCATTTTATCAAATACATTTGATGTTCTAAAAAATATAAAAACATGTATTTAACAACATTATTAGCTATATATCGTGAAACCATAAACTAAATGAAACTATTAGTATTGAGTAATAATTTATCTATTTTAGCATGTATAATATCTGAATGAGAGGAAATCATCCTACATTATTAACACACACAACTATACACACATATAAATAAGTACTAACTATACTTGTTATATATTTAATTATCTGTATGTGATATAAGAATTTTGACATTTAATAAAGTATATCAATAACTATTAATGTTAGGTTGTTTATTTCATCAATATATATGGTTATATTTGTAGTTAATAAATTGACATTAATGTATGTATTTGTGAAATAACCGTTAATATGTTTATTAGAATTAATATAAATTCATAATATGAAGATTTATTTATCAAAGTAAGAAAACTTCATGGTTTATATTAGGGGTAGCAATCGGGTCTGGGTTGAGCGGGTCCTATTTCGGGTCAATTCAGACCAGATCAAATACACTTGACCCGAACCCGACCCGAAAATAATTTCGGGTCATTCTTCCTCGACTCGAACCTGAAATTACTATTTACGGGTTTGACTCGATGGACCCGGTGGACCCAAAAATACGATGTTATATGCAAACAAGAAAAACCCAAAAATACAAACCAGGAAAACCCGAAAATACAAACCCAAAATACCCAAAAATCAAAACCCGTTACACCCAAAATTGCTGCAGAATTTGTTGGTTAATTAGTATTTTACAAGCAAAGACTTGTATAAACTATATTATTTTTATGTTTGAATGTGTTTAACTTTTATATGGCTAAAATATGATATATATATATATATATATGAAGATATAATTTCGGATCGATCGGGTTTTGCGGGTCGAGAATTACAAACCTGGACCCGACCCATAAATAATTTTGGGTTTTTCGGGTCAGGTCGGAAAAAAAAATCAAGACCCGAACCCGCTTTAGTTGGGTCGGGTCGAGTCCAGTCGAGCGGGTCAGGTCGAGTTCTGCCAGCCCTAGTTTATATGAAACTTGTCTTATTTTCATGTGTTTCTATTTGTATTTTGTTATTTATACCACATTTGTAATGATTTTATGTGTCTTTAAAAGTCTATAAAATATGTAAGTATATGTATAAGTGTGTGTTGTATATAACACCGAAAAATTAATATTTATTGTGATACCATGTTAAATATGTATTATATATATCTTTATAAAACCCAAAAATTGAGGGGGGGGCATGTGCCTTGTTTGACCCCCCCTGAATCCGCCACTGCATTTAAGAGTGTAGGTTGGCTTAGTATATCAGTGCCCTCTTCTTTCTACCTCGATGTATTTCTATATTGTAATTCTATATTGTTGATGTTGATGGTTACTATTTTAATAACATTAGTAGGAGCTCTCTATATAAAAAACTTTTAAGGAATATTTTAACTCGATTTAGAATCTCGCAAGAAGTGTAAGCTTCAATACCAAGAAAGATGAACAGTTCCAAGAAAGAAATAATCATCTCACAAATCCTGAACGGAGATTCCTTTTGTGGATTAGAGAGAATAATTGCAATATAAATCTAGTTAAAATAACAATGGCAATGGTGAAATATATAGTCAAATTTGTCGGAACGTATTATGACATTATTACACACCTAAAGGACTTTCACAAACAAAACCTTGCTACTTAGAAGTCCCTGTCAACATATTAAGATTTCGTTGGAGATTTAATTGTGAATTGTGAATTGCGAATGCAATGTTCCTTGCACTCATGCGATCTCATTGTGGCTACTTTTGGCAAAGGCACATGCTACTCCACTCCCTAGGTCCCGCAACCGGCGCTGATCTGGATCCCACAGGAGTACTGTACTTCTCGCTCCCACTGCTCCCGCAGCAGCTGCGTTAACGGCGATCTCGTTTCTCCGGCGGTCTCTTCTTTTAGATCAGGTACTGTATTTGCGCTAAATACTTCAGCCGCTAGGATACTTCTGACATGCATCCCCCGATGTTAGGGCATAGAGCACCTAATCAGGAGAGAACTTTCAAAGTACAGTACGAAATCGTTATCACATATTTGTCGGCCGTTGGTTTAATCCTTCGCACATATTTCTCCCCGAGTACAGTACTAGGGCACATATCACCTAAATAGGTGATTTTTTGAAGGTAAAGTACTTACATGTGTATTGAGTTGTGAGCAAAGAATGATGGCATATGTGTCAGGAAGTATTGTATCAGTTTGTCTCTCTTATTGATATTGCATTGCATAATGTTGTACTATGTTGAAAATAGTACTTATGTTTGATTATGTCATTCAAATAGGTTTAGGTACTGTACTTATAAATGGACTGCACGAGTTACTAATGTCTGGTTGAGTTTAGTGTTTAGATTTGTTACTAACATTAGAAGAATAAGTGGGTACTGTACTTAATGTTGAATTGTAAAATTAGTTAATGTTTTGTTAGGTACTGTACTTTTGGGTCATACTGAAATGATAGTCATAGTATGTACTGTATTTAGGTATTCAATGTTTTATTCACAGGACTTATGGTTGATACTGAAATGAAAAAAATAATTGGGTACTGTGCTTAATATGAAAAAAACAATTGGGTACTGAAATGAAAAAAACAATTGGGTACTGTACTTAATATGTAATTGTGATTAATGTCTTGTTGGTTACCATACCTATGCTTCGCAAGGCCTGAACTTGTTAGTTATGGTACAGTACTTCGAGGTGTGACTAATGGATTGTTGAGTAATGTAATTAGGTTTATTACTCATGTGATAATAAAAATAAAAGTACAATACTTATTGATGAATTGTATATGACGTTAATAGTTTATGAAAGTATTGTACTTGGTCTTATGTACCATGTTCTTTTTGAGACTAACACTTGTATCTCAATAATCGAATTTAGGTATTCGATGTTTTAGTCACATGACTTATGGTTGATACTGAAATGAAAAAAACAATTGGGTACTGTACTTAATATGAAAAAAACAATTGGGTACTGAAATGAAAAAAAATTGGGTACTGTACTTAATATGTAATTGTGATTAATGTCTTGTTGGTTACCATACCTATGCTTTGCAAGGTCTCACTACAAAAAAACTAGACAAAAGTCAGGGCCAAATGGCCAAGGATATGGTCCCTGACTGATTTAGGACTGCGCCCAAGTATAGTCCCTGAGTATAACTTGTAAGTCCCTGACCATTGATCGAATTCACTTCCGCATTTTCCTGAGCATAAATTCAATTCGAATTTATTCACTCAGACATAGCCCGCCTACAGATGCAAATGGGCACCTCCAAATTTTCCTTTTCCCCGCGCATATGCCCTTTTACCTAATACTCTTCGGCGTTCCCCTCTCCGCCCTTAGTGCCCTTTCTCCTCAAGTCCAATGTCATTGTACTCCACCTCTCGTCATGACCACAACTACTTCTCCAACTTGTATGCCGGTCTGGGCCCCTCATCGATGCTAATAAACTCTTCTTATCTTCCCACAAGCAGATCTCTTGGTTTCTCCCATCAGTCTGCCACAAGGGGCCTTTTGGCTGCATCCTTGACCTGAGGTCCAAATTGGTGCCTCACTACAATCATGCACTCCTGTTTGCCTGAACGCTTTCACTAGCCTTGGATCTGCGTCTATTCACCATCCCTCATTAGTAGGGAAGAAGAGACAACAATGCCTTCGTGATTGTACATGTACTGGTACTGGCAGCATCCTTTACGATGATGAGAAATCTGCCAATCATTTGTGGTAATGCATATTTGGACTCGAACCCTCTAGTCTAAGCATGTATATTTTTCGTTTTAGTTTTTTAATCAACCGTATGACTTACGTTCACTTTTTATTGCTTTCCTTGAGAATACAGAGTACCAACATCAAAAGCTCCCACCTTTTTCAATTGTTATCTGGTCAAATTGAAAACGGTAGCCCATCTACTGTTTGTTTGGTAAAATAATGGGTGCTTGTTGTTTACTTATTTCCTACTACGGTGAATCAATGTTACTCGGAGCACATATCTAGCATGTGAAGAGCTTCAGATTGAGAAATTTCAAAGCCTTTTCTACTAGGATGTTCGTGTGTGAGATGGCAGACCTTACTTGACTTTTCTTGAACGACGGGTGTTTGTTAAAATGCAGAGACCGATGTGTATATTTTATTATTATGGTGACCTACGATTTTTCTGTTGGTAATGCCTTCTTGTCTTAAAATGAAAAAAGCTCCAGGGTAGCATATTCATTTATCTCCTACTACATGATCGTGAATAATCTTTCCATAAATAGGTTTTATGCCATACCTTGCTTTACTCTTGTGTTCACATATCCGTTGTTTTTTCAGGTAAGAAGGTTTGAACGACAAGAAAAGCCCATTTAGGGAGAGATGATCAGAAAACAACACACAGATGTCCAATTCAATGAAGGATATATTAGTTTAATGGCAATAGGTAAGCCTATATAAATTATGATTTGTTGCTTTGTTCAAGAGGAATCATATCCCGTCATTTTTCAATTCAACTCTATATGTATGCCCCTTTTTAAAATAGGTTGCAAGCAAATAACGTGCACCTTAATTCATTACAAATGGAACAAAAGCCACAAAACCGGAGGCTTGTTGTATACACAACCGATTTTATTTTAGCATAGTTTACCACGCCAATGGAAACATTGGAGAAAATCCAAGGCTGTTAATGAAAGAAATGCTTAAAATATACCCGAGCTTACATTTTCTTGAAACATTTATTTTGCTAAAATTTGTATGGAATATGATTTATAGTAATGTAGAATGTTCGTGTGATTTTATTAGATATGACTTACTTTTATGGACAAAAGTAATTATCTTTTAGTGTGTTTTGAATGTAAATTGGACTACTGGTTAGGGGTTTTGCCAAACGATATGAAAAAAGGACACACACACACACACACACACACACACACACATATATATATATATATATATATATATATATATATATATATAAAGACATCAATTGAACATTGTATTTGTAGGCATTCTAAGTAACAAACATGGCTAATATATATGTGATAAATGTGCTCATGTGCATGTGTATAAAATATGTATGTATGTCAAAGTACTTTTGTTTCACACATTGTGTTGATTATCACTTTATGAACTTGTCGATTGTATATTTATAAAAATTCTAATACAGATTGTTTTGTAATGCAGAATGTTGACAATGACCCCACAAAGTAGAAGGAATGATGCCCATGCTAGAGAAAATCCTCATGATGGGAGTAATGGAAAAATGTTAAGGATAATGCTTGAAGTGATAAGTCTCATATGTAAAAGCTCAATTTTGTTTTGAAACAATTGTTAAGCAATATGATGAGTTATGTGTTGTATAAATTGTTTTTAGAAGTGATGTATTGTTCTAGACAAATACACTCCAATTATATGTTTTGAATGTAGAAAAAATAGTTTCAAATTGAATGAAATGTTTTTGTGTTAAATTCATTTTCTTGTCTTGGAAAGGTAGATGAATAATTTCCCATGTGTTGTCTTTATATATATATATATATATATATATATATTCAATTATGGACTCACTCATAATATTTGTAATGAGATAATTCAAAGTGGTCAGGGATGTGCCTTATGTGCAAGGTATTGACTAGGGATACACATTGGTTTTAGGTTGATGGTTGCTCAAGGCTTCCACATCTATTAGTCAGGGATAAGTCCTCACCAATCTTTATTGGTCACCAAGCTTTTACCGAGGGTACGATGGTCAAGGATTAGCCCTGACCACCACCTATCCGTTAGGGATTCAGTGGTACTCGTCAGGGATTTGTCCTTCGGCTTTAGCAAGCTTTGTAGTAGTGGCTGAACTTGTTAGTTTTGGTACAGTACTTCGAGGTGTGACTAATGGATTGTTGAGTAACGTAATTAGGTTTATTACTGATGCGATAATAAAAATAAAAGTATTGTACTTATTGATGAATTGTATATGACGTTAATGGTTTATGAAAGTATTGTACTTATAATAAAAATAAAAGTATTGTACTTATTGATGAATTGTATATGACGTTAATGGTTTATGAAAGTACTGTACTTATTAATGTCTTGTTGGTTACCATACTGTATTGTACTTTTGTGTATATAAGTGATACTTTGCTGAGTACTGTACTTGGTCTGATGTACCATGTTCTTTTTGAGACTAATACTTGTATCTCAAGAATCGAATTGTAGACAAAGACGGTGAGTAGTGTCCTGATGATTCAGACATGCTTTATTTTCCGACATGCCCAATATTTTTTTTTGTAATTTGTATGTACTGTACTTTAGTGTATATAAGTCATACTTTGTTGAGTATTGTACTTCTTGTTATGATTAAAAATATATTATGTCAATTTTTTGCAATACTCATGTAGGAATAAGTATTGTACTTACACTCATATAAAAGATTTGAAATGGACTTAGAAAATGGATTTAGCTGATTAATGTGCATACTTATTTAAAAAGTATAATGGATTTAACTGATTTATCCAACAACGTCAGGGTAAAAAGACAAATATGGAAGTGTAATTGTGTACTGTACTTAATGTGTAAGTATAATTGTGATTAATGTGTAAGTGATATTGTGTACTGTACTTATGGTTGGTATAGAAATGAAAAAAAATTGGGTACTGTATTTATTATGTAAGTGTAATTGTGATTAAAGTCTTGTTTGTTATCATACTTATGCTTCGCAAGGGCTGAACTTATTAGTTGAGTAACATAATTAGGTTTATTATTGATGCGATAATAAAAATAAAAGTACTGTACTTATTTTTGAATTGTATAATATGTTAATGGTTTTGTGCATACTTGTGCATAATTTCTTTTTGAAAGTAATACTTGTATGTTTTAAAAATGTTTGTATGATTTAGTGTAATAATTATGTCTTTTTTGTGAGTATTGTACTTATTCTCATGTATGGGGTAGTTCAGAAATTGAAATCAAGAATAAGGGTGTTCGTACTGTACTTATTCTTATGTTGAGTTACGTGATAAATAATATATCAGTACAATACTTTTGTAGAAGCTGGCTTATGAAGTGTATGTTTTTGTTTATAAGATGGAGAACGAGCGTGGCTTTCAATCCAGGTGTAGTTTCAGGAAATTCAAGAAGGTTTGCAAAATAGCAGGCACAGACCACAAAAAGAAGTTTAAGAAAACTGTTTTTGGTGTTTTTTTGGACATGAAGTGTCCAAAGGGTTTAGATCTTGGATTAATAGAAGATTTAGTACGGTGTTATGATGTGGAATTAAATGGATTTGTGCTTGGAAATATGGTGGTTAAGCTAAAGACTGAGCATGTGTCATATATCTTTGGCTTAATTTCTGAGGGTAAGTCCACTACATATCAAACAATTATGAAATAAGTATTGTACTTGGTATACTACTTTGTGTGATTATATTTAATAAATAAATTTATTAATCACTAAACAGGTGAAGCGGTTGTGTTAGACTCAACCGACAAGGTTGCTGGTAAGAACTCTATCGTCAGAGCGGAGTACTTTGGGGCAGATCCCAAAGTGAAAGATGCAATGGAGACATTGCAAATGTTAAAGAAGAAAAAGGATGAGAAAAGTGTCACTGATTTTGTGAAGATCTGGATTTTGGTTCTACTGGCTGATTTTTTGTTTCCTTATGGGAGTTTTGCGAGTAGTAGATGATTTGCAGTCCATGGATAAGTATAATTGGCCAGAAACCATCACACAATTCCTGCAAAATGGACTTGTTGATGTAGTTGCTAACAACAAGGGGTACCTCAAAGGTTGCAGCGCGGTGTTAATGGTAAAATTTGACGTACTGTATGTATTTATATAATTCTGTACTATGATTAGTACAATACTTGCAGTTAGTACAGTACTTGAGTATGATGTTAGTACTATGTTTCTTCGATGATGATTGTGTTAATATTGCTTGGAATTACTTTTCAGGCATGGTTCAGGGAGTGTCAGACTATACTTCCTCCTGAGGACAACGATGCGTTTCCATTTATGAATAAGTGGAATTATGATAGTAAGTTTAGTGTGTTCTTGCATAAGAGAGAAATGAGTGTGCTGAATTTCAGCGCGGAGTACATTCAGAAAGATTGAATGCAGAAAAAAAAAGCAAGGGTAAGAGAAAAGTTGATGAGGAAAGCAGCGCGGGTAAGTTGGGAGAATTGCAAGAGGAGTTGGAAACATTGAAAGAAGATAAGAAGAGGTTGAAGAAAGATATGAAGAGATGCATTAAGAAACATGAGAAGGAGGTGAAACTTCTAGGTGTTGAGATAGATGACCTGAGGAAAGAAATAAATGATGTGAAAGTTGATTATGAGAGGTCAAAGAATGCATTAAATTTTATGCGAGAAGAACTACGGATGCATGGTATTTCTGATCCGACACTTACGTTGGATAGTGATGCAAATGTGAGAAAATTGTTACAATATTATACTTAATATTGTAATTGTCAATAACCTGTAGTAATTAACAATTCTGGCTCATTTCAGGATGTTGCGGATGAAAATGTTGTATGTCGTGATAAGAAACCGGCAGTGCAAGCTAGTGAATCATCTTTTGATGATTTTGTGACTGATCTGCGGAAGCAGCAAATTGAGAGTAATCATGACGAAGCATCGTCAGATTTTGTTGCAGATACCGTGCGATATGTCATTACAAGCATAAGATCAGTTGCAATATTACATTCCATTAACAGTGTCGAGTACAGTACTTAACATTTGAATTGGTACAGTACGTTACATACTTTACAAGATCATTTGTACAGTACTTTACAAGATCATTTGTACAGTACTTTATAAGATCATTTATACAATTACTTTTTAATTTTTTGTAGTTGAAGGACAATAAGAACGAGAAAGGAGTCATGGTGAGAATGTCATTTTTTCATGGGTGTGTTTATTTTTACATGACTAATATATGTTTTTTTTACCAAAAACTAAACAAACTGCTGAAGAAGGGAGCACTTCCGAAAAAAAAGAAACTCAAGATTATTATTAAGGATAAGGGAAAAGGTGTAGCAGTAAGTGAGCCAGTCCATGAAAGAGTAGATGATAGTGCTGCTGAGGAACAGATCGTTCTCGATGATGTTATTTAAGTGCAGTGCGTGATAGTTATTTTGACTATCAAATTTTGTGTCTATATTACGCATCGTGGTAAAATCACCCATATTTCGTTCTTGCTATGTTGTTAGGTAACCATTGCCAAAAAAGATGTGGCAGTTGAAACTGAAATTCAACAAAAAGAAGTTCATACATGTTACACATTTATTGTACATTAGTTGAATAATTATGTGGTACTCTTACTGTATTGTACGAAACTTTATAATATTAGGATGAGATTGTCAATGAGATTGGTGGTGATACTGGTGAAGGTGCATATGAAATCCAAGTTGAACAAGCTTCGGTTGGTGAACACAATATTGTCATAGGGGTAGATGAGGTACTGGACTTAGGAATTTGTATATATACATGATTCCATCATTTTTAGTACTGTACTTATGGTTATTTGTATTATATACTGTAGTTGATATTTGTATTTTTGTTAACTTTTAGACTCAAAATTTGTCAATATCGTGTGTTGTGTCGAATGATAAAGTAGAAGAAAAAGAAAATGATGGTGACGCAACTGAAGTTGTTGATATGCAAATATCTGATGATAAAGTTGTACTTTACAAGTTCAGAGTGTTGTTGATGAACAGAATAATAGCGATAAAGTATTGCACTTTACATGCTTTTAAGTATTGTACTTTAAATACTTTTAAATTGCATGAATAAAAGATTATACGGAATTATCTAACATTTATTTTCTGTTATGTTAGGGTAAAGATGATGAAATGGAAGTGGTAAATACAACTCCAGATGTGGCAGATGTTGGCATTTGTAGTGGAAATCAAGAAGTAAGTTATTGTATACATACAGACAGTATTAACATACATTTGTTTTTTATATTCCTACGTATAGTACTAATGTATCGTTGATTTCTATATTCCTACGTACAATACTAATATACAGTTGTTTATTAGCTTCCTACATACAGTCGTAATGTAAAGTTGTTTGTTCTTATTTAAAGGAGACTCAAGCTGGATTTATCCTTGACAAAGAAATTGAAACTATATATGCATCCCAAAAAATTCCGGAAGGGTCGGATGAACTTGGAGAATGTTCAAAAATAAGACTCCGGTATGAATTTGATGATTTAATGAATAAAGATGGGCATGTATTTGTATCTTCATTGTAGAAATTGAATTGTTTGTAAAGATAAATAATTTATGGACGTTATTCACTCGATAAACAATAATGGATTGATGCATTGATTGACCACATGGAGAAATTTGAGAAGAAAATGAGCCCAAGTTCACTTGTGAAAAATATTAAGTATAGACCACGGACAAGAAAGGCTAAAATGTTGGAAGAAGTTTCAAAAGGTCTGTTCAAAATAAAGCAGGAGTTTCATAACACCGCTGTTCATTTTTTGTCTAAAGAAGAAAAACAAACACTGATAAAGGTATATACATTGATGTACACTTTGTTAATATGGTTTTTTTTAATCTATGTATAATACTTTAATGAATATGGTATGTTTTTAATTAGTTTTTAATTATGAAATCTATTTGCAGCTAACTTGTCAAGGGAGTGATGAAGATACAGTTGTTTTCAGATCTCCAAATGCAATAATTATGCAGAAGGATCTGAAAGAACTGGTCAAAGTAGGAGGGATGGTCACTGTCACACCCCGATCTCACACTAACCACTAATCACGAGATTAGGGCGCGACGGAGGGATTATCACATAACAAATCACTGAGAACTTTTTCTTTTTAAAACCTCGTAATGATATCCAGATTATTGTTGTAAACTAAAACAAAATAAACTATTGCGGAAGCATTTCAATTAAACTGGCTAGAGTACGTAAACAGAGTTTACAACATGAAACATTGTTTAACAGAAAGTAAACATAACAGTTAATTTACATTTTTATACACATTCCACATACACACTCTCTCTCACCCACACCATGTCCCAAGGACCGAGGGGAAAGGACTAAGAGACCACTATCTAACTAAACTAACTACATATACCTTCTACAGATTAAGCGTTAGGATGAAAAGATCCTTCCGAATCCTGTTGCTGATGTTGACCTGAAAATGTTTGAGTAATGGGATGAGCCTACTCGCTCAGTGAATAGTTTTTCATTTAACTATCACTAAACAACTCGTCAAGTTTATTATTCAGATTAATATACAAGAAATACTACACTGAGCAGTTCTAAAACAATATAATTGAAATAACAAAGAATTTAAATATTACATCCAAAGAATAACTATTAGAAGACTATGCTCTAGTCTTCCTTAACTCTTTCATTTATAAGGAACTCTGTGAACCTATATGATCATATTTTAGCTTATGCCCTGATCTATGCAGTGTACTCTGCATAGAGACTCGCAGTGCACTACGGCCACACCGTATAAGACTTAGCGACACACCCGGGAAATGCTAAGTCTGACTGCCAGCCCTGTTCTGCTACAGGACCACAGGCTCTCCGGCCTCAATGCACTAACTCCGAGTGCTCTAGACTCCTCCTCTAACCTGAGTACACAGGTGGAGAGTCTCACTGGGTTACCACCGTGACTCCGCATGGATTATTGTTGGACACTGCCTCTCTGTCCTCGTGCCACCGTGACTCCGCACAGTCATTGTTGCAACACGAGTTTCACCCCTAAGAAGCAGACCTCTCAAAGGGGTTCTACGGTGTTCAGGGCACCTAAGTCTAACATTAACATTATAGGTACATTTTAAACAGAAATCATAACTCATTTAACATTTCTCACAAGGCTCACACGGCCTGCCATATCATATCATAAGAAACATCATAACTCATGTATTCAACATATATCATGTCTCAGTAACATTCCTTTCTCGGGCATGTCATATCTCATCACCTGCAATTTACGAGATATGTATTGAAAATAAGAAGCCCTGTAGTATGTAGATATCAACTCAGAGAGAACAAGCATATAAAGTTAAATGCACTAGAATCATACAATTCAAGAGTTAAGTATCACCACATCTCATATCGAGACCTTTCATATTACCATAACATGATTCATTGAACACCCTATCCTTAGGGTTTCAGTTACCTCATTCACTTATCACATGGCAACACCCTATCCTTATATCATGCATGCAGGCAGATTTAAAATTCATAAATATCCCAAACTCAAGTCAATTTGGCACATGCATATTGAATTCATTCAATTGTACATCTTAGTGCACTGCTAAGAGTAATTTACTTCACATATGAGAATTCATACGTAACATTTGTCAATTCTCTGAAATTCTCAGAAAAACGTGCACATTAACCCTAATCCTAGTTTGTGCATCACTTAACTCAATTAAGAGTTAATTACATATCACAATACAATTTAATAACAATACTTGAGAATTTTTGGTAATATTTCAGAGAAATTTTCCATTTCATGTAAATATCAATATACACATATTAACGTCAAAAGATATATGCAATTAGGGTTTTCATGCATATTTTATTTATTCATATCAACTTTGGAATCGTACATCTAATAATTTATCAGAAATCTTCATTGTCTGGGTTCATACCCAAATCATACCATTTTCAGACATGAATTTCTAATTTCAACATTCAAATGAACAATTTAGGTTCCAATGAACCATATAAATCTACTGATTCAATCCATACTGTTCAAATGCTAAATTTAATCATATAACAGTGTCTAGAACCATTTTATGAACTAAAAAGGTCGGGCGACGCCAAGCGCTGCCCGACGCCTGATAACGCCTGTTATCAGCGTAATTCATGCACAAAACCTAAAATATTCAAATGCCTGAGTTTATTAATGATAAATAAATGAAACCCTACTCACATAATTAGGAATGCCCGAATTCATCTGGATCTGTCCAGGAACGCGTCCAGGGGGTTGTCTTCAACCTTGGTATAGTCACAAATTGAACCTGCAACAATCCAACTGTACCATACACATGTACAGATCAAAATTGAACCTAGTTGAAAACTGAATCTAAAGTAAGGCTTCAGATTTAAGCATAGACCTCATGGGCGGACCCAAAGTGTTGTTCCTTGGTGCTGCCTTGCGCCCAAGGCAGCTCTGGTTTGGATCACTACTGCAAGCAGCAACATCATCCTCACGTACTGGTTGAAGGGGGACCCTGACTGGGTATTGCTTGTGGGCTAATTGACAGCAGAAACGGGTTCTAGACCCTTGGCAGGATTCGAGGGTGGCTTGTAGCTGCTCGTTGCACCCAAGATGGCCACTGATTGTTGGCCCACGCAGCAGCATCTGCTGCTTGGCCAGCTGCCATGGCTAGGGCGAGCTGCTGGCTGCAGCTGCAAGAGGGGCGCTGCTAGGGCAAGGGTAGAGGAAAAAGAAGGGTGACCTGCTCCACGGAGCCTTGGGCCCCAAAAAGCCCCGCCCAAGCTTCCATTACTGTTGCCAATCGAACGCAGCTGCAGGTCATGCTTGGGGCACCGCCCAACCTGTTGGGGCGCGGACGAGGTGAAGTAGAGGAGGATGAAGGGCAGAGGATGGAGATTGAAGATGGACGGAGCTCTCTCGTTCTCTCTCTCTCTCTCTAGCCCTAGGTTGCCCGCCCCTTATTCCTCCTTGACTGGTCGCTCATCCGCAGCATAGAGCGCCGCTCAAGCAGTTACTGTTTTATCGGCCGACTGAAGAAGAAGGGATAAGCGAGAGAGGGTAAAAATGAAATTATAAAGCAAGTTTTGGAGAATTTGCAACTTAGGTCCAAGAAAACCAAAAAGGCTGTAACTTTTTCCTCGAATGTCCGGTTCGAGTGATTTCTCTTGCAACTTTTCAAGCACAGGATTCTCTACAACTGGAGGTATCAAAATCATAATTAATATCTTGTCACAACTGCATAAAGCACCAATTGCATCTTGGCATTTAACTTAACTCAACAATTAATACTGCAATTGTCATTAGTTTCTGCAGATGATATAATCTCAACCCTTGATTCACATATTAGCTTATTTTGATTAACCATGATGTTTAACAGAGTGCTTAGCACTAATCAAGATGCTTACTGATTAATTTAGAAGTGGGTCATAACAATCTCCCTCCCTTATAAGAATTTCGCCCCGAAATTCCTAAAAGAGAAAAAAAAACTTGTTACGCATATCTGACCCAAAACTCCCACGTGACTTCCTCTAGGTTATGATTCTTCCACAAAACTTTTACTAATGGTATCTCACGATTGTTGAGTTTCTTGATCCTCCGATCATCTATTTGTACAGTTCCTTCAACATAGGATATATCTGTCTGAGTTGGGCAGGTTCTGGGTCCATTATCTTCTGTATACCGGGATAGCATTTCTTCAACATGGATACATGAAACACATCATATAAATTGGCCAACTCGGATGGTAAATTCAACTTATGGGCTACAGGTCCAAATCTCTCAATGGTAGGATATGAGCCCATAAAACTAGGAGTCAGTTTACCTCACTTACCAACCCTCATACTCCTTTCCATGGTGAAATCTTCAAATACACTTCATCACCAACCTCAAACTCAAGAGGTCAACGTCTCTTCTCCGCATAACTCTTCTGCCTATCCTTTGTAGCTTTCAACTACCCTCTGCATGTCCTCAAGAGTTTAAATGGTCCTCCCTGACTGACCATCTATTTGCGGATAAGAAGTTGTACTAAACCTCAGCTTTGTGCCCAAAGCACGATGCAACTGATTCCAAAAACCTGGATGTAAACTTAGGATTTGTATCTGATATAATTGAAACTGGGATACCATGCAACCTGACTATTTCATCCATGTATCTCTTAGCCAGCTTCGGGACCTCAAAGGTTGACTTAATATGAATAAAGCGAGCAGACTAAATTAGTCTATCCACAATCATTCATATCGAGTCATAACCTCTAGGTGTCCTGGGTAACCCTATCTCAAAATCCATTGTGATATGGTCCCATTTCCATTCTGGTATAGAAAAAGATTACAAGGTAGCTGTAGGTTTCTGGTGCTCAGCCTTAACCTACTGACACACACTACACCTAGCCACGTACTTAGCTACATCCTTCTTCATACTAGACCACCCATACAATTCTTTGAGATTCCTGCACATCTTAGTGTTGCCAGGATGCATAGCGTACATTGATGCATGTGCTTTCTTAAGAATATACTCTTTCAAATCACTGTCTCGAGGTACACGCAACCTGTCATGCTAATACAACACGCCATCATCTGAAAACCTAAACTTTGGTTTCTTCCTCCCGTCATGTCATGCATGATCTACTGTAACTCCCTGTCACCCTACTGAAGTTCCTTGATCTGATCGTAAAAAGTAGGCTTGACTTGCATCTGTGCAATCAAACCACTCTGCTCTGTCACCCCTAAGTCTAAGTTCAACTTTCACATTTCTACTAGCATGTCTTTCTTGCAACATGCCATACAGAATGTATCAACTGTTGAACTTAACTTTATGCTCAAAGCATCTGCTACCACATTCGTATTCCCAGGGTGATAATCTATCGTCATATCATAAAGACAGTGACATCGTGCCTTAAGAGGATGAACTACAACAGGTAACTTCAAATCATGTATCAGGTAATACTCCTCATTCTATTCTACTTACTTCTTGTTATTACTGTAAGAATTTATTTCATAACGCACTTCACTTATTTTATATTTCTTCTTTTGTTCAAAACACATTTGTTACATTTCAAATTTATATCTTATTCTTTTCTCTGAATCATTTTCATATTGTTTATCTACCTTTCAGATTAACTACCTTTAAACTCTAGATTACTATCAATACTAATTTACTTTTCATAGTGCAAATCTCATGATTTTGTTTTATAGAGATGCTAGTATTCAAGGTCAAATCACTAGCGACATCCCTTGAACTACTTCAACTCTAAACATTCTAGGGTTTGGTCCTTATCAGTAACATAGCATTATTGTGATGTGATTTTTCTTCCTTAGTTTGAAATCAAACTTTGGATCTCATAAGTTTTACTCAAGTCTTCCTTATCTTATTGCTGGAATTTCCTTCCTCTTACTTGAACATCCAGATAAGTTACATTCTCAATTTACCTTGCTAGGGTTTCATCATCATATTGTGTGTCATTGTTTCCTTCATTCACTTAGACGTCTCTACCATGGTAGCTATGTATCATATATGATGCATTCATTTTCAAAATTACGCATTTACTCTTTTTTTTTGGAACTAGTTTGTTAGTCCATAGAGACTTAGAATCCAAAGGTAGTATGAATGAATGTATTTGACTTTATAATAAAGATATACATTCCATACTCTCAATTATGTCATGCAATCTTCATTCTTTAATCAAGGTCATCATTTCTATCATTTCTCTTGATTCAACTAAATTTCCTATCCTGGTCTTATGATTTACATAAGGCTCTTTATTTCTATATACTTATTGTATACTTAACTCTTTTCTTCTATTTTCCATTTGCTTTGAAGTACATAAAAATATTTTACTTTATTACATAATCCATTCCATAGTTGATTCTTACTATCTTAGCCCTTACATACTTTTCTCATATCTTTTCCATATTCTCATATTTAGAGTTCATATAACACTAATCATTAAACTTAATCTGAACCTTATATCGTGTTCCTTTATTTCCAATTAAGGATTACTCATACGAGACTCCAACGTTGAGCCTCCGATATCAGTTCCAACAGATTCTTAGCTATTCTAATCTTTCCCATATGTTTCAACATCTTAGTGTATGTACATTTTTACTATGATATGTCAGATTTATCCAGAGTCTATTCTTATTATACTATTTATAGGAGTTGTTAGATCCCAATAACACATCTTGTCAGCCGGACCAGGCCGAACCTGCAGTCCTGAAGCCAAGAGCTACTCAGGATTAACCAACTCCTATTGATCTCAAACATGTGGAAAGAATATCCACTTAGGGCAAACTCATTTAAACATAACTTCTGGTCTACTTAATACAAAGAATATAAACAATAAATAAACCAATTTATGCCGCACAACAATATAAAAGAATCATTTATATTCTATAAACTGAAAATCTAAATTCATATATATAAGAGCATTTCTAGTGATCTCCAATCAAATAAGCAATATAAAGCAAGAGTTGTATCACATTCTATGTTTAATCTTTTACTCCTACATTAATTTCCGGTTTCTTAACCCTAAGATTTCTAGGGTTTCTCTCTAGCCCATCCTTCCTCTGCATACCTGGCCAGGGCATCCAGAGAAGAATAGACAGAGTAGCTTGATACTGGTCAATCTAAGTATTCAGACACCTGGCTAGGGTATCTAAACACTCAGACCTCCCAGAGCTAAAGACATATCACTTCCTATTTGCCTCACTTATAACTTTATCTTTTAATCCTAATGATTCTCAACGACTCAACCTAAGCTCTTTACTTGGTTCTCGTGACCACGTCCTCTTCCTGCCATCTGCAATAGTATAACAGAACACTTCCTGTTAGAAAATTACAGTTAGAAGGAAGACACTTAAGTCCTAATCCTATTGGTCTCTTATCGTCCCCTGACCTTGACTTAGAATAACCATGTACTCAACCTTGCTCTGATACCAAGATGTCACACCCCGATCTCACACTAACCACTAATCACGAGATTAGGGCGCGACGGAGGGATTATCACATAACAAATCACTGAGAACTTTTTCTTTTTAAAACCTCGTAATGATATCCGGATTATTGCTGTAAACTAAAACAAAATAAACTATTGCGGAAGCATTTCAATTAAACTGGCTAGAGTACGTAAACAGAGTTTACAACATGTAAAATTGTTTAACAGAAAGTAAACATAACAGTTAACTTACATTTTTATACACATTCCACATACACACTCTCTCTCACGCACACCATGTCCCAAGGACCGAGGGGAAAGGACTAAGAGACCACTATCTAACTAAACTAACTACATATACCTTCTACAGATTAAGCGTTAGGATGAAAAGATCCTTCCGAATCCTGTTGCTGATGTTGACCTGAAAATGTTTGAGTAGAGGGATGAGCCTACTCGCTCAGTGAATAGTTTTTCATTTAACTATCACTAAACAACTCGTCAAGTTTATTATTCAGATTAATATACAATAAATACTACACTGAGCAGTTCTAAAACAATATAATTGAAATAACAAAGAATGTAAATATTGCATCCAAAGAATAACTACTAGAAGACTATGCTCTAGTCTTCCTTAACTCTTTCATTTATAAGGAACTCTGTGAACCTATATGATCATATTTTAGCTTATGCCCTGATCTATGCAGTGTACTCTGCATAGAGACTCGCAGTGCACTACGGCCACACCGTACAAGACTTAGCGACACACCCGGGAAATGCTAAGTCTAACTGCCAGCCCTGTTCTGCTATAGGACCACAGGCTCTCCGGCCTCAATGCACTAACTCCGAGTGCTCTAGACTCCTCCTAAAACCTGAGTACACAGGTGGAGAGTCTCACTGGGTTACCACCGTGACTCTGCACGGATTATTGTTGGACACTGCCTCTCTTACCTCGTGCCACCGTGACTCCGCACAGTTATTGTTGCAACACGAGTTTCACCCCTAAGAAGCAGACCTCTCAAAGGGGTTCTACGGTGTTCAGGGCACCTAAGTCTAACATTAACATTTTAGGTACATTTTAAACAGAAATCATAACTCATTTAACATTTCTCACAAGGCTCACATGGCCTGCCATATCATATCATAAGAAACATCATAACTCATGTATTCAACATATATCATGTCTCAGTAACATCCCTTTCTAGGGCATGTCATATCTCATCACCTGCAATTTATGAGACATGTATTGAAAATAAGAAGCCCTGCAGTATGTAGATATCAACTCAGAGAGAACAAGCATATAAAGTTAAATGCACTAGAATCATACAATTCAAGAGTTAAGTATCACCACATCTCATATCGAGACCTTTCATATTACCATAACATGATTCATTGAACACCCTATCCTTAGGGTTTCAGTTACCTCATTCACTTATCACATGGCAACACCCTATCCTTATATCATGCATGCATGCAGATTTAAAATTCATAAATATCCCAAACTCAAGTCAATTTGGCACATGCATATTGAATTCATTCAATTGTACATCTTAGTGCACTGCTAAGAGTAATTTACTTCACATATGAGAATTCATACATAACATTTGTCAATTCTCTGAAATTCTCAGAAAAACGTGCACATTAACCCTAATCCTGGTTTGTGCATCACTTAACTCAATTAAGAGTTAATTACATATCACAATACAATTTAATAATAATACTTGAGAATTTCTGGTAATATTTCAGAGAAATGTGCCATTTCATGTAAATATCAATTTACACATATTAACGTCAAAAGATATATGCAATTAGGGTTTTCATGCATATTTTATTTATTCATATCAACTTTGGAATCATACATCTGATAATTTATCAGAAATCTTCATTGTCTGGGTTCATACCCAAATCATACCATTTTCAGACATGAATTTCTAATTTCAACATTCAAATGAGCAATTTAGGTTCCAATGAACCATATAAATCTACTGATTCAATCCATACTGTTCAAATGCTAAATTTAATCATATAATAGTGTCTAGAACCATTTTATGAACTAAAAAGGTCGGGCGACGCCAAGCGCTGCCTGACGCCTGATAACGCCTGTTATCAGCGTAATTCGCGCACAAAACAGAAAATATTCAAACGCCTGAGTTTATTAATGATAAATAAATGAAACCCTACTCACATAATTCGGAATGCCCAAATTCATCTGGATCTGTCCAGGAACGCGTCCAGGGGGTTGTCTTCAACCTTGGTATAGTCAAAAATTGAACCTGCAACAATCCAACTGTACCATACACATGTACAGATCAAAATTGAACCTAGTTGAAAACTGAATCTAAAGTAAGGCTTCAGATTTAAGCATAGACCTCATGGGCGGACCCAAAGTGTTGTTCCTTGGTGCTGCCTTGCGCCCAAGGTAGCTCTGGTTTGGATCATTGCTGCAAGCAGCAGCATCATCCTCACATACAGGTTGAAGGGGGACCCTGACTGGGTATTGCTTGCGGGCTAATTGACAGCAGAAACGGGTTCTAGACCCTTGGCCGGATTCGAGGGTGGCTTGTAGCTTCTCCTTGTGCCCAAGATGGCCACTGATTGCTGGCCCACGCAGCAGTAGCTGCTGCTTGGCTGGCCGCCATGGCTAGGGCGAGCTGCTGGCTGCAGCTGCAAGAGGGGCGCTGCTAGGGCAAGGGTAGAGGAAAAAGAAGGGCGACCTGCTCCATGGAGCCTTGGGCCCCAAAAAGCCCCGCCCAAGCTTCCATTACTGTTGCCAATCGAACGCAGCTGCAGGTCATGCTTGGGGCACCGCCCAACCTGTTGGGGCGCGGACGAGGTGAAGTAGAGGAGGATGAAGGGCGGAGGATGGAGATTGAAGATGGACGAAGCTCTCTCGTTCTCTCTCTCTCTAGCCCTAGGTTGCCCGCCCCTTATTCCTCCTTGACTGGTCGCTCGTCCGCAGCACAGAGCGCCGCTCAAGCAGTTACTGTTTTATCGGCCGACTGAAGAAGAAGGGATAAGCGAGAGAGGGTAAAAATGAAATTATAAAGCAAGTTTTGGAGAATTTGCAACTTAGGTCCAAGAAAACCAAAAAGGTTGTAACTTTTTCCTCAAATGTCCGATTCGAGTGATTTCTCTTGCAACTTTTCAAGCACAGGATTCTCTACAACTGGAGGTATAAAAATCATAATTAATATCTTGTCACAACTAGTCAAAGAACCAATTGCATCTTGGCATTTAACTTAACTCAACAATTAATACTGCAATTGTCATTAGTTTCTTCAGATGATTCAATCTCAACCCTTGATTCACATATTAGCTTATTTTGATTAACCATGATGTTTAACAGAGTGCTTAGCACTAATAAAGATGCTTACTGATTAATTTAGAAGTGGTTCATAACAGTCACGAATCAGGTAGACGTACACATTGACTAATTTTATAATAGTGTACACATATACATATTGTGCTTTACTAAGAACATATTGTACATTGATAAATACTGTCCGTTATTTAATATACCATATTCTTCTAGGTGATGGAAGCTGTTATGCAGTTAAAAAGGTGCATGTATGAGAAGATGAATTGTGACGATTATTTCATTTTTAATACATCACTGCCACATGCCATAAGAGATTAAAATCATGGTGGAATGGTTACATATTTGATTTAAAAAATTGACAGGATTAAAAATGCTAATGTTCTATTGTTGCCTATATTGACTGGCGATCACTGGCATCTTATTACCGCATCTGCTATGAGTAAGGCTTTCATGCACTATAACAGTTTAGAAACAAGAATCAAGAACAGTGAAGTTGATGAGGATGCAAAGTATGTGGTAAGTACTGTACTTTGATATGCAAAGTACTACAATATTGACCGTTTAAAGTACAACTGTGTAATATTGTATTTCTGACTTATACAGGGAAATGCGGTTAAGTACGCTCTAATTAAACATGGTGGGATTGCTCACGACTGGGTCATGATCTTTGATAGGTAAGCACCATAGCAGCCACCACATTCAAATGACTGTGCATTATATGTTATAAGATGGATCGAGGAAATATTAGAAAATGCCTCAGTTCATAGCACCCATGGCGATGATGTCCATCCACTCAGAGGATTTTATGCTATGCAAATGATGAACTCAGAGTTCGCTGTTAAGTAGAATTGAATGGCCAATGATGAATTTATTCTGTAAAGTACAATGTTGAGCAATCTATAAGTACTGAATGGTGAAAAATTTAGACTCGATTGTATGTTTTTTGATTCAAATCCATTAAACTGATGTTGTATTCAATCTTGTTATAACATCAGCTTCACTTTAGAAGCGATTTTGTGGTTTTATATTGGTGTGTTCCATGTGATGAAATATTGTTTATGCGTATAATGTATGTGACAATTATGTTAAACTGTCGGTTGAGGTACAATACTTGTGTGTATGACGGTACTGTATGTTACTGTTATGATAGAGTAACGGTTGAGGTACAATACTTATGTGTATCTATTGAGGTGCAATATATATGCATGTAGATGAGGTACAATACTTATGTGTATCTGTTGAGGTACTTATGTGAAATCATAAACTATTCAGATTTTATGCATGTAGTTGTTGTACTGTATTCAAAAATAGTTTGTATGTAACCTATTTACTGCCATAATGTATGATGAGGTACTGTACTCGAAAGTAGTTTGCACATAACTTATGTGCATGTCATTAGCCAATTTAATTAAAACAATTTGAAATATATGAGATAACATAAATACAATTTTATGCAATGACACTTATGAACTCGAAGTTCGCAATAAAAATTATTTGAATGACCAATGGGTAATAAATTTTAAATATTATAATGTTGAACAATGTACACACATCAGTTGATGCGGATCAGTTGAACTGATGTTTTATTGGATATTGTTATAATAGTAGATTGCTTTTTGAAGCAATATTGTGGATTCTATGTGATAGGGTCTTATGTGGGTACTGCATTTGACTATTAAGCGGAATTGACATGTGAAGTACAGTACTTGTGTGCATGTAAAGGTACTGTATTTAATTGTTGTACGCAACTTTGACAAAACTCAAATTAAAATGGAAGTGTGGGTATAAGAGGGACCTAAAGAAAAAATAAAAACTATACAACATATTGATTGTCACAATGATTTGTGTTTGCATAATAGACGTACTTGATCAGTGTGAGCATGGGTACTGTACTTGGTTGTTGATCGATACTTTGAAGTTGGTGTGTTTGAAGATGCTTTGTATATGAAAGAGTGTATCCAGGGTATATGTATAGTGAAATCACAAATTATTCAAATTGTATGCATGAAGCTGAGGTACTGTACTCGAAAGTAGTTTGCAAATAGCCTATGTACTGCCATAATGTATGATGAGGTATTGTACTCGAAAGTAGTTTGCACATAACCTATGTGCATGTCACTAGCTAATTTAGTTAAAACAATTTGTAATATATGAGAAAACATAAATACATACTCAAAGAAGGATAAAGTAATTCTTAATACATTTCAGCCTCTAGGTAGACAATTATTGAACTACCCATTATAAAATCTATCGAACAATTGTGTATTTGTTGTCATAGTAGGATTGGATATATTAGGAGGTCGAACTTCTTCCATAGTTAGTGAAGTGTAAGGAGATTCATTGAGATCTTGAACAAGTGTATTTGGACACGTTTCAAATGAGTATGACACCACTGTTAATTGGATCTTGATCTAAATGTGTAGTGATGTTGTTTGTACGTACTGTGCCCGAATCTTTATTGATGTCGGTATCTGCCTTTTTTTGGGTGTCCTTTTTTTATGCCGCTAGCTCTCTCTTTGATTTCTTTCGGGAACTTGAAGGCCGTCCAACACGAATAGCTACAATAGGATCTTGTATAGTTGGTGTGTTTTCCTGATATAAAAACATATACATTAAAAAGCTAAATGTAAAAGTACTATACGTGAAAAGTACTGTACGTGGCTTGCAAATGTTAAATGTATGTACGTCTTACCATTGTGACAAGACCTTTCTCTTTTAATATATTGTTTACTCTTTGATATGCATCTTCTAGCTCTCGTTTGACATGATCATAATATTCGACAGATGATCTTGCTAAATTAACAAATCCCCCACATATACTTAAAATGTGCTTTGCACGTTGCTCATGCTCCTCACCAATACTAGCAATAATGGTGTGATTAGAGTTGTAATCACGATGTATATCTTTCCGCCATATGTCCAAAATATATTGTTGAGAGATCTTTTCTAGTTTCAAATGTCTACTAATGACGCACAAAATATGACTGCATAAAATACCCTTTGACTCAAAGCATAAACATGAACATTTGATCATGGTCTCATGACTAACACACTGTACGTGAAACTTCTTCATAACTGATTTGCATTCCTCTGCATTTATCATCACATCTTTGAGTTCTGTAACATCAAATGACGACTGAATAGAATCCCCATATATGAGTTTGGACTCACAAAACATCATTCCTTCAAGTTCATTTTGGAATTTTCTAAATAAATTAATAGTATATGTTTCAGCGTACTGTGCTTCGATCTTAGAAGTTGTTCTAAGGTGGGGTTTTTTGTGGGTGCATTCAAAGTCTGCTAGTTTATCTTTTTCATATTTAGATTTAAGGGCAGAATCATATTGAGAAACAAATTGTTTTAGTGATGTGCGTGAATTCACATATCCATCAAAAAATGCATTCATAGATTCACTTCTTTGTGTTGTTGACATATCGGCCCAGAAAAAACTATCAACATAGATAGGCACCTACAACTGTTTGAGCTTGTAAATGCTAGAAAACCAGCTCTGTTCTTTCTTAATAGCAAGCTGAATATCACTCTTCTAGATGTTCTCAAACTCAGTTACAGAAGTACTCTCATAAACAACCTCTTTAACTATTTTTGAAACGGCTGAGTTCTTTCCCAATTTCTTTGGAAGTTTTTTCATAATATGCCACATACAGAGACGGTGATGAGAATTGCGGAAAGAAGTTTTAACAACGTTCATAATATATTGTGCCTGATCAGTGACAATCCCCTTAGGTTTGACACCACCTAAAATTACAACAAATGGAATAACAAATTATGTTTAGGGAAGTACTATACATGAAATATTCGAGTATTGTACGTGATACAAAGTATTTGTTTACTTACCGATACATTCCAGCCATGTTTTGAATAACCATACATAATTCTCTGTGGTCTCCTCACACAATAATGCACATCCCAGTAAAATAGAATGACCATGATGATTAATGCCAACAAAGGGGGAAAATGCCATTTCGTATCTATTGGTCAAGTAAGTTGTGTCAAATGTGATAGCATCATTAAAATATATGTACGCATGCCTAGATCTTGAGTCCGCCCAAAAAATATTCTGTAAAACGCCAAGGTCATCTATATCAAGTACATAGAAGAAATCATTGTTTTGTTTTTGCATTGCAATGAAATATTTTTGAATTGCTTGAGCATCGCCTTTGCCAAGGCGGAGATTTCTAGATGTTGCAACATAGTTCATCAAATCCTTTTGCGTAAATGGAAGATTGTCAAAAGATCCAACTTCAGCAACAAAACTAGACATAGATTTGGCTGGTTGGATACATGTATAATTTGAAGAGTTACTAATATACACAAAGTGAAGTAAATGGATTATTTGATAACAGTACAATACAAGTCTGTTATGTAATGTGCTTTAATAAGTAATGTTCGTGGACATGTAGGAACTACTTGATAAAGGTATTGTACGGGTGTGTATTCAACTTACTAATGTACTGTACGTGAAGTATTTATATACTAATAGTTGGATGTACGATGCATTAAATTACAAGTAATTGAAAGTACTTATTTACCCACACTGTCGTTTAATTCTATGTGTCTTTGTATGTCTTGAGGAATCTTCCTTTTGGATGGTAAAACTCTTACCAAGTGAGGCTATAGAAGTTCATGGTTATCATTTTCTATAAAGTCAGAAATATAATACTTGCCAATATAATTCCAACGCAGTCTTATATGAACTGGACAATTTATCTTAGTGGTGGGCTTGTATATGTACAAAGAGTCTTTTTGATCTTTTGGCGGTGGACCTGACTTGGCACAAGTAAATGTCACTCTTTTAACAAAGTTATCACCCGGTTCTTTAGCAGAGTGCGCTGTTATAACACCAAACCCACATTTTTCTGTATAATTGGTGTAAAATTCTCTAGCTTCAGTTATAGAGTAGAATGATAAACCAATTTCTAGCTTTAACGTAGCCTCTACTTCTTGAGATGCACAGTTGTAATGAACTTCATTTGGGCTTGAGTCAAGCTGTACAATTTTGTAAATCTATCACAAAATAATAATAATAATAAGAGTTATGTGTATAAGTATTGTACACAGTATTTAGTTTTTCAACCTGAGGGGCATCGGACACTACAACTTGAAATGGGGTTACACTTTCAATCAGCATACAAGAAAAATTATTGCTGCCTTCTAAATTCATCTGAAATAAATACAAGTTATAATGAATCTGGATATTGTGTACGTAAGATTTTGTAAACGTATAACAAAATAATAAATAATTGTAGTTATCTGTAGAAGTACTGTATGCATTTTCAGTATTGCAACCTGAGGGGGATCATAAGCTAAAACTTGAAATGGAGTGGGACTTTCAATCGACCTACAAGAAGAATTATTGGTGTCTTCTAAATCCATCTGAAAAAATAATGTTGGAAATAAATTTCAATTGTAATGAAGCTAAAAATTGTATACAGTACGTATGGTTGTATAAAATGCTGCAACAATCAACATACCTGAATTGAAGCCCTTTGTGACTATGCGAATCAGCTGAAAAGGCAACAAGATATCAAATAAAATGAATGAATTGTAACTATGTTACGCAAAATACTTATACATTTGCAAGTCATAATGAAGAGTGACGTAGATAACATTGGGGAGTTGTATGTGTATAAGATTTTTGAAATAAAAAGAAATGAATGATCTGTAACTATGTTACGTACAATACTTATACAATTGCATAAAAGAGGGGTTGTAGAAATTGTGTATTGTACGTATCGTTATACAAAATACTGGAACACTCGACACATCTGAATTGAATCCCTTTATGGTTATGTGACTCAATTGAAGATTCAACAAGATATAAACTAAATGAATGAATTCTGACTATGATACATACAATACTTATACAATTGCATAAAAAGAAATTTTCGAAATAAAAAGAAATGAATGATCTGTAACTATTTTACGTACAATACTTATACAATTGCATAAAAGAGGGGGTTGTAGAAATTGTATACTATACATATCGTTATACAAAATACTGAAACACTCGACACATCTGAATTGAATCCCTTTATGGTTATGTGACTCAACTGAAGATTCAACAAGATATAAACTAAATGAATGAATTCTGACTATGATACGTATAGTACTTATACGTTTGCATAACAAAGGGGAGTTGTAGAAAATCTGTACTGTACGTATCATTAGATAATTGAAGCCCTTTATGGTTATGTGACTCAACTGAAGAGGCAACAATATATCAAATAAATGAATGAATTATAACTATGGTACGTACAATATTTATACATTTGGAAGTCATAATGAAGAGGGACGTATATAACATATGGGAGTTGTAGGTTTATATGATTTTCGAAATAAAAAGAAATGAATGATCTTTAACTATGTTGTTCGAAATAAATGGGAGATGCAGTTCTATATGATATTTGAAATAAATAGGCATGGAATGAATAGATTGAAACAGGTGGTGCTTACTCACTGTCGGGAAGAACTAATTCATCAATTGTACGTACAATACTTATTCAGATTTGTGCTGAAAATGAAAATGGAGTGAAGTTTGATGGGAAAAAGGACGTAGATAACAGAAGGGAGTTGCAGTTGTATATGATATTGGAAATAAAAAGGCATTGAATCAATAGATGGAAACAGGTTGTGATTTATAATAAAATAACTTACTCAATGTTGGGTGAAAGTGGTTCAACATGAATAAATGGTACGTACAGTACTTGTTCGGAGCTGGGAGGAACATGAAAATGGAGGGGAAGCTTGAGGAGATTTGCATCTATATAAGTGATTCGAAATTAAATTGAGGGAATGATTAGAGGGAAATCGAATGATAGTGGATTTGTATTTGGTGGCGAGATAATTATTTCATGCATCATTTTTGTATGTAAAAATATGCAGAATCGTTGCTGCAGATATCACTTTAATTGTACATGCGGCCGCAGCAGCTAGTGGGCGTAGCAGTGGGCTGACGCAGCAGCTGGTGGACACAGGAGTTGGTGAGTACCAATGTCCGGGTAGGTGGCCGGGTATGTGGCCGGGTATGTGGGCGGTTATGGGTATACTTTTTCTTCATTTATGAGTCAGCGGTAACAATCCTCACGGCTTCACAACAGGCTTTCATTTATGACTCCAGTCTCCAGCGGTAACAATCCTCACGGCGTCGGGCCACGTGCTGCGCAACCGTGCGCACCGGGATGGCATCAACCGGAAGCTCGGGATTTTGCTTCGTGACAGGCTGACGCATTCTCTCCCAAAAGCTCCGTCTTCCTAAACTGGCTTGTATCACAAGAAGACCAGCAGGCCCTACTTCTCCCCAAAACTGGGGCTTTCTCTCCTGCTGTCTGCCAGGGGCTTAGCATGGCATCTCTCCACTATTCGCTTCCGCTGGACGAAAATCAACGACTCCACACAGCTTCCGCGCAGAGACTACCCTGCCAGCTGACAAAGTGATGCGCATCTGTGCACGATCCAACTCGGCTTTGGCCTTACCGTCAACTGTTGTTGAAAAAACTTCACGCCGGATCACTGTCATGGCGACACGACGGCCAGGCCCTCATACGAACAGGCGGTGTGCGAGTAAGATGTGCTTCGGCAGTACGCACTACCCAATTTCGCTTGTTCTGGCAATTGTTTATCTGCCATCCCCAACTCTGATGGATGATTGACGTCCAAAACTGGGAGATTACCATCTATCAGGACCAACAAATATTCCATATAGTTTACATACATCGCGTGTCTTGTTTCAATTGAAGCCCTAGCAGATCTTAGGCAACCACATCCGAAAGGATAAACACCATATACGAGACAGGGGCGGAACCAGGGGGAGGCTGCCGGGGTTTTAGCCCCCCCTCTCCCCAAAAAACTAATACAAATAGTTATTTTTTAGTATTAAGTATAGTTTAAAGTATAAATAAATACATTAACTACGTATAAATTACAAAGAATGTGACTAGCTGGAGTGGTACATAGCTTGGTACATAGCTTGGTTCTTAAAGCCAATGATGTAGGTTCCTTTCTCAATGGGGATAGTATTTTTGGCTCAGCCCCCCTCTGTGCTAAAATGTACACATATATGATTTCAGCCCCCTTAGTGTAATTTTCTGGTTCCGCCACTGATACGAGATGTGGCAGAGAAGGGTGGGAACCGGACCAAATCTGCGGTTCCGCCTTTAATGTTTCAACTATGTTTAGGCCCTATTTGGTACGGTGTAGAATGAGATCATGACTTTTAAACTCCAAGAATTAGGACATGATTTTTGTTTGGTTAGTAAATGGGAAAACAAAAACATTACTTTTCAACTCACAAAATGACCCGTTTCAGGGGTGAATTCCTGGAGTTTGTACCACGCCTGAAATGGGCGTGGTCGGATATAGTTTGCTATCTACAGCTGTAACCAGCGATCTCTGACGTTACTTTTCCGCGAGCAAACGACTGCCCGGCTAATCATACCAAACCGTCATCACAGAACCGTCCAATCGTCCCATGGCATACCAAATGAAACCAGCGCTGCCCAAAAAGTATGATTTAGTCTGCCGTGCTTTCTTTTTCATCAAACTACACCTCACAGCATCGTAGCAAACAGGGCCTTAACTCAATCGTAACCATATATATGTCCAAAAACTCACTCCTAACTCACTAAAAGAAACTTATGAGGCGTCTTTACGACTGGGATCAATGGAAACACCGCTGGAGCATGGAATTTGAGAACAGTGAATGTGGACTCGGTGGAGAAACCGAGGAATGGAAGAGGACTTAATATCACGGGATGAGTGGGGTTTGAAGTTTTAGAATTTCTTTAGCGAACAAATCTGAATTCGGCATTTGCAACTATTAAGATGTATAACTATTGTGCGTATTTAATATGCGACACATGAAGTATGATAAAAAACGATACTACAAACATAAAGTGTCAGGAAAAAATGTATATCATGGCCTATGTTAGTAAAGCCGTTTTTGTTGTAGTACCAAATGCGTAATCGTCTTGAAAGACGAATCAGTTTGCACATATGTAATAATAAAATTTAAAAGGGTTGAATCTGGCATCAGTGGCTAAATAGCTGGCAAGATAAATTGGACTACTCCTATAGCAATATAATCATTTTTAATATAAATTGTGCCTATGTAGAAGTTAAGGCTCAATGTTATTTTAATGCATAGAACCCTACCATAAAGAATCACCAACATATTTATATCAATTTATTATAAAGTTAAGTGCGACTATAAACTATCACAATCATGATAAATCATCAAAAATAAAAATAAAATGGATCATTTTTAATATAAATTGTGCCTATGTAGAAGTTAAGGCTCAATGTTATTTTAATGCATAGAACCCTACCATAAAGAATCACCAACATATTTATATCAATTTATTATAAAGTTAAGTGTGACTATAAACTATCACAATCATGATAAATCATCAAAAATAAAAATAAAATGGATCTCTTATTTTCAAAACTAAGAACACTAAACCAAATACAAGGGTATCATGTTCCTCACATTTTATGGCTAAACCCGCGTAAAATTAAGGCTACATGATGATATTCAACTCATATCGACTCCACAACTATCTTCATGGTATTATTTTCTAGGTCTGAGAACTTGGATTCAAGCTAAAAGCTCGTAATCCACATTTTGTAGGTCATTGTTGAGTAACTGCTTCAACATCTGACTACAAGATGAAGAAGAATAAGAAGAGAAAGAAGTAAACTGGCTTAAGTTATCCTTACTTTTGGCATCGATGAATAAAATGGAATGGAAATTAAGATTAACAACTATTATGATTCTACATTGATCAATCGACCTAGGGTTCCTCGGCTCTTCCCTTATTGTTTGTGTAAAGTGATTGCCCAAAAGATTGCTGTAATGTCCATCTCACGAAAACAAGATTAATTAATGCGGAAGCGTTCATCAAGCAGCGGATTAGCAAAAATCACTAAAAATTTAAAACTTTTTCAAAGAGATCCATTCATAGGAAAACTCTTTAACCAAGAATCAAAGTATTTCCATTTCATCCTGGTTCACAAGTACACAGCCTGTACAATTCCTTTTTAAGGATTACAACATTGACTGCCCTGTTACAAATATACACAGGCCGTATAAAAACTTTGAGGAACTATGCCAAAACTCCGATTGAATCATTTAAAACTCCGAGGACCTGAGAGTACAGAGACGACACATATGACTACTATCTATATGACTTGATAGACAATATCTCCACCTGAGATCTGATTGTTGTCCTTGTTGTTGTTGTTGCTGCTGCTCTTTTTCTGATCTTAGGGATTTCCTGCCTTGCCTCCCATGCATACCTAAAAATGTTTCCCACGGGGGTGAGACAATTGAAAATTGCCCCAGCGAGAGATATAACTCTCCGCCAAAGCATTGTTATTGCAGTTATTAAATTAAAACTGAGCAGGGGTTACTTTTACCATATCAGGCAGAATTATTAAGCATAAAACAGAATAAGATAATCTCCTATTCTAAAGGAGAGCATTGCATCTACCCATGGTAGATAAGTAATTCATCTGTCTACTTTGCAGAGAATATAAAGAAATATAAATAACATTTATCCGCTAAGAAATGCACAAAGAAATGCAACATCAACCAATGAATCTCCGTATTCAATCCTTAAGCAAACATGCTATACGGCTGATTACATTTTACAATCATATTTAAGATCTGAGGAGATGATGTATACCGCTCATACTCCAACCGGCCATTGTGAAGTCGAAACCGGTACCATACATAGGTCTAGGGAAGAGCCGGCTTCCAAGACCTCCCACGTCTCGATCAGTGTGAGACAAAACACAGTACATCTCGTGTCTCTGCTAACGTAGCTTTCCAGGGTATACTGGCAACTTCACTATAGAGTTACAACGTCAACTGCATTCTCGTCGGCAATCGAGAGATTTCATGTTTATCTCCATCGACCCGACAAAAACATTGGGAGATGGGTACAACATCTGGCCCAATCATCGGGAGATTAGTGATACATCTATCCCGACCTATTCATGAAGGATTTGAGAGGTTTCTTGTTTACCTCCTCACAATCACTTCAAGAGGACGTAAGGATATTTTCACCCATTGACCCCCGTATATTCAAAAATATACGAAATCCAGGATATGAAGCAGAGCAACCTGTTTCACCATCACCTATTCCTGACGATGATGGATCTATGGTCAGAGCACTACATGAATAGATTTCACTTGATTAATTAAGTACATTATCATATTCTTTTAGCATCAGTCAAGTTCTCAAACATATTTTATTCAGACAAATGCTATAAAGAGACATGTACCACTTTCATCAGATACTTATTCACATGGCTCAGAAGCCATTCACATCTTGTCACCTCTCACTAGGCAACAACTTTATCCACATGGCTCACAAGGCCATTCACATCTTGTCACCTCTCACTAGGCAAAAACTTTATTCACATGGCTCACAAGGCCATTGACATCTTGTCACCTCTCACTAGGCAACAACTTTAAAACAAAGGCTTACAAGCCCATACTAATCTTGTTACTTCTTTCTAAGTAACAAAAACATAATGGCACATATGGCCAATGAACTCTTATCAAATAAACATCATAGCTCATACCTGGCTATGATCATCACCTCATGAGACCTGCATGATTGTCACACATGATAATAGATTTATCAAGTTCACAACACATCATGCAATACAGGGTAACACCACTATTCCCTTACCAAGGTTAGGGTTTACCATCAATTAGGGCTTTTCATCCTTTTACCCAAAGCTAGGGTTAGGATTTTCTTTTCTTATCAATTAGGGTTTCATATTTGTATTATCACTCCAACCCTAATTTATTGCTACACTCCTCTGGGAGCATTCATTGATATCATAAGTATTCATTCATACTTATTACATTCATCATGTATCATTAAATGATTATCATCACAAGGTATGAGTTTCTCTCTCATCCTTAGGTTGGAAATTAACAAAACGACCATGTTAGGTCACTTTCAAATCAACTCTAAGTCCAGCATAGAGCACTACGGCCGTGCAACCAAGAACGGCCGTGCAAAGGGAAGCCACCACGGTCGTGCTACCGTACACGGTCGTGCACAATGAAGCTACCACGGCCGTGCTACCTTGCACGGTCGTGCAAAGTGAATCCACCACGGCCGTGCTACCTTGCACGGTCGTGCCACAGGGGTTCACTTCATAAATCATATTCAAGTATGAATTATATTCTTTCATTAGGGATTAGGGTTTCACATAGCATCTCCCTTCTTTAGAATAGAGATTGTATATAGCATCACCCTTCATTAGGGATTTCATATCACATTGCCCATAATTAGGGTTTACTAATCATTCCCAATTAGGGTTTCTCATGAAATCACCCTCAACTAGGATTTCACATGGATACACCCTCAACTAGGGTTTCACTTGGATACACCCTCAACTAGGGTTTACTATTCATCCTAATTAGTGATTTCACATGTAGACAACCTCTTATTAGGGTTATACATGGAATCAACCTCAATCAGGGTTTTCATCATGTATTGGATCCATGCATTTGTTAAACATTCTTAATTAGTACCATTAAGGTATCTCTCACCTAATTACATTAGGTTTCCAAAAAGGTTTGATCAATTGGACCTTCAATAACATGAGGTATCCAATTGAATTCCGGTTTCCAATGTTGATTCCTTCAATCATTGAATTCATGGAACCAATCATCAATTGGACCTATATTCATACTTCAATTGAGTTTGATAAGTCAACCTTCAACTAATTTGACCCTCAATTGACCCTCAATTGATCATCAATTAGGGTTTGATTCAATTGAATTAGGGTTTGGAATCGATGATTCAACAACACTAATCAATGTAAGACAAGTTGCTTTGAAACCATTGAACCATCATCCAAATTCGGTATGACCTGACCCCAAACGGTCTTGAGGTAGTTTGGATGACCTCCAAACGGTCTTGAGACCGTTTTCCCATCATATCACTCAAATCTAAGCAATCCAATTGGGGTTTGGTTCATTGGATTGATCACCAAATCAACATTGCATTGTATATCCGCTTAGTACCTTTAGACCTTCAAACACCTAACCATACTTAACCCTAGACCTCCAAACGGTCTTGGGTGACCACCAAACGGTCTTCAGACCGTTTGGATGAGCTCCAAACGGTCTTGAGACCGTTTGGCTCATCCAACCTTTGGACTTCAGTGAAAAATCATCATGGATTGGTCTATCGAGTTGATCAACAAATCAGCATTGAGTTGCAATATGATTTGGTACCTTTGGACCTTCAATTGATCAACTATACTTGACCCCAGACCTCCAAACGGTATTGGGGTGATCCCCAAACGGTCTTGAACCCGTTTGGATGATCCCCAAACGGTCTTGAACCCGTTTGGGCTAATCAACCCAAAATCTCAACTTAACTCATTGGAATTTCAGCACTGTTTTCAATTAGGGTTTGCCTAATTGAATAGCCTTCAAATCACGATTCCTTGCGAGTTAACCCCTCAAATTTGGAGAGTTATTAACCAACATAATTATAAACAGGAATCCCAAACGGTCAACGCTTGGTAAACTCACTAAAACAGTCTTGAACCCGTTTTCCCAAGCAGGTCAAGTTAATCAGGTTGAAAATCAGCACTTAATCCAATTAGGGTTTCCTAATAGATTAGCGTTCAACCTATGATTCCTTTGGAGTTAACCCCTCAAACTTGGAGGGTCATTAACCAACATCATGATGAACAGTAATACCAAACGGTCAACGCTTGGTCAACCATCTCAAACGGTCTGGAACCCGTTTTCCCAAGAAGGTCAAGTTATTCAGGTTGAAAATCAGCACTTAATTCAATTCGATTTGTCTCATTGATTGGCTTTCAACCTATGATTCCTTTGGAGTTAACCCCTAAAATTTGTAGGGTCATTAGCATACATAATTAGGAACGAGATTCATAAACGGTTAACACTTGGTCAACTCCTTCAAACGGGTTTGAACCCGTTTTCCACCAAACGGTTTGCAACCCGTTTGGTCACCAAACGGTTTTGGTGAAACCGTTTGGTCCCAACTTTTGAGATCGTTTGCTCCCAAGATATTTGGTGAGGTGCTTGCTTATGATGATTTCATAATCATCTTCCTTCGTGCACCCAAGAACAGCAACCGTTCTTGATGGAATTTGCAGCAAAGAAACAAAAGTGTATAAAATTGAAGAAATCAATCAACAAAGCATAGAAGATTGATGCAATAGCAATGTTTGAGGGTTTAAGTTATAAAACCCGCCTCCAATTGAGCTCCAAAGCTCCAAGATCACGCCATCAATGGTGGATGAAGCTCTAGCAACTCCCCCTAGGCTCGTCCTCAAGCTTTTGATTGCAAAAGTTGGCTAGGGTTGAAGAGGAGATCGAAATAAGAAGGAATCCATAATTTATTTTCAATTTCCACCATGAAATCATGAAGAACGAGGGTCAAGAAGCTAACCAACAGGTTGGGGCTCGTCCTCCTGTTTCTCCTAAGTCCCCTTGAGCTCATCCCAAGCAAAGGAAGAAGAAAGGGCCGAAAAAGCCGTTCAATTCATTTGGAAAAGGCACTTTTATAAGGAAATTGATGAGAGAGAAAATGCCTTATAAAAATCCAATTAATCCAAAAATTATGGCCGCCTCTACCCCCTCAATTCCATTGATACGAGGCACCTTCCTTTTCCTTTTATTCCCCTTCATTATCCTCAATTTAAAGAAAAGAAAATTAAGCACCTTAATGCTTATTATATTAATATCCCATATGTGAGTGGAAATTACTTTTCTTTATAATAAGGTGAGTGGAATTTCACCTACTTAAGATATTTTCGTTCCTTATCTTAGCAAAGGAACGTCCATCCTTATTCAAAATCAAACCAAAAAATTTTGGTTGAAAGCCCTTCAATTATTTTTTATTCATTTTTGCCCTAAATCGAATTAGGGTTTCAATTAGGCATTATTCTTGATTATTTTAATGTCAAGATTCTCTCTCCTCCAACTTAGTTCAAATGAGGAGTCCATCTCATTTTCTTTGCTATACATGATGCCAAGAAACATTAAGGACCTTATTGAAGTGGTAATTTGCATATTGAACCCTAGATTTTGGGTAAATTGCACTTTTTTCCAAAACTAGGTTTTAGTGCACAACATTGTCCAACAAGCTCTATCTTGGTGTCCAGGCTTGTAGAAACCATACTACTACATCATATTCATCCTTATGATGTCTCAACATCAGAGGAACATCTTATCATGTGCAATTTGCAAGTTAACCCCTCAACTTGGGTAATTTGCACTTTAGTCCAAAATAAGAAATCATTGCTTCAACATTGTTCAAACAGGACCAAAATTGAAACATAAGTTCCTCATGAGCCCTAATTACTTTTCACAATATGAGATTAAACATATAATCATCTTTCTTAATCAAAACACCTAGGGTTAAAGCATAACCCATGCCAGGGATGTTACAAATTATAAACCCCTAACAAGGATTTCGTCCCCGAAAATCCCAGATAAAGGGATCATATATTATTCATTCATCATATCATCATGTCTCTACATAACACCTAATTGTTATGGAGACATCATAGAGCTTTGATCAACACAAAGTTCCTTCTCACAATATTCTCATAGAGTCAATTGAGATCTTATCTTAAAGACATATTTAGTTGTTATGTTTATGCAAAGCATAAACCCCTAACATATGATGTTCATATCATTTTATATAATCAGACTGATTTCATAGTTGACCACTCCAGGTAGCTAATCTAAACCATCTGATAATTCTCAGATACCAGAGTCCATTACCCTGGTATCAGTCACATGTGTTGAAAACACATCATATTCTCATCTTTCTTTTATCATATTTACAACTTTATTGAACAGGGATCACCTCCCTTGTTCTCTTTCTCATCATATGAGGGTCATACTTTTACTTCCTCATATACACATACTGATCTGAATTCCTATCAGATCCTTCTTTCTTGTACTTAAGGTATGATACATTTATCCATACCATATTTCTTATTTCATGATACTCATTAGATTGTATCAGAATGATTGCTTGATCAGGGCAATCAAAAAGATATCAATCTAAGAGTTTCCATACTCACTTTATCATCAATAGTTGTAAACCTGATCAGGGTTTACAAGTACTAAGATCAAGTAGTATGCACTTACATGCTATCATATTTCTTTTTTTCATATTATCATAACATAAGATTTAACATCCCTGGATTTTATCCAGGCATCTCTTCTATACCTCTTCCTCTTTCATAGAGGTAAGATCAATATAGAACATTTAAAAGAATACTTGAATATAATTTAAATTCTAATTCTCATCATATCTTCCCTATATGACAACTAATAGGGAAAACCAACTCAGCAGTCCTCCTTTTTATAACAAAAGGGGTTTAGTGTACTCAACATGTACACATTTATAACATACATTGTCCTCACATCATGGTCTTATTAGTCTTATTACTGATGCAAAAACTAAGCCATGGAATTTTACAGGTGAAAGGTTAAGACCTTTACACTTACTTAGGGGTTGCTGCCCTGGTACACTAGGCATTTATTGCACTATTTGTACCAAAAACCTTGGCTTTTTGGAACCATTAGGCAAATGTCTCTAAAATTATAGAGATCATCACCTACTTCTCAGCTTATTTCCCCTTCTTGGGCACTGCCATCACATATTTATTATCAGTCTAAGCTCATGGAAGAGTCTACTTTCTTGCCATAAGTTAATCTTTTCCATATTTTCCCTTGTTCCAACATGACTAAGTCATTTAGGAACTCATTTTAAGATCAAGCTTTCGGTATTAAGGACTGATTACCTAGGTTATAAGCCTAGCATCCAGTCCACTCATATGCATTACTGTTGCCCTAATCTACCCAACAAGAGCATGATCATAGGATTCTCTATCCTGATCAGGTCTTAATGGGGATTCTCAGGCACTCATTCTATTCTTTCATGATCCCTTGCACCTCTTCTTGGTGCAACAACATTGCCCTTAGCAATGTGTTCCTTGTGCTCTGCAGTCATTTTAAACTTTACCCTTTCTCTGCACAAGCAGAAATCATTATAGGGTATACTGGAGGACACTAACACAGACTCAACAACTTAGTCCTATGTCTCTGTAGACTCAGCGAACCTAGAGCTTTGATACCACTAAATTGTAACGTCCATCTCACGAAAACAAGATTAATTAATGCGGAAGCGTTCATCAAGCAGCGGATTAGCAAAAATCACTAAAAATTTAAAACTTTTTCAAAGAGATCCATTCACAGGAAAACTCTTTAACCAAGAATCAAAGTGTTTCCATTTCATCCTGGTTCACAAGTACACAGCCTGTACAATTCCTTTTTAAGGATTACAACATTGACTGCCCTGTTACAAATATACACAGGCGGTATAAAAACTTTGAGGCACTATGCCAAAACTCCGATTGAATCATTTAAAACTCCGAGGACCTGAGAGTACAGAGACAACACATATGACTACTATCTATATGACTTGACAGACAATATCTCCACCTGAGATCTGATTGTTGTCCTTGTTATTGTTGTTGCTGCTGCTCTTTTTCTGATCTTAGGGATTTCCTGCCTTGCCTCCCATGCATACCTAAAAATGTTTCCCACGGGGGTGAGACAATTGAAAATTTCCCCAGCGAGAGATATAACTCTCCGCCAAAACATTGTTATTGCAGTTATTAAATTAAAACTGAGCAGGGGTTACTTTTACCATATCAGGCAGAATTATTCATCATAGAACAGAATAAGATAATCTCCTATTCTAAAGGAGAGCATTGCATCTACCCATGGTAGATAAGTAATTCATCTGTCTACTTTGCAGAGAATATAAAGAAACATAAATAACATTTATCCGCTAAGGAATGCACAAATAAATGCAACATCAGCCAATGAATCTCCGTATTCAATCCTTAAGAAAACATGCTATACGGCTGATTACATTTTACAATCATATTTAAGCTCTGAGGAGATGAGGTATACCGCTCATACTCCAACCGGCCATTGCGAAGTCGAAACCGGTATCATACATAGGTCTAGGGAAGAGCCGGCTTCCAAGACCTCCCACGTCTCGGTCAGTGTCAGACAAAACGCAGGACATCTCGTGTCTCTGCTAACGTAGCTTTCCAGGGTATACTGGAAACTTCACTACAGAGTTACAGCGTTAACTGCACTCTCGTCGGCAATCGAGAGATTTCATGTTTATCTCCATCGACCCGACAAAAACATTGGGAGATGGGTACAACATCTGGCCCAATCATCGGGAGATTAGTGATACATCTATCCCGACCTATTCATGAAGGATTTGAGAGGTTTCTTTTTTACCTCCTCACAATCACTTCAAGAGGACGTAAGGATATTTTCGCCCATTGACCCCCGTATATTAAAAAATATACGAAATCCAGGATATGCCGCGGAGCAACCTGTTTCACCATCACCTATTCCTGACGATGATGGATCTATGGTCAGAGCACTACATGAATAGATTTCACTTGATTAATTAAGTACATTATCATATTCTTTTAGCACCAATCAAGTTCTCAAACATATTTTATTCAGACAAATGCTATAAAGAGACATGTACCACTTTCATCAGATACTCATTCACATGGCTCAGAAGCCATTCACATCTTGTCACCTCTCACTAGGCAACAACTTTATCCACATGGCTCACAAGGCCATTCACATCTTGTCACCTCTCACTAGGAAACAACTTTATTCACATGGCTCACAAGGCCATTGACATCTCGTCACCTCTCACTAGGCAACAACTTTAAAACAAAGGCTTACAAGCCCATACTAATCTTTTTACTTCTTTCTAAGTAACAAAAACATAATTGCACATATGGCCAATGAACTCTTATCAAATAAACATCATAGCTCATACCTGGCTATGATCATCACCTCATGAGACATGCATGATTGTCACACATGATAATAGATTTATCAAGTTCACAACACATCGTGCAATACAGGGTAACACCACTATTCCCTTACCAAGGTTAGGGTTTACCATCAATTAGGGCTTTTCATCCTTTTACCCAAAGCTAGGGTTAGGATTTTCCTTTCTTATCAATTAGGGTTTCATATTTGTATTATCACTCCAACCCTAATTTATTGCTACACTCCTCTGGGAGCATTCATTGATATCCTAAGTATTCATTCATACTTATTACATTCATCATGTATCATTAAATGATTATCATCACAAGGTATGAGTTTCTCTCTCATCCTTAGGTTGGAAATTAACAAAACGACCATGTTAGGTCACTTTCGAATCAACTCTAAGTCCAACATAGAGCACTACAGTCATGCAACCAAGAACGTCCGTGCAAAGGGAAGCCACCACGGTCGTGCTACCGTACACGGTCGTGCACAATGAAGCTACCACGGCCGTGCTACCTTGCACGGTCGTGCAAAGTGAATCCACCACGGCCGTGCTACCTTGCATGGTCGTGCCACAGGGGTTCACTTCAGAAATCATATTCAAGTATGAATTCTATTCTTTCATTAGGGATTAGGGTTTCACATACCATCTCCCTTCTTTAGAATATAGATTGTATATAGCATCACCCTTCATTAGGTATTTCATATCACATTGCCCATAATTAGGGTTTACTAATCATTCCCAATTAGGGTTTCTCATGAAATCACCCTAAATTAGGATTTCACATGGATACACCCTCAACTAGGGTTTCACTTGGATACACCCTCAACTAGGGTTTACTATTCATCCTAATTAGTGATTTCACATGTAGACAACCTCTTATTAGGGTTATACATGGAATCAACCTCAATTAGGGTTTTCATCATGTATTGGATCCATGCATTTGTTAAGCATTCTTAATTAGTACCATTAAGGTATCTCTCACCTAATTACATTAGGTTTCCAAAAAGGTTTGATCAATTGGACCTTCAATAACATGAGGTATCCAATTGAATTCGGGTTTCCAATGTTGATTCCTTCAATCATTGAATTCATGGAACCAATCATCAATTGGATCTATATTCATACTTCAATTGAGTTTGATAAGTCAACCTTCAACTAATTTGACCCTCAATTGACCCTCAATTGATCATCAATTAGGATTTGATTCAATTGAATTAGGGTTTGGAATCGATGATTCAACAACACTAATCAATGTAAGACTAGTTGCTTTGAAACCATTGAACCATCATCCAAATTGGATATGACCTGACCCCAAACGGTCTTGAGGTCTTTTTTTGACCTCCAAACGGTCTTGAGACCGTTTGCCCATCATATCACTCAAATATAAGAAATCCAATTGGGGTTTGGTTCATTGGATTGATCACCAAATCAACATTGCATTGTATATCAGCTTAGTACCTTTAGACCTTCAAACACCTAACCATACTCAACCCTAGACCTCCAAACGGTATTGGGTGACCACCAAACGGTCTTGAGACCATTTGGATGAGCTCCAAACGGTCTTGAGACCGTTTGGCTCGTCCAACCTTTGGACGTTAGTGAAAAATCATCATGGATTGGTCTATCGAGTTGATCAACAAATCAGCATTGAGTTGCAGTATGATTTGGTACCTTTGGACCTTCAATTGATCAACTATACTTGACCCCAGACCTCCAAACGTTCTTGGGGTGATCCCCAAACGGTCTTGAACCCGTTTGGATGATCCCCAAACGGTCTTTAACCCGTTTGGGCTAATCAACCCAAAATCTCAACTTAACTCATTGGAATTTCAGCACTGTTTTCAATTAGGGTTTGCCTAATTGAATAGCCTTCAACTCACGATTCCTTGGGAGTTAACCCCTCGAATTTGGAGAGTTTTTAACCAACATAATTATTAACAGAAATACCAAACGGTCAACGCTTGGTAAACTCACTAAAACGGTCTTGAACCCGTTTTCCCAAGCAGGTCAAGTTAATCAGGTTGAAAATCAGCACTTAATCCAATTAGGCTTTCCTAATCGATTAGCCTTCAACCTATGATTCATTTGGATTTAACCCCTCAAATTTGGAGGGTCATTAACCCACATCATTATGAACAGGAATCCCAAACGGTCAACGCTTGGTCAACCATCTCAAACGGTCTTGAACCCATTGCCCAAGCAGGTCAAGTTATTCAGGTTGAAAACCAGCACTTAATTCAATTCAATTTGTCTAATTGATTGTCCTTCAACCTATGATTCCTTTGGAGTTAACCCCTAAAATTTGGAGGGTCATTAGCCTAAATAATTAGGAACGAGATTCCCAAACGGTCAATGCTTGGTCAACTCCTTCAAACGGGTTTGAACCCGTTTTCCACCAAACGGTTTGCAACCCGTTTGGTCACCAAATGGTTTTGGTGAAACCGTTTGGTCCCAACTTTTGAGATCGTTTTCTCCCAAGATATTTGGTATGGTGTTTTCTTATGATGATGTCATCATCATCTTCCTTCGTGCACCCAAGAACAGCAACCGTTCTTGATGAAATTTTCAGCAAAGAAACAAAAGTGTATAAAATTGAAGAAATCAATCACCAAAGCATAGAAGATTGATGCAATATCAATGTTTGAGGGTTTAAGTTTTAAAACCCACCTCCAATTGAGCTCCAAAGCTCCAAGATCACGCCATCAATGGTGGATGAAGCTCTAGCAACTCCCCCTAGGCTCGTCCTCAAGCTTTTGATTGCAAAAGTTGGCTAGGGTTGAAGAGGAGATCGAAATAAGAAGGAATCCATAATTTATTTTCGATTTCCACCATGAAATCATGAAGAACGAGGGTCAAGAATCTTACCAACAGGTTGGAGCTCGTCCTCCTGTTGCTCCTAAGTCCCCTTGAGCTCATCCCAAGCAAAGGAAGAAGAAAGGGCCGAAAAAGCCTTTCAATTCATTTGGAAAAGGCACTTTTATAAGGAAATTGATGAGAGAGAAAATGCCTTATAAAAATCCAATTAATCCAAAAATTATGGCCGCCTCTTTCCCCTCAATTCCATGGATACGAGGCACCTTCCTTTTCCTTTTATTCCCCTTCATTATCCTCAATTTAAAGAAAAGCAAATTAAGCACCTTAATGCTTATTATATTAATATCCCATATGTGAGTGGAAATTACTTTTCTTTATAATAAGGTGAGTGGAATTTCACCTACTTAAGATATTTTCGTTCCTTATATTAGCAAAGGAACGTCCATCCTTATTAAAAATCAACCCAAAACATTTTGGTTGAAAGCCCTTCAATTATTTTTTATTCATTTTTGCCCTAAATCGAATTAGGGTTTCAATTAGGCATTATTCTTGATTATTTTAATGTCAAGATTCTCTCTCCTCCAACTTAGTTCAAATGAGGATTACCTCTCATTTTATTTGCTATAAATGATGCCAAGAAACTTTAAGGACCTTATTGAAGTGGTAATTTGCATATTGAACCCTAGATTTTGGGTAAATTGCACTTTACTCCAAAACTAGGTTTTAATGCACAACATTGTCCAACAAGCTCTATCTTGGTGTCCAGGCTTGTAGAAACCATACTACTACATCATATTCATCCTTATGATGTCTCAACATCAGAGGAACATCTTATCATGTGCAATTTGCAAGTTAACCCCTCAACTTGGGTAATTTGCACTTTAGTCCAAAATAAGAAATCATTGCTTCAACATTGTTCAAACAGGATCAAAATTGAAACATAAGTTCCTTATGAGCCCTAATTACTTTTCACAAGATGAGATTAAACATATAATAATCTTTCTTTATCAAAATACCTAGGGTTAAAGCATAACCCAGACCAGGGATGTTACAATTGCCTACTAGTTTGTATTGCTTTTATTTTTGGGGTTGTGATTATGTTGATAACCAAAGTACAAAACTGACTGAAAAGTTCATCAAATTATGATATGTATATAAAAAGTTTTGGTGTTTTTCATGGGTGGCACATTACTCATTTCCATTTATTTGTGTGCGCCATCATCTGTGTAGTATGATGAAAGTGCAAACCAATGACATCCCTATACTTGTTATGAAAATTTTAATTACTCTCTCATTTTAACTACAATTGAATCCATTCTTTTTTCCTTAGGCTCATATTTGAATTACCTACAACTCTATAGTAGAAAGGTCATATAAATTTTAGATTATAACTTCTTCATCAATTATTTACTTAATGTCTATAATGGTCTTACCACATTCATGTGTGGGCTATTACTATCTCAAAGTATGAAAAACACATGTTTTTCACTTAGGAAAGAAACAATTTGAGATAAAATCAAGAATGAATCTACCATACAATAATGCAAGGTTCAAATGAAGATGCAAATAAAACAAGGGTTATCATATATCCTATGATCATCTTTAAAGTAAGGTATGGGCTATAACAATCTCCCCCTCTCATCAATAATTCATTTGGGATTTTTCTTATAACAACCCTAGAATTTTATGCAAACTTTAACATAACAAATAATGTTAAATTACAAATTTAATTTCTTATAATAATTTAAAACCCAAGGATAAGTCCAACACTTGATGATTCAAGAATTTGTCACATCCTAATTTAATAGCACACAAACATATCCTAACTAGCAAGTTTGACTAGCTAGGTTTTAAATAGAAATTTATCACACATATGTGAATAAAATGTGCCATTAAATATTATATGGTTATACAATAATATATTAGATCTTCCTTCAAATTTTTGTGAAAAATTCATGCCCAGTGATTATTAATGCATTAAGCAACCTTAGAACTTAATAATATAAATCATATGATATCATAGCTCAAACCTAAAATGTAACTATATAATTGGATTCCCCATGGTTCAATTAGCAAGAATACCTAATTTCATTTGGTTTCAATAATCCCCAATATGTCAAATAATGTTGGGAAGAAAGGGAATGTTGCATGTACATTTTGACCTAGTTATTCTATAGATATACCCGATTAATATACAGTTAGCTCAGTTTTTGTACTTTTAGCTGTATTACGCCCATCACACACTATTATGTTTATTTCAGGCCGCTTCAGAACTGTCAGATTTTGATCTAACACCCCAGACCCTTTCTTCTTCCTCTCATTTTTCTCACAACAGAACCTAGAAACCAAAAATGACAACCAACGACCCCGCTCTCACTCCACTTCCCACATCTCATTCACATATCATCACGAACAAATTAAGGAAACCATTTTGCACCGAACAAGCCCCCACTTGAACCCTACCTCCATCCATTGCAAAAATGTCCATTCCTCCTTGCCCTCCTATTAACCTCTAGCCCCACACCATGAAGCTCCACCATCTTGAGAGTTTGTGGCCCACAAAGCATCGTTGGACATCATTCAACCTTACTCTAGTGCTAATTTGCATAAAAGGCATTTGAGGAGTTTATGTGGATAAGGTATTCTTCCCCATCACCTATGACCTATAACGGAAAATTCCGACCACTTTGTTTCAATTTCACCTATTATGAGCATCCAAAGGTACCCTTCTAAATTTCATTTTTCTTAAAGGTCACCACAAGTTGCCCATGTACTCCGCGCACAAGCTTAGTTTCATGCCTAAGGAGCTCCACTTCCGGTCAACCCTCTCACAACTTTGCTGCTAAAAATACACATCCAATGGACTCAATAGATTTCTGTGAATCTAAAATTAAACTCATTTTCATATTTCACTGCCGTTGTCTCGTTCTTCCACCTCGAGCCCAGTTTTCTATTTTTGGAAACCTTAGTGATGACTTCGATGTACATTGTAACGACCCCGCCTCCCGGTAACCCCCAATTAAGGGAGACCCGAAGGTCAGAGCCGTTATCCCATTAACAGGATCAAAGGTTCGACAAATAATCAGTAATAATTAATAAACTTTACCAACTAAACTAAAAACTGGTACAAAATAAAACTTTTCTTACCTTGGAAAAACTGGGATTTCTAAACTTCTATCCGTGAAGTTGATACTCTAACTAATCCTCCGGTGTATGTTACTTCTCATTTAATTCCACATATGCCTCTTTACTGTTTGTTCTTTTCATTTATACCTAAAACGCTGACAAACAAAATGTCGGTCAGTATATCGAAATATATTGGTATGTGGGGTCAACCAAAAGTTTGCACATATGACTAACAATTTAAATATCACAATCAAATTATTTAACAAGCCAATTTACACTTTTCAGTATGACATTCTCCACCGCTTTTGCCCTAACCCTGGCATACCCACCTTAGGGTGCCCTTTGCCAATGACTTAAGGCCACCTTCTCATTCCCGAGCTTGGTGCCTGGGGGTCACCACTCATGGTGCCCACTTGTCATGCAATATCATAGGCCACCTTCTTGGTGCCTGGGGTCACCACTCAAGGTGTCCATTGGTCTACCCATCTGGGCCTGACCTTTGGTATCATCCATCAGGGTGGCATGTAGGTGCGAGAATCCATACGTCTATTATTAATGTGATAATCATAGTGACTTTATAATTTGCAAATATGAACATCCAAACTGATAATTTGCAGTCAATGCGATCAATCATCCGGCAACCACGCGGGAAACTAATGCGGTTATTCATAAGCGTAACCACATACCTGTACATGCAGATTTGAGACAGAATAGTCCAATCAACAATAGGCAAGCAAGCATTCAATAAGATCCTGAAACAAACATCCAATATTTTCTATCATGGATCATGGCATCCAAGTCTAATAGACCTATTCGAGCCCTAGGGTTACTATTTCATTTTTAGGGTTTCTATTGCAATTAGGGTTTCCTTTCATCTTTTACTATTTTAAACCCTAATTATTCACAAAAGATATTAAGGTTATCCCTTTACAACATTTAACCTTATTTTCGAATTAAAGGCATCATTGTCCATCAATTAAACCCATTAAACTTATCTTACATTAAAACTATCACTTTTATCCATTTAATCCATGACAAGATCATTATGCTTATTTATCATCAATGTGTAATTCATTATACTCTATTACTCATATGAACGTTATTAATCACCAATTCTACATTTTTCATGAGAAAACCCTAATTACTTTATTTAGGGTATTTATCCACAAACTAGGAACTTTAATGCTCGAAACAGTCTTAGATTCAGAATATCCCATCTTTAATCATGAAATTAATCACTTAAAGCCATTAATAGTCAAATTAGTCAACATTAGGGTTTCAAGGCCCATTAAAGCATATTCACGCATATGAAACTCCAAATTAACTAATTATATGCAAAGTTCATCCTTTTTCTTTTGAAAGTTCCTTTTTATCATTAACAGACTAATATCAACTTTAATCATTATTTAAACCCTACTAATCACATTAATCATATCAAAATAGGATTCTTTAGTCATCATTACATTAAAGTTAATAACTTCCCTTACTTTTCTAATTACAATCAGAATTAGACTTCAAATATATTTTTATTGCATTCTACGCATTCTCCTGATCAATTTTCATATTTTGTTCATTTCCATCGGAGCTACGGTTAATGAGATATGATTTTTATAAAATCTACTTACTTTGACCAATCAGGAGCTGCCACGTCACCTCTCCCCATGCAAGGAGCTCGCTGGTTGAAATTATAACCGAATTATCATCGTACCCCCGCGTAAGTTGTGGCTTCTTCAGCCCGCAGAGGGGCAAACGCGTCCAACTCCCTTTTGAGCGTCTTCAACCTTGGATTCCCGCGACCAGACCGCCGCAGCAGCCCTAACTGCGGCTTGCGCCGCCTACTCTCCCTCCTCTGGACCCAGAAGATCACCGGAGTCGGTTTCTCTTGCTCCGCCACCTCCCTCCGACCTTGGGGTGCCACTCAGAACTCGACCAGAGTGGCTAGTTCGAGTAGGGTTGTCGTACGACCTGCAACAGGTGCTGCAGCCATGCGGCCATTGCTACGCCTCGTCCAGGGCACGACCAGGATGGCAATGCACCTCCAAAGCACCTTGGGGCATCAAGGTGACATTGCAAACCACCCCTTGCCGCCTCATGTCCTACTGATCACGCAAATCCCATAGCTAGGGTTTAAGAATAGAAAGAATATGGAAGAAGGATGTGCGGGGTTCCCTCTCCCTCTCTTGCACTCGAACTAGAGCCTTACCCTTTAAATAGGGTGAGTATCCGTGCCCTAGGACGACCACCTATGAGTTAACTTGGCTCTATTCCCAATAGGAAACAAATTCCTTCATGGAAAAGAAAACCTTCTCTCTCTCCTTTATTCATTTTCTATTCCTTTCTCTTTAAATATTAAGATTTTCAAAAATTATTCCCTTCATTCTTTTAAAACTTGCCCTTTATTCCAATGGCACGAAATTCTATTTTCATTTAATAGGAAAATACTTTCTTTTTACCAAATTCACAAAATTCATTAATAATATACCACATTATGCTCTTATTTTTCTATCTTGGTATTTTCTCTTTCTTTCCCCTTTATTGGGGCTCCTTGGACCCCAAGAAACTCAAAGAATTCGAAATTCCTTTTTAAGGAATACCCATTATCCTTAAATGCATCAATATGCATAATTCTCATTATCTTGTTTTATTTCTTATTAAAATATTTCCTTTTGTGGATTTCTCTTTATTTTTATTTTATTTTCCTCATTGGCATTCCTTTTATCATTAGAAATCATTGGGATACGAAATCCCACTAAGGATAACTCAAAAATACATCTTTTCACATATTTTCCCTTTTCATCAATGTTTTCAATTTCTTTATTAACAAGGCAATACTTAATTGCTATTTTCTTTTCTTATTGCCTTTTCTTTGCAACTTTGGACTCCTTGGAACCCAAGGAATCTAAGAGGCATGAAATCCTCTTTGGATTTGCCTTCTAGAGGTTTCCAAACCTTTCTTATCTCAAATTCTCATTTATCCATTTATAAATCGAATATCCTTGTTATTGGGCCCAATAGCCAATAAAGCCCGCAAATCAAACAACAAGGCTATTGTAAATGAAATCCATTTATTCAAAATAGATTATATCAATTATTTGTTCAAAAATATTTAATATGAGAAATTATATTTCTCAGCAAATGAACCCAAAATTAGGGTTGTAACATCCTTCCCCTCTTATAAGAATTTTGTCCTCAAAATTCCATCAAGCAAGCAAACAAACAGGATAATCCATTCTTATGTCCATCAGGGCTACTATGTGGCTTTACCCTATCCATGGTGCTTTCCAAGAACCTTCATCATCTCATATTCCTCCATCTGAGTTCTTTCTTACCTTGGTATATCGTACCCTCATAGGTGACTCAGGACATTTCAGCCTCTCAAAAGTTGAATAGGTTCAGGGCTCAACACATGGCTTGGGTACCTCACATAGTGCTCTAGATCGGACTCATGGAACACATCACACATCATGTTATCCTGAGGGGTAAGACTAAACACAACCATCTCCACCAATCCATCTCAAATGGATCCCTATATCGGGGATTCAGCTCTCTTAGCTGTAGCTTAGAGGGGTCGGATTTTCACATTATTCCTCCACAGTGAACTGCATGTCAGTCTGCTTTGCATCAGCTCGTGACTCATGTCACCATTGGGCTCTCTCTCAGCCATTGCACGATCAAAGCGATGTCATCTGCACACACCTGGGGTTCTTTTATGACCTTCGCGAGGCCTCCTTCACCAACATCGTCATAATGAAGTGGTGACCGACACTACCTCCTTATGGAACATCTTGCATCCCGATAAAGGCCATGGTGGTTAACATCACATCTTAGGAACTGTCTCTATGTATCACCCTAAATGAGCACACATGCTCTCATCAGACCCACTAGTCCGGATCATACTGTCCATTAGTATGGGGTGATAAACTGTACAAACACTGAGCTCTTCATGTATATACTTCCACCTCATGGAAGTGAACCTTTAGGTCACATCAAGAACTTTTGAATTCACATCATGGTGTAGTCGAACCATCTCTTTTCATATGTAGTTCAACCAGATCTGTCCCTTGACAGAACTCTTCCTTTCTCATGTCATCTAGGTAAGGCGATCTACCATAACCCATATTGTGTCTTGACCTTCTTGGTCTAGGAGAGACTCACAACATCCATAATGATGAACTCTCATTCCTTCTCGGGAACTCTTTATACTTTATATCCATGCACTGGGTTAATGGTGTTCATCCTTCACCTCCTGGCTTGCATGGCCACGTGCTACATGCAACTTTGTTTTAAGCATCCAGAATGCTACCATCACTTACTATCTTTGTAGTATCAAGGTGTATCATGATCTTAAAACCATGATCTTCTATAAATCATGATTCCTCGAGATCGATACCTCAGAAACCCTAAACTATTTTCATCAGGGCTTTATTACCTCCCTATCCAAAGAAGTGTATCTGAGGTCTTATTACCATCCTTTTATTACATCAAGGACTAAACTGGCTAACCAAATGACCATTAACTTGTTCAACGTATCAAAACACATCTTCTTTCCAAACTTAGGGTTAGCCAAACAACCTCAACCTCTTCTAGCCTCTAACTAAAATAGGCAGCCAGATCTCAACCAGAGCATTCATTACCATTTCACCTCTTTACGAGTCAGGTAATGTGATGATATACATCTCCATGTATTATACTTATCATCTCATGTCAATTTCTAAGTTGGTCTTCATCAAGAAACTCTGAACTCATCCTCATGGTGATCCAACTCAACTTTGCATAACTTGCAGTTTCCACGTAGCTCATGATAAGACATCCTTACAAGATGATTTCCTTAATACTCCTAGTGTTAGTAAACCATCCATGTACCATTCACTTCATAAGGGCATGTTATCATCTCTGTCCTCATACCTTGTAGCAATGTTTCAACTTGCATTATCTTTTATCCTTGGTGTATGGCATGCGTACTGTCCTATCTCTCACCCCCATAACAAGAGGAAATAAGCATTTGGCTGCAGTCCAAATACAGAGTTCTTCCTGTTCCAAGAGTAGAGATGGTACAACCCACCTCGCCAGTACAGTTTCAAATCTAAGTTGAAACGTGCCACATATCATCCTGATATCAAAATTACTTCCATGGAAAACTGGTCCCGAACTTACTTGGTCCAAGCACAATCCTTAGTCATCTCCTCTAGGTCTATAGGGTGCCGGCACTTTTGGGGTCATCCCTCTTCCCTTATGCACCAGAGAGTGCCCTACTCATCTGCCCTTTGGGTCCCATGAGTTCATGAAGGTGATCAATCTCCTAACCCATGGCCCTTGGACAATGATAGCTGTTACCTCCTGACCCTATGGTCATGCACAACTAGGGAATTAGGCAACTCCATCTTTCATCGGTCTTATCCCTACCTGACCCTAGGATAGACTTGGGATTATCTTATAGTACATGTCTAACTTAGAACCTTACCCAAGCCTTCATCATCTCTTTCTGCATTCATGACTGACTTTCATCCCTTCACAGGGGTCATGGCAACCTGCCTACCTTGGTCAGGCCCCATACCGGTTACCTCCATGGTAACTCATCCACCTGCACTTAGAGATGGTTATCTATGGGCCTATAGGTTCATTTTCATACCATGTACTCTTCACTTAGCTTCTCAAGATCCTATGAGACCTCTTTAGGTCATCTCAAAATCGACAGAACTGGTACACACCCTACCAAAGGGTCCTCTCCCAGGATGGGAGGAACTACAACCCGTGACAGCAATGTCACAACCATCCTTAGGGTTTACATCTGTATGAGCATGCTTAAACCAACAACTACTAAGGCACAAGCGTACCTACGAAACCATGCTAGGTCACACTCATTCTCTTTCCTCATCATCAGATCAACTTATTCGTGAGGGGTTCATCAAACATACCCTTACCTGAAGGGGTTTTCCTTTACCTCTACACATTAAGAGTACCATGCTCGAAACTATAGAGACTCAAATCTCAACATGAGCATTGGGTACGCCGCTTCCCCTCTTAGGCCTAGGAACCCTAGGTTCGCCTCCGGGTGTCCAACTGCATACTCATTCTCTTAACCAGGAATCCATCATGTCCAAGATATGTCATGTACTCCCATGATCTTTCTACTCAAGCAACACTTCAGAGTTGATTCCTCTTCCTGGACAACTACTAGGTATAAAGTCTCACAACTGGTGCCTTAACCTCCTCAGGGTCTAAAGCACTCTCTATCACATCTAGTAGGTAATCACTTATACCTTAGGTACCAGAAGCACCATCCTCCCTCTAGGGTTTGGTTACTCTCAAGCTAACCTAGACATCAACCTCCAGGGATCATGCATGAGGCAACCATTATCATCCGCTTAGGTCGCATCATTCTTGACTCCCACTGTTTCTCAAATTTCAGGGTTTTAGGCTTCCAACTTTCTGCTCCCTCTCCCTAGAGATAATCCTACAACCAACCTCTCTATAAGAGGTCCTGTCTTTATGAAGGATCAAGCTCCTAAGCATGCCGTTACCTGAATGAAGCCTATACTCAAACTTATGTTTACTAAAGGTTATCCATAACCCCTTATGCTTATCTCATAAGCCATCCATCATGATCCCTTGACTAGGGTTTCGTTTAATGTCACCACTACTGACGCACTCTGGGTTCAAGTTATATCCTACTTGCAACAACCCTATAGGTTCTTCTCTACCCTCATCCATGAAGGAGTTACCCTTCGTTCAAACATGTACGACCCTCTCCAGGGTTGGGTCGCAAAAGGTACTAGGTTATCCAACCTCTCATGGTTCGTATGACGATCCCAAGGCATGTCCAACCAAACACTCGGTCTAACTCATCATGTCATCTCTATCTCTAACCTTCCCTTAGGGTTAGGGTTAACATCATCCTCAAAGGATGTTCTAGGTATCTACTTTTAATGAAGGTCTCCACCTCCCAAACTAACTCTCTCTACACCTCCTCCTACAAAGGAGGTCTATCCTCAGGTCTCTCCTGAGGGCAATGACAACTCGTGTCAGACGACCTAAGCATGTATCTATTCTTTTACGCTTACTCTATTAAGCTTATGTCCATGACATCTTATTTACATGCTTTTTATTAACTGGGTGGAGGATTCCTTAATCCTTATCAATCTTACCCATACCTAAGAGGGTGAGGAAAAGAGAGAAAACCCTAATCCTTAAGGTCCTTAATAGAATTTGAGTCGAGAAGGGATGAACAAGATGAGAGAGTCCTAAAGGTATCTTATTTCAATTCATACCCTAAGACTTTGGCCAGACAGTCACACGGATCCGGGAGTCCTCGTATTCCGACTAGCGGTGCGGAGGAAAATCTTGCCAGCCCCCGGTCGTGATCCTTTTCTAGACACCTCTGTCTTTCGAGTAATCCTCTAATAACTCCCTTGGGTTCTACAGAATTTGTAAAATTTAATAATTATTAAAGATTAAATGAGGAACCTATGCTCTGATACCAATTGTAACGACCCCGCCTCCCGGTAACCCCCAATTAAGGGAGACCCGAAGGTCAGAGTCGTTATCCCATTAATAGGATCAAAAGTTCGACAAATAATCAGTAATAATTAATAAACTTTACCAACTAAACTGAAAACTGGTACAAAATAAAACTTTTCTTACCTTGGAAAAACTGGGATTTCTAAACTTCTATCCGTGAAGATGATACTCTAACTAATCATCCGGTGTACGTTACTTCTCATTTAATTCCACATATGCCTCTTTACTGTTTGTTCTTTTCATTTATACCTAAAATGACGACAAACGAAACGTCGGTCAGTATATCGAAATATACTGGTATGTGGGGTCAACCAAAAGTTTGCACATATGACTAACAATTTAAATATCACAATCAAATTATTTAACAAGCCAATTTACACTTTTCAGTATGACATTCTCCACCGCTTTTGCCCTAACCCTGGCATACCCACCTTAGGGTGCCCTTTGCCAATGACTTAAGGCCACCTTCTCATTCCCGAGCTTGGTGCCTGGGGGTCACCACTCATGGTGCCCACTTGTCATGCAATATCATAGGCCACCTTCTTGGTGCCTGGGGTCACCACTCAAGGTGTCCATTGGTCTACCCATCTGGGCCTGACCTTTGGTATCATCCATCACGGTGGCATGTAGGTGCGAGAATCCATACTTCTATTATTAATGTGATAATCATAGTGACTTTATAATTTGCAAATATGAACATCCAAACTGATAATTTGCAGTCAATGCGATCAATCATCCGGCAACCACGCGGGAAACTAATGCGGTTATTCATAAGCGTAACCACATACCTGTACATGCAGATTTGAGACAGAATAGTCCAATCAACAATAGGCAAGCAAGCATTCAATAAGATCCTGAAACAAACATCCAATATTTTCTATCATGGATCATGGCATCCAAGTCTAATAGACCTATTCGAGCCCTAGGGTTACTATTTCATTTTTAGGGTTTCTATTGCAATTAGGGTTTCCTTTCATCTTTTACTATTTTAAACCCTAATTATTCACAAAAGATATTAAGGTTATCCCTTTACAACATTTAACCTTATTTTCGAATTAAAGGCATCATTGTCCATCAATTAAACCCATTAAACTTATCTTACATTAAAACTATCACTTTTATCCATTTAATCCATGACAAGATCATTATGCTTATTTATCATCAATGTGTAATTCATTATACTCTATTACTCATATGAACGTTATTAATCACCAATTCTACATTTTTCATGAGAAAACCCTAATTACTTTATTTAGGGTATTTATCCACAAACTAGGAACTTTAATGCTCGAAATAGTCTTAGATTCAGAATATCCCATCTTTAATCATGAAATTAATCACTTAAAGCCATTAATAGTCAAATTAGTCAACATTAGGGTTTCAAGGCCCATTAAAGCATATTCACGCATATGAAACTCCAAATTAACTAATTATATGCAAAGTTCATCCTTTTTCTTTTGAAAGTTCCTTTTTATCATTAACAGACTAATATCAACTTTAATTATTATTTAAACCCTACTAATCACATTAATCATATCAAAATAGGATTCTTTAGTCATCATTACATTAAAGTTAATAACTTCCCTTACTTTTCTAATTACAATCAGAATTAGACTTCAAATATATTTTTATTGCATTATACGCATTCTCCTGATCAATTTTCATATTTTGTTCATTTCCATCGGAGCTACGGTTAATGAGATATGATTTTTATAAAATCTACTTACTTTGACCAATCAGGAGCCGCCACGTCACCTCTCCCCATGCAAGGAGCTCGCTGGTTGAAATTATAACCGAATTACCATCGTACCCCCGCGTAAGTTGTGGCTTCTTCACCCCGTGGAGGGGCAAATGCGTCCAACTCCCTTTTGAGCGTCTTCAACCTTGGATTCCCGCGACCAGACCGCCGCAGCAGCCCTAACCGCGGCTTGCGCCGCCTACTCTCCCTCCTCTTGACCCAGAAGATCACCGGAGTCGGTTTCTCTTGCTCCGCCACCTCCCTCCGACCTTGGGGCGCCACTCAGAACTCGACCAGAGTGGCTGGTTCGAGTAGGGTTGTTGCACGACCTGCAGCAGGTGCTGCAGCCATGCGGCCATTGTTGCGCCTCGTCCAGGGCACGACCAGGATGGCAATGCACCTCCAAAGCACCTTGGGGCATCAAGGTGACATTGCAAACCACCCCTTGCCGCCTCATGTCCTACTGATCACGAAAATCCCATAGCTAGGGTTTAAGAATAGAAAGAATATGGAAGAAGGATGTGCGGGATTCCCTCTCCCTCTCTTGCACTCGAACTAGGGCCTTACCCTTTAAATAGGGTGAGTATCCATGCCCTAGGACGACCACCTATGAGTTAACTTGGCTCTATTCCCAATAGGAAACAAATTCCTTCATGGAAAAGAAAACCTTCTCTCTCTCCTTTATTCATTTTCTATTCCTTTCTCTTTAAATATTAAGATTTTCGAAAATTATTCCCTTCATTCTTTTAAAACTTGCCCTTTATTCCAATGGCACGAAATTCTATTTTCATTTAATAGGAAAATACTTTCTTTTTACCAAATTCACAAAATTCATTAATAATATACCACATTATGCTCTTATTTTGCTATCTTGGTATTTTCTCTTTCTTTCCCCTTTATTGGGGCTCCTTGGACCCCAAGAAACTCAAAGAATTCGAAATTCCTTTTTAAGGAATACCCATTATCCTTAAATGCATCAATATGCATAATTCTCATTATCTTGTTTTATTTCTTATTAAAATATTTCCTTTTGTGGATTTCTCTTTATTTCTATTTTATTTTCCTCATTGGCATTCCTTTTATCATTAGAAATCATTGGGATACGAAATCCCACTAAGGATAACTCAAAAATACATCTTTTCACATATTTTCCCTTTTCATCAATGTTTTCAATTTCTTTATTAACAAGGCAATACTTAATTTCTATTTTCTTTTCTTATTGCCTTTTCTTTGCAACTTTGGACTCCTTGGAACCCAAGGAATCTAAGAGGCACGAAATCCTCTTTGGATTTGCCTTCTAGAGGTTTCCAAACCTTTCTTATCTCAAATTCTCATTTATCCATTAATAAATCGAATATCCTTGTTATTGGGCCCAATAGCCAATAAAGCCCGCAAATCAAACAACAAGGCTATTGTAAATGAAATCCATTTATTCAAAATAGATTATATCAATTATTTGTTCAAAAATATTTAATATGAGAAATTATATTTCTCAGCAAATGAACCCAAAATTAGGGTTGTAACATACATGCATTCACTTAAACTCAGATTTGTTTCACCATCATCACTTGGTTCTCACATACTGTTTCCAAGCCTCAAGTATTGATTGTATACATTAACTCACCATTTGCTTCTTTGAAATCATCCTGCCACATTGACAAAATAGAGATGGTCCTCCCGGGTATCCTAGAGCTTCTTTAATGGCTCGTTGGGGTCTCATAGAGGTGTAAGTTCCATTAGAATTCCTCTTTGTATATCCCATTCACCCTAGCTATACATTTTACTAGAATTTCAAATCTACAACAACAATGATTGATGCCATGTCTAAAGTAGATAGAAGCCATGCACTTGTTTTACTTTGATACCCCCATGATTTCAATGAAGGTGTGACACGTTCATGAGTAGTATCAACATTTAAAGGCCTTTAATTTTAATAAAGCCACACATATGTTGCATATGTATTTTACTCCTATGCCCTATCACGTGCCCTAGTTCACATAAATAATGCAAGGGAAACACAATCCTTCTAGATAAATTTCATATAAGTTTCCAAATTTCCAGAAAAATAATTAAATCATTTTACCCGCCATGTGACTAGGAAAACATTCCAATATTCATATATTCTACATCTGATGTTAGAAAATTATGTATATGTACTCAATGCATAAGTCTTAAGGCAAAGAATCACTTCTGCCCATGAACAAACAATATTACACAATACAATTTCTCTATTTCAATCAAAGACCCTAAACCTAAATTAAAATGTGTTGATAATTCATGATTACGCTATATATAGGATCACTAGGGTTGGATCAGGAATCAAGACATAAATGGAATACCTTCTAAGGCTTAGGAGAGTGGGCATGCACACTGAGTATTAATTTAGGGTCCAGAGTTTATATTTTCTTCCTATTTATTCATGATGCCTCATTTAAAGTACAAGTAAAATACTACTCAATATTTCTTACAGAAAATGATATCCATGCTAAGGATTTAGGTTTCCTAGTATTTTTATGTTTATGTTTTCAAATTGAACATTTTTATTACTATCATGTTAATGAACCATGAAATAGGTATTGTAATGACCCATTTTCAAATTAGTCATCTAATTAGGGTTTACTTGGATGATTGTATGCTTAACTAAGTTGATCATTGTTTAAAGCTTTATTAATGATGGTAGTTAAGCTTTGGTGTTTTAAATATAATGAGAAGGTTTAATCATACTTTGATCCACATAATTTTGGTTAACATTTAGAAACCCTAATCGGCCCCAATTAGGATTTTGATGACATATGAAAACATAATTTGATAAGTATAGTGTCTCACTAAATGATTTGTAGTATTTTATGTGTAACTCCGATTTAATTCAAATTTGGATATCATTTGGATATCTCAAACGTGAACACTATTGAAAAATATCTGATTTTTTGACCTGTGTGTAGGTCGAGTTTCAAACTCGACCGATCATATTTTTAGATTTATATAGTAGTGTTGTAATTGAATTTTATCTTTTTATTGGTATATCTAATAGATCTAAAATTTTAACTTTAGTTGGAAAAGTTCATTATGTACAAGATATTAAATTTTTATAATTTTTGGATGATGTTTGATCACTACAAAGAGGGGTGTCGGTCGACTTCTGTGAAGGACAAACTCGACTAATCATGCTACAAATTGCAATATAGAAGTATATTATTTGATTTTTAATTATTTATTGGTAACTCCAAATGATCTAAATTGTTTACTAATTGCTTATAAACTTAATTTCAGACATTGGGTTAAAGTTTCATAATTTTTGGATGAGGTTTGAGTTCTTAAAAGTGTGGTGTCGGTCGAGTTTATAACTCAGTCAAACAACCAGTTTGAGCAAAATAAAAATATAATGAAGGACTTGTTTGCAATTATTCTAAGCACCTCAATTCGTCTATATGGCTAACCTAACACACAAGGAGCTCTCATAACTCGTCATTCATATCAAAGAAATGAAATTCTTGAGAGAGAGGAGAGCTAGGGATTTGAGGAAAGAAAGTGGTGGAGATGTTGACCTAGGGTTTCTCTATCCAAGATATTATGAAATCAAGTAAGTTTAGCTTCTTTGCATAGCATTTTATGGTGAATATTATCTCACATGTCAAGATTCCATCCCTCTTCTGATTTTATTCGAAATCACTTCAAATCTCCCCCTTTTTCACTCTTTCTCTTCTAATCCCCATTTCTAGGGTTTCCGAGTTGATAAGAGAAAGAATTGGATTCTTTTGTGAGAGTTTGATTGGGTTTCCAAAAATTCAGAGGTTGACCTAAGAATTTAAGGTTCTTGGCACTTGAGGTTAGTGTTTTTTATGCCTCATAAGATTTGTATTCATGTTGAAAGGCTAATTATATCTGGTTAAAACAATCAGAAACCTTGTTTGTATATGTATGTGATTGGATTTGATTTGGGAAAGATATTGGGGGATCCAATTCTACTGATTTTGATTATTTCTCATTGATTGGAACTTGATTAGTTCCTGATATATTAATTGAGGATCCATGGGTAATCTTATGGGTATATTACTATGTTATTTCATGTGAATTTTTCCTAAAACTTAGCCCAATGGTCAATATGCTTGGAATTGAATTGGCATGCATAAAATCATATTTAAATTGTACTTGATTGTATTATACAAGTGTATTGTGGAATGTTAATGGAATTGAGTGACCACATATCCTGATTAGTATTTTTGTTGAGTAAGTGAATCAAATGAGTCAATTAATCAATGTATACTTATGATTGATGAATGAAATGTGTGAAAATGGAAACTAGTGTTTCCATGTTTGTGAATAACCCTAATGAACCCTTGAATCATGATTGGATTATTGAATGATATGATTCCTATGATATGCTGAACTAAGGAATGACTTCTTGAAAACCCTAAAAGTTTAATATTAAGACGAATATGAGCGATAAGGCTAGAACTTGTATATGATATTGTAAATGTGATCAAATACTGAAGTTGAAAGTATTAATACTTCAATTGAATATGAGAGTCTTACTAATATCATCTAAGTCTAATGCATTTATTTTAGTATAATAAAGAATGACCATTGTTGATTATGGGAATGACATTTGAAGTCAATGACATGGTACACTTATCTAAATATAAGAAATGATATGAAGAAAAAAATGTATTGATGGTGATGGCAAGTTAAATATGAAACTAATGAAGTTATTATGATGAAGTCTTTAATCCTTTTTTTTAATTACATATGGCTTAAGCCAAATTGAATGAAACGTACTAAAACTAGACTTTGATGGATATCAATGAAAAGAGAAGTATTGTATATCAAGTGAGTTAAAAATGATTGGTTCTAGTAATTTAATGAACATGACATGAGAGAAGTTGAGATTGATGAATATGAATTGAAGGAAAAAGATGAGAATTAGTAGACTAATTTAAGAAACAAACTGTAACCCTAACATGTTGAGCTAGATGGTGCTAATGAATAACAATCTCAAATGAGTGATTAAGGAATGTACATAATTGTAGTTTAATTCAAATAAAAGATGAGGTTCAAGCATTTGAATTGATTTACAAGAATGAGTTCTTGTATTGTGATTGTTTGATAGAATACTTTTATTATGAGAATGAATTGTTTTGATGGAATTCAAATGATAATCAACATGTGTTGATTAGTAACCCCATCTGAAGAATGTGAAATAAAATAAGATGAGAACTAAGTCTGTTATGCATGTATATGCATGAAATTTATTTACATCTATTGAGATTAGATGGAACAAGAATATATTGTATGATAAATCTATTTTGAGTATGATAAATGATACATGATGTCTATATGCTTTTACAGTTGTGATTTCTACTGCCTCTGCTAATATTTGTTCAGAACTGTGATATATAACAAACTGATAAGATTTATGTTGAAATTGAATTTAATATGCACTCCTTACATTGAAAAACCCTGATAAGGGTAAATGTTGCATAATGAGATTATGTCTAGGGATGAAAGCCCATTGATGATGATAAAACCCTGATAAGGGTAAATTTTGCATAATGAGATTATGTCTAGGGCTGAAAGCTCACTGATGATGATAAAATCCTGATGGGGTAAATGATGGACAATAAGATTATGTCTCGGGCTGAAGGCCCACTATTGATGATTGCTATGAGATGATGTAGAAGATAGAAATAATCAAATGTGTTGCAATATATAGATTTATTGTGCTTCTTACTTCGATCATTGTCCTTATTGATAAACTTAATCTATTTCATGTTATTCTAGTTACGCGAGAATATAGAGATATGATATATGTTGTTTTGAATTCTTTTAAGATGAGTAAAAGAGACTTATAATAAGTAAAATGATGGAACATCTATTTAGGTGCCCTGAACACCGTGAGTTTCCCCCGAGGACCACACTGGGGAGACAAAATGAATCTCCTTATAGTAATCGATGAATTATGAGAAGGATTTCTGGAGTGTGGATCGAAACCTTAATGGTTAGACCATCAGGATTTAGGAGTGAGTCATCTGGAGTGGCTCTAGCACTAAATCCTTGTTGTGCAAGTCTATGTTCATATGTAATAGACTCTATTGAAAAGAAATATGTGAAATGTGAAAATATGTGAAATGATGTGATATGTGATATATTGTTTTGCTGGTTCCTACCTCGTGTACCCAAGATGAGGATGTGAGCCTCTTTAGGAAACCTTGAGGTGGCAAGAGTCTGTTGTTGATATCTTAGGGTGGCTGGCTAAACCCTAAGATAGTGGCAGTGAGTCATTGACGCGAGAATCATGCATGTCGACTTCTACTTGGTGAGGTACAAGCCAAGTAGTTTCAGGGCAAATGAATAAAAGATGATAAGTCGTGTAGAACATGATTTGAATGGTTGTTACATTCCTTGTACTACTACTCAATGATTTGTTATTGTTGATTATGCTTCTTATTGAGGAAAGTAATCATGTTGATATGGGAATTTTCTATTTCATTTTATGGTATGTCACGTTGACAAGTTATAAATGATGGTATTCATATTCATTCTGAATATGAGTTGGATTGCTTGCTATTTGATAGTATTGTGTGGTAGATATGTATTATGTGTACTTCAGCTTCAGGACTATAGTTGGGTCCCGACAGGTATACTCATTTTTAATGAATTAAGAAATCATGTTGTGTTAATATATTCCTCTCAATCATGTTTAAGTGAGCCTTAATCGGCCTTATATGCTCTTTGGGAGCATAATGTGAGCCTTAATTGGTCTTATGTGAGTCTTAACCAGCCTTATGTGAGCATTAACTGACCTTATGATCACTATGGTGTATCTAGGAGGGTAATTATTAACTGAAAATAAAAGACACATTTTTCAAGTAATGATGCCAATTTACTTAAATCTCCAAGTAATCATGTTAAGTAATTATGATTCAAGTTATTTTCATGTCATTTGAAGTATAAGTTATTTTTAACGTATTACTACTCAGTTCCACTCACATTTTTTATGTTACTTGGCATGGTTAAGGACAAGAGTTCCACAAGTGATAAGAAGAAGAAGAAATTGAGTAACATGCATTAGCTCAAGGATAGTTACATGGTCCTACCTGGTGAGGTGCCATTCTAGATAGTTGTCATGTTTATTTTTGTTCATGTTATGTAGGAGTTTCCATGTTAAACTCTCTTTATGCTAGACTTTTTTTGTCCTCGTTTGTATCATGTAATAAGGCCTTTGTTGCCATTATTTCTATTCTATGGATTTTGCTTATTCAGTGATATCATGTCACATTTTGTCTTGATTTCCTATGTGAATATTGCTTCTCTATGGTTGTATTAATGTTAGAAAGGAGTTTGCAAAATTTCTAGAATAGGAAAAGATACCTATTACACATATCTAAATAAAAATTCCACATAGCTTCCTCTATTCCTTCAAAGGACCTTCACTAGAGGTATCTTCCTCTTCTTGAACTTCTAATTTTTATGATCTATAATATGTATCAGGCCTTTAACATAGGAGATATATTCTCTTAGTTGTACTAGCTCTAGATATGTGATCTTCTCTATACCTGGATGACATTTCTTCATCATGGATACAAGAAACACATCATGTAAACTGTAACATACCGGATCTCAAACCCTACCCTAGAACTTTAATCTTTTGGGTTTGACCAAACAAGGTTGAAGTTAGAACTGCCCTAATAATTTAATGAATGATGTAATCTAATATGTTACATAATTTATTTGGATTATAATAAGAAATAAAAGAATCTAATCAGTTAAGTAATAAAGATAATGGGCCATTAGTGGGATGAGTGACATAACTCATATAAGGAAGCCTCAAATGAATGAATAAGCTTCAAATTCGTAATCTACACATCAAAATACGCTGACATGTCAATTTTCATATAATTTGGACAACCTTGAAATAATAGGAGAGAGAAACTACCTAAAAGGTGTAATTAATAAGTAAATGTAATTCATGGCACTAAAAGTTGGAAATAAAGGAAAATTCATGTTCAACACGCTTAAATTAACTTATGGATGAAGTTTTACCTAATTTGGGTAATCCTAATGTCATTAATGTATGAAGAAAGAGAAAGTAAGTTTTAAATAATAAATGCATTAAATGTTCTCAAAAGGCAAATATAATTTTATATTTGGAATCTAAATATCTTAATTAGCCTCTGTGAAAAATTTTATCTAATTCGGGACTCATTTACACCCTCAAAAGAAGAGAGAGAAAAAGGTAATAAAATTTGATATCACTTCATTCGAATCAGATTTGATTTTGTTAATTTTGTCACACTGTCACCTATGGTTTCCCGATTCACGAATTTCTTTTATGTACCATTTGACTCTGACCGTTGGATTTCGATCCAAGGGTATGGAGCTTGTCTCCTACCTTGGGTCGGATTGTTATTCCGTGGGCTACAATAACCGTGATCTTTTTGCTGGATGATCTCCCTCTCCTCTCAATTTTTCTTCCCATTTTCCTTTCCTGAGGTTTCCTCGTCCGATTCTGCACTAGTCGAACCCTATTTATAGGGGGTTTTGTCGCCCCTATCTCTCGGTCAACGAAAGGGTTCTGCCTTACCCTGTTTTCTTCTCTCCTTTTCCCCTTCTCACCGCTCCTCTACTTCATACCCTCATTTTATTCATTCTTAACCTCCTTCGCGCCTCGAGAGGTCTTCCTCTTATAGTGGTTTTTCTCAATTTGTGCTTTAACGTCCTCTCCGAGCTCAATCTGTGCGGCGGTGGTGCAGTGACTTTGGCGGCGGTGTTCAAGGTTCTACGCGACTTCTGGAGTGTGGACTTCTTCTTAGTGGGGTTTTGGAGAAGCTTTTTGTGCTCCGAATTCCCTCGCACCCCGGTAGGATGGTCTTCTGCCTTTCGATTTTTTCCCTAGGTTGCGGCGGCGTTCTTGAGCCTCTAGAGGTACCAACAGAGCAATTGAGTATGTGGGTGAGTTCGTGATCCTCAGTTCTACCTTTCTTTGCATCTAGTTTCTCGAACTGCTTAGCTTCGTGGTTTTGCCCAAAATCCTAGGAAACAACTTGCTACTCATGTTCCATGGCTCGCGAACCATGGCACTGGGGATTGAATCCTTGGGTTCATTTTACCTCTCTACCCTCCTCCTTTCTCCTTGCTTTGATTATTCGAACAAGGGTAAAAAGGACATTTTATCTCTCTCATTTCTTTTGTTTTAAGCATAGAGCATGTCACTGACTCGTGTTTTACCTGACCCAATTGGCATGTTCCCATTGGACCAAATCAGCATACTCTCACCGCTGGCTAGACTTTAAACAACGTGGAAATTTGTGATTTGTCAAATCTTGTAAAATTCATAATAATTCACTCACTGATAAGAAAAATATGGAAAAATAGTCCTTGAATTTAGAAAAATAAAAGCTATCTAATGGTACATGTTTTGATAACTAAATCCAAAGATTAATAATAGGTATTTTCAATGGATGTAATTAATGATGAATTAACTTGTAAAAATCATAACTAGTTATATATAAGTTAGAAAAGTGAAATAAAATATGTTTTGGGATCCTAATAACATAACCTAAAATATGGAATTGTTTTGATAACCTAGTTCACACATTAATAAAAATGCGATTTTTAGGGTTTTGAATAATTAATGGAAACCTAACCCTAATTCCACATATATGCATCATAGGTTCTTTGGAGGCCTAGGCTTGGACCTAGACTTAGATTTGGATAGAGTAGACTTTGAAGTTGATGTATGTTGTATCCCCTATTCTCCATATTGAGCAATTCACCTATCTTGTCTTTCTTTTGACTTTGACCTACACAATATGTCTTATCTTTTGATATCATGGTTCTTGTGAACTATCTTATTTGTTATTGGTCTTGTGACCATGGATATTCTCTTGACTCTGTTTCATATTCCTTGGTGCATGTCAGACTTTTGATATTATATGCCCATTGTGATGTGAATGTTTACTTGATGACATGTGATGTCTTTTCCCACTTATGTGTTGGTTGTATATGTTGGCCACTTATGTGCAGATTACTTTGGTATAATCTGACTACACTTTCTACGTGCCTCTACATTAAACATGCTATGTGATCCAGTAGCACTAAAGTAGTGTAATTACATTGGTTTTGGGGGCAATATTCCCCTATTGTTTATTTGGAGGGTAGTAGTATACCATTCCTCTGTAATCGAGTGTGGCAGTAATCCATACTCAAAACTTTATGTATTGGGAGATTGGCAATATTCCTTTCTCTATCAGGTTTCAACTTTATGAGGGTTGGCCACCAATTGTGTTTATATTGTTCTAGTGTTATGTTTATCTCACATGCATTCAGGATATTGATGATGATTATGGGGTGTGTGCCCCACCTTCTTATGTGCCAATATTGCACATTGTTTATGGTTTTGTTTTATGGCAAGTATCCCTTTTTGTTGTGATCTTTTCTCTTGATACCCATTTGGGTGGTACTTATCTCTTCTATGGGAAGCCTTATTTATTTGTTGTCCTTTATTTCATAATGTTGCTCAATTTCCTATTTAGTATGCACATACCAGCCTTTGCTGATGTCTCCTATTGTTTCTCTTTTGTTGGGGTATGCTTCCGACCCTAGGTGGAGGACTTGGACGACAAGGCTTGATGACCTAGACTTAGACAGTGAAGTTAAAGCTTGGAGACAATCTTGAGGTGGTTTACATTTCCTCTACATAGATCCTTATGATGGAAGTTTGTAACCTTTTATTTATAATTGAATATAGTCATGTTTTTATTCCGCTGCTATACATTGGTCTTTTGATTACCATTATATGAAGATTTGAAAATTTTACACCCACTCCATCATACCTTCTGAGTGTGTTTGGACTGGAGGTTCTATTGTTCAAATTTTTAGTAAGGCGGTGCTTTCACTTCTTTACATATACTAGATAGCTTAGGAAGAAACTTGATTTTATATGATATTGGTCCAATCCTCTGAATGATGGTATAGAATCCCATATATTAAGAATTTATCTTCCCTTACATTCTGATCCTCAAAGCTCCTTTCCATGGTGAGACTTTTAGGTAAAACTCACCCCCAAAGTCTAACTTAATTAATCTACGTCTTTTCTCTGTATAGCTTTTTTGTATATAATGTGCAATCTTCAATTATTGTCTGGTCATAGGCATCTTATAATATTTTGTTTCTTCAACCAACTCTGGACATATAATCTATATATCAACAACTTCATTCTAGGAAATGGGAGATTTACAGACTCTCCCATACAAAGCTTCATAAGGGGCAATGGTAAGAAATGGTAATTGTTATTATTGCCAAACTTCATCAGACTTAGATGATGGCCCCAATTGTTGTTGAGCTTCAATATGCATGCTCTTAAAATATCCTCTAGGGATTGAATAGTTCATCTGAATGGCCATTTTTCTAATGATGAAATGTTGTGTTGAACTTTAAAACCATCCCCAAGGAATGACATAAATGGTTCTAGAATCTAGATCTGAATTTCAGATCTCTGTCAGATATAATTATGACTAATGTTCTTTGTAGTGTACCAATTTCATCTATGTAGACCTTGGGTAATTTGAGTTTCTCCCAATTTGACTTAACATGGTCAAAATGGGCACATATGGTTAGTCTATCACTTGTATAGAATCAAAACTATTAGATGTTCAAAAAAATCCTACCAAAAAGTCCTTACTAATATGTTCTAACTTGCACATATGAATAGGGAGTAGTTGTAGGGTACCTACTACTTTTAGTGTGACACATACCACACTTGGATACATACTCTACTACATCTCACTTCATACATTGACACCAATATGAGTCCTTGAGGTTTTTCTACATATTGGAACTAACTAAATGCATTTCATGCATGGAAGAGTGAGCTTACTCATGTATGCACTTCTTTAAGTCAATATCACATATCACAAAATCTATCATGTTGATATAACAATCCATCATCTGAATGTCTAAACTCTATCATATTGCCTTAATACATGTCATGCAGGATCCATATCATAGATTATAGGTCTAACCTACATTTATGCTATCAACCCACCATGTTCTCACACATTGAGTTCTAAATTCATTTTTCTCATCTTAACCACTACTTCTCTTCTTAGAAATTCCATAGAGCATTTTTGTAGGTTATATAGACTTCCTACTTAGAGAATCTACTATAACATTGTCCTTACTATGGTGGTAATAAATTTTGACATCAAGTCCTTAATAATCTCTAATCACCAACACTATCTCTAGTTTATTTATCTTTTTTGGGTGAATATGCTCTTTGAATTATAATGGTTGGTAAGGACATGACATAACTCACCATAAAAATAATGATGTCATGTATTTTGGGAATGTACTACTGTTTCTAGTTGAAGATCATGTGTTGGATAATTCTATTCATTATTTTTGAGTTGTTTAGATGCACATGACACCATATTTCTTTCCTACATAAGAATACATCCTAACATCTCTGTAGAATTCCACATCCTTGTCAGCTTTTGATAAAATTAGAGTTGGTGTTGTAGTAACTTCTTTGTTAAGGTTTGATTTTTTCTACATGTTTCAGAACAAATAAAGGCATATGCTTCATTGACACATTTGTAAGAGGTGTTTCTAACACAACAAACTTCATTATGAATCTCTTGTAATATCCAACTAACCTTAGAAAACTTTTGATCATAGGCAGAATTGTAGTTTGTTCCTATTGAATAACAAATCCCAAATTCTAAGGTCAATATCTACTCCTAAAAAATTGACATGTTGAATAAAGGAATCTTCAGCCAGCCAGAACTCACACTTGCTAAACTTAGCGTAAAATTGACATTATCTCAACAACTATAGGGACAATCTTAGATGATGCTCATGTTATGACTAGATTATATTAGTATATCATCTAGTAACACAATTATAAATTAATCAAAGTATGGCCTATAAACTTTGTTCACCATGTCAATGAAATCTACATGGGAATTTTTCACTAGAAAATACATGACTACAAACTCATAATGCCATATATCATTCGAAAGGCAGACTTAGGTACATTCAATGCCTCTGTCCTCAACTGATGGTATCTAGACCTTACATCTATCTTTAAAAAGATTATTTCTCCATACATTAGATCAAACATATCATCAATCCTAGACAAATGATATTTATTCTTGATGGTTATCAAATTCAATTTTGTATAGTCTATGCATTTGTACATAGTTCCATCTATCTTGTTAACAAAGAGCACTAGAGATCCCTGAGTTTACATATTAAGTTGAATGAAACCCTTATCTAGTAATTCTTGTAGTTGGGTTTTTAATTCCTTCAACTTTGTAGGTGCCATTATATAAGCTAGTAATGCTAGTGGATGACTATTGGGCAAAATTTGTATCTCAAACTCAACATCTCTCTCAGGAGGTAAACCTGGTAAGTAATTAGGATATATATCTGGGAATTTTCAAAATACCTGAACATCCTCTATATTTATTTTTTCTCTACCTTTACATCTACCACTTGTCCTAAAAGACATCTTATAAGCTACAAAATATGATAATATGCATGTGGGTAAGACTTTCCTATCACTAGTGATGATATAGGTAAATCCACGTTCTTAAGCGATAACCTCTTTCTTCCAACAGTCCAATTAAAAACAATGCTTGCCTCATATGGGTACATGAAAGGCCATGAGAGGAATGAACAATGGATGGAAAAGAACTCTTGGGGAGACCAAACTAGATAGACTTCCCACTTGTTCCTTCTATTTGCAACCATATGCAGCCCCATAGAGGCTATGGCATCGAGCTCTATGTCTCAACACTTCTTATACCAGAGACAACCTTCTAACTCCATTGCTTAACATACCTCTCCATGGCCTGCTCAACCTCGAACACCTTGAAGCTAATCCAACAGAGCCATTTGTGGTCTGCAGTCATCTGAACATGGAGATCTCAAACAAATGATCATATGTAAGTGAGTTTTCCTTAGTAGTGCAATATGAATTTAAGGTCTTATATGAATATGGTTATTTTGAAATACATGGATCTAATTTTGATGAATATGGACATTAGAGAGATAGAATGATACATGTAAAGTATCTAGAAATAGGTGTTTATATGTAAGGATGAAGAGAGGAATGTAGATAAAATCTTACAATGTGAACTTTGGTTTAAAATATTGGTATATAACTTTACATGAGAATGAAAGGTGTATATGCAATCTAATCCACCTATACCATAGTCACTAACTAAATTGTGGTATGCATATATCTATGTGGTCATGGATAAATATACATGTTGAAATGTTGTACCCTACCCCATGGTTGTGATTCACAAGTCGTAGATACCACCAACAGACTTATGCAAGTAGAATGGCTCATATATTCACTGAATACAATTTCAAATCCTATTTTTCTTTAGGTGATTAGGATTGGGATAGGTACAATATGAAAATCTATAATAGGAATTATACACTTGTTTTCTTTGGTTGACTGACATACCCAATACGTGCCTAGGATGAAAACTCAACTTTGTGGAGAAAGTATATACAGTGAGTCAAGCATTAATCGTGAAGACTAGGTATGTGCAATCCCTATTCACATTTGAGCATTGGATTGACTATAAACTCATTTTCCATAATGAGGCATCTTTAAACATATCTCCTTCTTGACACCATTTCAATACTCCATGAGATATATTTTTTTATTACTTTTGTTATGAAGCTATCCTTGGATGTTGAGTTTATTACCCATTTTTCCATATTTACATTTTTATATTTTCTTCATGGAATCATTTCATCTTGACATATTATATTGCATTCTTATTAAACTAGTAATCTAGTGTAGTGGTACTTTTGTACAACTACACATTTTTATTAATATTGGTATATGGGTTTTACTCCCTGTTATCCTTGGAGGATCAATATTTTACTCGCCCTTGCTCCCTAGATCGAAATCTTCTGATGTCTTGACCTTAAAATATGTGAACTTCGTCTAACCTGCATGAACACTTTATTATTGTTGTGATTTATTGGGAAATATCTTTTAAATGATTATATTGTTCTCTTATATTTTATTATGTCATTCTTTTATTATATACCATTGAACTATATCCTCTTGAACTTGCCTCCTTGATGTACCCCTTATTTCTTTGAGAACTTCCTTATTTCTTCTTACATACCTAGTAGTTTTCAAATCTATTTATTTTGGACATAGTTAGCATTGTTGATGCATACCCTTTGTTTCTATTTTTCTTATTATTGTTCCCAAACCATTCAGGTGTAGGTAACATAGAGAATTAGGACTAAGGGAGATTGTGTAAAGGTTTATGAACATGAGAACAACTTGGAGTGGTTGGGTTACCCTCTGTTAATGGCCTTATTTCTAGATAGTTTAAATTGTTAATTGGTAGTTCCACCTTTTTTTGGTGAGGAACAATTGTATAATGTTACAATTTGTAACCTTGTAATAGTTATGTCTCTGCTACTTATCAAACATTTTTCTCTGTGATGCATGCCATTTGAGAATTAAAATAAAATACTCCCTTCCTCTCATACCTTATAGTATGTTTGGAACATGGAAGATTTTATTTCTCAATTTAGTACTGAGTGGATCCTCTCTTGGGTCCCACTCTTTACAATATGATATCAGAGTCTAAATAGTCAATAACTTGACTATTTTATGTTATCTTATATTTTCAATTAGGTAGTCAATAACTTGACTATTTTATGTTATCTTATATTTTCAATTAGGTAGTTAATTAACCATATATAAGTTGTTAGTATGCCTATCTCTAAGTCATGGATACCAATTAGGGTTTCAATCTCTATCTAAACTGGTGATTTCCACTCGCCAAACCATTGTGTGGTCGAGATGTAGTTTTTAGGAACCATAGTTAATCGTACACCCTTTATGGTGTACAAAAGTTCCCTAAATAAGGGTTGACTCTCCATGTCATTATATTCTATTACCTAACCTTATGGATGATAGTTTACGACTAAATTATAGGTCGACTTGAGCACACTTAAATAGGTCTAATCCTTGTTTTCACCTTAGATCCATTTCCTTTATTATCTTTTGAGCATTTCTCAAATACCTCTACTAGGAGGACTGGGCATGCATGGATGATCATAGAACTCTCACATAGGTTGTATAATGTTGAGGATTCACATGATATTGGGTGATGACCTAAATTAGATATGTTGTGGTTAGGCATGCCTTGGCTTCAACAAGGAGTATGTCCATATATCTCTGCCCAAATCCATCTATCAAAGAGTTGGATGCCATCCTAATTGAACTTGATAGGCCTCTTACATGATGGTCAGTTTATGAAATATATAAGTTTCAATAGATATACTTGATTTTTCACCTCTCTCATTTCTAATAGTGCAATTGGTTTGTCTGGTGATCTAGATGAGTAGCTTGACTATATAGTTTACCTTACCTTGTGAAGGCACTATGGTTGAAAACCAACTAATAATGGGATAATCCTCAATCTCTCCCTATGATGTTGGGTAATTATAGGACTCTCCTATGTCTTGGAATGGTTTAATGCCAATCATGATAAGAGTAGCACGGGGAATGATGGACGTCGTGCCTATATAGATCTAGCAAAAATTGAATGTGTGTACTAGACCCCTCTTATGATTATAAGTTAGAGATGTGTTGGTATAACCTTTTAGATGTTCAGAAAACTACACTCTTTTAGTGAAATGAAATGGTGGTAAAATAATAATATAGGTTCTTCTGATAGAAAGTGGTAGACTTGGGTTCTCCAATCGCTTTTGGCATCATTTTTTATTCCCATCACAATTTTTTGTCAAAATTATTTTCATTAGTAAATTATATGTACAAAATGAAATGGTTTAAGATTTAATCTATGGTTTTTGAAATCAAGTCACAACTACAAGAAAACTTGAGTAGTAGAGAAACCCTTTGGTAAAGAAACCATTGAGTTATGATCAACCATGAGACCCTGACCTAGTGTAAAGTGGAGAGTCAGAGGAAGTTTTGGATATAAATGACCTAGTTGATCTAACCTTGTTTCCTTTCTAGATTGTTAGTTAGGAGATATCTTAACCCTTTTAAGGGGTGGAGTATGGGATCCTAATTGTTTAGGAATGTAAACTAATTTAGGACTATTTGAAGATATTACTAGTTGTAATAAGTAATACACGAGTGACACCTAGAAATAAGGGTTTATGTAAGTGACTACAACCTATCGAAGATCAACAGGAGATCCTTACTTATTTAACCGCCATAAATATTAATTGGTAATACTACAATAAATTTTATATTAAATAGAAGTAACTTTAGATTCACTCATCTAAAATGAAGGATGTAAGTGAGGTAAATTCAAAAGTAAAAAAAATGTAAAAAGATTGAATTCAAGCCCCTATACCTTGACTCACTATAAAAGTGATCGTACGGGTAAATATACTCTAGAAACTAAGATAAACATGTTGGAGATGTTTATCATAGAGAATGTACATCATTTACCCCATGTGAGATAATAAACCAAAGAGAAAAGATAGTAATCACAACACAACCCTATATACATGTGCATTTAGATTATACATGCATAACTAGTTTGATAAGTTACATGCTATACATGATAATACTCAAATGAGGATAGTAAAGTGAATATGTTAACTACATTAACATCAAGTGTCTTTGGACCCTATAATTGTCTGGAGTTTTAAATAAGTACATTAGGTTATGAATGGGCATGTTTCAAAGATGAAATCCTATGTAATTGATGTAGTGTTGAAACATACTCCAATCTAGGCTCATAGACTAGACATATCTTGTACTAGGCCCTTTTCTACATTGTTGACATTTAGTATGTTTTTTCGTAAACTAAAATGTGTTACAATAAAATAACCAGACAAATTTGATTACTAGGGTCAAATATGAGAATTCACCCATAAATGAGTGTTCAAACTTACTTTGGTACTTCAAAATCATTTAAGTCAAGTTGAAGAAAGAAATACAAGAATGTGAAACAATGTATTAAATTTGTTATGAAATACTAAATGATTTAATTTAGTACTTAACTTACAAGTAATGAAATAAAATATCAAACATTTTTTAAGGAAGAGAATATTACTATAATCCTCACACTCTAATTAGTGAACCTAGAAATTTTCAAATCAATCAGATGTTCATTGCACTCCCAATACACATGTATAAGAAGGGTATCTAAATGTCTTAAATTTAATCAATTCATTTGACCACATTGATGAGTTCTCTTAGATTAATATGTTTCTACATATCTTTTATTGGTAACAGTGGGTTTCATCTTCCCTTCTCCCCATTTGTAGTGATTGCATGTTGAGCGGACACCACATCCGTGAATGGCTGGTGTGTCAAGCATAACAAATGTAGCATCGACCACTTCTTCTCCTTCTCCTTCTTTTATCGTTCATTATTTTTCCTCCAACCCTAGACGACCCCAATCAACTCTCCATCTTCTTCTCCTCCTTCTCATCTATTCTTCTCCATAACCCTAGTAGTACCTACCATAGGTCTCCCAATAGTATATCTATCACCTACAAGTGTAGGGGCATGCAGAGGCATCAACAGAAGCCAAGAATCGCCTACTACCCCCACCAGAACTACGGAGATGATAATCACATCCCTCCATTTCTGCACATGGCAGGTCCGATCACATCTCCTATACTGCCAACTCCTCCTCTCTTCTTCTTCTCATTCCTTTCCTATAGGTTGTGTAAACCCTAATTAATTTCCTTCTCCTTCCCTGCATCTGCATTGAGGACAAATCAAAGAGTGGGACACAAAGAGAGAGGGATTGTCAATGTCTTGAGCTACAATGGCCGATGCTCCACCCTCCGTGCCAGCTTCACCTAGGTCTAATGCACAAAAATGTTTCCTTCTCCCACTTACTCACATAGTAAATCTGTAGCACTGGCAATCTTTAGTGGAAATCCCCCACTTCACATCTTCCACCTTCTCATTTCCTCTTCCCATCTCTGCTTCTTACTACCCTCATCAGTCTAAAGCCTCCCCTACGACACTCACCACCTTTATCATTCAATGCCCAGTGACCCAACCACAACACCGCTTGCAACCATGGCGATTCTTGGATGCAACTATCTACGATCATGATCATTGTGTAATGTAGCTATGCCATCATCTTCTTATTCCACCTACATTTACGGTGATCTAGTGCTACCTCAACATGCAATGACATTGTCAAGCTGTGATCTACCACTTCATCACCAAAACTACAACACAGGAGCTTGTATTACCCAAAACAATTACCTCCCTCCTCCTCTTTTCCTCCTTACCTCTTCTTCCCACTTTATTTCTTTCCCCACCTCATCTGCAAACCCCAACATTGATGATCACACTACCATTTACAAACCATTTACATCGCTACATCTGCAAACCCCAACAATGAGCTCCACGTCTCAACACTTCATGTATTAGTTACCACCTTCTGATTCCACCGCCTAGCAGACTTCATGTTTCATAGTTATTGATGTGATCCACTGGTTATAGGGAATATGAAAAGAATTTTTTTGTTTCCACCGCCATCTATATCACTATATTTTCCTGTTGTATGTGCAATCACTATTTACATTAGATCACTAAATTGATTATAAACCCATTTTCTATAACGTGACATATTTGAACATTTCTCCTTCTTGATACCATTTCTATACCACATGTGATATATTTTTGTTATTACTTCTAAATTGTGAAACTATCCTTGGATGTTGGGTTTATTACCCATTTTTCCATATTTACATTTTTAGTATTTTTGTGTGGAACATTTCATTTTTTCATATTACATTGCATGCTTATTAGACTAGTAATCTAGGGTACTAGTACTTGTGCACAACCATACATTTTTGTATATATTGGGCATCTAGGTTTTACTCCCCCTTATCCTTGGAGGATCGGGGTTTTACTCTCCCTTGCTCCTTGGGTCAAGATCCTATGGTGTCTTGGTCCTATAATAGATTAACTTAGTCTAAACTTCATGCATATCTTATTATTATTTTGATTATTGGGAAAGATCTTTCAAATGATGATATTTTTTATATATTATTGCCTCATTCATTTGTTATATACCATTGTACTATATCCTATTGATTTTACCTCCTTGATGTACCGTTTAGTTCTTTGGGAACTTCCTTCTTTCTTCTTAGATACCTAATAATGCTCAAATCTGTTTACTATGCACATAGTATTAGTGACACATATCCTTTGTTTCTATTTTTTTGGGTATTGTTCCTAAACCACCTAGGTATAAATACTGTAGAGGATCATGACCAAGGGAGATTGTGTAAATATTTATAACCATGAGGATAGCTTGGAGTGGTTGGGTTACCCTCTAACTACTGGCCTTATTTGTAAATATCTTATGTTTTTAATTGTTAATTCCAACCTTTTCTAGTGAGGAATAATTTTAAAATAATACATTTTGTAACCTTGTACGAGTTATGTTTCTCTTGTTTATGAAACATTTTACTCTGTTATGCATGTCAATTGAATAATAAAATAAAATACCTCCTTTCTTTCATACCTTAAATATGTTTTGGATCATGGAAAGTTTTCTTCCTCAATTTAGTTAGGAGTGAATCCTCTCTCGGGACCCACTCTTTACAACGACTTAGTAAACTAAGCAATGTAAAAATATATTTGTATATGATCTTTCATGACCCCCCTATTTTATCATTAGTATTGAGACCATGTAGTTGTAGCATTCAAAAAAAGAACAATGATGCTTCTATTAATTAAAAAAAAGGTAGTTAGTTGCATAAATCTCATTTACACTATCTTTGGTTCTCTAGTTGTAGCATTTTTAGAAAAGATAATAATGTGATAAATTCAGTTTACTGACAAACATCATTAATTTATTTAGTTAAAGACAACCAGTGCGGAAAGCCTAGTACTTTGTAAAATGCTTACACTTAAATATTTATATAACATTCGAAGCCAAAAATGTCCATTTTCATAAGGGTGGGGCGCGGGTGGGCTCTACCACTGCTGGTGCGTACTGGCATGGTTGCTGACGTCAAAAGGCTACCTAACTTTTGAGTCAGTGCAGGCACCAACTCACGTAAACATCCGTTTACCAAAATTGGCACAAATTTTGGGCAAGTCGACATGAATTTCTACACTCAACACTTAAAAGAAATGCAAACCACAATTCATTAAAGCCCTTTTATTTAGTATATTTTCACTGTATAACAACTCCTAGACGTGTTATAAATCTTATACTCACAACTGATAAACTATTGTAGTGTTACTTAGTTGAATCAGGTCGAATTACAATAGAATTTGAATTTATGGGACCTTGAATCAATGGCAGATAGCCCCACACGGTCGAACCCGAGCTAAAGATTCCTGGCTCATGCCACACTCCCCACCCACGATTAGTATATAGATGCCATCCATAGTCTTCGCTAGTTCTGCAGATAAGAATAACGATCCTCAAACAAAAACATCGAGCATACTAAAAAATATTGACTTAATCAATTACTACACATCAACACTTACGTTGTTAATCCAGGCCATGTTACCCTTTCCCTTTTTTCTATTGGACATTAATTCCACTGCAGACTTCGTGATCAGCTTGCCTTGAAACCCCATTCGGTGTTGTTTTGCTCCCCAAGTCAGAAGTCCTGCCGCCAATGGCTCAGCCGCTGATGGCTCCCGTATAGGGGAAGTTTGGGTCTGGCTGGCAACTACTCTTTCCTCAGTTCGCTTGATGCCAGCAAGGATACTTGCAGCATTCTTCATGCTTCATGTTGTCGTTGTCAACTTCTTCGTTCTGCTTTTCTTCCTCTCCAGTCTTTGTCAACCCTACTGGAAGGACTTTGACCGGGTCCGTGGCCAACTTGGCGATGAATCCACTTTCAACGCCGAGAATGATGCATAACTGTGAGTGGGCGAAAAAGTTTGGTCTCTCGTGTTGATTCATCACCTTTATCGAGAGTTCCTGTGCTCACACCACCAGTGGACTATCAGATCAAAAAAAGCAGCGATTTAGTAAAATAAGTGTTTAGAACTTTAGATTGAGGGAATCATACCATTGAGCACCACAGGTGAACTCTTTCGCAACACCAATCACTAACTCTTCAACCACCGCCAGCCACTCCTCGGTCGCGTTCCTCGGCTGCTCTAACGCTGAGTAGGGGGAAATACGGGAACATGGAAGGAAGAGCAGAACTGCAGAAGCAGGACAGAAGGCCAAGGGGTCCTGGACGGCAGGGGTGTAGCCAGAGGGGGGGCTGCCGGGGCTGAAGCCCCCCTCCAAAAAATATTTTTATTGTTATTATGATACCATGTACATATTTGTATTTTGTAAAAAAAATTATTACATCATACAAAATGTGACTTTTAATCTTATAATTTCATTCAATCCTATCATATGAACTTCTTAATGCTCAAACTTAATATATTTGTGGATTATGTATCTTATATACTCACAAATTATAAAATTTACCATCCTAATATGCATGTCATCAATTATGATCTTAATAAATCATATATTTCATTTCTATCCTACTATTTTTTTAATAATTTCGTACTAATTGTGTTAAGAGTTACACAAATTGTCTCCCCTATTTGAATGTCAATCTCTATAAGACTAGGGGTATGTACACATAAAAGATGAAAATAATTATACAAAATGAAGTTTAGAAAAATATATCATGCATCATGTTGACTTATCAACTGAAATTTGATGTAATATAGTTGACTTATTAATTAACATATATTATTAGCTATAAATTGAGTAAGTTCACTCAATTATAATTATACACCATTGGGAAAAATGATAACCATACATGCACAACTATCACCTTCTATTTATATATTTTTCTTTCAAACTTTTATTAGTCAATCACTCTCAAATAAGAAAAGATCTATATTACTATATAGAAATAGATCCAAATAATATTTACTGTTACATGGTATTTCACAAACTTTTTTAGTTATATAATATTTAGATATTATAAGTTTTAAGCCAAGTAATAATTATTACAAATTTACAAGAACTTGAGAAGATAATGACAATATTTCTATCTATAAAAGAAAATAAGACAATTGAATTGGCATAACGTAAAAAAAAGTAGAGAAAAATATATAAAATGTGGGGTAAGAAGGAGAAGAAAATGTGAGAAAATTCATCTATTAAATATAATTTTAATCAAATGGATAGAGAAAAATAAGGATGACATGTAAAATGAAAGTCAATAAAAATACATAATATTTCTTTCATATCCTCTCTTCTTCAACTTTTATATAAAAAATACCCATAGATCTTTCCTCTTCATTCTCTTCACTTTTTATTTTCCAATGTGCTTCTCCATCATATGTTGTTCATACAACCACATTAAATATTTTCCTTCTTCTTTTTTCTCTGAAGTTTCCTTCAACTGATCATTGTGTCAAGATCTTATAATATACCAAGTACAATCCTTTATAGTATAAGATTTGACTGCTATAATTTTTTAATTCTTCTAGTATGACACCATCCACTAAATGATGTCATATTATATTTTAATGCTTGTTCTCCACTTAAAAGATGATTTTGTTCGCATTTTTAATATAACTATTAATTTTCTTACGCATTGCCAATTGTATGCACATTGAACAGATCAAGTGATCATGAATTATGATTATATTGTTGATCTTCTTGTTGTTTAATGTAAAAGATATGTCAAAAATGTGTTAGTTAAGACCTTAGACATTTAAACAAATTTATTATTTTGAATAGTGAATTTATCATTTCATTTATGTTAGATTTTTTTTACAAATAGCTTATTTTATATGTTGGAGACAATGGGACACTTATTAGGTGTATTTTTCTTCATTTTTTCTAAATAAGTATTATTTTCCTCATCGTCACTACCCATAGTAATTCAGCCCCCCCTGTGGTAGATTTCTAGATCCGCCACTGCTTCATGCATATCTTATTATTATTGTGATTATTGGGAAAGATCTTTGAAATGATGATTTTTTTAATATATTATTGCCTCATTCATTTGTTATATACCATTGTACTATATCCTATTGATTTTACCTCCTTGATGTACCATTTAGTGCTTTGGGAACTTCCTTCTTTCTTCTTAGATACCTAATTATGCTCAAATCCGTTTACTATGCACATAGTATTAGTGACACATATCCTTTGTTTCTATTTTTTTGGGTATTGTTCGTAAACCACCTAGGTATAAATACTGTAGAGGATCATGACCAACGGAGATTGTGTAAATATTTATAACCATGAGGATAGCTTGGAGTGGTTGGATTACCCTCTAACTACTGACCTTATTTGTAAATATCTTATGTTTTTAATTGTTAATTCCAACCTTTTCTAGTGAGGAATAATTTTAAAATAATACATTTTGTAACCTTGTATGAGTTATGTTTCTCCTGTTTATGAAACATTTTACTCTGTTATGCATGTCAATTGAATAATAAAATAAAATACCTCCTTCCTTTCATACCTTAAATATGTTTTGGATCATGGAAAGTTTTCTTCCTCAATTTAGTTAGGAGTGAATCCTCTCTCGGGACCCACTCTTTACAACGACTTAGTAAACTAAGCAATGTAAAAATATATTTGTATATGATCTTTCATGACCCCCCTATTTTATCATTAGTATTGAGACCCTGTAGTTGTAGCATTCAAAAAAAGAACAATGATGCTTCTATTAATTAAAAAAAAGGTAGTTAGTTGCATAAATCTCATTTACACTATCTTTGGTTCTCTAGTTGTAGCCTTGTTAGAAAAGATAATAATGTGATAAATTCAGTTTACTGACAAACATCATTAAGTTATTTAGTTAAAGACAACCAGTGCGGAAAGCCTAGTACTTTGTAAAATGCTTACACTTAAATAATTTTATAACATTTGAAGCCAAAAATGTCCATTTTCATAAGGGTGGGGCGCGGGTGGGCTCCGCCACTGCTGGTGCATACTGGCATGTTTGCTGACGTCAAAAGGCTGCCTAACTTTTGAGTCAGTGTAGGCACCAACTCACGTAAGCATCCGTTTACCAAAATTGGCACAAATTTTGGGCAAGTCGACATGCATTTCTACACTCAACACTTAAAAGAAATGCAAACCATAATTCATTAAAGCCCTTTTATTTAGTATATTTTCACTGTATAACAACTCCTAGACGTGTTATAAATCTTGTACTCACAACTGATAAACTGTTGTAGTATTACTTAGTTGAATCAGGTCGAATTACAATAGCATTTGAATTTATGGGACCTTGAATCAATGGCAGACAGCCCCACATGATCGAACCCGATTACAGCGTCGCCCTCCTCCCTTGTAAAATTGGGAGAAGCGTTCTCCCCTACAACACTTCCTCAACCGGACTAGATAAAGATTCCTTGCTCATACGACACTCCCCACCCATGATTAGTATATAGATCCCGTCCACGTAGTGGTGGATCTAGAAATCTACCACAGGGGGGGCTGAATTACTATGAGTAGTGACGATGAGGAAAATAATACTTATTTAGAAAAAATGAAGAAAAATACACCTAATAAGTGTCTCATTGTCTCCAACATATAAAATAAGCTATTTGTAAAAAAAATCTAACATAAATGAAATGATAAATTTACTATTCAAAATAATGAATTTGTTTAAATGTCTAAGGTCTTAACTAACACATTGTTTGACATATCTTTTACATTAAACAACAAGAAGATCAACAATATAATCATAATTCATGATCACTTGATCTGTACAATGTGCATACAATTGGCAATGCGTAAGAAAATTAATAGTTATATTAAAAATGCGAACAAAATCATATTTTAAGTGGAGAACAAGCATTAAAATATAATATGACATCATTTAGTGGATGGTGTCATACTAGAAGAATTAAAAAATTATAGCAGTCAAATCTTATACTATAAAGGATTGTACTTGGTATATTATAAGATCTTGACACAATGATTAGTTGAAGGAAACTTCAGAGAAAAAAGAAGAAGGAAAATATTTAATGTGGTTGTAAGAACAACATATGATGGAGAAGCACATTGGGAAATAAAAAGTGAAGAGAATGAAGAGGAAAGATCTATGCGTATTTTTTATTTAAAAGTTGAAGAAGAGAGAATATGAAAGAAATATTATATATTTTTATTGACTTTCATTTTACATGTCATCCTTATTTTTCTCTATCTATTTGATTAAAATTATTTTTAATAGATGGATTTTCTCACATTTTCTTCTCCTTCTTACGCACATTTTATATATTTTTCTCTACTTTTTTTTACCTTATGCCAATTCAATTGTCTTATTTTCTTTTATAGATAGAAATATTGTCATTGTCTTCTCAAGTTCTTGTAAATTTGTAATAGTTATTACTTGGCTTAAAACTTATAATATCTAAATATTATATAACTAAAAAAGTTTGTGAAATACCATGTAACAGTAAATATTATTTGGATCTATTTCTATATAGTAATATAGATCTTTTCTTATTTGAGAGTGATTGACTAATAAAAGTTTGAAAGAAAAATATATAAATAGAAGGTGATAGTTTTGCATGTATGGTTATCATTTTTCCCAATGGTGTATAATTATAATTGAGTGAACTTACTCAATTTATAGCTAATAATATATGTTAATTAATAAGTCAACTATATTACATCAAATTTCAGTTAATAAGTCAACATGTTGCATGATATATTTTTCTAAACTTCATTTTGTATAATTATTTTCATCTTTTATGTGTACATACCCCTAGTCTTATAGAAATTGACATTCAAATAGGGAGACAATTTGTGTAACTCTTAAAACAATTAATACGAAACTATTAAAAAAAATAGTAGGATAGAAATGAAATATATGATTTATTAAGATCATAATTGATGACATGCATATTAGGACGGTAAATTTTATAATTTGTGAGTATATAAGATATATAATCCACAAATATATTACGTTTAACCATTAAGAAGTTCATATGATAGGATTGAATGAAATTATAAGATTAAAAGTCACATTTTGTACGATGTAATAATTTTTTTTTACAAAATACAAATCTGTACATGGTATCATAATAACAATAAAAATATTTTTTGGAGGGGGGCTTCAGCCCCGGCAGCCCCCCCCTCTGGCTACACCCCTGCCGTCCAGGACCCCTGGGCCTTCTGTCCTGCTTCTGCAGTTCTTCTCTTCCTTCCCTGTTCCCGTATTCCCCCCTACTCAGCGTTAGAGCAGCCGAGGAACGCGACCGAGGAGTGGCTGGCAGTGGTTGAAGAGTTAGTGATTGGTGTTGCGAAAGAGTTCACCTGTGGTGCTCAATGGTATGATTCCCTCAATCTAAAGTTCTAAACACTTGTTTTACTAAATCGCTGCTTTTTTTGATATGATAGTCCACCGGTGGTGTGAGCACAGGAACTCTCGATAAAGGTGATGAATCAACATGAGAGACCAAACTTTTTTACCCGCTCACAGTTATGCATCATTCTCTGCGTTGAAAGTGGATTCGTCGTCAATCTGGCCACGGACCCGGTCAAAGTCCTTCCAGTAGGGTTGACAAAGACTGGAGAGGAAGAAAAGCAGAACGAAGAAGATGACAACGACAACATGAAGTATGAAGAATGCTGTAAGTATCCTTGCTGGCATCAAGCGAACTGAGGAAAGAGTAGTTGCTAGCCAGACCCAAACTTCCCCTATACAGGAGCCATCGGCGGCTGAGCCATTGGCGGCAGGACTTCTGACTTGGGGAGCAAAACAACGCCGAACGGGGTTTGAAGGCAAGCTGATCACGAAGTCTGCAGCAGAATTAATGTCCAATAGAAAAAAGGGAAAGGGTAACAGGGCCCAGATTAACAACGTAAGTGTTGATGTGTAGTAATTAATTAAGTCAATATTTTTTAGTATGCTCGATGTTTTTGTTTGAGGATCGTTATTCTTATCTGTAGAACTAGCGAAGACTATGGATGCCAGGGGCGTAGCCAGAGGGGGGGCTGTCGGGGCTGAAGCCCCACCTCCAAAAAATATTTTTATTGTTATTATGATACCATGTATAGATTTGTATTTTATAAAAAAATATTACATCGTACAAAATGCGACTTTGAATCTTATAATTTCATTCAATCATATCATAGGAACTTCTTAATGGTTTAACTTAATATATTTATAGATTATGTGTCTTATATACTCACAAATTATAAAATTTACCGTCCTAATATGCATGTCATCAATTATGATCTTAATAAATTATATATTTCATTTCTTTCCTACTAATTTTTTTAATAGTTTCATATTAATTGTGTTAAGAGTTACACAAATTGTCTCCCCTATTTGAATGCCAATCTCTATAAGACTAGGGGTATCTACACATAAAAGATGAAAATAATTATACAAAATGAAGTTTATAAAAATATATCATGCATCATGTTGACTTATTAACTGAAATTTGATGTAATATAGTTGACTTATTAATTAACATATATTATTATCTATAAATAAGTTCACTCAATTATAATTATACACCATTGGGAAAAATGATAACCATACATGCACAACTATCACCTTCTATTTATATATTTTTCTTTCAAACTTTTATTAGTCAATCACTCTCAAATAAGAAAAGATCTATATTACTATATAGAAATAGATCCAAATAATATTTACTGTTACATGGTATTTCACAAACTTTTTTAGTTATATAATATTTAGATATTATAAGTTTTAAGCCAAGTAATAATTAATACAAATTTATAAGAACTTGAGAAGATAATGACAATATTTTTATCTATAAAAGAAAATAAGACATTTGAATTTGAATATGGTAAAAAAAAGTAGAGAAAAATATATAAAATGTGGGGTAAGAAGAAGAAGAAAATGTGAGAAAATCCATCTAGTAAATATAATTTTAATCAAATGAAGAGAGAAAAATAAGGATGACATGTAAAATGAGAGTCAATAAAAATATATAATATTTCTTTCATATTCTATCTTCTTAAACTTTTAAATAAAAAGTACACATAGATCTTTCCTCTTCATTCTCTTCACTTTTTATTTCCCAATGTGCTTCTCCATCATATGTTGTTCATACAACCACATTAAATATTTTCCTTCTTTTTTCTCTGAAGTTTCCTTCAACTGATCATTGTGTCAAGATCTTATAATATACCAAGTACAATCCTTTATAGTATAAGATTTGACTGCAATAATTTTTCAATTCTTCTAGTATGACACCATCCACTGAATGATGTCATATTATATTTTAATGCTTGTTCTCCACTTAAAATATGATTTTATTCCCATTTTTAATATAACTATAAATTTTCTTACGCATTGCCAATTGTATGCACATTGTACAGATCAAGTGATCATGAATTATGATTATATTGTTGATCTTCTAGTTGTTTATTCTAAAAGATATGTCAAATAATGTGTTAGTCATGACCTTAGACATTTAAACAAATTCATTATTTTGAATAGTAAATTTATCATTTCATTTATGTTAGATTTGTTTTACAAATAGCTTATTTTATATGTTTGAGACAATGAGACACTTATTAGGTGTATTTTTTTCATTTTTTCTAAATAAGTATTATTTTCCTCATCGTCACCACTCATAGTAATTCAGCCCCCCTGTGGTAGATTTCTAGATCCGCCACTGATGGATGTGTATTCATAGATAAAAGCTGCCAACACTACTACAAATCTTATCAAAGTTGAATGCCAAATCCCTGACTAATACATGTGAATCCTTGACCAATAAGTCTTTGTCAGGGCAAATCCCTGACCAACGTACCCTCGGCCAAAGTTCAGTGACCAATAGTACTTGGCCAGGACCTATCCTTGACCAATAGTGTGATGACCCCAGTTTTAGGGTTTTGATACCTAATATAGTATCTTGAGACCAAGATTGTTACATGGATAATCAGTGCCAAATCAAGGAATTGCATGTTCAATTATGTATTCTTTTGACCTATAAGTATGACTATAACGCCATTAAAGGTTCAATAATAGTTACCCAAGGACATTTGTGTACATGGGGAGATTAACATTAATTATTTATCACTTTGGAGTACTCGTGAAGTTAAATATCCAATCGAAGCATACATGGACTCCAATGAATGAATCATGAACCCTAAGGTGTTAATGATCAACATAAAAGGGTGCGACTTGTTTCTTTAATATTTCATGTGTTATTGATTTGTGTTCTAGGTTTACACACTTATTTATGTGGACATTTGAGGAATTATGTTAGTTAACAGATGACAGAGTGTTTGTGTCAAACTTGGCTGAATGACAGATGACATGTTGAGGAACTGTTGGCTAAAATTATATATCTTTTCCATTGGACATATCAGATATATAGATTTTTGAAATTAGATAACATTATTAATGATTAATTAATCATACGCCTAAGTTGATGCCAAAATAAGCCTGTCACCCAGACGTTTCCTTGAGCGGGATGTGTGGCACCCTATTATTCAATAAACCAAGGAAGGATGGGCTGCTACTGGGTCATCCCTCACCTCCGAGAAGTGAGGAACAGAAAACCTTTGAGGTGCTGGCTAGGTCCAATGAAGAGGGGCGATTACATGGTATATAAATCACAGAATCGTGATCTTTCCAACAACCCTAGAATACAGACCCGTCATTCCTGAAGAATAGCATAAAATGGAAGAACAAGTCGCCTTCTCCCTGCTGTTCTCCATTATAGGATGCAGAGAGGAGTAGAGATGAGGGTCCAGTAGAAAAGCCCTTTCATGGAGGAGAATAACTCAGACTGGGATATTACACCATGTGCACCCAGTTTTGAGGAGCCGAGCCCCACCATGGTCACCAAAACCAGTGGATGTTGGGGAAGGAGGCAGATCCGAGAGGAGCGATTGATGCAGATTTACCTATTTTGGAGGGTACCGGAAACATCCTTGAGCCTCCAAATATCTTCTCATTGCGTCGGGAGTCGAGTTCAAGAACAGTTCCTTGCCATTGAGATCACAACTCTTCTGCTTCATGCCTCCTCTACCTGGAACAGATGGCCGCCGACGGGCTCAAGTCCCTGACGAAACCAACTCCCACTGTGCCTTGCAAGTTGAAGGCATGTCCTTCTTGTTTCCCATCGCTGAATCACCTGTGTGCGATGGTGCTCACGCTGGTGGTACAACATCATTACTATGTCATATACTCCTACATACTACCACAGCGGTGCCCTCCCAAGACGTTCAATCTGGTAGATCTGCCAGAGGTAGGAGATCATCCCTTCTGCGTGGACGAGCGGCCAGAGAAGGTAAAGAGGGGTCGATGGTGGGTCGGACGTGAATGAAGCTCCTACATGCTCACGCCATGAAGACAAGGAGGTTCAAGTCGTCATCGCTCGCCAAAGTCCCTCTTCCGGACGGCGCTCACGCGAGGTCAGAGCACGGGAGACGTCGGGCGAGCCTGGTCGCGATCAAGAAGGGAAATCAGATCCCAAGGTTTAAGTGGACCAATTTTGAACCCAGTTCAGACCCCAGACCTGCTGGCTCAAGTTCCATTTCACTGGCCACATGGTGAGCCCGGATAGGCTGCAAAGGTAAATTACCTCAGCAAATGTGCAAATCTTCTTTAAATCATAGAAAATACATATGTTGGCAGAAAAATACAAACAAAATATCAGCATACTCAGAAAAATGTCCTCTACATTACTGGACCCTTAGATCAGACTTTTGAAGAATAACTGATGATGATATTTAATGTAGATGATTTAGAGTTCATTAGTTGAAATAAATAGTATCCAGGTGATATTAATTCTCAGAATATTTTAGTAGAACCCTAATAACACTGGAAACCTAATTGTGAACTCTGATCTGGGTTTTATTGATCTATGTTAGGCCTTTTCTCATTAATGCCTAAATTACATGTTTTATCCTCATATTAATTCTAGAAAATAGGGATAATATTAGATAATTATGAAATTCATGCCAGACCTTAATAATGACGTATGGATCAGAATAAAAATATCATACAAGGGTTGAAAATTGTTTGAACCTAGATTTGGGTAAAACCCTAATTTGGACCTAAAATATCATTAATAATGGTGAACATTGTATTAATGATGATTAATTGTATTAATCAGGTGCTGACTAGATTATCTAGATGATCATGCATATGTGAGGAATATCTGAAATCAGATACGTGTATATAATTATATGACTAGATTTTCTGGATGTTAAATATATGCACTTGCTTGCTTGTATTTGAAATACACTTTTGGATGTAGATGTATGTATATTGACAATTTTCCGTCTTGAACATAAAAGAACATAAATGAGGATAAATGAAATGTAGTTACTAGTTGTGCTCATTAAACTCCCTATTAGAGAGGGAAAGCTTTAATGTTGACTAGCACCTCCCTAGAGTACACGGTATATGGGGAGATACCTAGAGTACAAGGTACACGGGGAAGGGCCCACCATTTATGTTTGTGCTAAGTCCACCATAGTAATGCATATTCATTCTAAATGTGGCTAATAACTTGGGATTACCTGATTTTCCGCCTTTAAGTAATGTTTTCTTTCTCTTTCTTCAATTTCAAGTATATGATATGCCAGCATAGTATAGCTTTTAATTCCACGTACCAACTTTTGTTGTTGGTTTTTTTTCTTGTATTTTCTAGGTCCAGAGCTAGAATGGGATAAAAGAATAGGATGTGAGCAAGTTGTATAGGTTGTACCTATGGTGTTTAGATCCTGATTAGCATACATGTTCATAGACTTATGTAAAATTTTCTATTCAATGTGTAAATGTAATCTGTAATAGTTCATGTTATAATTAATATTCATGTTGAATGTTGAAAATGTTATGGTGTATATTATAGTTGTATGTTCATGTATGCGTATTTCGCTTCCGCATCGCTCTCTGATATGATTGGATGATGTTTTCAGATTTTGACCTCTGATTCCCAATAGGGTATGAAGAAGCCAAAATTCGGGGACGTCACAGTTGGTATCAGAGCATGAACGATAGCTACACCTAACGATTGCTCACCATGAAACATTAAACCTAAATCTCACCTTTCACTTTAAACCCTAGAAACTTAGTAAACTGTTCTATAGGAATAAGGTTTGAATTAGAGTCTAAGTTAGAACCTAGATGTTTGAGAACTAGGTTTAGACAAGTGTGAGAAACCCTTTCCATATAGAGGTCATATGTATTGGGTAGCTACACTAGTCTACATCTCGTTCTCACCATTTCACTAGGTGGCATAGAACTAGACAATCTACTGTGTGTGGGGACACTTGATTTTGCTGATTTGGTTTTGTTTTCCAATCGGCTCGAGCCTCGACAGTTTTCTATGTATAATATTTTATTATATATATGTAAATATGAAAATGTGTCCCACACACAAGAGAGTAGTAGGTGTTCATGCAATCTAAGTGAAAGGGAGTGACATCAATCTAGAAGAGAGAGTAGTCTAGATTAGATGTCTAGAGCCTTATCAAGATATATGATACATAGAGTAGATGATAAAATGATAGTTGATATAAGCATTGTTGATCATATCTAAGTTCTACCTCTAATGATATAAGTTGCTTTATATGGATCTAATTTGTGTATGAGATGAATCCAATTTTGGAAATTCTAAGCTAAGTATTGAGGAAGAAAGTACATTCCCTTTTCCTACTTAAGATAAGCTAAGTTAAGATAGAGATGAGTGTGTATGATCCTCAAGCTCTTATACAAGGAGGATGTCTAGTGGTAGGGTGAGATATGTGGTGAACTCTAGAGAGAGTAAGACCCACAAGGAGAAGGTCATAGGACCTAGCCTCCAATATATGAGATATGTGTTAAAAAAATGTCCTACACTAGATTACTCTTGAGTGTTGAGTTGAGTCCTTATGCATGATTCAAATCTATATGTGAGAATTGGGTAAAAGAAAAGGATGGGTAGATGACCCATATGATAAAGTCAATCCTTTGGCTGAGTTAGGTCCTAGCTGGAGTGACATATTTTATGAATCTCATAATTAGTTGCAAGTGAGGTAATATATGAACTCTAGTTATGAGAGTATGATGCTTTGTGCAAAAGATACTCAACATACATGTTCTCCCTTCTTCTTCTCCTTCTTAATATAAGATGATAGAAACCTAACTTGAGCTATATGGATGATTTATATATGAGGAGTCACTCATATAAGCTTGACCTATTCTATATTCCCCCCTATCATACATGTAGTACTCAAGATTGAAATCATGATAAGTTTGACTTTAAAATATTCTCTTCCCCTTCATATGAAACATAAAATATATGATGTTGAGATCATGGGATAAACTTAGTATATTCTATTTTTCCCTTCACATAATACATGCAAAACATAAAAATTTGAACTCATGAACTTGATATAAAGATATTTTTGGATCATAGGATATATGATCAGAAATATAGTTCATAACTTTGATCCTTCTCAATGTATGCTTCTAAGTTGAGTATGAATATCACACCATAGGGTGAAACCCTAATGGTAAAACATGTTAAGTAAGCCCTTCTTAAGTAGAAAAATTCTAATATCTAGGATGAAGATAAATCTCCTCTAATGCTGAAATCATTGTAATATGTTAACGATGATAGAATTGAATGATCTGAATACCATGGCATATAAACGAATTCCTCTTGAACTTTAAAAGTATGAAAAAAACCTATATCCTTAGGGGTGATGTAGTCCTAAGATATCATAATGTCATGTTATGGCTAAGACTTTAATAATGCTTCGATCTTTATATGGTGGAGTGGGTACACCCTAGATGCCTTAAACCCTAAGATGAGAGCTTAGGGCAAATATAGGAGTATGAGAACCTTGGAATCTAGAAATGGTGATCTTTATGAAGTTGAAGCTAGCTATATCACCTTAAGTATGACATTAGTTGAATTTTGAGGACGAAATTCTATATAAGATGGGGTGAATGTGATGACCCCAATTTTATAGTTTTGATACCTAATATAGTATCTTGAGACCAAGATTGTTACATGGATAATCAATGCCTAATTGAGGAATCGCATGTTCAATTATGTATTCTTTTGACCTATAAGTATGACTATAACGCCATTAGAGGTTCAATAATAGTTACCCAAGGGCATTTATGTACATGGGGAGATTAACATTAATTATTTATCACTTTGGAGTACTTGTGAAGTTAAATATCCATTCGAAGCATACATGGACTCCAATGAATGAATCATGAACCCTAAGGTGCTAATGATCAAAATAAAAGGGTGTGACTTGTTTCTTTAAGATTTGATGTGTTATTGATTTGTGTTCTAGGTTTACACACTTATTTATGTGGACATTTGACGAATTATGTTAGTTAACAGATGACAGAGTGTTTGTGTCAAACTTGGCTGAATGACAGACGACATGTGGAGGAACTGTTGGCTAAAATTATGTATCTTTTCCACTGGACATATCAGATATATAGATTTTTGAAATTAGATACCATGATTAATGATTAATTAATCATACTCCTAACATGATGCCCAAATAAGCCTATCACCTAGACGTTTCCTTGAGCGGGTTGCGTGGCACCCTATGATTCAATAAGCAAAGGAAGGATGGGCTGCTACTGGGTCATCCCTCACCTCCGAGAAGTGAGGAACAGAAAACCTTTGAGGTGTTGTCTAGATCCAATGAAGAGGGACGGTCACATGGTATATAAATCATAGAATCATGATCTGTCCAACAACCCTAGAATACAGACCCGTCATTCCTGAAAATAGCATAAAATGGATGAACAAGTCGCCTTCTCCCTACTATTCTCCATTATAGGATGCAGAGCAGAGTAGAGATGAGGGTCTAGCAGAAAAGCCCTTTCATGGAGGAGAATACCTCAGACTGGGATATTACATCATGTGCACCCAGTTTCGAGGAGCCGAGCCTCACCATGGTCATCGAAACCAGTGGATGTTGGGGAAGGAGGCAGATCCGAGTGGAGCGATTGATGCAGATTTACCTATTTTGGAGGGTACCAGAAACATCCTTGAGCCTCCACATATCTTCTCATAGCGTCGGGAGTCGAGTTCATGAATAGTGCCTTACCATTGAGATCACAACTCTGCTGCTTCATGCCTCCTCTACCTAGAACAGATGGCTGCTGACGGGCTCAAGTCCCTGACGAAACAAACTCCCACTGTGCCTTGCAAGTTGAAGGCATGTCCTTCTCGTTTCCCATCGCCGGATCACCTGTGTGCGACGGTGCTCACGTTGGTGGTACAACATCATCACGGTGTCATATACTCCTACAAACTACCATGGCAGTGCCCTCCCAAGATGCTCAATCTGGTAGATCTGCCGGAGGTAGGAGATCCTCCCTTCCGTATGGACGAGCGGCCATAGAAGGTAAAGAGGGGTCGACGGTGGGTCAGACGTGAATGAAGCTCCTACATGCTCATGCCATGAAGACAAGGAGGTTCAGGTCGTCATCACTCACCAAAGTCCCTCTTCCGGATGACACTCACGCGAGGTCAGAGCACGAGAGACACCGCGCGAGCCTGGTCACGATCAAGAAGGGAAATCATATACCAAGGTTTAAGAAGACCAATTTTGAACCTGGTTCAGACCCCAGACCTGCTGGCTCAAGTTCCCTTTCACTGGCCACATGGCAAGCCCGGATAGGCTGCAAAGGTAAATTACCTCAGCAAATGTGCAAATATTCTTTAAATCATTGAAAATATATACATTGGCAGAAAAATACAAACAAAATATCATCATATTTAGAAAAATGTCCTCTACATTACTGGACCCTTAGATCATACTTTTGAAGAACAACTAATGATGATATTTAATGTAGATGGTTTAGAGTTCATTAGTTGAAATAAATAGTATCCAGGTGATATTAATTCTCAGAAAATTTTAGTAGAACCCTAATAACACTGGAAACCCACTTGTGAACTTTGATCTGGGTTTTATTGATCTATGTTAGGCCTTTTCTCATTAATGTCTAAATTACATGTTTTATCCTCATATTAATTCTAGAAAATAGGGACAGTATCATATAATTATGAAATTCATGCCATACCTTAATAATGACGTATGGATCGGAATAAAAATATCAGACATGGGTTGCAAATTGTTTGAACCTAGATTTGGGAAAAACCCTAATTTGGACCTAAAATATCATTAATAATGGTGAACATTGTATTAATGATGATTAATTGTTATTAATCAGGTGATGACCAGATTATCTAGATGATCATAGATATGTGAGGAATATCTGAACTCAGGTACGTGGATATAATTATATGACTAGATTTGCTGGATGTTAAATATATGTACTTGCTTGCTTGTATTTGAAATACACTTTTGGATGTAGATGTATGTATATTGACAATTTTCCACCTTGAACATAAAAGAACATAAATGAGGATAAATGAAATGTAGTTACTAGTGGTGCTCATTAAACTCCCTATTAGAGAGGGAAAGCTTTAATGTTGACTAGCACCTCCCTAGAGTACACGGTATACGGGGAGATCCCTAGAGTACAAGGTACACGGGGAAGGGCCCACCATTTATGTTTGTGCTAAGTCCACCATAGTAATGCATATTCATTCTAAATGTGGCTAATAACTTGGGATTACCTGATTTTCCACCTTTAAGTAATGTTTTCTTTCTCTTTCTTCAATTTAGAGTATATGATATGCCAACATAGTATAGCTTTTAATTCCACGTACCAACTTTTGTTGATGATTTTGTTTCTTGTATTTTCTAGGTCCAGAGCTAGAATGGGATAAAAGAATAGGATGTGAGTAAGTTATATAGGTTGTACCTATTATGTTAAGATCCCGATTAGCATACATGTTCATAGACTTATGTAAAATTTTCTATTCAATGTGTAAATGTTATCTGTAATAGTTCATGTTATAATTAATATTCATGTTGAATGTTGAGAATGTTATGGTGTATATTATAGTTGTATGTTCATGTATGTATATTTTGCTTCCGCATCTCTCTCTGATATGATTGGATGATGTTTTCATATTCTGACCTCTCATTCCCAATAGGGTATGAAGAAGCCAAAATCCGGGGACGTCACAAATAGAGACAAAATCCCTGGGCAACCATTACAGGAATAGAAAAGGCTGTCCTTATCTAATATTGTGTTGCCAAGGCTCATCCATGACCAGTAGAAATGTATGGAGCTGCAATATATATATATATATATATATATATATATATATATATATATATATATATATATATATATATATATATATATATATATATAGTCAGGCTAGAATACACTTGAGTGTATTCGGAGCAGAATACACTCAAATAGTTTTTCATGATGCAATATTTTTTTTCAAAAATATAATCCGTTGATCTTCTTAAACATCTTGTGAATAGCTCATATGCAAAATTTGAGCACATTTGGACATTTATAGGTCATGCTATAAAGACCGCAAAAATTATGCAATTCAAATTAGTTTCACGCATCAAGGGCATGAGTGACTTGCACTCATCCAAATGGGCTCAAAATTTGTATGTAGCCTGATTATAGTATGAAGGTGAAGATCAATGATTTACATTTTGCAAAAAATAGTTTTGATATGCAAACACACTTGAGTGTATTTTTGCAATCTGTACACTCGAGTGTATTCTAGCCTGACTCTCTCTCTCTTTCTCTCTCTCTCTCTCTCTCTCTCTCTCTCTCTCTCTCTATATATATATATATATATATATATATATATATATATATATATATATATATATATATATATATGTGGGAATTCACTTGCTGCCCGCGCGGGTAGCGAAGAGAAGTTACCCGTGCCTCAATATTACTACCCATGCTAAGTAGCGGTGGCAAATGCTGTAAATACTATGTTGTCGGCTCATATGTTATTTGGCTGGAAAGCGGTGGCATTTATTTGTAATTATCAAAACTTTTGTTGTTGTGTTTCAAGGAGGATACGGTGGTGGGTGGGGCAGTGACTAACCTTACGTTTGGATAAGTACATCACAAGTCTCGGTAGTCATTGTATTTAATTCTATAAATTATATCATTCATCTTTGTTCCACAACGGCTGATACAGCTAGCAGTAGCATGCTCGCTTTACCAAAGTTAACACCTATTTCCAGTTGACGGCAAATTTTCTCACAAACTACCAGAACTTAGAAACGCATCACCCAAACTAGGCCTAAGAATAAATAATATTTGTAATGATTCTCTCTTATTAGATCTATTATTGTATTTCCTTCATAATACGACACTAAAGGGCATCGTTATCTTACATTCAGCTTTGACAAAGATATTTCATATTGACACATCAATTATTATTTACAGATCGAGGTTTGAAATTAAGAATAAGCCAAAAGTTTCAAGGCATGATTGAATAATAAGTTCATATTACAAATGACACTTAATTATTATAATATGAGTATCCATATTACAAACGTGTCACTTACATAACTATTGGCTCTTACCTATTACAATGTGACTGTCCATATTACATATGACACTTGCTTATTACAATATGACTATCCATATTACAAATGGTCACCTACATTACGGGTGACTCTTCCATATTACATTTGATTGTCCATATTATAGATAACACTTGCTTATTATAATATGAGTATCCATACTACAAAACTGTCACCAACATTATAGTTGGCTCTTGTCTATTACAATGTGACTGTCCATATTACAGATGACATTTTCTTATTACAATATGACTTTCCATATTACAAATTGTCACCTACATTACAGTTGGTTCTTATCTATTACAACCTGTCCATATTACAGATGATACTTGCTTATTATAATATGAGTATCCATATTACAAAACTGTCACATATATTACGGTTGGCTCTTGTCTATTACAATGTAACTGTGTATATTACATATGACACTTGCTTATTATAATATGACTATCCATATTACAAAATTGTCACTTACATTACGGTTGGCTCTTGCCTATTACAGTGTGATTGTCCATATTACAGATGACACTTGCTTATTACAATATGAGTATGCGTATTGTAAAACTATCTCCTACATTACAGTTTGCTCTTGCCTATTACAATATGACTGTCCATATGACATATGGCACTTTCTTATTACAATATGACTATTCATATTATAAAAATGTCACCTACATTATAATTAGCTCTTGCGTATTACAATATGACTGCTCATATTACAGATGTCACGTGCTTATTACAATATGAGTATCTATATTACAAAATTATCACCTACATTACGGTTTTGGCTCTTGCCTATTACAATGTGACTGAAATTGTTACATTTTGGGGGTTGATATGAAATTGTTGTCTCAAAATACATTATGAATCGAGCAACAACGAGGTAAAGTAGGAGAGATGATAATGCAGAGCTAGTTGGGGGAAGGAAAATCAAGCAACGAGGTAAAGTAGGAGAGATGATAATGCAGAGCTAGTTGGAGGAGGGAAAATCGAGCAACAAGGCTGGGAGGGGAGGGAGGATAAGTTGAGGAAGAAGAAGAGAGTGACGGAAGCGGTGGGGAAGGAAGTCAGACACCTTGGGGTGGTCGCCACCCAACATGAAGAGAAGCCATGATTTGCTGGGACCGTATCACATTGCCATCAATCCACAACATTCATTCCTCCCTTCCCTTTTCTCCGTCAGTTCGCTGTCATCAGTTCTAGTTCCTCCAGAACCATTGTGTCGCCCGCCACTGACACCCAATGGAGCACGTCGACCTGCGTTCCAAGGGCTTCTTCGGCATCATTGGCTTCTCCATCCACCTCATCCACTCCCTCTGTCTCCTCTTCCTCTTACTGGCTGCATGCATCATCCTCACAGTCACCGCCCTCACCTTGGCCAGCTTTGTACTGGCCGGCCGCATATATGCCAACAATAGGAACTCCGACCTTATTTACATCCCTTCCACAACCAACAACAATGAAGTCTTCATTTTCTCCATGCCTTCCACCACCAGCCGCTCTGACTATACTATCAGCATCCTCTCCATCAGTATCAGCTACCTCCTCAACCTCCTCCTCACCACTGGCACTACCATCCACGCTGCCACCTCTGCTTACGCCTTAAAGGAATCCACCTCACTCTGCAAATCCCTCTTCCGGGCCGCCTGCCGCTTGTGGCCTAGGCTACTCTGGATGTCTAATTGCATTGTGATCATCACGCTCGTCTACATCCTCCTCGGCTCCTTCATCTTCGGACTGACGATCGAACTCGTCACAGCCGCAGTCAATGCAGTCGTCGTCCTCTGCGTCCTTGCTATCATCCTCGCATGTGTCATCGGCGTTGTGTTCATCGCCGGAGCTCTCTATGTCACCATCCTAGGTTATCTCGCAGTAGCTGCCACAATCATCGAGAGGGCGACGGTGTTCGGAGGCACATGCTGGGGGTTCCCGGCCATCAAGAAAGCCCGCGCCTTGGTCTACCAGAACCGGGAAGACTAACGAAGCTGGAGACCGTGTACATGTACATGAACCAGCCGATAGACCAGATCCCCAACTCGATCTCTCTTCAAGCATTAGATCGGTCTAAGAATTGCATTGCGTGATCTCGTCTGGGAGTGTGTTGACTGCGTCCGGCAAAATCAGTCGGAGGAAGAGGTATGCACGCGTGCATCCACTTATTTATAGAACCGAATATCATAGCAAAGTTAGTAGTATTTACAAGTGAGCCACCGTGCCTCCATCCACAGGTAATATAATTAAGCTACCCGCACGGGCAGTGAAGACAATCCCTATATATATATATATATTATATATATATATATATATATATATATATATATATATATATATATATATATATATACATCAATAATATCACACATGAGACAGAATTCATTATACATCAGGACATTGCATTCAATTTTCAATTATAATGTTTACATCTAAAAAAGTAAAGATAATTCATATCCTCTAACATCACTCTGACATAACATTCATATGCATCACATAACACATCATATTGTTTCAAAACTATTTCAAATAAAACCTAAACTTCCATATCACCACCACAGTCATGTTACTTCATGCATTTCCCTTAGCATTACTTGCACAACTTCCACCATGTGGGCTTTCTCCAACATTATCATCAGCCCTTTTATTTTGGGGAGTGTTTTCAATTATCCTGAATTACAAAATTATATCAACTTTTTATAATAATATACAAGTTTATAAGAGACAATAAACAAAATTTATGAGATGTATATAATAAAAAATAAGCAAATACAATTCTCAATTATGAATGCATGACACATGACACATGTTTTCATCATACATGTAGTACTTATTTATTTTATGTTGAACGTACACACATATATGACTGTACATCAACCATGTATATTAGATAAATGATTCTTTCTTTAAAAAAATAATACTTATCGAGGACGGGTACAGCAGGTCGGCTTCCTGGGCTGTAGGTTGTAGGCGCACTATTTTTTATACATATTATTTTGGTACCATGTACATATCATAATTGTATAAGCACATCTTGTTGCAATAATGTTATATATTCACCACTATATCATTATCTTTTGTGTATGTAACTTTTAACAAGTCCATTTTACTTGGAGTATGCCCAAGTTCATTTTCCTGTATAAAAAAATTATATTATTGCATGCCATCCATACATTTGAAAGTATAATACACATATTACAATATATAACTACACCAATACAAACTTCTTCATGCTACTACGAATCATGATGTTTTCTTGCAAATGTTTTAGCCCTTGTATAGTGATTCATTTGCTTCTTTGATGTATTAGTTTTATTCTTCTCCACAATTTTCTAAACTGATACAGACAATTAATAGGATACAAATTTCAATTGTGTAGTAGCAATCTCCATGAAATATGTACACTTTTCTTGTATTTTATATTTTATATTTACACATAAGTTGTAAGAAATAATAAAAAAAGTAGTCATGTAATTCACATAAAGGTTTCTGTCCATCAGAAAAAATATAGTCACTTGTTGTCAAAGTGAAAGATGGCAGATTTCTGAACTGTAGCCTCACATAAAAAATAGTTATGATATCATTTTGATACCATGTAATGATTTCAAATATATAACATCAATGCACATGAAATATGAATATTTGTCTTACCTGTGTTGTAGGTTGTTTTTATTTTTCAATCAATCTTAGAAACTTCTTACGTTCAATTTGAGAATCATTTGAAATTGCTTCCATCATTACATCTGTGTGATCTTGATACCTCAACCAATACTTAGCTTTCAGTTTAACCCTCCAATCGGTAAGGCTGGAACTTATGTGCTCTGATACTCTCTCCCAAACATTCAGATGAGAATTCAAGTCAAAATAAGTCTAGTTCATATAAAATAATACATAAATAAAAATAAATGTATCTAAAAATAACATTATCATGACAATGCATTACCTTTACAACATAATAAATAAGTCAAAACTTACATGTTGTCTCTCACCAGGAAATTGGTTTAAGTTTTAAAATAATTGTAGGATAACATTTAACTAGTAATTAGAAAATGTTTTGATAGGATATAATTTTTTTGATAGACAATATGTGCTCAATAAAAAAAATTTCTTCTTGAAAATGCAATAGAAGTGTGTTTTCTTATATTTTTCATGACCAAATTAAGCATAATACACAATTGAATAAGTTAAATAATATTGAAAATTATCTCCCTAAATGACATTAATTTTGATTAAACGTATGGGTTGTGACATACCTCTGGGCATGTCTTCCTTTTCAATCACTGCCCTCTATTCTGAACTATAATTAGTATGTGGTTCACAAAAACTTGGGGTAGCACGTACGTACCTAATATAACATGCATTCATCATATAATTTTTTTAATTACTGTCAAATGGTCTGATATCATATAAAAATACTAAATAAACATGATATAATAAAATATTAATAGTTGACATTATGGACAGTTCTATAAATAATCTTGTCTTTTAATTTCTATTTGATTGGTGTAGCATAAGCGGAGTAAAAAAAGATGACATCACCAAAATTATAAAGAATAATTACTACAAATAAAAAAAAATTTAGTTTGAAGAGACATTAGTCACCCCTCTCTCAAACTGGTGTCAGAGTCCAAATGACCTAAGGGATTGTAAATATAATACAAAATAGGAGGTTTGGAACCCGGATCTCCCAAAAAGGACAGACCAGGCGGAATCATCTGTGTTGCACTGGCCGGATAATCTTACAAAATTTTCATGAAAATAATATATATAAAACTTTGGTTAAGAAGCACTAGATAAATACAATTTGTATAGATAAAGAAAGGAACCCAATGTAATTATTAAGGCATTGTCTTAACGGAAAATCAAACATTACTCAACTACTTTTTTCATCACCTGTGCCTGCTTGAAGGATAAGCATGAATATATGACAAAGATTTAGCCTTGCTTTGCGACAATGATGTGCCAATCAACATACAGAAAAGACTAAAGTGGAAATATTCAATAATGTGTGATGACCTCAAGATCTCTTACGTACAAGTCTAGTTAGCATTTACCAACGAAGAAGACATTGTAGCAGCAGATTTTGAGTTGTAACCCCTGACAATATAGAGTAGGAATAACACTCACAGTCATAGATGAGGAAGCTTGGTTGCAGAAGGGAGAAGGAAGGTGAAAGAGGAGAAACAAATGAGAAAGGAGAAGGAAGAAAAACCTACCAGCACTGAGTGGACCAGGCGCTGAACAGAGAGCAGACCGACGGAGCAGCCAAAATTATCAGTGGCTCATGGGCGGCCGGCAGCCAACGACCGGCAGTACTGCAAATCTACCGCAGGGGGAAGCCAGGTCGAACGCAGTAGGGCAGTGCCAGCGGAGAGGAACAACCGAGACGGAAGAGTTGGGGGCACAGAGTGTGGAACCGAGAAACCAACCGTCGCTAGGGTGGATCAACGTTAAAAGGTCTGCTAGATAAACCGCAGGGAGAGAAATATTAAAAAAAGAATATATTTGGTTAGGACTTAAATTAAATTGGCCAAGGACCGGCATTGGGGATCAAACCTTATTTGGTCAGGACTTTTATCCCTGACCAGTTAATCCTGACTTATAAGGGATTTTGAGTAGTACAGTCTATATAGAAATAAGTCTTCACAGTTAATTCATGAATTGACAGGGTGATTCATGATCATGAACTTCATCAGTTTTTAGATCGCCTTCTTCGTTCCTCCAGCAAATGCAGATAGACTTCTACGCCTATGATAGTAGTGTCTTAAGACCTTTTAATGATTCATATATTTATGTTAAGCAAAAGAGTGAGCTGGATACCCAGCCCACTCTATCTTTCTAAGTACATTCACACGATTGTGATGTAGCATATAATCTTAGAAATATTGAACATGTTCCAGGTTAATGACACCTTCATAGATTGTACCTGTGGTGTCAATGAGACACGCGACTCTATCATTAGCAGTTGATTAACAAATGTTTTTTCTTGTGGAATGTGGAATATATTGAATTGTTACAGAAAATTTCACACTAAATTCATATTTGTTATCCTAGGTGTTATGATATGTTATGTGTGGATTCTATTATTAAGAATCAATAACAGTTGCTAATAGCCCTATATGGAGTTAGCAGCATTGGATTTACTGTTTTAACAGAGTTTACAAAATATTTGGACATGAAAAGCAAATATATTCTATTGATTTTTCGCTTCAATTTCATGAGAGTCAGCTTATTACAGCAGGCCACCAGGCAGTGACATGGTTACTCTGCTGTCATGACGGGTTATAGAGAAACAATCCCAACTGGGTACACCATAAATATCGCGTTTGACTCGTAAAGGTATCACAATCGATGAACTTGTGCAGCCCTCAGGGTGCACAATGGATGTGTTTTAACTGGAGATCCAATCCTCGTATTAGAGCATTGCTTTTTTTATTCTTTTCAAAATTCTGATTCCCTCTCCCCCCTAACTAATACTAACATCATTTAGAAATTTAAATCTTATTTAGACAAAACACATTAATTGGTAAGAAATAGAGAAAAATCCTAAATGAACTTGTTGATCTTTGGTATACAACATCCTATCCAAAAAAATATCACTTATGTAAGATCTTTTATTGTTGTAACCACAATGTGAGTACTGACCTCTAACTTATTGATGCATATTTCTCTTATTCCGTTCCTGCCATATAAATTATATTATCAAATAAGAAACCTCCTTGGTGTAGTCAAAATTACAAGCTCCTCAAGATTGTCAATTATGACACATATATCAAAATAAACTCTTCTCCAAATAGTGATAGAAAATTTCTAAAAAGATAGTAGAAAATGTACATCACAATGATGTATGACTATTTGACAAAAAACAATTATGACAATGAGAACACTTTGAGATAGTCGACAAGTCTCTTTTGTGATTCATCATGAGTTATTGTTTTACATCCAAAAGTACTACCCAAGTAAGGAAAATCAATCTCAAGAAGGCTTAAACATCCATTATAAACTTAGCGCATGTTTGTTGCTACTATGTACATTACATATATGTCACAAATATTTGGTATTAAGTCATATCTCTCCAACTATGAGAATCAGAAGTATCATACCATTATCAAATTAAACTCTACCTTAAATAATGAAAATAACTTTGCTGGATAGTAAAAGACCTATGTTTCAATAATATTAACTATTTGACTCAAAGTATTACGACAATGAGAACAAATTGAGATAGGAAACAACTCTCCAATGTGATTCATCATGAATTATTAGTTTACCTTCAAAAACACTTCCAAACATGAAGAATATTCTCAAGAAGATTCAAACATCCAAAACCAACATAGCTCATGTTTGTCACTACTTTGTAACTGACTTTGATGTTACAAATCATTGGTATCATACCATATTCCGCACTACTAAGAGAATCATATCTATGATACAAATATCAAAATAAACTATAACGACCCCACCTCCCGGTAACCCCCACTTAAGGGAGACCAAGAGTTCAGAGTCGTTATCCCAATAAAACGGATCAAAAGTTCGACAATTAATCAGTAATAATTATAAAATTCTACCAAACTATACTGAAAGCTAAAATAAAATAAAACTTTGTATACCTTTCAAAAACTTTGGAAATCTACTTCTATCCACAGCTTGAGTCTAATCTATCTAATCCTCCTTGTACTTCATTTCTTATTTTCATAATGTGTCACTTTACTATTTGTTCTTTTCAGAGTTGCACCTAATACGTCGAAAAAAAAATGTCGGTCAGCATATAGGAATATGCCGGTATGTGAGGACAACCAAAATTTCACAAATATGGCTAACAATCTAAATATCACAATCAAATTAATTAACAAGCCAAATTACGCTTTCAATGTGACATTCTCCACCCCTTTTTCCCTAACCCTGGAATACCCTCTTTAGGGTTTCTCTTTTGCCATTGACTTAAGGCCACCTTCTCAATCCCGAGCTTGGTGCATGGGGTCACCACTCATGGTGCCCATTAGTCATGCAACAAAGACCACCTTCTCAATCCCGAGCTTGGTGTCTGGGGTCACCACTCATGGTGCCCATGGGTCTTTCCTCCTGGGCTTGACCTGTTGGCATCATCCATCAGGGTGGCATGTAGGTGCAAGAATGTACACTTATATTATAATTGTGATAATCATAGTGACTTTATAATTTTTAAGTATGAACATCCAAACTGATAGGTTGCATTCAATGCGATGAATCATCTAGAAAACCTTTGGGAAACTAATGCGGTTAACCATAATTAACCACATACCTATCATGCTGACTTGAGTGCAGAAATAATCCAACTAAGAAAGTAATCCAGTAAACAAGCAAGCACACAAGATGACCCTAAAATATGCATCCAATTTTTCCTATCAATGATCATGCCATCAAGGTCTATTAAACCTAGCTCGCTTCCTAGGGTTTCTAATCCATTTTTAGGGTTTTCATTGCAATTAGGGTTTTTCTTTCACTTTTACTACTACAAACCCTAATTAAGAAAAATAACTCACAAACCCTAAGGATCATAACTTATCTCATCTAACAGGCTAGGATCATTATTTAACAACATATTTTCACATATTTCGAATTAAATATGATCTTTTCCTCTTTTACCCTAAATTAAGGTTTCTAAATGCTTTATCATTCATAATTGGTGTAAAACCCTAAACCATGCAATAATTCATCTAGATCAGGTTCAAGTTCATCATTAACATTTCAATAGGTTACTATTACTTAATTTCACCAATTATGCATCATGAACTTAACCATTAATTTCAATTAGGGTTTCTAACATAATTTCAAAGCACTTTTCATTAAATTAGCATACTTTTGCAAATAGGAACAAAATAAATCTTTAAAAGTATTTTTACTGGATTCTACGTGTTCTCCTAATCAATTTTAATATTTTGTATGTTTCCATCAGAGCTACCAATAATTAGATACAATTTTGGTAAGAAATATTTACTTTGACCAATGGCAGGCTGCCACATCATCCAACTCATGCAACGTAGCTCGGCCGATTGAAAATAGAACGAAAAGACATATGTGCCCTCACTTAAGTCACTGGTTCTTCAATAAGCGGAGGGGCATAATCGTCAAAAGCTCCTTAAGTTGTCTTCAACCTCGCGTCACCCACTGCTGCCGCTGGGCGCAGCTATCCGCGGGTATGTCCCCTATTCCCTAGGGCCTGATGACCGCCACCAACCCCTACCCTAGCTCCGCCGCCCTCCATTGTACCTGGGGTGGCACTGATAACACCAAATTTTGTGATATTTTAGACTATTTTTCTGTTATCAAAACTGCCATTTTTAGCTATTTTCCTCTCTTTTGTATGCACTTTCGCAATAATTGGCCAAGCAATGCCCTTAAATCCAATTTTCCTATCTTTTGCAGAGTTTTCCTCATTTTTGGGCAATAAGGCCGCTCCGGCCCATGAATAAGTCCAAGCCTGTCTCGGCCTCCCTGACGCCTGATACAACCCCTGCCCGACAGGGGTTGGGCGACACAAAGACGCTCGACAAAGAGGTGTCGCGCGAGAAGAAGCTGACGGATGACACGCCTTCTACCCGGCAGGGAGCCCGGCTCGCCCCGACAACCCAGCTTATCGGGCGACACAGCCACCCACCGGCAGGCGCGCCGCCCGTCACATGACCGATAGCAGACACCTCCGCGCCGAGCTATACCTGTATCGGCCGTCCATCGACCGGCGCTTAAGGGGGCCATGTGGCTCTTCGAGCACCATAACTCCTCCCGGCTAGCTGACTATAAATAGAAGCTACAGGGAGACGAAAAGACAGTTCGGAATTTTAGAATTCATACAGTTGAGAGTTGAGTTATCTTCTGAGGAGACTGCGAGAGCATACATGTCGTGCCCCAGTTCTTGTCTCGGGCGACACTAGGTGAGCTTCTCCTCATCTCGAGAGGGAGGGGACAGTTCACTTAGGACTGTCTCGGGCGACACTGCAGGCCGATATCGGCCAACGTAGATGAGCGACACAAGTGCCCGACAACAACAATGCGTAGCTCTTAGACCGACACAATGTTAAACCGATATGCTTAGCTTGTCGAGCGTGCCGCCTGAGAGGGTGTGCCGCCCGACATGAGCGTATCGGTTAGGGTCCTTGAGCGATACGGTCGACAGTTGGTGCGTGCCGCCCGAGAGGGTGTGTCGCCCGACACCTCTGTATCGGGCTAGGCCTCTGACCGATATCGGGCAGGAGAGCTACAACACCCTGTCATCCTTCTACATCAAGGAGGCGACACCTATCATTACTTTTTGTCATTTAATTCCTTACTTATGCATTGTAATTAAGACCCTTTATTTGTCTATGGGAATAGAAGATGCTTAATTACTTGTTGCTCTATGCTTGGTGCACAATGTTGGATGACTGCTATGTTTGATATATGAACTCTAGCTTGCATGTTTGGATCGCGTTTTGCTTAGCTAACGAATCGTGTTTTCCCGTCGCAACAACTTCGAGAGTTGTGTTGTGGCTCTAGTGTTTGATCCGATTCTGGAGTATGAGAGTGCCTGGAACGGAGTTGCTTTAGTGACCTTTGCGCTCTAATTTTAGTCCAGTGACCTCGAGAGGGGCGTTTATGCCTTGTTAGAGGTACCCACTTCGAGAGGAGGGGTACAGGGTTGGTTCTACCTCTGCTTGTTTTACCGGAGTTTTACCCTTCGTACCTCGCTTTAGCTCGAGCTTTATCTTTCTGTTTCTGTTGAATGAAAACCCATAAAAACTGCTAAATGACTAAAACCTTAAATCTTTCTAGTAGCTCCAGTTGGAGATAGTTTTCTTCGTTTTATTTGTGACATCATACTGCTTCCCTTTTTGGGAATTTATCTCTCTTTATACCTACCGGAGTGTAGCGTGTCGATTCCGTGTTCTCAACACTACCCCCCTTGTCCCTGTGTTCGACCCCGTATATCTACTTCGACCCTGTAAACAAAGTTGCGGGGGCCTAGAAGGATTCGGGTTTATAAATGTAAAAGCTCGACTACCTCAAATCTGCCTCCAATTTTAGGACGCACGATTTAGGCCGGTCAGGCACCCAACTCGCGACCAGTGCGACTGGTTTGGGCTGGGTAGATCTACAACCAACGGCCGAATGTTATAGTCGTGCGGCTACTACTGTGCATGGGTTAGGGTATGACCACGATGGATAAGCTACTCCCTGGCATCATGGCGCATCAAGCTTCCATCACAACTGTTTCTTGGCTCCTCGTTGCCTCATGATCATGCTGCTCCTCTTTGATATGGTTTGAATGAATCGAAGAAGGAGAAGAGAGAGAGGGATGCATGGGATCCTCTTGGACTCAGGACAAGGGTTCTACCCTTATATAGGGGAGGGTAGCAAAGCCCTAGGATGCCCATCCATGAGATCCAAGCCCCTTACCCAATAGGAAACAATATTCCTTCATTAAGAAGCAATCTTCTCTCTCTTCAATAGCTCTTTGATATTCTTTATTCTTTAGATATTAGGAATTCGAAAATTACCTCTTTTATTCTATTTATACTTGGCTTTTAATCCATAGGCCAGAAAATTATACTTCCTCATAGAATAAAGTACCTCTTTTTAATAATACCACCAATTCATTAATTATGTGTCACATTATCCTCTTATTTTGTATTATTTTACATTTTCTCTTTCTTCTTATTCATTGGGACTCCTTGGATCCCAAGAAATCCTAAGATTTTGAAATTCCTTTTTAAGGATACTTATTATCCTTCTAGATGCATTTACATTCTTCATTTTCTCATTATCTTACTTATTTCTTTATTAAAATATCTCTTTTTGAGGATTTTCTCTATGTCTTCTATTTCCTTTTCTCTTTTCCTATTTCCTTCACTAGAAATCACATAGAAATGAAATTTACTTAATTGTGGCCATTAATTCCACTTTCTAGAGATTTCTATGTATCTCTCATAATTACTTTGCTTAATATCCATTATTTTGTATCTTTTCATTTTATTTGGACTTTTCTTCTCTTTTATATCCATTATTGGATTAATCTAATAATAGAAATCATGAAATTCCTATTAAAAGGGCGATTTGCAAAGAAATCCATCTTTTGGAGAAAAGCATACAATCTTTTCAATTATGTCCAAATTCACAAAATCATTATATTTCAATTATGAAAACATATGCAAAATTGAGGTTGTAACATCCTTCCCCTCTTATAGGAATTTTGCCCCCAAAAATTCCACCAGGCACACAAACAAACATGATAAGTGTTTCTTATGTCCATCATGGCTCCCATGTGGCCTCACCCTTTCCATGGTGCTTCCCAAGAACCTTCATCATCTTATATTCTTCCATCTGAGTTCTCTCTCACCTTGGTATATTGTACCCTCATAAGTGACTCAAGACATTTCAGCCTCTCATAAAGCTGATTAGGTTCATGGCTCAACACATGGCTTGGGTACCTCAGATAGTGCTCTAGATCGGACTAGTGGAACACATTATACATCATGTTATCCTGAGGGGTAAGACTAAACATAACCATCTTCACCAATCCATCTCAAATGGAACCATATATCGGGGACTCCGCTTTCTCAGTTGTAGCTTAAAGGGGTCAGATTTTCACATCACATACTCTCCCACAGTGAACTGCATGTCAGTCTACTTTGCATCAGCTCATGACTCATGTCGCCCCTGGGCTCTCTTTTAGCCATTGAACGATCAAAGAGACTTCATCTGCACACACTGTGGTCCTTATCTGACCTTCGCGAGGTCCCTTCACCAACATGATCTTAATGAAGTGGTGACCGATACAACCTCCCTTACATAGCTTCTTTACATCCCAATACTGGCTATGGTGGTTATCATCACATATTATAGAGGACAAGAACTGTCTCCATGTATCACCCTGAACAAGCACACATGCTCTCATCAGACCCTCTAGTCTGGATTATACTAACCATTAGTTAGGGGTGATAAACTGTACTAATATCGAGTTCTTCATGTACCTACTTCCACTACATGGAAGTGAATCTTTAGGTTATACTCAAGAACTTTTGAACTCGCATTATGGTGTAGTTGAACCATCTCTCTCTCTTACATGTATTTCAACTGGATCTATCCCGTGACAGTACTCTCTCTCTTTCCTTTAGATCATGTCATCTAGGTAAGGCGATCTACCATAACCCACATTGCATCCTGACCTTCCTCAATTCAGGGAGACTTACCACAACATCTATAGTGATCAACTCCCATTCCCCCTTGGGGACTCTTCATCCTCTATACCAACTCAGTGGGTTACTGGTGTTCGTCATTCACCTCCTGGCATGCATGGCGACAAGCCACATGCATCTTTGTACACTTTTCATCTTAGGCATAAAAGTACTTCTACCAGTTATTATCTTAGTAGTACCATGGTGTATGGTGATCTTAAAATCATGATCTCCTGTATGTCATGATTCCTCAAGATTGATTCCTCGGAAAACCCTAAACTACTCTAGTCAGGGTTTCATCACCTTCTTTTCTAGAGAAGTACATCTGAGGTTCTGCAACCATCCTTTTATCATGACAAGCCTTAGGTTGTCTAACTACACAACCACTAACTCAATCAATGATCTCATTACATCTGAGTGTTAGCCCAACCATATCTCACAACCTAAGGGTTCTCCTAACCATATCTTCCAATCTTTCCACTAGCTAAACTAGGTAGCTACGTCTCAACCAGAGCATCCATTCCTACCTTCCATCTTTAGGTGCTAGGTAAAAGTGAAGACATACACCTCCCTGTACTCCACTTATCATCTCATCTCAGACTCTAAGTCTATCTTCATCAAGGAAACTCATAGCCCATTCTCTTGGTTATCGAACTCTACCTTGTATAGTTCATAAGTTCCACATAGCTCATGATAAAAACATCCTCCTAAGATGACTACCTTAGTACTCTTGGTGTTTGAACAACATCCACACATCTTACACTCTACAAGGGCACGTTATTATCTCCATCCTCATGCATCATAGCAACGTTTTCACTCACATTATCTTTATCCTTGGTGTATGGCATGCATATTGTTCTATCTCTCACTCCCATAACAAGAGGAAATAAGCATTTGGTTGCAGTCCAAATACATAGTTCTTCCCATTCCAAGAGTAGAGATGGTACATCCCACATTGTCATTACACCTACAAATCTAAGTTGAAACGTGCAACATATGTCTCTACATCACGATCATCTCGATATCAAAGTTACTTCCATGGAAAACTGATCTTGAACCCACTTGGGTCACCACACAATCCTTGGTCATCTCCTCTAGGTCTGTAGGGTGCCAGAACTTTTGGGGTCATCCCTCTTCCCTTATGCATCTGGAGAGTGCCCTCCTCATCTATCCTTTGGGTCCCATGAGCGCATGAAGGTGAACAATCTCCTAACCCATGGCCCTCAGACAATGATAGTTGTTACCTCCCGACCCTATGGTCATGTACAACTAGGGAATTAGGCAACTCCTACTTCCATCGGTCTTATCCCTACCTGACCCTAGGATAGACTTAGGATTCTAATATAGAACATGTCCAACTTAGAACCTTACCCCAAGTCTCCATCATCTCTCTCTGCATTCATGGGATGACTTTCATCCTTTCATAGGGGTCATGGCGACCTGCCTACCTTGGTCAGGCCCCATACCGGTTACCTCTATGGTAACACATCCACATGCACTTAGAGATGGTTATCTATGGATCTGTTGGTTCATTCTTATACTATGTATTTTTCACTTAGCTTCTCAAGATCCTATGAGACCTCTTTAGGTTATCTCAAAACCAACAAAACTGGTATACACCCAACAAAAGGGTCCTCTCCCAAGATTCGAGGTAACTATCTCTTGATAGCAACAAAGGTCACAAACGCTCTAGGGTTTGTATGAGCATGATTAGTCCTAGCAAGCTACTAAGGCACAAGCAGACCACCTACTAAACCATACCAGGTTCATACTTGTTCTCATTCCTCAACATTGGACCAAAAACATACCTACCCATGTCACCAACTTAGATGTGAGGAGTTCATCAAACATACCTTAGACTTAAGGGGTTTCCCTTTCCTCTAAACATGAGGAGTGCCATTCTCGAATCTATAGAAACTCAAATCTCATCATGAGCATAGGTACACTACTTCCCTTCTTAGGTCTAGGAACCCTAGGTTCACCCCTTTATGCGACAGCTGTCCAACTGCATGCTCAACCTTTGAACCACAAACCAAGCATGTACAAGGTATAACATGCACGTCCTATTATGATTCCACTTGAATGACACCTCAGAGTGGAGTCATCCTCAAGGACAACCAACTAGGTATAATGCCTCACAACCTGTTACTAAACCTCTTCGGGGTCTAAGGAACTGTTCTTCCAAACCCTAGAAGGTGAACACCTATACCATAGGCACATAGGTACCGACAGCCTCATCCTCCCTCTAGGGTTTAGTTCCTCTAAAGGAAACCAAGATACCATCAACCTCCAGGGATCATGCATGAGGCAACTGCAACCATCCACCTAGGTCGCATCATCCTCAACTCCCCATTGTTCCTCATATCTTGGAGTCTAAGCTTCCAACCTTCTTGCTTGGGTCTTGCTCTCTCTCTCTCTAGAGATAACCCGACAAATAGCATTACTACTAGAGGTCCTCTCTCCATGAAGGTGGATCAAGCTCACAAGCATACCCTACATGGGTGAAGCCTATGTTCAAACTTATGTTTGCTCAAGATTATCCATAGCTCTTTATGCTTATCCCATAAGCTATCCAACATACTCTCCTGGACAGGGTTTCAACCTACTTCCCGCACTACTGACATACTCTAGGTGCATACTATGCCATGCTCGTATAAGCCCATAGGGTTTCTATAGGTTCTTCACTAACCTCATCATTGAAGGAGCTATCCTTCACTCTAACATGCATGACCCTTCATAGGGTTGGATCACCAAGGTACTAGGTCATCCAACCTCACATGATTCATATCATCATGGATATCCAAACTAAAAGCATGTCCACTCACACACATGGTCTACCATGACATCTAGCTCATCATGTCATCTCTCTCTCTCTAACCTTCACTTAGGGTTAGGGTTATCACCATCCTCAGAGGATGTGCCGCGTTTCTACTTATAATGGAGGTATCTACCTCCAAGACTAACTCTCTCTCTACTCTTCTTCCGGACAAGAAGGTCTAACCTCATGTCTCTCCTGAGGGCATGAAAACACATGTCATACGACCTAAGCATGCAACTAATCTTTAGTTTACGCTTAACTGTTAATCTTATGTCCATGACATCTTATTTACATGTTTTTCATTAATTTGGTGGAGGATTCCTTAAACCTTATCAACTTTACCCATACCTCAAGAGGGTGAGGAAGAGAGAGAAAACCCTAATCCTTAAAATCCGTAATAGCATTTGAGTTGAGAAGGGATGAACAAGATGAGAGAGTCCTAAAGGTATCTTATTTTGAGTCAAATCCTGAGACATTGGCCAAGAAGTCACACCAATCTGGGAGTCCTCGTATTCTGATTAGCGGTGTGGAGGAAAAAATTACCATCCCCCAGATGTGATCCTTTTCTAGGCACCTCTGTCTTTCAAAAAATCCTCTAATAACTCCCTCGATTCTATGGAATTTGTAAAATTTTATAATTACTAAAGATTAGATGAGGAACTAGTGCTCTGATACCAAATGTAACGACCCATCCTCCCAGTAACCCCCACTTAAGGGATACCAAGAAGTCAGAGCCATTATCCCAATAAACCGAATCAAAGGTTTGACAATTAATCAGTAATAATTATAAAATTCTACCAAACTATACTGAAAACTGGAATAAAATAAAACTTTGCATACCTTTTAAAAACTTTGGAAATCTACTTCTATCCATAGCTTGAGTCTATTATATCTAATCCTCCTTGCACTTTATTTCTTATTTTCACAATGTGTCACTTTACTCTTTGTTCTTTCCAGAGTTGCACCTAAAACGTCGACAAACAAAATGTGAGTCAACATATAGGAATATGCCGGTATGTGGGGACAACCAAAATTTCACAAATATGGCTAACAATCGAAATATCACAATCAAATTAATTAACAAGCCAAATTATGCTTTCAATGTGACATTCTGCACCGCGTTTGCCCTAACCCTAGAATACCCTCTTTAGGGTTTGTCTTTTGCCATTGACTTAAGGCCACCTTCTCAATTCCGAGCTTGGTGCCTGGGGTCACCACTCATGGTGCCCATTAGTCATGCAACAAAGACTACCTTCTCAATCCTGAGCTTGGTGTCTGGGGTCACCACTCATGGTGCCCATGGGTCTTCCCTCCTGGGCTTGACCTTGTGGCATCATCCATCAGGGTGGCATGTAGGTGCAAGAATGGACACTTATATCATAATTGTGATAATCATAGTGACTTTATAATTTGCAAGTATGAACATCCAAACTGATAGGTTGCATTTAATGAGATGAATCATTTGAAAAACCTTCAGGAAACTAATGCGATTAACCATAATTAACCACATACCTGTCAGGCTGACTTGAGTGCAGAAATAATCCAACTAAGCAAGTAATCCAGTAAACAAGCAAGCACACAAGATGACCCTAAAATATGCATCCAATTTTTCCTATCATTGATCATGCCATCAAGGTCTATTAAACCTAGCTCACTTCCTAGGGTTTCTAATCCACTTTTAGGGTTTTCATTGCAATTAGGGTTTTTCTATCACTTTTATTACTACAAACCCTTAGTAAGCAAAATAACTCACAAACCCTAAGGATCATAACCTCTCTCATCTAATAGGCTAGGGTCATCATTTAACAACATATTTTCACATATTTCGAATTAAATATGATATTTTCCTCTTTTACCCTAAATTAAGGTTTCTAAATGCTTTATAATTCATAATTGGTGTAAAACCCTAAACCATGCAATAATTCATCTAGATCAGGTTCAAGTTCATCATTAACGTTTCAATAGGTTACTATTACTTAATTTCACCAATTAAGCATCATGAACTTAACCATTAATTTCAATTAGGGTTTCTAACATAATTTCAAAGCACTTTTCATTAACTTAGCATACTTTTGCAAATAGGAACAAAATCAGGCTTTAAAAGTATTTTTATTGGATTCTACACATTCTCCGTATCAATTTTCATATTTTGCATGTTTCCATTGGAGCTACCAATAATTAGATATGATTTTTGTAAGAATTACTTACTTGGACCAATGGCAGGCTGCCACGTCATCCAACTCATGCAACGTAGCTCAGCTGATTGAAAACATAATGAAAAGACATATGTGCCCTCACTTAAGTTGCTGGTTCTTTAATACGTAGAGGGGCATAATTGTCAAAAGCTCCTTAGGTTGTCTTCAACCTCGTCACGCCCGCTGCTGCCGCCAGGCGCAGCTATCCGTGAGTTTGTCCCCTCTTCCCCAGGGCTCAATGACCGCCCCTAACCCTTGCCCTAGCTCTGCCGCCCTCTGCCATACCTAGGGCGCCACCTAGCTCACGACTAGCGTGGCTAGTTTGGGCTGGGTAGATATGCAACCTGCGACCGGTGTTGCAGCCGTGCGGCTACTTCTGCACATGGGTTAGGGCATGGCAATGATGGATAAGCTTCTCCCTGGCATCGTCGTGCATCAATCTTCCATCACAACTCTTTCTTGGCTCCTCGTTGCTTCATGAGCACGCTGTTCCTCTTTGATAGGGTTTGAATGAATAGAAGAAGGAGAAGAGAGAGAGGGATGCATGGGATCATCTTAGACTCGGGCCAAGGGTTCTACCCTTATATAGGGGAGGGTAGAAAATCCCTAGGATGCCCATCCACGAGATCCAAGCCCCTTTCCCAATAGGAAACCATATTCCTTCATTAAGAAGCAATCTTCTCTCTTTTCAATATCTCTTTGATATTCTTTATTCTTTAGATATTAGGAATTCGAAAATTACCTCTTTTATTCTCTTTGTACTTGGCTTTTAATACATAGGCCACGAAATTATACTTCCTCATAGAAGAAAGTACCTCTTTTTTATAATACCACAAATTCATTAATTATGTATCACATTATCCTCTTATTTTGTATTATTTTGCATTTTTGCTTTCTTCTTATTCATTGGGACTCCTTGGATCCCAAAAAATCCTAAGATTTCGAAATTCCTTTTTAAGGATACTTATTATCCTTCTAGATGCATCTAAATTCTTCATTTTCTCATTATCTTACTTATTTCTTTGTTAAAATATCTCTTTTTGAGGATTTTCTCTATGTCTTATATTTCCTTTTCTCTTTTACTATTTCCTTCATTAGAAATAACATAGAAATGAAATTTACTTAATTGTGGCCATTAATTCCACTTTCTAGAGATTTCTATGTATCTCTCATAATTACTTTGCTTAATATCCATTATTTTGTATCTTTTCCTTTTATTTGGACTTTTCTTCTTTTCATTCTCTTTTATATCCATTATTGGATTAATCTAATAATAGAAATCACGAAATTCCTATCAAAAGAGAGATTTGCAAAGAAATCCATCATTTGGAGCAAAGCATACAACCTTTTCAATTAAATCCAAATTCACAAAATCATTATATTTCAATTATGAAAACATATGCAAAATTGAGGTTGTAACATAAACTCTACTCCTAATAATGATACCAAAATATCAAAGGATAGTAGAAAAATTACATTCCAATGATATGTGACTACAACTTAGAAGAATTTTGACAATGAAAACACTTTGACATAGTCAACAACTCTCTTATGTGATTCATCATTCATTATTTATTTACCTCAAAAACACTACAAAGAATGAAGTATCATTCTCAAGATGATTTAGACATCCACGACCAACGTAGGTCATATTTTTCACTATTATTAAGTAACTTAGAAATTATAAATACTTGGTACTAGACCATATTTCTCACTATTAAGAGAATCCTAAGTATGAACTAATATAAAAACCTCTACTCTAAATAATGAAAACATTTTAAAGATAGTAGAAAACTTACATTCTAATAATATATGACTACTCGAGTCAAAGAGTTATGAGAAAAAACACTTCAAGATAGTGAACCACTCTCTTATGTTATTAACCATGAGTTTTTAATTTACCTCCAAAAGCACTTCTGAGAATAACGAACTATTCTCAAGAAGGTTAAGTGTCCACAAACCACTTAGTTCATATTTTTTACTACTATTAAAATGACCTACATCTCAAAAATCTTTTGTATTGGATCATATTTCTCACTACTATGAGAATCATAAGTATGAAACGGATATAAAAATAAACTCTACTCCAAATAATGATAACACCTTTTAAAGGGTAGTTGAAAACTTGGATACCAATAATAGATGACAAATATATTCAAAAGGATGATGACAAAAAAGTACTTTGAGATTGTCAACAACTCTCTTATGTGATTCATCATGATTTACTAGTTCACTATTAAATACACATCCAAGATGAAGAAGCATTCTCCAGAAGATTTAAATTGGTGCATTGGCCTATAAAGTAGGCAATACACTAATAAGTAGGTGGATTAATTTCGTTCATAGCTAAAACCCACTTTTAGACACTTGAACCCATTTTGGGTGCATTTTCTATTTATTAGGCACTTAAACTCATCTTGTTTCATACTTGCTCAAGCTTGTTCCTTGAATTAACCTCAGGCCTACAATGCCAATTCTATTAGCATAACCGATGATACGATCCAATTTAGAGAAAATATAATTTTTGTGGGGCGTTTTGTGGTAAGGTTTGTGTTGTCAGTTCCTCATAAACCGACACTGTACTTTCTTTCCCAGTTTTTTTAGGAAATTGAGCTTCATGTATGGTCTATGGCATTGTTTTCCTTTTTCCAAATTAATAATGAAACTAAAGCGGTACTCATATTTTTCCTTAACAAAAAAAATTGACCACATTGTGACGACAAAGTGGTCTTGCTGCCAAGATCCACTGAGATCCAACCCTTTGTAGCTCACGTTTCTCACTACTACGTGAGTGATTTAGATGTCACCAATATCTAGCATTAGACCATATTTCTCACAAGAATGAGAATCATAAATTTGAAACCAATATCAAAATTAATTCTACTCCAAACAATGATAACATTATTAAAGGATAGTATAAAATTTCTATAATATAATTCCACTCGACTCAAAAGAGAAATGACAATAAAAATACACTACGATAGTCAACATCTCTTATGTGACCCGTCATGAGTTATTACTTTACCTCAAAAACACTTCTAAGAATGAAGAGTCATTCCCAAGGTGTTTAAAATGTCCACAACCAACTTAGCTCTATTTTCTCACTACTATGTGAATGACGTAGATGTCACAAATTTTTGATATTAAGCCATATTTCTCACCACAATGAGATTCATATCTATGAAACCAATGCCAAATTAGACTTCAGTCCAAATAATGATAACATATTTAAAGTATAATAGGAAACTCACATTTCAGGAATATAAGACCTATTAAATCAGAAGAATAATGAAAATAAAACTTTTTGAGATAGTCAAAAAATCTATTACATTATTCATCATGGGTTAAAATAACATTTTGAGATAGTCAACAAATAAATTACATTATTCATAACGAGTTATTATTTTACCTCCAAGGATACTTGCAATCATGACTTATCATTCTCAAGACAATTTAACCATCCACAACCAACCGAGCTTATGTTCCTCACCACTATCTAAATGACTTAGATGTCATCAATTTGGTAGTAGATCACATTTACCACTACTATGAGAATCATAAGTATGAAATAAATATCAAAATAAACTCTAGTCAAAATATTGATAACATGTTTTTAAATAATTGTAGAAAACTTATATTCCAACAATATATGACAACTTGACTCAAAAAATTATGACAATGATATCACTTTCAAACAATAAATAAATCTCTTATTACATTCATAATTAATTATGTGTTTATAATAGAAAAAACTTCCAAGCATGAAGAGTCATTCTCAAGAAGATTTAAACATCCACAAGAAACATAGTCGTTTCTCCCTACTATATGAGTGGCATAGACGTCACAAATCTTTGGTGATAGACTAGACTTCTCACTTCTATGAGAATGATAACTATGAAAACAATATTTAATAAACTATACTCGAAACAATGATAAAAGTTTTAAACGGATGGTAAGATACTTATATTCTAATAATATATGAATAATTGAGTCAAAATAATATAACAATAAAAACACTGTGAGATGGTCAACAACTCTCTTATGTGATTCATCTAAGAGTTATTTGTTTACTTTCAAAACACTTTCAAGCATGAAGAATTAATCATGAGTTATTAGTTTACCTCCAAAACACATTCAAACATGAATAATTAATCATGACTTATTACTTTATTTTTATTTTTTGAAATTAGGACTAGCCCTAACGTGACTTATAAGTAAGCACATGGGAGGATCAATTCAATGCACCTTCATTTTTTGTAATCACCAATTGGTCCTTGCAAGTACAATGTAATTTAAGATTTTTTTAAACTTGTGAATTTATCAATGTAATTGCTAATAATGTTACAACTATAGTGTTCTTAAGAGCATGCAACGCATATGTATATGACATGAGTTGTACATATTTTTTTAATTTTTTATAAGTTAATCCTTCTATTGGAATAATGAAGTCATATGATGCACAAATTTAAGAACGTATGGGGTGTATAATGAAAATTTGTAGGTTGTACATATGTAAATACAATTTTATTAAATTAAAAATAAGTTCTACAAGACATATATACAAGTGTAGAGTTCTCAAACTGCATAGCATGAGTTTTTCTTGTCAAAAACATTTGATATAATATAAATGATAGAGTGTGGGAGGTGTAAATGCAATTTTCACCTTTATTTTTCAAATGAAAATTAAGTCCTATTATGTATTAATAAGGTTGTGATAACATAAATACAGTTCTAAAGTTAGTGTGCCTCATTATATCATGGAAGTGGTCGAACGCGATCTTGGTCTTTAATTTTTCAAACATCATATTGATATTTGTGTATTATGATAAGGTTGTATGTACAAAAAGCTACGAGAGGGGAATTGCTACCAGTCTACATGGTTTATGACACCGTCCTTTTGCAACTGTAGGAAGGATATGGACTATTTCGCCTATCAAGAAAACTCTTAGATTAACGCTAATCTTATACAACCACATAAAATGGATCGATAATAAAAGGATAAGGAAATTTACAGTCACCATCTTATTGTGTGAGGAAACAAAGGAAACTGTATTAGGCATTTAAATCATAAAAAAGATAAAAAAATACTCTACCTAAGAGTGGATAAGATGTGGAAAATGTAACGATGAGATCAAGTAAGGCAATCATATTACAACAGGGGAAGGTGTTAGACACCTTTGAGGGTTCTATAAAATGTCTTTTTATCATTATGTTTGAGAAAAACATGAGATTTGATTTTATTGAAAATAAACCAAGTATAAGTACAGTACCTAACAAATTATAAAATCAAGCATAATTGTATAACTGATCTGTAAGCATAAGTACAGTACCTACGGAATCCAATAACAACATTTTTCGCCTGGACATAATTTTTTTACAAAAGTGTAGTGCACATCTGGTCAATAATCAACTATAAAATGCATCTATAAGTATTATATCCAATTATTAATTTCCAACCCAGTTTGTCAAACATAAGTACATTACCTCTCAAATTCACTTGTGAATGTATATGTATTTATTGTAGGTACAGTACTTATGTAATCTGCAGTGAGGATAAATATGCAATATAACTTTTTGTAAGCTATAGTGGATTGATATCTGTAATTTGTATGACTGTTGCATGGAGTGGACAAAGTATGTGTACCTTGCATGTATTTTACATACTTTTACATGGGTAATAGTATCAAAAACCGGCTGCATACTGAGACTAATTAAAAATTATATATTCCTGAGTTCCGGGTTGGCCAGCGGGTAGGCCAGCGGTTATGTCAAGAATTTCTCAAATTTTTAATACCCGTTTGGCGGAGCTGGATAGAGTATGGAGTATCGTTTGGCGAGGGGGCTGGCCACCGAAATTAGGCCACTTCCTTTGGAGAATGTGTACTGCAGGCCTAGCTACCAGGGGAAGATTATGGGTTAGAAGATGCATCGATGATGGTACCTGCAGTACTTGCTTCTTAGTAAAGGAAACAATCAACCATCTTCTTTTCGAGTGTCCACCAGTGGTGGAGGCTTGGGCGACAAATCCATTGAGCGGGTTTCGACCAGTGACGGAGCTACGTTGTAGCTTGGGTGGGCACGTGCCCTACCCAAGTCTTGTAAATCCTGTATTATTAAGCACAAGAACAACTAAGTTTTAATGGAAAAATCATACCGATGCCCTACCTGATATGTGTGGCTATGGTGCTATGTTAATAGTGCCCACCCTCGGTAGTAATCCTGGCTTCGTCACTGGTTTCGACTATAGTTAACAACGGTGATGCCGGGGGAAGTTGTTATCAGGTTGCATGAGGAGTTAGGCTAGCATGATCTAGATAAGGAAATGGTCATTATGTGAAGGGCTGTGGACGTTCAGGAACAACAAAATGTTTGGGACCTCGGAAAGGCTACTAGTCCACACAATTCAGATACACTACAGTCTAATGGATGACTACAGGAAGGTGAATGAGCACAGCCTGGACATACCGGTTCCGGAAAGCCAGCACCAGTGGAGTGTACCGGAGAGAGATGTTCTCAAACAAAATTGTGATGCTTCATTCGACAAACAGGGAGTGATTGGCCTGGGAGGAGTTCTGCGGGGATCTGGTGGGAGCATGGTGGCGGTGATTGGGGACAGGAGGGAAACAAAGTGGGAGGTGGATCTAGCTGAAATGGAGGCAGTTCGCTGCTCATTGGAACAAGATTTACGTTGGCATATTAGATCACTTGTAGTAGAGTCAGACTCCTTGACAATGATTCGAGCAATCCAGTCATCACGCGAGAGAAGAAACCACCTTGGTCTCCTGGTAGCAGAAATCAAGCACATGTCTTCTTCTTTCCAGTCTTGTTCTTTTAAGCATGTTAATCGCGTATGTAATACTGTGGATCATGAAGTGGCCAAGCTGGATCGCCTAAGTCAGATTAGGATAGTTTGTGGCCACGAGCTTATTGTGCACTGTATTGTAACTCTTGCAACTTTGAAACAGTAATAAAGCTCGGAGGGTTTTAAAAAAAAAAAAAGGTTCACTTAGTCTACATGAGCATAGGACTTAGGTTTGTGTATGTTCTTATGTAATTTAACATATCTGATCATAGCTTATGCTTATACATATATGTCTGGAGAATATGAAGAACATGCAAAAAGTAGCTATGTCACATTCGGAGGTGGCAGTAGGAGGCTGACACATGATCATAGAGTGTCTGTGACGGGGCCAGAATAGCCCTTGATGCGTCACTTTGACCCTGCATCCTTGGAAAATCTAACTTTTCAGTCTATGTTTGGACATCTCATGGCGACGATTATGCACTTAGCGAATAGAGTGCCCATACCTCAACCTACGGTTGTCATCCCTAATGTGGAATCTCAGGGTTTGGGGAAGATCCTTGAAAGGTTGATACATGATGGGGCTATCAAGTATGCAGGTACGAAAGACGGAGATATGTGGTTAACGGAGCTTGAGAAGGCATTTAAGATCTTGAACATCCCAGAAGAGGATGAGGTGAAGAACGTAATTTATCTGTTGAATGGTAGTGTTGGCCATTGGTGGGACATAGATGAGGAGAAAAGACCCATAGTTGCTATAGGTTGGGAAGAATTACGAAAGTTGTTTGTAAGTTGTTACTTCTTAGTGACATATCTGGATGAGAAGACAACACAATTTGAGAAGTTACGCCAAGGTTCGATGTCCATCGATGAGTGTGAGGTGAAGTTTATAGAGCTTTTTAGGTTTTGTCCTCATATGGGGGGCAACAGAGAAGGAGAGGATCTAGAGGTTTAAGAAGGGTCTGAGGTCTGAGTTGTCTAAGACGGATTGTGATTTGGAGAAGAGAGAGAGGTTCTCTACCTCTATGGAGTCAGTGAGGAGGATTGAGAGGTCTACTCTTGAGAAGCATGAAGCCAACGCTAAGAAGAGGCCAACTCAGTTTCAATGATAGTCGTCTGGTGGTTTTAAGAAGTTGAGATTCTCATATTGCAGTCACAATAGATATCAATTTTTTTAGCCAAGATCATGAGTGTTGTCACAATGGTCCCCAAGTAAGGCCAGAGGTTGTAGGTTTTCTCCAGTAGGAGCATGCATCATAGTGTTAATGTTGTGACAAGGTCACCCAGGCCACAGTATGTATTAAGGACTTGTCACAAGTGTGGACAAGTAGGGCATGCACGGTGGTCTTACCATATGAAGGATGAGGAAGTGACATAGTAGCCAAGTTAGAGTTTGTGAGATTCCCAACAGTGGTACAATACTAGTCGTGGTAGAAGACACAGTCAGGCATCGCATGAAAGATCTTGTGGACCAGCTAGCTAGGGTTGTAGACAACAACAGGCGACAGCTAGATTCTATACTACGAGTCAGCCGGAGGGAGTGGTCAATCCATGGGTCGTGATAGGTTCGATAGAACTTTTTCAACCTGACTTGTCTTCTTCTTCTTTCATATCTGTATTAGTTGACCTAGGTGACCGGCCTAAATCGTGCGTCCAAAAAATGGAGGCAGATTTGAAGTTAGTCGAACTTTTACATTTATAACCTGAATCCTTATAGGCCCCCACAACTTTGTTTACGGGGTCGAAGTAGATATACGGGGTCAAACACAGGGACAAGGGTGGTAGTGTTGAGAACCCAGAATCGACACGCTACTCTCCGGCAGGTGTAAAGAGATAATAAATTCCCAAAAGGGAAACAACAAGATGTCACAAACAAAACAAAGAAAACTATCTCCAACTGGAGCTACAAGAAAGATTTAAGGTGTTAGTCATTTAGCAGTTTTTAGGGGTTTTCTTGCAACAGAAATAGAAAGATAAAACTAGAGCTAGAGCAAGGTATGAAGGATAAGACTTCAGTAAAACAAGCGGTAGCAGTAACATCTTGCACCCCTCCTCTCAGAGCAGGTACCTCTAACCAAGCATCAACACCCCTCTCAAGGTTGCTGGACTTAAGTTAGAGTGGAATGTTACTGAAACAACTCCGTTCCAGGCACTCTCATACTCCAGAATCGGACCAAACACTAGAGCCACAACACAACTCTCGAAGTCGTTGCGACGGGAAAACACGATTCGATAGCTAAACGAAACGTGATCCAAACATGCAAGCTAGAGTTCAGATATCAAACATAGCAGTCATCCAACATTTTGCACCAAGCATAGAGCAGCAAGTAATTAAGCTTTTCCATTCCCATAAACATTAAAGGTCTTAATACATTGCATAAGTAAGGAATTAAATAACATAATTAAAGATAGATGTCACCTTCTTGATGTAGAAGGACGACAGGCTATAGCGGCTCTCCAGCCCGATACCGGTCAGGGGCCTAGCCCGATACAGCAGTGTCGGGTAGCACACCCTCTCGGGCGGCACACTATGACGGCCGACTGTATCACTCAAGGACCCTGGCCGATACGCTCATGTCGGGCGGCGCATGCTCTCGGGCGGCATGCATGATGGGCGAAGCGTGTCGGGTTCGATATCGTGTCGGGCATGGAGCGACGCGTTCTACTGTCGGGCACTTGTGTCGCTCATCAACGTTGGTCGATATCGTCCTGCAGTGTCACTCGGGACGGTCCTAAGTGAACCATCCCCTCCCTCTCGAGATGAGGAAGAGCTCACCTAGAGTTGCCCGATATGAGCACTGAGGCATGATACTCTTTCTCTCACAGTTTTCCTCCGAAGATCGCTCAAAGTTCCCAACTGTGCGAACTGTCTTTTCGGCTTCCTGTAGTTGCTATTTATAGGCAGCGGTTGGGGGAAGTTATGGTGCTCGAAGCGCCACGTGTCCTCCTTATTCACGGGTCGGTGGGCGGCCGATACTGGTATCGCTCGGCACAGGGGTGTCGGTTGTCAGTCACGTGACGGGCGGCGCCTGCCGGTGGGTGGTTGTGTCGCGTGACAAGCTTGGGTTGTCATGGCGAATTTGGCTCCCTGTCGGGAAGAAGACGTGTCGTCTGTCAGTTTCTTCTTGCGCGGCATCCCCTTGTTGTGCGTCGTTGTGTCGCTCCACCCTGTCGGGCAAATGTCGTATCGGGCGTCAGGAAGGCCGATGCAGACTTGAACTTATTTGTAGGCCGGGATGGCCTTATCATACCAAAATGAGGAAAAACTCTGCAAAAGATGGAAATATTGGATTAAGAGTGTTGCTTGGCCAATTATTGCAAAAGTACTTATAAAAGAGAGGAAAATAGCAGAGAAGGGCAATTTCGATAACAGAATAAAGGGAAAAAACATCACAAAAATTGGTGTTATCAACTCCCCCAAACTTAGCATTTTGATTGTCCTCAATCAATATTTAAACTGTATTTAGTGATGCTTCTTCTGCTCAGAGTAACTTTCTGTTCAAAAGGTGAAACAAGAATCGCAATGCCTTAGAGATAATGCTGTCTCACTACGAGCAAAAGACTTTGTTTTTCCTGCCTTATTGTTTAAGTAAGATTCTTCTCTACAGCTTCGGCGAGACTTTATTGTATGATTCCGAAGTTAGCTTACACACCAAACAGCTTTATTTTTGGGGCAGAAAGTTGTGTATAGGGTAGGCTAAGGCTTTTTGGGGGTTTTCTTATTTCCCATCAGTCCATCCAGGTAAGGGTCCATTAGCGGGCAAGTGGTCCCTGCAGTCCAAGCCAGTTGGATTTAGAGAAGTGATTTCACATCCTACGTACCACTGCCCCGGATATACCATGCCTAAAGATGGTTACTTTTGGAAAACAAGTATGTATATATATTTTTTCTTTTCTTTTATTGGGCAAAACTCTCATGCTTTTATTCACACTCATAAGACTTCTTTCTCTTTTTGGGATTTTCGTTGGGTGAGGGGAAACAAAGAGATTTCTGCTGTTTGGGCAGCTTTTTCCTTCTCCATACTCGTCTCTTAGCTGTTTGCGAGATTATTATATTTTTTTCAAAATTTTTGGCATGGCAAAACATAATCTTTTGTTCGTTTGAGGCAGCATTATCAAAAAGATATAACAGAACTTGTATCTCGTTAAGCACATAGAAAACAAACTTTGCAAGAAGTCACAACATGCTTTTATCATACAACAACTTTGTACATAAGTATGGAGATGATATAAACAAAAAGAACTTTCAAAGCATTGATATGAACACATCTATGTACATAAAGAACAAAAGAATAAATAATTTGAGACAAAAGAATGAAGAAAATTTAGTTACAAAATTCATAAAAAATTTTCAAAATTTTGTACCTCCCTCACTGGTACCTGGTACCCCCCCAAACTTACTCCACACTCTGTCCCAGAAATGTGAAGTAGATAAGGTGGGGTAATGTTTATTCCAGTGAGGTTGCGCCTGCGTCAGACAGAAGCTCCCACGCATATTCTCCCCTTCTGCTGTAATAGACGATGTGGTGGAGCTGGTCAGGCGTTTCTTTATTCGCTATCCATTCCAGGACGTAGATGCCACAATCATTGGATAAGGGAAGTTGTTGCGGACTGCGGTGGCAGAACTGGAGTTTGTGCCACTTGCTTTCTTTCATATCCAGGAATGGTTGGATCATCTTTGCCACCTCTTCGTAGTATTTTCGGACCAAGTGTTTGACTGATGTCAAAGGTTCTGATGTACACGACACTGGATGGTTCTTATTGCTGTCCGAGCTATTGTAGAAAATTCCTGCTCGTTGTTGGGTGTACACTATTAGGAGCGTCTAGTGGTTGTAATGTAGGACGGGGAGGAAGATCTTACGGGGAACTTCTCTCGCCAATTCCTGCAGAAATGCTTGCTTCGCTCCTGTTTCATCGGTGAGGCAAATGTCGTTGAACATCATAGGATGGGCTATGTGCGCATGTTCTAGCTTTGGCTGTATATACTGGATGTAAGCGGCTGCAACTATTACAACCAAGCACCCTCCTTCCTTCACCATGTCCCTTAGATCATCGACGGGGACTACGACATTGCCTGCCTGAAAGGCGACAACCGATGGGGTAGAATCAGCTAACTTCAGCTGGATTACGTTGACCTGCTCCTGTGTGAGAGTTGCACACAAAAAGCGGTCAAAATTTGTGATCAGCCCTTCTGAAGCTTCAGGCAAAGCAGTGTCCTCCATCCCGTGCACTTTCTTCAGGACCACCAACCACTTGCCTACCCCATAGGTATCGGTTGCTATCTCCTCTTCTTTTTCTGAGGAGCTACTGGATTGAGAAGAGTCTTCTTCCAGGTCACTGTCCAACAGCTGCTCCGGTACCCCTGCATCTCGGAAATATCACTTGTCCTTGATCAGCAACATGGCGTAAATGCTCCTTTGTTGATAGAAGCACCAGCCTTTGAGGGCTCCCAAGTTTCCAAATGTATTGAGCACCTCAATGACACTCAGGATGGCAAAAGTGTTGTTTCCACTCCCCTCTTCTGCCTGGACGGGGAGGTCTCGGAGAGTAAAGAAGTTCCAAGGACCTTGGTGACGTTGGCTTCCTTTCTTTATAGCTTGTAGCAGACGCAGTGGCAGGAGTCTTAGCTTCTTGTCCTCCGGGCGGTAGAAAACACCCCCGGAGTGTGGCACTTTGTCATTGCTGCAACACAGCAGCCGGACGTCGCAGTTTCTGAGGTCTACTATGCAGAGAAACCACACGTTCCGGTGCTTGTACGGGGCCAACACCAGGTTCGGCCTATTCTCTTCAATGTGCTGCAACATGTCGGCCACTACACGGGAGTCTGGATATCCCTTCATCAGCCTTCTTTCCAAGGTCGGGGTGGCTGTGTATAGTGCCCTCCGACCTATCCTACTGTCAATCTTTTCTATTATCGCATTCTCCAGGACTCTGAACAGTCTTTTTCCGACCACGGTCGGCGTGCGAAACATGCTTCAAAGAACTCCCCATTGCATGGAGAGGTAGTCTTCGGTCCAGACGACATCATCTTCATCTGCCTACGATCTCAAGACCTTATTCAGCAGCTTCTGGTCTCTGATCGTCAGGTACCTGATGGCTCTTCTATCGAAGTCAGCCATCTCAAAGGAGGGTATCTCTGATGGCTCACGGAATTTGTCTGCCATCGAGCACCTTCCTCGGGGTAGATGTCTCTTATTGACTGTGTAGACATCCCCCTTCTCTCCCTTAGACTCATCAGAAGAGTCTCCCTCGATGCTGATATCTACGCTATCATCTTCGGCTTCATCTAGGGGGACGGAGATGTTTGCTTCTCCCAAGCCTAGGGAGCTCTCATGTCCTACTGGAGCTCCTTCGGTTGACCCTTGTTGCGTCCCTTCCTCGGGCGTTGGGGATCGCCCGCTGGGGGAGGAGGAAGATGTTGATCCCAAAGGGGAAGCTGACGAAGAAGGAGGAGAGCCACGGCTGGGGGGTGACGGAGACCTTCTCGGCTGCCTTCGGCACGGATGGTCGTCACTTCTGTCCATCCTCTCCTCAATCTTGTCGATTCGTTGGAGAACTTGTTGCATCGTCGCATTCAAGGCCTCTAGTCCGCCGGGAAGGCTTACTAGAGTCAGCAACTCTCTTTCTTGGCTATCCAGCCTGTCATGGAAAGATGAAAGTTTGCATGTTAGGGAAGTACAAGTAGCTGAGTTGGTATCTGTTACCTCCCACAAATGATCGAGCTCATGCCCGAGCATCTTTCGGAGCGATGGGGGAGCTCCAGTGGTTCTCCCTTCCATCCTCGCAACATCTTGCTCGCGCGATGGTCTACCCGGCGAGGTAGAATCTATCAGAATCGTTCGCGATCCAACTGTCGCTAGGCCAGGTGTCGGTGCTTTTTCAGGTGCCACTTCCTTGCCTTCTCGTCTGGGCGGAGATGGATGTGGTGGGGTGGACTCTGATCCACCTCTGCACTGTCGGCGATCTCCTCAACTGCTGCAGGTGGGGACTTCAGCGGCGGTGTCGGTGTTCTTCCAAGCTCCCTCAGGATCTCGTTGAACACCCATTATTGTCGCCCTACTGAAGTTCCTCTTCTGCCTCTGTAGGATTTGAAGCAAAGACGGGGGTTACGGCCGTTTCTCCCACGACAGCTCCCATAGTCTCTATCTTGGTGACCTCAACGATCATCGGTTCTTTCTCAGCTATCACCATCCTTGTTGTGGCGGTGGCTGATATAATTGGAGCGACGACAACTCTATCAGCAATTGTCGTCGGTAGCTCTGGAACTGCCCTCTCCGGGGCCCTGGTGGCGGTGGCGTAAGCTGTGTTATTCGCTACAGCTTCAATTTTGGCGGCGGTGAAGACTCATTTCTCTGCATCGTAGGCGGCGCAGCGAGGGAGCGGGAGGAGTATATCCGTCCTTGAAAACTTGTAGAAGAAGTTCCTCCCCTCCTTCCTAATGATGCTGGTCCTCATCAGGTACTTGGTGTCGATCACCTCATCGCCTTGCGTCCTCGAAAGGCTGCGCGACTCTTTTGGGTACCCAAGACCCACTACGATTAAGTTGACTATTCCGCCCATGTAGTACTATTTTGTGGCTTCTTTCATCGGGTGCAGTCTGTTCAGGAAGAACCGCCCGAGGTTGATCACTCGGCCCTGCATTATGTGCCACATGACGTGGAGTTGTTCTGTATAGATGTTACTGGACTCATTCTTGTTGAACAGCAAGCATGCCACCAATTTGTGCACTATCCTCCAAAAGCAGGAGTGCACTGCCACCACCTTTCTTCCCAGCTTGAACAAAGATTCACCGGTTAGCTTGCTCGAGAGCTCCACGGGATTGAACATGTCTCCCTCGGTGAGTCTCTCACCTTTGTCCATGAGATTCCTCTCCTCCTCGTTGGAAGAGAATATCTTATTCAATAGCTTCTCGAAGATGGGGTGCTCCGAGTTGTAAAGTCGAGCCTGGAGTCTATCTGGCCCGCCAAATTCTTCTCTCTCCGCCACAGAATTCTTCACCCAGTGGAGAGAAGACATAAACTCCATTGTCAGTTTGGTGTAAGAAGAAGACCGGCTGAAGTAGATCTTCTTCAGCCCTATCGTAGCGAGGATGCCCTTCAGCCTCCCCATGATCCCTAGTTCAGCAAATGAGGCCTGACGGCAGAACTTGCTTGGTCGGTAGACCTTGGTCACTAGTTCAGCATATCGGTGAGCGTGCTCATCGTCCCTTGGCTCGAAACTTCCCGACAAGAATTCCGGGAGTTCGGCTGCTGCTAGAGGTGTTGGTGTTGGAGTTGGAGCCGCCACTTCTCCAACCCTAGCCCTTTTCTCTGCTGTCAATGCCCCAGCTGGTCCTGGGTTCGGGCGCTTAGGCCTGGCAGTCTGCCCTTCAGCAGCAGGCTCTAGGTAGATTCTCCTGTCTTGTGCGTCAACAGAGACAGCAGTTGTCTTGATGCGGGCCATTTCTGTAAGACAATAAGAAAATACCTCGATTAAATGTGTTGATGCTTTGAGAAAGTAAAGAATAAATGTGCGGCCAGGTAATTATCTGTACGAAGACTGTCTCGCACCCCTTATCGGGTGACACACGGGTTTCATAGGTAAAGCCTTGTGTCTGATACTAGAGAAGGGTATCGCCCGTTACGTCAGAAGATCAAACACGTGATATGAACAGGGAGATAAGGTGATAAAAGTGTGTTAGGTCTGTCGCTTGATACTGGTGTGTCGGTTAAGATGCCCGATAAGGTCTTCTTGAAAGGAAAGCAGCGTGTCGCCCGACAAAAAAAATAGGCGAGGTGGTGCAAAGATGGGTGACACGGCTATCGCCCGACATGGTGTATCGGGCAATCATGAATAAAAGGTGTGTTGTGTGACATCCATATCGGGCGATACAACGCTGCTCAGCGCAGGAACCGTAAGACCGATAAGCTACTTGCTTAAAGAAAGGAACGTGTAGGGCGGCACGGTCTGTCGGGCGATAGGGTCTGTCGGGATATACCTTGATGTGATCTGAGCTTCCGCATGATATGAGAGCAGGGCAGTCTTGTGTGACACGGGAGCAAAAGAACAAGGTCTTAGCACGATATGGGAGCGTGAAAACAGTAAGGCAAGGAGCCCGACACGGTAAAAACTCGCCCCTTTATATAGCAAACTCAACTGGGGTGAAATAAGTAAATCTAGGGTGCCTGTCGGCCATTAGGGCAACTCGTAAGTCGGGCAAGTCCATCCGTCGGCACGACCCTTGCGATCCCTGAAATTCTACTGCCCGATATTGGCGCATTCATAGCACCGATTGGGTTGCTTTACGATACGTCATGAAAACAAAGCGGTTTAACTGCGGCTGATGAGTAAAACATCATTGGCCTAAGACTAAGCTCCCGACCTCAAATGGTATTACCCATCACGGTTAACAAAGCTAAAGCGGTGACCCCTAAAACATAAGAGTCAGCGCATGTGGCACATGCACTGACTGGGGCCTTATTACAGTCTGAATTGTCCATAATACTTGAAATGTTCAACTTGCATGAAAGTAAATGCACCCTATACTAGGAATTTAAAATACAGCTCGGGATGCCTCCCGAGAAGCGCTGAGTTTCCCGTCCTCAGCTGGACGTCTTTGGCTTCTTCTTCATCCTTTTCCTCTGTAGTTACTGTCCCGATCTCTTGGTTGGTTCAGTGTTGGACGGGATCTTCCCCGATGGGTTCTTTACGATCTCAATGAGCTGAGCTAGTTGCTGGTCGATTTGGCGTTGATGTGTCTGCATGTCTGCCAACTGTAGCTACAATGAGTTCAAAACACCAGAATTGGATAGCGCACTTTGCGCTAGTTGGTTATTGATGGTATCCTGTTTCTTAACGAAATCAAACAACTGGCCAATCACATCAGATTGGCTTGCTCCTTTGTCCTGTTCTCGGTTTGGGCCTTGGTACTTTCCCGGTGCTTGGAAATTGCCTTTTGCTGGTTGGAATTGGTTATTCTTGGTATATTGACTGGATCCTCCTCTCTTCTCAAAAGTTTGCGCTGGATTGGCTGAGGTGTGCAGCTGATGCAAATTTTCGGCTGCATCCTTGTTACCGTAATTAAACCCAGGGTGATCTGGCCTCTTGAAGTTCATGTAGGAGACATTTTCTGTCCTTTCATCTTCTGAGTCGGAGTCATTGTCCGCTTCTGGTCGGGTGTAGACACAACTGTCCACCCCGTGACCTTCTTCTCCGCACGTAACACATTTCATCACTTTTTCAACTGGCTTCTTACCTTTACTACCAGCTTCTCGCAATTGCTTAACATTAGTGGCGATTCTTTGTATCTGTGAGGTAATGGACTCCAACGCTTTGGACTCAAGAGAGGCCCCTTCACCGACCTTTTTGACCTGTCCTCTGTCAGATCTATCGTAATCAGTGCCAGCTAGCAGCTCGGCCATGTTTTTTATGATCTTTTCGGACTTGCTTGGTTTCTTCCCAAGGAAGTCACTGCCTGCCGCCGCATTTAGTGACACCCTTTCATCGGGAGTTAGGCCATTATAAAAGGTGGTGACGAGGAAGCCTTTCTTATAATTATGATGTGGTCAATCCCTCTGGTATTCCTGGAATCGCTCCCATGCGTCATGGAGGCTTTCATTCGGCTTTTGCATAAAAGAGGTTATTTTCTGCCTGTTTCTGACGGTTCTTTCAGTGGGGTAGAACTTGTTAATGAATGCGTCAGCCAAAGCTCCCCATCCGTTTAAATATTGGTGGGGTAATCTAAGATACCAGGATAGGGCTTTGTCCTCCAGGGAGAAAATGAAGCCCTTATAGTAAATCACCTCTTGGGGAACCCCCCGTATCTTTATTGTATCGCATATATTTTTGAATACATCTAGATGGTGGTAGGGGTTGTCTTTCTTTGAACTCCCCCTGAAGCTCTTGTTCTGGATCATTGAGATAACGGACGGCTTGAGCTCAAAATTTGCCGCGTTGAAACGTGGGACAACGACGGGGAATCGGGAGTTGTTGGCCTTCGTGGACGCCAACTCCCTCAGCGTTTTCTCTTCTTCCTCTGAGTCGTTGTTGTCGCTGGCGTCATGTCGTCGTTCCTGACTACCGTGATTTCTTCTGTGCCTCCGGTGGCGATGACGTCTATCACGGCGATGTCCCTCCTCGTGCTCTCCCGATTCTGGATCTTCAGCGTTACCATTGTACTGGTCGTCGCCTTCGGGTGGCAGCGAGTCAGGCCTCCTCCCTTAGCGTTCGCCTCCAGCATGTTGGGGTTCGACGCGAGGAGGCATATTGGTGTTGGTGTTTTACAGAATAGATCACCGCACTTCATAGTTCCTGAAATGGCACGAAAAATCAAGTCAGAAAGTAATAATAATAAAATAAAATAAAATAAAATAAGGAGTGTTGTCAAGCTTATTTCTAAGCTTGAGGCACGGGAGTGTAGTTAGTGGATTCGGATTCATCAACAGTGCCTTATTTGCCTTGTCCCTGGAAACGGCGCCAAAAAGTTGACCGGCCTAAATCGCGCGTCCAAAAATGGAGGCGGATTTGAAGTTAGTCGGACTTTTACATTTATAACCTGAATCCTTCTAGGCCCTCGCAACTTTGTTTATGGGGTCAAAGTAGATATACGGGGTCGAACACAGGGACAAGGGTGGTAGTGTTGAGAACCCAGAATCGACACGCTACTCTCCGGTAGGTGTAAAGAGATAATAAATTCCCAAAAGGGAAACAACAAGATGTCACAAACAAAACAAAGAAAACTATCTCCAACTGGAGCTACAAGAAAGATTTAAGGTTTTAGACATTTAGCAGTTTTTAGGGGTTTTCATGTAACAGAAATAGAAAGACAAAACTAGAGCTAGAGCAAGGTATGAAGGATAAGACTTTAGTAAAACAAGCGGTAGCAGTAACATCCTGCACCCCTCGTCTCAGAGCGGGTACCTCTAACCAAGCATCAACACCCCTCTCGAGGTTGCTGGACTTAAGTTAGAGTGGAATGTTACTGAAACAACTCCGTTCCAGGCACTCTCATACTCTAGAATCAGACCAAACACTAGAGCCACAACACAACTCTCGAAGTTGTTGCGAAGGGAAAACACAATTTGATAGCTAAGCGAAACGTGATCCAAACATACAAGCTAGAGTTCAGATATCAAACATAGCAATCATCCAACATTTTGCACCAAACATAGAGTAGTAAGTAATTAAGCTTTTCCATTCCCATAAACATTAAAGGTCTTAATACATTGCATAAGTAAGGAATTAAATAACAGAATTAAAGATAGATGTCACCTTCTTGATGTAGAAGGACGACAGGCTACAACGGCTCTCCAGCCCAATACCGGTCAGGGGCCTAGCCCGATACAGCAGTGTCGGGCGGCACACCCTCTCGGGCGGCACACTATGACGGCCGACTGTATCACTCAAGATCCCTGGCCGATACGCTCATGTCAGGCGGAGCACCCTCTCAGGCGGCACGCATGACAGGCGAAGCGTATCGGGTTCAATATCGTGTCGGGCATGGAATGACACATTCTACTGTCATGCACTTGTGTTGCTCATCAACGTTGGTCGATATCGACCTGCAGTGTTGCTCGGGACGGTCCTAAGTGAACCATCCCCTCCCTCTCGGGATGAGGAAGAGCTCACCTAGAGTTGCCCGATACGAGCACTGAAGCACGATACTCTTGCTCGCGCAGTTTTCCTCCGAAGATCGTTCAAAGTTCCCAACTATACTAACTGTCTTTTCGGCTTCCTGTAGCTGCTATTTATAGGCAGCGGTTGGGGGAAGTTATGGTGCTCGAAGTGCCACGTGTTCTCCTTATTCGCGGGTCGGTGGACGGCCAATACTGGTATCGCTCGACACAGGGGTGTCGGCTGTCGGTCACGTGACGGGCGGCACATGCCGGTGGGTGGCTGTGTCGCACGACAAGCTTGGGTTGTCATGGCAAATTTGGCTCCCTGTCGGGTAGAAGATGTGTCGTCCGTCAGTTTCTTCTTGTGCGGCATCCCCTTGTCGTGCGTCGTTGTGTCGCTCCACCCTGTTGGGCAGATGTCGTATCGGGTGTCAAGAAGGCTGATGCAGGCTTGAACTTATTTGTGGGCCGGGACGGCCTTATCGTACCAAAATGAGGAAAAACTCTGCAAAAGATGGAAATATTGGATTAAGAGTGTTGCTTGGCCAATTATTGCAAAAGTACTTATAAAAGAGAGGAAAATAGCAGAAAAGGGCAGTTTTGATAACAGAATAAAGGGCAAAAACATCACAAAAACTGGTGTTATCACTAGGTGTGATGCACTCTTTTATCACCAGAGAGGTGATAAGTAATTGTAATCTTTTTATTTATAGTAGATCTGCTAATCTTCATCTAGAAACCCCTTTAGTTCATTCTGGTAAGTTGCTCAAGGTGTGTTGCAATGTCCCAGGATTTGAGGCCTCATATAAAATGATCTTATAAGGAATGATTGGACTACCCATATCACCAAGGTGCACCTCCTTTTCCGGGAGCCCATCACTAAAGAACTCCATAGTTAAGTGTGTTCGGCTTGGAGTAGTACTAGGATGGGTGACCAGTCAGGATGTTTATCCTAGCTTGCGCGTGAGTGCGGATAAATGATCAGCCTAAATCGCGTGTCCAAAAGTGGAGGCGGATTTGAGGTAGTCGATCTTTTACATTTATAAACCTGAATCCTTCTAGGCCCCCGCAACTTTGCTTACGGGGTCGAAGTAGATATACGAACACAGGGACAAGGGTGGTAGTGTTGAGAACCCAGAATCGACACGCTACACTTCGGCAGGTTTAAAGAGATAATATATTCCTTAAAAGGAAAACAGCAAAATGTCACAAATAAAACAAGAAAACTATCTCCAAATGGAGCTACTAGAGAGATTAAGGTTTTTAGTCAATTAGCAGTTTTTAGGGGTTTTCATGCAACAGAAACAGAAAGATAAAACTAGAGCTAGAGCAAGGTATGAAGGATAAGACTTCAGTAAAACAAGCGGCACCAGTAACATCCTGCACCCCTCCTCTCAGAGCGGGTACCTCTAACCAAGCATCAACACCCCTCTCGAGGTTGTTGGGCTTTAAATTAGGGTGGAGTGTTACTGAAACAACTCTATTCCAGGCACTCTCATACTCTAGAATCGGAACAAACACTAGAGCCACAACACAACTCTCGAAGATGCTGTGACGGGAAAACACGATTCGGTAGCTAAGAGAAACACGATCCAAACATGCAAGCTAGAGTTCAGATATCAAACATATAAGTCATCCAACATATTGCACCAAGCATAGAGCAGCAAGTAATTAAGCTTTTCTATTTCCATAAACATTAAGGGTCTTAATACATTGCGTAAGAAAGGAATTAAATAAAAGAATTAAAGATAGAGGTTGCCTTCTTGATGTAGAAGGGCGATAGACTTCTGCGGCTCTCCAGCCTGATACCGAACAGGAGCCTAGCCCGATACAGTAGTGTCGGGCGGAACGCTCTCTCGAGCGGCACACTGTGACGTCCGACTGTATCGATCAAGGACCCTAGCCGATACGCTCAAGTCGGGTGGCACGCATGACGGACGAAGTGTATCAGGTTCGATATCGTGTTGGGCATGGATCGACGCATTCTACTGTCGGGCACTTGTGTCACTTATCATCGTTGGCCGATATCGGCCTGCAGTGTCTCCCGAGACGGTCCTAAGTGAACCATCCCCTCCCTCTCGGGATGAGGAAGAGCTCACCTAGAGTTTCCCGGCACGAGCACTGGGGCGTGATACTCTTGCTCTCACGGTTTCCTCTGAGGATCACTCAAAGCTCCCAACTGTTCGAACTGTCCGAACTGTCCGACTGTCCGAACCTTCTGAACTCGTCCAAACTGTCTTTTCGGCTTCCTGTAGCTGCTATTTATAGGCAGTGGTTGGGGGAAGTTATGGTGCTCGCAGCACCATGTGTCCTCCGTATTCGCGAGTTTAATGGACAGCCGATACACATATCGCCCGGCGCAGGGATGTTGGCTATCGGTCACGTGACGGGCGGTGCCTGCCGGTGGGTGGCCTGTGTCACGCGACAAGTTTGGGTTGTCGTGGAGAGCTCGGCTCCCTATCGGGTAAGAGGTGTGTTGTCTGTCAGCTTCTTCTTGCGCGGCATCCCCTTGTCGCGCGTCTTGGCGTCGCGCCACCCTGTCATGCAGTGCTTGTTTCGGGCCGTTGGAAGGCCGATGCAGGTTGGACTTATTGCTTGCGGGCTGGGACGGCCTTATTGGGTCAAAATGGGAGGAAAATTCTGCAAAAGATGGAAGTATTGGATTAAGAGCGTTGCTTGGCCAATTATTGCGAAAGTACTAATAAAAGAGAGGAAAATAGCAGAAAAGGGTAGTTTTGATAACAGAAAACAGGGCAAAAACATCACAAAAATTGGTGTTATCAACTCCCCCAAACTTAGCCTTTTGATTGTCCTCAATCAATATTTAAACTTTATTTTGTGATGCTTCTTCTTGCTTGGTATAGCTTTCAGGCCAAGAGGTAAAACAAGTATAGTAATGCCTTTAGAGATAATGCTGCCTCACTGCAAACAAAAGACCATGTGTTTCCTTGCTTTATTATTTTAGTAAAATTTTTCTCTACAGCTTTGGCGAGAATTTGTTGTATGATTCCGAAGTTAGCTTACGCACCAAACAGCTTTATTTTTGGGGCAGTGAGTTGTGTATAGGGTAGGTTAAGGCTTTTTTGGTTTTTCATCTTGTTTCCCATCAGTCCATCCAGGTAAGGGTCCGTTAGCAGGAAAGTGGTCCCTGCAGTCCAAGCCAGTTGGCTTTAGAGCAGTGAATTCACATCCTACGTACCACTGCCCCAGATCTACCATGCCTAAAGATGGGTACTTTTGGAAAACAAGTGTGTATATATATTTTCTTCTTTTCTTTTAATGGGCACAACTCTCATGCTTTTATTCACACTCATAAGGCTACTTTCTCTTTTTGGGATTTTTGTTGGGTAGGGGAAAACAAAGAGATTTCTGCTGTTTGGACAGCTTTTTCCTTCTCCATACTCGTCTCTTAGCTGTTTTGAGATTATTATTTTTTTTTTTGAAATTTTTGGCACGGAAAAACGTAATCTTTTGTTCGTTTGAAGCAGCATTATCAGAAAGATATAACAGAACTTGTATCTCGTTAAGCACATAGAAAACTAACTTTGCAAGCAGTTGCATCAGTTTTTTTTACTAATATAGTGACTTTGTACATATGCATGGGGATGATATAAGTAAAAGGATTTTCAAAATTTTGGTATGAACATATATATGTACACATGATACAGGAAAGAACAAAAGAATAAAGAATTTGAGACAAAAGAATGAAGAAGATTAAGTTAGAAAATTCAGACAAAATTTTGTACCTCCCTCACTGGTACATGGTACCCCCCCCCAAACTTGCTCCACACTCTGTCCCAGAGTTGTGAAGTAGATAAGGTGAGGTAATGTTTATTCCAGTGAGGTTGCGCCTACGTCAGATAGAAGCTCCCACACATACTCACCCCTTCTGCTATGATATCCGATGTGGTTGAGCTGGTCAGGCGTTTCTTTATTCGCTATCCATTCTAGGATGTAGATGCCGCAGTTGTTGGATAAGGGAATTTGCTGCGGACTATGGTGGCAGAAGTGGAGTTCGTGCCATTTTCCTCCTTGCATGTCCAGGTATGGTTGGATCATCTTTGCCACCTCGTCGTAGTATTTTCGGACCAGGCGTTCAACGGATGTCAAAGGTTCTGATGTACACGACACCGGATGGTTCTTGTTGCTGTCCGAGCTATTGTAGAAAATTCCTGCTCGCTGCTGGGTGTACAGAGTTAGGAGCATCCAATGATTGTAATACATAATTGGCAAAAAGATAGTGTCTGGGACCCCGCCTCTCAATTCTGCCAGTAAAATTTTACTTCGCTCCTGTTTCGTCGGTGAGGCAGACGTCGTTGAATAGCATGGGCTGGGCTATGTATGCATGTTCTAACTTTGGCTGTATATACTGGATGTAAGCGGCTGCAACTGATACATCCAAGCACCCTCCTTCCTTCACCATGTCCCTTAGATCGTCGACCAGGACTATGACATCACCTTCCTAAAAGGCGACAACCGATGGGGGTAGAATCAACTAACTTCAGCTGGATTATATTGACCTCCTCCTGTGTGAGAGTTGCACACGAAAAGTGGTCGAAATTTGTGATCAGTCCTTCTAAAGCTTCAGGCAAAGCAGTGTCCTCTGTCCCGTGCACTTTCTTCAGGACCGCCAACTGCTTGCCTGCCCCATGTGACGGTCACCACTTCCTCTTCTTTTTCTGAGGAGCTGCTGGACTGAGAAGAGTTTTCTTCCATGTCACTGTCCAGTAGTTGCTCTGGTACCCCTGCGTCCCGGAAATAGTGCTTGTCCTTGATTAGAAACATGACGTAAATGCTCCTGCGTTGATAGAAGGACATGCCTATGAGGACTCCCAAGTTTGCAAATGTGTTGAGCACCTCAATGGCACCCAGGATGACGATAGCGCTGTTTCCACTCCCCTCTTCTGCTTGGACGGGGAGGTCTCGGAGAGTAAAGAAGTTCCAAGGACCTTGGTGATGTTGGCTTCCTTGCTTTATAGCTCGTAGCAGACGCAGTGGCAGGAGTCTCAGCTTCATGTCCTCCGGGCAGCAGAAAACACCCCCGGAGCGTGGCACCTCATTGCGGCTGTAGCTCAGTAGTTGGAGGTCGTGGTTCCTGAGGTCTGCCACACAGAGGAACCACACGTTGCGGTGTTTATATGGGGCCAACATGAGGTTTGGTCTAATCTCTTCAATGTGTTGCAGCATGTCGGCCACCGCACGGGAGCCTAGATCTCCCTTCATCAGACTTCTCACCAAGGTTGGGGTGGCATTGTATATCATTTTCCGACCTATCCTGCTATCAGTACGTTCTATTATCGCTCCTTCAAGGACCCTGAACAGTCTTTTGCTGACGAAGGCCGGTGTGCGGAACATGTTTCAAAGAACTCCCCATCGCACGGATAGGTAGTCGTCGGTCCAGACGACATCATCTTCATTTGCCTACGATCTCAAGACCTTATTCAACAAGTTATGGTCTCTGATCGTCAGGTATTTGATGGCTCTTCTATCGAAGTCGGCCATCTCGAAAGAGGGTATCTCGGATGGCTCATGGAACTTATCACGGAACTTGTCCGCCATCGAGCGTTTGCTTCGGGGAAGATGCCTCTTATTGACTGTGTAGACATCCCCCTTCTCTCCCTCAGACTCATCAGAAGAGTCTCCCCTGATGCTGATATCTGTGCTATCATCTTCGGCTTCATCTAGGGGGACTGAGATGTTTGCATCTCCCAAGCCTAAGGGGCTCTCCTGTCCGGCTGGAGCTCCTTCGGATGACCTATGTTGCGTCCCCTCCTCGGGTGTTGAGGATCGCCCATTGGAGTATGAGGAGGACGTTGTTCCTGAAGGGGAAGCTGACGAAGAAGGAGGAGAGCCATGGTTGGGTGGTGACGACGACCTTCTCGGCTGCCTTCGGCACAGATGGTTGTCACTTCTGTCCAGCCTCTCCTCGATCTTGTTGAGTCGTTGGAGAACTTGCTACATTATTGCGTTCAGGGCCTCTAGTTTGCCGGGAAGGCTCTCTAGAGTCAGCATCTTTCTTTCTTGGCTATCCAGCCTGTTTTGGAAAGATGCAAATTTGCGGGTTAGGGAAATACAAACGTCAGAGTTGATATCCGTTACCTCCCGCAAATTATCGACATCGTGCCCGAGCATCTTTCCGAGCGACGGGGAAGCTCCGGTGGGTGTCCCTTCCGTCCTCGCGACATCTTGCTCGCACAATGGTCTACCAGCCGAGGTAGAATCTATCAGAATGGTTCGCGATCCCGATGCCGCCAGGCGAGGCGTCGGCGCTTTTGCAATTGCCATCGCCTTGCCTTCTCGTCTAGGTGGGGATGGCTGTGGTGAGGGCGGACTCTGCTCCACCTCTGCACTGTCGGCGATCTCCTCAACTGCTGCAGGTGGGGACTTCGGTGGCGGGGTTGGTGTTCTTCCGAGCTCCTTCAGGATCTCGTCGAACACCCCATTGTTGTCGCCCTGCTGAAATTCCTCTTCTTCCTCTGCAGGTCTTGAAGCAGTGACGGGGGATGTGGCCGTCTCCCGCGACAACTCCCGTAGTCTCTGTCTCGGTGACCTCAACGATCACTAGTTCTTTCTCAGCTACCACCATCCTTGTTGTGGCGGTGGCTGATGTAGATGGAGTGGCGACAACTCTATCAACAGTTGTCGTCAGTAGCTCTGGAGCTGCCCTCTCCTGGGCCCTGGTGGTGGTGGTGTAAGCTGTGTCATTTGCTACAACTTCAATTTCGGCGGCGGTGAAGACCAGTTTTTCTGCGTCGTAGTCAGTGCAGCGAGGGAGTGGAAGGAGTATGTCTGTCCTTGAAAACTTGTAGAAATAGTCTCTCCCCTCCTTCCTAATGATGCTGGTCCTCATCAGGTACTTGGTGTCGATCACCTCATCGCCTTGCGTCCTCAAAAGGTTGCGCGGCTCTTTTGGGTACCCGAGTCCTACTACGATTAGGTTGACGATTCCGCCCATGCAGTACTCCTTGGTGGCTTCTTTCATCGGATGCAACATGTTCAGCAAAAACCGCCCGAGGTTGATCACCCGACCCTCCATTATGTGCCACATGACGTGGAGTTTTTTGTATATATATTACTGGACTCATTCTTGTTGAACAGCAAACATGCCACCAGTTTGTGCACTATCCTCCAAAAGTAGGAGTGCACTGCCACCACCTTTCTTCCTGGCTTGAATGAAGACTCACCAGTTAGCTTGCTCCAGAGTTCCATGGGATTGAACCCATCTCTCTCGGTGATCCTCTCACCATTGTCCACGAGATTCCTCTCCTCCTCGTTGGAAGAAAAGATCTTATTCAATAGCTTCTCGGAGATGGAGTGCTCCGAATTATAAAGTCAGGCCTGGAGTCTATCCGGCCCGCCAAATTCTTCTTTCTCCGCCGTAGAATTCTTCACCTGGTGGAGGGAAGACATAAACTCCATTGTCAGTTTGGTGTAAGAAAAAGACCGGATGAAGCAGATCTTCTTTAGCCCTGCCGCAGTGAGGACGCCCTTCAGCCTCCTCACGATCCCTAGTTCAGCAAACGAGGCCTGATGGCAGAACCTGCTTGGTCGGTAGACCTTGGTCACTAGTTTAGCATATCGATGAGCGTACACGTCGTCCCTTGGCTCAAAACTTCCTGATAAGAATTCTGGGAGTTCCGCTGCTGCTAGAGGTGTTGGTGTCGGAGTTGGAGCTGCCACTTCTCCAACCCTAGCCCTCTTCTCTGTTGTCGACGCCCCGGCTGGTCCTGGGTTTGGGCGCATAGGCCTGACAGTCTGCCCTTCAGTAGCAGTCTCTGGGTAGACTCTCCTACCTTGTGCATCAACGGGGACAACAGTTGTCTTGATGCGGGCCATTTCTGTAGGACAATCAGAAAATACCTCGATTAAACATGTTGATGCCTGGAAAAGTAAAGAATAAAAGTGTGACCAGGTATTTCTCTATACAAGGACTATCCCCCACCCCATATCGGGCGACACACGAGTTTCAGAGGTGAAGTTCTGTGCCCGATACTAAAGGTGGTATCGCCCGCTACGTCAAAATATCAAACGCGCGATGTGAACAGGGTGATAAGGCGAAAAACATGTGTTAGGTCGGTCGCTTGATACGGGCGTGTCGGGCGATACAATGGCGATAGGATAAGATGCCCGATAAGGTCTTCTTAAAAGGAAAGCAGCATGTCGCCCGACAACAAAAATAGGAGAGGTGGTGCAGAGATGGGCGACACGAATATCGCTCGATATGGTGTATCGGGCAATCATGAATAAAAGGTATGTTGTGCAGCATCCATATCGGGGGATACAAGGCATGCTCAGCAAAGGAACCATAAGACCGATAAGCTACTTGCTTAAAGAAAGGAACGTGTCAGGCGACATGGTCTACCGGTAGGGTCTGTCGGGCTTTACCTTGCCGTGATCTGAACTTCCACACGACACGAGAGCAAGGCAGTCTTGCACGACACGGGAGAAAAAGCACAAGGTCTTAGCATGATACGGGAGCATGAAAATAGTAAGGCAAGGAGCCCAACACGGTAAAAACTCACCCCTATATATAGCAAACTCAACCAGGGTGAAACAAGTAAATCTGGGGCGTGTGTCGGCTGTTAGGGCAACTCGTAAGACGGGAAAGTCCATCCATCGGCACGACCCTTGTGATCTCCAAAATTCCAGTGTCCGATATGGGCACATTCATAGCACCGGTTGGGTTGCTTTCCGATACATCATGAAAACAAAGTGGTTTAAACTGCAGTTGATGAGTAAAACATCATTGGCCGAAGACTAAGGTCTCGACCTCAGATGGTATTACCCATCCTGGTTAATAAAACTCAGGCGGTGGCCCATAAAATCGAAGAGTCAGTGCATGTGGTGCATGCACTGCCTCGGGCCTTATTACATACCATAATGTTCATAATGTTCATTTTGCTGGAAAGTAAAAGCACCCTATACTAGGAATTTAAAAACAGCTCGGGTTGCCTCCCGAGAAGCGCTGATTTTTTCGTCCTCAGCTGGACGTCTTTGGCTTCTTCTTCATCCTTCTTCTCTACAGTTACTATCCCGATATTTTGGCTGGTTTAGTGTTGGACGGGATCTTCCCCGACGGGTTCTTTACGATCTCGGCGAGCTGAGCTAGCTGCTGGTCGATTTGGCGTTGATGTGTCTGCATGTCTGCCAACTGTACATGCAACGAGTTCAAAATGCCATAATTAGATAGCGCACTTTGCGCTAGTTGGTTATTAATGGTATCCTGTTTCTTAATGAAATCAAACAACTGGCCAATCACATCAGATTGGCTTGCTCCTTTATCCTGTTCTCGGGTTGGGCCTTGGTACTTTCCTGGTGCTTGGAAATTACCTTTTGGTGGTTGGAATTTGGTGTTCTTGGCATATTGGCCGGATCCTCCTCTCTTCACAAAAGTTTGCGCTGGCTTGGCTGAGGTGTACAACTAATGCGAATTTTCGGCTACATCCTTGTTACCGTAATTAAATCCAGGGTGATTTGGCCTCTTGAAGTTCATGTAGGAGACATTCTCTATCCTTTTGTCTTCTGAGTCGGAGTCTCTGCCCGCTTCTGGTTGGGTGTAGACACAACTGTCCACCCCGTGACCTCCTTCTCCACACGTAACACACTTCATCACTTTCTCAACTTACTTCTTACCTTTACTGCCAGCTTCTCGTAATTGTTTAACATCATTAGCAATTCTCTATATCTGCGAAGTGATTGACTCTAGCACCTTAGACTCAAGGGCAGACCCTTCACCTACCTTCCTTTCTTGTCCTCCATCAGATCAATCAAATTCAGCACCGGCCATTAGCTCGGCCATGTTCTTGATAATCATCTCAGACTTCTTTGCCTTCTTCCCTAGGAAGTCACTGCCCGCTGCCACGTTCAGTGACACCCTTTCATCGGGAGTCAAGCTGTTGTATAAGGTGGTGACGAGGAAGCCCTTCTTGTAGTTATGATGTGGGAAATCCCTCTAGTACTCCTGGAATCGCTCCCAGACGTCGTGGAGGCTTTCGTTCGGCCTTTGCATGAAGGAGGTTATTTTCTACTGGTTTCTGACCGTTCTTTTAGTGGGGTAGAACTTGTTAATGAACACATCAGCCAAAGCTCCCCATCCGTTTAGAGATTGGTGGGGTAACCCGAGATACCAGGACAACGCTTTGTCCTCCAGGGAAAAGATGAAGCCTTTGCAATATATGACCTCCTGGGGAACCCCCCTCATCTTTATGGTATCACATATATTTTTGAATGCATCCAGATGGTGGTAGGGGTTGTCGTTATTTGAACTCCCCCTCAAGAACTTGTTCTGATCATTGAGATAACGGACGGCTTGAGCTCAAAATTTGCCGCGTTGAAACATGGGACAACGACGGGGCATCGGGAGTTGTTGGCCTTCGTGGACGCCAACTCCCTCAGCGTTTTCTCTTTATCCTCTGAGTCATTGTTGTCGCTGGCGTCATGCCGCCGTTTCTGATTGTCGTGATTCCTTTTGTGTCTCTGGTGGCGATGACGTCTATCGCGGCGATGTCCTTCCTCACGCTCTCCCGATTCTGGATCTTCCTTTTGAGCGTCGTCATCATACCACTCGTCGCCTTCAGGTGGCGGTGAGTCAGGCCTCCTCCCTTGGCATTCGCCTCCAGAATGTTGGGGTTCGACGTGAGGAGGCATATTGGTGTTGGTGTTTGGCAGACTAGATTACCGTACTTCAGAGTTCCTAAAATGGCATGAAAGATAAAGTTAGAAAATATAATTATAAATTTTTATGCAAAGGATAACAATAAGAAAAAGAAAAGGAGTGTTGTCAAACTCATTTCTAAGCTTGAGGCACGGGAGTGTAGTTAGTGTATTCGGATTCGTCTACAGTACCATTTTTTCCTTGTCCCCGGCGACGACGCCAAAAAGTTGACCGGCCTAAATCGCGCGTCCAACAGTGGAGGCGGATTTGAGGTAGTTGAGCTTTTACATTTATAAACCCGGATCCTTCTAGGCCCCCGCAACTTTGCTTACAGGGTCGAAGTAGATATACGGGGTCGAACACAGGGACAAGGGTGGTAGTGTTGAGAACCCAGAATCGACACGCTACACTCCGACAGGTATAAAGAGATAATATATTCACCAAAAGGGAAACAACAAAATGTCACAAACAAAACAAGAAAACTAGCTCCAAATGGAGATACTAGAGAGATTAAGGTTTTTAGTCAATTAGCAGTTTTTAAGGGTTTTCATGCAACAGAAACAAAAGGATAAAACTAGAGCTAGAGCAAGGTACGAAGGATAAGACTTCAGTAAAACAAGCGGCACCAGTAACATCCTGCACCCCTCCTCTTAGAGCGGGTACCTCTAACCAAGCATCAACACCCCTCTCAAGGTTGTTGGGATTTAAGTTAGGGTGGATTGTTACTGAAACAACTCCGTTCCAGGCACTCTCGTACTCCAGAATCGGACCAAACACTAGAGACACAACACAACTCTCGAAGCTACTGCGATGGGAAAACATGATTCGGTAGCTAAGAGAAATGCGATCCAAACATGCAAGCTAGAGTTCAGATATCAAACATAGCAGTCATCCAACATATTGCACCAAGCATAGAGCATCAAGTAATTAAGCTTTTCTATTTCCATAAACATTAAGGGTCTTAATACATTGTGTAAGAAAGGAATTAAATAACATAATTAAAGATAGAGGTCGCCTTTTTGATGTAGAAGGGTGACAGACTTCTGCGGCTCTCCAGCCCGATACCGGACAGGATCCTAGCCCGATACAACAGTGTCGGGCAGCACATTCTCTCGAGCGGCACACCGTGACGGCCGACTATATCGCTTAAGGACCCTAGCCGATACGCTCAAGTTGGGAGGCATGCATGATAGACGAAGCGTATCGGGTTCGATATCGTGTCGGGCATGGAGCGACGCGTTCTACTGTCGGGCACTTGTGTCGCTCATTATCGTTGGCCTATATCGGCCTGCAGTGTCGCCCGGGATGGTCCTAAGTGAACCATCCCCTCCCTCTCGGGATGAGAAAGAGCTCACCTAGAGTTGCCCGGCACAAGCACTGGGGCGCGATACTCTTGCTCTCACGGTTTCCTCCGAGGATCACTTAAAGCTCCCAACTGTTCAAACTGTCCGAACTGTCTGACTGTCCTAACCTTCCGAACTCATCCAAACTGTCTTTTCAGCTTCCTGTAGCTGCTATTTATAGGCAGCGGATGGGGTAAGTTATGGTGCTCGCAGCGCCACGTCTCCTCCGTATTCGCGAGTTTGATGGACGGCCGATACACATATCGCCCGGCGCAGGGATGTTGGTTGTCGGTCACGTGACGGGCGGAGCCTGCCGGTGGGTGGCCTATGTCGCGCGACAAGCTTGGGTTTTCGTGGCGAGCTCGGCTCCCTGTCGGGTAAGAGGCGTGTCGTCCGTCAGCTTCTTCTTACGCGGCATCCCCTTGTCGCGCGTCATTACGTCGCGCCACCCTGTCGGACAGTGCTTGTATCGGGCCGTTGGAAGGCCGATGCAGGTTGGACTTATTGTTTGTGGGCCGGGATGGCCTTATTGGGTCAAAATGGGAGGAAAATTCTGCAAAAGATGGAAGTATTGGAGTAAGAGTGTTGCTTGGCCAATTATTGCGAAAGTACTAATAAAAGAGAGGAAAATAGCAGAAAAGGGCAGTTTTGATAACAGAAAACAGGGCAAAAACATCACAAAAATTGGTGTTATCAATAAAGAGTGTAGTTAAGGCTAGTGGTGGTCTATGGGACCAGTTTTCATTCCTAAAACTCTACTAGAGCCTTGGGTAGTGAGCCCAGACGCTATAAATGGTATCGAAGCCAATTCCCCTCCAGTAGGTGGGGCCCGCATGGGCATGTGGCAGGCCAGTCTTGAGCCGTGCGGTCTAGGCATGTTGGAAAGGGTTGTCCATGGTGATGTAGCAATCCTTGCCCTGGTATTCCGTGATCAGTAACTGGGTGTCCATGGGCCATTTTGGGTCTGCACTGAAATGGGGAAATATTATGAGGCCATAAAATTAAGATTTGATGAGGACGCCAAGAGTCCAAGTGGGGGAGATTGTAACATCTCAGGATTTGAGGCCTTGGATAAAATGATCTTATAAGGAATGATTGGACTACCCATATCACCAAGGTGCACCTCCTTTTTTGGTAGCCCATCACTAAAGAACTCAATAATTAAGTGTGCTCGGCTTGGAGTAGTATTAGGATGGGTGACCAGTCAGGAAGTTTATCCTAGCTTGCGTGTGAGTGTGGATAAAGAGTGCAGTTAAGGCTAGTGGTGGTCTGTGGGGCCAATCATTATTCCTGAAACTCTACTAGAGTGTAGGGCAATGGATCCATACATTACATGTATCCATCTTGTGTACTTTCTTTTTTGAGACACAACATTCAATTAGATTTTATTCCACTTGACATGCATGGATTTGATGTGATCCTAGGAATGGATACTTTAGAGAAGTACAAGGTTGTTTTGGACTGTAGTTTCAGGGTGGTGATGTTTTGTGATGGAGATGATTCTTGGATCTTCCAACGAGATAGGAAGATTCTTCCTACATGTTTAGTGTCAACAGTGATAGAGAAGAGGTTGATGACATACATATGTGATAGTTTCCTGGCACAAGTTGTGGTATCAAGGTGAGTAGTCCTAGTATCCTGAAGGTACCTATAGTTTGTGAGTTCAAGGATGTATTTCCAGAGGAGTTTCCTTGTATTCCACCTCCCAGATATTTTCATTTTGAGATCAATCTTGTTCCTGGAACACCGCCCATAGAAAAGTCACCTTATAGGATGGCACCAACAGAGATGTAGGAGTTGAATAAATAGTTGCAGAAGTTATTAGAGAAGTGTTTTATTAGACTGAGCACTTCTCCTAGGCGTGTTCTTGTGTTGTTTGTAATGAAGATGTATGCTTCCATGATGTTATGCATAGACTAATGATAGTTGAACAAGGTCACAATGAAGAACAACTATCTGTTGCCAAGGATTAATGATTTGTTTGACCAGTTGAGAGGTGTTACAGTGTTCTCCAATATAGATATGAGGTCAGGATATCACCCAATTAAGGATCAAGGTAGACGGCTTACCTAAGACACTTGTGGACTAGGTATGGAAATTATGAATTCATGGTTATGTCATTTGGACTAACCAACGCACCAGTAGATTTCATAGATCTGATGAATAGGATGTTCAGACGACATCTGGATCGGTTTGTTGTAGTGTTCATAGATGATATCTAGATATACTCTAGGGATAGTCAGCATCATGAGCAGCATCTAACCAGGAGTTAACATTGTTGTGGAAATATAGGTTGTATGACAAATTCAGTAAGTGTGACTTCTGGTTGACAGAGGTGTCTTCTCTAGGTAATGTTAAATCTACTAAGGGTGTTTGTGTAGACCCAAAGAAGGTAGAGTCTGTGGTGGAATGGGAACTTCCCAAGACGACAATCAAAGTTTGAAGTTTCCTAGGTTTGGCTTGTTACTATAGGAGATTCATTAAGAATTTCAATATTGTAGTGTTGCCCCTAATCAAGCTAACTAGAAAAGGTTTTCCTTTTTCCAGGGATGATAAGTGTCAGTTTTCTTTCTAGTTGTTGAAGTAGAAGTTGACCAGTGATCCAGTCTTAGTCCTACCCGATCAAGGGAAAGGTTATATTGTCTTCTGTGATACTTCAAGAAACGGCTTGGGATGTGTGTTGATGCATGACAAGAACATGATTTCTTTTGCTTTGTGACATCTTAAGAAACATGACGATAACTACCTAACATATGATCTAGAGCTAGCAGTTTTGGTTCATGCCTTGAAGAAATTGAGGCACTATTTGTATGGAGAGAAGTGTCAGATCTTCACTAATCACAAGAACCTTCAGTATATCTTCTTGAAGTAAGAGCTAAACATGAGGTAAAGGAGATGGATGGAACTGATCAAAGACTATAAATGTATGATAGAATACCATCCAGGGAAGGTGAATGTGGTGGCTAATGCTCTAAGAAGAAAGTCATATTCATCATCATATGTAAACAAGGAACCATTACATGCTTCAGTATGTTAAAAGCGGGACATGTTGGTGTTGTTGGGAAATAGGGGCATAGAGTATAGCAGTGGAAACAAAAAAAATCTATTTGTATTCCCATAACAATAAGATCTTGTCAACTACTATGAAATCAGAAGGATGGTTTAACGAGTTATACCTAGTCCTGGAGCAAGTCTAGTGACAACAACTCACTTCAATGCAATTGTCTACTAGTTTCTCTTGGATGGTGGTTGTGCAGCTCCTGGTCTTCACCACAGACAACAAAAAGAACTGCTTTTATAGTGACTCATGTGATCTCACCATGGACTACAGGCTGACATTTCTCTGCTAGTAGTATCTAAAAGACTCCTACTTCTAGATTAGTCTACACAGACCAAATAGAACTCATGTCGTTCAGCTAGAAAAAATAGGAAGGAGTTGTTCCTCCCATTGGCATACTAGTCACCAACTTGCTCTCCCACAACAAAGATTCTAAGTTGTTCTCTCTCATCTCTATCCCTCCCTAGTTAGGTAGGTCTTGCTTGGGCCCTCTTGGTTACCACAACCAGAGAGGACAACAATTTTCAGAGCAACTGATTCTTAGTTGATGTTGTTGTTAAACTTTGGGAAGCCCCAATACCCCTCTATTTATAGGCATGGTTAGGGAAAGGTTCCCAGATTGTTCGGAACATGTGCGAGAGTGGAAGGGACTAGAAGATCTTGAATTTTCGTAAGCTACAAATCACAAAATGGTCGTGTAGTGACCCAGACAGTCATCTGGTCACACGATATGGTCGTCTTGCACTCCTAGACGGTCATATGGTCATATGAGATGGTCATTTCCCACTGCCAGACGGTTATCTGGAAGCTTCCTACTCATGTATCAAATTGATAAAATCATTTCCGATTAATATCAAATATTAATTCTTGCATCACAAGTAATGTGCAATTGAAATGAGTTTGGAAAATTTCTAGAATGTTTGTTTGACCCCAATTGAACCATCTAACACATGCGAGATGCCTGTCTCACTCACCCAACAGTCATCTGGTGAGTCAAGCTGAGTCGGTCGGTTCATCAGAATGATCTACTCATTTCACATCTAGTTTTGGCAAAACATAGCCAATTTTAATGCTGACCTTCCTGACAACCCAAATGACTGTCTCAACACTTGAGATGCTCATCGAGCTTTCCAAATGACTATATCAACTTGTGAGATGGTCTTTTGGCAGTTCAGTCCACCAATGTGTTGTGTGAATTGAATGCCTATACACTTTCATAATCAATCCAATCATCATTCAAGATCAAACTCCTCTTCCAGATGAGTTCTTATGTGTGTGACCCTATAGGTTGCATATCACATTGGCAGTGAATGTACATAACTAACTTATGACATCACAAGAAAAGAGTGGTGCCTAGTCGCACATCAGTGCTACCCAAGTGAATGGAAAGTTGGAGAACAACTTCCACCTACAATCTGTGAAAGGTATTACACTGATTGTATAATTCCTTTGTCTCTGATATCTAGGATGAACTCGAGGCATGAAATCATCATCCTCTCAATGTTCAATCCATGTTCCTTGAACCAAGAGTAGACTTTTTGAGATATTGTGACCTCAATATCATATGTTTACACATGTGAATGTGCATGCATTTCTCAGTCTCACTTATTAAGTGGACAGGATATCATACTCCAGTAGGAGGAACAAATCCCATATCTATCACTCACAGTTAGTCCCCATGTGTCAAAGTCACCTAATCATCACTACTATAACAACCCATGTTTCAGGACTACGTTTGATGATGTCAAAGTGTACCCAATGACATGTGATGAGTGCACTGATATTAGGTCTAAGAATCACAATCACCACCTCTTTATGAGAGATTACTATGACCACCAATGATGGTATACATGTTTCACTCTCTAGGTGTGTCTATCTGATACACAGTTTCCTAACATGTATCTGTGTGCTTGGTTTTATATCGTCATATCATGAGTAATGAGATTCTATCATCAACCAACCCACACTCTGTTCTTATGTGTTAATGGTGTCTATCTACCTTCCATAGTAGCAACAGACTAGGGACATAACAAGAATGTACACACTCTTAACATTCATATGATCTCATCCTCCAAATCATGTACTTGAAGACATATGTCATTGAGTATTGTCATTCTTTATATATTCATAATATTTCCTCATTATCTCATAACTGAGTGAAAGAGAATGAATTGGAAGCTTGCCTTTATGAGTATTAATCGAATCCTCTATGGTTTATTCCATGTCTATCATCACATGATCGGCTCTATGGGCATATCATACCAATAGAATCACACTTGCACTTAGACCCAATCACCCACGAATCATATTCTTGGTGATCTAAACATGTCCATCATGGTTCTTTTGTGCTAGTGCTAAAATATAAGGTTAGTAGCACTTTTCTTATAGTCGGTATATTGCATGTTTCTTATCTCTTGGCTCTGAGATAGAACCATCATAATATGGTATTTGATATTCCTTGCCTAACAAGTAGATCCTTTTTTGCCACAATATCACTACTAAGCCATTAATGGTAAGAACATCTATAAGTTCATCATAAGAACTTTTGGATCCATATAGTATCACTTTGTGTTCATAACATGAGTATACTCATATTCTATTGTAGAATTAAATTAATGGCTATTAGTTTGGAACCCTTCCAACTAAAAACATTTCTCTTTTAAATAAAATTTTGATTTGCGATCACTTTTGTCATTATAGAAGTGTGCATCGATGTAACCCTTTACATCCAACTCTTCCTTTTATTGCCAACACTATTGACTAGCAATCAATCCTTAGATACTTCTCAAGTACTAATGGATAAATTTAATGAACTTCCAAAAATCCTTATTGGATTTTAGTATCATCTTGTCATGTCCAATACATACATGATTATATAGGATTATAACATTTATGATAGATCCAATGCTACATCCTTTGGCATCTTAATCATGTATTTTCCATTCTTCACAAGAATTGGAACTTATGGTTCATGAGAGACCAATCTGGATTGTCTCTCATTGAATCCTTCCATGTTGAACTCCTTCAACACATTGCTATTGTATGTGCTCAAACTTCCATTGTGAAAAATTGAAGAACTATCTCATTTGTCATGATCCTTATCTCATAAGATGTTTCATCTTATCCTTCATTATTGAAAGTGTTTTTCCATGCCAGATCTCAATTATTCATAATATTGAGATGTTATCCTCGGCATATGTGAAATATTCATATATGCACCCACGAAATCTTTTGCAATCACAGATTTCATCTTTTATCTTGATTCAAGTCAAACACTTTGACTATCTAGTCAAGTCAAAAGATCCTCTTTTGAGTTGCTTATTTTAATCCCAAATTGAACCTTGTAGTTTACAGACTTTATTTTCATTCTTTAAGTTATAAAACATTTTAGTTTTTGACATGTACACATCCTCTGATGCATTCTTTTTATGAATCTGGTTTTATCTTCATATGAAAAATCTCTTGGTCGATTTTAACTACAATAAGCTCAACATTTGGTAAAAGGAATTTCTATCATGGTCAGCAACTTGAACTGATATGAAACCTTATCCAACCAATTTGTCCCTTTATGTTATCCATGTAGGTCTTTTCCACAAGACCCTATTGCATCCTTTAGGTATTACCCATTTAGGTGACATTGTCAAAGTCCTACCTTGTTAGCTAACAAGGACCCCATAATGCCCTTGAGCCATCACTCAAATTATGGTACTTAATATCTTCTAGTTGACTAGATGTCTCATCATGTTATCACCAACCAATCGAAATCATTGGATTCACAATCCTCCAATCTCAGATGTGTTTTACTAGAACTATTTTATTTTGTGTTATATGACAAATTTGAGATGCCACAACAACTTGTGATTCTCTTAGTTCTCATTGTACCTCTTTGTTGACCTCGCATATTTTGAGTTCTACTTTTACTCCCACTAATTCTTTAGGAACTCAGTTATCCTATCAACAAAACACTTGTTATTGGATTGGGATTAATAATAATATTCAACAATTATGGTTGTGGATAAACCCTTTTCAAGAAACTACTTTTTCAATGTAGGTTTCAATCCTCTAGACATATTGGGACATTCCCATATCATATCATATATGATGTCTAATAAACCATTTAGATGGTACATTATTTAGTGATAGGTATATATTTATGAGGATATGCGAAGATTAGATGAATTGATAATTATATCATGACTCATCATGGTATAATTCATTTCATCTGACACATCATCATATTAAGATGGATTTGACCTGTAATACATTATCACAGTCCTTTCTTTGAAGGTACTCAAGGTATCAATGTAAAATATTCCAACATTTGATATCATCAAAGTTTCTTAATACTTTCATCGAAGTCATACTTCATTTGTAATCTCCTTGAAAATTTCAAGAGATTTCCATTTTACTGAGTACATATCATCATATTACTTGTAAATGAATATGAGGTATAAGTAATTATCTATAGAATTCATTCCATAAGATCTTCATGCATCACATATATGAGGTATAATGGAAGGCTTATCCTCCCACTACATCTAGTGAATGATAATATGTCACTTTGTGCGTAAATAAGGATTCACATGTTTCCTAAGGTTTAATAACTATGTAATCTATATGGCATAATGAAATAGTAGTTCTAGTAACTCTGTTAAATGCCCATTGGGTTAAGATAAATTTAAATGCAGACTAAAGCTTCCGCAACTTTTGCTCTACTTTATCCATCTTTGTCCTTCCATGAAGGCTTTTACTTATTGTCACTTCCTGCACATCACTATGTCATATCTCTGTTTGGTATCATGTACCAAACCTAAGAAGTAATGAAATTTATCTTATAACATTTATACCTGAAGTGGAGGAGGCCTCAATGCCTTCCTTCTTCTTTTTTAATTCCTCAAACCAGAGTGGGAATTTCTTTTCCAATGTCCACGCTAATGACAATGGTGACAATCACCTCTTATTTTCTTGACATGTCCCTTTGCTTTGAGATTTGAAGATGTGGGCTTCTGACTAGATTTAGAACCCTTCTTAGCTTTACCTTTGCCTTTAGACTTCCCCTTTGTCTTGTTGATAATCATCATAGACATGGGCCTGTCTTTCTTCATTTTTGTCTCAGTTGTTTTCAACATGCCCAACAACTCTCTCAACGCTTGTCAAAGTCATTCATGTTGTAATTCGTGACAAACTAACTATATGACTCTGGTGAAAAATTACGTTAGTGGCCAACTCTTGACCCAAATGGAATCCCAGTCTAGCTAGGTTATCCACATGTCCAATGAGCTTGAGTACATAAGGACCTATTGGGTCACCTTCTATGATATTACATTTGAAAAGTTCTTTGGAGACATCGAATCTCTCTTATCTTGCCTGATCTTGGAATATGTTCTTGAGATGTGTGACCATATCAATCACATCTATGTTCTCATGCTGCCTCTGCAACTCATAGTTCATGGAGAATAGCATCAGACACTTGACATCCATGACATCTTTAGTATGCTTCTTATAAGCATTCTTGTCAGTCGTTGGTACATTTTTAGGTGGTTCTTCTGGTTCTGGCATTTCCAGGACATAGAGCTTGTGATCCTGTGTGAGAATGATTCTCAACATCCTAAACTAGTTGTGGAAGTTGTTTCCAGTTAGTTTGTCCTTCTCAAGGACCGATAGTAGAGAAAAGTGATTGTTGTTCATTGCCATTTGATTATACAAAAGAATTTGCAATTTTGTAAAAAAATCATTTTTATTTGATTTGATTTGATTTAATTGAATTTGGGCGATAATAATTAGGTCTTTAATTCATTATCATTCTCATTATTTTGATCAACTTGACAACCCTCAAGTATCAATTTGGAAAATTGTAGTGAATCAATTTTCTAATGATTCAAGATTCATATTTCATCAAATCATGAGTCAGCTTTGGTTGATCGCCCAGAACTTGACTATTGAGGTAGGCAATCATGCCAATTTCATCATATGAAACTCTTGGATCGATGATATGTATAACTGTTTACCATAATCATTTGTATGCTTTTGGGCTTAGACGCTCTAAGAATCACCAGTTAATCCTAACCCAATAGCCAATACGATAATAATGCATCCTGCTTTGGCGGCATGTACATTACTACCATCACACTTCTACGAGGTAGATAGCATACCATGGTTTGGCATAACCTACGCTTGGTCCAACAAGTTTTTCATGTGTATTTCTATTGGAAAGCATCTTAGACTTAATATTTTATTTGAGAAATTTTATATATATCATATATATATATATATACTATATCCAATCATCACATATATAGTATGTATCGTATACATGCAATATCCCACAACGTAAAGATGCAATATAAAACAAACGGTGATGGTTATGGCCATATCTACTTCTAATTCCTTACAGAAACAAGGAATTACTACCACCTAGGTCAATCATCACATCACATGTATGAACATGTTGTTGGTGGAGATATGTACTTACCAATCTGGGTAGATCGGTTCAACCCTTGAACCAGTCGTCTTGGCTCTTGTTCGGCCAGTTGGTCATCACAGACGGTCGTATGGCCTCCAGTCCAGCTGATGTTTGGAATCCTTCCAAATGGTCAGTTGTGTCCACGAGGCGGTCATCTAGCTCCATCATTTTATCCCCCATGGTCCTCCTGACGGTCGGTTTGTCTCATAAACTGGTCATCACATCTGGTGATGAACGTCTTCCACATCGTTGCAAGAAAAGAAACTATCATATTGATACTAAACTATTACATGGAAAAGAGAAACCTCGAGTTACAATCATGGGGAGCAAAAGCAGGTAAGAATTAACTTTACATTGAGAAGAGGGAGGTAGAGGCTTGATACATAGACCAAGATAAATAGGAATAAAACCAAACCATCCAACCACACACAGATATTGTGTATTGGCCATAACCACGCTACACATCCACCATCAAAACCGCATTTAGGGAAATGCATGTAAATTGCGTATATATATATATATATATATATATATATATATATATATATATATATATATATATATATATATATATATATATATATATATATATATATATATATATATATATATATATATATATATATATATATATATATATATATATATATATATATATAGGGCATTCATTGAATACCCACGCAGGTAGCCTGGATTTTTGCCACGCGTCAGTCCTGAATGTAACCATATGGCAAACAAAGTAACTAAAAGGACCAAAAAGTAACTATGCTGATAACAAAGTAAGTATATGACTAAAAAAGTAAAACCAGGCAGAATACACAGGAACTATATATGTAATTGTATTTTGAAATCTGCTATTTTAAATGGAACTATATATGCATGAAAAGTAATAGTTTGCAAGGTAAAGTAACCTTGTACAACTACTATGAAATAGGAAGGATGGTTTAACGAGGTATGCTTGATCCTGGAGTAAGTACAGCGACAACAACTCTCTTCAATGCAATTGTCTACTAGTTGCTCTTGGATGGTGGTTGTGTAGCTCTTGGTCTTCACCACAGACAACAAACAGAATAGCTTCTGCAGTGACTTTTGTGGTGTCACCATGGACTAGAGGCTGACGTTACTCTGCTAGCAGCAACCAAAGGACTCCTGCTTCTTGAGTAGTCCACATGGACCAACTAGAACTATTACCATTCAACTAGAAAAAACCAGAAGGAGTTGTCCCTCCCATTGGCATACTAGTCACCATCTTGTTCTCCCACAACAACGATCCTCAGTTGTCTCTCCCGTCACTATCCCTCCCTAATTGGGTATGACTTGCTTGGGCTCTCGTGATTACCACAACCAGAGAGGACAACAATTGTCAGATCCACTGATTCTCAGTTGATTTTGTTGTTGTACTCTGGGAAGCCCCCAGTACCCCTCTATTTATAGGCGGCGTTAGGACCAGGGTTCCCAGTTTGTTTGGAATATGTGCGGGAGTGGAAGGGACCAGAAGATCTTCAATTTTTGCAACCTGCAAATCATGAAATAGTCGTCTAGTGACTCAGACGGTCGTCTAGGCACATGAGATGATCATCTTGCACTACCATACGGTCATCTGACAGTTTCCCAATCGCATAACAAAATTGGCAAATTCATTTCCCATTAAATATCAAACATTAATTCTTGCACCACAAGTAACTTGCAATTGAAATGTTCAGGAAAGTTCTAGAACATTCATTTTCCCCCTATTGAGCCATCTCAGACATGCGAGATGCCCATCTCACTCACCTAGACGGTTGTCTGCTAAGCCAAGTCGAGTCAATCAGTTCATTAGAATGAAACAATCTGTTCACACTCTGGTTTGGGTGAAACATAGAAAATTCAAACACTAGCCTACCTAACTACCCAAATGACTATCTCAACACTTGAGACGCTCATCTGGATGCCAAAACTACCATCTCAGCCTATGAGATGGTCGTTTGGCAGTTCAATCTGCCAATCTGTTGTGTGAATTGAATACCTAAATACTTTAGTAATCAATCCAATCATCATTCAAGATCAAACTCCTCTTCTATATGAGTTCATATGTGTGTGACTCTATAGCTCCCATATCACATTAGCAGTGTAACATCCCTGACTTGGGTTATAACCTAACCCTGGAAGTTTTGCCTAAATATGTAATTATATACTTGTGAATACTCCCTGGCATGTAATTAAGTTCCTCAGGGACATATATTTTCAATTTTTTCTCCTTTTTAAACAAAGTTGTAGCATTGTGTTGTATGCAGGGACCTATGTGCAAATTACCCAGTTTAAGGGTTCAACTTGCAAATTCACAAGTTAAGATGTTCCTCTGATGTTGAAACATCATGAGGGTGTTTATGATAAAGTTTGAAGGATTTCCCAAGCTTGAGCACCAAGGTGTAGCTGTGGAAGCAATCCTTATGCTTGAAAACCCTAATTTGGAGTAAAGTGCAATTTACCCAAATTGAGGGGTGAAACTTGTAATTTTCACTTTCTAGAACATCTTTTATAACTCTTGTCATCATTTAGAGTATAAATGATGAAAGGGACACATCAATGAATAATCAGATAAGAAAAGTAATCTTTGTGGTGAAAGTCACCTAATATGGGTATGGAGACCTTTCATGTATGTACCCTAGTTGAAGGTTGGCTTTCTTTACCCTTAGATCTTGAGATTTCATTAGCTTTGCATAATTTTAGATGAGTGTGGACGTGCCCTTGAGCAAGGAGGGACTTAGATGTAATTCCATAACTTAAGAGGTCCTTATGGTGTAAAAAGGGCTAAAGTATATAAGCCCTTTTCCCCTCTTAGCAAGGGAACGATCCTTTCCCTTTCATTTCTTTTTCCCTTGCTCAAAACAACTAAGGAGAGCTCTGGAGATCAGGAGGACGACCAGGGGAGTGCAAGGTAGGTTTGGATCCTTCCCTTTTGCTTAATTCTTGGAAGAAACTTGAATTCAAGGTCAAATTCATGGCTAGCTCACTTAGTTCTATCTTTCTAGCCATCTCTTCTCAACTTTCCTTGGAGGATTCACCTTGGCCGACCTGTGGAGCTTCTAGGACACCATTAAAGCTTGGAGCTTGAAGGCTTGGAGCTCTAGGATCAACCTTTAGGCGGGTTTTATAACTCTAAACTCTTGCTTTATATGAATACCTTGTTCTTGCAAAATTAGCATGTTAGTTCTTCTTCTACCTTCCTTCTTCCTTGCACTTTTGCAAGCAAAACGGTGGGAGAACCGACCTTGACAGAGGTTGAAGATGAGGGGCGTGAATCCCTATGTTACTTTATCAAACGACCTTGGACCCTTTTGGTCCAAACGGTTGCAAACCGTTTGGGGTCAAACGGTTTCAAACCGTTTGCCCTCAAACGGTCTTGCAAGACCGTTTGGATTGAAACGGTCTCAAGACCGTTTGATAGGGTTGACCAAGGGACGACCGTTTGAGGGTCTGTTGGTTATATATTGAATTTCATTCCTGCAAAGAATCAAAGTTTAATTCTTAACCAATTGAGAGTTGAAGGCACTTCAACATCCAAACCCTAATCGGGTCAAAATTGCTGTTTTAAAACATAGATCTTGTTGAGTTTTGGGTTGAAGGACCCAAACGGTCTCAAGACCGTTTGGGGGTTCCTCCAAATGGTCTCAAGACCGTTTGGGCACAACCCAAGACCGTTTGAAGGTCTAGGGTTGAGATAATCTAATGGTTTGAAGGTCCAATTGCAAGAAGTTGATGAATTGATAAAAATGCTGAGTTTTGACCTAATTGGAGTTCAACCCTAATCTAAACGACTTAGATTTTGGTCAAACTTTGGGAAAACGGTCTCAAGACCGTTTGGATGATGTCCAAACGACCTCAAGACCGTTTGGGCCAAGTTTGGTCCCAATTGGAGGTCAATTGATAGGTTCAACCTTGATTTGATTCACATTGTTGAATATTGATGACCATCCGATTTGAAACCCTAATTGAGAAGGATTAAACCCTAATTGGCTTTCAATTGAGGGTCAATTTGATGTCTAATTGATTGAGGATAATCTTAATTAACTCAATTTATAAGTGGTTATCATGGATTTGGTTAATTGAGGGGTTCAACATACATATCCATGACCAATTGTATCTTTTGAACCACTTTGGAGGTCCAAACGGTTTGAGCCCATTTGGACCAAACGGTCTCAAGACCGTTTGGGCTCAAACGAACTCAGGGTCGTTTGGTCCAATCGATCTCAAGTTGATTTGATCAAACGGTTTCAAACCGCATGAGCTTCAAACGGTTTGGAAAGTCAACCTTTCTAAACGGTCAACACATCCAAACGGTCTCAAGACCATTTGGACCAAATGGTCTCAAGACCGTTTGAAGGTTGAAACTGTTTGAAGGTGTTGATGGTGGTTTGTACTTAATCAATTGATGGTGTAATTGGTTCAATGGCGATCTAATCTAAACCCTAATGGTAACCTAGGTCATTAAGGGATTAAGTGATTAATGAGTTGACCCATGATGGTGATCATGAGGTAAATTACCAAAATACCCTTGAGGGGCTTAATGGAGTAAAACCTTGTTCTAATCAAACCCTAATCACATGATAGTGATGTCTTGGCTTATGTTGGTGAATGAGGACTTAACCCAACCTGATCTAGAGTGGTTTTATCACCATCTACTAGTAAGAGGAGAGAGAAAGTATCCTAAGAGAGAGAAAGTACCCTTTTAAGGTGGAAACTCGAGTAAGATACTTTCAATACACATGAATGTGCATGATTAGGGAATGATCCATTTATATGAGATCATGGAAACCCTAATTATGATGTCTAATGACTCTTAATCTTATTTAAGAGCTTTAATGATGATGTTTCTCTTACATGATGATGTAATGAGTACAATTCACCATGGGGTGAATAGTAAACCCTAATTCTAGGGTGATGACATGAAAGATGAATAGTAAACCCTGATTGATGAATTGTTTACTATTACCAGTTGAATTAAACTTGCAGGTTGTCATGAGATGATGATCATATCCAGGTATGGATTACAATACTATATTCATTGAAAGCATGTCTTAAGCTTTATGAATAAGTGAAATATCTTGATGCACTGTTAGTGACATCTATTGAGATTTATGGGCTGTAAGAGCCATAAATACCATCAAGGTCATGCTTGACAGATGACTTGTGATGAGATGATTGAGAACTGATGATTGAAAAGAGTTAGACCTGCTACATTTTAGTATTCTCATTTATAGCTGTTATGCTAATGTTATTATTTGAAGAACAATGTATGATGTTAAAAGAATACTGAATGTACCTAAATAATCAAGTGTAATGTAGAGCCCTGATCATAGGCCCATCATTGTCAGAGTCTAAATGATGGTGAAACAGGTTTTCCCAAGGGAACTCCTGGATCACATACTTTTGAGTATGTGGAGTATATGGATGTGTAGAACGTTACATCCTAGTGTAGGAAGTGATGTAGATTTTTATAGTCCGTCAAACCTTCACTACAAAACCCAAAAGGTGAGATGTATCACTATTCTCCCAAAGAAAATACAAACACCGCATCGTTGAAAGATAAACAAGAAATCTTCCGGTGACGAAGAGAGTACAGAACGCCACTGTAACTCTAAAATAGCGAAGGTCCAGTTTACCCTGGAGAGCTATAAATAGCAGACATCCTGCCAGATGTCCTGCAAACAATCCTCTAACTGACAGAGGAAGATGAGGTCATAAGAATCTGGCTCTTTTAATGACCTATGTATGATACTGATGTGACTTCTTAGCGATCAGTTGGAGTATGAGTGGTATGCCTCATCTCCACAGGGCATAATAATAATAATGTTTGAAAAACATAATCAACAGCGTAGTATATCTGTAAGAGTTAACTACGAGTTACTTGATTGATGTTACATTGAATAATGTAGATGTTCTTCATATTTCAGAGATATTGAACTCTTGTTTATCATCAAAACTACCATTGAATACTTTGAAAGCTTTTACTGCTTAAGTTATTCTTTGTTTTGCTTATAAAGCTTCTAGTGGAGAGTTATAACTCTCGCTGGGGCAATTATGTATAATTGTCTCACCCCGTAGACTTCAACTTTTTAGGTGGTCGTCGAAGACGGAGGAACCGGTCTCAAGGTGACCAATCCCAGCAGCAGCAGCACCAGGAGCAGCAGTAAATCTCAGGTGGAGATTCAGCCTGCTATGTGGTGTAGTTAGAGTCAGTCCTATGTGTCCTCTGTACTCTCAGGTCTTGGAGTGTTTTGGTTATGAGTTCTTGAGATTTTGTATCATGTTGTATATAATTACTCAAGAAGTAATTTGATAGAGATGTATACAGTTTAAATCCTTTTTCTATGGAAAAGGTTTGTGGTTTCAAGCTCATGTCTCGAAAAGTTTTAATTTCCCGTGATTTTTGTCTTCCGCTGATTATCAATTGCTTCCGCTCAAGTTTAAATCATGATTATTTCGTGATTTGGAGATCGGAGCCCACAATTAAGTGGTATCAGAGCTCAAGGTTCGCCGAGTCTACAGAGGCATAGGACTTAGGAAGTCGAGTCTATCTTTAGTATTCCTTCCTTATCTAATAGAATCTTCTGCTCCTCAGGAGAAGAAGATATATAAGAATGTCAGAGCCACATGATGAGAACGTGGTAGAAAGTAGTACTAGTGCACCTCAAGGCGGTGCAGGAGTACCAGAGATAGAATAGCATGTACCTGAGCAACCCAAAGAGCCACCCCAGTTCGACCCAGCCGACATGGGTAACCCAGCAGTTCAGACGATGTTTGGGTAGTTCATGACTGCCATGACACACATAACCGACAGGATGCCTATGCATGTACCCAGGGCACCTGTCCAACCAGAAGGTCAAGGTATCGGGAAGACGTTCGAGCGACTACGTCGTGTCGGAGCTACCGAGTACCTTGGGACTACTGACCCCGCATATGCTGATCTATGGTTGACAGAGTTGAAGAAGGCTTTTAGGATTCTCAATATCCCTGAAGCTGAGAAGGTTAGACATGCTGTCTATCTTCTCAAAGGAAGCGTTGGTCATTGGTGGACAATGGAAGAGCAGAAGAGACCTGGAATAGAGATCTCATGGGAAGACTTTCGGCGGGAATTTGTTCATAGATATTTCCCAAAGACCTTCCTAGACGAGAAGATCTCTCAGTTTGAGAGACTGAGGCAGGGCATAATGAACATTAGCAAGTATGAAGCTAAGTTCATGGAGTTGTTGTGGTTTTGTCCGCACATGGCTGCCACAGAACAAGAGAGAATCAGGAGATTTGAGAGGGGTTTGAATGCTGACATGAGTACCCCTGTGTCTGCCTTAGAAAACCGAGAGAGATTCTCTACCTTCGTTGAGTCAGTCCGAAGGATAGAGAGATCTGTGGTTGAGAAGAGGCAAACTCAGAAAAGATATCCACAGTTCCAGGGTTCTTCATCTAAGGACTTTAAGAAGCCTAGATTCTCTACACCTAACTCTCCACCACCTAGATCTAGTTCTCAGACTCAGTGGTCTCCAAGTAGAGGTAGAGGACGAGGACAACCACCTCGGGAGACTCAGAGTTCTGCATCAATGTCCGTTACTGGACCACCAAGACCACAAGAGAGAAGCTGCTACAACTGTGGTAAGGTGGGACATTTGATGAAGGACTGTCGATCTAAGCCTGTCAGTGTGACACAGCCTCCGAGATAAGGACAACAGGGATCACAGAGAGGGCAACCTCAAGGAGCAGCTTGAGGACGCGGGCAAGCGTCTCAAGCTGGATCATCAGCACCACCTCAACAACAGGCTACAGCGAGTTTCTATGCTATGAACCCACCAGAGGCAGTGGTTAATCCACAAGTGGTGACATGTCAGATGGAACTTTTATATTCTGATATGTCTAAATCTTGTGTAGTATCTGTTCTGATTGACCCGGGTGCTACGCACTCTTTTATTACTGGAAGAGTGATTTGCAACTGCAATATGACAGCTAGTCATAGGGCAGATAGTTTGTTGTTGGAGACTCCGTTGAATGGGTCTGCCGTTCTGCAAGAAGTATGCTCTCCCTGCGTACTCTTCTTTTCTAAGCATCACATTCAAGTGGACCTTATACCGCTTGATATGCAAGGATTCGATGTAATCCTAGGGATGGATACCTTGGAAAGGTATCGAGTTGTCTTGAATTGTGAGTCCAAGTTGGCAGTGTTTGCTGATGAAAGCAACACATGGATCTTTCAAGGAGAAAGAAAGATTTTGCCCACCTGTCTTGTATCAGCTATGGTTGCTGATAAGTTGATGAGGCAAGGATGTTATGCATTCTTGGCCCATGTGGTAGATGTTACCAAGGAGAGTCCCCACCCTACTGAAGTTCCTATAGTCAGGGAATTTGAGGATGTGTTTCCTGAAGAACTTCCTGGTATACCATCACCTCAGGAGATTGATTTTGAGATCAATTTGGTCCCAGATACGAAACCTATAGCCCAGACTCCGTATAGGATGGCGCCTGCCGAGATGGCAGAACTCAAGAAACAACTTCAAGAGTTACTTGAGAAGGGTTTCATTCGACCGAGTACCTCACCTTGGGGTGCTCCGGTTTTGTTTGTTAAAAGGAAAGATGGATCAATGCGGTTGTGCATTGACTATAGACAACTCAATAAAGTAACAATAAAGAACAAGTACCCTTTGTCGAGGATTGATGATCTTTTTGACCAGTTGCGTGGTGCAACAGTCTTCTCCAAGATAGACTTAAGGTCTGGATATCATCAACTCTGCATTAAGGACAGTGACATATCCAAGACTGCCTTTAGGACAAGATATGGTCACTATGAGTTCACGGTTATGTCATTTGGACTAACTAATGCACCAGCTGCATTCATGGAACTCATGAATAGAGTCTTTCGACCCTTCCTTGATCAGTGTGTTGTCATCTTCATAGATGACATACTGATTTATAGTAAGGATTCTCAGCAGCATGAGTAGCATCTTCGCCAAACTTTGACTTTGCTAAGAGAACATAAGCTGTACGCTAAGTTTAGCAAGTGCGAGTTCTGGCAATCTGAAGTGTCTTTCCTTGGACATGTGATATCTGCCTCGGGAATTCGAGTTGACCCTAAGAAGGTAGAATCTGTTCTACAGTGGGAACAACCGAAGACACCGACGGAGATTAGAAGTTTCTTGGGATTAGCTAGTTATTATCGAAGGTTTATTAAGAATTTCAGTTCTATAGCCTTACCTTTGACCAAGTTAACCCGGAAAGATGTTCCTTTTGCTTGGAGTGATAAGTGTCAACAGTCTTTTCAGCTGTTAAAGGAGAGGTTGACAAGTGCACCTGTGCTTATGCTACCTGAGCAAGGAAAAGAATATGTAGTTTTCTGTGATGCCTCCAAGAATGGACTTGGATGTGTGTTGATGCAGGATAAACAAGTGATTTCTTTTGCTTCCCGGCAGCTTAAGAAACACGAGGAGAATTATCTGACACACGATCTAGAGTTAGCTGTTGTGGTCCATGCCTTGAAGATCTGGAGACATTATCTCTACGGAGAAACCTTCCAGATTTTCACAGACCACAAGAACCTTAAGTATATCTTCTCTCAGCATGAGCTTAACATGAGGCAACGTCGCTAGATGGAGTTAATCAAGGACTACGACTGTACAATTGATTACCATCCGGGCAAGGCCAATGTGGTTGCAGATGCCTTGAGTAGGAAATCAGCAACATCAACCATGGATAGAGAACAACTAAGTTCCCTAGTATGCTCTAGAAGAGATATGCTTATCTCTTTAAGGCAAGACAATGTGCAGTTAAAGGTGTCATTGTTAGCTGGTTTGTTAGCTGAGATGTTGATTAAACCTACTCTAAGAGAGCAGATAAAGGAGGCACAACAAGTAGATGCTACAGTTCAGCAGATTAGATCTGAGTTTGGTAATGAGAAGCGAGAAGGTTTTCATGAGTCAGATGACCAGGTGGCATGCTACCATGGGAGGATGATAGTACCAGATGTAGATAACCTAAGGAAGTTAGTTCTGGAGGAAGCTCATTCTTCAATGTATGCTATGCATCCAGGGAGCACCAAGATGTATCAAAACTTAAAAGATATGTATTGGTGGCCTGGGATGAAGAAGGATGTAGCTGAGTTTGTCCTGAGGTGTCCTGTGTGTCAGCAGGTCAAAGATGAACACCAGAAACCTACAGGAACAATGAAACCTTTACCCATACCACAGTGGAAGTGGGACCATGTGACCATGGACTTTGTTGTTGGCCTACCCATGACAAACAAAGGACATGATTTCATTTGGGTAATTGTTGATAGGTTGACAAAGACAACACATTTCTTACCTGTCAAAACAACCTATTCTGCTGAAACGTTATCCCAGTTATATGTTCAAGAGATAGTGCGTTAGCACGGAGTTCCTGTCACTATAGTTTCTGACAGAGGTCCCCAGTTTACAAGTCGCTTTTGGGAACAGTTACACAGAGCCCTAGGCACCAAGTTAAGGTTTAGTACAGCCTTTCACCCACAGACTGATGGACAGTCAGAAAGGACTATACAGACCTTGGAAGATCTATTGAGAGCATGTGTTCTCCAGTTTACCGGAAGTTGGGATCTACATCTGAACTTGATAGAGTTTGCCTATAACAATAGCTATCAGCATAGCATTGATATGGCAACATATGAAGCCTTATATGGTAGACGTTGTAGATCACCCTTGTGTTGGTATGAGACTGGTGAGCACCAGTTGTTAGGTCCTGATCTTGTGCAGCAAACTACAGAAAAGATTAAAGTTATACAGCAACAACTTAAGACTGCACAGGATAGACAGAAACCGTATGCTGATAAATTTCGTAGACCCCTAGAGTTCCAGGTTGGAGACAGAGTGTATCTCAAGGTCTCACCTTGGAAAGGAGTCCTTCATTTTGGAAGGAAAGGAAAGTTAGCTCCTAGATTTATGGGACCTTATCCAATTGTTGAAAGGGTTGGAAAGGTGGCCTATAGACTAGAGTTAGCTCAGGAGTTGCAGAAGCTACGCCCTGTGTTTCACATTTCCATGCTGAGGAAATGTCACCCAGACACCGAGTCAGTTATACAACCTATGGAAGTACAATTGAATGAAGATATAATGTGGGCTCCGATCTCCAAACCACGAATTAATCCCGATTTAATCATGTGCGGAAGCAATCGGTAAACAGCGGAAGACAAAAATCGCGGGAAATTAAAACTTTTCGAGACAAGAGCCTGAAACCACAAACCTTTTCCATAGAAAAAGGATTTAACTGTTTACATCACTGACAATTACTTCTTGAGTAATTATATACAACATGATACCAAAATTCTCAAGAATTCATACTCCAAAACACTCCAGGACCTGAGAGTACAGAGGACACATAGGACTTGACTCTAACTACACCATGAAGCAGGCTAGATCTCCACCTGAGATATTTACTGCTCCTGATGCTGCTATTGCTGGGATTGGTCACCTGTGTTCTTGTTCCTCCGTCTTCGACGACCACCTAAAAAGTAGAGGTCTACGGGGTGAGACAATTATACATAATTGCCCCAACGAGAGTTATAACTCTCCACTAGGCTTTATAAGCAAAGCAAGGAATAACTAAAGCAATAAGCGCCTTCAAGATATTCACTAGCAGTTCTGATGATGAGCAAGAGTTCAATCAATATTAAAATATGAGAACATCTATGCTATTCAAGATAACATCAATCAAATATCTCGTAGATAACTCTAACAGATATACTACGCTGTTGATTATGTTTTTCAAACATTATTGTTATGCCCTGTGGAGATGAGGCTTACCACTCATACTCCAACTGATCGCTAAGAAGTCACATCAGTATCATACATAGGTCATTAAAAGAGCCGGATTCTTATGACCTCATCTTTCTCAGTCACTTAGAGGATCGAATGTTAGATATCTGGCGGGATATCTTTTGTTATAGCTCTCCAGGGTAAACTGGACCTTCGCTATTTTAGAGTTACAGTGGCGTTCTGTACTCTCTTCGTCATCGGAAGATTTCTTGTTTATCTTTTATCGATGCGGTGTTTGTGTCTTTAAGGGAGTGTAGATATACATCTCACCTTTAGGACTTTATGGTGGGGTCTGATGGACTACTAGAATCTACATCATCCTCTCACCTTTTCTTTTATAGTGAAGGTATGACGGACTACAAGAATCTACATCAAATACCTACACTAGGATGTAAGGTTCTACACATCCATGTACCCCACATACTCAAAAGTATGTGATCCAGGAGTTCCCTGAGGAAAACCTGTTTCATCATCATTTAGACTCTGACAATGATGGATCTATGATCAGGGCTCTACATTTCACTTGATTAGTTAGGTACATTCAGTATTCTTATCATCATACAACAACACAGCTATATATGAGAATACTAAAATGTAGCAGGCCTAACTCATTTCAATTACCAGTTCTCAATTATCTCATCACAAGTCATCTGTCAAGCATGACCTTGATGGTGTTTATGGCTCTTACAACCCATAAATCACAAAAGATGTCACTTCGCAGTGCATCAAGATGATTCACTATTCATAAAGCTTAATACATGCTTTCAATGAATATAACATGGTATTTCATACCTGGGTATGACCATTATCTCATAATAACCTGCACGGTTAGTTCAACAGATAATCATAAACAGTTCAATAATTAGGGATGCATTCCCAATTAGGGTTTCACTTGGAATCACCCTCAACTAGGGTTTCACATGGAATCACCCTCAACTAGGGTTTCACATGGAATCACCCTCAACTAGGGTTTAATTCAATAACCCTGTCAATTAGGGTTTACTGTTCATCTTTCATGTCATCACCCTAAAATTAGGGTTTACTATTCACTCCATGGTGAATTGTACTCATTACATCATTATGTAAGAGAAACATCATCATTAAGGCTCTTAATTAGAATTAAGATCCATTAGATATTATAAATAGGGTTTCCATGACCTCACATAGGTGGGTCATTCCCTAATCATGCACATTCATGTGTAAATGAAGTATCTCACTAGAGTTTCCTCCTAAAAAGGGTACTTTCTCTCTCTAAGATACTTTCTCTCTCTAGAAATACTTTCTCTCTCCTCTCACTGGTAGATGGTGACAATACCACTCTAGATCAGGTTGAGATAAGTCTCCATTGACTAACATGATCCAAAACATCAACATCATGCGATTAGGGTTTGATTAGAACAAGGTTTTACCCCTTTAGACCCCTCAAGGGTATTTTGGTAATTTGCCACATGATTACCATCATGGGTTAACTCACTAATCACATAGTCCCTTAATGACCTAGGTTACCATTAGGGTTTAGATTGAATCATCATTGAACTAATTACATCATCAAATGGTTAAGTACAAACCATCACCAATCTCCAAACGGTTTCAACCTTCAAACGGTTTCAACCACCCAAACGGTCTTGAGACCGTTTGGAGGTGAAGACCATTTGGAAGGGTTGACTTCCAAACCGTTTGGAGCTTCAATCGGTTTGAGACCGTTTGATCAAACTTACTTGAGGTCGATTGGACCAAACGATCCTGAGGTCGTTTGAGCCCAAACGGTCTTGAGACCGTTTGGCCCCAAACGGTCTTGAGACCGTTTGGTCTCAAACGGTCTTGAGACCGTTTGGATCCAAACGGTCTTGATACCGTTTGGTCCAAAAAGGGCTCAAACCGTTTGGACCTCCAAAGTGGTTCAAAGGTTACCAATGTTCATGGATATGTGTGTTGAAGTCCTCAAACGGTCAAAGCTATGCTAACCACTTATAATTTGAGTCAGTTAGGGTTAGCCTTAACCACTTAGACATCCAATTGACCCTCAATTGCAAGCCAATTAGGGTTCAATCCTCCTCAATTAGGGTTTTAATTCGATTGGTCATCAATGTTCAACAATGTGAATCAATTCGAGGTTGAACCTTTCAGTTGACCTCCAATTGGGCTCAAATTTGGACCAAACGGTCTTGAGGTCGTTTGGACATCATCCAAACGGTCTTGAGACCGTTTGCCCAAAGTTTGACCAAAATCCAAGTCGTTTTGACTAAGGTTGAAGTCCAATTAGGTCAAAATCAGCAATTTTCATCAATTCATCAATTTCCTACAATTGGACCCTCAAACCATTAGATTAACTTAACCCTAGACCTTCAAACGGTCTTGGGTTGTGCCCAAACGGTCTTAGGACCGTTTGGAGAAATCCCCAAACGGTCTTGAGACCGTTTGGGTCCCTCAACCCAAAACTCAATGAGATCTATATGTCAAATCAGCACTTTTTCACCCGATTAGGGTTTCATGTTGAAGTGCCTTCAACTCTCAATTGGTTAAGAATTAGACTTTGATTCTTTGTAGAGATGAAATTCAACATGTTAGGAACAGACCCTCAAATGGTCGTCCCTTGGTCAACTCTTTCAAACGGTCTTGAGACCGTTTCAATCCAAACGGTCTTGCAAGACCGTTTGAGAGCAAACGGTTTGAAACCGTTTGAACCCAAACGGTTTGCAACCGTTTGGACCGAAAGGGTCCAAGGTCGTTTGAAAAAGTAACATAGGGAATCATGCCTCTCATCTTCAACCTCTTGCAAGGTCGGTTTCTCCACTGATTTTCTTGCAAACGTGCAAGGAAGAAGGGTGGTAGAAGGAGACCAAGTAAATTGCAAGAATTGAGCATACATATAAAGCATAAGTTTAGAGTTATAAAACCCGCCTAAAGGTTGATCTTAGAGCTCCAAGCCTTCAAGCTCCAATCTTTAATGGCGTCCTTGAGCTTCCACAACTTGGTCAGAGGTGAATTCTCCAAGGAAACGTTGCTTTGGTCGGCTAGAACAAGAAGACTAAGTAAGCTAACCATAAAACCAACCTTAGAAAGTGAATTCCTCCATGAATTTGAGCTAGAAGGTGGGGTTTTCTTACCTTGAACAGGTTGGTCGCCCCCCCTGAGCTCCAGAGCTACCCTTGGTCGTTTGAGCAAGAAAGGAAGAGAAGTGAAGGAAAGAAAGTCCGTTCACTTAATTGCAAGGGAAAAGGGCTTATATACTTTAGCCTCTTTTACACCCTAAGGACCTCACAAGATTGGAAATCACATCTAGGTCCCTCCTTGCTCAAAGGCACGACCAAACCTATCTATCCTTATGCAAATCTCATGAAATCTCAAGATCTAGGGGTAAAGGAATCCAACCTTCAACTAGGGTACATACATGAAAGGGTTTCATACCCATTTTAGGTGATTTCTATCACAAAGGTCATTTTTCTCATCTGATTATTAAATGATGTATCCCTTTCATCATTTCTACTCTAAATGATGACAAGAGTCATAAAAGATGTTCTAGATATTAATAATTACAACTTGGACCCCTCAATTTGGGTAATTTGCACTTTACCCCAAATTAGGGTTTCTAAGCATGGGAATTGCTTCCACAGCTGCACCTTGGTGCTCAAGCTTGGGAAATCCCTCAAACTTTACCATAACCATTCTCATGATGTCTCAACATCAAAGGAACATCTTATCTTGTGAATTTTGCAAGTTCAACCCTTAAACTGGGTAATTTGCACATAGGTCCCTGCATACAACACAATGCTACAATTTTATACAAAAAGGAGCAATATTGAAAGTAAATGTTCCTGAGGAACTTAATTACATGCCAGGGAGTGTTCACAAGTATATTAATTACATATTTAGGCAAAACTTCTAGGGTTAGGTCATAACCCAGGTCAGGGGTGTTACAAATTCTTTACCCCTTCAAAAGGATTTCGTCCCCGAAATCGATAAAGCATATTATAAGAAAAGAGCAGGATATTTTCTTCTCATTTCATCTTCTAGTTCCCAAGTGGCTTCTTCAACACCACGATGGTTCCAGAGGACTTTTACAAGGCTTATATCCTTCTTCTTTAACTTTTTAGTTCTGTTATCGAGGATTGACACTGGTCCCTCCTCATACGTTATATCTTCATTCAATTCTACTTCCATAGGTTGTAGAACTGACTCGGTATCTGGATGACATTTCCTCAGCATGGAAATGTGAAACACAGGGTGAAGCTTCTGCAACTCCTGAGGTAACTCTAGTCTATAGGCCACCTTTCCAACTTTTTCAACAATTCGATAAGGTCCCATAAATCTAGGAGCTAACTTTCCTTTCTTCCCAAAACGAAGGACTCCTTTCCAAGGTGAGACCTTGAGATACACTGTGTCTCCAACCTGGAATTCTAGGGGTCTATGATGTTTATCGGCATACGACTTCTGCCTATCTTGTGCAGTCTTAAGTTGTTGTTGTATAACTTTAATCTTTTCTGTAGTTTGCTGCACAAGATCAGGGCCTAACAACTGGTGCTCACCAGTTTCATACCAACACAAGGGTGATCTACAACGTCTACCATATAAGGCTTCATATGGTGCCATATCAATGCTATGTTGATAGCTATTGTTATAGGCAAACTCTATCAAGCTTAGATGTAGATCCCAACTCCCGGTAAACTAGAGAACACATGCTCTCAACAGATCTTCTAAGGTCTGTATAGTTCTTTCTGACTGTCCATCAGTCTGGGGATGAAAGGCTGTACTAAACCTTAGCTTGGTGCCTAGGGCTCTATGTAACTGTTCCCAAAAGCGACTTGTAAACTGGGGACCTCTGTCAGAAACTATAGTGACAGGAACTCCGTGCAAACGCACTATCTCTTGGACATATATCTGGGATAACCTTTCAGCAGTATAGGTTGTTTTGACAGGTAAGAAATGCGCTGTCTTTGTCAACCTATCAACAACTACCCAAATGGAATCATGTCCTTTGTTTGTCCTGGGTAGGCCAACAACAAAGTCCATGGTTACATGGTCCCACTTCCACTGTGGTATGGGTAAGGGTTGCATTGTCCCTGCAGGTTTCTGGTGTTCAGCCTTGACCTGCTGACACACAGGACACCTCAGAACAAACTCAGCTACATCCTTCTTCATCCCAGGCCACCAATACATATCCTTCAAGTTTCGATACATTTTGGTGCTCCCTGGATGCATAGCATACATCGAAGAATGAGCTTCTTCCAGGACTAACTTCCTCAGGTTGTCCACATCTGGCACTATCATCCTTCCATGATAGCATGCCATCTGGTCATCTGACTCATGAAAACCTTCTCGCTTCTCATCTCCAAATTCAGATCTAATCTGCTGTACAAAAACATCTACTTGTTGTGCCTCCTTTATCTGCTCTCTTAAGGTAGGTTTAATCTGCATCTCAGCTAACAGACCAGCTAACAATGATGCCTTCAACTGCACATTGTCTTGCCTTAAAGAGATAAGCATATCTCTTCTAGAGCATACTAAGGAACTTAGTTGTGCCCTATCCATGGTTGATGTTGCTGATTTCCTACTCAAGGCATCAGCAACCACATTGGCTTTGCCCGGATGGTAATCAATTGTACAATTGTAGTCCTTGATTAACTCCATCCAGGGACGTTGCCTCATATTAAGCTCATGCTGAGTGAAGATGTACTTAAGGTTCTTGTGGTCTGTGAAAATCTGAAAAGTTTCTCCGTAGAGATAATGTCTCCAGATTTTCAAAGCATGGACCATAGCAGCTAACTCTAGATCGTGTGTCGGATAATTCTCCTCGTGTTTCTTAAGCTGTCGGGAAGCAAAAGAAATCACTTGTTTATCCTGCATCAACACACATCCAAGTCCATTCTTGGAGGCATCACAAAAGATTATATATTCCTTTCCTTGCTCAGGTAACACAAGCACAGGCGCACTTGTTAACCTCTCCTTCAACAGCTGAAAAGACTATTGACACTTATCACTCCAAGAAAAAGGAACATCCTTTCGGGTTAACTTGGCCAAAGGTAAGGCTATAGAACTGAAATTTTTAATAAACCTTCGATAATAACCAGCTAACCCCAAGAAACTTCTAATCTCCGTCGGTGTCTTCGGTTGTTCCCACTGCAGAACAGACTCTATCTTTGCAGGGTCAACACGAATTCCCGAGGCAGATACCACATGTCCAAGGAAGGATACTTCAGATAACCAAAACTCACACTTGCTAAACTTAGCGTATAGCTTGTGTTCCCTTAGCAAGGTCAAAGTCCGGCGAAGGTGCTGCTCATGCTGCTGAGCATCCTTACTATAAATCAGTATGTCATCTATGAAGACGACAACACACTGATCAAGAAAAGGTCGAAAGACTCTATTCATGAGTTCCATAAATGCAGCCGGTGCATTGGTTAGTCCAAATGACATAACTGTGAACTCATAGTGACCATATCTTGTCCTAAAGGCAGACTTGGATATGTCACTGTCCTTAATGCGGATTTGATGATATCCAGACCTTAAGTCTATCTTGGAAAAGACTGTTTCCCCACGCAACTGGTCGAAAAGATCATCAATCCTCGGCAAAGGATACTTATTCTTTATTGTTACTTTATTGAGTTGTCTATAATCAATGCATAACCGCATCGATCCATCTTTCTTTTTAACAAACAAAACCGGAGCACCCCAAGGTGAGGTACTCGGTCGGATGAAACCCTTCTCAAGTAACTCTTGAAGCTGTTTCTTGAGTTCTGCCATCTCAGCAGGCGCCATCCTATACGGAGTCTGGGCTATGGGTTTCGTATCTGGGACCAAATTGATCTCAAAATCAATTTCCCGGGGTGGTGGTATACCAGGAAGTTCTTCGGGAAACACATCCTCGAATTCCCTGACTATCGGAATTTCAGCAGGGTTGGAACTCCCCTTGGTAACATCTACCACATGGGCTAAGAATGCGTAGCATCCTTGCCTCATCAACTTATCAGCAACCATAGCTGATACAAGACAGGTGGGCAGAATCTTTCTTTCACCTTGAAAGATCCATGTGTTGCTTTCATCAGCAAACACAGCCAGCTTGGACTCACAATCCAAGACAACTCGATACCTTTCCAAGGTATCCATCCCTAGGATTATATCAAATCCTTGCATATCAAGCGGTATAAGATCCACTTGAATGCGATGCTTAGAAAAGGAAAGTACACAAGGAGAGCATACTTCTTGCAGAACAGCAGACCCACTCAACGGAGTCTCCAACAACAACTTATCTGCCCTATGACTAGTTATCATATTGCAGTTACGAATCACTCTTCGAGTGATGAAAGAGTGCGTAGCACCCGGGTCAATCAAAATAGATACTACACAAGATTTAGACATATCAGAATATAAAAGTTCCATCTGACCTGTCACTACTTGTGGATTGACCACTGCCTCTGGTGGGTTCATAGCATAGAACCTCGCCGTAGCCTGTTGTTGAGGTGGTGCTGATGATCCAGCTTGAGACGCTTGCCCGCGTCCTCGACCTGTTCCTTGAGATTGTCCTCCCTGTGATCCCTGTTGTCCTTGTCTCGGAGGCTGTGTCACACTGACAGGCCTAGATCGGCAGTCCTTCATCAAATGTCCCACCTTACCACAGTTGTAGCATCTTCCTTCTTGCGGTCTTTGTGGTCCGGTAGCAGACATTGATGCAGAACTCTGTGTCCCCCGAGGTGGTTGTCCTCTTCCTCTACCTCTACCAGGAGACCACTGAGTCTGAGGACTAGATCTAGATGGTGGGGGGTTAGGTGCAGAGGATCTAGATTTCTTAAAGTCCATAGATGAAGAACCCTGGAACTGTGGATACCTCTTATGTGTTTGCCTCTTCTCAACCACAGATCTCTCTATCCTTCGGAATGACTCAACGAAGGTAGAGAATCTCTCTCGGTTCTCTAAGGCAGACACTGGGGTAGACATGTCAGCATTCAACCCCTTCTTAAATCTCCTGATTCTCTCTTCATCCGTAGCAGCCATGTGCGGACAGAACCGCAACAACTCCATAAACTTAGCTTCATACTCGCTAATGTTCATCATACCCTGTCTCAGTTTCTCAAACTGAGAGATCTTCTCGTCTAGGAAGGTCTTTGGGAAATATCTTTGGACAAACTCCCGCCGAAAATCTTCCCACGAGATCTCTATTCCAGGTCTCTTCTGCTCTTCCATGGTCCACCAGTGACCAGCACTTCCTTTGAGAAGATAGACAGCATGTCTAACCTTCTCAGCTTCAGGGATGTTGAGGATCCTAAAAGCCTTCTCCAGCTCTGTCAACCACAGATCAGCATCTGCGGGGTCAGCAGTCCCATGGTACTCGGTAGCTCCGACACGACGTAGTCGCTCTAACGTCTTCCCGATACCTTGCCCCTCAGGCTGGACAGGTACCCTAGGTGCAGGCATAGGCAACCTGTCGGTTATATGTGTCATGGCAGTCATGAACTGCCCAAATATTGTCTGGACTGCTGGGTTACCCATGTCAGCTGGGTCAAGCTGGGGTGGCTCTCTAGGTTGTTCTGGTACAGGCTGTTCCATCTCTGGTACTCCTGCACCGCCTTGAGGTGCACTGGCACTACTTTCTTCCACATACTCATCATGTGGCTCTGACATTCTTAAGTATCTTCTTCTCCTGAGGAGCAGAAGATTCTATTAGATGAGGAAGGAGTACTAAAAGTAGACTCGACATCCTAAGTCCTATGCCTCCGTAGACTCGACTGAACCTGGAGCTCTGATACCACTTAATTGTGGGCTCCGATCTCCAAACCACAAATTAATCCCGATTTAATCATGTGCGGAAGCAATCGGTAAACAGCGGAAGACAAAAATCACGGGAAATTAAAACTTTTTGAGACAAGAGTCTGAAACCACAAACCTTTTCCATAGAAAAAGGATTTAACTGTTTACATCACTGACAATTACTTCTTGAGTAATTATATACAACATGATACCATAATTCTCAAGAATTCATACTCCAAAACACTCCAGGACCTGAGAGTACAGAGGACACATAGGACTTGACTCTAACTACACCATGAAGCAGGCTAGATCTCCACCTGAGATATTTACTGCTCCTGATGCTGCTATTGCTGGGATTGGTCACCTGTGTTCTTGTTCCTCCGTCTTCGACGACCACCTAAAAAGTAGAGGTCTACGGGGTGAGACAATTATACATAATTGCCCCAGCGAGAGTTATAACTCTCCACTAGGCTTTATAAGCAAAGCAAGGAATAACTAAATCAATAAGAGCCTTCAAGATATTCACTAGCAGTTCTGATGATGAGCAAGAGTTCAATCAATATTAAAATATGAGAACATCTATGCTATTCAAGATAACATCAATCAAATATCTCGTAGATAACTCTAACAGATATACTACGCTGTTGATTATGTTTTTCAAACATTATTGTTATGCCCTGTGGAGATGAGGCTTACCACTCATACTCCAACTGATCGCTAAGAAGTCACATCAGTATCATACATAGGTCATTAAAAGAGCCGGATTCTTATGACCTCATCTTCCTCAGTCAGTTAGAGGATCGAATGTTAGATATCTGGCGGGATATCTTTTGTTATAGCTCTCCAGGGTAAACTGGACCTTCGCTATTTTAGAGTTACAGTGGCGTTCTGTACTCTCTTTGTCATCGGAAGATTTCTTGTTTATCTTTTATCGATGCGGTGTTTGTGTCTTTAAGGGAGTGTAGATATACATCTCACCTTTAGGACTTTATGGTGGGGTCTGATGGACTACTAGAATCTACATCATCCTCTCACCTTTTCTTTTATAGTGAAGGTATGACGGACTACAAGAATCTACATCAAATACCTACACTAGGATGTAAGGTTCTACACATCCATGTACCCCACATACTCAAAAGTATGTGATCCAGGAGTTCCCTGAGGAAAACCTATTTCACCATCATTTAGACTCTGACAATGATGGATCTATGATCAGGGCTCTACATTTCACTTGATTAGTTAGGTACATTCAGTATTCTTATCATCATACAACAACACAACTATATATGAGAATACTAAAATGTAGCAGGCCTAACTCATTTCAATTACCAGTTCTCAATTATCTCATCACAAGTCATCTGTCAAGCATGACCTTGATGGTGTTTATGGCTCTTACAACCCATAAATCACAAAAGATGTCACTTCGCAGTGCATCAAGATGATTCACTATTCATAAAGCTTAATACATGCTTTCAATGAATATAACATGCTATTTCATACCTGGGTATGACCATTATCTCATAATAACCTGCACGGTTAGTTCAACAGATAATCATAAACAGTTCAATAATTAGGGATGCATTCCCAATTAGGGTTTCACTTGGAATCACCCTCAACTAGGGTTTCACATGGAATCACCCTCAACTAGGGTTTCACATGGAATCACCCTCAACTAGGGTTTAATTCAATAACCCTGTCAATTAGGGTTTACTGTTCATCTTTCATGTCATCACCCTAAAATTAGGGTTTACTATTCACTCCATGGTGAATTGTACTCATTACATCATTATGTAAGAGAAACATCATCATTAAGACTCTTAATTAGAATTAAGATCCATTAGATATTATAAATAGGGTTTCCATGACCTCACATAGGTGGGTCATTCCCTAATCATGCGCATTCATGTGTAAATGAAGTATCTCACTAGAGTTTCCTCCTAAAAAGGGTACTTTCTCTCTCTAAGATACTTTCTCTCTCTAGAAATACTTTCTCTCTCCTCTCACTGGTAGATGGTGACAATACCACTCTAGATCAGGTTGAGATAAGTCTCCATTGACTAACATGATCCAAAACATCAACATCATGTGATTAGGGTTTGATTAGAACAAGGTTTTACCCCTTTAGACCCCTCAAGGGTATTTTGGTAATTTGCCACATGATTACCATCATGGGTTAACTCACTAATCACATAGTCCCTTAATGACCTAGGTTACCATTAGGGTTTAGATTGAATCATCATTGAACTAATTACATCATCAAATGGTAAAGTACAAACCATCACCAATCTCCAAACGGTTTCAACCTTCAAACGGTTTCAACCACCCAAACGGTCTTGAGACCGTTTGGAGGTGAAGACCGTTTGGAAGGGTTGACTTCCAAACCGTTTGGAGCTTCAATCGGTTTGAGACCGTTTGATCAAACTTACTTGAGATCGATTGGACCAAACGATCCTGAGGTCGTTTGAGCCCAAACGGTCTTGAGACCATTTGGTCTCAAACGGTCTTGAGACCGTTTGGTCTCAAACGGTCTTGAGACCGTTTGGATCCAAACGGTCTTGAGACCGTTTGGTCCAAAAAGGGCTCAAACCGTTTGGACCTCCAAAGTGGTTCAAAGGTTACCAATGTTCATGGATATGTGTGTTGAAGTCCTCAAACGGTCAAAGCTATGCTAACCACTTATAATTTGAGTCAGTTAGGGTTAGCCTTAACCACTTAGACATCCAATTGACCCTCAATTGCAATCCAATTAGGGTTCAATCCTCCTCAATTAGGGTTTTAATTCGATTGGTCATCAATGTTCAACAATGTGAATCAATTCGAGGTTGAACCTTTCAGTTGACCTCCAATTGGGCTCAAATTTGGACCAAACGGTCTTGAGGTCGTTTGGACATCATCCAAACGGTCTTAAGACCGTTTGCCCAAAGTTTGACCAAAATCCAAGTCGTTTTGACTAAGGTTGAAGTCCAATTAGGTCAAAATCAGCAATTTTCATCAATTCATCAATTTCCTACAATTGGACCCTCAAACCATTAGATTAACTTAACCCTAGACCTTCAAACGGTCTTGGGTTGTGCCCAAACGGTCTTAGGACCGTTTGGAGAAATCCCCAAACGGTCTTGAGACCGTTTGGGTCCCTCAACCCAAAACTCAACGAGATCTATATGTCAAATCAGCACTTTTTCACCCGATTAGGGTTTCATGTTGAAGTGCCTTCAACTCTCAATTGGTTAAGAATTAGACTTTGATTCTTTGCAGAGATGAAATTCAACATGTTAGGAACAGACCCTCAAACGGTCGTCCCTTGGTCAACTCTTTCAAACGGTCTTGAGACCGTTTCAATCCAAACGGTCTTGCAAGACCGTTTGAGAGCAAACGGTTTGAAACCGTTTGGACCGAAAGGGTCCAAGGTCGTTTGAAAAAGTAACATAGGGAATCACGCCCCTCATCTTCAACCTCTTGCAAGGTCGGTTTCTCCACTGATTTTCTTGCAAACGTGCAAGGAAGAAGGGTGGTAGAAGGAGACCAAGTAAATTGCAAGAATTGAGCATACATATAAAGCATAAGTTTAGAGTTATAAAACCCGCCTAAAGGTTGATCTTAGAGCTCCAAGCCTTCAAGCTCCAAGCTTTAATGGCGTCCTTGAGCTTCCACAACTTGGTCAGAGGTGAATTCTCCAAGGAAATGTTGCTTTGGTCGGCTAGAACAAGAAGACTAAGTAAGCTAACCATAAAACCAACCTTAGAAAGTGAATTCCTCCATGAATTCGAGCTAGAAGGTGGGGTTTTCTTACCTTGAACAGGTTGGTCGCCCCCCCTGAGCTCCAGAGCTACCCTTGGTCATTTGAGCAAGAAAGGAAGAGAAGTGAAGGAAAGAAAGTCCGTTCACTTAATTGCAAGGGAAAAGGGCTTATATACTTTAGCCTCTTTTACACCCTAAGGACCTCACAAGATTGGAAATCACATCTAGGTCCCTCCTTGCTCAAAGGCACGACCAAACCTATCTATCCTTATGCAAATCTCATGAAATCTCAAGATCTAGGGGTAAAGGAATCCAAACTTCAATTAGGGTACATACATGAAAGGGTTTCATACCCATTTTAGGTGATTTCTATCACAAAGGTCATTTTTCTCATCTGATTATTAAATGATGTATCCCTTTCATCATTTCTACTCTAAATGATGAAAAGAGTCATAAAAGATGTTCTAGATATTAAGAATTACAACTTGGACCCCTCAATTTGGGTAATTTGCACTTTACCCCCAAATTAGGGTTTCTAAGCATGGGAATTGCTTCCACAGCTGCACCTTGGTGCTCAAGCTTGGGAAATCCCTCAAACTTTACCATAACCATTCTCATGATGTCTCAACATCAAAGGAACATCTTATCTTGTGAATTTTGCAAGTTCAACCCTTAAACTGGGTAATTTGCACATAGGTCCCTGCATACAACACAATGCTACAATTTTATACAAAAAGGAGCAATATTGAAAGTAAATGTTCCTGAGGAACTTAATTACATGCCAGGGAGTGTTCACAAGTATATTAATTACATATTTAGGCAAAACTTCCAGGGTTAGGTCATAACCCAGGTCAGGGGTGTTACATATAACATATGAGGAGGGACCAGTGTCAATCCTTGATAACAGAACTAAAAAGTTAAAGAAGAAGGATATAAGCCTTGTGAAAGTCCTCTGGAACCATCGTGGTGTTGAAGAAGCCACTTGGGAACTAGAGGATGAGATGAGGAGGAAATACCCTACTCTTTTCTCTTAATACGCTTTATCGATTTCGGGGACGAAATCCTTGTGAAGGGGTAGAGAATTTGTAACATCCCTGACCTGGGTTATAACCTAACCCTGGAAGTTTTGCCTAAATATGTAATTATATACTTTTGAATACTCCCTGTCATGTAATTAAGTTCCTCAGGGACATATATTTTCAATTTTTGCTCCTTTTTAAACAAAGTTGTAGCATTGTGTTGTATGCAGGGACCTATGTGCAAATTACCCAGTTTAAGGGTTCAACTTGCAAATTCACAAGTTAAGATGTTCCTCTGATGTTGAAACATCATGAGGGTGTTTATGATAAAGTTTGAAGGATTTCCCAATCTTGAGCACCAAGGTGCAGCTGTGGAAGCAATCCTTATGCTTGAAAACCCTAATTCGGAGTAAAGTGCAATTTACCCAAATTGAGGGGTGCAACTTGTAATTTTCACTTTCTAGAACATCTTTTATAACTCTTGTCATCATTTAGAGTAGAAATGATGAAAGGGACACATCAATGAATAATCAGATAAGAAAAGTAATCTTTGTGGTGAAAGTCGCCTAATATGGGTATGGAGACCTTTCATGTATGTACCCTAGTTGAAGGTTGGCTTTCTTTACCCTTAGATCTTGAGATTTCATTAGCTTTGCATAAGTTTAGATGAGTGTGGACGTGCCCTTGAGCAAGGAGGGACTTAGATGTAATTCCATAACTTAAGAGGTCCTTATGGTGTAAAAAGGGCTAAAGTATATAAGCCTTTTTCCCCTCTTAGCAAGGGAACGATCCTTTCCCTTTCATTTCTTTTTCCCTTGATCAAAACAACTAAGGAGAGCTCTGGAGCTCAGGAGGACGACTAGGGGAGTGCAAGGTAGGTTTGGATCCTTCCCTTTTGCTTAATTCTTGGAAGAAACTCGAATTCAAGGTCAAATTCATGGCTAGCTCACTTAGTTCTATCTTTCTAGCCATCTTTTCTCAACTTTCCTTGGAGGATTCACCTTGGCCGACCTGTGGAGCTTCTAGGACGCCATTAAAGCTTGGAGCTTGAAGGCTTGGAGCTCTAGGATCAACCTTTAGGCGGTTTTTATAACTCTAAACTCTTGCTTTATATGAATACCTTGTTCTTGCAAAATTAGCATGTTAGTTCTTCTTCTACCTTCCTTCTTCCTTGCACTTTTGCAAGAAAAACGGTGGGAGAACCGACCTTGACAAAGGTTGAAGATGAGGGGCATGAATCCCTATGTTACTTTATCAAAAGACCTTGGACCCTTTTGGTCCAAACGGTTGCAAACCGTTTGGGGTCAAACAGTTTCAAACCGTTTGCCCTCAAACGGTCTTGCAAGACCGTTTGGATTGAAACGGTCTCAAGACCTTTTGATAGGGTTGACCAAGGGATGACCGTTTGAGGGTCTGTTGGTTATATATTGAATTTAATTCCTGCAAAGAATCAAAGTTTAATTCTTAACCAATTGAGAGTTGAAGGCACTTCAACATCCAAACCCTAATCGGGTCAAAATTGCTGTTTTAAAACATAGATCTTGTTGAGTTTTGGGTTGAAGGACCCAAACGGTCTCAAGACCGTTTGGGGGTTCCTCCAAACGGTCTCAAGACAGTTTGAGCACAACCCAAGACCGTTTGAAGGTCCAGGGTTGAGATAATTTAATGGTTTGAAGGTCCAATTGCAAGAAGTTGATGAATTGATAAAAATGCTGATTTTTGACCTAATTGGAGTTCAACCCTAATCTAAACGACTTAGATTTTGGTCAAACTTTGGGAAAACGGTCTCAAGACCGTTTGGATGATGTCCAAACAACCGAAAGACCGTTTGGGCCAAGTTTGGGCCCAATTGGAGGTCAATTGATAGGTTCAACCTTGATTTGATTCACATTGTTGAATATTGATGACCATCCGATTTGAAACCCTAATTGAGAAGGATTAAACCCTAATTGGCTTTCAATTGAGGTTCAATTTGATGTCTAATTGATTGAGGATAATCTTAATTAACTCAATTTATAAGTGGTTATCATGGATTTGGTTAATTGAGGGGTTCAACATACATATCCATGACCAATTGTATCTTTTGAACCACTTTGGAGGTCCAAACGGTTTGAGCCCATTTGGACCAAACGGTCTCAAGACCGTTTGGATCCAAATGGTCTCAAGACCGTTTGAGGCCAAACGGTCTCAAGACCATTTGGGACCAAACGGTCTCAAGACCGTTTGGGACCAAACGGTCTCAAGACCGTTTGGGCTCAAACGATCTCAGGGTCGTTTGGTCCAATCGATCTCAAGTTGATTTGATCAAACGGTTTCAAACTGCATGAGCTTCAAACGGTTTGGAAAGTCAACCTTTCTAAACGGTCAACACATCCAAATGGTCTCAAGGCCGTTATGACCAAATGGTCTCAAGACCGTTTGAGACCAAACGGTCTCAAGACCGTTTGGTGGTTGAAACCGTTTGAAGGTGTTGATGGTGGTTTGTACTTAATCAATTGATGGTGTAATTGGTTCAATGGCGATCTAATCTAAACCCTAATGGTAACCTAGGTCATTAAGGGATTAAGTGATTAATGAGTTGACCCATGATGGTGATCATGAGGTAAATTACCAAAATACCCTTGAGGGGTTTAATGGAGTAAAACCTTGTTCTAATCAAACCCTAATCACATGATAGTGATGTCTTGGCTTATGTTGGTCAATGAGGACTTAACCCAACCTGATCTAGAGTGGTGTTATCACCATCTACTAGTAAGAGGAGAGAGAAAGTATCCTAAGAGAGAGAAAGTACCCTTTTAAGGTGGAAACTCGAGTAAGATACTTTCAATACACATGAATGTGCATGATTAGGGAATGATCCACCTATGTGAGATCATGGAAACCCTAATTATGATGTCTAATGAATCTTAATCTTATTTAAGAGCTTTAATTATGATGTTTCTCTTACATGATGATGTAATGAGTACAATTCACCATGGGGTGAATAGTAAACCCTAATTCTAGGGTGATGACATGAAAGATTAATAGTAAACCCTGATTGATGAATTGTTTACTGTTACCAGTTGAATTAAACTTGCAGGTTGTCATGAGATGATGATCATATCCAGGTATGGATTACAATACTATATTCATTGAAAGCATGTCTTAAGCTTTATGAATAAGTGAAATATCTTGATGCACTGTTAGTGACATCTATTGAGATTTATGGGCTGTAAGAGCCATAAATACCATCAAGGTCATGCTTGACAGATGACTTGTGATGAGATGATTGAGAACTGATGATTGAAAAGAGTTAGACCTGCTACATTTTAGTATTCTCATTTATAGTTGTTATGCTAATGTTATTATTTGAAGAACAATGTATGATGTTAAAAGAATACTGAATGTACCTAACTAATCAAGTGTAATGTAGAGCCCTGATCATAGACCCATCATTGTCAGAGTCTAAATGATGGTGAAACAGGTTTTCCCAAGGGAACTCCTGGATCACATACTTTTGAGTATGTGGGGTATATGGATGTGTAGAACCTTACATCCTAGTGTAGGAAGTGATGTAGATTTTTATAGTCCGTCAAACCTTCACTACAAAACCCAAAAGGTGAGATGTATCACTATTCTCCCAAAGAAAATACAAACACCGCATCGTTGAAAGATAAACAAGAAATCTTCCGGTGATGAAGAGAGTACAGAACGCCACTGTAACTCTAAAATAGCGAAGGTCCAGTTTACCCTGGAGAGCTATAAATAGCAGACATCCTGCCAGATGTCCTGCAAACAATACTCTAACTGACAGAGGAAGATGAGGTCATAAGAATCCGGCTCTTTTAATGACCTATGTATGATACTGATGTGACTTCTTAGCGATCAGTTGGAGTATGAGTGGTATGCCTCATCTCCACAGGGCATAATAATAATAATGTTTGAAAAACATAATCAACAGCATAGTATATCTGTAAGAGTTAACTACGAGTTACTTGATTGATGTTACATTGAATAATGTAGATGTTCTTCATATTTCAGAGATATTGAACTCTTGTTTATCATCAAAACTACCATTGAATACTTTGAAAGCTTTTACTGCTTAAGTTATTCTTTGTTTTGCTTATAAAGCTTCTAGTGGAGAGTTATAACTCTCGCTGGGGCAATTATGTATAATTGTCTCACCCCGTAGACTTCAACTTTTTAGGTGGTCGTCGAAGACGGAGGAACCGGTCTCAAGGTGACCAATCCCAGTAGCAGCAGCACCAGGAGCAGCAGTAAATCTCAGGTGGAGATTCAGCCTGCTATGTGGTGTAGTTAGAGTCAGTCCTATGTGTCCTCTGTACTCTCAGGTCTTGGAGTGTTTTGGTTATGAGTTCTTGAGATTTTGTATCATGTTGTATATAATTACTCAAGAAGTAATTTGATAGAGATGTATACAGTTTAAATCCTTTTTCTATGGAAAAGGTTTGTGGTTTCAAGCTCTTGTCTCGAAAAGTTTTAATTTCCCATGATTTTTGTCTTCCGCTGATTATCGATTGCTTCCGCTCAAGTTTAAATCGTGATTATTTCGTGATTTGGAGATCGGAGCCCACAAGCAGTGAATGTCCATAACTAACTTATGATATCACAAGGCAAAGAGTGGTGCCTAGTCACACATCAATGCTACCCAAGTGAATGGAAAGTTGGAGAACAACGTCAACCTACAATTTGTGTAAGGTGTTGCAGTGATTGTATAATTCTTTTGTCTCTAATATCTAGGATAAAATCGAGGCATGGAATCATCATCCTCTCAACGTTCAGTCAATATTCCTTGAACTAAGAGCAGACTATCTTAGATAATGTCACCTCAATAGCATATATCGATTCACATGTGCATGCACATGTGTTTCTCAGTCTTTCTTATCAAGTGTCTAGGATATCATACTACAGTAGGTAGGGGTGTAAACAGTGCAAGTACGGTGCAGGTCTGGCCATATCAATACCCATCTAATTTAGCGGGTCTAGTTCCTATTCTAGACTCACATAATAAAAAACTTAGACCCGCGCCATACATGTACCTGCAATAATAGTGTGTATGCAGGTAAGAGGTTCTATAAAACATCATATTGTTTATGTAAGAAAAATGACTATGTTCTATATATTTTAATTCAACAAAATATTGTTATTATATAATATATTAACATGTAATAGTTATATTAGATAATGTTATATTGTATACCTTAACATTATTTGAATTAATTGTTTGCATATTTGTAGTCATCATCATAACATTTAACTTATGTAGAAAGTAATGTAAATTAGTAGATATTTTGATTCTAAGTTTACATATGATGTTCATTATTGTAACTAGAATAGTTAATATTTAATTGTATGACTAGTCTCAACCTTATTGTGGTTAGAGTAGGATATAATCTCAAGAATTATATTAGTTAGACTATTAAAGTATGATATACATAACATATTATTTAAGTAGTTACTTATGTATAGCGAGTACACGGGTCTAGCGGGTCTGGGTCCAAGCATACCCATTATTGGACCCGCTTATATGTGGGTCCAAGGGTATATGGGTCCAAGGATATGTTGGTATAAAAAAATTAGACCCATGGATGTTTTTTAAGGGTCTAAATTTTTGGGTTTGTGGGTCTACCCATACCCATTTATATCCCTACCAGTAGGAGGGACAAATCACATATCTATCACTCATAGTTAATCCCCATCTGTCAAAATCTCCAATCAACACTGTTATAACAACCCATGTTTCAAGACTGTGTTTGATGTTGTCAAAGTGTACTCAATGAGATGTGACAAGTGCAATGATTTCAAGTCTAAGAATCAAAATCACCACCTTCACTATGAGAGATGACTATGACCACCAATGATGGTTTCCATGTGTCACTCTCAAGGTGGGTCTGTCTGATACACTATTCTCTAACATGTATCTATATACTTGGTTTGATATCGTCATATCATGAGTAATGAGATTTTGTCATCAACCAACCAACACTCTAGTCTTATATGTTACTGGTGTCTATCTACCTTCCACAATAACAACTGACTAGGTTCATAATAAGAATGTACACACTCTTAACATTTGTATGATCTCATCCTCCAAGTCACGTACTTGAAGACACACGCCATTGAGTATTGTCATTCTTTATACATTCATAAGTGTCTATCTACCTTCCATAATAACAACTGACTAGGGAAATAATAAGAATGTACACACTCTTAACATTTGTATGATCTCATCCTCCAAGTCAAATACTTGAAGACACACGTCATTGAGTATTGTCATTCTTTATACATTCATAATATTTCCTCACTTTTTCATAACTGAGTGAAATAGAATGAATTGGAAGCTTGCCTTTATGAGTATTAATCCAATCATGTATGCTTTATGCCATGTCAATCATCACATGATTAGCTATATGGGCATACCTTACCAACATGTGTCACTTCCTACAGATGAATGTTCAGTTGGAGGTTTCTCTGTTGGTAGGGTTGTTAACACAGTTGCAGATGAAGCTTACCTTGATGCAGTAGATTAGAGATGCACAAAAAATGATACCGTGATACAGAATATGAGGTCAGAGTTTGGTAGCAGGAAGAATGATGGCTTCCATGAGTCAGATGATGGGACAATTTGTTTTCATAATAGGATCGTGGTTCCAATGTTGATGTCCTGAGAAAGATGGTTCTTAAGGAAGCTCATTCCTCGATGTATATGATGCACCCTAGAAGTACCAAGATGTACCATAATCTAAAGCACCTGTATTGGTGGCTAGGTCTGAAGTGTGATGTGGCAAAGTTTATTTCTAAGTGTCTAGTTTGTCGGCAGGTCAAGGTGGAACATCAGAATCCACTAGGAACTTTGTACCACAATGGAAATGGGATCATATAACCATGGACTTTGTGGTTGGCATTCCTAGGATATCCAAAGGTCATGATCTTATTTGGGTGATAGTTGACATGTTGACCAACATAGCTCAATTCCTTCCAATCAAGATGACTTATATATCAGAGAAGTTAGCAGAGATCTATGTTGATGAGATAGTTTGTTTCCATGGTATTCCAGTTACCATAGTATCTGGCAGGGGTCCACAATTTACTAGTTAGTTTTGGGAATGTCTTCATTCATTTGTGCGTACACAATTGAGGTTTAGCACAACTTTCCACCCTCAAATAGATGGTTTGTGAGAGAGGGCTATTCAAGCGTTGGAAGATCTTTTGAGGGCATGTGTTTTGTAGTTGCTTAGCTGTTGGTATGTACATATGAGTTTGATAGAGTTTTCTTACAATAACCATTATTAGAGGAGTATAGATATGGCAGTGTATGAAGCGTTGGATGGGAGGTTTTTTAAGCCACCTCTTTATAAGAATAATAAATTTTGGGTCCCTAGTTAGTACAATAGAATACATAGAAAATCAAGGCGATACAACAACAGTTGAAAGAAGCCTAGGACAGAAAAAAGTCTTATGCTGATAACTGTTGCAGACTGTTAGAGTTCCAAGTTGGAGACTGGGTGTATCTTAAGGTTTCCCCTTAGAAGGGTGTGCAGGGGTTTGGTAAGAAGGGTAAGTTGTCTCTAAGGTATATGTGACTATACCCTATTTTAGTGTGTGTTAGGAAGGTGGCGTACAAGTTGGAGTTACCACCAAATTTTCACACGTTGCATAATTTTTTCCATGTCTCCATGTTGAGGAAGTGCCACCCTGATACAGAGCAGACCTTGCACCCAATGGAGGTCGATTTGGAGGAGGATGTGTGGTATGTTGAGGGTCTTGTGTTGATCCTAGGTAGGAGAGTGAAGAAACTGACAAAGAAGGATATATCCTTAGTGAGTGTTTTGTGTCATTACTATGGTGTGGAGGAAGCCACATGGGAGTTTGAGGATGAGATGCTAGTAAGTACTCATCTTTGTTTACATAGGATTTTAGGAGTGAAATCCTTGTTGGGGAGTTTATGGTTGTAAGACTCCTAACCTTTCTTTATGATTGAACATGCTTTCTTATCATAATTCTATGCTTAATTAAAACTTTAATAAAACCCTAAGATGTGCTTTGATATCATGTGGCAAGATTAAGTTTCAAGTTTTGTCTAGTTTGGACACTCTTTGAGCAAGTTATTCCAATATGTGTTTGTTTTGGACCTTTATAAAATTTACCCATCTCTACGGTTGTCTTGCAATTTTTCATATGCTTGTCATGACTCACATGTTGTCACAATCATTTTTGATATGCTAGTGCTTTGGGGTGCCTTGTTACACCTTGGTGTAAGTAGTGACATCTGCTTTGTGTTGAGATTTAGGTTTTCTCTCAAAAATGCTCTAACTCAAAGATTGACCCTTGAATGTTGGGGCCTAATGGGCCACCCACTATTGGCAGTCGCCAAAATTTTCATGTAGGCTCTTGTTTTGGAAGTTGATGAGATTCCAAACTCATCCTAGTCACCAAGTTTCATATGGTATCTAGTGTTCGTGCTCGCCAAGTTTTCATGTGATTTCTAGTGTTGGCGGTCCATGAGATATCTGACGTATCTTGGTCACCAATACTTGTATATGGTTGTTTGGTTTTTAGACATGCATGGCTGACCTAGTTTCATGGACGAGATGTTTTTGACATTAGACACATGGAATGCATGGCTAGACACCTCTACCTTCTCTACTCTCTCACCGACAGCCTTACATACCTCCCTCCTAGCATGCAAATTAATTCTTTCCACATAGATCCCTCTTTCTTTCTTCTTTTTGTTGGAGCTCATTCCCCTTTTCTTGGTGAAGTAGGGGATCAAGGTAGAAGAAGGTGGTCTATCTTGCTTGCATGTGCACCTAGGGATTGCATCTATGTTAGTTGAGGTCGTTTGGTGCTTGCTTGCTTGGTTTCTTGGCCTAGGTAAGCGAGATATTTGTTCCTTCCTTTGTTTTTCTTACTATCCTACCTTTCTCTCTCTTCTTCTTGATCAGATCCATGGTGAAGCTTGAGCTAGTGGTTGAATATGTCTCCTTTCTTGCTTTCTTAGCCTAGGGTTTTCTTCCTTTTGAAGAAGGAGCTAGCTTGGTCGAGTGGAATGCTCAAGCTAGGGTTTTTCTCTGTTCTCTTCAAGATACCTTGCTGTTTGGAGCTTCTTCATCATCTTTAAGATGATTTTTATAACTTTATCCATGATTATTTCGTACTCTTATCTTGCATGTACATGATCTTCCCCTAAAATGTTGTTCCAAGAATAAAGTTGAAAGCTTGCCTACGATTGAGCTTAGATGGTAGATCTTCAGTATCTAATCCTTCTTGATGTACATCTAAACCTAGTGCACGTTTCTTCCTTAAATATAGAAAAACTAGACCTTCCATATGTGTGAATCCATGTTGGTTGCCAAGATTTCTATCTCCATGTTGTTCACCAAGATTTTGTACTTTGTTGGTCGCCAAGATTTGTATCTCCATGTTGCTCGCCAAGATTTTTAACTCTGTTGGTCGCCAAGATTTATATCTCCATGTTGGTTGCCAAGATTTTTTCACTCATGTGGTCGATTAGATTTTGATATTCCTGACCTTATGGTCGCCAAGATCTCTGACTCTATGGTTACCCCATTTTTTTTGATCCTATGAGTAAGAGTTAAGAGTTTAGGTTGTATGGAATTAGATGGTTATGTTTGACCTTATGCATTCATGATCCGACAGAAATGCTAAAATTAGGGTTTATCCTTGAGTGTTTTTTTGTAACTTCAATTCATCTTATCTTGTTGAACCTAACCCTAATACAAGTGAATGATGATGGTTAATCATACTTCGCTTCATTGTATGATTAGTATGATGAAGGAAATACTCTCTCTCAATGTTTTTTAACCCTAAAATGTTGTCATATGAACATCATAAGCTCTTAAATGCTATGTTGGGTCAAACTTATATGTCACATGTATGTTGATGGTTTGATGAGCCTTTGGCGAGGCATGGAAAGATATTGATGTTCTTACAAGGAATGATGTGATGGTCTTAATGACCTTTGGGCATGGATTGAGCTTGTATGGAGATGTGATCCTCTTCATGATGTGACAAAGATTGTTATCCTGTAATGATGTAATAAGAACATTTCTCATGTGTTTTATATCTTCTGAAGTTTCAACCTACCATGTTTTTATAGAACTCTTTTTAGATTTTGTATGTAACTTTATTGATTCAATTTTAACCCACCCAATTGGCATTAACTAATCAAGTGAAACCCTAATCATGTAGTGCCCTATGTCATAGATTCATTCCATTGTCAGGATTTGTTGGATGGTGAAATGAGTATTCCTCTAATGGAAGCTCATAATCGTATACTATTGAGTATATGCATGGTTTTGAGGATGGTTGTGTCTATACCTCAATAGGAGAATGGCTACAGTTGTATCTAGAATATATATATATATATATATATATATATATATATATATATATATATATATATATATATATATATATATATATATATATCTGTGTGTGTGTGTGTGCGTGTGTGTCTGTGTGTCTGTGTATGTGTGTGTGTGATGTGCTTGAGGACATATGTGGTTGTACCTTAGATGATAGGGTTTGCATACCCTGGTTACTAGTGTCGTGACTTATATACCAACGTAGGACAAGGTTGTTTTGCAGCTTGAATATATATGTCATTGCGGCTGACTCGTACTGGCCAATGGCGGATGAGATCTTAAGATTCCAGCTCTCCTAGATCTTGTACAAAATTGATTCGACTTAGCAGTGGTCAGTTGGAGTCTGAGTGGTATATCTCAAACTCCTAGGGATTAATACAAGATGTAATCCAGTCGTATAATATATCTGTTTAGGGTTAAACATGAATCACATTCGTTGTTTACCCTTGCCTTATTTCTCTTGATGTTTATTTGATGTGTAATACGGTAAGAGAAATCGATTGTATAGAAAGTGATAGACTTACACGTTCCTTTGTATAATATGTTAATCATGCTTAATCTGTTTTAGTTTCCTAGCCAACTTAATGTGCTTAATTGGTTTAATCTTTTTTAATAATCTAACATGATGTAATCAATAATCATTGTTTAGATGTATGTCTCTTATTGGGACATTGGTCTCACATTTTGGGTCACCACATCTTTTTAGGTGATCGTAAGCGATGTCATCAGGATCATGGTGGTGAGGATGAGCAACCTAGAAAGTGGTAGGAATAGAAGGTCATCTACTAGTTAGTAGTGTCATGGAATCATCCTTGTACTTTTAGGTCAGGGCAGGGATGTTTTGTAGATGATATGTACATCGACTCGAGGTTTTTTGTTGTATGTTTATGTTTAGATATGGAATGTACATGTGGAACCATATCTTTTGTATACAGGTTGTGACTGATAGTTACTGGATAGATATGTAAATACCTTATATGGTATATGTTGGTATTCATGTTGTTGGACTTATATGTAATTTTTCTGAACATGTTAATTGTGGCGACCGAATCGATAAATCACGATATAAACTCAGCAGAAGTGATTAACTAACAGCAGAATTATCAAAATCACTAAAAATTTAAAACTTTTTGGAAAGAAATCTTTAAACCATAAAACTCTTTTATAAGAAAACAAGATGAACTGTTTACAACATGGTTTGACATTACATCTCTGTGATTACATACATCCATTGCCCTGTTACATGTATAGGCAAGATACAAAAATCTTGAGGCATTAAGCCAAAAACCTCAGATCTACTGACTCCTAGGACCTGAGAGTACAGAGACGACACATAGGACCTACTATCTTCAAGACTTGACAATCAATATCTCCACCTAAGATTCACTGCTGCCCCTGGTGTTGTTGTTGCTATTGTTGCTCATCTCTAGATGGATTCCTTCGTCCTCGGCATCTACCTAGAAAGTCAAATCCCACGGGGGTGAGACAATTGAATAATTGTCCCAGCGAGAGTTATAACTCTTTGCCAGAAGCTTTGTTATTGCAATAAGGAATAACAATAAGCAGTATAATTATTAACATTTAACAACAGGTTTAATGTCAAGTAAAGCAACATTTCAATTATAACTTAATTGGATATCAAAGCATATCTCATTAAAGAATATGGAGAACATGTATACTAGTTATTTAACTAGAACATTATAAACAGTGTAACGTTAATCATTGTTTCTCGTAGTTCAACCTAAGCAGTTATGCTACATGGCTGATTATGTTTTCCAAACATTATTATGCCCTGCGGAGATGAGGTATACCGCTCATACTTCCACCGACCATTATGAAATCACGTCGGTACCATACATAGGTCATCAAAAGAGCCGGATTATTATGACCTCATCTTCCTCAGTCAATGTGAGGATTTACATGCAGGACATCTTATGTCTCTACTATGATAGCTATCCAGGGTATTCTGGAAACTTCGCTATTAGAGTCACAGTGGCATTCTGTACTCTCTTTGTCATCGAGGGATCTCTTGTTTATCTCTCATCGATGCAGCATTAATGATTCCCTCGGGAGATTAATGATACATCATCTCGGCATAGACATGTAATGAAGGATTGATGGGTTAAAGATACATCCTACATCAATTCCTATATTAGGACGTAAGGATATTCGCGTCCATAACCCCCCATATACTCAAAAGTATATGTTCCAGGAGTTCCCTTAGGAAAACCTGTTTCACCATCATTTGGTCTCTGACAATGATGGATCTATGGTCAGGGCCCTACATGATATGATCATACCTGATTATTTAAGTACATTTTAGCTTTCTTTTAGCATCAAGCATGTTTTCAAACATACACAATTAAAACATCTACTATAGAAGAAGAATACTAAATGTATCAAATTTATTTCACATCAGTTATCATTTGGCTCATCCAACCCTTGGATTCTAGTGAAAAATCATTAGGGTTTGAGCTATTGAGTTGATCATCGAATCAGCACTTGATTGCATTTCAATTTGGTATCTTTAGACCTTCAATTACTCAACCATAATTGACCCCAGACCTCCAAATGGTCTTGAGACCGTTTGGGTGATCCCCAAACGGTTTTGAAACTGTTTGGGCTAATCAACCCAAAACATCAAATCAACTCATTGGAATTTCAGCTCTAATTCCAATTAGGGTTTGCCTAATTGATTAGCCTTCAACTCATGATTCATTTGGAATTAACCCCTCAAATTTGGTGAGTCATTAACCAACATAATTAGGAACAGGAATCGCAAATGGTCAACCCTTGGTCAACTCCCTCAAACGGTTTTGAAACCGTTTTCCCTAAAAGGTCAAGTTAATCAGGTTGGAAATCAGCACTTAATCCAATTAGGTTTACCTAATTATTAGCCTTCAACTCATGATTCCTTGGGAGTTAACCTATCAAATTTGGTGAGTTATTAACCAACATAATTATGAACAGGAATCTCAAACTGTAAACCCTTGGTCAACTCGCTCAAACGGTTTTGAAACCTTTTGCTCCAACCAACCTTGCGAAACCGTTTGCCCTTCAAACGGTTTTGAAACCGTTTGGACAAGGGGTGCAAGAACGTTTGCTAAAGTAGCATTGGTATTCATGCCCCCTTCTTCTACCTCCAGATCAAGGCCTATTCTCCACGTTTTTTCTTGCAAGAGTGCAAAGAAGGATGGAGGGAAGAAGAACAAGCAACGTTTGCAAGAAAGAAAGATGCATAACAAAGTTTAAGGGTTTAGAGTTATAAAACCCGCCTTAGAACCAGCTCTAGAGCTCCAAGCTTCGAAGCTTTAATGGTGGCTTGATCTCCACAGGTCATCCAAGGTTTCTTCTTCAAGAATTGTTTGGAAAGGATGGCTAGAAAGAAGAACTAAGTAAGAAAAACTAGCAAACCAACCTTAAATCATGATTTCCTCCATGAATCCGATTTAGATTGTGGTTAAAGCTTACCCAACTCTTATTGTCCATTCTCCTCTACTCCTGAGATCCTTCCTGAGTTGGTACAAGCAAGAGATAAGTGAAGAGAGGAAGGGAAATGATCCCTTGGTTGTAAAAGAAAGGTGTATATATACTTTGGGCATGTTTTCAAGATAAGGACAATCTTTTCTTCTATTTCTCATATGGGTCCTTCTCTCCTTCTTGGCCACGCCCCTCCTTTCTATACTTAAGAAAAACTCCTTTCTTAACCAAAGTCTAGTGAAAAGGAAGCCAAACATCCTACTAAGTTTCACACATATAAAAGGGTCATTATGCTTACAACTTGGTTATTTGGTTACAAGGGTTATCCTTCTTATTTGATTATTCAAATGAAGCGCCCCCTTCATAATTTTTACACTAATTGATGCCAAGAGTCATAAAAGATACTCTAGAAGGTATATTTTACATGTTTCACCCCATGTTTTAAGTATATTGCACTTTACACCAAAACTAGGGTTTAAAGCACAAGGATTGCTCCACAAGCTGCATTTTGGTGCCCAAACTTGGAGAATTCATAATACTTCATCAAATTCATTCTTATGATGTCTTATCATCATAGGAACATCTAAACATGTGCAATTTGCAAGTTAACCCCTCTAATTGGGTAATTTGCACATAAGTCCACTTTTAACAAAAGAATATTACAATATTGTTTAAAAAGGACAGAAAGGGAAATATATGTTCCTCAGAAGATTTAATTACATTATCAACAGATAACCACAATCATTTAATCACATTATTAAGCAAAACACCTGGGGTTAGTTTATAACCCAGGTCAGGGATGTTATAAATTATAAACCCCTAACAAGGATTTCGCCCTCGAAATCCCAGAAAGAAAAGGGAAAGCAGATATTATTTAAGCATCGTATCATTACATCCTTAGATAACATTTCGTTATTATGGAGATTTTATAAAGTTTTGATCAACTTTTCTTAAGATCACACTCATACTCTATTATTTATTTTGAGACTATATAAGTGCTTCCATACCTTGATTGTATCATCACATCTGATAACACCATACTAACTTTCCTTGTTATTTGCACTAACTATCTCATTAGTTGTAAATTCTCTTATCATAGGGAAAAGTTACTTATAAAACAAGGACTTATTTGACAGATATCTTGGAGAAAGATATGTTTATGAAAAACATAAACCCCTAACATGTGATGTTCATATTATTCTATATGTCTAATTTAATTTCATAATTGACCAGTCTAGGTAATTAATATAAATCATTTGATATATTATTGCATTCTTATTTTGGTACCTATCACATGTGTTATCAACACATTACATCTCTTTCTTCCTTTCATCTTGGGACATTACGTATTACATATATTCTCATTTTAGAACCAAAGTCCAGGTTAAACTGATACCTTTATAAGTATTCATCACATAAACATCTTTATTATTATTCTTACAACCTTTACTGATCAGGGTTGACCTTCCTTATTCTCATATTTCTTATTTTATGATTCTCATTAGATTGTCTCAGAATGACTGCTTGATCAGAGCAATCAAAAATATAACAATCTAAGAGTTTCCATATTTACTTTATCATCAGCAACTGTATACCTGGCCAGGGTATATAAATACTGAGATAAGGTAATATGCACTTGTATACTACCATATTCCTTCTCTTTTCTTATCATCACTAGTATAAGTATTAATCTTACTGAATTTTCTATCCAGACCAATTCTTTAATCCCATATCTTCTTATGAAGGTAAGCATGCAACATGAAATATCTATTTATACAACATTATAAGTCTTTATAGGACTAATCAAGGAAAGTTCAATCAATTGCTTTCTCAGTTTTATCCAAGAGATCATAAAAAGACATATAAGAAATACCATTTATTTTGTCTAACTTTTCATGACTCGAGGATTATTCATTGTCTCAGGTTGATTCTGCCTCAGAGATTGATTTGCCATAACATTTCTGGCTGGGCAATCTCTTACTAGATGCCCTACATGTCCACATTGATAGCAAGTTCTGGGTGCCCAGTGTGGTCTAAAGGGTTCCTTACCCTTTCTGGATAACCATTGCCTTGGTGCACTAGGTCCTGGTTGTGTTGGTGACACCAGAAACTTCTTCCTTTTGGAACTACCAGGTCTCTGCTCCTGGGTTTGGATAGGCCTTTTCTCAATTCTTCCTTTATATTTCTTTTCTGGACAATTAGGTCTGATATGTCCAGGTTTCCTACACCTATGGTAGATCCTAGTTTCTGGTTGTATTCTAACCCCTACATTACTATATATTGATTCAACAGGCTGAGGTTGAGCACAGACTCGTTCTAAGTTCAGAACTTCATCATTTGCGATTGCTTCAACTTGCTGTTGTGGGTTACATATTCTGTTGATATCCAAAACATCATCATTAGGAGCTGGTAACCTAGGTTGCATTGCTAGTGCTTGATCCACTAGATACATCATGGTTGCCCTAAATTCCCCAACAGTGATTCCTAAGGAAGGATTCCTTATCATGGTTGGATTAGCTAGGGGGATCTCAAGTAATTGTCCCTCTCTTTCTTGCTCCTCTACACCTCTTCTCGGTGTAGCATTGTTGCTCTCTGCAGCAAACTCCTCGTCTGATCCAGTCATCTTCAAGTTCTTCTCCTCCTATGTGAGCAGAAGATACCATCAGATACACTGGATGACACTAGAACAGACTCTACTACCTTAGTCCTATGTCTCTGTAGACTCAGCGAACCTAGAGCTCTGATACCACTAAATTGTGGCGACCGAATCGATAAATCATGATATAAACTCAGCGGAAGTGATTAACTAATAGCGGAATTATCAAAATCACTAAAAATTTAAAACTTTTTGGAAAGAGATCTTTAAACCATAAAACTCTTTTATAAGAAAACAAGATGAACTGTTTACAACATGGTTTGACATTACATCTTTGTGATTACATACATCCATTGCCCTGTTACATGTATAGGCAAGATACAAAAATCTTGAGGCATTAAGCCAAAAACCTCAGATCTACTGACTCCTAGGACCGGAGAGTACAGAGATGACACATAGGACCTACTATCTTCAAGACTTGATAGTCAGTATCTCCACCTGAGATTCATTGCTACCCCTGGTGTTGCTGTTGTTGTTGTTGCTCATCTCTAGATGGATTCCTTCGTCCTCGACGTCTACCTAGAAAGTTGAATCCCATAGGGGTGAGACAATTGAATAATTGTCCCAGTGAGAGTTATAACTCTTTGCCAGAAGCTTTGTTATTGCAATAAGGAATAACAATAAGCAGTATAATTATTAACATTTAACAACAGGTTTAATGTCAAGTAAAGCAACATTTCAATTATAACTTAATTGGATATCAAAGCATATCTCATTAAAGAATATGGAGAACATGTATACTAGTTATTTAACTAGAACATTATAAACAATGTAACATCAATCATTGTTTCCCGTAGTTCAACCTAAGCAGTTATGCTACACGGCTGATTATGTTTTCCAAACATTATTATGCCCTGCGGAGATGAGGTATACCACTCATACTCCAACCGACCATTACAAAATCGCGTCGGTACCATACATAGGTCATCAAAAGAGCTTGATTCTTATGACCTCATCTTCCTCAGTCAGTGTGAGGATTTACATGCAAGACATCTTATGTCTCTGCTATGATAGCTATCCAGGGTATTCTGGCAACTTCACTATTAGAGTCACAGTGGCGTTCTGTACTCTCTTCGTCATCAAGGGATCTCTTGTTTATCTCTCATCGATGCGACATTAATGATTCCCTCAGGAGATTAATGATACATCATCCTGGCATAGACATGTAATGAAGGATTGATGGGTTAAAGATACATCCTACATCAATTCCTACATTAGGACGTAAGGATATTCACATCCATAACCCCCCATATACTCAAAAGTATATGTTCCAGGAGTTCCCTTAGGAAAACCTGTTTCACCATCATTTGGTCTCTGACAATGATGGATCTATGGTCAGGGCCCTACATGATATGATCATACTTGATTATTTAAGTACATTTTAGCATTCTTTTAGCATCAAACATGTTTTCAAACATAAACAATTAAAACATCTGCTATAGAAGAAGAATACTAAATGTATCAAGTTTATTTCACATCAGTTATCATTTCTTAACCATCTCATCATTATGGTTTAAGAACAGGGGTGTTCAAACCCTTAAATCATCATAAGTCATCTAATAGCATTACCTTAATTGTAGCAATGTAAATATTACTCAAGGCTCTTACAGCCCATCATTCTCATATGTTACCTCTTAAACCAGGCAACATAGTATATCATTATTCATAAAGCTTATAACATGCTTTCAATGAATAAACCATCATAACTCTTACATGGCTATGATTACCTATTGCTAACAACCTGCATGACTAATATAATTGAAGACATGCATATATAACAATATCAGTACAATACCAATAATTTTCAATTTATTCATAGAACACCATGACTGTACAAAGGGAAGCTACCATGGTCGTGCTCCATAGCATGATCATGCTATCAACATCATACCATGACCATGTTACATCACCATGGTTGATTTCTAGGGTTAGGGTTTATTTAACTCAATTAGGGTTATTAAACCCCTTTGACTTATAAGGCATAAGGATTCCTCATATTATAATTCATTCAAAGGGTTTCATACTTAAAATCATAACCCAAACTTAGGGTTAAAGTACCCTACCTTTCATTAATTAGGGTTTCCTATTCACATTATCAGTTCAACCCTAATATAATACTCCACTACCCTTGGGAAAATTCAAAGATATTATAAGTGTTTGATTTTGGTTATTGTACTCATCATGTATCATTAATGATCATCACTTCTAAGTATTAGCCCATTTCTCGTATGATGCATATATCATATATCAGAATTATCCAATTATCTGTAATGATATAGGTTTAAACATTGTTGATATAGGATAAATCATCATCAACTATTCTAGGTATCTTCATATTCAGGATGTTATCTACATCATGCTTTAGTATACATCATTTCTAAGAGTTTGATGCCCATTATTATTGTAAGGTGTAAAATCTATTACTCATTCATAGGGATGTTTGGATCTAGGCATCTTACCTCTTAAATCCTTATTTATTGAAATTACCACATTTATCATTCACAGGGTTCACTAACCCTATTCTATATGTTTATGACATAATCATCTTATTTAATTGATTTAGCTACACCTCACCTTATTGTACTATCTAGTAAACCATCTCAAGGTTTTCATGATTAATAAGCCATAAGTTAAGTTTACTATTCATCTTAATAAGGGTTTCCCATAACATAACCTCCAATTAGGGTTTCTATTCATATCACATCTCCCCTGTATTAGGTTTATGATTAATATCCCACCATTAGGGACTACTATTTCACATCATGTTATTCCCCTAGAATTAGGGTTTATTATTCACATTACATGATTTACCCTAAAATTAGGGTTTACTATTCACATCACAGTCAATTGAGGTCTTACCATCATTATTTATGAAGATTACTTCCATTAACACCTTCAAATTAAGTTAAGATTCATAATCTCCAAAATTAGGGTTTCCATGATCTCCTTATGAAGGATCATACCCTAATGGTGTGTATTGATACATTTTAAAGGTATCTTATTTGATTGTCATTGATATTAAGATTCTTCTCTCTCCTCTTACTAATAGATGACGTTTACATCACTCTTGATTAGGTTAAGTCAACTCAACTTTGACTGACATAAGTCAAGTCATCACCATTAAGGTCATTAGGGTTTACCTGATCGAGGGTACTAGTCACACTAACCCACTAAGGGTACTTTTGTAATCTTCACCATTGACCCTAACATACATTATTTCACTAATTACTTAACCCCTTAATGACTTTAGGTGTCTTTAGGGTTTAGGTTAAACAACCATTGAACCATCTAAGTCTTTAAAGCATTAATCATTCTTGACCTTAAAAGATCCCAAACGGTTTTGCACTTTCAACCTCCAAACGGTTTTGAAACTGCATGAATCCAAACGGTTTTGAAACCGTTTGGTCCAAGCCTCCTCAAAACCGCATGGACCAAAGATGGCTCAACTACACCAATCGGTTTAGGGTTCTCAATATTGATTCCTTCAATCATTGAATTCATGAAACCAATCATCAATTGGACCTATCCTCATACTTCAATTGAGTTAAATAGGTCAACATTAAACTGATTTGACCCTCAATTGACCCTCAATTAGTCCTCAATTAGGGTTTGAATTAATTGAATTAGGGTTTGGAATCGATGATCCTTCAACACTAATCAATGCAAGATTAGTTACTTTGAAACCATTGAACCATCATCCAAATTGAACATGACCTGACCCCAAACGGTATTGAGGTCGTTTGGATGACCTCCAAACGGTCTTGAGACTGTTTTCCCATCAAATCATCAAAATCCACGTCAACCAATTAGGGTTTGGATCATTGGATTGATCACCCAATCAGCAATTGATTACACTTTAACTTATTATCATTTGATTATCAATTGCTTAACCATACTCACCCCTAGACCTCCAAACGGTCTTGGGTGGCATCCAAACGGTCTTGAGACCGTTTGGATGAGATACAAACAGTCTTGAGACCGTTTGGCTCATCCAACCCTTGGATTCTAGTGAAAAATCATTAGGGTTTGAGCTATTGAGTTGATCATCGAATCAGCACTTGATTGCATTTTAATTTGATATCTTTAGACCTTCAATTACTCAACCATACTTGACCCCAGACCTCCAAACGGTCTTGGGTGACCTCCAAACGGTCTTGAGACCGTTTGGGTAATCCCCAAACGGTTTTGAAACCGTTTGGGCTTATCAAACCAAAACATCAAATCAACTCATTGGAATTTCAGCACTAATTCCAATTAGGGTTTGCCTAATTGATTAGCCTTCAACTCATGATTCCTTTGGAATTAACCCATAAAATTTGGTGAGTTATTAACCAACATAATTAGGAAAAGGAATCGCAAACGTTCAACCCTTGGTCAACTCCCTAAAACGGTTTTGAAACCGTTTGCCCTAAAAGGTCAAGTTAATCAGGTTGGAAATCAGCACTTAATCCAATTAGGTTTACCTAATTGATTAGCCTTCAACTCATGATTCCTTGGGAGTTAACCTATCAAATTTGGTGAGTTATTAAACAACATAATTATGAACAGGAATCTCAAATGGTCAACCCTTGGTCAACTCCCTCAAATGGTTTTGAAACTGTTTTCTCCAACCGACCTTGCGAAACTGTTTGCCCTTCAAACGGTTTTGAAACTGTTTTCCCCAAACGGTTTTGCAAACTGTTTGGCCAAGGGTTGCAAGACCATTTGCTAAAGTATCATTGGTATTCACGCCCCCTTCTTCTACCTCCAGATCAAGGCATGTTCTCCACGGTTTTTCTTGCAAGAGTGCAAAGAAGGATGGAGGGAAGAAGAACAAGCAATGTTTGCAAGGAAGAAAGATGCATAACAAAGTTTAAGGGTTTAGAGTTATAAAACCCACCTTAGAACCAGCTCTAGAGCTCCAAGCTTCTAAGATTTAATGGTGGCTTGAGCTCCATAGGTCTTCCAAGGTTTCTTCTTCAAGAATTGGTTGGAAAGGATGGCTAGAAAGAAGAACTAAGTAAGAAAAACTAGCAAACCAACCTTAAATCATGATTTCCTCCATGAATCTGAGTTAGATAGTGGTTAAAAGCTTACCCAACTCTTCTTGGCCGTTCTCCTCTACTCCTGAGATACTTCCTTAGTTGGTCCAAGCAAGAGATAAGTAAAGAGAGGAAGGGAAACGATCCCTTGGTTGTAAAAGAAAGGTGTATATATACTTTGGGCATGTTTTCAAGATAAGGACAATCTTTTCTTCTATTTCTCATATGGGTCCTTCTCTCCTTCTTGGCCACGCCCCTCCTTTCTATACTTAAGCAAAACTCCTTTCTTAACCAAAGTCTAGTGAAAAGGAAGCCAAACATCCTACTAAGTTGCACACATATAAAAGGGTCATTAAGCTTACAACTTGGTTATTTGGTTACAAGGGTTATCCTTCTTATTTGATTATTCAAATGAAGCGCCCCTTCATATTTTTTACTCTAATTGATGACAAGAGTCATAAAAGATACTCTAGAAGGTATATTTTACATGTTGCACCCCATGTTTTGGGTAAATTGCACTTTACACCAAAACTAGGGTTTAAAGCACAAGGATTGCTCCACAAGCTGCAGCTTGGTGCCCAAGCTTGGAGAATCCATAATACTTCATAAAATTCATTCTTATGATGTCTTATCATGATAGGAACATCTAAACATGTGCAATTTGGAAGTTAACCCCTCTAATTAGGTAATTTGTACATAAGTCCACTTTTAATAAAATAATATTACAATATTATTTAAAAAGGACAGAAAGGGAAATATATGTTCCTCAGAAGCTTTAATTACATTATCAATAGATAACCACAAGCATTTAATCACATGATTAAGCAAAACACCTGGGGTTAGTTCATAACCCAGGTCAGGGATGTTACATTAATAATGTTTAAATCGGTTTAAATTTACCCTCTTTTGTGATTATGTGGTTATTTGGCAGTTTATCATGTTTTGTTTTGAGTAGTCTATTTACTGTTCCAGGGAGTCAAAAAGGGTTACAGTCAGACTCATTAATGTCCAAATCAAATTTCTTCAATCAAGAATAAGTTGGTCATTTCTTCTCTTATCATCATCATCTAAGCTACAATCCCAACCATGTTGGGGTTAGCTATATGGATCCTTCTTTTTCAGTCAATTGTGTTATGGGTCATACTCTGATCAAGATTTAAAGATTCAAAACTCTCTATATAAGCTCTTCCCAAGTTAATTTTGGTATGCCTCTGCTTCTTTTAATTGTTCTTGACTCAATAAACTTTCTTTGAATAGGTGCATTTGTTGATTTGTGTTGCACATGTTCATACCATTCTAGACATCCTTCGCATAACTTGTCCTCGATTTTCAATACCCCGACTTTATTCTTGATATCATTCCTCAAATGTTTTTTTTCTCACACATCCATCTCAACATACGTATTTCAATCACATTCTTTCGGTAGAGACATTGTTTATTCTATGCCCGACATTCACTCCTATATAAATCAAATATGTTTGTAATTATATTTTTGGTGTCAAATATAGTGCAAAGAAAGAATAAATTAATATGTATGACATCCAACACAATAGATTAGTTGTTGACTTATATTTAAATAAAATTCAAAGACAAGTAGGTGTTGTATATTGATGTAATATGGCTAAAATAATATAGATGTGATACCAAAAAAAATCACAAAATAACACTTAGTTTTTTCATTTAACAATATACATTTTTATTTCACAAGTACTTTTGGTTTCTACAACTAATACAAAATAAACACAATGCAACTGTTGCAACTAATTTTGAACAACAACTTTTATGAAACTAGAACATCTCTTAACAGTATATATGTATTCATGTATATTTATATATTAACTTCTGATTAATTGGGCCACCTATGAAACCCACTAATTAAAAGGATGGGTATGGGAGTAGGAGATTTTCAATGGGTGGAGAATTTGATCACCCCAAACCAAACTTAAATGGATCGACCTACGGGTGCCCATGGATTTCGATCCAGTTTGATAGTTTTATCATTATGTATGTATTTTTCTTATTATATTATGTTTATTGACGAATATAAAGGAAATTTAAAAGAAAGTTGAACTTAGAATATATGTAAATTATAATACAACGAGTTTAAGATGAATAGAAGTAAAAGTTAAGTAAATGTGTTGAAATTTCAGACAACCTACTATTGTGAGTGGCAGTTCTAACTTGGATGGTGTGGATGTACCATATCCTATTTTTCTTTACTTGAGTTGCATTAGCCATATGTATGTGACGATGTAGATGATGCAAGTTCAAGATCACGACTACATGGATGAGATGAAGGAGTGCACTTGGAATAGTTTGTGACTAGAAGATCCATCACATTGATCATTCTATGTTATAGAAACAACCGTATGACCATGCATATTGTATGGGAGTGACTATTGAGCGGTGTAGAGACAAGGTGTTAAAAAGGTGAATATGATCGAAGTGTGAGTTTCAAGAAGGATGTCTGGTTGTGATTTCAAGAAGTGTGAATTTCAAGAAGGTTTTAACAAGGTGAATGTAATTGAAGTGTGAATTTCAAGAAGGGTGTGTGGAAAAATAAGAAAAGATCACTTGAGAAATTATAACGAGAAAAGTAGCGGCGACAGGAATCGAGGAGCTGCGTAAAGGTCATCTTAGCTTGTATGGATGTAGGGATGAGCATCAGACCGGGTTATATCGGATTTTGCCTGTCCCAAACCCAAACCCACATTTTAAAGCGGGCCACGGGCCCAGATAAAACTAAAAAATATCAGCCCATACCCGGCCCATATAAGAATGCTGGGTTTCGGGCCGGATTCGGGTTTTCCCATATAACATCGAATGAGCATACTAAATTTTGCTAGATCTAACTTGTTAACATGAAAATTGAATTACTGTAAATGTATTTTGTGATAAACCTTCAAAAAATATATATACACTATATTGAAAGAGTAACAAATCATTTTCTGGTACATGTGAATGTATGAGAAGTAAAAAATCAATGGAGTCCACAATGTTGTGCCTTTTTGCCTCCTCATACTATATGTATATACAATGAAATGGGTTTTGGAAGGGCAAAAGATCATTTGTCTCCTACATGTGGGCATATGAGTAAAAAGATGAGCATAATCTACGATGCACTGAGCAAAAGATCATTCGTTTCCTATATGTGGACACAATGAGATCAAAATAAAGAAATCAAGTATGTCTATTCATGTCAATGATGGTTATCTTACTAGTATGAATTCATTAATCATGTTGATTGATTGCATAGTATCCATGTTGCCATTGGTTAGGTACATACTACATATTGCATCAAGAAATTTGTATGTTTTTCTTTCAAGACAAAGGTAGATGTATATGTATATAATGTACATAAAATATAATCTCGGCATTCGGATTTTCGGGTCTGGGTTTACCTCTGCCCGTACCCGCCCAAATAAAATATGAGTTTAAATTTAGGCCCGACCCACCCATATTGTAAACCGGGTTCGGGTCTGGATCGGGTTATGCGGGCTGGGTCGCGGGTCGGATCGGGCCGGCCCAACCCAATGCTCATCCCCATATGGATGTACACCGCATACTGAAAGATGCACTAATCTGAAGTAATGTTACAAAGACGGGTACAAATAAAAAGGGAAAATGCATACCTAAATTAAGTTAGAGAGAGATGAAAAGAACGGTTTTAGAATCTTCACATCTTATTGAGGATCGGAATCATAACACGACCAAATGATAACACAGCCAAATGAAAAGAAAAAAAAGTTCGAAGCAGCCGACATAATTGGGAATGAAGCCTGGATCCAAGATCTAGGGTGTAAGAAACATGGAGTGCGAGAAACTCTCAACCAAAGTGGCCCCTTACGCACGAAGATCCATATATACTTTATGGTTTGGCGTAGGGTTAAAGATATGCTAGAAAATGACGCGAGTGTCCCGTGTAGGTTTGAAACTCATGAATTACGGGATTGAAGGCAGTTGTTTGGAATTCCCGAGTAAAACTAATCAAGTGGAAACACAAAAGGCTGAATCGTGACTCGTTGATTTTGACCTTGTGGTGAAACGTCCAATAGACGGTCAACGCTACAATGCGGTATCAATCGTCATCACTTACGCCTTTACTTTTAACTAGCTAAGTGCACGTGCTAAGCACGTGGACAGAAGTTTAATTAGCACAATAAAATCTCTAATGTATACTGTTACACATGATAAAAATATATTTGATGACTATTCAAATTTATTTTGAAAATTAATTTTGTCTCTTGGTTCAGTATTAGTAATAACAATAATTACATAAAACTTGGTAAAAGACCTCAATTAATATCCATTTGACTCCTATAGTATGCACAACAAAAATTAAAAATTACCAGTTAACATACATTTGACTCATTTTAATCTATATCTCGGAAAAAAGCGATAAGTATATAAAAATTTTAAAAAAAGTGGCAAGCAAGTCGATTAACTGGGACACACACCTGATGCACTTTTATTATGGGTATATAGACTCTATAGTAAAACAAAAACAAAAAAAGTGAAAAAATTTGAGAATCACAAAAAAAAAAACTAAGAGATCAATCTCCTAAAAGCTGGGCGACTCCCTCCAAGCTGTAAGTACACATATAAACTTCTTAAACACACAGACAGACTGCAACATGATCTCAAGCTTTCATTGGAAAAAAAAAAAACTGCCAAGCAAAGTAACTCGACAACGGACAGGAGACAAAAGAAAAACAAATTGAGAATAACAAAAAAAAACCTACCTAGTTACCAATGATTAAAAGACCAATGACTCCCTCCAAACTGTAAGCACACTACTACTTAAACATAGACAGACTGGATCAACGTTAATCTGATGCCTTTCTTTAGTTTGATGACAATAAAAAATCCAAAACATGGCGCTTATACAATAACTTTGTGTAAAAATAGAAAATAAAAAAGACACGAAAGAAAAAGAATTGAGAATCGCAAAAAAAAAACTTCTAAGCAAAGGAGCTCGACAACATGCAGGAGATTACCTTTTATTATAATTATATAGATATGGATACAAACTACTTAAACACGTACTCAAATTGGACCAATGTGAATTTTATATCTTTCTTTAACTTGACAGTAAAAAAATCCAAAACGTGACACCCATACAACAACTTTGTATTAAAACTGAAAATTTAAAAAATAAAACACAAAGAAAATTGCAAAAAAAATAAATAGAAAATATAAAATACAAAATGTAAAAAAAATCACAAAGAAAAAGTTGCTGAGTAAAACAACTCATTAACTAACAGGAGATTGGCTTTTAGTATAGGATAGATTGGCTTTTAGTATAAGCTAACTAATAGGTTGCTGAAGCTAGCAGGATGACATCATGCATTAGAATAGTAGGGAAATATAGATTAAATAAAATTGATGCGATAAGCAGGCAGACACACACTTGCAATAAGCAGGCAGACACGCAGATGCAAATACCAGGCATGTCACCTGCGTTTATTTATATGGTATATCAGGAGACTAAAGCAGTACTAATTGAGAATAACAAAAAAAGAAAAAACGATAACAATGATTAAAATCCCAATGACTTCCTCCAAACTGTAAGCACACATACATACTACATAAACACAGATAGACCGGACCAATGTTAATTTGATGCATTTCTTTAGCTTGACAATAAAAAAATTCAAAACATGGTGCATATACAATAACTTTGTGTTAAAATAGAAAATAAAGAAAAACAAAATTCAAAAGAAAAAGAATTGAGACTAGTAAATAAAACTTTTGAGCGAAGAAATTCAATAGCAGGCAGGAGACTACCTTTTATTAAAGGTATATATAGATATAGATACAAACTACTTAAACACGTACGCAAATTGGACCAATGTGAATTTCATACCTTTCTTTAGCTTGATAGTAAAAAATCCAAAACGTGACACCATGCAACAACTCTGTATTGAAACTAAAATTTTTACATGTAAAACACAAAAAAATAAAATTGCAAAAAAATTACAAATACAAAATATAAAATACAAAATGTAAAAAAAATCACAAAGAAAAAGTTGTTGAGAAAAACAACTCGTTAACTGACATGGGACTGGCTTTAATATAGAATAGAATAGATAATTTAATAAGCTAACTAACAGGTTGCTGAAGCTAGCAGGGTGACAACATGTGTTAGAATAGCAGGCATGTCACCGATGCTTCTTCATATGAAAAAAAATATAGATAAAAAAATGTAGTAAGCAGGCATACACACACTTGTAATAAGTAACCAGACACTCTGGTGCAAATAGCAGGCATGTTACCTACGTTATTTATATGATATTAAAAAATGTGGTAAGCATGCATACACACACCTATAATAAGCATCCAGACACACACAGGTGCAAATAACACGCATGTCACCTACGTTTATTTATATGGTATTAGACACCGTCAACATCTTCCTGGTCTATTCACCTTGTTCAACCGGTTAATTTCCTAGAATGTTCCGTATAGAAGACATGTCCGTGGTGTACGTGTTTTTCACTCCAGATGTGGCCTGTACTGTACTTTAACTCCGGTCGAGTCAGCAAATATGTGGCGGATTACGTTGGTAAATTGGTATCAGTTGGCCGTTCGGGGGTCTTTGCTTATCGATTTGTTGTATGATATCATGGTGAGTACGTCACTCACCTGCCGTTTGCTATGAGTTCGGCTTTGCTGTTCCTTGTTTCATGTTTCAGGAGGAGCAGGCTACTCCGTTATTAATCAACTTGCACGTGTCCCTGCTCATGAATTTGTAGGGTGGGGATTATATTCGGGTTACATATGGCATTATCTTAAACAAGGTGCAGCCTGCTCCTTGTTTAATTAGGAACAGCAAATCCTACGGGGTTTGCTATAGCTAAAACGGAAGACATGGTGCTGGATTAATGGTTATTATTGTATTGACTTGCGTCATCGGTGATTATCCCACTAGACCAAGTCATTGTTGGTAGTTTAATCGCAACGAAGTCTAGCATATCCTTTCACGGAGAGAGGGGGGAGAGGGAAAGAGAGATGTACAGGAAATTCATCCGCCATGCGGGCGCTCCACTCCAGAGCCACCGCCGAGGCTCCGACGCGGCTGAAGAAAGGACATCAGCCGCCTTCCATGGCGTTGCCGTTGACGACGACAGACAACCCCGCTGCAGAGAAACTAGTCGACGGCGCTCTGACCGAGAAGAAGGCCGAACTTGGCCTGTCCTCCTACGAGTTGCCGGAGCTGAGGTGGGTGATCCGAAACCACCTCATCGAACTCGTCTCCGAGTTCCCCGACTTCCTTCCTTCCGCCAACGGGTTCACAGCGCACGAAGATGGCAGAACCCGCGTTCTAATCAATGCCAAAGGGCGCCTCCTTCTCCCAGTAGGTTCCGTTCCCCCACTCCCCCCTCTCCACCTCGCCCTCTGGCTCCCGCGACGTTACCCGCACGACCGGCCCATGGCGTTCCTTTCCTCCCCTGGACCTGTCGATATCGCACACCCGTATCTAGACTCGGGATCACTCCAAGTCACCAACGCACCTTACCTTGTCTCATGGGAGTTCCCGTTCTCAAACCTCGCCGACCTCGTGCGGTGCCTCGTCAGCGCCTTCGAGCTCAACCCGCCTTTCCCTGCCCTCTGCTCCCCTCGCGGCCGCTTCGCGCTCGAGCAGGAGGAATACGGGCATGCAGAGGATGAACACCTCGCGCTCGCGCTCGCCGTCGACCCCGATCAGCCTCTGGTTTCCTGGGAGGACGCGGCGGAGGAGTTGGCTACGCGCGTCCATAGGGACCTGGGAGTTGTCGTGACGGAGTACCTGGAAGCCGAAGACCTCGCTGCGAAGATGCGACAACGGTGGATACGCGCGTCCCGTGCGATGAGCGACCTAGGCCGCGAATTGATCGGCCTGAAGACGGCGGTACAGAGGAGGAACGAGCACGCCGACGTGCTGGTCAACTGGGTGAAGTACAACGAGATGTTCCTTGCAGAATCGACCGAGGAAGTCTTCACCGACGCGAACGCGTCTGATGAGTCGTCGTCGCCGTCGTCATGGGACGTGTTCGAGCTCGAAGCGCACTGTGTGGCCATCGACGATCTGTTGGAGGCCCTGGAGAAAGCCGTCCTAGAGGGAGTTCTCTCGGCTAATTATTACCTGAAGCAAGTGAGGCTCCAGGCCAAGTATCAGTTCTTCCTCAGGGCAGAGATCAAGAAACTCACCAAGTCCATAACAAGGGACCGTCCCGGCAGCAACGTAGTGGAATCCTGGAGCCGTACGCAGCAGACAGTGCCAAAAACTATTGAGGAATTCGAGGACGCATACGGCGGCGAAGAGATTTATTAGCATGTGTCGAGTCAGTAGTATCTTCGTCTGTCTGGTCTTTGTACTGTTTGATCATCATGGTTAGTTGATCATGCTTGCGCGAGAAAGAACGAACACGGCGCTTGTTTTGGGTCTTGGATTTTCAGCACAAGCCCAATCATCCCGCCGTTGGTTCTCGAGTGGTTGTGAATAATCATTCAAAAAGATTAGAAAAAAAGTCAACATTTTCTCTCAACTTGCTAATTTATTGTTCGGAGATACGCAGCCGCCCTTCCTCTGGATCTAGTCCTCTTGTGCATAAATGATTGCCGCCGGTCTTTTGCTATCAAGTGAGGATAAAGCTGAACTGGAGAAACTGACAAATGGCATCGCTACTTGTGGGGGCAATATCGACATTTGCAATGAACAAATATAGCTCAGAATCTGGAGCAACTGGTCAACTTGTTCTGGCAAAGATCCCAAGAAGCCAAAACACAAGTCAACTGGAGCAGAAGACTGAACATTCTATAGCGGCGTTGTTTGGAAGTATGAAAAGCCAGCGGCAGCGCAGACTAATGTGTCCAGCTGGAGAGGCCCTTTGTTCATTCGAGGTGTTTCATATGTGTTGGGATCTTAAAGGTATATAGTAATACTGTTATTTTGTATAACCTTCCAAAAACAATTAATTTTATATCAAAGCCTCGTGCTAACACCCAACGGGCGGTCACTTACTATTTAAATATGCAAACCGGGACCATTGGCCATTATATAGTCTAGTAGTTGTGTCTTTTGGGGTATCAATAGAGTCTTCAACATCAATCAAACAAGGAAAATAATTGGCATGGTTTGATTCAAATAATTCTCTTCATAGCACTCTCCACAAAATATTTCCTAACAGGGCCGGCCCATTAGGGGGGCCAACCTGGGCGACGGCCAGGGACCCAACAAAGAAGGGGGCCCATAAATTCTTTTCTTCTTCTAATACACACATTTGTGAATGGAACGCGATTGATTCGATGCTACTCGTTAGGAAAAGACCGGTCCGGAAGTCAAGTTCTCTGTTTAGTTTTGTGTGATTGGTTATCAGAATGTTAGGGATTAGACTTCCCTAATTTTCCATAGACTTCTTGACATATATATAAACTAGAGTTCCAGACTTCCGCTGAAAAGTGAGTGGAAAACAAGTTCGGTAACCAATAGGACAACGACTTAAAGCCGCGTCTTTCGTCCGCTCCTGTATTCCTCTTTACCAGCGGCGACTTCACATGAGTTTTTCCAAGCTAAAGTTACTGAAAAACTATCTTAGCTCATCAATGTCTCAAGAAAGATTGAACGGTTTGGCAATGTTATGCATTGAGAAGGATATGTTGGGAAATATTGATGTTGACATTGTTATTCAAGATTTTGCATCTAGAAAGGCTTGAAGAAGTCATTTTATATGATGATTGAAGCTCGATAAGGCGATATCTATATTTAATTTTTATGTTCTTTTTAGTTTGATTTGTAAGAACATGTTCTATTTTTTTTATATGACAGTTTTGACAATTATGACTAAACTAGTGTTTATTTAAATTTTGTTAAATAAGAGTATACAAAGGGCCCATTTTTTATCTTCTCCCTGGGGCCTCTAAAATATCTGCAACGGCCCTGTTTCCTAAAATAGCATAATTTGTGTTGAGCTCGTCATTTAAAGTGGCATTATTTAGTCAGAAATGGTCTGGTCATGCGCACCGTACGTCACACTTAGCTTACGAGCGTGAGGATGGATGGGATTTGGGTAGGGGAAAGGTGGTTTTGGAGGGGTGATGTGACAATGGCATGATAGGGTAATTTTAGAGTGACAAAGAGTGTGAAGTTAGTGATAATGGCAATGAGTGTGAAGTGAGCGATGGTTGGAGAGAGAATGTGTGGGAGAGAGAGAAGGAGAGGAGACACGGTGTGGACCCCTCCTTTTCTGGGATAAAAAGAAGAACAAAAGAGAAGGAAAGTGAGTGAGGGAAGAGAAGTGAAGAGATAATGTTTTTGAGGAGTGACATATGGAGTAGAGGAGGGAGTTGCGGAGGAAGTAACAAAGAAAGATGAGGGAAATAACGATGAGAACTGTAGTGGGGAGGAAAGTAATTAGGAAATATGAGTAAAAGTAGAGAATCAATGCTAAGAGAAGATAAGAGAGTGGGAAAGTAATGGGAAAAGACGAGGGAAGTGAGGAAAGAACTCATGAGGAATGATGAGGAAAGTAATGGAGAGAATTATTGAAAATGAGGAGGGAAATGATGGGAAAAGAGGATGGAAGAGTGAAGACAATTGAGGAGGAAAAAAGCGAGAATAAAGGAGAGAAGTTATGGTAAAGGATGAGGAAATTATTGGGGAGAACTATCAAAAGTGAGAGAATTTATGGGGAAAGATGAGGAATGGCAGGATGTAATGGGGAGACTAGAAGATAAAAAAGGAGGGGATTAATGGTAAAAGAGGAAAAGTTGGAGAACGACTTCAACCTACAATCTCTGATTAGTGTTACAATGATCACATAGTTCCTTCGTCTCTGATATTCGGATTAAACTTGAGGAGTGAAATCGTCATCCTCTCAACATTCAGTCCATGTTCCTTGAACTAGATCAGACTGTATGAGATGCATGTAAATTCATATATCTTATATTGAGCCACATGAATGTGGTGGCCATACATTTCTTAGTCTCACTTATCAAGTAGCCTGGATATCAATCTCCTGTAGGAGGGACAAATCTCATCTACAACACTCACACTCAATCTCCATGAGTCACAATGCACCCGAGCATCACCTTTACAACAACCCTTATTCAAGGTCACGGTGGATGATGTCAAAGTACATCAAACAAAATGTGATGAGTGTAGTGATTTCAAGTCTAAGAACCACAATCATCACCACCACTATGAGATTTAATTCTGACTACCATTCCATGGTCTACATGAATCATTCTCAAGGTGGGTCGGTCTGGTACACTATTCTCTGACATGTACCTATATGTTTGATTTGATATCACATATCATGACTGATGAGATTTTGTTATCAACCAACACGAACTCTAGACTTATGTGTTATTGTTGTCTATTTTTCTTCCACATTAATATCTGATTAGGGACATAATAAGAATGTATGTACTCTTATCATACATGTGATCTCATTATTCAAGTTCTCAACCTAAAGACATTTGTATTATATTTATATCATGATCTCAGGATTGAGACCAACATAATAGACGGTGTTACCTTGATCATTATCAAATCAAGTATATGACACCCCCATTACAATCATCAAATGATTGGCTCTATGTGCATACATACTAATAGACTCCCACTTATACTTAGAGACAATCACTTAGGAATCTTATTCCAAGTGATGTTAACATGTCCATCATGTTTCTGTTGTTTTGGTGCTTTTATAGTGGGTTAGCAACGCTTGCTTCTAGTTGCTATTTTGTAAGTTTTCGCATGTCCCCATTGTGCAACCTCTCATATGAGATGGAAGTGTTGTAGTATGCTATCTGAGATTCCCAGCCTATCCAGTAATTCTATCATTGTCATAGTATCTCTATTGTGTCATTAATGGTTTGGAACCTCCCACAAGTTCATCTATATGAACTTCTTGATCCATATAGTATCATTTGTTGTTCACATAACACCAACATACTCGGCTTCTATTTTAGAATTAGCAACTATCTCTTACTTGGAACTCTTCCAGTGTATAGTTCTATATTAAGGTCAAATGCAAATTTAGATTGTGATGGTTAATTTTATTTGTCATTTTGGAAGTTTGCACTGGTGTAACCCTTCACACTCAACTCTTCCTTATTACCATAACCAAGGAACCGATACTTTTAGTACTTCTCAAGTACATAAGGATGTTCTTTATGGAAGTCTAGTGACTTTTTGGGATCTAACAGATGTTCTCTCGTCATGTCCAATACATATAAATATAATGGGTTGAGTACATCTCCTTTCATCATGTCCATAACATATGAGATAACAGGATGAGTGCATAACATTGCATACATGATAGATCCAATTATGAATGCATATGGTATGTTACTCATGTTCTTCCCATTCTTCACAATTCCTATCTCATATGATTCTTTGCGTAAACCCCTCACAAAGAAGGTACTTTCCTTTCCAGGTTTTAACATTTGTAGTATAAGGGTTTTATTCCCCATTATCATGTGGAATATAAATATGCTCCCACTAAATTCTTGTAATCAAAAATTTCATTCCAACTAAAGTCAAACTCTTTAACTATCTTGTCAAATTAAAGATTTTAGCTCTGGGATTCTTGCTTCAACCCACAGATTGTCCTTTATAGCTTACAAACTTTATTTGCATTAATAGATTTCAAAGCCTTCAGGCTTTATCAAACACACATTCTCATAACTAATCATGTTAAGGAAAGTGGTTTTAACATCCATTTGCCAAATCTCATAGTCGTAACAAGCTGCTAGTAAGCATGATCCTGATGGATTTAACCATGGCAACTAGTGAAGATTTTGTTATGTTCAACATATTGAACTTGTTTGAAATCTTTGTAACAAAATCTTCTCTTATAGGTTTGTACATTACCATCCATGTCGATCTTTTATCAAAGACACAAATGCACCATGTGGGTCTTATTCTTTAGGTAGATCCACCAAGGTCATACCTTGTTGGTTTACATGGACTCCATATTGGATCTCATGGCCTCAAGCCATTTCTCAAACTCTGGTCCCTCAATAGCTTTTAGGTAGGTTATTGGCTCATCATCTATGACCAACCCACCACCTTCTTGAGTTGTAAGATATCCTAATCTTTCAAACTCAAGGCATGCTCTATTAGATCTATGAGGCTTTGTGTTACATAAGGAACTTGAGATTGCACAACAATTTTTTATTCTCCTTGTTCCTACATTACCTATTTAGGTTAAATGTTTTCATATTTATCTTGAACTTTTTGAGTTTTACTTTAATCCCACTGATTTCTTTGGAAACAAATTCCTCTTTAGGAATTCAGCCATCCTAGCAACAAACATTTTTGTTGTCAAATTGGAATATAAAAGTAGTATTCAACAAAATAACATTAAAGTGATTTGTGGAAAAAACTTTTCAAGAAACTATTTTCTTACACAATCTTTCAATCCTAATCTTTATAAAATACATATTGAGAAATATCCCATGCCATATCTCAAATGGTTCCTTTGGAACCATTTTAGATGGTACATTGTTTAGTGTAAAGCATGTGCTAAAAAAGGAGATTGAAAGATTAGCTAGATTTTATTGATAATCGCACCATGACTAATAGGGTGTGATTCCTTCCTTCTGATACATCATTATGTTTCAGGTGGGTTCATTGTGATACACTATCACAGTCTCCTAGAAGGTCCTCAAACTCTTGGTTTAAAATATTTCAACATCAATCATATCAAAGTGTATTAATATTTTTACCAAGCCAGTTACGTACTTCATGCATGCTCACCTTGAACACTTCAAGAGATTTAGACATGTGTTTCATTAAATACACTCTACCATATCTATTGAGATCATCAATAGATATAATGAGGTACTATTAACCACCTCTAGAATTTATTTTAAAAGGTTTATATACATCAATATGTATGAGACCTAATAGAATAGTCGCTCTCGTACTACATCTAGTGAAGATACTTTTGTCATATTGCCAATAAAGAAGACTTGCATGTCTCTATTGGTCAATAACCAAAAGACTCTTGATAACCATCATTATGTATTCTAGAAATGCATTTCTCATTTACGCACTCTAGATGACAATGCTATAGGTATTCATTGTTTGAGTCATCAAGTCATTTAGTATATGTGTCATACACATTTGTCTCTACAACTATTGAGTATATATTTTGAGACATAGAGCATTTCCATATAAGATCTCATCTTTTAAAATGAAACATAAATTTAATCATAATATTCTTGTCCATACAAGAGACATGATGTTTTCATTAATGACAGGTACATAATAGCAATTCACTAATTCTATTACATGTCCATCAGGCTAAAGGGTAGATTCTAATTGTAGTGGTAGCAACCCTTGCTCCACATAGTTCTAGCTTAATTCTTCCCAGGTCCTGAAGTGGAGATCTATATTTCTTTCGTCTTCTTCTTTAGTTTCTTTAAGTGAAAGGGGAAAATTTCTTTTGCACTTACCCTTCTCATTTTGAGTGAAGAATACTTGAATTTCATCTTAGCCTTAGAATTCTTTATTGTCTTTCCTTTGTCATTAGACCTCACTCTGTTGATCATCATCACATGTTTACCCTTCTTCATTCTTGCTTTGACATTTATCAACATGCCAAGTAATTCTGACAATGGTTTGGCCAAGTTACTCAAGTAGTAACACTCAATAAACTGGCTATATGATTCATCCAACGATTGTAGAATCATGTATGTGGTGAAGTATTGATCGAAAAGAAATACCAGTCTCTTTGTATGTTCCACATGCACAATCATATTGAACACATGGGATCTATTGGATCTCCTTCTATCAGTTTGCACTCAAACATTGCGAGACATTATATCTTTCTTGATTGACATGATTCTTAAGATAAGTTACCATGTCAAGAATGTCCATGTTTTCATGTTGTTTATGCAACTCATATTTCATACAACTCAGCATAAGGTGATCAACGTCTAAGGCATCATTGGCATGTTTCCAATAAACATCCATCTCAGCTCTAGGCACATCTGGAGAAGATTCCTCTAGCACTGGTGTATCCATGACATAAAGCTTATGTTCAACATTGTCAACTATTCTCAAAGTCCAGAACAGTCATGGAAGTTTGTCATGTTTAGTTAGTCCTTCTTAAGAACTAATAAAAAGGTGATTTCTTTGCCATTTGTTTCTACAAAAGAAATATGCAACTTTAGTCAAAACACTTTTGATTTGATTTGATAAGTTTGACGACATTAATTAGGCCTTTAGTTAATTAATGCTCCCACTATTTTGTTCAAATTGATAGCCCTCACTACCAATTAAGAAGATGGTACATACAACCTTCTAGTGAGCTAAGATCCAATATAATTAAGTTAATACCAAATCAACATCGGTGCTCACAACCAATTATTAAGGTAGACAACATTTTCCAACTGCATCTCATGCATTTCTTGGATAAATAGTATGCACAACTCCTTGTCATAGTCCATCTATATACTTCTAGAAACCTGAATTCTATTAATGCCACTTGATTAAGCCTGACTCATAAGAAAACATAGTAGAATATGCACCCTACTAGGATAGACCCCCATATCTACCATCACACTTCCACAAGATAGATGGCGCATCACGCTAGGGTATGCCCATGCTTAGTCGATCCATCTTCCATGTGTGTTGCTTATGGAAAGCATCTTAGACTTAATATTTATTGAAATATTTTATATAAGTACATATACATATCCAATCACTACATACTTATGTTTCATATACATGTTATAACCAGAAATGAAAAACATGCAATTAGAAATATAAGAGTGATGATTATGGACAATCTAATGCAATTCCTTAGAGCTATAAGAAATTGCAACCACCTAAGGTCCATATCATATGTACAACATGTAATTGTAGAAAGTTATGAGGGAACCAGTTTAGGTCGATCGGTTCAACTCTTGAGTTGATCGATGGGCCTCCCAGTTGGTTAGTTGATCTTCTGAAATGGTCGTCTGGTCTCTGCTTCAAGTGATGTATGGACTCCTCCAACCGATCATTGCTTGGGCAACCAGTTGATCGGTTTGTTCTGTCATCTGGTCCTCTTTGGTCCTCTTGTCGATCGCTTCAACATATGAGCTAGTCGGTTTGTCAGGTACAAAACATCTTCTCACAATAAAATATAAATTAAAACTATCATATTCCATATTACATTATAAAATAAAAATAATGAGTTTCATTTGAGGGGAATATAGGAAGATGAGCATTAAGTTACATCTGAAAAGGAGGGGAGAGGCTTGGTATGCAAACCGAATAATAATAGGAAATAAACCAAATAACTAATCACACAACCCATAAGAGTTTTAGCCATAACCATGTGCTTACATCCACCATCAAAACACTTTTAGGGAGACACATATAGATTGCATATATATATATATATATATATATATATATATATATAGTCAGGCTAGAATACACTCGAGTGTACAGATCGCACGGATACACTCAAGTGTGTTTGCATATCAAGACTAATTTTTGCAAGATGTAAACCATTGATCTTCATTGTCATACTATAATTAGGCAACATACAAATTTTGAGCCATTTGGATGAGTGTAAGTCACTCATCCGAGGGAAACAAAATCGACGCACGAAACTAATTTGAAATGCATAATTTTTGCATTCTTTATAACATGATCTATAAATATCCAAATGTGCTCAAAAATTTTATATGAGTTATTCACAAGATGATTAAGAAGATCAACGGATTAGATTTTTTTTTAATATTGCATCATGAAAAACTACTTGGGTGTATTCTGCTCTAAATACACTCAAGTGTATTCTAGCCTGTCTATATATATATATATATATATATATATATATATATATATATATATATATATATATATGTATATGTGTGTGTGTATGTATATATATATATATATATATATATATATTTGGGGGATCATATGAGGTATTCAATCGGATATGCACATTATGAGATGCATGTAAATTCATATATCTTATATTGAGCCACATGAATGTGGTGGCCATACATTTCTTAGTCTCACTTATCAAGTAGCCTGGATATCAATCTCCTGTAGGAGGGACAAATCTCATCTACAACACTCACACTCAATCTCCATGAGTCACAATGCACCCGAGCATCACCTTTACAACAACCCTTATTCAAGGTCACGGTGGATGATGTCAAAGTACATCAAACAAAATGTGATGAGTGTAGTGATTTCAAGTCTAAGAACCACAATCATCACCACCACTATGAGAGTTAATTCTGACTACCATTCCATGGTCTACATGAATCATTCTCAAGGTGGGTCGGTCTGGTACACTATTCTCTGACACGTACCTATATGTTTGATTTGATATCACATATCATGACTGATGAGATTTTGTTATCAACCAACACGAACTCTAGACTTATGTGTTATTGTTGTCTATTTTTCTTCCACATTAATATCTGATTAGGGACATAATCAGAATGTATGTACTCTTATCATACATGTGATCTCATTATTCAAGTTCTCAACCTAAAGACATTTGTATTATATTTATATCATGATCTCAGGATTGAGACCAACATAATAGACGGTGTTACCTTCATCATTATCAAATCAAGTATATGACACCCCCATTACAATCATCAAATGATTGGCTCTATGTGCATACATACCAATAGACTCCCACTTATACTTAGAGACAATCACTTAGGAATCTTATTCCAAGTGATGTTAACATGTCCATCATGTTTCTGTTGTTTTGGTGCTTTTATAGTGGGTTAGCAACGCTTGCTTCTAGTTGCTATTTTGTAAGTTTTCGCATGTCCCCATTGTGCAACCTCTCATATGAGATGGAAGTGTTTTAGTATGCTATCTGAGATTCCCAGCCTATCCAGTAATTCTATCATTGTCATAGTATCTCTATTGTGTCATTAATGGTTTGGAACCTCTCACAAGTTCATCTATATGAACTTCTTGATCCATATAGTATCATTTGTTGTTCACATAACACCAACATACTCGGCTTCTATTTTAGAATTAGCAATTGTCTCTTACTTGGAACTCTTCCAGTGTATAGTTCTATATTAAGGTCAAATGAAAATTTAGATTGTGATGGTTAATTTTATTTGTCATTTTGGAAGTTTGCACTGGTGTAACCCTTCACACTCAACTCTTCCTTATTACCATAACCAAGGAACCGATACTTTTAGTACTTCTCAAGTACATAAGGATGTTCTTTATGGAAGTCTAGTGACTTTTTGGGATCTAACAGATGTTCTCTCGTCATGTCCAATACATATAAATATAATGGGTTGAGTACATCTCCTTTCTTCATGTCCATAACATATGAGATAACAGGATGAGTGCATAACATTGCATACATGATAGATCCAATTATGAATGCATATGGTATGTTACTCATGTTCTTCCCATTCTTCACAATTCCTATCTCATATGATTCTTTGCGTAAACCCCTCACAAAGAAGGTACTTTCCTTTCCAGGTTTTAACATTTGTAGTATAAGGATTTTATTCCCCATTATCATGTGGAATATAAATATGCTCCCACTAAATTCTTGTAATCACAAATTTCATTCCAACTAAAGTCAAACTCTTTAACTATCTTGTCAAATTAAAGATTTTAGCTCTGGGATTCTTGCTTCAACCCACAGATTGTCCTTTATAGCTTACAAACTTTATTTGCATTAATAGATTTCAAAGCCTTCAGGCTTTATCAAACACACATTCTCATAACTAATCATGTTAAGGAAAGTGGTTTTAACATCCATATGCCAAATCTCATAGTCGTAACAAGCTGCTAGTAAGCATGATCCTGATGGATTTAACCATGGCAACTAGTGAAGATTTTGTTATGTTCAACATATTGAACTTGTTTGAAATCTTTGTAACAAAATCTTCTCTTATAGGTTTGTACATTACCATCCATGTCGATCATTTATCAAAGACACAAATGCACCATGTGGGTCTTATTCTTTAGGTAGATCCACCAAGGTCATACCTTGTTGGTTTACATGGACTCCATATTGGATCTCATGGCCTCAAGCCATTTCTCAAACTCTGGTCCCTCAATAGCTTTTAGGTAGGTTATTGGCTCATCATCTATGACCAACCCACCACCTTCTTGAGTTGTAAGATATCCTAATCTTTCAAACTCAAGGCATGCTCTATTAGATCTATGAGGCTTTGTGTTACATAAGGAACTTGAGATTGCACAACAATTTTTTATTCTCCTTGTTCCTACCTTACCTCTTTAGGTTAAATGTTTTCATATTTATCTTGAACTTTTTGAGTTTTACTTTAATCCCACTGATTTCTTTGGAAACAAATTCCTCTTTAGGAATTCAGCCATCCTAGCAACAAACATTTTTGTTGTCAAATTGGAATATAAAAGTAGTATTCAACAAAATAACATTAAAGTGATTTGTGGAAAAAACTTTTCAAGAAACTATTTTCTTACACAATCTTTCAATCCTAATCTTTATAAAATACATATTGAGAAATATCCCATGCCATATCTCAAATGGTTCCTTTGGAACCATTTTAGTTGGTACATTGTTTAGTGTAAAGCATGTGCTAAAAAAGGAGATTGAAAGATTAGCTAGATTTTATTGATAATCACACCATGACTAATAGGGTGTGATTCCTTCCTTCTGATACATCATTATGTTTCAGGTGGGTTCATTGTGATACACTATCACAGTCTCCTAGAAGGTCCTCAAACTCTTGGTTTAAAATATTTCAACATCAATCATATCAAAGTGTATTAATATTTTTACCAAGCCAGTTACGTACTTCATGCATGCTCACCTTGAACACTTCAAGAGATTTAGACATGTGTTTCATTAAATACACTCTACCATATCTATTGAGATCATCAATAGATATAATGAGGTACTATTAACCACCTCTAGAATTTATTTTAAAAGGTTTATATACATCAATATGTATGAGACCTAATAGAATAGTCGCTCTCGTACTACATCTAGTGAAGATACTTTTGTCATATTGCCAATAAAGAAGACTTGCATGTCTCTATTGGTCAATAACCAAAAGACTCTTGATAACCATCATTATGTATTCTAGAAATGCATTTCTCATTTACGCACTCTAGATGACAATGCTATAGGTATTCATTGTTTGAGTCATCAAGTCATTTAGTATATGTGTCATACACATTTGTCTCTACAACTATTGAGTATATATTATGAGACATAGAGCATTTCCATATAAGATCTCATCTTTTAAAATGAAACATAAATTTAATCATAATATTCTTGTCCATACAAGAGACATGATGTTTTCATTAATGACAGGTACATAATAGCAATTCACTAATTCTATTACATGTCCATCAGGCTAAAGGGTAGATTCTAATTGTAGTGGTAGCAACCCTTGCTCCGCATAGTTCTAGCTTAATTCATCCCAGGTCCTGAAGTGGAGATCTATATTTCTTTCGTCTTCTTCTTTAGTTTCTTTAAGTGAAAGGGGAAAATTTCTTTTGCACTTACCCTTCTCATTTTGAGTGAAGAATACTTGAATTTCATCTTAGCCTTAGAATTCTTTATTGTCTTTCCTTTGTCATTAGACCTCACTCTGTTGATCATCATCACATGTTTACCCTTCTTCATTCTTGCTTTGACATTTATCAACATGCCAAGTAATTCTGACAACGGTTTGGCCAAGTTACTCAAGTAGTAACACTCAATAAACTGGCTATATGATTCATCCAATGATTGTAGAATCATGTATGTGGTGAAGTATTGATCGAAAAGAAATACCAGTCTCTTTGTATGTTCCACATGCACAATCATATTGAACACATGGGATCTATTGGATCTCCTTCTATCAGTTTGCACTCAAACATTGTGAGACATTATATCTTTCTTGATTGACATGATTCTTAAGATATGTTACCATGTCAAGAATGTCCATGTTTTCATGTTGTTTATGCAACTCATATTTCATACAACTCAGCATAAGGTGATCAACGTCTAAGGCATCATTGGCATGTTTCCAATAAACATCCATCTCAGCTCTAGGCACATTTGGAGAAGATTCCTCTAGCACTGGTGTATCCATGACATAGAGCTTATGTTCAACATTGTAAACTATTCTCAAAGTCCAGAACAGTCATGGAAGTTTGTCATGTTTAGTTAGTCCTTCTTAAGAACTAATAAAAAGGTGATTTCTTTGCCATTTGTTTCTACAAAAGAAATATGCAACTTTAGTCAAAACACTTTTGATTTGATTTGATAAGTTTGACGACATTAATTAGGCCTTTAGTTAATTAATGCTCCCACTATTTTGTTCAAATTGATAGCCCTCACTACCAATTAAGAAGATGGTACATACAACCTTCTAGTGAGCTAAGATCCAATATAATTAAGTTAATACCAAATCAACATCGGTGCTCACAACCAATTATTAAGGTAGACAACATTTTCCAATTGCATATCATGCATTTCTTGGATAAATAGTATGCACAACTCCTTGTCATAGTCCGTCTATATACTTCTAGAAACTTAATTTTATTAATGCCACTTGATTAAGCCTGACTCATAAGAAAACATAGTAGAATATGCACCCTACTAGGATAGACCCCCATATCTACCATCACACTTCCACAAGATAGATGGCGCATCACGCTAGGGTATGCCCATGCTTAGTCGATCCATCTTCCATGTGTGTTGCTTATGGAAAGCATCTTAGACTTAATATTTATTGAAATATTTTATATAAGTACATATACATATCCAATCACTACATACTTATGTTTCATATACATGTTATAACCAGAAATGAAAAACATGCAATTAGAAATATAAGAGTGATGATTATGGACAATCTAATGCAATTCCTTAGAGCTATAAGAAATTGCAACCACCTAAGGTCCATATCATATGTACAACATGTAATTGTAGAAAGTTATGATGGAACCAATTTAGGTCGATCGGTTCAACTCTTGAGTTGATCGATGGGCCTCCCAGTTGGTTAGTTGATCTTCTGAAATGGTCGTCTGGTCTCTGCTTCAAGTGATGTTTGGACTCCTCCAACCGATCATTGCTTGGGCAACCAGTTGATCGGTTTGTTCTGTCATCTGGTCCTCTTTGGTCCTCTTGTCGATCGCTTCAACATCTGAGCTAGTCGGTTTGTCAGGTACAAAACATCTTCTCACAATAAAATATAAATTAAAACTATCATATTCCATATTACATTATAAAATAAAAATAATGAGTTTCATTTGAGGGGAATATAGGAAGATGAGCATTAAGTTACATCTGAAAAGGAGGGGAGAGGCTTGGTATGCAAACCGAATAATAATAGGAAATAAACCAAATAACTAATCACACAACCCATAAGAGTTTTAGCCATAACCATGTGCTTACATCCACCATCAAAACACTTTTAGGGAGACACATATAGATTGCATATATATATATATATCTATATATATATATATATATATATATATATATATATATATATATGGGGGATAATATGAGGTATTCAATCGGATATGCACATTATGAGATGCATGTAAATTCATATATCTTATATTGAGCCACATGAATGTGGTGGCCATACATTTCTTAGTCTCACTTATCAAGTAGCCTGGATATCAATCTCCTGTAGGAGGGACAAATCTCATCTACAACACTCACACTCAATCTCCATGAGTCACAATGCACCCGAGCATCACCTTTACAACAACCCTTATTCAAGGTCACGGTGGATGATGTCAAAGTACATCAAACAAAATGTGATGAGTGTAGTGATTTCAAGTCTAAGAACCACAATCATCACCACCACTATGAGAGTTAATTCTGACTACCATTCCATGGTCTACATGAATCATTCTCAAGGTGGGTCGGTCTGGTACACTATTCTCTGACACGTACCTATATGTTTGATTTGATATCACATATCATGACTGATGAGATTTTGTTATCAACCAACACGAACTCTAGACTTATGTGTTATTTTTGTCTATTTTTCTTCCACATTAATATCTGATTAGGGACATAATAAGAATGTATGTACTCTTATCATACATGTGATCTCATTATTCAAGTTCTCAACCTAAAGACATTTGTATTATATTTATATCATGATCTCAGGATTGAGACCAACATAATAGATGGTGTTACCTTGATCATTATCAAATCAAGTATATGACACCCCCATTACAATCATCAAATGATTGGCTCTATGTGCATACATACCAATAGACTCCCACTTATACTTAGAGACAATCACTTAGGAATCTTATTCCAAGTGATGTTAACATGTCCATCATGTTTCTGTTGTTTTGGTGCTTTTATAGTGGGTTAGCAATGCTTGCTTCTAGTTGCTATTTTGTAAGTTTTCGCATGTCCCCATTGTGCAACCTCTCATATGAGATGGAAGTGTTGTAGTATGCTATCTGAGATTCCCAGCCTATCCAGTAATTCTATCATTGTCATAGTATCTCTATTGTGTCATTAATGGTTTGGAACCTCCCACAAGTTCATCTATATGAACTTCTTGATCCATATAATATCATTTGTTGTTCACATAACACCAACATACTCGGCTTCTATTTTAGAATTAGCAACTGTCTCTTACTTGGAACTCTTCCAATGTATAGTTCTATATTAAGGTCAAATGAAAATTTAGATTGTGATGGTTAATTTTATTTGTCATTTTGGAAGTTTGCACTGGTGTAACCCTTCACACTCAACTCTTCCTTATTACCATAACCAAGGAACCGATACTTTTAGTACTTCTCAAGTACATAAGGATGTTCTTTATGGAAGTCTAGTGACTTTTTGGGATCTAACAGATGTTCTCTCGTCATGTCCAATACATATAAATATAATGGGTTGAGTACATCTCCTTTCATCATGTCCATAACATATGAGATAACAGGATGAGTGCATAACATTGCATACATGATAGATCCAATTATGAATGCATATGGTATGTTACTCATGTTCTTCCCAGTCTTCACAATTCCTATCTCATATGATTCTTTGCGTAAACCCCTCACAAAGAAGGTACTTTCCTTTCCAGGTTTTAACATTTGTAGTATAAGGGTTTTATTCCCCATTATCATGTGGAATATAAATATGCTCCCACTAAATTCTTGTAATCACAAATTTCATTCCAACTAAAGTCAAACTCTTTAACTATCTTGTCAAATTAAAGATTTTAGCTCTGGGATTCTTGCTTCAACCCACAGATTGTCCTTTATAGCTTACAAACTTTATTTGCATTAATAGATTTCAAAGCCTTCAGGCTTTATCAAACACACATTCTCATAACTAATCATGTTAAGGAAAGTGGTTTTAACATCCATATGCCAAATCTCATAGTCGTAACAAGCTGCTAGTAAGCATGATCCTGATGGATTTAACCATGGCAACTAGTGAAGATTTTGTTATGTTCAACATATTGAACTTGTTTGAAATCTTTGTAACAAAATCTTCTCTTATAGGTTTGTACATTACCATCCATGTCGATCATTTATCAAAGACACAAATGCACCATGTGGGTCTTATTCTTTAGGTAGATCCACCAAGGTCATACCTTGTTGGTTTACATGGACTCCATATTGGATCTCATGGCCTCAAGCCATTTCTCAAACTCTGGTCCCTCAATAGCTTTTAGGTAGGTTATTGGCTCATCATCTATGACCAACCCACCACCTTCTTGAGTTGTAAGATATCCTAATCTTTCAAACTCAAGGCATGCTCTATTAGATCTATGAGGCTTTGTGTTACATAAGGAACTTGAGATTGCACAACAATTTTTTATTCTCCTTGTTCCTACCTTACCTCTTTAGGTTAAATGTTTTCATATTTATCTTGAACTTTTTGAGTTTTACTTTAATCCCACTGATTTCTTTGGAAACAAATTCCTCTTTAGGAATTCAGCCATCCTAGCAACAAACATTTTTGTTGTCAAATTGGAATATAAAAGTAGTATTCAACAAAATAACATTAAAGTGATTTGTGGAAAAAACTTTTCAAGAAACTATTTTCTTACACAATCTTTCAATCCTAATCTTTATAAAATACATATTGAGAAATATCCCATGCCATATCTCAAATGGTTCCTTTGGAACCATTTTAGATGGTACATTGTTTAGTGTAAAGCATGTGCTAAAAAAGGAGATTGAAAGATTAGCTAGATTTTATTGATAATCGCACCATGACTAATAGGGTGTGATTCCTTCCTTCTGATACATCATTATGTTTCAGGTGGGTTCATTGTGATACACTATCACAGTCTCCTAGAAGGTCCTCAAACTCTTGGTTTAAAATATTTCAACATCAATCATATCAAAGTGTATTAATATTTTTACCAAGCCAGTTACGTACTTCATGCATGCTCACCTTGAACACTTCAAGAGATTTAGACATGTGTTTCATTAAATACACTCTACCATATCTATTGAGATCATCAATAGATATAATGAGGTACTATTAACCACCTCTAGAATTTATTTTAAAAGGTTTATATACATCAATATGTATGAGACCTAATAGAATAGTCGCTCTCGTACTACATCTAGTGAAGATACTTTTGTCATATTGCCAATAAAGAAGACTTGCATGTCTCTATTGGTCAATAACCAAAAGACTCTTGATAACCATCATTATGTATTCTAGAAATGCATTTCTCATTTACGCACTCTAGATGACAATGCTATAGGTATTCATTGTTTGAGTCATCAAGTCATTTAGTATATGTGTCATACACATTTGTCTCTACAACTATTGAGTATATATTTTGAGACATAGAGCATTTCCATATAAGATCTCATCTTTTAAAATGAAACATAAATTTAATCATAATATTCTTGTCCATACAAGAGACATGATGTTTTCATTAATGACAGGTACATAATAGCAATTCACTAATTCTATTACATGTCCATCAGGCTAAAGGGTAGATTCTAATTGTAGTGGTAGCAACCCTTGCTCCGCATAGTTCTAGCTTAATTCTTCCCAGGTCCTGAAGTGGAGATCTATATTTCTTTCGTCTTCTTCTTTAGTTTCTTTAAGTGAAAGGGGAAAATTTCTTTTGCACTTACCCTTCTCATTTTGAGTGAAGAATACTTGAATTTCATCTTAGCCTTAGAATTCTTTATTGTCTTTCCTTTGTCATTAGACCTCACTCTGTTGATCATCATCACATGTTTACCCTTCTTCATTCTTGCTTTGACATTTATCAACATGCCAAGTAATTCTGACAATGGTTTGGCCAAGTTACTCAAGTAGTAACACTCAATAAACTGGCTATATGATTCATCCAACGATTGTAGAATCATGTATGTGGTGAAGTATTGATCGAAAAGAAATACCAGTCTCTTTGTATGTTCCACATGCACAATCATATTGAACACATGGGATCTATTGGATCTCCTTCTATCAGTTTGCACTCAAACATTGCGAGACATTATATCTTTCTTGATTGACATGATTCTTAAGATAAGTTACCATGTCAAGAATGTCCATGTTTTCATGTTGTTTATGCAACTCATATTTCATACAACTCAGCATAAGGTGATCAACGTCTAAGGCATCATTGGCATGTTTCCAATAAACATCCATCTCAGCTCTAGGCACATCTGGAGAAGATTCCTCTAGCACTGGTGTATCCATGACATAAAGCTTATGTTCAACATTGTAAACTATTCTCAAAGTCCAGAACAGTCATGGAAGTTTGTCATGTTTAGTTAGTCCTTCTTAAGAACTAATAAAAAGGTGATTTCTTTGCCATTTGTTTCTACAAAAGAAATATGCAACTTTAGTCAAAACACTTTTGATTTGATTTGATAAGTTTGACGACATTAATTAGGCCTTTAGTTAATTAATGCTCCCACTATTTTGTTCAAATTGATAGCCCTCACTACCAATTAAGAAGATGGTACATACAACCTTCTAGTGAGCTAAGATCCAATAAAATTAAGTTAATACCAAATCAACATCGGTGCTCACAACCAATTATTAAGGTAGACAACATTTTCCAACTGCATCTCATGCATTTCTTGGATAAATAGTATGCACAACTCCTTGTCATAGTCCATCTATATACTTCTAGAAACCTGAATTCTATTAATGCCACTTGATTAAGCCTGACTCATAAGAAAACATAGTAGAATATGCACCCTACTAGGATAGACCCCCATATCTACCATCACACTTCCACAAGATAGATGGCGCATCACGCTAGGGTATGCCCATGCTTAGTCGATCCATCTTCCATGTGTGTTGCTTATGGAAAGCATCTTAGACTTAATATTTATTGAAATATTTTATATAAGTACATATACATATCCAATCACTACATACTTATGTTTCATATACATGTTATAACCAGAAATGAAAAACATGCAATTAGAAATATAAGAGTGATGATTATGGACAATCTAATGCAATTCCTTAGAGCTATAAGAAATTGCAACCACCTAAGGTCCATATCATATGTACAACATGTAATTGTAGAAAGTTATGAGGGAACCAGTTTAGGTCGATCGGTTCAACTCTTGAGTTGATCGATGGGCCTCCCAGTTGGTTAGTTGATCTTCTGAAATGGTCGTCTGGTCTCTGCTTCAAGTGATGTATGGACTCCTCCAACTGATCATTGCTTGGGCAACCAGTTGATCGGTTTGTTCTGTCATCTGGTCCTCTTTGGTCCTCTTGTCGATCGCTTCAACATCTGAGCTAGTCGGTTTGTCAGGTACAAAACATCTTCTCACAATAAAATATAAATTAAAACTATCATATTCCATATTACATTATAAAATAAAAATAATGAGTTTCATTTGAGGGGAATATAGGAAGATGAGCATTAAGTTACATCTGAAAAGGAGGGGAGAGGCTTGGTATGCAAACCGAATAATAATAGGAAATAAACCAAATAACTAATCACACAACCCATAAGAGTTTTAGCCATAACCATGTGCTTACATCCACCATCAAAACACTTTTAGGGAGACACATATAGATTGCATATATATATATATATATATATATATATATATATATATATATATATATATATATATATATATATATATATATATATATATATATATATATATATATAGTCAGGCTAGAATACACTCAAGTGTACAGATCGCACGGATACACTCAAGTGTGTTTGCATATCAAGACTATTTTTTGCAAGATGTAAACCATTGATCTTCATTGTCATACTATAATTAGGCAACATACAAATTTTGAGCCCATTTGGATGAGTGTAAGTCACTCATCCGAGGGAAACAAAATCGACGCACGAAACTAATTTGAAATGCATAATTTTTGCATTCTTTATAACATGATCTATAAATATCCAAATGTGCTCAAAAATTTTATATGAGTTATTCACAAGATGATTAAGAAGATCAACGGATTAGATTTTTTTTTAATATTGCATCATGAAAAACTACTTGGGTGTATTCTGCTCTAAATACACTCGAGTGTATTCTAGCCTGTCTATATATATATATATGTATATGTGTGTGTATGTATATATATATATATATATATATATATATATATATATATATATATAATTGGGGGATCATATGAGGTATTCAATCGGATATGAACATTAATAATTTTAATATTTGAATCGCATGCAATAAAATAAATATGATGACATCAATTTAAATCCATGATACACAGTAAATTGATGTGGCTCTGATACCATTATTGGGAAATTGGAGTAATAGATAAGGTAGCGGAAACAAAAAATTTAATGCCTGATTAGCAAACCAACAGATCATGTCAACAACAATGTATCCAAGAAATAGGGTTGCAAGTGGTATACCTAGTCCTGGAGCAAGTCCAATGAGTTATTCTTATAGCAGCGTGCTTCTTCTCCAAGAAGCACTCGAGCAGTTGTCAGTAATGACCTCTTAGTGCAACACCATGGATAGTGGTTGATGACACCCTCTTAGTAGGTGGAAACAACCTCCTTGCCTCTGTAGTATTCCATGCAGACCACCTAGAACTCCACGTTGCACTACCAGAGCAAATGAGAAGGAGTTGTCCCGTTAAACGTCAGCATGTTACCACCGACTTGCTCTCCCAATTGTCTCTCTCTTGCTATCCCTCCCTTTTATGGGTAGGACTTGCTCGGGACAACCATAGAGTACAAAATTATTAGAGCTTATTTTTGTGTCTATGAAAGCCTTGATTTCCCCCTTTATATAGGATGGCCAGGGGTAAGGTTTCCAGTTCATCTGAGAGTTGAAGAGATGAAATTTCAAGAATTTTCTGAAAGCTACGAATGGTGAACTAGTTGGTTCACTGTTGAACCAGTCAGTTCATAGGTAAACCAATCAATTCACCAGCTTTCCTATTTTCAATCACATTGGCATTCATTATTTGATTAATGCACAACATGACATCAACATCAATCCTTGATCCAATCATATTAATCATTGAACCGGGCAATCCATGTGATGAACCCATCGTTTCAGATTTGAAATGCTCATTTCATTTCATGAAATAGTCATTTCACTTGTGAAATGGTCATTTCACTTGAGAAATGGTCATTTCATCTGTGAAATGGTCGTTTCATTTGTAAAATAGTCATTTCATTTTTCTAGCTCAGCCAATATACAACCAATGTTGTTCAAATTGAATACCTAAATACTTTAGTAATCAAGTTAAACCTTATTCATGAGTAAACTCCTTTTCCATGTGCATCCTATGTGTGTAACCCTATAGGTCCCAAATTAAATCGATAGTGAATGTCCATAACCAACTTATGACACCTCAAGCTATGAGAGGTATCTAGAAACACATCATGGCTACCCAATGATTGGAAAGTTAGAAAACAACTTCAACCAACAACCGGAGATCAATGTTACATTGATCATATAGTTCATTTGTCTCTGATATCCAGATTGAACTTGGGGCATGAAATCATCATCCTCTCAATGTTCAACCCATGTTCCTTCAAGTAGAGAATACCATATGAGATGAATGTGAGTTTACATATATTATATTGAGTCACATGAATATGACCATACATTTCTCAGTCTATCTTATAAAGTGGCTTGGATATAAATCTCCTTTAGGAGGGACAAATCCCATCTACATCACTCAAACTCAATCCTCATGTGTCACAATGCACCTGAGAATCACCTTTATAGCAACCCTTATTCAAGGTCACGGTGGATGATGTCAAAGTTCATCAAACGACATGTGATGAGTATAGTGATTTTAGATCTAAGAACCATAATCACCACCATCACTATGACTCTCAAGGTCCATTAGTCAGGTACATTGTTCTCTAACATGTACCTATGTGTTTGGTTTGATATCACATTTCATGACTGATGAGATTTTTTCATCAACCAAGACACACTCTAGTCTTATGTATTACTATTGTCTATTTTTCTTCCATAGTAATATCTGACTAGGGACATAACAAGAATGCATGTAATCTTATCATGCATATGATCTGATTGTTTAGGTCTTCAACCTGAAACATATGTCATTGAGTAACATCATTCTTTAGACATCTATTATATTTGTGTAAATCATCTCATAATTAAGACAAACATAATAGATATAATTAACTTTCTTATTATCAAATCAAGTATATGATGCCCCATTACAGTCATCATATCATTGGATCTATGGGCATACATACCAACACAAATGTAGGAAACAAAAGACAAAAAGTAGGTGCCAAGTATCCAAAATAGATACTAGGTGCAATTGACCAAATCTAGACACCAAAATATCAAATCTTGGCCCCAAATGACAAAAATTGGGTGTCAGTAAATGCAAATAGGAACGAAATAACCAAAAGTAGGTGTAAATTGACCAAAAATGGGCACAGGAAGACCAAAAGTGGATGTTGAAAGATTAAAATTAGGTTTGACTGACCAAAATAGGACACAAATGACAAAAGTTAGGCTAAAGTCCATAAGTAGGTGTTAAAAGATCAAAAGTGGGCACAATTTTAAAAAAATGGGTGTGAAGTGTTCAAACAAACATTGGACATAATTGACCAAAGTCGAGTCTTAATGACAAAAATTTGACACAAATGAACACATCTAGGCACAAAATAACCCACACTAGGCCCAAATCAATGATGAATTGTACGTATAAGAAACTAAGAGTGGGTGTTGAAAGACCAAAATTAGACTTGAGTGATCAAAACTGAGCATAAATGACCAGAACTAGGTGCAGAAAGAAGAAAAGAGAGCAACATATGTACAAAACATGCTTCCTCATTGCTTCCCTACTCTTCCACACTATTCATGTCCTATTTCTTAATTTAATTCCCTTTTTTCTCTCTATTTTCCTTCTTTTTCTTCTTACTCCCCTCCTCTTTCCTAATTACTTACCTTCTCTTTTTTCATTACTTCCCTCATCTCATCCTCCTCTCATTACTACTCTCCTCTTCCCTTGTTAGTTCTCTCTTCTCCCCCTCTTCCCATTACTTCTCTCTTCACTTCCCTCTTCTCCCTCCTCACTTTCCTCCTTTATTTTTCCTTCTCCCAAAAAGGAGGGAAAAAAAAAACAAATAGATAAATGTGGGTGACTAACATATGGGCATGCACAATAAGTACATAAGGGGATAGATGGTGGGAGAGATGGGTAGGTGGAGAGGTGGGGTGGCAATACTAGGGCTTGTGAGTAGGTGGGGAGGTGGTTTTATAGGAACATGTGGTTTTTCCCCACACTTAATAGTGTGTTATGTGTGGGGGAAATGATGTCCTTTTTGAACCCATTGTCAAAATGTGCCACGATATTTGAAATAAAAAAATAAAAAATAAAGTTCCTTAATATGTGGCAAGTCAACATGTATACATGTTGTAAACTCCACACCTTGTGGTGCTTTTCAAGTTTTTGATAATTCTTATTTATAAAAATCTAAGATGTTGTGTTTTCTTTCACTATTATCTATTGTTGAAAACCACCACTTTGTATGGTGTTTCCAGACTCAGAAGGGAGTTATTTTTCCGATAGTGTGTCAAGTCAATTTTTTTATCTAATGAAATACTATCATATTACCTCAGATAATGAGATAGATTGACCCATCATGTCATATTATAAAAAAACTCATAGAAAATGACAATTAGCACCAAATCATAAATGTTTACTTATTTGTTTAGTGGTGATTAAATCTAGAATGGGCACTAATATTCTTGACTGATAACAAAGAAACATTTTGCTCAATATAATAGCAAGTATGATTCTTACCATAAATGACAATACAAAAGCTAGAGGGAAAGTGATTAATTAAGAGATAAGAAAAACAAAATAAACAAAAAATTTATTATATAATAGAGAGCATCGCTTTTGTGAAAATGTGTTTTTATCACTACTTCGAAAACAAATTCTATCAATTATGTGTAGGAGCTTGCTGATATATTGGTTCCCAAGACTAATTAACTCCCAACAAGTGTGTATAGTTTACACACAAATGCATGCACACATGCATGCTTATCAATATGTGGATTGATGTGAGTGTGTTTACAAAGTCAATAATCATCCTCAAATTCTCATGTCCTACACACTATACACATGGGTTTCAGCTAGAGCTCCCATAGTAGCATGTGTCTTCCTCTTCACCGATCCAAACATGGGACAGAAAGATAGGACTAGTTTCAAAACAACCTCAAAACATAGCATAAATCCAAATCCAATATTTCTATATATACTTTTCTTGAAGTTAGAACAAACAAGAAAATTCATGTTGTAGTCAGCTATGTATGTGACTTTGAACCTTTACCTAGATACCTTGATTTATACACAATTCAGAGCTATGTATGTGGCTTTGAACTGGTATGAGCAATCAACAAAACCATTTTTCTTCTTTCACCTTCAATCCAATAAAAAAAACAATGGATGCATTCTTTTGGAGTATGGAAAAGATAAGTTGCCAATCAATTAGTGCATCAAGTCGCTCCCTTTGCAATCTTTTAGAGAATAACAAATGGTGGTGTAGTGATCCAAGGGGCTTATCCCTCCTACCTTGGGACCCCAACCTCTTTACCCCATAATGTCTAACATCCTTGTTTGGGTTGGTTCCTCTTTTGTAGGTTTCTGATCAGGGTATGATCTGGAAGCAATTTTTGTCAATCTCAAACTATATGAGAAATAGGAGATTCTAGATTTTTTTGATGCAAGGGTACCATAGATGAATCTTTAGTTAGATACTCTTTGATTGATATTATAAATGGAAAAGAAGTACAATTTCAATTCCCTAACTCGAATGATGACTCTTGTATGGGTGCTACAATAATTGATAGTCTTTAGACATATAGAAAACAACCTTTTCGTGATCAAATGCTCTCAATAGATATAGTTCCTGAAGATTCCTAATAGGTTCCTAATGGATATTTGAATATGATGTTATCCTCATGAAAGAATCCCTATGTGAAGATAAATGGTCAAATATCATCTAGGAAACATGTATATTTTGATCAAAAATTTATGACCTCCACATGATTTCTCATAACACATGGATCACTTGGTAAGTAGTAGGGAAAGTCAGATATGTGCTGGAGGTAGGTGAAGACAACTACAATTGGAATTCCTTTTGAAGGGTCTGTGTGGTTGTAGATATATCAAATCCTATTAAATAGTAATTGGGGATTTGGATGTGACCATGAAAAAATCCCTTTTAGGATGATGGACTAGGATATGTGAATGGCAGGACCAATGGGTTCACATGGAGTTCTTCTCTTGTGTTTCATTTATGAATGATTTACATGCCTTCTTCTATCTTGCTTGTTGTGAATTTATTTGATATTATTTTCACTTTGGCTAGGGTGGTGACACCTCTAAGACTTGATTCTTTCCCATCTAATTTGACCTATTTCTTTATAATGCTTGTTTCCAATCACCTTCTTTCATTTCTTGCATTTTAGTTCTTATCCTTAGATAATCATTTCATTATGCTAACAATCTTCTTTCTTCCTTTTCTTAGAATAATCCTTTTATTTCATTACTTTAGTGTAATCTTTATTTCATTTGCCCTTTAATTTCTTGCTTAGTGTAACAATCACCCTCCAAATCTCAAAATTTATTTTCTTGCTCAATATTCAAAAAATTCAAAAAGAAATAAAGTTCAAAAATCAATTGGGTTTAGAGTAACGAATCATAAAGACATTATGTTGTGGGTTTGACCCTTCTGTACTAGCCTTAATTGAAAAGTAAAAAGGTTAAACTCTAGGATAATCTATCTTAGTGAATTAGTGTGCTCATGACGCGTATCATTAGTCAGACTTCTGCATGCATAAGATATGAATGGTTGAATAGTACAAAACCTTCAAGAGATACCCAACGAAAGTTGAACCCTAATATGGTGGAATTCATTCGCTTGGAGGTAATCAAGATTCTTACCTCTGGGATTATTTATTGATATCAGCTTCACCATGGGTAAGTCTCTTTCAAGTAGTGCCTAATAAAGAAGGAATGATAGTGATAAAAAATGGCAATTATGGACTCATTCTATCTCGCATCGTCATTGGGTGGAGAATGTGCATCTACTATGGAAAGCTAAATAAGGCTACCATAAAGGTTCACTCCCTCTCCCCTTCCTTGATTCCATGTTGGATCACCTTGCTCACCAATAATACTTCTGCTACTTAAATGGATACTCATGATTTTACCAGATTCCCATCCATCCTGATTACCAAGAAAAAAAAAGTTTTATCCGTCCTTCTACACTTTCAAAAGAATTTCATTTGACCTTTGTATTTCCCCAACCACCTTCCAATGGTGCATGGATGTAATCTTCACTAGACTGACTGCGATTGTCATGGAAGTATTTATGGATGATTTCTCTGTCTATGGAGAATCCCTACATGCATGCTTGCATCACCTTTCTCTAGTCCTTGAGAAGTTTGAAGAATCACATTTGATTCTAAACTGGGAGAAGTTCCACTTTATGGTTAATGAATGAATTGTACTTGGCCACTGGGTAAGAAGAAAATGTATTGATGTTGACCATGCTAAAATTGAATTCATCACCAATCTCCCTCCTCCCTCTTCTATTTGAGACATGTGTGCCTTCTTAGGGCATGCTGGATTCTATTGTCGTTTCATTCACAACTGCTCAAATATCACTAAACCACTCATAAACCTCCTTCAGAATGATGCAATTTTCACCTCTTACTAGGCTCGCCTGACAAGTTTCAATAAGCTGAAGTCAGATCTTACTACTGCTCCTATCGTTTGTGCTCCCAATTGGTCACTTCCCTTTGAATTCATGTGTGATGCCAATAATTATAATGTTGGAGCCATCCTTGGCCAAATAGTTGATATAAATCATCATGTCATCAATTTTTCTTCAAAAACCCTTGATGACGCACAACACAATTACACCACCATAGAAAAAGAGGTGTTGGTGATAATTTATGCATTTGACAAATTTTGCTCATATTTGATGGGATCTAAAGTATTTGTGTACACTGATCACGCAACCATCTAGTATTTGATGTCCAAGAAGGGTGCCAAACCTAGACTTATCTGGTGAGTTCTATTGCTTTAGGAGTTTGACTTCAAAATCAAAGACAAAAGGGGTTCTGAAAATTTCGTCAGGGCATCCTCATAAAAGATTCCTTACCTGACAACCCATTGCTCAAATCTAAAGCTCAATTTTCTTGGTTCATAGACTACAGGAACTACTTGGTAGCCGATATCCTACATCCAGAATATAAGGGAAATGCAAAGGTAAAACTCCTGCAAGATGTGAAAAACTTCTACTGGGATGATCCCTATCTCTTTAAACTCTACGCTGAAAACCTCTTATGTCGTATAGAAGTAGAACCCCTTGATATCCTCACACAATGTCATTCTGGCCCAATAGTGGGGCACATGAGTTCTCAAAAGACCACTTTAAAAGTACTCCAATGTGGTTTTTACTGGACCACCATGTTTAGTGACTCATATGAATTCATCCTTTTTTTTATCAATGTTAAAAATCTGGTAGTATTTCTAAGGGATACCAAATGTCAATCAATTCATGGCATGAACTTGAAATCTTTAATGTGTGGGGATATATTATCTGGGCCCTTTTCCCTCTTCTTTTGGATTTGAATACATCCTTGTAGCCATGGACTATGTCTCTAAATGGGTAGAGGCTAACCCCACAAAGACCTGTGACTCCAAACATGTGAATAAACTCTATAAGGACACCATCTTCCCACATTTTGGAGTTCCTCACACCACCATTTTAGATGGTGGATCACACTTCATAGCAAGGAATTTTGAGGCCCTGTTGGTGAAATAAGGGGTTTGACACTAAGTTGCTTGTTCGTACCATCCCCAGACTTATGAATAGTTTGAAGTCTCTAATTGCCAAATAATGTATATTTAGATACAAGACCGTGAACTGTACAAAGAAAGATTGGGCCTTGAATCTGAAAGATTCCTTGGATGCATATCGCACTGCTTTCAAAACACCTTTGGGGGATACACCTTCAGTCTCATCGATGTGAAGTCTTGCACTTACTCATAAAAATGGATGACAAAGAAAGATGGTCTATTTGAGCACTCAACTTTGACTTATCAATGATCGACAAACAATGATATCTCCAACTTAAAGAGTTAGATAAACTATGCATGATGGGTAACGAGAGTGATTGGATCTATAAATAGCACAACAAGATCTGACATGATGGTCACTTGATAAGGAAGGAAATTCAAGTGGGTGACTAGGTCCTTGTTTACAACTTTCGTTCGTGACTTTTTCATTGGAAGTTATAGTTCAAATGGTACAGACCATACCTTATGCAGCATGCTTATCCCAATGGAGTATTCGGCCTTTGGAACAAATTTGAAGGTGAATTAGTTGACATAAAGGTTATACAATGTCCATATTTTCATAATGACTCAACCATTCCATTCCTATGTATCTAATATGTTTGTTCAAGATTGACTTTAGGCTTTAGGTACATGAAAAGGATCAAATTACACAAGCCCTAGCTTGTCCAAGTTCAAGTCAAATGCAATGCAAGTGTGCTAATAAGGAAATCACTTCAAAAGACATTAGAAGAATTTTGTAATCACCTGTATTGATGATATGACTTGTAACTAAGATGAGAAAAATATGGGGGACACTTTATACGAAGGTTTAATCACCCCAAAGTCAATTTAGAAAATTAATCATAGGTTGTTTATCAGTCGAGTTATAATCTTGACCGATCCTACGATTGATTTTTTGAAGATGGCTCATCGTTTGAGTTGTTCATCCACATAACTTGACCGATCGACTCACTGAGAAAATTTAATTTTAGCTCATCAGTTGAGTTCCCCAGAACAAACTCGTCTGATAGTTTGGAAATTGGCTTTGTCTTTTAATTGATCGGTCGAGTTACCTTTATTGAAACTCGACCGAATGCACTGTACGAAAAATATAGAAAAAGTGATTATAACCATTGGTGGCTTGTTTTGAGAAAAAAATAGATATGTTGCCTTGAGGAAAATGACTATATTTCGGCCCTAAGTGTTCCACAACTCAAGGGAGAACCCCCATCTATAAATAGGACCCCATGGAGTTCATCCCATGTTTACTTATTCAAGATATTCAAGTTCCTTCCTATAGTTGAGTGTGCTACTACTCATTGAGCCCCTTTCTCTCTCTAGTTTACACTTAATTTCATGATTTGTGAGTGAGTTAGGCATATTGTAAGAGAGCTCCACCCTTGTGCATGTAAAGCTCTCAATCTTCTACTACTTCCCTATCCCCTTCCTACATGAAGAAATGGTGAAGCAAGCTCCATCGAATGAAGAAGGAGCTATAGTTGGTTCTCTTCAAGGTTGATGAAGAGGTGGTGATCTTCTCCAGGTGAAGGAGAAGGCAAGGGTTGAAGATCTAAGAGGAGAAGCATAGTCCTTCAAGGTAGAAGACTTGAGATTGAGTGGGTAAGACCTTGGTGAAGGCTGAAGACTCAAACTATGAAGGTTGAAGACTCAAGCTAAGTGGGTAAGCCCTTGGGTAAGGTAGACATCTCATTGTGGTTGGATGGGTAAGTCCTTTGGTGGTCTTGTGGTGTAACTCATATTGGTGATAATATAGAGAAAAGCACTTTCAAAGTCCTAGCGGTTGACCTCTCTAGGTAGTGGACTGACTCACTTCTAGTTTGAAGTGTGGAACCACTCTACATCCCTTTATCAAGTGCTTGCTATCAATCTCTCTCATCCTTGCTATGCTTGTTAGATAATTGCACTTAACCTTTTGCTCTATACTTGATATAATTTGAAAGTATAATCTATTTTGTGAGAAATTTTGTAGCTCTATTCACCCCCTCTAGAGCCCTTAGATCCAACAAGTGGTATCAAAGCCAAGGATCTTCTCCAACAATCTCCCACTAGATGAGAAGATGGGAGACAACCTACTTGGTTCTCTCAAACTAGAGGGAGGCTTCACCATGCATCCTATGATCATTGATGGCACCAACTTCCTCTATTAGAAGAGGCATATGTTGTTTTACATTCAAGGAATGAACTTTGATATGTGGAAAGTGATGGACACACCTTATAAGGAGCCAACTGGAGCTGTAGCAACATGGCGTGAAGCTGCACTCAAAGACGCCCAAATCAACGCCAAGGCCATTAGCATCCTCTATACAACCCTCACCCCTATAGAGCTCAACCAGATCTCATTTTGGGACACTACCTATGAGATTCGGGACAAGTTGTGCATCACCTATGAAGGCACAAAGAAATTCAAGGAGGCAAAGATCTACATGTTGAACAACCTTCTAGAGAACTTCAAGATGGGTAAGAAAGAAGGGATTGCACAGATATATTCAAGACTCAATGTCACTATCAATGGGAAGGCAACATTGGGCAACACTTTGGATAGAGGAGTAATCAACTCAAAGATCTTGAGGACTCATCTAAAGAGATGGGTGTCAAAGGTCACATCCATTGAAGAAGTGAGGAGCCTTGGTGACATCCCAATTGAAGAACTCATTGGCGTTCTTCAATCTCATGACCCTAGACTTGACAAGCAAGAAGAAGCAAAGCAAGAAGAGAATGAAGCCAAGAAGATCAAAGATAGTGCTTTTAAAGAACAAGTGGAGGTTGTCATCCTTCAACAACAACTTGCTTTCTAAACTTCTCCATCATCCTCTAGTGAAGACAGAGGCCCTAGTGAGCATGAAGCCAACTACATCAAGGACAAACACATCAAGGGAAAGCAAGCCTCCTCCTCTTCTACTCTGAGATGCTACAAGTCTGGTCAAAAGAGGCACTACAAGAGTGAATGCCCCAAGTCAAGAAAGTCACGCCACAAGGGCAGCTCAAAGAAGGAAGAGGAATATAAGAAGGAGAGCAAATATAATAGGAAGGACAAGGAGGATAAAACACACAAGAATGCAACTCATGTAGATTGAGAAGCTTCATCTTCAAGTAGCTCAAGCTCCAAAGAAGATGGAGAGTAACACCTTGCTCTCATGGCCTCTACTAGTGAAGCTATTGGTGAGGTAAGTGAGGTAAGCGTACATGAATTATCTAAGGAAGATGTTATTAAAATGCTTATTTTTACCTGTTCATCTTTTGCTAAATGTAAATATAAAAAAATAGTGAGGAAAAATTATTGATGATATTTATGCTAAGCTTAAAATTCTTGAATTGAATAAGAAAACAAACCTTTAGAGTATTGATAATTTGCAAGGGTAATACCTTGATCTTGAACTCTGATACAATGGGGTTGAAGTTGAGAATGATATCTATCTTAAGAACATTAAGAATCTTAAGGAAGAAAACCAAAATTTCCTTAAAGAGCTTGAATTACTTAAAACTAAAAATGTTGAATTTAAGCTCCTTTTTGATGCTCATAGAGAAGAGAGAGATGTCTATCTAAAAGAGATTCAAATGCTTAAATATGAAAATGCTAGGTTGCTTGCTCAAGTAAATGATCTATCTTCTAGACCTTTATTGCTTAGTGTTAATGTTGCTTCCATCTCTCTTGAAAAAGACTCATATTTAACTAAAGATTTATGTCTTGAGGCCGATCTTGTGCATGTTAGAAATGGCATATCTCATTTATCTTCTACCATTGTTTCTTTAAATATTGATAACCATATATTGAGAGCATCCCCATAGAAATTCCTCTAAGGGAAGAACTCCCTAAATGAAATCCTTGACCATTATTGTCAGGACCCACTCTTTTGATCAACACAAATACCAACCATTAGAGGTAATACCAAAACCTAAACCCAGATTATGAAATAAAACAATGAATTCTCGACTAAGGCGATTAAACAATATACGAAAAACACAGATAAAATTTTCCTTTTTCTTTGTTCACAAACTCATAAATCAATGTCACATCAAGGACATCACATTCATATATCACAAATCATATTCAACTCCATTAAATCCAGAATCAAATCTTGTTCTCATGTGCGGTTCAGTTTACATCAGATACATGTACATTGATGAGCAAACAAAATCTACAACCCATCCCGGGAAAGAGAGAGTACAGGGACATTCTAATCTATATCGATTATGCTATTTATATCTTCCATATTGTGACCTCTCCGCTGGATAGTATTATACCTAAAAACATTTGAAACAACCTCATGAGACTCATATAGAGCCCCAGTGAGTGGATACCTCCCACTCAAGCTAGGTACATGCATCAACATCAGATTAAGTATAAAACTTAAAAGAAACATGCAGATATTGAAAAGTATAGCAAAAAGTTCTATATTCAAATCTATCTTGCAATGGTAATCTAATCCAACAGATAAGTCAATCACTTGAACCAATTATAACCTTGAAACATTTTTTAGAACATGTCTATGCACAAATCAGTAGATACTTCTCAGTTCAGATTAAGAGCCCTGCTGCATATGAAATAAGATAAGTTCTAAGCATTTTTTAATCAATAAATAACAATAACATTACCCTTTTGACACTCCACCAGCTGGACATGAACAAATCAACAGATACTTCTAGTTCAGATTAAGAATCTTACTACATGAGTAATAAGTCAAGTTCTAAGCATTTTGAACCAATACATAACAATAACATTATCTTTGTGACAATCATAATATGAAATAGAAAATATACATATCAACATGATTACTTTCCACAACAAGAAGTATAATCAACAATGACAAATCATCAAGTGGTATTACAAGGAATGTAATAATCATTCAAATCATATTCTACATGGCTTATCATATTTTATTCATTTGCCCTGAAACTACTTGGCTTGTACCTCACCAAGTAGAAGTCTCCACGCCTGATTCGCGTGTCAATGACTCACCGTAACTATCTTAGGGTTTAGCCGGCCACCCTAAGATATCAACAACATACCCTGGCCACCTCAGGGTTGCCTAAAGAGGCTCACGTCCTCATCTCGGGTACACGGGATAGGAACCAACAAAACAGTATATCACATATCACAGTATTTCACATATTTTTCATTTCACATTTCACATATTTCATTTCAAAAGAGTCTATTCCATATGGACATAGACTTTCACAACAAGGATTTAGGGCCACAACCACTCCAGATGACTCACTCCTAAATCCTGGTGGTCTAACCTTTAAGGTCTCGATCCACACTCCGGAAATCCTTCTCATAATTTATCGATTACTACAAGGAGATCCATTTTGTTTCCCCAGTGTGGTCCTCGGGGGAAACTCACGGTGTTCAGGGCACCTAACTAGATGTTCCATCATTTCACTTATTATTAATCTCTTTTACTCATCTTACAAGAATTCAAAACATCATATATCATATCTGTGTTATCTCGTGTAACTATGATAACATGAAACAGATTAAGTTTATCAATAAGGGCAATGATCAAAGCAAGAAGCACAATAAGTCTATAAATTGCAACAAATATGATTATTTCTATCTTTTGCATCAACTCATAGCAATCATCAATAGTGGGCCTTCAACCCAAGACATAATCTTATTGTCCATCATTTACCCCATCAGGGTTTTATCATCATCACTGGGCCTTCAACCCTAGACATAATCTCATTATGCAACATTTACCCTTCTCAGGGTTTCTCAATGTAAGGGAGTGCACATTAAATTCAATTTCAACATAAATCTTATCAGCTCATTGTATATCACAGTTCTGAACAAATATTAGTAGAGGCATTATAATTAGCAACAGTAAAAGCATATAGATATCATGAATCATTCCTCATACTCAAAATGGATTTATCATACAACATATGCCTGTTCCATCCAATCTGAATAGATGTCAATAAATTTCATGCATATACATGCATACCCGACTTAATTCTCTTCTTATTTTATTTCATATTCTTCATATGGGGTTACTAGTCATCACATGTTCACTATCAATTGAAGTTTTTACTATTAGTCCATTCTCAGAGTACAATTCACAATTCAAGAACACATTCTTATAAATCAATTCAAATACTTGACTTTCATCTTTTAGTTGAATTCAATTACACTTATGTGCATCTTTTAATTCCCCATTTGATATTATCATTCACTAGCATCATCAAACTCATCATTTTAGGGTAAGAGTTACATTCTTAGAATCATCTATTAATTCCTATCTTTTTCCATTATTTTATACTCAGTAGTCTCAAGTTCTTTCATTTCATGTTCATTACATTATTTGGACCAATCTTTCTTGATTCAGTTTGCATACAATGCTTCTCTTCTACATAACATTTATCAAAGTACAGTTCTTAGTATATTTTATTTAATTTGGGTTAATCCATATGTAATTAATTTAAAGATAAAATACTTCATCATACTATCTTCATTAGTTTCATCTTTATCTTGCAATCACCATTAAGTACATCTTGTTCATATTGTCTCTTATATTCAGATAAGTATACCTTGATGTTGACTACTAATGTCATTCTCATAATCAACAATTATCATTCTTTATTATACTAAAACAAATGCATTAGACTTAGATGATATAGTAAGACTCATCATATTCAATTGAAGTATTAATAATTTCAATTTCAGCATTTGATCACATTTCAAACATCATATACAAGTTCTAGGTTTATCAATCATAATTGTCTTAGTAATAAACTTTTAGGGTTTTCAAGAAGTTGTTCCTTAGTTCAACATATCATAAGAATAATATCATTTAGTAATCCAATCATGACTCAAGGGTTCATTAGGGTTATTCACAAATATGGAAACCCTAGTTTCCATTTTCACACATTTCATTCATCAATCATAAGTATACATTGATTAATTGACTTATTTCATTCACTTCCTCAACACAAATCCTAATAAGGATATGTGGTCATTCAATTCCATTAACATTCAACAATACACTTGTATCATACAATCTAGTACAATTCAAATATGACTTTACACATGTCATTTCAATTCCAAGCATATCGGCCATTGGGCTGATTTTTAGGAAAAATTCACATGAAATACCATAGTCATCTACCCATAGGAATACCCATGCATCCTCAATCAATATAACAAGAACTAATCAAGTTTCAATCAATGAGAAATAATCAAAATCAGTAAAAATTGGATTGCCCAATATCTTTCCCAAATCAAATCCAATCACATACATATACAGACAAGGTTTCTGATTGTTTTAGCCGGATTGAATTAGGCTTTCAACATGAATACAAAGCTTAGGAGGGAGAAAAACACTCACCTCAGGTGTGAAACACCTGAAATTCGTAGCCCAGCTACTACTGCTAATTCTTGAATCAAGTCCTTGCTTTAAGAAAACAGAATCTTCCTGCTCCTCTTCACTCAAGAACCTAGAAGAAGAAGAATTGAAGAAGAAAGAATGAAAGAAGAGATCAATTTGGATTCTTTTCATCCAAATCAGGGAAGTGACGAGTTCTATACATAGGAGAGAATAGAAGCAAATAAACCTAGTAAATATTTATGATCTATGCAGAATTTACCAACCTTAGAAAGAGAAAACCCAGAAATCTGAAATTTCCAGTTCAGATTCTTCAAACCCTAAAATCTCCTCCTCTCTCAAGAATTACGAAGCTCGGACGTGTGGGACGGAAATGAGAGGTGCTTGGATCGTAATAGAGTCCTATATACTCATTAAGGTGCTTGGAATAATTAATTATAAACATTTTTAAGTCTTTTTATTTTTCCAGAAAAATATGGTCGGTCGAGTTTGTCTCTCTCAGAACTCGACCGAAACTACATGTTTCAGAACTCAAACCTCATCCAAAAATTATGAAACTTTAACCTAATGTCTGAAATTGAGTTTATAAGATACATTAAATTTTTAGATCATTTGGAGTTACCTATAAATAACTAAAAATCAAATACCACACTTCTATATTGCAGTCAGCAGCATGGTCGGTCGAGTTTGTCCTGCACAGAACTCGACCGACACCCTCTTTGTAGAGATCAAAAGTCATCCAAAAATTATGAAAATTTAACAAGGTGTCTATAACTGAGTTTTCCAATCACAGTTAAAATTTGAGATCAATTGGATATACCAATAAAAGGATTAAATTCAATTACCACACTGATATCTTAATCTGAAAATATGATCGGTCGAGTTTGAAACTCGACCGATAAACAGGTCAGAACATTCTTCAAAAATTCTGATATTTTGCAAGAGTGTTAAAATTTTATACATAAAAATCATATATAAATTTAAATTAAATCAAAGTTACACAGAAAATACTAAAAATCATTTATTGAGACACTATACTTATCAAATTCTGTATTCATATATCACCAAAATCCTAATTTAAGCCGATTAGGGTTTCCAAATCTTAACCCTAATTATGTGAATCAAAGTATGATTAAACCTTCTCATTATATTTAAAACATCAAAACTTAACTACCATCATTAATCAAGCTTTAAACCATGATCAACTTAATTAAGCATACAAGTATCCAAGTAAACCCTAATTAGATGACTAATTTGAAAACGGGTCATTACAAATTCTCCCCTCCTTTTAGGATTTCGTCCCGAAATCCAAAAAAAGATATGGAAGAATATCATATCATCTAATCGTTCACCTCTCTGAGTATCAAACTATAAAGACTTTCATTTTATCTTTCTTTCATATGACACTTTCTTTTTTGCATTAAATGAATATTTCTTCCCTTGTAATCATCACATCTCTCCTTGAGTATTACAAAAACTTACTTCACAAATATTAGTAATACATCATTTATCAAGATTCGATTCACATCACCTTTCACACCCTTTTTTTATTGTGTATCTCATGGATTAAGATTATGACTCATTCACATATTATCATCTGCATTCATCAATTTCCTTTATAAAGAAGATCATCTAGTGTACATCTTAGTTCATAGCTTTTTCTCACAATTTTAGATTTCATACTTAGACTCAAACTCATTATAGATTGTCTTCATAATCCATTAAGATTTCATCTTTATTATATGAAATTTTTGCTTTCCATAGGTTCCATATTGAATTATAAAAATCCTTTTCTCTTTCACCATTTTATCGCCATTCTTCTCTTTTTCACCATGTATCTTATTATACTACCAAACTATGTTCATCTGGATACTTGGTCAGGGCATCCAGAAGAACTATAGTAGGAAATTCCATACTAGCTTAGCTCAATACCCAAAATACTTGACCAGAGTATCTGGATACTGAGTTCAGTCAGTATGCACATCATTCATGTTATATTCAACATCGACATTTTCATTTAGTCCTAGATCCTATTATCCCTGTAGACTCATCTAACCTAGGCTCTGATACCACTTCTGTCAGGACCCACTCTTTTGATCAGCACAAATACCAACCATTAGAGGTAATCCCAAAACCTAAACCCAGATTATGAAATAAAACAATGAATTCTCGACTAAGGTGATTAAACAATATACGAAAAACACAGATAAATTTTTCCTTTTTCTTTGTTCACAAACTCGTAAATCAATGTCACATCAAGGACATCACATTCAGATATCACAAATAATATTCAACTCCATTATATCCAGAATCAAATCTTGTTCTCATATGCGGTTCAGTTTACATCAGATACATGTACATTGATGAGCAAACAAAATCTACAACCCATCCTGGGAAAGAGAGAGTACAGGGACATTCTAATCTATATAGATTATACTATTTATATCTTCCATATTGTGACCTCTCCGCTGGATAGTATTATACCTAAAAACATTTGAAACAACCTCATGAGACTCATATAGAGCCCCAGTGAGTGGATACCTCCCACTCAAGCTAGGTACATGCATCATCATCAGATTAAGTATAAAACTTAAAAGAAACATGCAGATATTGAAAAGTATAGCAAAAAGTTCTATATTCAAATCTATCTTGCAATGGTAATCTAATCCAACAGATAAGGCAATCACTTGAACCAATTATAACCTTGAAACATCTTTTAGAACATGTTTATGAACAAATCAGTAGATACTTCTCAGTTCAGATTAAGAGCCCTACTGCAATAGAAATAAGATAAGTTCTAAGCATTTTTGAATCAATACATAACAATTACATTACCCTTTTGACACTCCACCACCTGGACATGAAAAAATCAACAAATACTTCTAGTTCAGATTAAGAATCTTACTACATGAGTAATAAGTCAAGTTCTATGCATTTTGAACCAATACATAACAATAACATTATCTTTGTGACAATCATAATATGAAATAGAAAATATCCATATCAACATGATTACTTTCCACAATAAGAAGTATAATCAACAATGTCAAATCATCAAGTGGTATTACAAGGAATGTAATAATCATTCAAATCATATTCTACACGTCTTATCATCTTTTATTCATTTGCCCTGAAACTACTTGCCTTGTACCTCACCAAGTAGAAGTCGCCACGCCTGATTCTTGTGTCAATGACTCACCGTCACTATCTTAGGGTTTAGCCGACCACCCTACAACAACAGACCCTGACCACCTCAGGGTAGCCTAAAGAGGCTCACGTCCTCATCTCGGGTACACGAGATAGGAACCAGCAAAACAGTATATCACATAGCACAGTATTTCACATATTTTTCATTTCACATTTCACATATTTCATTTCAATAGAGTCTATTCCATCTGGACATAGACTTTCACAACAAGTATTTAGGGCCAGAGCCACTCCAGATGACTCACACCTAAATCCTGGTGGTCTAGCCTTTAAGGTCTCGATCCACACTCCGGAAATCCTTCTCATAATTCATCGATTACTACAAGGAGATCCGTTTTGTTTCCCCAGTGTGGTCCTTGGGGGAAACTCACGATGTTCAGGGAACCTAACTAGATGTTCCATCATTTCACTTGTTATTAATCTCTTTTACTCATCTTACAAGAATTCAAAACATCATATATCATATCTGTGTATTCTCACGTTTCTACGATAACATGAAACAGATTAAGTTTATCAATAAGGGCAATGATCAAAGCAAGAAGCACAATAAGTCTATAAATTGCAACAAATATGATTATTTCTATCTTCTGCATCAACTCATAGCAATCATCAATAGTGGGCCTTCAACCCAAGACATAATCTTATTGTCCATCATTTACCCCATCAGGGTTTTATCATCATCACTGGGCCTTCAGCCCTAGACATAATCTCATTATGCAATATTTACCCTTCTCAGGGTTTCTCAATGTAAGGAGTGCACATTAAATTCAATTTCAACATAAATCTTATCAGCTCATTGTATATCACAGTTCTGAACAAATATTAGCATAGGCATTAAAACTAGCAACAATAAAAGCATATAGGTATCATGAATCATTCCTCATACTCAAAATGGATTTATCATACAACATATGCCTATTCCATCCAATCTGAATAGATGCCAATAAATTTCATGCATATACATGCATACCCGACTTAGTTCTCTTCTTATTTTATTTCATATTCTTCATATGGGGTTACTAGTCATTACATGTTCACTATCAATTGAAGTTTTTACTTTTAGTCCATTCTCAGAGTACAATTCATAATTCAAGAACACATTCTTATAAATCAATTCAAATACTTGACTTTCATCTTTTAGTTGAATTCAATTACAGTTATGTGCATCTCTTAATTCCCCATTTGATATTATCATTCAATAGCATCATCAAACTCATCATTTTAGGGTAAGAGTTACATTCTTAGAATCATCTATTAATTCCTATCTTTTTCCATCATTTTATACTCAGTAGTCTCAAGTTCTTTCATTTCATGTTCATTACATTATCTGGACCAATCTTTCTTGATTCACATTACATACAATGCTTCTCTTCTACATAACATTTATCAAAGTACAATTCTTAGTATATTTTATTTAATTTGGGTTAATACATATGTAATTAATTTAAAGATAAAATACTTCATCATACTATCTTCATTAGTTTCATCTTTATCTTGCAATCACCATTAAGTACATCTTGTTCATATTGTCTCTTATATTAAGATAAGTGTACCTTGATGTTGACTACTAATGTCATTCTCATAATCAACAATGATCATTCTTTATTATACTAAAACAAATGCATTAGACTTAGATGATATAGTAAGACTCATCATATTCAATTGAAGTATTAATAATTTCAATTTCAGCATTTGATCACATTTCAAACATCATATACAAGTTCTAGGTTTATCACTCATAATTGTCTTAGTAATAAACTTTTAGGGTTTTCAAGAAGTTGTTCCTTAGTTCAACATATCATAAGAATCATATCATTTAGTAATCCAATCATGACTCAAGGGTTCATTAGGGTTATTCACAAATATGGAAACCCTAGTTTTCATTTTCACACATTTCATTCATCAATCATAAGTATACATTGATTAATTGACTTATTTCATTCACTTCCTCAACACAAATCCTAATCAGTATATATGGTCATTCAATTCCATTAACATTCAACAATATACGTGTATCATACAATCTAGTACAATTCAAATATGACTTTACACATGTCAGTTCAATTCCAAGCATATCGACCATTGGGCTGATTTTTAGGAAAAATTCACATGAAATACCATAGTCATCTACCCATAGGAATACCCATGCATCCTCAATCAATATAAAAAGAACTAATCAAGTTTCAATCAATGAGAAATAATCAAAATCAGTAAAAATTGGATTGCCCAATATCTTTCCCAAATCAAATCCAATCACATACATATACAGACAAGGTTTCTAATTGTTTTAGCCGGATTGAATTAGGATTTCAACATGAATGCAAAGCTTAGGAGGGAGAAGAACACTCACCTCAGGTGTGAAACACCTGAAATATGTAGCCCAACTACTACTGCTAATTCTTGAATCAAGTCCTTGCTTTAAGAAAATAGAATCTTCCTGCTCCTCTTCACTCAAGAACCTAGAAGAAGAAGAATTGAAGAAGAAAGAATGAAAGAAGAGATCAATTTGGATTCTTTTGATCCAAATCAGGGAATTGACGAGTTATATACATAGGAGAGAATAAAAGCAAATAAACCTAGTAAAGATTTATGATCTATGTAGAATTTACCAACCTTGGAAAGAGAAAATCCAGAAATCTGAAATTTCCACTTCAGATTCTTCAAACCCTAAAATCTCCTCCTCTCTCAAGAATTACGAAGCTCGGAAGTGTGGGACGGAAATGAGAGGTGCTTGGGTCGTAATAGAGTCCTATATAATCATTAAGGTTCTTGGAATAATTAATTATAAACATTTTTCAATCTTTTTTATTTTTCCAGAAAAATCTGGTCGGTCGAGTTTGTCTCTCTCAGAACTCGACCGAAACTACATGTTTCAGAACTCAAACGTCATCCAAAAATTATGAAACTTTAACCCGATGTCTGAAATTGAGTTTATAAGATTCAGTAAAAATTTTAGATCATTTGGAGTTACAAATAAATAACTACAAATCAAATACCACACTGCTATATTGCAGTCAGCAGCATGGTCGGTCGAGTTTGTCCTGCACAGAACTCGACCGACACCCTCTTTGTAGAGATCAGATGTCATCCAAAAAATACTCAAATTTAACAGGGTGTCTCTAATGTATCTTTACAAGCACAGTTAAAATTTGAGATCAATTTTATATATCAATACAAAGATAAAATTCAATTACCACACTGCTATCTTAATCTGAAAATATGATCGGTCGAGTTTGAAACTCGACCGATAAACATGTCAGAATATTCTTCAAAAATTCTGATACTTTTCAAGAGTGTTCAAATTTTATACATACAAATCATATACAAAATTTAAATTAAATCAGAGTTACACAGAAAATACTAAAAATCATTTAGTGAGACACTATACTTATCAAATTTTGTATTCATATATCACCAAAATCCTAATTTGGGCCGATTAGGGTTTCCAAATCTTAACCCTAATTATGTGAATCAAAGTATGATTAAACCTTCTCATTATATTTAACACATCAAAACTTAACTACCATCATTAATCAAGCTTTAAACCATGATCAACTTAATTAAGCATACAAGTATCCAAGTAAACCCTAATTAGATGACTAATTTGAAAACGGGTCATTACAATTATACCAAAAAAAGTGGTACTAGTGGTTTGTGATTTCTAGGAGGAGCATCAAAGGGCAAGAGAAAAGACAAAGGTAAGAAAAACATCAAGGAGACCTCCTTCTTTGTAGGAGAATCTTCTGACACTAAGAATCCTATGGTTTGTTCTTATTGCAAATTTGATGATCATTACTCTACTTATTGTCCTTACAAGCCTAAGGGGACCAACCCAAAGATGAAATGCATCCCCAAGCTAACTCTAGATCCCAAAGTTTGAGTTGGGAATTGACATTCTACTTTCATGCTAGAAAAGGGTAGATGGATTGCTGATAGTGCCTGCACAAAGCACATGACTGTTGACATAAGCTGTTATGACCGCATTTGTGATTAATTGGTAAACTAGGGTTTACCTGGATGATTACATGCTTAATTGGATTGAACATTTTGTAAATCTAATTAATGATGATAATTCAATTATCATGTTTGAAATCTAACAAGAACTTTAACTGTGCTTTTGCCTTGAGAAATTAGGGTTTGAGTAATATAAACCCTAGTCGGATGAAATTAGGGTTTTTACCCGACAAGCCAATGTTAGAGAGGAAAGAGAGAGGTAAGAAAAGGAAAACGAAAATGGTATCAAGTCTTGGTTAGCATGGTTGTCATGGTAGTTAGCATGGCCATTTTGGGGCATTTACTCTTCAATTAACATTTCTGTAGAATTTTGTATAGCAGTGCACTATTCGATTTTTAATTATTTAATGGAGGCTTGTAATGATCTAAAATTTTAAGGGATTTTTTGTAACTCAATTATACACAACCTTCTAAATTTTAATAATCTTTGGAGAATGTTTGATCTCCAAAATACACGAATTACAGTAACTTTTGTATGACAGAAAATCTGCTAAAATAAGAAAAAGTTTAGTAAGGGGTCAATGTGTAATTGACCCAAGCAGCTCAATTTCTCTGTATGGTCAACCTAATACACTATGAGCTCTCATAATTCGTGATTCAATATAGAGAAATGAAATCCTAGAGAGAGAGGGAAAGTTAGGGTTTGAGAGGAGAAAGAGGTGGAATTGCTGATTTAGGGTTTATCTATCCGAGATATGATGAAATCAAGTAAGTTTAGCTTCTTTGCATAGCCTTTCATGGTGAATATTCTCTCACATGTCAAGATTCCATCCCTCATCTGATTTGATCCAAAATGGTATCAAAACTTCCCCTTTTCTCACTCTTTCTTCACAATTCCTCATTTTTTGGGTTTCCGAGTGGAAAGGAAGAAGAATTGGGTGAATTGCTAGGGATTTGATATGACTTTGAGATTTTTAGGGATGAGCTTCATTTTTAAGGTGTTTTCACACCTTAGGGTGAGTGGGAACTTTATTTAAATAGTATATTGCACGAAATGTGATTAATTCATCCATAGCCTTTAATTTCTTAGTATGCGACTACAAACCCTGAATTGTCTATTTGATCTAAGTTGTTGCAAAATGATATGAAATGGAATCTTCCTTTGTTTGAATGAATTTCAGATGATAAAATCATATTAGAAATTTATATAATACATCCTAATGAGAATTCCCTAAGTATTCACAGAGGTTATAAGAGTAAACTAAAATATAGGGAATTTGTCTATGATTGAAATTGTTGTATAATTAAATAGAGAAATTTGTTTATCTGGTTTCCCTTAGTTATGAATGATTGTGTATCTGAATTCATAGTACACATATGTCAGATACTATCTCAGATTTCACTTAAGGCGAATAGTGTTTGTTTGATATCTCAATAAAAAGGATTGAAACCCTAGATGAGTGAAAAGTTAGAAATTTGCAAATAGATATTATGAAATCCATTTGAAGTGTTTATCATGACATCTTAGAATTATTTATACAATTTTATTCTTGATGCATGATATCTCAGTAAATGGCATGGAAACCTAAATTCAGCTCAATTCTAAGGTTTCATACATATATTTATTGTATATGAATTGTTGAAAGCAATCTTTATTCAGTGAATGTTTATATCGTATGAAATCCTTATGAGAGACATGTGATAAGTGAATGAGGCAAATGAAACCCTAAGCATAGGGTGTTTCCATGTGATAAGTGAATGAGGCAAATGAAACCCTAAGGATAGGGTGTTGCCATATAATAAGTGAATGAGGCAAATGAAACCCTAAGGATAGGGTGTTGCCCTGTGATAAGTGAATGAGGTAAATGAAACCCTAAGTATTGGCTGTTCAATGAATCAAGTAATGTGATAATGTGGGTTTTTAGCTGAATATTATTTTATATGCATGTATGATTTGTTTATGAGATTTTTATTCTCTAATTCAAAAACTTGTCATGAAATGATAAGTTATTATGCTATTGCAAGCAGAGGGATATGACATGGCTATATTGGGATGTTATTGATGCCATGTATATGTGTGTGAAATGGATTATTTGGCCAAGTCTAAAAATCTAAATGAGATGACCTAGGGCGACCAGATCCGCCGCCGGTGGCAGCCGCCGCCCACACCCCCTCTGGTTGGGCACCCCTCCCATCGGAGTCCACCCATATCATCCTTTCCCGATCCCTCCTGTCTTCGTCGGCGCCCCTAGCCCTCCTGGATGAGCGCTGGATGGTCGTTGGTCACCGAAGATGTTGCCTTCACCGCTTCTCCGAAGGATCACACGACAAAGCGTACTTGGTCGGCGTGCGCAAAGGTCTGTTGTTGAGCGACGAGACAACTTTGCCTCCACATCCACACCGCCAGATGCAGTGATCCCACACATCAGGAACCTTTTACAATCGCCAACGCCTTTGACAACGACTAAGGATGAACAACCCCTAAGCAGCACGTCGACACCGACTCCAGATATGATGGAGAACTCTCCTCCCCCTACGCAGGTGAACATAGTTCACACGACGCCAGTGAATCTTACGCCTCGTACTGTGATCAAGCAGCCACAAGGCGTGAACACCAAGGAGTCACATCACGAAGAAGATGACTGGATTACGATGCCGACGTCGCCGATCATGACTCAGATACCTCCGATGAATGCAGATCAAAGCGCAGACGGCAACCACGTAGCACCGCCGCCACCCAGCTACTTATCAACTACGGTAAACAACAAGATAGGGGAGTCTAACAGTCACAGTTTCGTTGCACCCATGGAGGAGATACAGAACCAGCACCAAGTTGAAGGTCTGCCACATCCTCCGCCGACGGTTAGAAGGAACAAGGAGATCCGTCGACCCATCTTCAATATCCCACATGACACTTGTTATCGGTGCATGAGGAGGGGACATTGGCAAGCACAGTGCCATAGCCTAAAGGTGTGTTATTCTTGCAGAAGACCGGGTCATACGGCAAGGAGATGCAGAAATGTTCCTTTACATCCCCCTGACATCCTTTCTAATGATGATTTCCCTCCTCTTCTGAAGGGGATTCCGGCGAGGGGAGAACCACAACATGTTCCCAAACGTATCTCTGTGGATCTCGGACCGGATGATGATTATCTTGAGCAAAGATCGGCTTCACTCGGACAGGCGATACAGATCTCTTGGCCGACGGGGGTGACTTGGGAAGAGATAGCACCTGGTCTCAAGAGAAGATGGCCTAACCTGGTGGATATGTACAAGTTCTCTTCGAAGAAGGCGGTGGTTTTCTTTCCCAGAATCCCTGATGCTCACCGGGCCATTGAGGAAGGCGTCGAAAATGTTAGAGGTTTTCACCTTTCGCTGAAATCCATGGAAGAGGGACAAGAGGTGCAAAATAGGGAAGCTTTTTGGTTCTGGATGAAGGAAATTCCCATTATCTGTCGTGACAAGTCCAACATTCAGAAGATGATTGCACCCTTTGGTAAGTTGATCCGTATTTCTAATTGGAGGAAACATGAAGATGATGTGTCTGGAGTTTTGGTTCTGGTAGAGGCATTCAATGAGGATGTACCTCAGTTCATTTCCCTTACCTACGGACATAGGCGCACGGCAGTGAGGTTGGACATGATGGTGAGAGGACCGATTGAGAAGGATGCTTTCACCATTACAGAGGAAGGTAGGGAGGTTGGGGTCCCGATGGAAGCCTTAGGATATGACTCACCTTCGGATAATTGGCAGATGGTTGTTGTATCTGCGCCGATCTCTTCTTCACGACAACTTGACAACTCGATGAGGACTGAGACTAGCCAACAGGCTCCTAAACCCAGAAGAAACTCTAGAGACAGGATGGTGTACAATGAGGAGGGGGACAGAACCATTTTACCACATAGTAGTCTGGAGGAATTCTTTACTTTCATTGATTCCAGACGATCCCCTACTGCTCGGAGAGGAAGATCCAGGGATTACTCTTATAGAGGGACAGATAGGAGATTTAGATCATCGTCTTGAGATGATTATGAACAGATCGTTAGGGAGGAAGGAGGGAGACGAGGGAGCCAGTGATCTAGTGGAAACCCGACGTAAAATCTGGATGTACATGGATAATGGCTTTCAACCGGAGGTGGTCTGCAATCATCGTCAACAGAAGGTTTTTTAGGAGGATGATGTTCAGAAGGTGATTAACTCAGCTACTAGAGAGCTTGGTGAAGTGGGGGTTCACTTGAATCTTGCGGAAGATCAGTTTTCACACGTTTCTAGAGTGGAAATTGATGATCGTTCGGTCTATGGTATGTTGTGGGGAGATGATGTTGCACCGTGGAAGATCGTAAATTTGGTCAAAGAGGTGAAGGAGATCATCGCGGAGAGGGACATCACTGGATCGTTAGTGCATAAAGTTTCAATTCAATCCCGAAGGAGATAGGGAGATGTGGTATGCTTTTGTCTGAGCCGCTTGTTGTTTCTGACATGAGGGTTGTTCCTAGCAGGTTAAATGGGCATGGTGCTTCTTGAGAAACATAAGACGACTTATGTTGTGTTGCGGAGAGAGAGTTAAGAGGGGTTTTTGGGTCGGGTTGTGCGGCCTAATATGTTGTGTGATGTGTGTTGGTGTGATGTGTGGGGTTCTACATGCGTTTTAGCAGGAGATGTATGTTTGCTTTTGATTGTGCCCACACGAGGGGAGTGGGGTGAATAGATGGTCCCTTGGCTTAAAAAAAAAGTATATGTGTGTGAAATGTTTGAATGAGAATACTTGTTTAATAGACATGATATATGTTTGAATACATGAGAAATACTATATGTGCATGAGTAAGGAGAAACCCTAAGAAAAGGGTAAACAATATGTTAAGCATCCAGTTCAGTATAATCAGTTAATTCAGTTTAGTCTAAGTAATCAGTAAGATACAGAGTTAAAAGAAATCCGTCTAAGAGAAAGATATAATCAAGTTGTAATAGACTTAGGAGCCCTGAACACCGTAGAACCCCTATGTGAGGTCTGCGCCTTAGGGGTGAAATGACCTAACCCTGGAAGTGTCCAGTATATGGGGGTCAGATCGTACTAACATGTGGTACAGGGGATGAAGCCCTAGTGGAAGTCTCCTTAAATTACAGAATATAGTGTCCAACATCAACCAGAGACAAGATCCTAGTGGCACTAGAGCACAGAAAAGCCATGTAGTATCCAACATCAACCACAGACAGGATCCTGGTGGCACTAGAGTAATAGGTGGCTTGACTCTCTGCCTGTGTGCTCAGGTTAGAGGAGGAGTCCAGTTTAGGCCAGAGAGCCCTTTCCCTGTTGCAGACCAGGAGAGTAGTCAGACTTAGTATTTCCCAGGTGTGTCTGCTAAGTCTTGTACGGTGTGATTGTAGTGCACTGCGAGTCTCATATGTAGAGTACACTGCATATGATCAGGGCATAAGCTAAAATATGATCATATAGGTTTAAAGAGTTTCTTATAAGTAAAAAGAGTTAAGAATGATTTGAATACAGTTTCACAGTAGTTGTTCTTTAAATGCAATACTTACATTCTCTATTATTTTAACTGTATTGTTTTAGATCTGCTTAGTGTAGTAATTACTGTTGTTATAATTGATATCAGTTTCTCAAAGGTATAACTGTAATTATATCAGTGCTTTAGACTGTTTCTTTGAAGTTCTCTTTCACTGAGCGAGTAGGCTCACCCCTCCACTAAAAAAAAATAGGGAAACCACATGGACTTGAAGAAGGTCAAAGCATCAAAGTAGATCTACCACATGAGTTAAGTATGAGATTAGTTAAGTTCAGTCGGTCCCTGTCACTCTCGGTCCTTGTATAGATGTGAGAGAGTTATAAATGATGTTTTGTATCTTTGTTTTTTTGATAAGAGAGAATGTATTTGATTATCATGTCATATGTACATGGAAGTGTGAGAAACAAAATGAATATATGAATGTGTATCATTAATGTTGAGATCATATCAGCGTAATAATAGTTTAATTCACTTGTAAATTTTGTTTATGTGATTGAATGCGAGAAAACAAAGAGTTTGAAAATAGAAGAAAAGTTAGGAGTGAACTTTGTATTAAGTGTAATCCTCATAGTCATGCCCTAATCTCATGATTAGTGGAAATCATGGGATGTGGGTGTGACAGTTTGGTATTAGAGCTTAGGCTAAGTTGTCAGGGACCATTAAGTCAGTAAGTTAGAGTCATAAGTGTGGCAGATAGGAGATGTTATGATGTTACCTCTGGGGATTTGAGTATTTGGATATCCTGGCCCGATATCTGATTACTTGGATCAACCAGTATCAAGCTACTCTGTCTATTCTTTCATGTATACCCTGGCCATGTATACAGTGGAAGGATGGGCTAGAGAGGAACCCTAGAAATATTAGGGTTAGAAACAAGATAAGTAACATGAATTAAGAGCATAAATATAAAATGAGATAGAACTTTCATTTCATATTGTTGTTTTATTGGAGATCAATAGAAATGCTCTTATATGTATAAGTTCATATTATCAGTTTATAGAATATATATGGTTCTTTTATATTGTTGTGTATCATGAAGTGATTCAGTTATTGTTTACATTCTTTGTATCAAGTAGACTAGAAATGATCTTTGAATGAGCTTTCCTAAGTGGATATTTTTTCCACATGTTTGAGATTAATAAGAGTTAGTTAATCCTGAGTACGTAGCTCTTGGCTTCAGGACTACAGGTTTGGACTGGTCTGGTTGGCAGGGTGTGTTACTAGGATCTAATGAATCCTATTGAAAATATAATAAGAGTAGACTCTAGATAAATTAGACCCACATCATAGTGAGAATGTACATACACTAAGATGTTGTAACATATGGGAAAGATTAGAATAGCTAAGTATCAGTTAGAACTGATATCTGAGATTCAACTTTGGGGCCTCATATGAAAAACCCTTAATTGGGAATAAAGGAACATGTCATAAGGTTCAGATTAAGTTTAATGACTAGTATTATATGAACTCTAAATATGAAATATGGAGAAGATATGAGAAAAGTATGTAAGGGCCAAGATAGTAAGAATCAATCACGAGGAATGGATCATATAATTGAGTATAATGCTTTTATGTACTCCAAAGCAAAGGAAAAATAGAAGAAAAGAGTTGAGTATACAATAAGTACATAGAAGTGAAGAGTCTTTAGAAGAGTTAAAGTAAAGAGAATTGGATGAACGTGTAAATCATAAGACTAGAACAACAAACTTAGTTGAAATAAAAAGAAATGTAAAAATAATGAGCTTGATTAAGGAATGAATGTTATGATATAATTGATAGCATAGAATGTATTCCGTGATTATAAAGCTTAATACATTCATCCTTATTAACTTTGGATTTCAAGTCTCTATAGAACAACCAACTAGTGTCTAAAAGAAGAACAAAAGTGTAGTTTAACAAATGAATAAATCATACAGAGGTAGACTATATTCAGGAAGGAGAAAACTTGATTGAAAGAGAAATTAAGTTTGACTCATGCATGATCCGTTTGATTTAAAATGAAGAATATGTAATGTATTAAACATGAGGTGAAACTAGTAGAGAGAATTTTGATTTAGAATTTTAAATTCACCTTAGTAGAAGGATAAAAAGAAATATGTGCAACATGGTATACATTATCATACACATGAATGAGCAACATGGTCATAAGAGAAAATTAGAAGTTAAAGATGATAGGTGGAAGAGTAGTATATGGTAAGAGGATTATGGAAAGTAAGGAAGGATTTGAAACATGATGGAGTAATATAGATTATAAAAGAAAGAGGTTGTGAGATTCAAGCAACTACTAGTTAGTCAAGTATCATTGTTGATAACCAATTAAACCTACATACGAGAAATGTACTAAGGCAATGTTTGAAGATAAGAATTCTAAGTCTCAGAATCATCTTCTCTTTCATATCTTTCTTAATTAGAGAAATGTGGGAATGAAGTGATAAGAAAATGAATCATATATGATGCATAACCACCATGGTAGGGACATCTAGTGAATGTAATAATGACACACAATATGATGATGAAACCCTAGCAGGGTACATTGAGAATGTAATCTATTTGAATGGACAAGTAAGAGAAAGGAAACTCAATTGATAAGATAAGGAAGACTTTAGTCAAACTTGTGAGGTCAAAAGTTTGACTTTCAAATTAAGGGAGCAAAGTCCCATCACAATAACATTATGCTACTGATAAGGACCAAACCCTAGAATGTTTAGAGTTGTAGTAGTTCAAGGGTTGTCACTAGTGATTTGACCTTGAATACTAGCATCTCTATAAAACAAGATCATGAAATTTGCAATATGAGAAGTAAACTAGCACTGCTAGTGATCTATGGTTTAAAGGTAGCTAATCTGAAAGGTAGATAAACAATATAGAAAATGATTTAGAGCAAAGGATAAGAAATATATTTGAAATATAAGAGGTGTGTTTTAAAAAAAAAGGAGAAATACAATATGAGTGAAGTGCGACATGAAATAAATTCTTATAGTGATAGCAAGAATGATGAATAATCTATTCGTACCTTGTATGTTTCAATTTTAAGGATGTTTAATATACATGATTAAAATGAGAAGGATAAGTAGAAAAAAGTAAGTAGTAATGAATGAGGAGAGAGATAAGAGATAACTATGGCTTTTAGTAATATGTGAATTTGTTTTTAAGTATAATTTGTTGAAGGTATACTAAGGGGTGTAAATTTGTTTTACATATGATTTCAGTGTACATGTGCAAACAATATGTTAATTAAAGGTGTCTGATAGTTTAAGTCATTCATACTAGTAATTCATCTTAGTATTGTACAATTGTGGTATGGTGATATGGGTTGAATGGTGATGGAACAAATGGAGGGTTACCCTTAATAAGTTAGTCTTACCTATTCACTCATGTTAATAGAAGGGATGATAATAATATTGTGTTGATATGTTACCTTAATGAGGTATAGTTTGTTATACCTAGCTTTAATATAACTAAGTGATGGTAATTGGGTATGAATAGTCCTTGAATGACTAATACAATCATGAAGTACCCTATTACTATTGTTGAAACCCTAGTATACTATAACCTGATGGTTACACCTTGAATTATGTGTGGGCTCATACTTGAGCATAGTATGGAATGTGATGGCAATGATTCACCTTATGCATCCATGATCCAATGGAGATGTCGTGAGTGGTATTGTACAATTTTTGTTGGATTTAGTCTTCCAACTCAAGACTATTTTGCTATCTGAGTAGCACAATAGTAAAATTCAAAACAACATGGTGAACTCTCTTTTGTGACTTAAAGGTAATATAGAACAATAGTACATATTGAGCCATATGAATTGAGAAAGTTGGATCAGACTATCAATGTTGAGGTAACACCTCAAGAGTATGAAAATATTGAAATGGTTGTTTATCTCTCTATCCTATGATTGACTGTGGCATAGAGAATTTGTTTGTTATCATTGAGAACTATTTCAAACATGTTGTGATTTAGTAAAGCATTAAAGGACTTAATGTTGAAAACTACATTCAATTATGAAATATAAGAATATAATGACATGTAAGATTTTATAAGCTTAAAATAAACCCTGAATGTACTTTTCTTGTACGTTTATGTTTCGGGGACGAAACATTTTAAGGGGGGAAGAATTATTTTGACCGCATATGAGCTTAATTGGTAAACTAGGGCTTACCTGGATGATTAACTGATTAATTGGATTGAAAATTTCTTAAATCTAATTAATGATGATAATTCAATTATCATGTTTGAAATCTAATAAGAACTTTAAGTGTGCTTTTGCCTTGAGAAATTAGGGTTTGAGTAATATAAACCCTAGTCGGCTGAAATTAGAGTTTTTACCCTACAAGCCAATTTTGGATAGGAATGAGAGAGGTAAGCAAAGGAAAATGAAAATGGTATCAAGTCTTGGTTAGCATGGTTGTCATGGCAGTTAGCATGGCCATTTTGGGGCATTTACTCTTCAATTGACATTTCTACAGAATTCTAGATAGCAGTGCACTATTCGATTTTTAATTATTGAATGGAAGCTTGGAATGATCTCAAATTTTAAGTGATGCTTTGTAACTCAAATATACACACCCTGATAAATTTAATATTTTTTGGAGAAGTTTTTATCTCTAAAATACACGAATTACAGTAACTTTTTAATGATAGAAAATCTACTAAAATAAGAAAACGTTTAGTAAGGGGTCAATGTGCAATTGACCCAAGCAGCTCAATTGCTCTATATGGTCAACCTAACACACTAGGATCTCTCATAATTCTTGATTCAATCCAGAGAAATGAAATCCTAGAGAGAGATGGAGAGATAAGGTTTGAGAGGAGAAAGAGATGGAATTGTTGATTTAGGGTTTCTCTATCCGAGATATGATGAAATCAAGTAAGTTTAGCTTCTTTGCATAGCCTTTCATGGTGAATCTTCTCTCACATGTCAATATTCCGTCCCTCCCATGATTTGATACAAAATGGTATCAAAACTTCCCCTTTTCTCACTCTTTCTTCATAATTCCTCATTTTTAGGGTTTCCAAGTTGAAAGGAAGAAGAATTGGGTGAATTGTTAGGGATTTGATATGACTTTGAGATTTTTAGGGATGAGCTTCAATTTTAAGGTGTTTTCACACCTTAGGGTGAGTGGGAAATTCCTTTAAATAGTATATTTCACGAAATTTGATTAATTCATCAATAGCCTTTAATTGCTTAGTATGCGACTACAAACCCTGAATTGTCTATTTGATCTAAGTTGTTGCAAAATGATATGAAATGGAATCTTCCTCTATTTGAATGAATTTTAGATGATAAACTCATATTAGAAATGTATACAATACATCCTAATGAGAATTCCCTAAGTATTCACAGAGGTTATAAGAGTAAACTGAAATATAGGGAATTTGTCTATGACTGAAATTATTGTATAATTAAATAGAGAAATTTGTTTATCTGGTTTCCCTTGGTTATGAATGATTGTGTATCTGAATTCATATACACATATGTCAGATACTATCTCGGATTTCACTTAAGGTGAATAGTTTTTGTTTGATATCTCAGTAAAAAGGGTTGAAACCCTAGATGAGTGAAATGTTAGAAATTTGTGAATAGATATTATGAAATCCATTTGAAGTGTTTATCTTGACATCTTAGAATTATTTATACAATGTTATTCTTGATGCATGATATCTCAGTAAATGGCATGGAAACCTAAATTCAGCTCAATTCTAAGGTTTCATACATATATTGATTGTATATGAATTGTTGAAAGCAGTCTTTATTCAGTGAATGTTTATATCGTATGAAATCCTTATGAGAGCCATGTGATAAGTGACTGAGGCAAATGAAACCCTAAGGATAGGGTGTTGCCATGTGATAAGTGAATATGAGGCAAATGAAACCCTAAGGATAGGGTGTTGCCATGTGATAAGTGAATATGAGGCAAATGAAACCCTAAGGATAGGGTGTTTCCATGTGATAAGTGAATGAGGCAAATGAAACCCTAAGGATAGGGTGTTGCCCTATGATAAATGAATGAGGTAACTGAAACCCTAAGTATAGGCTGTTCAATGAATCAAGTAATGTGATAATGTGGGTTTTTTGCTGAATATTATCTTATATGCATGTATGATTTGTTTATGAGATTCAGATTCTCTAATTCAAAAACTTGTCATGAAATGATAAGTTATTATGCTATTGCAAGAAAAGGGATATGACATGCCCTAGATTGGGATGTTATTGATGCCATGTATATATGTGTGAAATGTGTGAATGAGAATACTTGTTTAGTAGACATGATATATGTTTGAATACATGAGAAATGCTATATGTGCATGAGTAAGGAGAAACCCTAAGAAAAGGGTAAACAATATGTTAAGCATTCAGTTCAGTATTATCAGTGAATTCAGTTCAGTAGTCTGAGTAATCAGTAAGATATAGAGTTAAAAGAAATCAGTCTAAGAGAAAGATATAATCAAGTTGTAATAGACTCAGGAGCCCTGAACACCGTAGAACCCCTATGTGAGGTCTGCACCTTAGCGGTGAAACGACCTAACCCTGGAAGTATCCAGTATACGGGGGTTGGATCGTACTAACAGGTGGTACGGGGGATGAAGCCCTAGTGGAAGTCTCCTTAAATTACATAATATAGTGTCCAACATCAACCAGAGATGGGATTTTTGTGGAACTAGAGCACAGAAAAGCCATGTAGTGTCCAATATCAACCAGAGATAGGATCCTAGTGGCAATAGAGTAATGGGTGGCTTGACTCTTCGCCTGTGTGCTCAGGTTAGATGAGGAGTCCAGTTTAGGCCAGAGAGCCATTTCCCTATTATAGACCAGAAGAGTAGTCAGACTTAGCATTTCCTGGGTGTGTCTGCTAAGTCTTGTATGGTGTGATCGTAGTGCACTGTGAGTCTCATATGTAGAGTACACTGTATATGATCAGGGCATAAGCTAAAATATGATCATATAGGTTTAAAGAGTTTCTTATAAGTAAAAAGAGTTAAGAATGATTTGAATACAATTTCATAGTAGTTGTTCTTTAAATGCAATATTTACATTCTTTGTTATTTTAACTGTATTGTTTTAGATCTGCTTAGTGTAGTAATTACTGTTGTTATAATTGATATCAGTTGCTCAAAGGTATAACTGTAATTATATTAGTTCTTTAGACTATTTCTTTGAAGTTCTCATTCACTGAGTGAGTAGGCTCACCCCTCAACTCAAATTTTTTTTTTAGGGAAACCACATGGACTTGAAGAAGGTCAAAGCATCAAAGTAGATCTACCACATGAGTTAAGTATGAGATTAGTTAAGTTTAGTCGGTCCCTGTCACTCTAGGTCCTTGTATAGATGTGAGAGAGTTATAAATGATGTTTTGTATCTTTATTTCTTTGATAAGAGAGAATGTATTTGATTATCATGGCATATGTACATGGAAGTGTGAGAATCATAATGAATATATGAATGTGTATCATTAATGTTGTGATCATATTAGAGTAATAATAGTTTAATTCTCTTGTAAATTTTGTTTATGTGATTGAATGAGAGAAAACAAAGAGTTTGAAAATAGAAGAAAAGTCGGGAGTGAACTTTATATTAAGTGTAATCCTCAGAGTCATGCCCTAATCTCATGATTAGTGGAAATCGTGGGATGTGGGTGTGACATAAGCCATTTCACCAATTTCACCAAAAAGAAAGGATGATCGGTCACCTTTAGGGACAATAAGAAAGGTAAAGTCATAGGTGAGGGTGATGTAGGTGAATCCTTGTGCATCAAGAATGTTCTTTTTGTGGATGGCCTACATCATAATTTAATTAGTGCTAGTCAACTTTGTGATAATGGTTACCTTGTGCTATTTACTTCCTTTGAATGCTTGATTCTATATTCCCTCACCTACCAAGTTAATATAAGGGAACTAGAAGTGGTAATATTTATGTTATTGTTCTTAACTCTATTAAGCCTATGGTTGGTAGATTCCTAGTAGTCAACTCAAATGATATTTCTCTTTGGCACCGCTAGCTTGGTCATGTAAATATGCATCAGTTGAAGAAATTGAGAAAAAAAGGACTTAAATAGGGGGACTTCCTAAATTGGATTTTGAAAAGGATGAGGAATGCCAACCTTGTACCCAAGGAAAGCAAACCAAGTCCTCCTTCAAATCTAAAGGAGTCCTTAGTACCAAGAGAGATCTCGAGCTTCTTCATATTGATCTATTTGGACCAATGAGAATGCAATCACTTCATGGTTTCAAGTATTGCCTTGTTATTGTCGATGATTTCTCTAGATATACTTGGATCTTCTTTATCATTTCCAAGAGTGATATGTTTGATGTTTTCTGGAGCTTTTTTAAATGAGTTGAGAACGAAGCTTCTTGCCGCATTGTTTCTATCTATAGTAACCATGGGGGAGAATTTGAAAATGAGCTTTTTGAGTGTTTTTGTCATGAATTGGGTTATGCACACAACTTCTCTTCACCTCGAACACCTAAAAAAAGGGTTATAGAGAGGAAGAATAGGTCTTTATAGGAGATGGATAGGACCATGATTCTAGAGTATGATACTCCTAAGAAGTTTTGGGCTGAAGCTGTCAGTACCTCATGTTTTGTGCAAAATTGAGTTTTTACTCATCCTTTGCTTAAGAAAACCCCCTATGAGATATGGCGTGGTAGGAAGCCTTCTATCAAGTATTTCCATGTTTTCAAATGTCCTTGTTTTGTTTTGAATATGAAAGATTCTCTCGACAAGTTTGATCCAAAATCATACAAGGCTTTCTTTCTTGGCTATAGCACTACTAGCAAGGCTTATAGAGTTTTTAATGTTGATCTTGCTAAAGTAGAAGAATCTATCAATGTAAAGTTTCTTGAGACTAACCCCTCTATTCCCAAAGATATTGTTCCAAATGATGATGTTACAGGTGAAGTAATTCCTATCCTTAAAGAGCTCAACATCACCCAAAAGGGAAAAGAGGTGGCTACTCAAGAAGAAGTCAAAGATGATGAAAAGAAGGATCTGACCCCCCGATTTGCAAAGAATCATCCAAAGGAGCTGATTTTAGGTGATCCATTTGAAAGAGTGAAGATGTAGGCTGCATTCAACAAAGAACAAGCCAACAACACCTTCATCTCACAACTCGAGCCTAAAGATGTCAAGGAAGTTCTTGGGGATGAAGAATGGATCCTAGCTATGCAAGAGGAGTTGGAGCAATTTGAGAAGAACAAATTTTGGACCCTTGTGCCAAGACCAAGTGATAGAAAGATCATTGGCACCAAATGGGTCTATTGCAACAAGCTTGATGAAAGCGGGAAAGTGGTAAGGAACAAAGTAAAGTTAGTGGCTCAAGGATACAATCAACAAGAAGGTATAGATTTTGATGAAACATATGCACATGTAGTTAGACTTGATTCCATTCATATGTTGCTTGCCGTTTCTAGTTATAAAGACTTTCTATTATATCAAACAGATGTTAAAAGTGCATTTTTGAATGGTACAATTGAGGAGGAAGTGTATGTTTCACAACCTCTGGGCTTTGAACATGATACTCTACGTAACCATGTTTATTTGTTGCAAAAAGCTCTGTATGGATTCAAACAAGCACCAAGGGCTTGGTATGAGAAATTAAAGAACTATTTGTTAGATCATGGTTATATCATGGGCAAAGTGGATTCTACCTTGTTTCTAAAACACACATCTAACCATTTTCTTATTATACCAATATATGTTGATCATATCATTTTTGGCAGAACTAACCTTGATCCTTGCAAAGAATTTAGTGATCTTATGCAGAGTGAATTCAAGATGAGTATGATAGGTGAACTCACAATATTCCTCGGCTTTCAAATCAAGCAAACAAAAGATGGGAACTTCATCAACCAAGACAAGTACACAAAGTAACTACTTAAGCTCTTTGGGATGGAGAACACCAATCCAATGGACACACCTATGTAAAACACCGCCAAAATTGATAAGGATGAAGAAGGTGAGAAGGTAGATGAGAAGCTCTATAGAGGTATGATTGGAAGTTTACTTTACTTAACTACCTCTAGACCTGATATAATGTTTAGCATTGGCTTGTGAACTCGATTTCAATAAAATCCTAAGAAATCTCATCTTATAGTTGTTAAGAGGATTTTAAGGTACTTAGCCAAAACCCCAAATTTTGGGCTATGGTATCCCATGTCAAGGGACTTTACTCTTACTACTTATAGTGATGCCAATTATGCAGGATGCTTGATTGATAGAAAGTGTACAAGTGGCACTTGCTTCCTCCTAGGACCATGCTTGGTGTCTTGGTTCTCCAAGAAATAGAGCACAATGGCATTATCAACCATCAAGGCTGAGTACATTGTAGTTGGGAGTTGTTGTGCCCAGGTTCTATGGATGAAGCAAATGCTCCTAGACTTTGACATTTATTTTGATGATTCTCCTATCTATTGTGATAATACTAGTGCAATTAACTTGTCTTACAATCCTATATTACATAGTAGAGATAAACATATAGAGGTTCACCATCACTTTCTTCATGATCACATTGCCAAGAAGGATATCTATATCACACATGTGGACACTAAAAATCAGTTGGTGGACATTTTCACTAAATCTCTAGCTAGAGAGCAATTTAATTTTATTAGATCAAATTTGCTTATAACTACTTTGAATGAATTTGATATGCCTTATAGCTAGTTGTCTTCTATCCTATATGTTTTGCATCTATCTTGATCATCTTTGCTTGCTAATATGCTTAAAATCAGTTTTTCATGTTCATTTTGCCTAGTTTTTCTCTTGTTTTTGGGTATTTTTTGCAAACGCATGTTTTATCGCAAAATAGTACCCAATGATGAGTGATATGTGCCTAAGTATATTTAATATACATAATGGACTTGAAAAATAAATTTAATTAGTACTCTAATGTCTAGAAATTAAGTTGGATGGTTTTAGGTTAGGTTGACCATCGGTCGAGTTACCTCTAGACAAACTCGACCGATCGATGGTCGAGAGCTTTTTTAAAAAAGCCAATCGGTCGAGTTTCTGAGTTCACAGAACTTGATCGATGGCTGGGCTGGAGCACACTTAAGTTGGATTTGGCCGACTATTCTCCCTATCAACTAGAGAAAAGTCGACAGATTCTACCTCCCTTAGCCCTAATCTCTCCACCCTTGACCTCCCCTTCCTCAACCTAGCCCTAACTCGACCTAGGTAGACCTTCCTTAACCTCCCCCCTTGCTAAACCAAGGTGTGTGAACATTTTTGGGGGTGTGTTTTGAGCTTTTGCTTTCTTCTTCCTCTCTAATCTGTCTCCATGACTTCTAATATAAGGAAGAGAGTTGCCCCTAGTAATTCACCATCCTCCTCCTCATCTTCCCACTTGATCCCCTTTGATGAGACTCTATTTGTATCAAATGAGGATGTTAATAGGTATAAAGACCTCCTCCCACAGAGTCCTTTTACTTTTCATGCCCTCTTTGAGCCTAGTCCTAGATGCCAAGAGGTCATCGATCAAGTGGAAAGAGTGTTACATGTTCACTATCTCTCAGCCCTAGGTGTTGAACGTGTGTGCTACAACAATTCCATGACTAGCACAAAAGTGGTTCATGAATTCTATGTGAACTGGCGTTGGAATTAGGACACCCTTGTACCCCCTCCTAACACTCAAGTTATCCCTACATCTATGACAGTCGGGAAGAAATTACAAGTCTCGGAGGATATCCTGAATATCTTCTTCTCAGGTTCCGTTGAGAATGACGCTTGGCGTAAGGATTACAATGAGTATTTTGACCTTCTTGACCCTGAGGATTTCTATAAGCAATACAATATCACTCTTCCTAACATCCATTGTTACTTAAAGAAACCTTAGTTCCCATATAAGAATAAGAGCATTCTACCATCCTCTGCTTTGGATCTCAAGAAATGTATCCTTAGCCTAGTGGTCAACTGCAATATCCATTCAAAGAAACATCAAACAGATATTATAGAGAACATTTTGGTGATCATGTACTACCTCTTAGAGAATGTCAGATTCAAGTGGTCTAAATACATCCTCCAACATATGACTTGCTTCGAATCAGGCAAGAATACCCATGGCACCCACCCTCCCTACCCTTCCTTAATATGTGATCTTTTATAGTTCTCCACTGAGAAATCTATCTTCTATGACTTTCACTACATACCTACCTAGAAGAGAGTATGTATCAGTGAGACCACTATCCAAAAGTTTGTTCCTATCCATTCCTCCACCGCACTCGATGCCTCTACTTCTGCCTCTGTCTCACTTGCCTCTACCTCTACCTGAGCATCTCCACCTTGTCAGCCTACCTGACCTGCCCGTGCCTCATTTTGTGTGTCTAATGAAGCCCTCATGGGTTATATGATACATCAACAAGCATACAACCTCCAGGTCTAGGAGCACCTACATCAGGACTTATGTTCAATCATGTCAAACATGAACATGTCCTGTGCACATCCCTACCCAGCCTATCAGCCATACCCGGGAAGTGATTATGCATCCTATGCATACAGTCACTTTTACCCAGCCCCTCCACCTACACCTTCCACTATTGTTCTCACACCCTCTGCTGCTGGTGGACCCGCTCCCATCATCCTACCTCTACCTACTGCCCCCTTGGCCACACTGCTTGCCAAGTCTTGGTGATTCTGCTCCTTCCTTCCCACAGGCCAATGAGCTATATGCTCTTGGTATGTCTTGGGATGAGCAGAATGCTCATTGGCCCAGTTGTTGCTTTTTACCCTTTATTGATGAAGAGATGTCAGACCAGGCTGATGAGGAGACTAGTAATGTTGATGAAGATGTTGGTGATGATGAGGATGATGGTGTTTCATCTGACGATGGGGATGTCTCTGATGGCTTTACTGGCGAATTTGGTGATGAAGGTGATGCTACTGCACCTTTAGATGGAGATGATGACTACGAGCCTGATGATGATGATGATGATGATGATGTTGATATATATAGCTTAGATGTCTAGATGTTCTTAGTTTTTAGTCTAGTTTGTTGATCATATATATCTTTCTAGGCTATTTTGTTTTAGAAACATATGGGCACATGATCTGAGTTGTACTATTTCATCATCTTAGTTTTCATCATTTTCTCTTGTAGTTGTTCTATGAGAACTTGCATTCTGGGTTGTAATCTTAATTTTGTGCACTCTTACTCTTTGATCTGTTATATCTTATGAGTTGGTGCCATGTTTCGCCATATTTTGATTGTGACTTAGCTTGTTTGTTTCTCTTGTCTCTGTTTGGTGTATGTTTTGAGATTGCATGTTTTGGCTATATGCTTGGTTGTGCTTGGAGAAGACCTATTTTTATGCTCTTCTACCCCCCTTCCTTTTTGATAATGTCAAAATAGGGAGAGATATTCAATGTTTCAAAGCTCAACCATATTGATTTTATTTCCTATGTGATCCTTTTCTGGTTCATTATATGCTTTATCATGTGACTTGCTAAAGGACCATATAGTATATGTATGTTATATTACTTTGTGTAGATAGATTAACTATGCAGGTTAAAGTGAGCATAGATTAAGGGGGAGAAATTCACATTGTTCAAATCTTGAATCCCCTTACAATTCACAAGGCAAAGGTATAATTTAATATCCTTTTCGATATGATTGAGGAATGGTTTGTCATTGTCAAAAAGGGGGAAAATGTTGACCTAAAGGTTATACATTGTCCATATTTTGATAATGACTCAACCATTCCATTCTTATGTATCTAATATGTTTGTTCAAGATTGATTTTAGGCTTTAGGTACATGAAAAGGATCAAATTACACAAGCCCTAGCTTGTCCAAGTTCAAGTCAAATGCAATGCAAGTGTGCTAATAAGGAAATCCCTTCAAATGACCTTAGAAGAATTTTGTAATCACTTGTATTGATGATATGAATTGTAATTAACATGAAAAAAATATGTGGGACACGTTATACCAAGGTTTAATCACCCAAAAATCAATTTAGAAAATTGATCACAGGTTGTTCATCAGTTGAGTTACAATCTCGACCGATCCTATGATTGATTTCCTGAAGATGGTTCATCGATCGAGTTGTGCATTCACATAACTCGACCGATTGACTCACTGAGCAAATTTGATTTTAGCTCATCGGTCGAGTTCCCTAGAACAAACTTGACTGATAGTTTGAAAATTGTCTTTGTCTTTTAGTTGATCGGTCGAGTTACCATTATTGAAACTCGACCAAATGCACTGTACAAAAAACACAAAAAAAGTGATTGTAACTATTGGTGACTTGTATTGAGGGAAAATATATATGTTGCCTTGTGGAAAATGACTATATTTCGGTCCTAAGTGACCCACAATTCAAGGGATCACCCCCAGCTATAAATAGGACCTCTAGGAGTTCATTCCAAGTTTGCTCATTCAAGGTCATTGCTCTGGTTGATTGTGCTAATACTCTTGGAACCCCTTTCTCTCTCTAGTTTACACTTCATTTTGTGATTTGTGAGTGAGTTAGGCATATTGCAAGAGATCTCCACCCTTGTACATGTAAAGCTCTAAATCTTCCACTACTTCCCTATCCCCTTCCTACATGAATAAAAGGTGAAGCAAGCTCCATCGAGTGAAGAATGTGATTTAGCTGATCCTCTTCAAGGTTGATGAAGCAGTGGTGATCTTCTCCAGGTGAAGGAGAAGGCAAAGGATGAAGATCCAAGAGGAGAAAAAAAGTCCTTTAAGGCGAAAGACTTGATCTTGAGTGGGTAAGACCTTGGTGAAGGCTGAAGACTCAAGCTAAGTGGGTAAGCCCTTTGGTAAGGTGGACATCTCCTTGTGGTCGGATGGGTAAGTCCTTTGGTGGTCTTGATTTGTAACTCATATTGGTGATAATATAGAGAAAATCACTTACAAAGTCCTAGAGGTTGACCTCTCTAGGTAGTTGACTGACTCACTTCTAGTTTGAAGTGTGGAACCACCCTACATCCCTTTGCCAAGTACTTTCTATCAATCTTCTCATTCTTGCTATGCTTGTTAGATAGGACTTCAAATTGCACTAAAGCTATTGCTCTAAACTTGATATAATTTGAAGGTCTAATCTATTTTGGGAGAAATTTTGTAGCTCTATTCACCTCCCTTGTAGATCCCTTAGATCCAACATAATTCACTATGAATGGCCATATTCTTAAGCATAGTCTAAGTTGTAATGATTTCTTACCACATGGTGACTAACACTGCTACTTTCCATGCCTCCACCAACCACAACTTGACCACAAGCGTCGGGCCACCAAAATTAAACAAGGTGCTTGTTAGAAGGCAACACAACCTGTAACGACCCTGTCTCCTGGTAACCCCCACTTAAGGGAGACTAAGAGATCATAGTCGTTATCTAATAACCTGGATCAAAGGTTCGACAAATAATCAATAATAATTACGAAATTCCACTACTAAACTGAAAACGGGTATAAAATAAAAACTTTACTTACCTTTTAAAAGCTGGGATTTCTAAACTTCTATCCATGAAGATACTAATCTAACTAATCCTCATGTGTACGTTATTTCTCATTTAGTTCCACATATGCCACTTTACTGTTTGTTCTTTTCATTTGTACCTAAAACGCCGACAAACAAAACGTCAGTCAGCAAGAAGCTGGTATGTGGGGGAAACAATAATTGTGCAACTATGTTAACAATGTAATCAACCAAATATCATTTAACATCCAATATTATGTTTTAAGCAATACTACTCAATCCTTGCTTATCCCCTATCTCTGTACCGTCCCTGCAGTGGACATGGATACTACCTCTATCATATGGTAGATCCTTACCCCCATGGACCTACCACACAGGTATCCAATTCCTAGGGTTATGGAGTCACATGGACCTACCCAAAGGTAGCCCAATCCCTGACTCATGATGACTTGATGGTCCTACCCCATTGGTAGCCATTTACTAAGTCATTTAATGACCTGATGGACCTACCCCATTGGTAGCCATTTACTAGGTCAATCTATAAAGCTACAGAGGGGACTAGGATCTGAGCTAGTAGGTACATATCTTAGGTGATAGTCGTATTCACATTATAAATTGCAAGAATTAAATGCATCCAATAGTTTAATTCAAGTCATCGATAAAACCTTGAAAATCCTTGAGAAACTAATTCAGGATATTCGTAGGCGTAACCACATACCTTTTAAGTTGATGTCAGACAGAAATATTCCAATCAACCAATAGGCAGTCAAGCATTCAATAAGATCCTAAAACAATTATACAATTTCCTTTTATTACTCATGTCAATAAGATATATTAAATCTAGCTCTCTTCCTAGGGTTTCTAGTCCACTTTTAGGGTTTCCATTACAGTTAGGGTTTCCCTTCATCTTTTACTATTTCAAACCCTAATTTAATGCAATTAATCACCAACCCTAATTATTTCAACATCTAATCCTCAATTCCAGATTAAAGGCATAATTAACCATTAAATAAGTCCATTAAGCCTATTTTACATTAAAGCTACAATTTTTATCCCTTTAATCCATGACAAGATCATTATGCTTATTTGTCATTAATTCCAAATTCATTATTGTCTAATACTCATATGAAATCTATTTGACATTAATTCTACCTTTATTCATTCAAAAACCCTAATTGATATATTCAGGTTATTTAATCACAATTAGGAACTTTAATACTCGAAATAGCTTAGAACCATGAAAACTCAATTCTATAATTATATTTTCGGATTTAACCCATTAAAAACCATATTTTCCCAAATTAGGGTTTATAAACATAATCATGTGCATAAAACCCTAAAACAAGCATGAAACTACATTTTTCAAAATTAACTCTCCCTTTTATTCTTAATAGGTTAATATTTCTCAGAATTAGGGTTCCAAACCAAATTAACCCAAAAAGAGTCATTAAAACCGAGTTCCATATCAACATTAGGGTTTTACCACAATTTAATACATCAAAGGTGATAACTAGGTGTACTTTTGAAATTACAAGCAATATCAGGTTCCAATTATATTTTTATTGGATTCTTCACATTTTTCTGATCAACTTTCATGTATGGATCACCTTCATCTGATATTTCTATCATTAGATACATATTTTACAAAATAACTCTTTTTCTACCAATCAGAAACGACCATGTGGATTTTTTGAATTAAATAGCAAACCGGCGGGTAACACACTTGTTAATCAAGGAGGGATTGCAAAATTACCATAAGGGACAGTCCCTTTCAACAGGGATGCGAGGGTAGGGGTGTAATTCCCCTCTCGGTCGTCTTCAACATGCAGACTATCCTTCTCGCGAGCCGCCTGTCAACTCGACGGTTGACTTGGTGCGCTGCTGCTTCTCCGTGCAATCCAAGGCTGCTGGGAGCTCCGCCACGTCCTCCCAAACTCGGTGGACCTCTCGATTGTTCTGACTACTCCCCTCTAGCACTCAACCGCACCGCGTAACCTCGACTGAAGCAGGTCCTCGACGGGGTCAGGGTCAGGTCAAGAACTCCAATCGAGGATGCCTAAACACTCGTCTCCTTGCCCTGATCCTACGAGCAGAGTTTTTACACTTGCTGGTACAACACAACTCCTCCCCTTTATATAGGGTTGGGCCACCTATAAACGACATTAGGGAAACTCGATTCCCATAAAAATAGGTACTCAATCCTGATATGGATCGAGTCCCCATGGCCTCTGGAAGGCAGAGGGCCTACTTCCAGATCTAGAGATAGACTGGAGTGCGAGGAAAGTGGAGAGGAAATATCTCCCAATTTCTCATATTTCCCATTCAGTCTAGAGGTAGAGGATGGCATCTCTACCGTTGGATCTCAGATCCACGGTTGTCGCAAAACAGAAAATAGGAAAAAAATAGGGGAAATAGGGTAATTCCTTTTTACTTTGGAAAAAGCATAACTCTCAAACCATGGCTCTGTTTAATCCCAAATTTTGAGGGAAACTTAATGATTTTTTAATCTTCCTCTCTGCCAAATTTGGGCTCATTGTCTAAAAGAAAACATGCCTTATCTTTAGGTGCAAGATATCACTTAATTATATATATTTCTCACATGTTTTCCCCTTTCCCTTGCCATTAATTTATTATTTCGAGTTCCTTGAATCTCAAGGAACCTTAATGGATCGAAATCCCATCTTGGGAATATACCTTAGCCTTGTACTTATCGTATATCCATTATCTCCCATTATCATATTTATTTCTTTTCAAAATAGCTCTTTTTGGGAATTTCTCTTTATCTCTCTTCTATTTTCCTTATTGGAATTCCTTTTAACATTAGGAACCTTATGGATAAGAAAATCCACCAAGGATAACTCAATTATACCTCTTTTCACTTGTTTTCCACATTTTACCATTATTTTCAATTTCTTTCTTAATAAAGAAATACTTAATTGATCTTTTCTTTTCTTATTACACTCTCTATGCAACTTTGGACTCCTTGGGATCCAAGGAACCCATGAGGCATGAAATCCAACTTTGGATCAAGCTCTTTTTCCTTCTAGAGGTTTCCACACCTTTCTTTTCTCAATTTCTCAAATATTCATTAATTGATCGAATTTCCTTGTTATTGGGCCCAATAGCCAATAAAGCCCATAAAGCAATCATCAAGACTATTGTAACGAAATTCATGTAGTCAATCTTTATTTGTTCATTTATCTTTAATATGAGAAATTACATTTCTCAGCAAATGAACCCAAAAATTGTGGTTGTAACATCCTTCCCCTCTTATAAGAATTTTGCCCTCAAAATTCCATCAAGCAAGCAAACAGGCAGGATAAGCCTTTCATATGTCCATCATGGCTCCCATGTGGCTTCACCCTTTCCATGGTTCTTCCCAAGAACCTTCATCATCTCATATTCTTCCATCTGAGTTCTTTCTTACCTTGGTATATCGTACCCTCATAGGTGACTCAGGACATTTCAGCCTCTCAAAAGTTGAATAGGTTCAAGGCTCAGCACATGGCTTGGGTACCTCACATAGTGCTCTAGATCGGACTCATGGAACACATTATTCATCATGTTATCCTGAGGGGAAAGGTTAATCACAACCATCTCCACCAATCCATCTCAAATGGACCCATATATCGGGGACTCGGCTTTCTCAGCTGTAGCTTAGAGGAGTCAGATTTTCACACTACATATTCTCCCACAGTGAACTACATGTCAGTCTGCTTTGCATCATCTCACGACTCATATCGTCTCTGGGCTCTCTCTCTCTCTCAGCCATTACACGATCAAAGCAACTTCATCTGCACCCACTGTGGTTCTTTTCTGACTTTCGTGAGGCCTCCTTCACCAACATCATCTTAATGAAGTGGTTACTGACACAACCTCCTTCTTGCATCCCGATAAAAGCTATGGTGGTTATCATCACATATTAAGAACTGTTTCTTTATATCACCCTAAATGAGCACACATGCTCCCATCAGACCCTCTAGTCTGGATCATACTAACCATTAGTAAGGGGTGATAAATTGTACTAACATCGAGTTCTTCACGCATCAGCTTCCACCTTATGGAAGTGAACCTTTAGGTCCTACTCAAGAACTATTGAACTCGCATCATGTTGTAGTTGAACCATCTCTCTCTCATATGTAGTTCAACCGGATCTGTCCCTTGACAGTACTCTTTCTTTCTCATGTCATATTGGTAAGGTGATCTACCATAACCCATTTTGCATATTTACCTTCCTTGGTCTATGGGAGACTCACAACATCCACAGTGATGAACTCCCATTCCCTCTTGGGAACTCTTTATACTTTATATCCATGCATTGGGTTATTGGTGTTCGTCCTTCACCTCCTAACTTGCATGGCCACATGCTACATGCAACTTCACATCAAGCAACCAAAGTGCTAGTATCACTTACTATCCTTGTAGTTTCATAGTGTATGGTGATCTTAAAATCATGATTTCCTGATCGATTCCTCAGAAACACTAAACCACTCTCATCAGGGTTTTATTACCATCCTATCCAAAGAAGTACATCTGAGGTTCTACAACCATCCTTTCACTATATTACGGACTAGACTAGCTAACCAAACAATCATTTACTTGATTAACCGCTATTGTTACATATGGGTGTTAGCCAAACTTATCTCTTTTCCTCAACTTAAGGTTATCTTAGCAACCTCAACTTCTTCTAGCTTCCAGCTAAACTGGACAGCTATATCTCAACCAGAGCATTCATTACCACTTCTCATCCTTAGGCATTAGGTAAATCTTGAAGACATACACCACCCTGTATTTCACTTATCCTCTCATCTCAAACTCTAAGTTTGTCTTCATCAAGAAACTCTAAGCTCATCCTCATGGTGATCAAACTCAACCTTGGTTAACTTGCAAATTCCACATAGCTCCTGATAAAACATCCTCATAAGATGACTACACTACTCCTCTTAGTGTTTGTAAACCATCCATGTATCTTTCACTTCACCAAGGTATGTCATCATCTCTGTCCTCATACCTTGTAGCAACGTTCCAACTCTTATCATCTTTTATCCTTGGTGTATGGCATGCGTACTATCCCATCTCTCCCTCCCATAACAAGAGGAAATAAGCATTTGGCGGCCGTTCAAACACAAAGTTCTTCTTGTTCCAAGAGTAGAGATGATACATCCCACATCACCCGTACACCTTCAATTCTATGTTGAAACGTGAAACTTATGTCTCTACATCACAAACATCTCGATATCAAAGTTACTTCCATGGAAAACTGGTCTCGAACCTACTTGAGTCACCACATAACCCTTGGTCATCTCCTCCAGGTCTATAGGGAGCTGGCACTTTTGGGGTCATCCCTCTTCCCTCATGCATCAAAGAGTGCCCTACTCATCTGCCCTTTGGGTCCCATGAGTTCATGAAGGTGATCAATCTCCTAACCCATGGCCCTCATACAATGATAGTTGTTACCTCCCGACCCTATGGTCATGTGCAACTAGGGAATTAAGCAACTCCTACTTCCATCGGTCTTATCCCTACCTGACCCTAGGATAGACATAGGATTCTAACGTAGTACATGTTCAACATAGAACCTTACCCAAGCCTTCATCATCTCTCTATGCATTCTCGACTGACTTTCATCCCTTCATAGGAGTCATGGTACCCTGCCTACCTTGGTCAGGCCCCATACCAGTTACCTCCATGGTAACACATCCACATGCACTTAGAGATGGTTATCTATGGGTCTACAGGTTCATTCTCATTTCATGTACTTTTCACTTAGCTTCTTAAGATCCTATGAAACTTCTTTAGGTTACCTCAAAACCAGCAAGACTGGTATACACCCTACCAAAGGGTCCCTCTCCCAAAATGGGAGGAAACTACAACTCTTGACAACAAGGTCACAACCGTCCTTAGGGTTTACATTCACATGAACATGCCTAACCCAATAGCTACTAAGGCACAAGCAGATCACCTATTAAAACATGCTAGGTCATACTTGTTCTCTTTCCTCTACACTAGATCAACTTAGTTGTGAGGGGTTCATCAAACATATCCTTAACTTAAGGGGGTTTCCCTTTCCTCTGAACATATGGGGTACCATGCTCAAATCTCATAACCATAAATCAAGCATGTCCAAGGTATGTCATGTACTCCCATGATCCTTTTATATGAGAAACATCTCAGGGTTGAGTCCTCCTCAAGGACAACCAACTAGGTATAATGCCTCACAACTGGTTACTTAAACCTCCTCAGGGTCTAAGGCACTCCTGGTCTCATCTCAACAGGTAACCACTTATACCATAGGCACTTAGGTACCGGAAGCATCATCATCTCTTTCTAGGGTTTGGCTCCTCTAAAGGCAACCAAGATATCCTCAACCTCCAGGGGTCAAGCATAAGGCAACCACTATCATCCACTTAGGTCGCATTATCCTGAACTCCCCATTGTTCTTCAAATCTCAGGGTTTTAGACTTCCAACTTCCCTACTCGGGGTCCTGCTTAAGATGATTGTTATGCTTATCTCATAAGCCATCCATCATATCCTTCTGGCCTACGTTTTAACCTACTATTCACATTACTAATGTACTCTGGGTGCAAGCTATACCCTACTTGCATAAGCTCATAAGGTTTCTATAGGTTCTTATCTAACCTCATCAATGAAGGAGCTATCCTTCACTCTAATATGCACGACCCTTCCCAGGGTTGGATCTCCAGAGGTACTAGGTCATCCAACCTCTCATGGCTCATACATCATCCAAAGCATGTCCATCCAAACACCTGGTCTAACTCATCATGCCATCTCTCTCTTTAACCTTCACTTAGGGTTAGGGTTAACATCATCCTCATAGGATGTGCCATGTCTCTACTTGTAATGGAGGTCTCTATCTCCAAGACTAACTCTCTTTATTTATCCTCCTGACAAGAAGGTCTAGCCTCAGGTCTCTTCTGAGGGCATGACAACTTATGTCATACGACCTAAGCATGTATCTATCCTTTAGTTTGTGCGTAATCTATTAAGCTTATGTCCATGACATCTTATTTACATGCTTTTCATTAATTCGGTGGAGGATTCTCTAGACCTTATTAACCTTACCCATACCTCAAGAGGGTGAGGAAGAGAGAGGAAACCCTAATCCTTAAGGTCCTTAACAGAATTTGAGTTGAGAAAAGATGAACACGATGAGAGAGTCCTAAAGGTATCTTATTTTGATTCATACCCTAAGACTTTGGACAGGTAGTCACATGGATCTGGGAGTCCTCGTATTCCGACTAGCGGTGTGGAGAAAAATATTTCCAGCCCCCGGTCGTGATCCTTTTCTAGACACCTCTGTCTTTCAGATAATCCTCTAATAACTCCCTTGGGTTCTACAAAATTTGTAAAATTTAATCATTATTAATGATTAGATGAGGAACCTTCACTCTGATACCAATTGTAATGACCCCATCTCCCGGTAACCCCCACTTAAGGGAGACTAAGAGATCAGAGTCGTTATATAATAACCCAGATCAAAGGTTCGACAAATAATCAATAATAATTATGAAATTCTCTACTAAACTGAAAACGGGTATAAAATAAAAACTTTACTTACCTTTTAAAAGCTAGGATTTCTAAACTTCTATCCATGAAGATACTAATCTAACTAATCCTCCTGTGTACGTTATTTCTCATTTAGTTCCACATATGCCACTTTATTGTTTGTTTTTTCATTTGTACCTAAAACGCCGAGAAACAAAACGTCGGTCAGCAAGAAGCTGGTATGTGGGGGAAACAATAATTGTGCAACTATGTTAATAATGTAATCAACCAAATATCATTTAACATCCAAGATTATGTTTTAAGCAATACTACTCAATCCTTTCCTATCCCCTATCTCTGTACCGTCCCTGCAGTGGACATGGATACTACCTCAATCATATGGTAGATCCTTACCCCCATGGTCCTACCACATAGGTAGCCAATTCCTAGGGTTATGGAGTCGCATGGCCCTACCCAAAGGTAGCCCAATCCCTGACTCATGATGACTTGATGGTCCTACCCCATTGGTAGCCATTTAATAAGTCATTTAATGACCTGATGGACCTACCCCATTGGTAGCCATTTACTAGGTCAATCTATAAAGCTACATAGGGGACTAGGATCTGAGCTAGTAGGCACATATCTTAGGTGATAGTCATATTCACATTATAAATTTCAAGAATTAAATGCATCCAACAGTTTAATTAAAGTCATCGATAAAACCTCAAAAATCCTTGAGAAACTAATTTGGGATATTCGTAGGCATAACCACATACCTGTCAAGTTGATGTCAGACAAAAATATTCCAATCAACCAATAGGCAGTCAAGCATTCAATAAGATCCTGAAACAATTATACAATTTCCTTTTATTACTCATGTCATTAAGATCTATTAAATCTAGCTCGCTTCCTAGGGTTTCTAGTCCACTTTTAGGGTTTCCATTGCAGTTAGGGTTTCCCTTCATCTTTTACTATTTCAAACCCTTATTTAACGCAATTAATCACCAACCCTAATTATTTCAACATCTAATCCTCAATTCCGGATTAAAGGCATAATTAACCATTAAATAAGTCCATTAAGACTATTTTACATTAAAGCTACAATTTTTATCCCTTTAATCCATGACAATATCATTATGCTTATTTGTCATTAATTCCAAATTCATTATTGTCTAATACTCATATGAAATCTATTTGACATTAATTCTACCTTTATTCATTCAAAAACCCTAATTGATATATTAAGGTTATTTAACCACAATTAGGAACTTTAATACTCAAAATATCTTAGAACCATGAAAACTCAGTTCTATAATTATATTTTCGGATTTAACCCATTAAAACCCATATTTTCCCAAATTAGGGTTTCTAAACAAAATCACGTGCATAAAACCCTAAAACAAGCATGAAACTACATTTTTCAAAATTAACTCTCCCTTTTATTATTAATAGGTTAATATTTCTCAGAATTAGGGTTCCAAACCAAATTAACCTAAAAAGAGTCATTAAAACTGAGTTCCATATCAACATTAGGGTTTTACCACAATTTAATACATCAAAGGTGATAACTTGGTGTACTTTTGAAATTACAAGCAATATCAGGTTCCAATTATATTTTTATTGGATTCTTCACGTTTTTCTGATCAACTTTCATGTATGGATCACCTTCATCCGATATTTCTATCATTAGATACATATTTTACAAAATAACTCTTTTTCTACCAATCAGAAACGACCATGTAGATTTATTGAATTAAATAGCAAACCGGTGGGTAACACACTTGTTAATCAAGGAGGGATTGCAAAATTACCATAAGGGACAGTCCCTTTCAACAGGGACGTGAGGGCAGGGGTGTAATTCCCCTATCGATCGTCTTCAACCTACAGACTATCCTTCTCGCGAGTCACCGGTCAACTCGACGGTTGACTTGGCGCGTTGTTGCTTCTCCGTGCAATCCAAGTCTTCTAGGAGCTCCGCTACATCCTCCCAAACTCGGTCGACCTCTCGATTGCATCGACTACTCCCCTCTAGCACTCAGCCGACACCGCGCAACCTCGGATGAAGCAGGTCCTCGGCGGGGTCAGGGTTAGGTCAAGAACTCCAATCGAGGATGCTTAAACACTCTTCTCCTCGCCCCGATCCTACGAGTAGAGTTTTTACACTTGCTGGTATAGCACAACTCCCCCCCTTTATATAGGTTCGGGCCACATCTAAATGACATTAGGGAAACTCGATTCCCATAAAAATAGGTACTCAATCCTGATATGGATCGAGTCCCCATGGCCTCCCGAAGGCAGAGGGCCTACTTCCAAATCCAGAGACGGACTGGAGTGCAAGGAAAGTGGAGAGGAAATCTCTCCCAGTTACTCAAATTTCCCAGTCGGTCTGGAGGTAGAGGATGGCATCTCTACCGTTGGATTTCAGATCCACGGTTGTCGCAAAATAGAAAATAGGAAAAAAATAGGGGAAATAGGGTAATTCCCTTTTACTTTGGAAAAATCATAACTTTCAAACCATGGCTCCGTTTAATCCCAAATTTTGAGGGAAAATTAATAATGCCTTAATATTCCTCTCTGCCAAATTTGGGCGCATTGTCTAAAAGAAAACGTGCCTTTTCTGTAGGTGCAAGATATCACTTAATTATATATATTTCTCACATGTTTTCCCCTTCCCTTGCCATTAATTTATAATTTCGAGTTCCTTGAACCTCAAGGAACCTTAATGGCTCGAAATCCCATCTTGGGAATATACCTTAGCCTTGTACTTATCGTTTATCCATTATCTCCCATTATCATATTTATTTCTTTTCAAAATAGCTCTTTTTGGGAATTTCTCTTTATCTCTCTTCTATTTTCCTTATTGGAATTCCTTTTAACATTAGTAACCTTATGGATAAGAAAATCCACCAAGGATAACTCAATTATACCTCTTTTCACTTGTTTTCCACATTTTACCATTATTTTCAATTTCTTTCTTAATAAAGAAATACTTAATTGATCTTTTCTTTTCTTATTACACTCTCTATGCAACTTTGGACTCCTTGGGATCCAAGGAACCCATGAGGCACGAAATCCAACTTTGGATCAAGCTCTTTTTCCTTCTAGAGGTTTCCACACCTTTCTTTTCTCAATTTCTCAAATATTCATTAATTAATTGAATTTCCTTATTATTGGGCCCAATAGCCAATAAATCCCACAAAGCAATCATCAAGGCTATTGTAACGAAATTCATGTAGTCAATCTTTATTTGTTCATTTATCTTTAATATGAGAAATTACATTTCTCAGCAAATGAACCCAAAAATTGTGGTTGTAACACAACCCTTCTTTTCTTCCCCTTAACACAACCCTTCTTTTCTTCCCCTTACTCATGACCATTTTTTGTCTTTCTAATTTTATATTTCAACCTTTCTCACTTTAACTTATTCCCTTGACTTATAGATAACCTTTTTTAAATATGAATTTCTCAATTGGAGTATGAACCGACTAAAGACTTTTAGTGATCACTTTTGGAATTCAAAATGCTTCCAATTATCTCACAGTTGATGAATCTAGGTACTCACATCACGAGTCAATCAACCGGTGACTCACAAAACCTTTATAAACATAAACACCTCAGGGGTTGACTCACACCTCAACCAAATCCCCCACCCCCCAGATGAGCATGTCATTCCAAATTCTTCTCACTACTACCTCCCATTAGCAGTCTGACCCTCGATTTGAGTATTCGATACCTCCACAACACCAGTCCCACCTCCACCTCTGGCCTTCTCTACACAATTCGGATGATGTAGGTGACCTGACAACTCCATCTCTGCTACCTGTTGTCATCATACCTTGTTGCGATTTTGATGGTCAGGCTACCCCACATCGACTGGCATTCTCTTCTTCTTCTTTGATATGACACTACCTCCCTCCTTTCGAAAGATAGGTCACAGAGCCTCCATGACATCAACTATTCCCACTACGATTGGAGTAATTCACCAAGCGAGACATCCGATCAAGTTTCCATACTTTCACTTCATCTTCAACTCAAGATGGGTGACCTGATTTCCCAAATACTCAACCAAATTTCCTTCATATTTTGCGTTCACATTGTGAGTCAATTGACTCATGTACTAAGTCGATTGACGAGTAGCTCGAGTAGATGAACAATGTCGTTTGACAAGCCCTGACAAGGCCTTTCAGCCACCTCCATAAGGGCAAGCCTATTTCCTAGAGACAGTATCCCTGAGACCACCTCGCCACCACAATTTGGGGGGTGGAATCAAGTTACATTAGCCCATCAATGAATCTTCACCCAAATTAGTTAAAGATATGATGGCCGACCTTGAAGACCTCAATGACTACATCGAGCACATAGAGGTTGGCCATGCACCAAACCCCACCCTGATTCGATCACCACTCTCCAACCACGTATTTCTCCTTACCTAAGGAATTCTATTCAATTTGTGAATGACAAGTATTTTGATAGATTCTTCGAGCATAGGGAAATCCATGTCACTCTTCCCCACTGGGCATGTGGCAACACTCTGGAAACCCTAGAGATTCATGATTTTGTGGACTCCATTTTACATCAGACCCACATCCTTCCCTTTTTCTATTAGGTCTTCCCCATATACCTTGAGCTCACACTAGATTTCATAACCACCTTCCAGAGACTTCACGACTCACAGCGGAGCACCTCATGTTTGATCTACATCTTCAGACAAATCATCTTCCTTACTTGACAACAAAAATGCTTCTTGACTATCAAGGTGTATGGTACACTCCCACACCACTCACCACAACCGATATGATCCTTCCAAGTTCTAGCGGACCTCATCAGCTTACCCCTGTCTCTTCCATAGGACCCAGTGCATCTAACATTCACAATACGGTGGTACTCTACCTCCATAAGATCCTCACCTACACTATTTTCAGTAGGTTTGACACTCAAGGTTTGATCAGTTTGACAAATATGTATACCTTGTGATCCCTCCTTCACGGCAAGCCCTTCAACTAGGGTAGCATGATCCTTGAGCTCATCCACATCAATGCCAATAGAAGCACTAGCTCAACCTTCAGTCTAGGCCATTTGGTCACATCCATCTCTATCTTTTGGGGTTACACCCATATTCCCTTCACGGTGATTCATTCCAAGGAGATGTGTCACCTGATTGGTCTTATCTATTTATGGGCAAGCCACATCATCTATATAGTCATCAAACAAAGTTCTTATGGCCTTATTTTCAAGGATGTAACTGTTCATCTTGAGCTACCCCTCCATGCCATATTTGTAGTGTTGACACTCTCTTATGAGCTGCAAAACCTTTCATCCTAGATCCAGAGGTTCCTTCCTGAGAACCCTATTCTAGAGTATGTCATCCCCAAGCATACAACATATCGTTGAAGCATCTCCTTGGAGGAAAACAACAACAAGACCTACCCTCCTCCTTACCACCATGTTGCACTAGGAGGCACATTACTGATGTTGAAGGTCTTGAGTGGCCTTATGATTTTCTTGAGATCCAGCAACATGTGGACCACATCAAGCTTTCTCAACAGTGTATGGAGTGTGAGAAACAATGCCAAGTCCACCATCTAAACCACCTTCACCTGATGAATTTCTCCCAAGAGCAATGGCATTTCGACAATGACCACTTTTCTCCCACCTATTCGTTCTATGAGCAATATGGGCACATCAAGATTATCCCGACTTTGTCTCTCAGTATTAGGGATACAACTATTATGAGAGTGTCCTTTCAACTTCTCATCCCCACACCAACTGATCTTATTCCCTCCATCTCAAATTTTACATTTGTTGGGTACATGATAAAACCGTATTTTACATACTTTGTGTATATATTTTACACCACTTTTAGTATAACTTTAGTTAACTTTTCACATAATTTCTCTATCTTTTTTACTAAAGCCTTGTTTAATGATTTCAGGAATCAACACAACTTAGGTCGCGATCTCAGAGACCGCAATTGTGGTTATCAAAAGACCGCAACTGTGATCATCTAGAGACCGCGACCGCAGTTCTTCTCCTCATTCACTCCTCTCACAGCACCCGCGCTTTGCGTCGCCTAAACACCGCAACCGTAGTAATCCAAAGACTACAACCACGGTGACTCAAGACCGTGACCGCGGTTATTCCAAAGACTGCAACCATAGTGACTCAACGTTGTGACCGCGGTTATTCCAAAGACCGCGTCCGCGGTGACTCAACGCCGCGACCACAGTTATTCTAAAGACCAAAACTGCGGTCACTCAAAGACCGCGATCAAGGTTTTGGGAGGATCGCGATCAAGAAGGATCGCGACCAAGAAAGATCACGACCAAGGAGGAATAAAGTGGAGACCGCGACCGCGGTCTTGCCTTCACTTAAAGGAAAGACCGCGATCGTGGTTCTAAGTCAGTGGAAGGCGCCTATAAATAGTGCCCCCACTAGTCTTGTAAAGACATCAGATCATACAGATTAGATCCTGAGGCCACAAAGTGTTGTTGTGTTCGAGACTCATCTCTGACCATCCATCCATCAGTCTTGGATCTCCAAGGGCGGAAGCTGAGGAGAGAGAATATTGTTGTCCACCCCTTCTTTGACAGGATAAGGCCCTCCACATGGTAGATCTAGATCTGAAGAAGTAGTGTGTAGTATCACATTCTTCTCTTCCAGATCTATCACTTCATCCTGTTGTACCCCTTCCCCACTTTGTGAACCTTATGGATCTGTTTGCATGTAGCGCCATCATGTTATCTGCAAGCATGAGAGGATAAACACCTTAACTTGGGTTGGGAGTAGCCACTAAGGCTCTCCCAACATGTATATTGTCTCTTTCTTTTGAATATACATATTCTTATCAAGATTATCTCCATGCACATGTTTTAATGCTTTACTTGTATGCTTAGCTACCATCTTGTGATTTTTGATTGTTGATATCTCGAGAGAGTAATATCACTTTTATCTTGTGTTATGGAGTGGTATGAATGCACGAGAGTGTTGGAATGCTAAGGCTTTAACCATATGTTTTGCTGCGAGGTTTTTGAGTTGTCATCTGGAGAGAGAGGCTTCTTTTATATTTAGATCTATCCACATCTCGAGAGAGAGTGGAATAGATGATTTAATGGTTGTTTGTAATCTTGATATGAGTATGTGAGAGAGAGAGATAGTATTACATGTTGGTGAGATGCTTTGGTAGGCAAACCCAACCCGAGTTTTCCCCATACACTTGTTTACAGTTCATTTCCTTTTCTTGTTTATTTTACTATTCTCATTCTTGTGATATCGTTCCTTAGGGAACATCTCTTTACACCCTTTTCAGCTGGAGTATAAGAGTGTTTGATTCCACATTCTTAACACGACCAACCTTGTCCCTGTGTTCGACCCTGATCCCTACATAGGACCCCGTTTATCGTTGTGGGAGGCTGAGAGTCGGGTTATCTCTTTAAAAGTCCGACTACTATAATTCACTCCTTTTTTACGTGCGATTTAGGTCGGTCAACTTTTTCGCGCCGTTGCTGGGGACAAGGCAAAACGGTACTGTTTAGAACTCGAGTCCATTTAATATACTCCCGTGCCTCAAGCTTAGTAATAAGCACAGTTTCCTGACTTGGTTGTACAATCTATTCAGGTACCCAGGAAGAAGCGATTTGTTCTACTTAACTCCCGTTCATCATGTCACCTCACGTGGAAGGTCCCCTTTCAATAGATGAGTGGAACGCGAGGATTGGACAATACCCACATCCGCCAGGAACCGATGAAGATAGGAATGGCCGTTATAATGACGATCATCTCTATGAAGAACGAGAAGAACCTGAACAAGAACAACCTGAAGATGATCATCACCATGAGGAGCACCGTCATCACCGCAGGAAAAGAAGAAACCACCACAACCAAGAGAGAAATTGTAGGGACAGTTCCAGTGAAGATGATGGAGAGGAAGAAAAGACTCTTCGGGAGTTGGCAACTACAAAAGCCAACAACTCAAGATGTCCTGTGATCATCCCATGGTTCGATGCAGCGAACTTCGAACTGAATCCAGTAGTAATCTCTATGATCCAGAAAAAAGGCTTTTGAGGGAGTTCAAAGAATGATAACCCTTATCATCACCTCGACACTTTTAAGAATATCTGCAATACCATTATGATGAGGGGAGTTTCGCAAGAAGTCATTTACTACAAGGGTTTCATTTTCTCTTTAGAGAACAAGGCACTATCTAGGTACCTTAGACTACCACATCAATCTTTGAATGGATGGAACACATTGGCAAATGCTTTTGTGAACAAGTTCTACCCCCACATAGAAGATTGTTCGTAATAGGAAGAAGATCACGTCTTTCACGCAGAAACCAGGTGAAAATCTGCATGAGGCCTGGAAGAGATATCAAGAGTATCAGAGGGGCTGCCCTCACCACAATTATAAGAAGGGCTTCCTGATAACAACATTCTATAATAGTTTAACTCCTGATAAGAGAGTATCGCTAAATGCAGCAGTAGGAAATGACTTTCACAGTAAAAAGCCTAGTAGATCTAAAAATATCATAGAAAACATGGCTAAGTTACAAGCTGGGACTGAGTATGACAGGACCGATACAGGGTATGCTAAGAAAGCCACCAATGAAGGGTCGTTGATCGAATCAAAGGCTCTTGAAGCAATCACATCTCAAATACAAAAGATAGCCACGGATTTTAGACAACTGGAGGAATTAGGAGGGAAAGGAAAGAAGAAAATTGAGAAGGTAATGAAATGTGTCACCTGTGGTGAAGGAGGGCATGGAATAGATAACTGCGTATATACCTGACTTGAAGAGTCAAGTGAAAGTCAGTCTGAAGAGGAGGAGGTTGAAAATGTCACTTATGCCAATTTCAAGAGGTCGGATCACCCATGTTTCAGTTATGGAAACAAAGATGCTATAGAAAACTTGCATCAACTGAATAATCCACCCAAGCAACCGCCAGGTTTCGAGAAGAGGAGCGGACAAGGACAGTACACCAAGACAAGCACTTTCCAGACAAACAAAACCAATTATCAAGGTCAAGGGAAGCATCAAAACCACCAAGCTACTAACACAAGTCAAAGACAAGGACAAGCTCAAGGACAGAGTTAGACGAGGAGTAATAGGCAGCCTGACTTAGTGGGCCAACTATTCAATTTCGTCAAGAGACAGGACACGATAAACAATCAACTCGCAGAAAGTGCACTATCCAACTCTGGTATTTTGAATACTATGCAGGTCCAAATGGCAGACATGCAAACACATCAATGTCAGATAGACCAACAGCTCACTCAGTTGGTTGAGCTTGTGAAGAACCCTTTCAGGAAAATTCCTTCTAACACAGAGTCTGCCAAGATGGAAATCCATAGATCGAGAAAGACAATAGAGCGCCCTGAGGTGACAAGACCTAAAGAACCAGAGCCAGAGAATGTTACAGAGAACCCAGCCAAAGGAGGCAACCAACACGCTCAAGTTAGAGAACCAGAACCTGAGGAGGAAATATTCTCCAAAAGAAGTCAATACTCCCCGACATTACCTTTTCTGTACAAACTTATAAAGGCGCACCTCAAAAAGAGGTATGAGAAGTTTATGGAGTCGGTGAAAAAGCTCCACCTGGAGGTGCCATTTCTGGATGCTTTGGAAGAAATGCCAACATATGCCAAGTTTTGCAAAGATCTAGTCACAAAGAAAAGAAGAGGAGGAAGGATAGAAACTGTACACCTTACCAGTATGTCAACAAACTTTGTAAAAGCAGAACTACCTACCAAGAAGAAGGACCCTGGAGCCTTTACTATACCTTTTGTTGTAGGGGATAAAACCGAAAGGAAAGGTCTCACTGACTTGGGGGCTAGCATTAGTCTAATGCATTTAAGCCTCGCGCAATGATTAGGACTAACTGATATGGTCAGGACTAATATGAGAATCGAGTTGACAGACCACACCTTCAAAAGGCCCGTGGGAGTGGTCGAAGATGTTTCGATTCGTGTGGGGAGATTCTTTATCCCGTGTGATATTCTTATCATTGACACTATTGAAGACCCTAAATGCCATATCATCTTCGGACACCCTTTCTTGGCGACCGAGAGGGCACTGATTGATGTCACTGAAGGCATCACAACTCTGAGGGTCGGAAACGACCACATAGATTTCAAGGTGAAAGATGCAATGAAAAGACCATCCCTGCTAGAATCTTCTTACATCGTGGATATCTACAACTAATATTGCGAAGAAGTACAAGAAGACACAGTAGTGGTAGACCCTCTTATGAGGGCATTAAAAAAAGAAGATTCGGAAATCGACGACGCCAAGGTTGCTAAGATCCTCGAATATCTGAATCAAGACGAAGGAGATTTGAGCGACGAAGAGGAAGTTGTCGAGACAGTCAAGTATGCTTCTCTGGAGATGATAATAGAAGAAGAGGAAGTACCAAAACCCAAACCTGAACTAAAATAATTACCAGAAGGTATGAAGTACAAGTTTCTTGATCCTGAAGAAAGGAATCCTATCATAGTCAATGTTAGTCTAACTGAAGAGCAAATGGAAAGACGTCTTAAGGAGCTAAGGCTCCATAGGCAAGCTATAGGCTATTCAGTGGATGATATTAAGGTACTTAACCCTGATATGTGTATACACCGCATAAATCTAGAAGAGTCAACAAAACCCCTGGTTCAACCCCAGAGGAAGTTGAATCAAATGCTAAAAGAAGTTGTAAAGAAGGAAGTCATCAAGCTAAGAGATGCAGGCATTATATACCCAATCAGTGACATCAATTGGGTGAGCCCGATTCATGTTGTACCAAAGAAAGGGGGGATGACAGTCATAAAAGGTGATAAAGGAGATGAAGTAGCTGTCCGAACTGTCACCAGGTGGAGAATGTGTATTGATTATCAAAAGCTGAATCAAGCAATGAAGAAAGATCACTACCCTCTTCCCTTTATCGATCAAGTGCTAGAAAGACTTATGCATTACGAATATTTTTGCTTCTTGGACGGTTATTCCAGATTTTACCAAGTTTCCATCCTACCTGACAATCAAGATAAGACTACCTTCACCTATCTATATGGTACCTATGCCTTTCGAAGAATGTCGCTCGGATTATGCAATGCTCCTGCAACATTCCAACGTTGCATGATCTCGATGTTCTCAGACTTCCTAGAGGACATTCTGGAGGTCTTTATGGATGAGTTTTCTGTCTATGGAAGAGATTTCGATGGTTTTTGAAAACCTATCGTTAGTCCTACAACACTATGAAGAGAAGAACTTGGTCCTCAACTGGGAGAAATGCCATTTTATGGTGCAAGAAGGCATAGTCCTGGGCCACAAGGTCTCAAAGAAAGGTATTGAAGTAGATGTAAGCAAGTTCGAAGCTATCTATAGACTACCTCCACCTAAATTCGTGACTGGAGTGCAAAGTTTTCTTGATCACACTGGATATTATCAAAGATTCATAAAGGATTTTTTGAATATTTCAAAACCCTTGTCGAATCTACTGATAAAGGATGCAGAATTTGATTTTACAGATAATTGTTTTAAGGCTTTTCAGACTTTGAAGGAAGCCCTCGTAACCCCACCTATTCTCCAAGCTATGGATTGGGAGCTACCCTTTGAGCTAATGTGTGATGCCAGTGACTATGACGTGGGGGCAATCCTAGGGCAGAAGAAGGATAAGAAACATCACGTCATCTGCTATGCCAGCCGCACTCTAGACGAGGCACAAGTAAATTACACTACCACAGAGAAAGAAATGCTAGCTGTTGTTTTTGCTTTTGACAAATTCAGGTCTTATCTGATTGAGACAAAAGTAAAGGTCTACACTGACCACGGAGCAGTAAGATACCTAATGCAGAAAAAGGACATTATGCCTAGGTTTCTAAGGTGGGCTTTATTACTCCAGGAGTTCGATCACCAGATCATTGATAAGAAAGGGGCAAAAAATGTAGTTGACGACCATTTGTCAAGGATTATCATCGAAGACAAGAATGAGCCACATGTAAATGATAACTACGCAGATGAGGCTTTGCTCATGGTAGAAGTCGAAGAACAAACTTGCCATGGTTCGCGGAAATTTCCAATTACCTTGCTTGCGGGGATTGACCACCAGAAATAACCTACCATAAGAAAAAGAAACTCTTCTCTGATATAAACAATTACTATTGGGATGATCCTACGCTCTTCAAAAGATGCTCAGATAATCTATACAGAAGATGTGTTGATGAAGAAGAAGTGCCTGATATTTTGAGGGAATGTCATTTCTCACCCTATGGAGGACATCTGGGGAGTGACAAGACAATATCCAAGGTCCTACAATCAGGTTTCTACTGGCCTTAGTTGTTCAAGGATGCTGCATCATATGTAAAAACCTGCAAGGAATGTCAAATGATAAGGAATATCGGGAAAAGAAACGAATTGCCTATGGCAGAGTGGGTTGAAGTTGAAATTTTTGATGTATGGGGGGTCGGCTACATGGGCCATTCCCACCATCCCAAGGGTATAAATACATCCTCATTATTGTCGACTATGTTTAAAAATGGGTGGAAGTTGTTGCCACCCAAACTTGTGACTCCAAACCTATCATAAGGCTATTTGAGAAAACTATTTTCCCAAGGTTTGGTGTACCATGAACTGTTATAAGTGATGGAGGATCCCACTTTGGGGAAAAGTAGTTTAAAAAGTTGTAGAAAAAGTATAGAGTCAGACACAAGGTTGCTACCCCCTACCACCCGCAAACTTCAGGGCAGGTGGAGGTGTCAAACAGACAACTGAAGCAAATCCTTGAAAAGACTATTAGCAGAACAAGAAAGGATTGGGCAATGAAATTGGATGATTCCCTTTGGGCATATAGAACCACCTAAAAAAACCCCATTGGAACTACACTCTATCGACTCTTATATGGGAAATCCTGCCATCTACCTCTGGAACTCGAGCACAAAGCCCTCTGGGCAATAAAGTTCTTGAATATGGATATGGAAAAGGATGGCCAAGGATGCTACTTACAATTGCAAGAATTAGAATAATTAAGGTTGCACACATATGAAAACACAATAATCTACAAATAGAGGACCAAGGTGTGGCACGACACCCACCTGAAAAATAAGGATATCCATGAAGGAGACAAGGTACTCCTCTTCAATTCCAGCATTCGTCTTTTCCTTGGAAAGCTAAGAACAAGGTGGTCAGGCCCTTTCACTGTGGTAAAAATCTACCCATCTGGAGTAATGGAGATCCAAGGAGAGAAAACTGGAATATTCAAGGTTAATGGACACATGGTGAAAAGGTTTTACAAAGATCAGGCCTTTGTGAGAAGATCTAAGATTTATTTGGAAGAACCAAGCCAGATAGAGGAGAGAGACAATGAAGAGTTGCCATGCCCTACTGCAATGCCCGAGGAATGAAGTTCTATGAAGTCTAGCTAAGAGACTTTAAATCAAGCACTTCTTGGGAGGCAACCCAAGTTTTCACCTTTTTCTTACTTCTCTTAATCTTTGTTTTCTCCTGCCTTTTCTTAAGTTTTTCTTCCTTTTTATGGACATATCCATTTTTTTATTAGTTTAAGTTTAATCTCCAAAGAAAACTGACTCTTATTTGATCTGGTCACGGCAATAACCGTGACCACGGCTTTACTTTTACTTAAGAAAACCCGCGACCGCGGTCTTCCCTTTTCGATCTGAATAATCACGGCTGTGATCATCCTCTTAAGACCGAAAGATCTGCGACTACGGTTTCTTCAAGGAAAATTGCGACCGCGGTCTTTTCCCTCGGTTAGTTTGATCGCGATGTGGATGCCCAAATGTTTGATTCTTTATGCTATCGTCTAAACCCTAAGACCTCTGTGCCGATTCGAGACCCACAGCCTGCCGCCGCAAGTCTGTTGTTTGCCATCCACGATCATCGTCGCCGTCGCAGCCACACCGATCGATAAGGTAACTACTCTCTTTCTCTATGCTTCGCGTCGACAAACTTTTCCTTGATCTTGAACTTTACCATCATCGCTACGGTGATCCTCTCTCACAGTTTAGCTGGTGATCACCCCACCGATGCTTTGTTTCCAAATGCATGGTTCTGTGTCTTTTCGTCCCTAAAAAGAAAAAAAACCCTAAAACCCCTAAAAATGGAATAATGGACACTTGTAAGGATGAAGAACAAACGGTCTTAAAAACTAAACAAACGGAGAGGACGAACCACGATCGCGGTCATCTTAACCGACGCAAGATGGAAAACCCTAAGAATCGCGATCGTAGTATTCGCCCAACCCCTAAGAACTTGTTAGTTTAGGCTTTCCTGAAGAAACACCGTGACCGTGATTATAATCGCGATCATGATTACTATCACGACTGCGGTAATAACCGCGACCATGGTCTTTCTTCAGGAAATCACGACCGTGGTATTTCTTCAGGAAATCGCGACCGCTGTCTTTCTTCAGGGAATCGCGACTGCAATCTTTTCAAAAAGGCCGCAACCATGATTTTCTCTGAGGTGACAATAACTGCGACCATGATTAAAAACCACGACCGCAATTCTTATTGTCCACTTAATAAAATTTGAAACCTAAGTTTTCAGTTAATGAAGATAACCTATAATTTGATGATAATTGTGTCCCGAATAATAGAGGTGATCTTCGGTATACCTTACTAAGACCTAATCTCCTTTAATGTTTTAAATTTATAGAATGTCTTCTCCAGCAACCAACAACCCCGTATACAAGAAGGATACTTCCTTGAAGGAGGTGGAGAAGATAGTCAAAAGCTTAAAAGAAGCATTGGAGAATAGCACCTATCTACTAGTGCCCAAACGCCTGGAGATACAGCTAAGATTGGAGCAGTGTCAGAGGATACTGGTTGGGGTACCACAAGAGGAGTCCCCAGAAGAAACAGGGCAGGCGGAGGAGACAGAGACCTCCAAATACTGACTAGAAGAGTCGGGGAGCCGGTGCATGGGAGGAAGCAAAAAGCTGCATCAAAGGAACCCAAGCCCAGCAAGAAGGCAAGGGTAAAAGAGGAAGTGGAAGGAATCTCTGCACAAAAAGGGGAGCCACTGTTCGTTCCCTGGGACATAGTGCACCAGTCTGCTTATGACTGGATGTCTACAAACAAAGAATGGAGTCTGACATGTTACTTCAATGTGGAGGACTTCAAGAAACTGAGGATTTACGACAGGACGGTTAAGTTCCTGGAGGGCGCTAATTTACGCACCATCTGCACGCCCAAAGTAAAGTCCTACAAGAGGTTGACCCTAGAATTCTTGTTTTCCCTGACAAAGGTCGACTCCAGTAGTGAGACACGAGCATCAAGAGGTGGAGACTACATGCTCCAAGTACAGTTAGGGGTGAAACCCACAGGGTGACGGAGACAAATCTGAACATGATATTCACAACAACTGAAGAAGAAGCTAAGGCATGTTCGGTTGCTCCAGGAGAAAGAGAAATTGATGCATACGACAACAACAAAATGTGGGAAGAATTAACTGGGGAGGAAAAGCACAACCCTAAGAACTCCAAATCCTCCCAAATCACCTCCTACTTCATCAAAATAATATAGAAGATCACCACCTTCACTATAGATGCCAGATCAGAAGCCGGGACAGTCAGCAAAGGGGACCTTTTCCTCATATGGTCCATGATCAACATGTGACTAGTTAATATAGGTAGAATTCTAATCAGAAGGCTGTCAGTGGCAGTAGGCGGTGACGTAAAATAAAAATCTTATTTCTGTATGGGCGGTCAAATTACAATTATCACCGATTATCTGTTGGAAGAAGGAGAAGTTCAAAAATACGAAGAAATGGAGGGACAACAAAGCATAGACATCAAGTCCCTCGCCAGCACGGGAATCCTGGAACTGAAAGGGGAGAAGGCATATTTCAAGCATAAAGGATCAAAGAAGCCACTCCCCCTCCCTAAAATGGTGTTTTATGATTTCCATAAGCTGCATCCGACTCTCAATGACGTCGAGAAAATGAGCTTCGGGACATTTCACTCCAGCATACCGGCAGAACCAGCACCCGCAACAGGGGAAAACAATGCCCCATCCCTAGAAACAAAGAATAAGAACTAGGAGTTGAGGAAGAAACTGGCAGTAGAGAAGAAAAATATAGACACCACCATCAAGCCAGCTGAGAAAGAAAAGGCTGCAGAGCAACAGGTAGATGCAAAAGTTGTAGACCCTGCCTCTCTAAAGCCACAACAGGAAACGATTGCAGTGGAGGGAGAGGTAGAGAAGTACAAGGCTATAGAAGAGGTCCCACATCCCACTAGCATGTCAGAGGAGGAGCCAGAAGGACAAGGCTCCCAAGCCATACTAGAGGCAGGAGAGGGTGAACCTCAACCAGAAGCCCCACGACCAAGAGATGTACCGAAGGCAGGGCCAGAAAGACAAGGCTCCCAGGCCGTACCAGAGGCGGAAATAGAGAAAACAGGGGAGATGACCCCACCTCCGCCACCTAGGTAGCCATCCATGCCAAGTTTGTTGATGGCACGAGCAGAGCAGTAGCTGCACCGGCAACAACAACAAGCACCCTCTTTCAGGGGTGCTTTAGATATGAGGTTTGATGCAATGTGGGAACACATGCATCAAACCAACACTATTAATGAAACAATTTCTAAATCCTTGTCATCTCTAACAACACAGGTACAAGCATTGGATGAAAGGACAATATCATTCCCTGACTTCTTCCAAGAAGTCTTGAGCAACTAATGGATGATGATGGGAATGTTGCAGAAGATGCAGGAGGAGATGGCACTCCTGCGGAAAGAAGGGCAGGCCATCCGCATAGACAATGAGCAGATGCACAAAGAATATGAAGAGGCAATGGCTACCCTTGAAGAAGAGCACCAGGGCGTATAAGAAGACCACCGGAAGCTCGACCAGGAGTGCACAGAACTCGAGGCCCGACGGGAGAAAAAGAGGACAAAGCGCCCAGCCATCCCAACATGCTCCTTGGCCAGCCCTTCCAGCCACGGCGACAATGTGGGGGGGGCGTAGGTTCTGACACAACAAGAGTCGGCGCAACAAAGGCCGGAAGCATAAGCATAAAGACTTCCCCAACTACTGATCCAAGGGGAACCCAACCAACGGGAAGGTCGAGCCCCCAGAATGAGAAGCACACAACACAATGAAGGGGGTTCGACCTCAACTGCGACCCTGAGGAGGTGATGGATGAAACCGCCGATTAAGATAAAAACCAGGCGGCACATCACCTCTCCCCTCCAGCATACACTCCGACTATAGAAGAGCAGATAGAAACTACTCATCGGGAGGAAGTGGTCGCAGAACTCAGCTCGGCCGGAGCAGTAGAGATAGACAAGCTAATAGCTGAGCTGTGAGTTGGGCTCGATGAATCTAATGACTTCCTCCTCTTCCCACCTCATGAAGAGAACCACGACTACATCTACAATGGGAAGATAGAGGCCACTCTAAAGATGATGGCAGAAGCTAATTTGGGACAAGCCTCTGAGGAGAGTCACTCCAAAGACAACGCCATTGTAGAAACCTCCTCTGAGGAAGTTGGACCAACAACCACGTTGCAATCTACGCATAAAGCTGCTGAGCAGGTGGTAAAGGCTATGCCGACAATACAAGAAGCCTCGACACCAATTGCACTGGAGGCAACGTCTGAGAATGAGGATGGTGGGCTAGCAACCTTTTTCACAGATGAGCCCGCCAAGGAGAGACAAGCTGAAGATAGGATAGAGATACCTATAGCAGCTCCTCCTCTGCCATGCAAGATGAAGGATATGGACATGACAGCCGTGTCACAGATCTCCTATAGGGATGTCCATGTCCTAGCATATGTCCTCAGTGATGATCTACTTGGGTCGGGCATACTGTACAACAACAAGGGTAGACGTCTGTCCAGAGATGACTTCCAGAGGGTTTTCCTAAAAAAGGCACAAGTACACAAAAGAATGTTCAAGGTACTTTATGCCGCCCTCTTGGGAGAGTTCATACATCCAGACAAGCTACATCTAGTTTTCAACAGCACCACACGTCTGGCCGGCCTGTTATACAAAGAAGAACACATGGTGGTAGAAGTGTTGGAGCTACAGGCGGCGGTCTGGAGAAAAGATACAAAAACCATGGTGTTGCCCATTAGGAATGCAAAGCATTGGGCACTAATAGTCATTGATCTACATGAACGTAAGATGACGGTGCTCAATTATTGCACAGTTGAGATAGACAACACATTTATGAAGTTTCTGATACGCCTACAACGAGCTATAAAAAAGGCGGGTGCAAAATTTCAAGGGTCCCGGAAGCTGTTCTCCATCAACAAGAAGGTTCCCCAGGAGGAAGTTGGTTCGGGGGATTGCACCTTCATCATTCTGTGCATGATAGAAGCCATCAACAAGGGCATCCCCCTAGAAGATCTGAATGTGGAAGACCTGCATGGACTATGGGGCATGTATGTCATGGAAGTCATCTACGATCACCGATTCTTCAAGGATCAGACGATGGTTGTAGATACCGTGCCCCATAGGATCCACATGGACATCCCTCTCCCCGAGAAGATATCTTGGAGGGAAAATCTTAAGACCATGTGGGTCGACCCATCTGAACCAGACAGAGCTACAACTTGGAAAGTGGGCTGGACTGCAGAGACTGAAGAAGCTATGAAGCAAACAGAAGAAGAACAAAAACCTTCAGTAACAGAAGCTACTGAAGTTCCTCCTGTAGAAGAACAACCCACAGAAGCAGAAGCTAAGGTAGACTTGGGGGACGATGGACCAGATGTGCCGGTAGGAGAAATCGTGCCTTCTTTTGAGAACTTCGACAGATGGAGCTGCTTCAATCTATCGATGGAAGAACTCACAATAATTATGAGTTCTATGAAAGAAGATGACTCACCGGGAGATGTCATATTTCAAAGAGATGACATCTGCGTATTAAAAGATGACCTCTGTAAAACTTTGAAAATAGGAGGGTATCTTTCTATAAGCACAATTTCGACCTACCAGACGCTGTTTGGGGACTCAATGCCAAACTCCCACATGTCATACTTCTTACTGGTAGATGACATCTTAAAGGATAAGAGAATTAGAGAGATGGAGCAGCTACAATAACGTCTTGAAGCAGCCACGCCGGAGCATATCTTTCTACTGATTCTTTACGATAACCACTGGACTTTGTTGCACGTCAACCTTCTGAAAAGGACTGCAGTTCTATACAACAGCTCCGACGCAGCCTTCTCACTCAAGAAAACGACCAACATGATGACAGCAAAGTCTCCTACAGAAGAAAAGGCAAATACCTACGTCAAAGCTATCATCGAGATGATAAAGCAGCACTACAGAGGGTACGTAATGACAAAAGGCAAGGACTTCAAGAAAACTCAATATTGCCACAGAAGCCCTCAGTAGATACCCTATCCAATGACTGCGGGTTCTTCTGCATGACATGGATGGTAGCCATCTCCACTAGTGGCCTCAAGGTGGAGAACATGCAGTACGAGCAATATCATGCACTAAGGGGTATCTACACAAGCATGCTCCTTGAGTCCAAGTGGGCATTCCCCAACAAATAAGCAAATAAAGAAGGCTCGTTTATACTTCTTACTCAAATTTTGACACCCTGAGATGAGGTGCAAGATAAGTTTGGGGGAGGAGTCATAAACGGGCTATAGAGGTACATATAACCTCCTTTTTCACTATCTTTAATACATTTACTTTCCCTTTTTATAGATAAATTTTTGAAAATTTTGAAATTTTTTCACAACTAACCTTTTAGAAGCGCACTTTCTCTCACTAAAATTTTCAAAATGTAGTGTTCCAGCCGTCTGAGAGAGAAGGATATGAGCAACATACACAAGAATGAATGAGTAAAACAACAGTCATAGCAACACTTCTATATCTCATTCTTGCAATAATACGTTGTAAATGTAACAACCTTAACGCATGGACCCCCTGCAAACTAAGAGAACCTTATTCATACTCCTAAACAACCATCCCCACCTGAACTCTCATCCAAAAAATCCTAGTCTCTGTAGATAGGAAAAAGCTATCCTATTAGAAGAAAATATCCAAAAAGAGGCTTGGCCACCCAAGAAAAACCAACCAAAAACCTCAACCCCAAGCCTGAGAGGAGAGGTAAAAAGCCAAAAATCAAATAAAGAAAAGAGCATGAGAGATGTTCCCTAAAAGATGCCAAAAATTTCTAGCTGGCCAGTATATTGCTGCACTCATGAATGCAGATATGTCGTGCACGTAAGTGGAAACTTGAAGCCAAGCTTACACACCTCCAACCCTGAATGGAACCTTACATACCACCTGACTTAAGGTCAGAAGCCCAAAAAGGGAAACACTATTCTTACAACATTTGTGGGTGAGGAGTTCAGAGGGAAGAGGAAACACCCAAAAACTTCTGGCCTACCTATACACATTAGCATAGGGCCCGCTGAAAATAAAGAATAGGTGTGAAAGCTACCTTTCAAAAATATGTGGCATTAGTATGGATATTAGCTAAGGGAGGGGCAATGAGTTGAGAAGGATAAGCCTTTTACAATAGAAGGTTATGACAAATAAGATGAGGTTATGAAACTCCAAGTTTAAAGGGGAAGATTGAGACCTAAGGGATTGAATACACACTACAACAATCTTGATGCAAGGATGAGATATCTCAGTCATGTTTTTATGTTGTCTCTTAAGTTTGTTCATTCTTTCTCCCTCTGAGTTCTCAGACTTGCACTTAGCCTGAGGACAGGCTTGATTATAAGTTTGGGGGAGTTGATAACACCGTATTTTGCGTACTTTCTGTAAATATTTTACACCACTTTTAGTATAACTTTAGTTAACTTTTCACATAATTTCTCCCTCTTTTTTACTAAAGCCTTGTTTAATGATTTTAGGAATCAACACAACTTAGGTCGTGATCTTGGAGACCGTGACTATGGTTATTCAAAAGACCGTGACCGCGATCATCCAGAGACCACGACCGCGGTTCTTCTCCTCACTCACTCCTCTCACAGCACTCGTGGTTTGCGTCACCTCAACACCACGACCATGGTAATCCAAAGACCACAACTGCGGTGACACAAGACCGCGACCGTGATTATTCCAAAGACAGCGACTGCGGTTATTCCAAAGACCGCGGCCGCGGTGACTCAATGCTGCATCCATGGTTATTCTAAAGACCAAAACCACGTTCACTCAAAGACCACGACTGAGGTTTTGGGAGGATCGCGACCAACAAGGATCGCAACCAAGAAAGATCGCGACCAAGGAGGAATAAAGCGGAGACCATGACCACGGTCTTGCCTTCACTTAAAGGAAAGATCGTGACCACAGTTCTATGTTGGTGGAAGGCGCCTATAAATATTGCCCCCACCTATCTTGTCAAGACATCAGATCATATAGATAATATCTTGAGGCCACAAAGTGTTGTTGCGTTCCAGACTCGTCTTCGACCATCCATCCATCAGTCTTGGATCTCCAAGGGCATAAGCTGAGGAGAAAGAAGACTATCATCCACCCCTTCTTCAACAGGAGAAGGCCCTCCACGTGGTAGATCCAGATCTAAAGAAGTAGTGTGTAGTATCATGTTCTTCTCTTCCAGATCTATCGTTTCATACTATTGTAACCCTTCCCCTCTTCGTGAACCTTATGGATCTGTTTGCATGTAGAGATGTCATGTTATCCACAAGCATGAGTGGCTAAACAACTTAACTTGGGTTGGGAGTATCCATTAAGGCTCTCCCAACACGTATATTGTCTCTTTCTTTTGAATATACATATTCTTATCAAGATTATCTCCATGCACCTATTTTAATGCTTCACGTGTATGCTTAGCTACCATCTTGTGATGTTTGATTGTTGATATCTCGAGAGAGTAATATCACTTTTATCCCATGTCATGGAGTGGTATGAATGCATGAGAGTGTTGGAATGCTAAGGCTTTAACCATATGTTTTGCTATGAGGTTTTTGAGTTGTGATCTCGAGAGAGAGGCTTCTTTTAGATTTAGATCTATCCACATCTTGAGAGAGAGTGGAATAGATGCTTTAATGGTTGTTTGTAATCTTGATATGAGTATGCATGAGAGAGAGAGAGATAGTATTACATGTTGGTGAGATGCTTTGGTAGGCAAACCCCAACCCGAGTTTTCCCCATATACTTGTTTACAATTCATTTCCTTTTCTTGTTTATTTTTCTATTCTCCTTCTTGTGATACCATTCCTTAGGGAACATATCTTTACACCCTTTTCGTCTGGAGTATAAGAGTATTTGATTCTGCATTCTTAACACAACCAACCTTGTCCCTGTGTTCGACCCCGATCGCTACATCAGACCCCATTTATCATTGTGGGGGCCTGAGAGTTGGGTTATCTCTTTAAAAGTCTGACTACTATAATCCACTCCTTTTCAGATGTGTGATTTAGTCCGGTCAGGACCAGAAAAATTTAAGTGTGGGGTGGAGGTGGGTGAGTACATTTCATTTTCCACCCCCTTTACCTTCCCTTTCCAGCATGTCTATCTTTCATGTTTGCTTGAATGTAGTTTCATTTTCTTTTGTTCATTTTCCCTTGTAAGCAATGTGGCCCTTGTCTAGTCAGCTAGTTATTTTATATGCCTGTAGCCAATGTATCCCTTAATTGAAGTGAATATCTTACAACTTTATCGTAATACCATTTTTGTTAAAAAGCCCATGTCATCTAAGACCTCAATTAGCAGTAGTTCTTGGGAAAGGTTGCAATCCAAAATGGATAGAATGAATCAAAACACATTGTGTATTTATGAGGAACTATGGAATTAACTTGTAAAGTTATGACTTTTTCATGTTTTAGAATGATCTAAATTGATGTTAGAATATTCCCAAGGCACTAAAATTCTAAAAGATGAGAAAAGGACAAAATCAATCTTGCCTACACTTCTTCCACCTTCTTATCTCTCCATTCGTCAAAGAAAAAGAAATCAAAAGCCAAGAAAAGGACCCAAGTGGGGTGACACACCCCATATCCCCCCTCTGCTGCTTCTTCCACACCCCTTGTAAATTTAATAAGTGTGTACCACCAAGAAAGATGCCACAGAGCACACCAAAACATGCACTCAATATAACTACAAATAGGAAATAAAAAGGTTTGAAGTTGAATAGTGGATAGATCGCTTCCTTTCTTACCTCCTTTCACACCTCTTTTGTGCCCATGGAAATCTACATAACCCCATTAAATCCTTGAACCATGGTCTTGTAAAACTTCTTGTAAGAATATCCAGGAGTACTAATATGAAGGGATATATCATCTAATTCCTTGCATGTTTTCAAAATAGAAGAAAGTTGTGAAGCAAATTCATGTAAAGAGTTTTAGAGAATTATGTTTTCATGGTTCTAGTAAATAATTGTGTTTGGCATTGAAAAGGCGGTGAGAACAATGTAGTGTTCTACAAGTGAGGTGAATAAGGTGTAAGTATAAATTGGTTGATGTTTATGATTCTGTGTTTCTTGAGGACTAGAAACAAATAAGTTCAGGGTATTTCAATGAATTCATATTCATCACCTTTTATCGCATTGTTTATGACATTTATTTAGGCTATTCTATCTCTTTTCCTTCATTTTAGGACTTAATTGTAATTTCTTTTATTTTTCTCCTTTTATTTGAGTTTGTATTATTTTTGGTTAATTTTTTAGGTTTTCATGCACTTTGTCATTTCTTCTACTCATGACCAAGATCATTTAATTCCCTCTAGGAACTACTTTCAACTCATTCAAAGTCCAAAAAGGCCCAAATCTCAGAGACTGTCAATCCCAAACTTCAATGTCCCTTTCGGCTGATTCAACATGTAATAAATTCTCGATGAATGTATATTCATCTTATTTATAATACAATTTTTGTAGTCTTTTTTCTTAGATTTTATCCCCTTTTTCTACTTTTCTAGGAATAACTACAGATTATCACTTTTTTGGCGAATAATGCATATTCTTATATTTTCATCAATATTTTATAGATTTTCCCTTCATGATACAATTTTGACCCTCTCAGTATGTGAGCCGATCAACTGATACACTGAAACAACCATTTCATTAATGAAGGACATCACTTCTTAGAGCCCATACGGACTTCATCTCCACCTTTCACCCTGACTATTTAGCCATCCAAGATGAGCATTCTCAACTTTCCAACCGCTTAGTTTAGAGTTCAAACTGACCATCTCATGTCCCTAAATGATCGTATCAAGTTGCTTGACAACCAAGTCCCCTTAGCGTTGTATCGCCACCTAGCCTTAGGTCTTATTCCTTTTCCCGCTTGCACTCAGATGCCAATCGGGTGATTCATCCACTAGATAATCAATTCATGGTTGCTTCTTAATGAATATTTTATCAAGTTAGTGCTACCACCCCTTTAGGGTTTTAAAATTGCTTCTGCACCTCTTCAAGCCCAAATCGATCTGTTCAAGATGTGAACCGATTGGTTCATGGTGCGTGATCAGGATATTTTACAAGTCATCACCTATTCATTTCCCCTTCCCTTTTAAGGTTTCCACCCCTCCTTTCCCTATAAAAGGAGGGGGGACTCCACAATAAAGGTAATCCAACGTTTTGTACTTGCACTTTACCTTTCAACACTTGTAATTTCCGTTCTTGCATTTTGTACTCTTGTTCTCGCAATAAAGATTAGTTCTTTCCATCTTTTTCTTTTTTCTTATAGGGATCAAGGAACAAAGAGGGAAGGTTTTTTAATTGCCACTAGCTAGATCCTTTTAGGATTTTTTTTATCCTCTAGTCTATGGCCTCCACTCTTCCATATTTTGTCTTTAATCCCCATGGATTGTGAGTAGTTTTCCCTATGGGGGAATGGGGAATAGCCCCATAGCCATAGTGTAGATTAGACTGATTTCTATATGAGGATATTAGTTAGATTGTATTTTGTTTGGACAATTGCCCGATTTAAAGGACTTGATCTCTTGGATCTGTCGAATGTTAGTCTTGGGGTGTGATCACAGACAATGTTTGAAACAACCAAATTGATGTACAAGGATCCGTATGAGACCTCAGAAGGATCTTTGTTAGGATGTCCAGGCAAGGATCTGTAAACACCAGGATCAATGGGTTTACCATGAATTTGAATTTTGTGAATGCATTTGCGAATGTTTTTGCATACCTTCTTCCAACTAATTTTATCTTATGCAAATCATCAATATGGTTTCACACAGGATATGGTGGTAAAATGCATAACTGTGATATCTTTTATCATTGATTCATTCTCTCTTTTCAAACCACTTGTTTCTCATCACTCATTTCCTTGCTTGAAATTTAAGTCTACTCATAGTTAATCTCTCTTTATTTTTGTTCTTAGCAAAATTCTTTCTTTACTTGTTCTTAGTGTAACTTTTAGTTTATTCCAAAATTTATTTCCTTGTTTTAGGATAATTAAACTTTCAACAACGGATATTTACTTCCTTGTTAAATATTGTTCAAAGTGATTAGGGTTGGGATTTTAATCTTGAAAATGTCATCTATGGATCGACCCTTCCTATACTGATAAATGACCTTAATTGGTTGTTTTTTCATTAAAAAGGTTAAAATCTAGAATTTAGACCCTAGTTCTTGGAGTGTGATGCAACTCACATCAATTCCATTTCCAAGAACTTCGTTCTAGCGACCCACGTTCTCTAGTTGCTTGACTCATCGACATTGAACATTTTAGAAAAGCTAAATAATTTGGGTGCACTGACTGGATCAAATCATGCATTTGAAGCAATTCTAATGACTCATATCATCCAATCATTCAACCCACATCCAAGACCCAGTCAAAGTCTCACATAAAGAAGTCATTAAATCAGTCAATGTTTGCCAAGAAACTTTAGGATGAAGAAAAACATCAATGTTAGTCGAGCGACTCAAGTTCCTGAGTCGATCCTCATGGATCCCGAGATAGGTATCCACCACCTCCACCAAGCCATATTTATAAGGTTTCCCCCACCTTCTCCCTATAAAAGGAGGGGGGAGTCCATAGAAAAAAGGATCCAACTTTTCCTACTCTATCATCAATTCACTTCCATTATGTATTAGTAGTTCCCTTTTGTCGGGACATGGGGAGTTGCCCCATAATCTCCATATCTTACCTTAGTAACTTGCAAATTCCTTCAAGATATAAAATATGTGTTCATTTTCTTTTGAAAATGTGGAACGTGATCTAATCAGTCATGCTCCAAAATAGTTATGATCCATGGCAAAATAACCTTGGACTTGTGGACTAGAATGATGGATAAAAATCGTGTGTTCTTGAAAGAGACCCATTCTGAAAATACATTGGATGATTGAACCAGGAGAGAATAGATCTCCATTGTCCTAATTTAATATATCTAAAAGGAACTAAAAGTGGCTAATTTAAATATGGAGTTTTGGCAGTGAAACCCAAACTTCCAACAATTCCATAAAGTCTAAATTAATCCTAATAGGTTGATTCTTTATGGTATTTGTTCTCTTCACTTGAATTCTGGTGATAACTTATTTTCAATTCCTACAATTTAATTTCGTTCCTTTCAATTCTACATTTTAAGTCAACCATTTTCAATTCAGCAATTTACTTTCTTGTATTAGATAAATCATTCTCCACATTTTGATTTAATATTTTTAATGCTTTCAATTTGAATAAGCTCTCAACATGTTGTTTGTGTGGATCGATACCTTAAGTACGAAAATAGTTCATTTGTTTACAAGTGAATTGGATAGCCATCAGAGGCTAAACTCTAGAGACATTTCTTTCTGTGGTGAATTTTGTGTGTTAACGATAGCACATCATTTCCAAGTTATGCAATTCATGGTATTGGAAAACAATCATTGAAACGGTGGTATAATAGGTAGGTACCACACCATCTTGGCAGGCGAGCTAGTTTTGGACTTACCTAAAGTTGTCATTTTGTATCTTGATACCCCACACTTTGGACAATCTTTTAAATTGATATTGTCCTCTTGAAATAATGCAAAATCATTTTGGCATGCATGTATCTTCTTAGCCTCCACTACCATTGAGAAGAACATTTTGTTGAATTCAGATATTGATATTTAAAGCTTGTTGCCTTCAGGAAGAATTTCTTTCAACAATGACAATAGAGACATGAAGCTTTTTTTTCTCCATCTATTGTTAGCCTTTAGAGTATATGATCTCAACACAATGCTCAACTTCATTAACATCGTACAAACTGAGTATACTAGTCTCTCAGCATCATGTACAATGTTTAGAAATAAGGAAGGTGGATCAGTAAGATTTTCCCCAAAAGAATCTAGCATCACATAAAAAATGTCTAGCAAAATAGGTTTGTTCACATCTACATTGTTAGAAATTTCTTCTTTAATACAAGTACCACTATCGACATCTATTGATATCATAGTAGGAATATCTCTATGCTAGTACCATTATGTGTAGCTTTGTACAGTAGTAGCAAGATTTTATCCCTAACATACCAATAAACATTATATCTAAAAAATATAAAAAATAACACATATTATTTGTAGATCAAAGAGGAGAGGGTGAAAGAAGCAAGCAAAATTGAGAGAAGCAACCCCAGTGGTGATGGTGGCTCAAGTGACAACGGTGATAGTGGTGAATATAGGTGGCTTTAGTAGTGATAATGAAAACAATAGTGACAGTGGTGGCTCAAGCAGCGATAGTTGAAACAATGGTGACAAAGATGGTGAGAGTGGTGGGCAGAAGAGTGCAAAGTGGTCAGTGGATGAAGAAAAGGGATAAGGTGGTGGACAAGAATAATAGGGAGAGGAAGAAGAAAAGGAAGTTTCGATGAAGACAACGGTGGTGCAGTGCCAGTGGTGGTAACAACAGGGCACCAAAACAATAGGTGAGCAGTAGAAGATGATCGTTGGAGCTCTAGGTCTCATGAAATGAAATAGAGGATGGGAAAAGAAAGTTTCACATGTGTTGTTAAATGAAAATTATTCATAAGTCACTACAAAAAACTGATGACAAATACTTTAGTCATCATCTTCCAGGGAAAAACTCAAGTCGTAATTCTATCTTTGTTGTCAGTTATTTACAAATAACTGACTCTACATGTACTTCGCCCTATTAAAAAATGCCAACCTCACTAAGACATGTATCCATCATTTTCCTACAAAACAAGTGACATATTTCACTCACTATCATCGATTATCCACCAATAAACCAATGCCATATGTACTTATCTCTATTAAAAAACTCCAACCTCACTCATCCCCGTGTCATCGATTTCTAGTAAAAAATCAACAAAATAACCCAAATTGGGGGGGATATCTTAGGACACGTGGTGGGAACCCTTTGTAGTCAGTTTTTTTAGAAAACCTGACACCATAAAGTTTTTGGAGGTATTATTTTTCACGGTGGGTGTTATCTATGGTGTTGGTTTTTATGGAGTACAGTTGGTGATAGAGCCTATTTGAAGCTAAAATTTATTTTGTGGGAAGGGTTTTGTCGTCAGTTTTTGTACAATAGATGATATAGGCATACATAAATAATTTTCCATTGAAAAATAAATTTCTCAGGCTATCTGATTCTTCACAAAGAAACTGATGCTATAGTAAAATTGATACCCATGTTTTTTCTTAATCAACAAGAATTGACCTATAGTGAAGTTTGTTCTTTACCAACCGATGCTATGGACCTTTCATGTCTCTTTTAGTTAAAAACTAACATAAAGAAAAGTGACGTCACATGTCAAAAATGTACTAGTGCATAATCATTTAATCAATTTAACATTTCACATGAAAAATAAACATGAGATTAATTAATTAACTCTTGAATTTACTGTCTATTAAGGGCATTGGTATATTATGCAAGGAATCCTATCTTATGTGTACCTCACTTTTAAATAACAAACATGCATTTCCTATATGTTAAGTCAAATTGGTAGCCTTGATTTAGTAATATCCTAAACATGCATTGCAATACACATCATCCACTTGATTATATATGATTGACAATCTTATTTAACATTGTTAATCCTCAATATGGACATGAAAAATTTGATGATAACAAATTTGAAGCACAACATTAATCTTTGGACTTGATCATTTCATGAAAGTTGAGTTCTCTTGAAGAATATTGGTAGTGAATTAATTTATAAGCATGCAAATTGAAATGAATATCTAAAACCATGGATATATATTTATAAACCATGTATGAAGTCTTATCGTTGTACTTATAATGAAAAACATATGAGAAAACATATTATTATAAGTGACTTTATTTACTTATTCATGTGATAAGTTCTTACTCCTTAATAAACTTATTTTGTAAACAAATAAGTAATTATTTTTTTAAAGCTACATAATAATCATTGTTCATGTCCATTTACATAGGTATTGGAGGAGGAATCCTATAAATTATTAGGAATTTATCCAAACCTTGATATCAAGTTCAAATAATAATATTTTTTTACAATTAATACTTAAGTTTCCCAAAAAAGTAAGCTATTTTTTTATTTTCAGTAAACCATACCATATTTTCAACCATACTTGGTAAACAAAATTTACATTTTTAACTTGAATGAGAAATTATATACATAGTCTTGATTCCTAATAAATATGTATAGTCAAAGTAAGATACATGTATATCTTGTTATGTATGCCCAAAGAGACAATGATATGATGGTTGTAATGGCGTGACTTGTAAATAATTTGATTAATAATAAAGAGAATCTTCCAATTTATTACATTTTATTCAGTTATGAGATAATGATGGTATATAATAAATGTCTACAGAAAGACATTACTCAGTGACGTATGTCTTCATTTTGAGGAAATGAACATTAAGATCATACAGATGTCAAGAGTATATGCATTCTTTTTTTTTTGTCACACAAAAATCTTGTTACTAATAAAACCAAAACTTTGGGTACATTTTGTGCCCCTATGAAAAACTACTAGGTCCCAAACCCCACACAAGGGGATATAAGGGACCCAAAACTAAGAAAAAGCAGAAGAAGGGGCAGGACACAAACTAATCAGAGAGAAATAGTAGGTGAGAAAGAAGTACATACAGAACTAATCAAAATGCCTATATGAACATCAACTCAGCTGCCAACTCAACCAGAGAAGGCATCCCCTATCCCTGCTCCTAGATGATATTCTCAGATGGAACACAAAAGAAATGAAACAAGGAGACAAGTCTGCCACTCTTTGCCTCCTTCCTGAAGAACTGAACCAGCTACACCTGGTACAATCCTTCACCGAGAAGGTACCAATCAAACACCTGATCCAGCTTAATGGGGCACCATCAACATATTTTCTTAGGTTGCTGCAGCTGAAGTCTGATAGTCATGGAGCCTCTGGCATTCAGCTCACCTACATAGAGAGGACATGATCGACAAAGATCACCTACAAATAGACAAAGATAGCCTACAGCTGACAACCACCATTTCGCTAGAGCAAGAGTCACAAATTAGAACCTTGACTGTAGGCCCGTAGAGGGGCAACACTGTTGCCAGGTGGAGGACCGATGGCTCCTTCTTCCTTCATGTGGCTGAGACCAATACCAGATAGAAGCAAAACGTCGAACACCCTATGGGAATTCCCTCATGCAGCAATAGCGGTGACAGGGGGAACCCTATCACCCTATGTTCCATTGACGAGGACCCCATGGGGGGACCAATGCTGTAGGCAGGTGGAGAACTACCACCAGTAGACTAGAGCACCTCTACAAAGACATTCTTGATTCTGGTCGGTGAAAACTAGCACAGGCAGCACAGGTTCCCTGCCGATGGAAACCACACCTCCATGTACAAAGCAAGGTGGTTGTGGTGGCGTAGAAACACCAATGACACCAACCCAACGCTACCGAGTAGATTCAGCATGAGGGCGTGCAGAAAGGGCACCACCAAAACATGACAGTATGAGGGGACACACCACCGAGCGGATAGAGGAGGACCAAGCCACCCAATGAGGCACCCTACTACCGTCGTATCCAGCAAGGCATGAACCTGGTTAGAGTCATGGCCATCAGCAACCAAGGTAAACCAGTGTTCGAAGGTACTAGAGATGAAGGGAGGAACACCCTTGATTATTTTTGTTTGGTGTGTAGGCTAAGAAAAAGTCGATAGTACTGACAACATCACAGGGATTGCAAAGTTGATTTTCTTATGATTTCGATGGTACATACTAAATGTTCAGTAGTACCAACTTTTTGTTGAGGAAGGATCAAGTTAACTGATATGGACATGGTACAACCGACATCCAACTCAATAGTACAGATGGTCTAGGATGCCCCAATTTTGCAATACTGAGAAAAATATCAAAAGTACGAAGAAGTTTAAAGACTCGGTGCTACTGACACCAAGTCGGTAGTAACGACATCCGAACAAAAAGAATCCATAGGAGCATCGATCAATCTACCATGCCACAACCCCACCACCACCCTTTTGATCTAGTACCACTGTTCCATCTCTTAAGTTGAAATTCTAACTATGCATACACAGTCAAGTTCAAGGTTGGGGGGGACGGTAGCTAGATCAATTTCTATCTTTTGTTTTTATTTTTATTTATTATGTATTTGTTGTATTTTCTTTTTAGTTTTATTTTTCCAAGTTGTAGGATCCATGATCTATCTAGTGTAAAAGTGGAGCTTAACTCATGTTTCATGTCAATGTCATGCTCTCTCATTTGAGCAATGGAAAATTAAAAACAAAAAATTTGGAATTGTCGCAAATTTCTAGAGTTGCACCACTTAGAAGAAGTGTATGGGCTAGCCAGCTTAAGGACATTTGATATGAATGGACATCTTAATTATTGATGTAATGTGGGTGAAGATGGGGTTTGATCCTAAATTGATCAAATAGTAAACGAGATCTTAAATTGAAATTTAAGATAGAAACCCTAAGGTTATCCTTTTCACAGGTCATTAGAGAGGGACATGTCATAATTTCATGAAAGGTGTTGTCTCTTAGTTATGTTATTCCATCCATTTTCCATTCATTTTGACTCACCACCTTAATATGGTCAAGAAAGACTGAATTATTTCCTCTTGTTTGCATTGCATGACATGATAGTTACATGATAAGTAGTTTCACTTTGATTGCATTAGATACAAAATGAAAAAATGTGTTCTTATGCATAAACAATTTGTGTGCATATCATCTTAGTTGGACAACAGTTACAAGTAGTTAGCATGCATTTTTCGTCATTCATTTTCATATCATGTTATTATATTATTTTCCTCTAAAAATTGAGTGCAGGGATACACATCCATACCCTCAGAATAAAAATGAATGATATGTTAGTAAAGCCCAAGCATAACGTTCCATCATGCTAAAATAATGGGCCAATGAAAAAAAAGGAATGGATGATGTTTGAAATAAAGAGGGAAAAGGATGCCCTCAACTCTTCACAAAAATATGGAAACATTTACATGATGCATTCTTTTTCTTAGTTCATTTTTTTCAATTTGACAAGATCTTTGATAAATGCATCATTTCACCCATAATATTAGCCATTAGGATTAATGCATGTTTCATCATCTTCACCATATAAGTTCATCATGTTCTATTTTGGCATAAATAATTTGGATGTTAATTGTGAATCTTCACAATCCCCTATTTCATACCATCCATTTCTCTTATTGGTAGGCCACTTAAATGATTATTCTCCTCATTCATTCTTATAATAAGAACTGCTTCCAAATGTTGGTAGTTAGGATAGAGCGATGTAGAATAGGGAATCACATAATGCACCAAACGAATGACTAATTGATTATGATGTTAAATGCTCTCTTGATAGTGTTCATTGGTCTAAGGGTGCACAACTTTTATGGATAATTTTGATTGCTATAGAGCATTTGATTGTTCAATGATCAGTAAAGGCTAGTTTGGGACTGCCAGGTGGGGATGGTTGAGAAATGAAATTCATAGTTTATGTCCTTTTGCTGTCATGTTTGAAATAGATCTGAGGTTGTTTGCTCAAGGATGAGCAACATTTAATCTTGGGGAAGTTTGATGTACTGGATAGTTGTCATTTTCATAGGCTATTGAATATTGAATTTTGTGCACTATTTGTTCATTTTCGTATAAATTTGTGCATGATTTACTCTCATTATCCTGTGATACTCCGTCAAATAAATGTAATTTTAATATTTTAGAATGATTTATTATATTTTAAGGGCTTATGGTCAGATTTTATAAATTTTAGGAAGTTTGTACAAGAATCTACACACCTTGATATTATCGACTTTGGAGTCACAGGTACCAAAACATGCTCAGTTTGGAAATGAAAGAAATCGAGAAGACTCAGTAGTACAACTTTGGAGTCGATACTACTGACAACATTGTAGAGTAGGATTCAATATTAACTCAAGAAATTTGGTACTATCGACATCCAGTTAGTAGTACTGACAACTTGCTAGGTGTCTGCAATAATTAAATGAGTCAGTAGTACTGACACCTTATCGGTAGTACTGACATGTCGGGATTAGGAAGATCTGAAGATAGCATTTAATCTGACAGTTGAGGATTAATTTCACCCTAAGTCACTTGTATGACTTAGGGGGATTCGGCCAGACCAAATATCACATTCTCATTCTGTTGAACCACAGCCGAGAGGAAGGAGAGGAGAAAGTAGAGAAGAAGGTCACGTTCTGGATGATCTGGGTACTTCCAATGAACGGATTTGCAGTCAGACGGTAGAAAATCAGCAAGTGCATGAGAGGGGATATTTTAGACCATCTTCTTCTTGGGATCCTTACTTTTTCTAAACATTCTCTATGTTTTTTTCCTTTTCTCTCCTATTATGTTGACCATGAATATCATGTGAGGCTAAACCCTTTATTCCTTAAGACCTGGGAGAAGCCCAATGATGCATTATATTTAACTCTTACACAGTAATATATTTTACTCTTACACAGTAATATATCCATGCTTGATAACCATAGGTAGTTAAGTCGACCTTTAATTTCTTTGAAAGAGGAATAACGGTTGGAAAATCAAAATAAATACATGTCTTATATCACCTTTAAGAATGGTAACTTATGGACATGAAGAGATTACCCAGAGTTTTCGATAAAGAACCTAACTAATAACACAATTGATACAAGAGTGGGATTGGTATTATCTTAGATAGTGAATTACTCCATAAGAGTGAGTAATTCTTGTTGTAGGCTCTTAGTCTAGGGTTAGGATAGATAATTATTGCCGTCATAATTTTTAATTGCTATTTTAACCATGGTGAAACTATAATCCTTAGGATTTTCATCCAATTGTGATCAATTACCAGTAATTTTAGATTCACTTTCTGCATTCCTAATTAATAAGCCTCAAATCTAAGTTTCTTCAGCCTAGCTGATAGTATTATAGTTAATAGTAGTTTTTGAATTTATGTTTCCCTATGTTCGATATTCGGGCATCGTTGGCCTATGTTACTCGGATAGTGTACACTTGCATTTTAGGGCATATAGAAAATACCTGTCATGCCATAACTCAACCAAGGTGACACAAAGCACCACACTCTCTATCATGAATCCAAGAGAGATAAGGAAAACTCTAGATGTGGCAAATTTCATGATAACCCTAATATTTAGGAAAAATGCAACTGCACCCAAAAAAGCACATAAAGAACAAACATCATCCAAACAAGCTCAAATTGGAGGCTTAAGCTCTTTACAAGCTCTAAGAACATCTCAAAGGATTACATCAAGGCTTTAAGCACTTAATCATTCCAAAGAAAATAGGGTTAGCCCAAAACATGGGTAAGGGGTCTTACAACTCTTCTTACTCTAGGAACCTTGGTCTCTAGCCCCAGACTTGATCTAGCCTAAACCTAACCCTTGATCTAATATAAACCCCCCCAAAGGACCACCGCAACCGTCCCACATGATAACTGTTACAACCTCAATTTTTGTATGTGTTTTCATAATTGAACTACAATGATTTTGTGAATTTGGACTAATTGAAAAGGTTGCATGCTTTTCTTCAAAGAAGGGATTTCTTTGCAAATCTCCCTTACAGTAGGAATTTCATGGTTCCTATTAATAGATTAATCCAATAGTGGATATAAAAGAGAAGAAAAGAAGAAAAGCCCAAATAATGGAAAAAGATAAAAGATATTGGATAATAAGCAAAGTATTTTTTAGAAATACTTAGAAATATCTAGAAAGTGGCAATATGGCCACAATTGAATAAATTTCGTGTACCATAGCCTTTTTGGTTGCTTGTGAGCTTTATTGGCTATTGAGCCCAATTATAAGAAAAAGAAAAATAAAAGAAAAAGGAATTTATCTAATAAAAGGAATAAGTAAGGAAGGGATAAATAAATAAGAGAAATAAATAAAGGAATATTTCCCCAAGATGGGATTTAGTGCCTTTAGGGTTCCTTGAGGTCAAAGGAAATCCAAGATAATAATTTTATATCAAAGGAAAGAGAAAATAGGTGAGAAATATTCATAATTGAGTAATATCTTGCACCTAAAGAAAAGGCACGTTTTCTTTTAGATAATGAACCCATATTTGGCAGAGAGGTAGATCAAATCGTTACTACGTTTTCCTCAAAATTTGGGATTATTTGGACTCTCGGTTTGGGAGATATGGATTTTACAAAAATTCATAAAGTGTAGAGGAAAGTATTTTTGTCACGATTTTATTTCCTATTAGATCTATAATTGATATAGACGCGAGACACCACAGTCATTGGATTCGGATCCTACAGAGGTTGTGTTGTCACCTTCCTCAGTCGGATAAGGAAACAGGAGGCTGAGAGGGTGGACGTTCCAAAACTAGTATCTTGCAAGATAATGGACGAATCATTATGGCAATTAGTCTAGTGGATTCAGGAGAAGAATCTGAACCTGGGAGACCTAGGACTTGGTAAGTTTCTTGGACACCAAGAAAAATGCCCAAATCTGATTGGGATCTCCTCATCGACCTGCCTATATATAGGGGGCATTGGACCCCAACAAAATGGCAAAAGCCTCCCATTATTTTCGGCTAACACCTGCGAGGGGACTTGCTCTTGCAATTGCATCTGGAGGTGCGTCCATTTGCACCTATCATCGCCGTGAACCTGCTAAAGGGGCGTGAAGATAGTGGCCAGGTCTGAACAACCTCGGGGAAATTGAGTCCGCAGCCACCTTCGACGGAGCCTAGCGGCGACCGTGGTGGCTTTTTCAAATGAAGGGGAGGCATAGAGTGTGGAGTCAACTAGAGAGTTGACCGCCCCAGAAGACTGGTTCGTAGAGCAGAGCAGCGCGCGGAGGTTGAAAAAGAAAAGGAGGAAATGACCTCCTTGCCCCTGAACGTACGTGGCCCTAAAGTGGGAGTGCGGGGGAAAAGGCGTCTTTGGACCTGGCCAACGTGTTGCTCGCGAGGAGCAAGCCGCCAAGTGGCAGCCTTCCATTGGCCTAAGGTATCTATTTTGCAACAAAATGTAGGAAAAGATTGGTAGCTTTGATGGAAACGTGTAAAATATGAAACTTGCTCAGAAAAATATGAGGAATCCATTAAAAATATATTTAGCAGCTAATTCCTATTGAAATTTTAAAAGTAATGGAAGTTATCAACTTTAATGTATTAATGATTAAGAAACCCTATTTTGAGATGATTAATGTATTTAGTAGGGTTTAATAGATGATTAAAGTTGATATTAACATGTTAATAGTAAAAAGGTACATTAAGAACAAAAAGGAAGAACTTTGCACATAATTGGTTTAATTTAGAATTTCATGTGCATAAATATGCTTTAATGGGCCTTGAAACCCTAATGATGGTAATTGTGATTCTTAATGGCTTTAATTGTTCAATTTCATGGTTAAGGTTGAGATATGATAAATCTAAGCCATTTCGAGTATAAAAGTCCCTAATTGTGGATAAATACCCTTAATGTAGTAATTAGGGTTTTCTAATAGATAAAGGTAGAATTAATGACAAATAGAATTCATATGTGAATTAGACCATAATGAACTATGAATTGATGATAAATGAGCATAATGATCATGTCATGGAGTAAAAGGATAAAAATAGTAGCTTTAATATAAAAGATGCTTAATGGACTTAATTGATGGTTAATTGTGCCTCTAATCCGAAATTAAGGTTAAATGTTGTTAAAGGATAACCTTAATATCTTTTGTGAAGAATAGGTGAGATAATTATGGTTTATGAAGTAATAGTGTAAATAAAGTGAAACCCTAATTGCAATGGAAACCCTAACAGTGGACTAGAAACCCTAGAAAGTGAGCTAGGTTTACTAGACCATGATGACATGATTAATGATAAGAAAAATTGGATGCCTTTTCAGGATCAACTTGGTGTGTGCTTGCTTGGTTTCTTAATTGGTTCTATCTCAAATCAGCCTGATAGGTATGTGGTTAATTATGGTTAATTGCATTAGTTTCCTGAAGAGTTTCTCAGATGATTCATCGCATTGAATGCAACTTATTAGTTGGATGTTTATACTTGCAAATTATAAAGCCACTATGATTATCAAAATTGTAAAATAAGTGTGTATTCTTGCACCTACATGCCACCCTGATGGATGATACAAAAAGGTCAAGCCTAGGAGGGAAGACAATTAGGCACCATGAGAGGTGACCCCAGGCACCAAGCTCGGGATTGAGAAGGTGGCCTATGATATAGCATGACTAAAGGGCACCATGAAGGGTGACCTCACGCACTAAGCTCGGGATTGAGAAGGTGGCCTATGATATTGCATGACTAAAGGGTACCATGAAGGGTGACCCCACGCACCAAGCTCGGGATTGAGAAGGTGGCCTTAAGTCAAACCCTAGAGAGGGTATTCCGAGGTTAGGGCGAAAGCGGTGGAGATTGACACATTGAAAACATAAATTGACTTGTTAATTACCTTGGTTGTGATAATCGTTTCTTAGCCATATTTGTGAAATTTTGGTTGTTCTCACATATCGGCATATTTCGATATGTTGACCGACGTTTTGTTTGTCGGCGTTTTAGGTACAAGTTTGAAAAGGACAAACAGTAAAGTGGCATATGTGGAATTAAAGAAGAATTAAAATACAAAGGAGGATTAGTTAGAATAGACTCCAGATGTGGATAGAAGTAGATGTCCAAGTTTTTGAAAAAGGTATGCAAAATTTTATTTTATACCAATTTTCAGTTTAGTTTGGTAGAATTTCATAATTATTATTGATTATTTGTCGAACCTTTGATCCTGTTAATTGGGATAATGGCTCTGACCTCTTGGTCTCCCTTATTTTGGGGTTATTGGGAGGCGGGGTTGTTACATTTGATATCAGAGCCTGGCGGTGACTGTCAACTAGAGAGTTGACCGCCCCAGAAGACTGGTTCACAGAGCAGAGCAGTGCGCGGAGGTTGAAGAAGAAAAGGAGGAAATGACCTCCTTGCCCCTGGGCATGCATGTCCCTAAGGTGGGAGTGTGGGGGAAAAAGCGTCTTTGGACTCGGCCAACGTGTTGCTCGCGAGGAGCAAGCTGCCAAGTGGCAGCCTTCCATTGGCCCAAGGTATCTATTTTGCAAAAATTGTAGGAAAAGATTGGTAGCTCCGATGGAAACATGTAAAATATGAAACTTTCTCAGAAAAATACAAGGAATCCACTAAAAATATATTTTGAATCTAATTCCGCTTGTAATTCGAAAAGTAATGGAAGTTATCAACTTTAATGTATTAACGATTAAGAAACCCTATTTTGAGATGATTAATGTATTTAGTAGGGTTTAATGGATGATTAAAGTTGATATTAACCTTTTAATGGTAAAAAGGTACATTAAGAACTAAAAGGATGAACTTTGCAAGTAATTGGTTTAATTTAGAATTTCATGTGCATAAATATGCTTTATTGGGCCTTGAAACCCTAATGATGGTAATTGTGACTCTTAATGGCTTTAATTGTTAAATTTCATGGTTAAGGTTGAGATATGATAAATCTAAGACATTTTGAGTATAAAAGTCCCTAATTGTGGATAAATACCCTTAATGTAGTAATTAGGATTTTCTAATAGATAAAGGTAGAATTAATGACAAATATAATTCATATGTGAATTAGACCATAATGAACTATGAATTGATGATAAATGAGCATAATGATCGTGTCATGGATTAAAAGGATGAAATAGTAGCTTTAATGTAAAAGAGGCTTAATGGACTTAATTGATGGTTAATTGTGCCTCTAATCCGAAATTAAGGTTAAATGTTGTTAAGGGATAACCTTAATATATTTTGTGAAGAATAGGTGAGATAATTAGGGTTTATGAAGTAATAGTCTAAATAAAGTGAAACCCTAATTGCAATGGAAACCCTAAAAGTGGACTGGAAATCCTAGAAAGTGAGCTAGGTTTAATAGACCATGATGGCATGATTAATGATAAGAAAAATTGATGCCTTTTCAGGATCAACTTGGTGTGTGCTTGCTTGGTTTCTTAATTGGATCTATCTCAAATCAGCCTGTCAGGTATGTGGTTAATTATGGTTAATCGCATTAGTTTCCCGAAGAGTTTCTCAGATGATTCATCACATTGAATGCAACTTATTATTTGTATGTTTATACTTGCAAATTATAAAGTCACTATGATTATCACAATTGTAAAATACGTGTGTATTCTCACACCTACATGCCACCCTGAAGGATGATGCAAAAAGGTCAAGCCCAGGAGGGAAGACCAATGGGCACCATGAGAGGTGACCCCAGGCACCAAGCTCGGGATTGAGAAGGTGGCCTATGACATTGCATGACTAAAGGGCACCATGAAGGGTGACCCCAGGCACCAAGCTTGGGATTGAGAAGGTGGCCTATGATATTGCATGACTAAAGGGCACCGTGAAGGGTGACCCCACGCACCAAGCTATGGATTGAGAAGGTGGCCTTAAGTCAAACCCTAGAGAGGGTATTCCAGGGTCAGGGAAAAAGCGGTGGATATTGACACATTGAAAACATAAATTCGATTGTTAATTACCTTGGTTGTGATAATTAGTTTGTTAGCCATATTTGTGAAATTTTTGTTGTTCCCACATATCGGCATATTTCGATATGATGACTGACGTTTTGTTTGTCGGCGTTTTAGGTACAAGTTTGAAAAGGAAAAATAGTAAAGTGGCATATGTGGAATTAAATAAGAATTAAAGTACAAAGGAGGAATAGTTAGAATAGACTCCAGATGCGGATAGAAGTAGATGTCCAAGTTTTTGAAAAAGGTATGCAAAATTTTATTTTATACAAGTTTTTAGTTTAGTTTGGTAGAATTTCATAATTATTATTGATTATTTGTGGAACCTTTGATCCTGTTAATTGGGATAATGACTCTGACCTCTTGGTCTCCCTTATTTGGGGGTTACTGGGAGGCGCGGTCGTTACAATAACCCCTTGCTATCATGCTCTCCCTCAGCTTCCATCACCCTCTATTTCTTCTACCCTTCAGTACAACACCATCGTGCTGCTATTTTAGGCATTCCTCCATCCTACACCATCTTGCCAAATCACGACTCCCATCCTCTTTGTGAGGTCACGACGGACATGAGTGCACATGTAGTGCCTCCATTATCTTCTCCTACTCCTAATCCCTCAAACTCTAGTGAGCCCCTCCACCTCATTTCTTTCCAATCATGGAGGTCTGAATGAAGAGGGGAAGTCCTCAAGCTGCCTGGTCCAAGGGGGAAACCAACCTGGTCTGAACCAGCAATACCTAGGCTTGAGCCATCCAAATCAAAGATTGAACCAAAGGGCCAAGGATCGGACCAATCCAATGAGAGAGACCCCACCACCTATGTGGTTCAATCTTGACCATCCATTCTACCATCGAACGATCATCCATTTTCCTATTTAAGGTATTTTCCTGCTCATTGACAAATAATCAATAAAATACCCTGATCTTAATTAAATGATAGTAAATGCACACTAACTCCAAATATATCAAAAATTATAGTCCATTTTCATCAGAAAAATTATCTTGGTTTAATGAAAATGGTTGCAAGACCTGATTCACATCCTACTCCCACATTTATTAAATGATCTATTCAAATACATATATGTGACATTTTCTTGTTCAATACTTGATCAATTAACCCAATATTCTAATCCATGACTTTACTTATTACATCAATCAACCTTAATCTAATCTTGAGTACAAACCTATCATGATGATAATCTGGAGACTTGATAATGATTTGAATGTTGATGATAATAATTAGGGTTAGCTTATATGTTCCTAAAATACCTATGTAGGTCATTCATACTCGAAAATATACTAGATACTTGGATAAATGTAGAACATCTTGAAATTTGTTGATCATAAGTGAATGACCTAACCCCAGGTTAAATAGGAATGAGTAACCCTAATCTTGAATGTTGAAACTTGATCTTAAAATATCATGATCTTCACCCTTGATCCAAATCGTGTTGATTTCGGATCTTACTTGAGGGGTTAACCTATTTACTTATTGAGATCTTGTACTCTGAAAATAAACTGAGAAGGTACTCTATTATACCTCCTCCTTGAATAGACGAATAGTATTAATGATACATTTTATGTGCCTATTAAAATGTATACTTGTCTATTTAATTGTTTGAGCTATTATTCCCTATTGATATTCTTCCAATTTTCAATATTATAGTTTGCAACAAACTTGAAAACACAAATGATATTGCCCATTATGACTGCCAGTATTACATGTTTATATTGAGTACAAGCGACCTCCTCATTAGGAGGGCGGAACTTGTACATGTCGTTGACCTCCTCCGTCATATGAAGATATGGAGCTTGGTGACCTCCCCTATCTCGTTGGTGTGATGGATCCACATAAATGTATAAGTATGCTTCTTGATAGCAGCATAATGGGAAACTTGTAATTAAATCTTGTCGAACAAATATTGTTTGGAAAATTACTTGTTGACTATTTTTTTAGTATAAGTCCTACAAAGTATATTATTTTGATATAAAATAGTTTACTTGTTTTTAATAGCATACCATGCAATTGCATTGATTGTGTCATGATTTTCTTGATTTTAGGCAATGTAAATAACTAAAGATTTTGCACCCTCTATCGACTTCATTTGTTATCTACTAAAATTAAAGACTGCTACATCAATCTAGACTCTACATGGGATCGAATATAAAAGAGATGTAGTTGTTGGTTTAGTTTCCTTATATGTGTCTTTCTTTCCATGTTGCCTACAGGCTCTATGTAACAAACATTTTTAGTTCATTTTCAATAAATAAGAATCTTATTTCCTTTTTGCATATTATATGTGTGTGACTTTCGGGCCACTCAGGGACGGGCACTATAATCCCTTTAACACTACCCATCCAGACAATGGGATTGGGATTAGGGTAAGAATGGTTCGACGACAATTGGTATCAGAGCCATAACATATTTCATATGCATTAATGAAATGATGTTTTTAATCGATAAACCACGGAAGCCCTAGAGTTCATTCTGGTGAAATTGGGGTATGTAGAAAGGGCATAAATGAGGTTCTGACATAATATATCCTATCCATTTTCACAGTGGTTGAGGTTCCCTCTTCTCCATCTGGCCTTAGTGGATCCAGAAATGGATGGAAGGTCTTCCTATAACCCTAGAGAGTCTTCTAGCATCTCATTACTTCTGTAACAACTACCTCAAGCAACCTATTAGAAGAAAGTAGGATGACTTCTCATTTTCTCGCTCTCATTAAGGAGTCATGACTTGATCTATACTCTCTCTATTTTTGGGAAGTCTGGGGATGGGAAAGAAATAAAATTCAAAAATAATTTGAGAAAGGTTGAATTAAAGTTGCAAATATTGTCCTTGATTTGAAAATTAAAAATGAGAAAACTTATATTCATTGAACCCTTGTAGATGGCCCCAAAAACCAGGAACAATAGGGATGGTGAAGAAACTTCTAGAAACAATAATAAAGGAAAGAGGCCTCATGGGAGTAATGCCAAGAATATCAGTTCTACCAATAAGACTATAGATATTGAGGAATGGGAAATGAAACATAAATCCATTATGGATGGCATTCATAACCTTGCACTCCATGAAACATCCCTAGTACCCAACCATAACCCGAAACCCATTACCATCCAAGATTTCATGAAGCTTAGCCCAGAAGCCATTTATGGTGAGGAAAGGATGGTGTCCTAGTTAAGGTTGATGCCTGGTTAGTGTCTATGGAGAACATCTTTAGGGTTTTTTGGGTACCCTAAATAAGACAATTGCTTTTTCTACCTACCAGTTGAAAGGGGCGACAGAGTTGTGGTTGGAAAATTGTGTTTGGTCACAACAAGTCATCCCAATTAACTGGGAAGCCTTTATGTCCATTTTCACCAACCGTTTCCAGTCTAAATCTGAAAGGGAAAGAGAAAAAAAACAATTCCTTACCCTAACCCAAGGCACCAACATTTTGCATCAGTATAGTCGACAATTTCATCTCCTAGAGATACATGTCACCAACCTCACAGAAGAGAAGAAACTGGACCGTTACATTGATGGGCTCTTCCTAACCCTCAAAGCCTTTGTCTGCTCATCCAAACCTACCACTTTTTAGGAAGCCTATGACCATGCCTTGTCCATGGAAAGAACTATGGATATGGGAAATTAGAAGCCACCACCTACCCTTACCTACCTAGGGCTTACGGGTGTTATTCCTGCAAAGCCCAAGCAGAAAGGGAAACACCATAATGGTGGCAATAAGAACATAAATCGATAGAAGAATCCCAAAAATCCTCCTTCCAAGTACAACAACCAAGGATAGAACTAAAACTACAATCGAGACCCTACGCACAATTAGAATCTTGGCCCAAATAGAGGTCAAGGGTCAAGTTTGGAATCCTAATGTTCCCTCATTTCCATCACTATGGTAACCTCCATTCTGGCCAATGCAAGTACTTGTCTCGAGTCTTTCATTTCTACAAGCAAGAGGGACACTTTGGAGACAATTTCCCTCACCCTTCTTCAACATGGGCCAAATAGGGCGAGCACTGACAAGCCCATGTCTTTATAGTAAATGAATATGAGGAAAATGGCAATGGGAACTAAGTCATGGAAGGTACTATTTAAATTCAAAATTATTTATAGAACATTGTATCATGATTATCTTTTACAAACACCTTACATCGAATATATGTACATCTAGGTATGATGCAAATCTGTGACCATTCTATCGTCACCCTATTTGACTTTGGGTCAACACATACCTTCATGTCTAAGAGTCTTGCCTCTATGCTAAATCTTGAAACACATGACTTAGGGTGCATACTTGATGTAACTACCCCAACTAGGAGAATGGAAGTATCCTACTGCACTGTTGAAAAAATCCCTCTATCTTATGTTGATCATAATTTTGAATTAGAATTTATACTCCTAGAAATGGAAGACTTTGACCTTATTTTGGGGATGGATTGGCTTCATAAAAATCATGCTATGATCGATTTTCATGCCATGAAAGTCATCATTTCTAAACCCCAACCTCCCCATTCTTGTAATTCCTAAAAGGAAAGATTGAATTTGGAATATTGTCATTTCTTTGATCAAAGTTCAAACATTGATATCCAAACGGTGTAAAGCATGCCTAACAACTGTAACTATAGTCAATCCTAATACAAGTGCCCTAGAAAACATTGACATACTGTGTAAGTACTTGAGTGTCTTTCTTGAGGAGATCCCTAGGATACCACCTAATCGTGATGTTGAATTTTCTATCCAATTAGCAACTGGTACCACACCAATTTTTCTCGGGCACCCTATTGGATAGCTCTCGTTGAATTGACTGAATTGAAAAAGTAGTTGCAGGAAGTGCTAGACAAAGGTTTCATCCTCCCTAGTAACTCTCCTTGGGGAGCACCTATTCTCATTTTAAAGAAAAAGGATGGGTCCCTTCACATGTGCATTGACTACCATATACTTAATCAAGCTACTGTTAAAAATAAGTATCTGCTGCCTAGAATTGATGACCTTTTTTATCAACCTCATTTTGCCCATCTCTTTTCTAAAATTTATCTTCATTTTGGTTACCACTAACTCATGGTTAAGGATGAAGACATCCTTAAAACTACCTTTTGAACTCGGTATCGGCATTATGAATTTTTGTTCATGCCATTTGGGTTGACCAATGCCCTTGGTGTGTTTACAAACTTGATTAATAATGTCTTCCAACTTTTCCTCGATGAGTTTGTAGTGGTCTTCATTGATGACATATTGATATATTCAAATGACATTGAGTCACATCGTACCCACCTCTGCAAAGTTCTTGATATCCTCCAATCCCAGAAACTCTATGAAAAGTTGCCAAAATGTGAATTTTGGATTTCTGAAGTCATGTTATTGGGGCATATAATTTTTGGTGGAAAGATTTCTATTGACCCCATTATCACCGACAATTTCATATTCCACACATTATCTGTATACTATTTCATAATATGAAATGTCAAGAAGTGAGTAACTTAGAATAATAAGTAACAAATTTAAGTAATGAATTTCTTTCTGCATTTTTTTTAATTGTGGTTTTATTAAAAAAAATATTTGTCTTACATAACTTTCTCATCCTTCTTTTTCCTTTGATCACACCATAAATTGAAAAAGGATGTAAAGGAACCATATATAACATGCTCCAAATGTCTTCTCAACCTAAAATCTAAACCTCCTATATTAGAATGTAGACAAAGCACAATTGTGTGAATCATGTTTTCCTTGTTTCCACTTTAATCATATAGGTTATGGTCAAAGAGGGAAATAGTATGTAAAGAATAGACTATTGTAAACGCCTGACCTCCTTTTGTGCACGCCTAACAATATATGCTAGTCCTCATAATTATGTTTTCTTTTATTTATGGCACTATGTTAGTTTACGATCCTTTTCTAGTATGAATTAATATAGATTAATGTTTCATATGTCATGATTGTACAAAGTGCTACAGGAACATACTTGCAATGGATTTTCTGCGGTGTTGGTCATGATATCATATTCTATCCACCGATCAACGTAGAAACTAGTTAGATAAAATTACAACTAACATAAATAGCAAAAATTAACTATGATGGGACTAGGGTCTGGGGCATATAAAACATTCTTTAAAAAAAAGTGAATTTAAAGACATGCTTCTTTTTAATTGCCAAGTGGGTTGGGTTGAGAATAATTTTTCTTACCTATTTATAGATTATATGGTTCTGATTGAATTTGTCTTACTCATTTGACATATTTATGTCCTTAATTTATCTTGCCACATATTGTCCTTTTGTTCTTTTTGTAATATAATGCTTGTAAAATTATGTACCTAGTAATAGTATTCCATAGGTGTAACGACCCCGTCACCCGGTAACCCCCAATTAAGGGAGACTGAGAGGTCAGATCCATTATCCCAATTTTCTAGATCAATTGTTCAAAAAATAATCAATAATAATTATTAAATTCTACAAAGACTATACTGAAAGATGGAATAAAATAAAACATTGCATAACTTTTTCAAAGACTTGGATATCTAACTTCTATCCACATCTGGACTCTATTCTAACTAATATTCCTTGCACTTTATTTCTTAATTTCACAATATGCCAATTTAATGTTTATCCTTTTCAATTTGTACCTAAAACGTCGACAAACAAAACTTCGGTCAGCATAAATGAATATTCTGATATATGGGGGAAACAATAATCGAGCAATTAACTGTAACAACAAATTGCAAGCAATTATGGTTTAGCAAGCAAACTTTATATATTAAACATAACTACTCAATCCATACAAATCCTAGCCTCTGCGTTGTCCCTACAGTGGACCTGGATACTACCTCTCATATGGAAGATCCCCATTAACCCTGCATGATCCTACCTAACAGGTAGATCAATATCTAGGGTTGAAGATTCGCATGGAACTACCCATAGGTAGCCCAATCACTAACTCATTTTAAGAGTCGCATGACACTACCCATAGGTAGCCCAATCACTAACTCATGATGTGCTGAAGAGTCACATGGCACTACCCATAAGTAGCCCAATCACTGACTCATGATAACCTGATGGTCCTACCTAACAGGTAGACCATGTACTAGTTCACCCTTTTCATTATTAGCAAAGCCACAGAGGAGGACCAAGATCTGAGTTAGTCATGTACACATATTTATGGTGATAATCATAGTCACTTTATAGTTGCATGAAATAAAAGTCATCCAAGCAGTTATTTTCAAGTAACCGATAAAACATCTGGGAATCGCCATGAAACTAAAGCGATTAACCATAAGTGTAACCACATACCTAATCCAGAGTAACTTGATGTTCAAGCATTAATATTCAAGGCAATCAAACAAGAAATCAACAATATCCTGAAATTAATACATAACATCCAAGTGTCATTGTTTTATCCAAAACATTCTCAAGATTGACTTGGATTACAGCTTAGGATTTCTAGTCCAACTTTAGGGTTTTAGCCTCCATTATGCATTTATCACTTTTAATGCCCTTTTGGTCCATAAATCCTAATTTCAACATCATAAGCATACTTGAATGTCAATTAAGTCTAATATATCTCTTTTACACTAAAACTACCATCTTTATCCTTTTAAGTTATGACACGATCATTAAGGCCAATTATCATCTTTGGTTTCTTTCGAATTGACAACTCATATTTCATTATGGTCTAATTCACATATGAACCTTGTTTATCACTAATTCCACATTTATCCACTAGAAAACCCTAATTACCAAATCAATGGGTATTTATCCACAATTAGAAACTTTCATACTCAAATTATCTTAGAATCATCAAATCTCAGTTCTATCCATGGATTCAAACAATTAAAGCCATTAAAAATCATAATTACTAATATTAGGGTTTCAAGGCCCATTAAAGCTTATTTATGTACATAGAACCTTCAATTAATCAAACATAAAGATCATCATTTTAGATCTAATGTGTCCTTTTTATAATGAACAGGTTAGTGTCAACTTTAAACATCCATATAACCCTTCCCAATTCATTAATCAGCATAGATTAGGGTTTCTTAATCATTAATGCATTAAAATTGATAAATTCAACTACTTTTCAAAATGCAAGAGGAATTAGGCTCTAAAACTATTTTATTTGGATTCCTCTCATTCTCCTGATCCATATTCAAATATCACATGTCCCCATCAGAGTTACCATTAATTAGTTACGGATTTCATGAGATAATTACATCTTGGCCAATCACAGAGCGCCACCTCAGCATCCGGCTCCTTTTTCCCTTTTCCATGTGTGTAATTATAGCCAATCATGTGCGGCCCTCTCAGCGGCCCGCTCCAGCATGGAACAGTCAGGAACATAACCAAAAGATGACTTTACCCCTAAGTCTCTTCATTAACCTTGGGGGTAAAACAGACATCTCTAGGGCCCTCGTCTCCTTCCCTGATCTCTGCTTTACCTGCTCACGAGCCAATGCCATGGCTCAGTCAACCAGAGGGTTGACTTTGCAAATCCCACCCCCTCAGAAGCGGGTGAAGGTCTTCATCCCTCTGCCATGTCACACCGAAGCCAATGGTGGTCTCAGATGCGTCAGAAAGGCAGGAGAAGTAGGGAGCACAGGGAATAACCCCATGACAGAAACCTGGCTCCGACGTGGATAACTAGTGGTGAAGGAAGGTGTTCTCTTTCGAATTGACTGAAGGAACAAGTTCGGGATGTCTATAGAATCCTCGAGGATGAGTTAACTCCCCCTCTGGGGTTCTTCAATCCTCCTTTTATAGGTCTGGGTCAGTGGTCGATTGTTGTGGAGATAGGAATTGGGGTTTCCATCAAATACCTTCCAAAGACACCAAAATATAGGATGATCTGGTTTGTTTATGCCTTGCGAATCTACTTAAGGGGTTTCCTTCTTTTTGTCTTATGAGAAAAATGATCGGGAAGTTTCCCTGCATTGTTCGTTCTTTCCTTTTTCCTACCCAAGGTAGGTGATGACACAGCCACCGTCGATCTCAGATCCAAGGGATGTCGTCGCGCAAGCCCAAAATGAAAGTCAAAAAAATAAATAAATATAATTAATCATGACATTTTAATAGCATTCCTCTCACTTTAAGAATATTTAGAAAAATCATATATCCCAATCTGTTTGTCCAATTAATACCAAATTTTAAAGGAAAGTCTATAAAGACCTTATCTACTTATGTTCCACGTTTGAAGACAAAACTCAAAAGGAATAATGCTTTTTATTTATTTGCAAGTCTATGACTTATAAAGCATGTATTATGTATAAAACACATATTTTCTCTCTCCTTCTTTCCTATTTTCTCTATTTTGGTTTTTATAAAAATTAAAAGCAAGCGGAGTCGAAACCACTCTATCTTGGCCACTTATATCTTATTCTAGAGAATTCCATATATTTCTCATAAATACATTGCTTAAAATCCATTATCTTTTATCTATTTATAATATTTGGACTTTTCTTCTTTTTATATTAATCATGTTAGACTAATAATAGAGTAGAAATCACGAAATTGCCTATCCAAAGGGACTTTGCAAAGAAATCCATCCTTTGAAGCAAAGCATACAACCTTTTCAATTAAGTCCATATTCATAAAATCATTACATTTCACTTATGAAAACATATGCAAAATCAAGGTTGTAACATCCTTCCCCTATTATAAGAATTTTTTCCTCAAAATTCCATCAAGCATACAAACAATTCAGGATAAGACTTTTCCATGTCAATCATTGGCCCATATGTGGCTTTAACCTAATTCATGGCGCTTCCAAAGAACCTTTATCATCACATATTCTTTTCTCTGAGTTCTTTCACCTTGGCATATATAATCCTCACAGGTGACTCAAGAAATTTTAGCCTCCCTTGGGGCTTACTAGGTTCATTGCTCAGCACACGACTTTGGTACCTCACATAGTGCTCTAAATTGGACACATGGAACTCATCACACATCACATTATCCTGAGGGGGTAAGGTCAAACATAAATAACTCCACCAATCCATCTCAAATGGACCCATGTATCGGGGACTCAGCTTTCTCGTCTATAGCTCATAGGGGTCATATTTTCATATCACATATTCTCTCATAGTGAGCTGCATGTCAGTCTACTATGCATCAACTCACGACTCATGTCATCCCTGGGCTCTCTTTCAGCCATCGCATGATCAAAGCGACTTTGTCTGCACACACTATGGTCTTTTCTTGACCTTCAACAGGTCCCCTCACCAACATCATCTTAATGAATTGGTGACTGACACAGCCTCCCTTACAGAGCTTCATTATATCCTGGTACTGGCTATGGTGGTTAACATCACACCTTTCATAGGACAAGAACTGCCCCCATATATCACCTTGATTAAGCACACACACTCTCATCAGACCCTCTAGTTTGGATCATGCTAACCATTAGTTAGGGGTGATAAACTATACTAACATCAAGTTCTTCAGGTACCTACATCCACCGCATGGAAGTGAACCCTTAGATCACACTCAAGGACCTTTGAACTCGCATATGGTGTAGTTGAACCATATCTCTCTCTTATATGTAATTCAATCAGATATGTCCACTGACATCACTCTCTCTTTCTCTTAGATTATGTCATCTAGGTAAAGCAATCTTACCATAACCCATATTGCATCTTGACCTTCCTTGGTCCAGGGTAGACTCACCACAACATCCATAGTGATGAACTCCCATTCCCTCTCGGGGACTCTTTATCCTCTATATCAACTCACTGGGTTATTGGTGCACGTCCTTCACCTCCTGGCATACATGGCGACAAGCCACATACAGCTTCATCTTAGGTATCCAAAGTACTACTACAACTTACTATCTTAGTAGTACCACAGTGCATGATGAACTTAAAATCATGATCTTCTGTATGTCATGATTCCTTAAGGTTGATTCCTCAAAAACCCTAAAACACTCTAGCTGGGGTTTCATCACCTTCTTTTCCATAGAAGTGCATCTGAGGTTCTACAACCATCCTTCAATCACAATAAGCCCTAGGTTGGTTAATCAAGTAACCACTAAATCGATCACCAGATCTTGTTACATCTGAGTGTTAGCCCAACATATCTCCTTTTCCAAACATAGGGCTAACCTAACAACCTCTTCTAGCCTCTAGCTAAACTAGGGAACTGCATCTCAACTAGAGCATCCATTACTACCTCACATCCTTATGTATTAGGTAATGTTGAAGACATACACCTCCATGTATTCCACTTACTATCTCATCTCAGACTCTAAGTCTATCTTCATCAAGAAAAATAAGAGCTCATCCTCTTGGTTATCAAACTCAACCTTGTATAGCTCATAAATTCCACATAGCTCATGATAAGAACATCCTCATAAGATGACTACCTTAGTTCTCTTGGTGTTTGTAAACCATCCACACATCATACACTCCACAAAGGTATCACTATTATCTCTATCCGCATACATCATAGCAATGTTTCCACTCACATCATCTTTATCCTTGGTGTATGTCATGCGTATTGTCCTATCTCTCACTCCCATAACATGAGGAAATAAGCATTTGATGACCGTCCAAACACAAAGTTCTTCCTGTTCCAAGAGTATAGATGGTACATCCCACATTTCCAGTACACCTTCAAATCTAACTTGAATGTGCATCACATGTCTCTACATCATGAACATCTCAGCATCAGGGTTACTTCCACAGCAAACTGGTCTCGAACCCACTTGGGTCATCATACCATCCTTGGTCATCTCCTCTAGGTTTGTAGTGTGCCAACACTTTTGGGGTCATCCCTCTTCCCTTATGCATCAGAGAGTGCCCTCCTCATTTGCCCTTTGGGTCCCATGAGTTCATGAAGGTGATCAATCTCCTAACTCATGGCCCTCAAACAATGATAGTTGTTACCTCCCGACCCTATGGTCATGTGCAATCAGGGAATTAGGCAACTCCTACTCCCATTGGTCTTATCCCTACCTTACCCTAGGATAGACTTAGGATTATAACATAGTACATGTCTAACTTAGAACCTTACCCAAGTCTCCATCATCTCTCTATACATTCGTGGTCTGACTTACATCCTTTCATAGGGGTCATGGCGACCTACCTACCTTGGTCAGGCCCCATACCGATTACCTTAATGGTAACACATCCACATGCACTTAGAGATAATTATCTATGGGTCTAAAGGTTTATTCTCATACTATGTACTCTCCACTCAACTTCTCAATATTCTATGAGACTTCTTTAGGTTACCTCAAATCCAAACAAAAATGGGTACATACCCTACAAAAGGGTCCTTTCCTAGGATGGGAGGAAAACTATCTCTCGATGACAAAAAAGGTCACCAACGTCCTCACGTCTAGGGTTTATGTACACATGAGCATGCTTAGCCCTATCAAGCTACTAAGGCATGTATCTAACAAGCAGACCACCTTCTAAACCATGCAAGGTCTCCATGTTAGGTCCTACTTGTTTCTATTCCTTCACATTGGACCATCATCATATGTACATATATTACCAACCTATATGTGAGGCGTTCATCAAACATATACCTTAGTCTAAGGGATTTCCTTTTCCTCTAAACATGAGGGGTGTCAAGCTCCCATGTGTAGGAACTCAAGCATTCATGTGAGCATCAAGTGTACCAGGTACTACTACTTCCCCTCTTAGGTCTAGGAACCCTAGGTTCACTTTTCTATAGGAGTTGTCCAACTGCATGCTCAACTTTTTAACAACGAACCAAGCATGTACAAGGTACATCATGCATGTCCTATTATCCTTCCACATGAACAACATCTCAAAGTTGAGCCCACCTCAAGGACAAACAACTAGGTATGAGGCCTCACAACTTGCCACTATACCTCCTCAGGGTCTAAGGAACTCTTCTTCCTATCCCTAGAAAGGTAAGGTAGGCATCTACAACATCCAAAGCTCAGTTCAAGAAGTCTTTTTCCCTTTCTAGGGTTTGGTTCCTCTAAAGGCAACCACAACCATCCAGGTCAAAACATATCCAACTTATAATGGTTCCTCGTGTCTTGAAGTCTAAGCTTCCAACTGTCTTGCTCGGGTCTTTCTCTCTCTCTCTCTAGAGCTAACCCTACAAACAACCTTACTACTAGAGGTTCTCTCTCTAAGGTGGATCAAGCTCATATGCATACACCTACATGGGTGAAACATATGATCAAACCTATGTTCACTCAAGATTATCGATAACTCTTTATGCTTATCTCATAAGCTATCCAACATGTCTTTCTGGCTAGGATTTTAACCTACTACCCGTACCACCCACGTACTCTAGGTGCATACTCAGCCATGCTCATATAATCCCATAGGGTTTCTATATCACTAACCTCATCAATGAAGGGGTTATCTTTCACTCTAACTTACACAACCCTTCCCAGAGTCAGGTTGCCAAAGGTACTGGGTCAGCCAACCTCATATGGATCATACTATCATAGGTATCCAAAACCAAAAGCATGTCAACCCACACACATGGTCGACCATGACCTCCATCTCATCATGCCATCTCTCTCTCTCTAACCTCCACTTAGGGTTAGGGTTAGCAACATCCTTAGAGGATGTGCCAGGTCTCTACCTTTAATGGAGGTCTCTTCCTCCAAGACCAACTCTACTTCATCCTCCTGACAAGAAGGTCTAACCTCAGGTCTCTCCTGAGGGCATGACAACACATGTCATACAACCTAAGCATGCAACTAATCTTTAGTTTACTCTTAAACTATTAAGCGTATGTTCATGACATCTTGTTTGCATACTTTTTCACTAATTTGGTGGAGGATTCCTTAACCTTATCATACATACCCTATCCTCAAGAGGGTGAGGAAGAGACAGAAAACCCTAAACCTTAGAATCTTAACAGAATTAGGGTTGAGAAGGGACGAAAATAGATGAGAGAGTCCTAAAGGTATCTTATTTCGAGTTAGATCCTAAGACATTGGCCAAGCAGTCACACAGATCTGGGAGTCCTCATATTCTGACTAGCGGTGTGGAGGAAAATATTGCCAGCCCATGGATGTGATCCTTTTCTAGACACCTCTATCTTTTAGAAAATCCTCTAATAACTCCCTCGGGTTCTATAGAGTTTGTAAAATTTAATAATTACTAAAGATTAAATGAGGAACCAATGCTCTTATACCAAATGTAACGACCCCGCCACCCGGTAACCCCCAATTAAGGGAGACCGAGAGGTTAGAGTCGTTATCCCAATTTTCCAAATGAATGGTTCGACAAATAATCAATAATAATTATTAAATTCTATCGAGACTATACTGAAATCTAGAATAAAATAAAACTTTGCATACCTTTTTCAAAGACTTGGATATCTAACTTATATCCACATCTGGACTCTATTTTAACTAATCCTCCTTGCACTTTATTTCTTAATTTCACAATATGCCACTTTATTGTTTGTCCTTTTCAATTTGTACCTAAAACACCAAAAAACAAAACGTCAGTCGGCATAAATGAGTATGCCGGTATGTGGGGGAAACCATAATTGAGCAATTAACTTTAACAACATATTGCAAGCAATTATGGTTTAGCAAGCAAACTTTACATCTTAAACATAACTACTCAATCCATACATATCCTAGCCTTTGTGTTGTCCCTACAGTGGACCTGGATACTACCTCTCATATGGTAGATCCCCATTAACCCCGCATGATCCTACCTAATAGGTAGATCAATATCTAGGGTTGAAGAGTCGTATGGCACTACCCATAGGTAGCCTAATCACTAACTCATTTGAAGAGTCGCATGGCACTACCCATAGGTAGCTCAATCACTAACTCATGATGTGTTGATGAGTCGCATGGCACTACCCATAAGTAGCCCAATCACTGACTCGTGATAACCTGATGGTCCTACCTAACAGGTAGACCATGTACTTGGTTACCCTTTTCATCATTACCAAAGCCACAGAGGAGGACCAAGATCTGAGCTAGTCATGTACACATATTTATGGTGATAATCATAGTCACTTTATAGTTGCATGAAATAAAAGGCATCCAAGCAGTTATTTTCAAGAAATCGATAAAACATCCAGGAATCATCGTGAAACTAAAGTGATTAACCATAAGTGTAACCACATACCTAATCCAGAGTAACTTGATGTCCAAGCATTAATATTCAAGGCAATGAAACAAGTAATCAACAATATCCTGAAATTAATGCATAACATCCAAGTGTCATTGTTTTATCCAAAACATTCTCAAGATTAACTTGGATTATACCTTAGGATTTCTAGGCCAACTTTAGGGTTTTAGCCTCCATTATGCATTTATCACTTTTAATGCCCTTTTGGTCCACAAACCCTAATTTCAACATCATAAGCATACTTGAATGTCAATTAAGTCTAATATATCTCTTTTACACTAAAACTACCATCTTTATCCTTTTAAGTTATGACACGATCATTAAGGCCAATTATCATCTTTGGTTTCTTTCGAATTGACAACTCGTATTTCATTATGGTCTAATTCACATATGAACCTTATTTATCGCTAATTCCACATTTATCCACTAGAAAACCCTAATTACCAAATTAAAGGGTATTTATCCACAATTATAAGCTTTCATACTCGAATTATCTTAGAATCATCAAATCTCAGTTCTATCCATGGATTCGAACAATTAAAGCCATTAAGAATTATAATTACTAACATTAGGGTTTCAAGGCCCATTAAAGCTTATTTATGTACATATAACCTTAAATTAATCAAACTACGCATAAAGATCATCATTTTAGATCTAATGTGTCCTTTTTATAATCAACAGGTTAATGTCAACTTTAAACATCCATATAACCCTTCCCAATTCATTAATCATCATAGATTAGGGTTTCTTAATCATTAATGCATTAAAGTTGATAACTTCAACTACTTTTCAAAATGCAAGAGGAATTTGGCTCTAAAACTATTTTATTTGGATTCCTCTCATTCTCCTGATCAATTTTCTTATGTCACATGTCCCCATCAGAGTTACCATTAATTAGTTACGGATTTTGCAAGATAATTACCTCTTAGCCAATCGCAAAGCGCCACCTCAGCATCTGGCTCCGTTTTCCCTTTTCTACGTGTGTAATTGCAGCCAATCATGTGTGGCCCTCTCAGCGGCCCGCTCTAGTGTGGTGCAGTCACGAACCTAACCAAAAGACAACTTTACCCCTAAGTCTCTTCATTAACCTTGGGGGTAAAACGAACATCTCTACGGCCATCGTCTCCTTCCCCGATTTTTGCTTTACCTGCTCGCAAGCCAATGCCATGGCTCAGTCAACCGGAGGGTTGACTTCGTGAATCCCGCCCCCTCATAAGCGGGTGAAGGTCTTCATCCTTTCGCCATGTCCCACTGAAGCCAATGGTGGTCTCAGATGCGTCGGAGAGGCAGGAGAAGTAGGGAGCACAGAGAATAATCCCACGGCAGAAATCTGGCTCCGAGGTGGATAACTGGTGGTGAAGGAAGGCGTTCTCTTTCAAATTGACTGAAGGAACAAGTTCAGGAAGTCTATAGAATCCTCAAGGATGAGTTAATTCCCCCTATGGGGTTCTTCAATCCACCTTTTATAGGTCTGGGTCGGGGGTCGATTGTCGTGGAGATAGGAATTGGGGTTTCCATCAAATACCTTCCAAAGGCACCAAAATATAGGATGATCTGGTTCGTTTATGCATTGTGAATCTACTGAAGGGGTTTCCTTCTTTGCACAGATTGTCTCGCGAGAAAAATAATCGAGAAGTTTCCATGGACTGTCCGTTCTTTCCTTTTTCCTACCCGAGGTAGGTGATGGCACAACCACCGTCGATCACGGATCCAAGCGTTGTCGTCGTGTGTGCCCAAAACAAAAGTCAGAAAAATAAATAAATATAATTAATCATGACATTTTAATGGCATTCCTCTCACTTTAAGAATATTTAGAAAAATAATATCTCCCAATCCGTTTGTCCAATTAATACCAAATTTTAAGGGAAAGTCTAAAAAGACTTTATCTACTTATGTTCCACGTTTGAAGCTGAAACTCAAAAGGAATAAGTACTTTTATTTATTTGCAAATCTATGACTTATACAACATGTATTATGTATAAAAACACATATTTTCTCTCTCCTTCTTTCCTATTTTCTCTATTTCAATTTTATAAACATTAAAAGCAAGTGGAGTCAAAACCACTCTATCTTGGCCACTTATATCTTATTCTAGAGAATTACATATATTTCTCATAAATACATTGCTTAAAATCCATTATCTTTTATCTCTTTATAATATTTGGACTTTTCTTCTTTTTATATTAATCATATTGGACTAATAATACAGTAGAAATCACGAAATTTCCTATCCAAAGGGACTTTGCAAAGAAATCCATCCTTTGAAGCAAAGCATACAACCTTTTCAATTAAGTCCATATTCATAAAATCATTACATTTCACTTATGAAAACATATGCAAAATTGAAGTTGTAACAATAGGTTTCTACAGTTATTTAGATGGATCCTTTCTAAACCAACTTTTATTTTAGTCATATATTTTATGCACAATTATGGAGTTAAGGAATCATATCATCTTTAAAACGTATACATTACCCTACAGAACATTACATAGTTCATTTTTTTTACTTAGGAGAAACAATAGTCTCCCGCCTACCTGAAACCCTAAAGAACATTCAAGGAGACTTCTGGGAATCAAACTAGGGTCTCGTTGTTAGGGTCACTGTGTTTGACAACTTAGACCACTCCTTTCCTAATACATAGTATACTTAATTAACTATAAAGTGGGTAGAAATGCATTTTCAAGGCATTGATAAAAAGATATAGGTCTGCTTTTCTTGGTAAATAAAGAAGGGTGGAAATACCTTGTAGATATCATACCCACTACGATGATACAAGGGTATGGAACTTGTTTAGATCATATATTTACTATACATTGTCAAGAAAAGGAGGAATATTTGATGGTGCAAAAAGGAGTCTAATGATAATTATAATTGTACTTGATGAAGTAATTTAGATAACGGAGTATGCCCTTTTGGCTACCAAGCTCTCATGTCCTTGATAGTTTAACGTAATAAGAAAGATAACCTAATATAATAAGGGCTATTTGGGTTTATAGATAATTGTTGGTTGTGAGTACTAACAAGATATACCCTTAGTATAGCTATATTCATAATTTAGTCATGCTTATCTAACCAATAAAAATAGAGAAGTTCCATTTTTACTTATTAGTTATAGATCATCTATGCAATGACGTTCTTTTATAAGTAGTACCAGGTGTTACATTTTGAGTCTTTATTCTTGTACTTGTGGAAGAGTAATTATGAAACTGATGAAACACTAATGAATTCAAAATGGGTCCCCGATGCCATAGGATTTGATAGAAGAGGTGCTGACATGTCACCATTTTCATGTCGATTTTGCGTATTAAATTTCTCTTTTAATTGAAAAAGGTTAGAAATCTAAACTTATTACTATTTTTCATTTTCTATCCACCTTGTTTTTTGTAAAAACATAATATTTCTTACATAAGGATTCGTTATGACAATATATATAAGGTAAAATTGCTATGGGATTGATAATATCATAAGAAAAGGCATATTCGTTCATCTTGTGATTGAAACATTATTAGATTAAACTTAAACCATTTACCTAAAAAGATGGAAAATAGTTTCATGTTGTAAAAATATAAGTCTTCTTTTCCTAAAATATATATTACCTAAAAATATATATTCGTTATGACAATATATAGGGTAAAATTGTTATGGGATTGATAATATCATAAGAAAAGGCATATTCGTTCATCTTGTGATTGAAACATTATTAGATTAAACTTAAACCATTTACCTAAAAAGATGGAAAACAGTTTCACGTTGTAAAAATATAAGTCTTCTTTTCCTAAAATATATATTACCATCCGAAGTTTTCTTACTGTAATAACACGTGAAACCTTTATTTTGCATTTTGCTAACAAATCTTGAAATTTGGTTGAGCTGATGGAAATACATAACCACATAAAAATAATTATAATTTAATAAATTAACAATCAGATTGCAACACTATTATAAACTAATCCCTTGACTACGTGAGAGTTTTTATGGGATACATGGGTAACCAATGAAGCAAACTCGTCATTTCCATATAAGAGACATAACTAGTTTCATGTTGGATAAAGATTTCAACTTTTATCGTATCTTTTTTTTTGGATAAGGTAAAATATTACTAGATCATAAAAAAAGAGCGTATATGGGTAAACCACCTTGTATACTATACACGGTCACTTAAGACCCCACCTCAAAATGACCTCAGGATTAACCTTCAACAGGCAACCCGGGTTCGCTTTACAATGCCAAGCCAGCCTATTAACAAAAGCATCAAAGACTTGGTACTTATCCCTCCCCCTCTTCGCATGGGTTCTGCTGTTCCTCTCATGCCATATATGGAACATGAGGCCGGTCCACACCAGGCCGGAAAACCTCCTGTGATGTCTATCCCCTCTGGACCTACTAAGCATCCAGGTCAAACTGTTATTGATACTCGTGGGGGGTTTCCACCCCACATGAGTTTGAGAGAGGATTGGGTCCAAAGATACTTGGTGAAGTCGCACTCAAAGAATAGGTGTTGCTGCATTTCGTTGACCTGGTGGCACAATGGGCAGGCGCTCACGCTGCCATTGAACCACCTGTTGGTTTTGTCGCTGGTGGGAAGTCTCCCCAAGATCACCCTGTAAGCGCAGAAACTCCATTTGGGGCAGTGGAAACTCCCCCATAGCAGCTGGTACCAAGGAACTTGAGGTCGATTGCGATTGATCTTTCAAGGCGTCCCGTCCGCAATCACACTCCAGTTCCCGTGCTCCTCAACATAACTCGTCTTGCAATGCTCCCAAACAACACACATTCTCCTCCAATCACTAGAAGCACCAGTGTTATCAACTCCCGTATCAAGGCATCCACCATAACGAGCCCTCATCTATACACCCCAGATAGAACTTGGTTTTACAAGGAAATCATGGACCCTTCTTGCAGTAGCTTCCAACATGATATCTGAGGGATCAACCAGCCCCAGCCCTCCTCCCTGTCTCGATTGGGCAACCTCCGCTCACGCAACCACATGGTGCCTCCCACTCTACAAAAAACCACCCGAAATCGATCTCATTTTCCCCAAAACGAACTCGGGTATCACCACGAGTCTACACCAGTAACGAATCATACTAGTCAGAACAGAATTCACCAACACCGCCCTCCCGACTAAGGACACCTTCAGACCACTCCACTTCTCAACCCTTGCCCGCAACTTATCCAGGCATTCTTGGAAATCCGCTCCTTTCCCCACACCACCCGACAAAGGAACACCCAGATACTTGGTTGGAAAGCACCCAGTCTCCAAGTAGATGGCCTCTTTTAATCTTCCTCTCCTAGAGTCACAAGATTTCGACAGAAACACCTGTGATTTAACATCACTGATGTGTAAGCATGTAAGATCAGAAAATTTCTCAAAAATATGTCTCACTCCTCGAAATACCTTAGCATGAGCCGCCACAAAGAACATGAGGTCGTCCGCAAAGATCAAGTGTGACATGACTTTAGAGCCTTGGACTTTGTACGTCCTTATAGATCCATCTTCTTCAGCTTTAACCGTGAGATGAGACAGGTTTTCCATAATAAGAGTGAACAACAAGGATGACAAAGGATCACCATGCCTCAAACCATTCGAGGCTTGGAACATACCTTTTGGGACCCCATTTACCAACACCGAGAAGGAAGTCGTATGTATGCATTGTTTAATGATATTGATAAACCGCTCAGAGAAGTCGAAAGCCTCCATCGTACTCCACAAACATTGCCAAGAAACATGATCATAAGCTTTAGCTATATCCACCTTGATACAAGCCTGCTTGGATCTCCCCTTGACTTGGAAGTCCCTCAAGAATTCCGTAGCCAGCAGCACATTATCAACAATAGCCCGCCCTTTCACAAACGCCACTTGGTTAGGTGAAATAATATCAGGGAGAATATTCTTCAGCCTACCCGCCAACAGCTTCGCAATAATCTTATAGACTACCAAACAACAAGCGATAGGGCGGAAGTCACTCATGACAGCAACACCACCTTTTTTAGGAATAAGTCTAATAAAAGTGTGGTTAACCTGTCGAACCATCCTCCCCCCCACAAGAAACCACCTCACCGCATTGCACACTTCCCTTCCAACAATATGCTAACAGCTATGGAAGAACTTCACATTAAACCCGTCGGGGCCTGATGCTTTGGAAGCACCTATGGAGAAAGTCGCGTGTTTAATCTCCGTGTCAGTAGCTAACTTTAGCAGCCCGACATTCATACGATCACTGACTTTTCTTTCAAGACCAGAAGCACACCTTTCCCTGTTGCTATCCTCACTGTTGTACAACTCGGTGAAGAAAATCACAACCATCTCCTCCACTTTAGCCTCCTCATCAACAAGCTCTCCCTTGTCATTCATCAGATTATGTATATGGTCCTTCATGTTGTTTCTTTTGACAGCCGCATGGTGAAATTTTGAATTGTTGTCCCCATCTTTTAATCATTTGAGCCTGCTTCTTTGCCACCCATAGATTTCATAGGCCTTTTCCAGCTGTCCCAATCTAATGTGAGCCGCAGCCTCATCCTCCATAATTATATGATCATTTGGTTACATTCTTAACTTCTCAACAACAATGTTATATCTCTCCTTGGCCTTTTTTATGAGATTCGGAAGGTCAATAAGACTGATGGACCAAGCTTTCAGAGCCACCTTAACCTTCTTCAGTTTTCAGCCACCACAAAGAGTGGGTTGCCAATAACCCTCACATTCCAAGCCTCACTAATCACCCCCTCAAAGGATGGCCAATTCAGCCAATGGTTGAGAAATCTGAACGGTCGATTCATGTTCTTTTTTGCACAAAGTTGAACTTCCAACCAAGCACGGTCACTGTTAGGATGAGCCCCCAGTCTGAGAGAGGCCTTCGGAAAAACCTCCAACCACGCTTCATTGACCAAACCCCGATCTAGATTACTCGAGATCCTTCTAGTCGACATTCTTCTATCATGCCACGTGATTAACCCACCACTCATGTTAAGTTCAAAAAGCCCCGCCGCATCCACAGCCTCATTGAATCTTCTGAGAATAGGTTCGGGAATTGACAGCCCACCCCACTTCTCTCTAGCTTTTCTGACCTGGTTAAAATCACCCACCACAATCTGTGGTAGAGCCTGTTGCATCGACTCCACCATGATTTCCCAGAGCCTCCTTCTTTCAATCTCTGAGTTGGAGCCATATACGGAAGAGAGCACACAGGGAAACCCACCGGTATTAATGCAACTCAGCGTGACTAATTGGTCACTTTCAAAGATCATTTGGACACCCCAAATTAAAGGATTCCAACCTACCACGATCTTCCCACCTTCAATGTTATTCAGATTAGAGCAACATATCCAACCACCGGGGAACAACCCGTTCACTCTATGAGCAACTTCTTTGTGGATTCTAGTCTCCAAGCACACCACCAAAGAGGATTGCCTCTCCATGATGATATGTCGGAGGGTTGCTTGCTTACCCGGAAGGGAAGCACCCCTCACATTCCACACAAGGACATTCATTGAAGAGATGTGACCCCCTCCCGGAAGCACCCACGCCCATCATTCATGCCTCTGCCTCTTCCTCTAGGCATCCTGTCCGCTCCGCTTTTACTGCGGGTACTCACTCTTCTGGTGGACTGAACCACCACTTCCTCATTCTCCTGGTCTTCGAGGATCTGGAAAGGATTCACCGAGTTGTCGAAGGTATCACCAACCTCCCATTCCTGTCCATCTCCTCTAGCATCATCAACACCTGCTTGGCCTTCCGCACTATCCAGAACACAGGGGTTCATCTCTGAAATATCAGCAATCCCGTCCACGTTCACTTGAGAACCGGAACCCACATCAGAGGGAGCCTCACTCGGCCTGTCTTTCACCATAGCTTCAGTCTCCACAATGTCAACTGTGGTACTCACCGTAGCAACAATTGTCTTCATCAGCTCCGAGTTAACCGCCGCGGCAGTCCGAGGAGCAGACGAAGAGACACAGTTATTGATGCCTCTCTTCCTGTTGTTCCTCTTGGGGGGTCTGCTTTTTGATCTTCCCCTGATCATTGGAGGTTCCACAAAGGCCTCCCTCTCGCCCGGGCATCTCTGGGACAAATGCCCGAACACCTTGCAGGTGTGGCAATGATCCGACAAGGCATCATAGATGATCTTAATCTCCAGTTCTTCGCCATTAGGCATCTCCAACATCACCACCCTGGATGGCACTCTATCAGCCGCGATCTTGATGTAGAGGTGAGGAGCACCCGCGTACCTCCCCTGCATCCAGAAATCCACGACCTTGGGTGTGCCCAGAGCAAACCCGATGATGGTAAGGACCCTTCTTGTCCAGTGTCGCCCCAGGTCGGGAGTGTGATCCAAACCGGGGCAGTGGTGACCGCCGCACGCCTGACGTCCGCCTCCGGAGTCCACTTCCTCGTCAACACCAACTTATTGTCAAAGAACCATGGGTCTCTTTCAAGCGCCGTCTTCATGTCCTCCGCCGAGGCAAAAACGAGCAAGGATAAGCCCCTCCTTCAGCTGTGACGCCTGCAGCTCGCCTTTGGGCCTCCATGTTCTAAGCATCCAACTATGAAGATGCTTGATGTTCGGGCTCCTCCCAAGGACCTGGATCATGATCGAGTAACGATGGAACTCCTCAGCTCCGCCGCCCCCGAGTCAGACATCGTGGCCACCGGTCTACAATTCCGTTGGACCGCCAGCGGTCTCGCCACCGTGTCCGCCCAACATCGCCCAGCCTTAACATCCACACAGGGATCCGACCAGGGCAGAGTCTTCTCGCCAGAGATAGCAACCACCTCCACCGAACCTACAACACCGCCACCCGGAGGGCAGGACGGGCCCGCGCCCGCCATGAGAACCCCCAAATCAGAGAACCCCCAATCTAGAGAAGGAATAGAGCCATCACCTAGAGAGAGAGTTTAGATTGGAGATGGTGGAGGTGACAGAGCCTTGAAGACGGACTGGAGCACGCTTCTTCAGAATGCCGTGGGGCAAACACCACCAACCGCGGGGCAGGCGCCTTCACCACACCGCCGAGGACGTCGCAGGTAGGTGGGCTTGAAAGCACGTCAGAGGGCAGGTAGCTGCAACAGCCACGGCGACGAAGCTCACACCGCTGGGCCCTCGTCCTGCTCCTAGCCACGAGCCGCGACAGAAGCGTCCAGGGGGGAGGGAGTCCGCCGGGGAAGCCCAGCTGCCGTGAGGGCAGCAGGGGGGAGAGGGAAAGGCGAGGTGGAGAGGGGAAGCGGAAAACTAGGCCTTTATCGTATCTTATAATAATGCTACTGGTTCGATGTAACTGTAATTTTTCCGGAATTCCTCAAAACTACAATCGAGTTCCTAGAAAATGAGTTCCTACTGAATGGTTTGAAATTTGTGTTCTCTTGAAAACATGACAAAAAATGGGATTAAGGCAAAGATTTAGAGGCAGAGTTTATCGTGAGTTGTCTGCGGCGTGACCATGGGTATGAGGATTTGTTTATTCTCAACGAGAAAGATGCACCAAATAGATTTATACTTTTGGAATTTGCTGTTGGCTTGTAATGGACATTAGTATCGGAAGGAATAATCAAGCCGGCTTGCTAAGAAAGGAGATACACTGTCGCCACTTCATGTCAGTTGGAGATGGCTTGTTGGGCTGAAAGGATGGATCTACGACCAACGTTGTGAGAAGCTACCTGAACGCTTCCAGGTGCGTAGGTGGCAGCAGGACTGTCGCCTCTTGCAGTCGCTTGCCTTGTGGAGTCATCGTCGTCAGAAGAGAGGAGGAAGAAAGCGGGCGAGACACGACTGCAAACGGAATTTGTTTTTTGACTGCTTTCCTACGGAACTAGTTTTGGGAAGGTATATATATCATCCAAAGTCCAGGGAAAACTAAGGATCTTAAGTTCCAGACTTCCAACAAACCAATCACGTATAACTTAAAAGGGAACTTGACTTCCAATGTTTTCAGGCCAAATTACACCAAATCAGTCACACCCAATGAAGATTAGGAATTTTTTTTTTTGGCCAACATATGTTATTGGATATTCATCGAATGACTCTAGTTTTATTGGGTGTGTGTCGAGATGTGTGATACAAGAGTATAGGTGGATCTTACATTCAGATCTGACGACGGAGGAAATAGAATCATTCATCTGTTGCACCTCGTGTAAGTCGTCGACCATAACATTTAGTTGTCTCTTACTGCTTTACTGCTACTGTTTATTGGTGGATCAAAGTACACTGATGTGCTTTTAGAATAAGATCACAAATTCTAGATTGATATCTCTCTCATTCATCTAACACGTTCGCACAGATACATGTCTTGAAAATTTGGAATTCATTACTCGATGGAAAGGATCCGACGGTTTTCCAGCATATATGGCTTGCCGGAATATGACATGTAGAAAGGCATAAATTTTAGTAATGAGTACAAAACGAATTTATTAATAAACAAATTTAAAATAACGTTTCGAAATGGATGAGGAGCGTGTTAAGAAGTCGAAGAAAGGACTGAACCAGATAGATATATATGGGTGAGCAGAATATGGTTAATGACTGAATGACCGAATGATTAATTTATTTTAGATAATTTGACTAATTTGGTTAATTTGGTTACTTTAATTCGTTTAATTGGTTATACTGTTAATTTGACAGTTCAAACTATTTTCTATATGGTTAATCAAAATAACCGAACAACTAAATATATTTATTTAAATATATTCTACACATATATATGCCTACATAGTTGTACATTTATTCAATACAACCTCTACATTTACATATTTATCATGTTTTCTTAACTATGTACCTCTAACGTTATGTGTAATAATATTATAGTATAACAATTGTTAAAAAAATTATACGTGTAATACTATCACAAGAGTGTTATTTAATTAACTAATCGAACCGACCTTGTTAACCGTTAACCGGTTAACAATAATTGAATTAAACACTACTAATTTGGGGTAACAAACCAAAATATGGAATATTCTCCTCTTACATGATCAAAAATACAGTAGGATCGGTTTCTTAGATTTGACCAAATAAGGATGAAAATTAAAATATATATTTATTATGACGTAATTATATATCAATGTGTAAATAAAATCATAAAATATATTATATATTTTCTTCACTAACATAGTGGCTAAATCAAAAGGAATAATATATTTTGTAGTAACAATTGGTAATTCTGTGATCATAAATATTAATAATATTATAATATTTAAATAAGTATGACAATAAAAGAATAAATGTGTTAAATGTGGAATTTTGTGTAAGAAAATATAAAATTGCTCTTTTGGCAACAATGTGAAGATAATAACATTTAATTCAATGAATGTTGACAGTAAAGAAATAATATTTTTATAAATAAAATGGTAATGAGGCAAATATCCAAATGGTGCCACAACTCATAAAAGAAAATTCCAAAAAGTAAAATATATTAAAAAATTCGGGTTCCTTAGATCCCAATTAGCTTGATTTATAATTTTTATATTATTTGAATAATTCTAGATGCCTTAATTTTATTAAAGAATTCCAATTAGCTTGATTTACAAGTTTTACATTATTTGAACAATTCTAGATGTCTTAATTTTATTAAGTAAGGGAAATGTAAGTTGAACTCCAACATGTGACATGATACGATAAATGGCTTCAAAACTGAAACTAGTGAGTAAAGTAATTTTCTCCTTTTTATTGGTCATGGAAGTTGATTTCTTATTGATGAGAAAATTAACCTTTGTTGGAGAACTTAAGTCGTTCCTTTTTAGAAGAATTATTATAAAATTGTAAATAGAAATTTGAATGAAACGTAATATAAGAATTGTTGTGATTTGTGATAACATGTAACAATATAAGTAAACATAATTTCTAATCTATAAAATATATTTATACAATTTTGTCATGATTCAACAAACAAATCAAATAATACGTACAAGGCATGCAGTAATATATATTATGATAAACTTAAATATGGATTAATATTAAAATGTTAAATATCTAATTAAATATTAGCAGGACAATTTGTATTGTCTTTGACTAATAAATGGCATGTAGGTAAAATTAACCTCGCTAGCCTACTGTAATGGAAGTTGACTCACATTATGAAGTTTACATTCCATTGAGAATATATCGCAACATAAAACATATTTAATAAATGAATGAATATCTTTAAAAAAATGTAACAATTATATATGTACATTTTTCTTAAGAACAGTTCAGCACTTCCCTCTACAATTCTTTGAAAATGGAAAATCATTAATTTGAAAATTTCATCATATTACTTTGATTTAAGTAATATTTAATGAAAATGTTATATTATAGATACCATGTATATCTTCACATGTTTCTTTTATAATTTATTGTTATAACCAAATTTGTGATATGTAAGTCTGTATTAGTTTTGGGGAAATTAGAAATCAAATTAGATTCTATGTTTACATTAATTACGTACATACTTTTTAGAGGAAAATTGTATTACACATACATAATGAGAAAGATACTTTGACAATATATGCTTAAAGAAATATAAAAATGATTTACTTTCCTTATGAGTAGCTAATTTCTAAAAGATCATATAAACCAAAATTAGAAACAAAATTTACATTACAATAATATTTTTCTATAAAATTAACAAAATATCTTTATTTATTAAATATTCTGCTAAACAATCTAAAAACAATAAATAATGTCAAATTTTGGTTTCCATTATATTAGTGTCTCTATTTATGATATTCCATGTCAATTTAATAATCATAGTTCACCATAAGTAATGATAAATAAATTATCATGATAATCCTAAAAGGATACAAATAACTTAAACGACTTATTAAATAGTGTCAAAATAAGAAAGGCACTTTAACTTTGTATTATACACGTCATAATAATTAGACTACATGTTAAATTTACTTTTTTATTTAATATTTTTTCCTAATTAAAATAAAAACAAAGAATAAAAATACTATAAAGGGAAATATTGTTGCTTTAGTTGGGTTGATTTCTCGTAAATATTTCCTATTACACTAAATTTTATGTTCAAAAAATATAACCAATCAGACAACAACCTTTGACTCTTATTGTTGGTTCTATAAAAGTTGTTGCCTCCTTTTTCTATATGTGACCCTATTTAAGTCAATGTTATGTAAAAGGTTGCTCACAATTTCCTCTTCTCTTATCCCTTTCCTATTCTTCCCCTCCACCATGATCATGTAGCAATCACTCCTACCACCACGATACTCTCTTTTCCAAATAAGTATGGAACGTCATTAAAAATTCATGTTTGTTGTGAACAAATCATGCTTTGCTAGCTTCGACATTTTCCCTTAGATCTAAGATTTAGACTTTGACAAGTTGACAAACTTTTCATGGTATGACTGCATCAGAGCAACTAATCTAATTTTATCCTCCCTTATAGTATGTTGCATTTCCTATTATTTTATATTGAGCAATTCACCGAGTTAGTCCTCCCTTAATGTATGTTTGCATCCCACATTATTCCAACTTGATCGATCAGCTATGTTTCTATCTTTTGATCTACTTGATGATCCTGCATTTAGTTTAGTTTTCTTATGTATCACCCTACGTGGTGAAAGATAGTGATAATATCAAGAATCATAATAGTTAAAACGTTATATTCTGATGCTACATTTTCTATCATGTTATAAATATTTTGAATAAATTGGTTGTCATCCTTTTTACAAAAAAAATTATAGTGGCATTTGATATTTGAGATGTTCCTTTTTTTATTTAGTAGGGAGTGAATCCCATCTTGGGTCTCATTCCTTATATTGGTTAAGTTAATGGTTAAAATCTCAAATCACAAATTAACTATTTACTTGAACCAAATTAACTATAACTGACCAAATTAACTGAATGATCATGCATGTAGATACATATCAATAATTTAGTATTAATATACAAGAAAGGATGGAGTCTTGTGCTTAATACTTTTAGTGGTTCATGACAAATTATTTTTATAATAAGACTATATTTTTTTTAAATATGTCTTTGGATATTGATAGAATGATACTAGATTCATTCAGAGTGTGTAGAGGTGATAGAATGATACTAGCTTCATTCAGAGTGTGTTGAGATTTGTGTACCTAAAAAACATGTGTCTCTTGCATTCACTACTAATGATAGAGGAATTGGAATCATTTTATTCTGTTGCACCTTGTGCAAGTCTCGGATCATAATAATCATTTGTCTCTCTTTTTTTACAGCTCAAAATTGCACTAAGGTGCTTTTAGAAAAACAAGAAACATAATCTAGGTTGTTATTTCTCACATTCATTTACCCCCTAGTGTCGATATATGTCTTGGAAATTTGGAATTTATTATTCATGCTATGATGGAATGGATAGGAGTATGTTCTCACATAGATGACTCATTAGAATATATATTGTGAAAGCCATAAATTTAAATCCCTTTATTAATAAATAAAATTTATAAAGAACAATTTGTAGATTATAAGTTGTATATAAAAATATATAAACTCACAAAAATATGTAGTATCCTGCATCTCTTTACTTATTTAAGATAACTCACTTGATCTAAATCATATTTAATATTGTATTTTTATTATGTACCTACCCTTTAGAATAAAAAGTATCATGTAGTTAACCATTTCTGTCATGTTGTGTAGTAAGGATGAAGCCCACTTGGATCATAATTTGGTCTTACCTATTCAATTTATCTCCATGTCACTAAATAATGAAGAATGAAAAAATGAACAAATATGGTCAATTTGGTTCTTTTTAGACCACTTGTAGATTAGATGTCATATTAATTTGTCTAGATGATATGGTTGCCCTTTAAATAGATGATTAATTATTTCACAATTTAATACTACTAAGGTTTAATTTTTAGATCACTATCCACACATAGTAAGAAACCAAGTAGAAAGAAAAATACAATGGAACTTAGTTTGGTTGTATTTACATCACGGCTCGTGTTTACTAAATCCTTGTGTGATTTTATTAGATATTTCATATTCCGTATGGAGCCCATGATCCATAATTTGAAAAAGAACAAAAAACTTCTTAACCCCCATTATTGTAGGAATTATGTTTGATTTTGAGGCATGTAGAGTGAAGCAAGGGGAGGAGGAAAACTGGTGATGGGTTGCTTATTTTATTTTATTTTCATCACACTAGAACTTTTGTATTTTAGGTAGGGCATCAAATATACATCAAAATTGAAAATATACCAACAAAACAACTTTATAATGTAAATTAAAAATCAACTAATTCTAATATAGAAACTATCTGAAACCCTGAAGTTGGAATCCCCAAATGGTTACATATAAATATACGCATCTTATCTAAAAATAAAGGCAATGATGCATGATAATAGGAACAATACATCTAGTGTACAATAAATAGGTAATAGAGTAATTTAACTCCATAAAAAATGAACTATAAATATGGTCTTCCATGTGTCTCTCTTTATCTCCTTTATTCTAAAACCTTTTATTTTACACTTCCCCTCCCTTCTTCGTATACATTACCTTAACCTCTCCTCCCTTCTCATGCTTTATTTCTCTTTCTTATATTTTCTATGGTTAAGATTGTCGATTGAATGCCCACTGAGTATCCCAAATCTTATTCTATCCATGAAAGATTGAATGAGTGGAAATAAGTTGATGCAAAAGTTGAAGGGAGGAGGAGTGTGAAGATATAGCTACAAGAAGTCAGGGGATGAAACATATGTAATTTTATTTGTAGTTTTGATATATAAGAAAGGATGGAATCATATTTCTTTGTGGACATTTCATGGTTCACCATGGATTACTTTTTTAAAATTATGGAGAGTAGATGTAATCCAAAATATCCTTTTCTATCTTGATAGAATGACATCTTAGTTTTAAGTGTGTCTATATGTGTCAATCCAGAAAACATGTGGTTAATACATTAATATCTCACGGTTGAGAAATCAAAATAATTTTGATGTGATGAACCTTATGAAAGTCATGGATCATAACATCTATCCATTTATATTTTTATGTTCATTAGTTGGTTAGATCTACACTAGGGTTCTTTTAGAATAAAACAAAAAAGTTTCCAGGTTGATATATTTTACCCATTATGTGCAGATACATGTCTAGAATATTTTGAATTTGAGGAATGATGAAACAGAAAGTAGGATACTCCAAAATGCATGACTCATTAGAGAACGTATTGTAGAAATGCATAAAACTTAATTATGAGTACAATTTCCAACTAATAATATAAAATGGTATAGTAATAGTATTTAGGTAATAAGTTGGCTATAAAAAGTACAAATTCACAATCATGTGTAGTATCCATTATTATATACTTCTTTATAGTAACTCCATTGATCTTCATCTTACTCGGTATGTATTTTTAATTATCTAGAAACCTTGTAGCATAATTGGGCAGTGTATTTACTATGTGTTCATGTTGTGTAGTAAAGGTGAATCTGACTTTCATCATTAATGGGGCTTATTGTTTAATTTGAATTCATGTCATTGAAAATGCACACATTAAATATAGAAAAATATGGTTGTCATTGGTTTTTTTTTACTGAGACAACTTATAGTTCACTTCTCTACACTTACTGGCCTTGAGTAAATGATCTACTTTTGAACAAATGACCCATTATGTTATGATTTACCACTAAGGCTATATATTTCGATTAGGATTTGTATTTAGAAAGAGTACATGTAGAAAGAAAATATTTGATGGACTTTAAGTCTTTGGTATTTCCCTCTTGTCTCATTCTAAGAAAAAATATTTTATACCATATTGAACATATAATCTAGAAGTAGTTGTGAGGAAAATAAACCTCCCAACAGCCATCGTAGGATGACTCATGTTTGACCACAATGCGAGTATAATAAAAAAGGGAACAAGAGGAGAAATGGTTCTAGATTTATTTATTTCTATTGAAGTTGCATCACCCTCTGTAACATTAGACATTTCTATTCTAGGAATGAATCACACATACACAAAATGTGAGATATAACAACATTTTAAATATTTATATTCAAGAAATAATTGAATCAATCACTTAATAATATTGTCCATGGTTGATGACAGATAATTTTTTACCATCATGTCTCATATTCTAAAATTTTGGTAAAATAGATGGCCACTATAATATCTATGTAATCATGACATGTATATGTGAAATTGTGCATCAATTGATTGACTTAATATATTTATAGTTGGATATATTTTTCTAAATTACCATATATTTCAATTTAATTATTTTTCTAACAAATAATGTAACATTAACATGTAAGTACTCCCATACATAATTATCACAAATCACTATCATTATGTTAAAAGGTTATTCATTAATTATGTTTTAATCTTATCGTGAATAATATCATATAACATAAAAAGAATAAAGTATATTTTATATTTATGTAAACAATCCTATCTTGATTTGTTTCTAGTTTCGTTAGACCTTTACTAGAATATTCATCATGAGTATCACGGGAAACATTACTAAGAGCATGTCTTGCATTTTTTAGAAAGTAAAATAAAATTAGAGGATTTTCTTACATAATATTTTTGATAATAAATCCATTTATACCATCAATCTTGATGTGTGATTTCGGTATGATTTTATGATAGAGAGTTTATTTAGCTTACATTTAGGATAATATTCCACCTCTTTCCTTATGGTATGCTTTCAAAGTTCTTCAAACTCCTTCACATAATTCTTAAATGATTCCATAGTGTAAAGCTCCACATTAACCATCACATTAGGTTAATGTATCACAATGAATCTTCATAAGCCCAAAAAATCATTGGATTAAAAGGTATATGTTTTTATTGACACTCTATTATTGCACTCCTCGATAAAATGAGGAGTAAATCCCTAACTATGTTTCCTCCCTAATCATCCTACAATTTGGTTCCATCCTGGTCGATGTGCCCACACTTGCCTTGAGATTTTGTAAGGTCTAGTGATGTTCCCAAAGGGATCTATCTACCTCATTTATATGGGAACAACCATCTTCTTGTTCAATCACCAAAATTGTTCCAATGATCGAAATGAATGATATCCCGATAGTATTATGTGTCACTTTTCAATGTTTATTTGGTTTCTCAAGTCACCAAATGGGGTTCAATGTTACTTATGTAGATATACTATGTCAAAGATACCTAGTTTCTTTTTGAACATATCCCAAACAAAATAATGCTTTTGTATTTTTTCTTATGTTTGTTAAAGTTCAAAGAGGACTATTGGCATGTACATCATTGTCCTAGGGATACTAAAAAGAATACATACATATTATCCATCCATTTATAATAAATAGTCATTTTCTTCTAATCATCTTGCTCTACTTTTTTCTCATGTTTGTGTGAGTTATTAAAGAGCTTTCTTTCTACCCATCACCGCCATTTTTACTAAAAAACCATCCTATTATTCTTTGTTACTCCACAACATGTAGTCATTTAACTTGTCAAACAAACTAAAACAATTATGAGGATTTGTTCTGTCATACATTATTTGGACTACTTTTTTTGCTACAAGCACATATATTAGTTTGTATTCATCCCGATCTCTATTACGAGCCAAACAGAAGAATGTTAGATGTCAACGTCCCTGGGAAACCAACTGGGCTTAATGGGTAATGAAAATAGTGGGATAGGAAGGAATATATGTAGTGTTTTGCTATATTATCAATCACTATGTTATGCTTGCGTTGAATGAAAGAGAGTTGTGCATTTGGCAGCAAGGAGTGAGTGTGGCAGAACTATCTCCTCAGGGGCTCAAACTTGTCAGCAATGTTGCTACTATTCTTTAGGACATCAATCACCGTGGATGAATTAGTGAAGATGACAGGAGAGGGCCAATTGCATTCTATGCAGACTTTCATTGTGAAGATTATGCCTTTGACTTTAGCTTCAAGGGAAGAGGTTGCATAGCCTGGGTAATCGATGCCTAAGATTCATCCTCCATCTCCATTTGTGGCATGGGAACCAATGCCCATTTTCAGGTTGTGGCTCTTGAACATGGAGTCAATGAATATTAGAACCCTGCATTCTGATAGAAGGTGATTGGATGATGTGATTTTAACAACATAGTTAAGAGATGAGCCTTTAGGTATTTGTAATATTGACTTAGACCTTTCTATTATGAAAGTTGTTGTTACTGAGGTTGGGTGTTTGCATCCAACATGGGTGAAATCATTGTGTGTATTCCATATAGACCAACATCGAATGCATTAAATAACTACCGCTTCAACACTATCCTTGCCTTATAGGATATGATCTATCCATTCGATTTCAGGCTAGTTGAATAAAGGATTTTTCTATACAAAGGAGGTTCCAAACATGTCGATTGAGCGGCCAGTCGTGAACCAAAGTATCCATCACATTTTTGCAAACAAAATAGGTATAATCCTCGGTGAATGTGTAGGCGAGCCTTCTCAGCATTAGTAAGAATGGCCCGATGCTTGAGTATCCAGAGAAAAGTTTTTTACTTAATAGGGATTGGGAGCATCCAGATTGCTTTCCATTTATCTAATTCGATGACTAGGAGGTGCGGCCACAACAAATTATAAGTTGTTTTAATACAAAGCTTACCCTTTGCTTCCAAATCCTAAGATGAAGTATCCAGACTAGCATTTTCCAAAGGAACAAGAGTGTTTTGAATGAAGTGTCTTGATGGTTGGGGGAGAGAGGAGTGGACAAAATCCCAGTCCCAATATCCATCAGCCTGGGTCATAGATTGAACCATGAGATCTCCTAGGTCCTCTAGGACGTTGGTGTTTGAGTCAATGCCAAGAATGGACTTGCCCATTAGCCATTTATCACGCTAAACATTTGTATTGGACCCTAAATTGATGGTTTTATGGAAGAAGGCTTCAAGAAGATGAATATGGAGCTTGATGAAAAACCATGTAGAGGAGCATGGTCATTTGGAGAATGTTCCATTTTGAGTATATTTGTATTTCATAACCTGAACCCATAGGCTAGAAGGTTGGTTCATAAATTTCCAGACGTTCTTCAACATTAGGGCAAAATTCTGATCTTTGGCATCTTTAAGATCCAAGCAACCAAGCACTTTGGATTTGGATAATTTGTTCTAGGACACAAGGGAAATTATGCATTGCACCCTCAGACCAGACCAAATAAAATCCCTGATGTGTTTATTAATATCATTACACATAGTGGGAGACAATTTAACTATTTGCATAGTATAAGACAGAATCATATGGAATGAACTCTTCGTCAAAGTGATGCGTCCGGCTAGGGATAGGTGGAGGGAGGTCCAACTCTCCATGTGACTTCTGATGGATTGAAAGATGGATGAGTGAGTCTTTTTGTTGAGCCGGTGATGGAGGATAGGAACACCCAGGTACCGGCCCATATCGAAGGTGCTGGAGATGCCCATATGGTGGCAACAAGCTTTCTTCTCAATGGTTGTAGTATTAGGAGAGAAAAAACAATGAGAACAACAAAGAGTGAGGCAAATTCCTTCAATACTTGTGTATGGTAGAGGCATGTGAGTTTGAAACTTCCTCCATTACCAATATATCATCTGCAAACATCACATGAGATTGGGGAACTCCTTTCCTAGATAGTATAATAGGTTTCCAAACGCATGCCACAATAGAACTGGAGATTGCTTGACTGAGTCACTCCATACAAAGCACAAAAATGTAGGGGTAGACATGGTCACCTTGGCAAACCCCTGGCCGGATTTGAAATCTTCCATGGGTGCACCTTCCCACAAAATTGAGGTGTGTCCCAAGGAGATAATTTGCATAATCAACTTACAGAGACTACTGAGGACGCCATTTTTGAGAATTGTAACCTCTACATAATGAAAAAATATAATGAAAAATACATCTCTAGGTAAACATAATGAAAAAATATATCTCTATCTAGTCAATAAAACAAAAAAAAATAGTGATATTATAATTCCACTAAAATGTGTGATAAAAATATTACCAAAATCCCTTTTAATTTTACTAACATCCCTCCCATGTCATAACACCACCATGTGAAATGTCATTAAAATGTAGGAGATCAAGATAATGAGAACATTTATTAGTCATTAGACTAAGTACTTAGACAATAATAGGGAAAGTACTATGGATGAAATATCTTCTTAATATTTCTTTCCTTAAACAAGAATTAAATTATAGTGATTGACTTATTAAATAAGAACTACATGTATTCAAGTTGGTTCCAATTGGATCCAATACATATTACTTATGATAAATTAGGTGCAAAGTAGAGATTTTTATATGTTGTTATTCATATTTCATATATTTTACAATGATTTTGGTGTCTCATAAAACTATCCAACTTATTAAGAAATTTATACTTGGAATTTGATAAGGCCTAATTGACATAACAGTGGTAGAATATCATTTGGTGAAACCACTCAATAAATAGCCCCTATGGATTCCTTTTCCCAGACAACCAGAAACACAGTATCTTCCCCACAAGATGGTGATGTAAGAGAAAATTGCATTCTCATATTATTAGAAGCTTTGATGTCTGTAAAATTGATAGACAACCTTTTTACCTGGACTAGATATATTTAACTTTCACATTTTTAATCCATTATGAGGGTTCTACTATGAATTTTATTTGTATAGAATCACATGGTTTTTTGTTGGGATTTTTTCACATGGATATGGCCCCTTGGTCCACTTAGACAAGTTGGGCCCATTGAATAGAAAGGATAATGCTAATTTGAGATTTTATAGAATTTTAATCTATCATATTTTCTAAAATCATTGTTTATTCATATAGTGCCATAAAAATTACGTATAATGAACTAATGGTTTCAAAGGTGTAGTACTAGCATGGTTTCAAAGACGATTTTAACCTAAACTCTATTAAAATATTACATAACCCTAAACTAATAAAGTTTAGATCAAATATCAATTACTAGATAATGTTAATCATTTAGTATAGTAATTAGGGATTCATTAACCTCATGAGATATTTAGGATCTTCTCTAGGAATGACAAATGATCCATGAAATTTTAACATATACACGAGATGATGAATATCTATTATGCATAATGTACATGCCATGATATGAATGCATTATCCATGTTTCATTTTATTCTAAGAGTGTTTTTTTCAAGTGCAGACAAATGACAATGTCTGAGTTTGATGTACAATTTTACATTGCAAACTCAAAGTACATCCAAATACACCCAACAAAAGTAGTCCTAAGTATAAAATATATGAGATCAATGGATTCATTTTATGCTCTTTCTATTTCAAGAGTTAGCATATTATTCCAAAATCACATAACCCGATAATGTAATAGCTTTCAACAATAAGAATTTATGAAGTTTATCTAATATATTCACCAAGAGGCTTTTTGGATAATACAAGAGTCACTTTGTGGCAATACATGAGGTACATATGGTGAAATACCATGGATTCCTTGAGGAAAGTTTAAGAGGCAATTTGGTGAAAACCTAAGGGTCCTAATACAAGTTATAATAAAGATAATGACAAGAAGTACATTTTGAAATTTATGATGTTATATTTTGTTTCAAATTATATGCAAGATTATATTTCAAAATGTTCAGTTCTAGTTCATCATTGTTTGAGCATGGTTAGAATGTGATGTATGTAGGTAAGGATAAACAAAAATGTTGGTTGATCTAACATCCAACTGAAGGATTGAATAAGACTTTATCCTAGTGTGGTGCCTTCTACAACTCAAGAAGTGAAATGATCTAGATTATTTTTTATTTAATTCTCTAGGTTGGATAGAGTTCATGCATTAGGTTATTATTTCCTTTATGATAAAGTTATGTAGATTGTTTCATTCAAATTGTTATGTATGAATATCTTTTTATAAAAAGACTAGTTGTATAATTTTGTACTTCATTTATCATGAATTGGAACTTTCTCTAAGAAAAGATATCATGTCAAAAAATGTTGGTATGTATGCCTAGAGAGCCGTTCATATGATGATTGTGATGTGGCATCATGTACCTAATTTGATAATAATAGTAAAGGAAATTATGTCTGTTATTTTTTTTAATTATAAGATGACGACAGGGTGTGATAGATGTCTAAAGAATGATGTTACTCGATGACATATGTTTTCAGGTTGATGACTGAACAATTAGATCATATGTATGTAAGAGTATATATATATTCTTATTATGAACGTAGTTTGAAATTATTGTAGAAGCAAAATAGATGAGAATAATTTACAATACTACAATGTTTATTGACCACTGATAGAGTCTCACTAGTCATGATATTGGATATCAATTCAAACACACATGTACGTGTTAGAGAATAGTTTATTGGACATACCCACCTTGAGAGGGAAACATGGAAACCATGGAATGGTTGTCAAAATCATATCTCAAAGTGATAACAGTGATTTTGGATCTTACCCCTAAAGTTACTACAATCATCACATGTCATTCAATGAACTTTAAGACTATCCAACATGACCTTGAATAAGGGTTTCCATAAACGTGGTCCTCGAGTACATTGTGACACATCGAGATTCATTGTGAGTGATTTAGATGAGATTTGTCCCTGCTACTAGAGTTGATATCCTAGTCACTTGATAAGAGAAATTGAAAAATGCATGGTCATGCTCATATGAGTCAATATGTGATATTGAGCTCAAGTTCATCTATATAGTTTTCTCTTGTTCAAAAAATATCAATTGAGTATTAGGAGAATGAAAATTCCATGCCTCACATTCAATCTGGATATATGAGATAAAAGAACAATATGATCTTGGTAACATTGATCACATATGTATGTTGAATTTGTTCTCCAACTTTCCAATTACTTGGGTAGAATTGATGTGTTGCTAGATATCTCTCATTCCTTGAGATGTCATAACTATTTGTGGACATTCACTATGATAATTTGGAAACTATAGGAAAACACTCATAGGATGCACTATGAAAAAGAATTTATTTAAGGACAATATTTTATTTGATTACTAAAGTGTTTAGGTAATCAATGTAAATAATATTGGTTGTTGTTTGACTGACTAGAATTTCCACTAGATCGACTGGAAGGCCATCGACTAACTTGAATGCCTAGATGATCGACTGGAAGACCAGTCAATCAACTAGAATGTCCAATATTCTGACCTAAAACAAAATCCAAGGATGGTGTATGAGAATCAATCGACCGAGTAGAGGGTCCAGTCGAATGATTGGATTGTCTTTCCCAAAGGATGATAAGAGTAACCATTCGACTGGCTCAAAAGTGTAGTCGACTAAATGATTCAAATTGACTAGTTTGACTGGATTAGGCAAAGAATTAAAAAAAACAGTTAGATTAGGTCAAATAATTAATGATAGGCATAATAACATCCATTGTTGTTGCATTGAAAGCTATGTTATTGTGTGGCTGACCAGAAGCCAATCGACTGACTAAATGTTTCATTTGACCAACTGGATAGTCTAGTTGACAAACTACATGTATGCAACTGTCATCCGGTCAGGATAATATGACCTTTTGTCTATCGGGTGTTTTGGAAACCCCAACTCTTCCACTCCTATATTATGGATGGTTTGGCCAAGGCTTTAAGCTCACACTTGTTTTCTGATAGTTATGGTAATGTGAGAGTCTGAGTAATCTTTCCCGTAAAAGGGAGAGAAAGGAAAGGAGACAAAAGTCAACTCTAGGATGTTGATAAACAACATGGTTCCTCCTTCCCAACGGATAAAGAAGCACAATGTGGAGCTACCCATGGTCAGTGTGGACTACGTAGAGGCATGGAAGATTTTGCTGCTACACTAGAAGGATGTCATCCACTTCTACCTGTGGGTACTACACTAGGAGGATGTTGTCGAGCATCATCCATGTGTTACTCAAGAAGAAAGAAAATTTATATGCAAGGATAGTCACTGGAATTCCTCCAAAACAAAGAATATCTTATGACCTATTTTATAATACATCCTTACCGATACTATCTACTAGTTAGGAGACATGGATAAAAGATTGTTTTTGCTATCAACTATGTCTATCTATTTCCCAATAGTGATATTAGTTCATCTTCAATTTGCGGTGTATCATGATTTAAATCGATACAATGACATTCAATTTTATCATTTATTTTGTTGAATAAAATGCGAGCATTTAAATAGTTAATGTGTATGTCCAATTAAGTATCACATACTCTAGGAAATGTTTCATAGATCATCTCTATACATATGGTATCATATATATGCAACTTTTACACGTCGCTCTAAATGAGTTTGATGATGGATGTATGCTTCCTTATGGCCATTACCCTTTGGATGATTGTGCATGGTTGTTTGGTTTATTTCCTATCTCATAAACTTGATTTGCACAGAGAGCCTCCTCATTTTTCCAAACATAAATAATACTTAACCCGATATGCTCCCCTCAAATGTAACTCTATGTATTCATGTATCATAATGTAAGAAGTAGATAAGGATCACAATAGTTTTTTTGTAAGAGAAGTTGTTCTAACTAGGTGGGTCGACTGACTAGAAATCAAGTCGATTGACCACAAGACTAGTGAACCAACTAAATGAAGGCGCCAATCAGCTAACTTAAGACATGATCGTTGACTGGAGTAAGATTCAATTGATTGATTGGAGGCCCAACCGAGCAACTGGAGAAGTCCATCCAACTTCTTGAGCTAGGATCTAGTCGACCGAACGAATGAAGCTATTTCATCGATAAGAGGACCAACTGATCGACTGGAAAATTCAATTGACTAACCAACCTATTCCTAGCATAAGACTTTCCAGTACATGTTGCTACATATGATGGATGACCTTAGGTGGAAAATAATTCTTTCTATCTCTAAAGAATGGTAATAGTGTGGCCATAACCATTGCTCATATGTTTTTTGATTGAATGTTTTGTTTGTATATATAATATCTATATGATACATATTATAAGTATGGTTGGATATGTATTTGTATTTATAAGTAAATTTTATGAATGACTATTGAGTATTAGATTATTTCTATAAGAAATACACATAAAAAGCTTTATCGATCAATTATAGTTTATGACAAAGTGTGGTGAGTCATCTATCTCATGGAATTGTGATGAATTTTGTGTACATTTTAAAAAAATCAGGGTGCATATTCTATGTTGTTGGGTTTTGGTTTAGGCTTAACTAGGTGATCATAATGAAATGAAGTGCCTAGAAGCATATATATGATTTATGACAAAGAGTTGTGGTTTCCATCTATCCAACTATTCCACTAGTGTAATTGACAAATGTTGCCTTCCTAAATAGTCACATTGTGGGTGATCAACCGAAATTGACTCATGATTTGATAAGATACGAATCTTGGCCCACTACAAGATTGTATGATGCAATCTTTGCAAACTGATAGGGACGAACACTATTTTAAACAAAAATAGGGAGAGGGGTAGTTAATTAAAGGTATAATTAGTATTTTGAAAATTTTCAAATCAATTAAAAAGTATTTTGATATATGCAAGTTTTGTATTGCATGAAAAAATGGCAAATACCAATAGTTTTTCATTGCAATCGGTCCTTAAGAAATACAAACTGAAGGGTAACAACTTCTATGACTAGTTTAAGACCTTGAGAATCATCCTCACTCATGAGCGTAAGCTCTATGTCCTAGATACAACAATGGCAAAGAACCCTCTGCCAATCCACTTAGGATTGAAAGGGATAATAATAAGAAGCATTTGGATGATGTTGTAGGTATCACATGCATGGTGGTATGCTCTATGAACTATGAGTTACAAAAGCAACATGGAAATGAGGACGTTCTTGAGATGGTAATGCATCTAAAAAACATGTACTAGGATCAAGAAAGGCAAGATATATATGATGTTTCAAAGGTGTTGTTTAAGTGCAATATGGTAGAGTTAAATCCGGGCCCCATGTGTTCAAGTTGATTTGTTATGTAGAAAATCTAAAGAGATCCATAGCATGCCCAAACTTGCAAAAATAGTACTTACCTCATTATCATATATCTTCTCTTTTGGGACCTATTCTTAACTTAGAATGTAGTGGGATGTTAGTAATCTTAATTTATAGTGTTTTGAATAATAAATCAAACATTTAAGGCTTTAGTATACAAATTTGGTATAGTTGTGCAAAATCACCAAATTGAGGGACTTAAGTTCAAAATATTTTTCTAGACTTTTCCTGTGGATAGGTATGGGTACGGAGGAGTCACACATGAAATTTGAGTATAAAATGTTAAAGGAATTAAATAAATAAGTTAAAAGGATTATGTAGGAATCAAGTTAAGTTTTGATGGATTTAGCATTTTCAATCACTAAAAATAATAAAAAAATTAGTTTCCTCACCTCTCATTAGTTAACCTACCAAATTTGGGTTTAGTCAGACTTTAATTGCATCCTCAATTTGATAAGGAACAGTTTAAATAATTAATGCATCAAAAGAATATAGTTTCCTAATCTATATCGATCAATTTAAATCTTTTTTTCTTCTCTGACTTGTTGCATGCACAATAAAGACTATAGAGTCTTGATCCTATGGCCCTCAACTTGTCTCCTACTTTTGCTTGGAGACAATTGTGGGTGAATAGTGTCATGACCGATGGGGGTTTGGTTCTTCAGGCATTTCTCCCTTGTTTTTTGATGAAACTTCTCAAAACAAGTTGCATTACATTTGAAATAAAAATCCACATATTTATTTCCCTAGATATAATCCTAAGATTGAGAATCAAAATTTTTCCCAAATTTTCCTCCCAATGCTTCTCAGCCCTCAGACTTCGGAAGCCCTAACTATGTATCCTATATATACCTAACCCCATCTTTGTTTTTGCCACACCTTGTGGACTTTTTTACTTGCATCAATTTTAACCCTATGTCTTTTCTTTTCCGTTGTGGATTTTGTTCTCTATTCAAGTATTTTTGATAACCACCATTGTCTCTCTGTGCCATTGCTGTAGTTGAATCTCCCATGAGGTGAGGTTCGATGGGCCTTCTTCTTTACTTTTCTATTGTCACAATTACCAATTTGTGTGTGAGAAGTTTTCACCTCTTTTCCATACCGTGATCTGCTTCGTTCCTGTAGCCATGGCGTTTGTCTCACCAACTTGGGGGAGAAGATCCCCTATTGCTGGAGTCTCCATTTTGACCCCTTTGGTCAATGTGTATTTGATCATTGCCTATAGATCTTTTCATCCTTCACCATATTTGATGCAAGATTCGTTAGATATATGTGTGATAAATCACATTCTAAGTTGTGGAACATTAATACTTATCCAATTTAGTCAGTTTTTCCCAACTAATTTATTAAATGATAAAAATTTGTAAAATTCATGACTTTTTACTAGAACCATCAAAAATTATAAATATATATATATATATATATATATATATATATATATATATATTGTAGAATTTCCAGCCTTTTCTCTATTTATTGGTTTGATTTATTCTAAAGTTTTAAATATGTGATTTGTAGGGTTTTTTCTTTCTCATTCTCTTATTAATAATGGGGGAAACAATATAATTAACAAAAGTATGATTTTGAGTCAGAATTATAATCAATAACCTCGAACTCTTTGTTAGGTTAATATCAAGAGTCCATATAGGGGCATGTCGAAGATTTGATTTCTAGGATTTCATCTTATGTAACATAATTTGAATCCTAATTTATGTACAAAATATCATATGTAGGTCGGAGGTGACTTTAGAATTGGAAGGGTAAATTTTGGTCTCTAATTTATATACTCAAGTAAAGATATGTGCTTCCACTCTATTTTAAAATTGGTATTGACATGACTAAATATTCCTTTTCTATATGAGGCATAAATTATTTGGGATATCTCTTGTAATATCACTACTTATCTTAGAAATTACTCATCTTTATATATTTCAAATTAGTTGTACTGATATGAAGATACAACATTGGTGGTCTTTTAACCTAACCTTGCTCTTTATCGGGTCCTCTAACCCCAATTAATGATAATCTGATGTTCTTAACACTTACTTAAGCATACATTATCTTACATTCTCTAATTGCATATGTGAATTGACTAGTCATAACTAGAGGTAGTCACACCATGTTTGATACACTAAGGTTTTAGTCCTCTTGTAGTACATTATTTTAGCCACTGAGGTATTGGTCATACTACCACGCACTAAGGTTTTAGTCTACCTGCAAAATACTATATATGTTTGGCACTTAGGTTTTAGTCATCATGCCCTTGGTATGGAATACATGGATTCCTATCATGTTTTTTAGTATATGCTAATATGTGATTTACTCACCATCCAACTAATTGTTTATGTTTTATTGTTAATGTACAAGTATATATAAAGACTCGTTTTAATAATCATATCCTTGTTAATAAATTCCTCATTTTTGGACATGTTAAATCTTTTGACAAACACTTCTCTTTTGGATATTTCATTATTGAAATCTCTTTATTCAAATCTTCTCTTGCTTTAATTAATGCCCAATTATTTTATTTTGCTTCTAATCAATATTATGTTGACATCCTTTCTCTTGTTTGTTTCTTTTTCTCATTCTTTTGGGTGTTGTTGACAACCCACCCATAGGTTCCACATCCCGAAGTTTAGGAAGTAGGAGGCGTCGCACAAGTCTAATTTCAAGGATGACATCCGAGATGGGGAGATTTCTCACTACAATCAGATCTTATAAGTTCATGCATCAAATCTTATTACTTTCCTAGGTGTGGCCCCTATGTTAAGTTTGGATGTGAAACATTGTAATAGTTAGATTTACTTTCTATTTCCATAAAACTATGATTCTTTTATGCATTTGTTTGAGAAATTATTGTGTACCCCTTTTTATTTAAAAGTCAGTACATATAGTCATGAATTAATGGGGTTTTATGCAAATTATTTTCATAAATTAAGTAAGAAGTGGTCCCCTCTTGGGCTGTACTCCTTACAAACTGATATTTCCTTTAGGCTAAGAGTTGGCCACATATGTGATTCTATAATATTTTCCTTGATATAGCCAATTTTTCATGAACTACAACATGAACAATTTTGCTAAATTGATCTATAAATTTCTTGGCATGTTTAGAGATTCCAAAGAAAAAATGATAAAGGACAAACCTAAAAATGTGATGATGATCAGAAGAGGAAGGGGAAGTCCATGGAAAAGGCAAGGGAAAGGGCAAGTAGAGTTCTAAGGCTATCAAAAAACCAAGTCTTATACACTTCAAGTGAAGGGAGGGTGAGTAAGGAAGGAAATTGTGACCACGTCACCAGGATGAACACTGGAAAAGGCATTTTCCACTCTACTCAAAGGAACTCAGGAAGAAGAAGTAGGAGATAGAGATCTCCACATCATGTATACATGTTATTGAGATAAATATGTCTACTTCATCATCTTGGGTATTGGATATTGAATGTGTATCTTGCATATGGTCTAATATGAAATATCTATAAGAGATAAACCCATAAAGAAAGGTAAGGTGGAACTACATGTTGCAAATGGAATAAGAGTTGTTGCCACTGCAATTGGAACCTATCATTTATCTCTTCCCAGTGGGCTTGTAATTGAGTTAGAGAACTCTTATTATGTACCTGATATTAATAGAAACATCATTTTTGTATCATATTTGGAAAATAGTCGATTTGAATATCATATAAAGAATGGTCGATGTTCTATTTATGAAGATAACATATTTTATGGAGGTTCCCTCTTGTCTTATGGTATATACTTGTTAGAACTAAAGACAAGTGTGCATAACATAAATACCAAAAGGCTAAAACTTGATGACTCAAACAAAATATACCTTTGGCACTATCATCTAGGGCACATAAATGATAAACAAATATATAGACTCCATATATATGTTTACCTAGACTCTTTGGATTTTGAATCAATAGAGACAATGGAGTCTTATTTATTGGGCATGATGACAAAATATCCCTTCACTACAAATAGTGAGAGAGTGTGTGCTCTATCGAGACTCGTATATATTGATGCTAGAGCCCAAAATATATTGGGACTTGTACATAGTGATGTATGTGGACCATTTAGAACAAATGATAGATATGGTTACTAGTACTTTATTTCAATTATTAATGATATCGGTAGACATGACTATGTGTATTTAATGAAATACAAGTTGGAATCCATGGAAAGGTTGAGAATTTCATGAATTAAGTACATAATTAACTTGGTAATATTATTAAAGTATTTTGATTTGATTGAGGTGGACGGTACTTAAACCAAGAGTTTGAGGACCTTCTGTGAGACCTTGGTATTATATCACAGTGAAATCTACTTGGAACAACTCAACATAATGGTGTATCATAAAGAACAAATTGTACCCTATAGCACATGATGAAATTATGATGAGGTTTTCAATCTTTAAACTTTATTTTGAGGATATGATTTAGAAATCACAACGTTTACACTAAACCGTGTATCATCTGAATTGGTTCAAAAGATACCATATGAGATATGGATTGAGAAGTGTCCCTATTTGTTTTTCATGAGTATTTGGTGTTGCGAAGCTCATGTTTGGAAATAATTTCCTAAAAAATCTTGGACCCAAATTGGACAAATGCTATTTTGTTGGACATCCCAAGGAAACCAAGGGATGTTACTTGTATAACCCATCTGACTACAATGTGGTTGTATTCCTAAAAAGGGAATTTACTTCTAAAGGAATCAATGTGAAAAAAGGACAACTCAAAAATTTTCAAGACCATAAAGAATACATTGAACCTATAGAGGTACAAAAGGAACAAGGAGACTCACAAACTATTGTAGAATCTTGAGTTCCTCATATAACACATGAACCACATTGATCTAGTAGAACTTGCCTTGAGCCTGAATGATTTATGTCAAACCAACATCCCACGATTTCCACTACTCATGAGATTAGGACATGACTATGAGGATTGCACTTAATACAAAGTTCACTCCCGACTTTTTCCTTTTTATTTCAAACTCTTTATTTTCGCGCATTCAATCACATAAACAAAATTTACAAGAGAATTAAACTATTATTACTCTAATATGATATCAACATTCATGATACACATTCATATATTCATTCTTTGTCTCACACTTCCATGTACAAACAACATGATATTCAGATACATTCTCTCTTATCAAGGAAACAAAGATACAAAACATCATTTATAACTCTCTCACATATATACAAGGACCTAAAGTGACAGGGACTGATTGAACTTAATTAATCTCATACTTAACTCATGTAGTAGATCTACTATGATGCTTTGACCTTCTTCAAGTCCATGTGGTTTCCCTAAAAAATTTGAGTAGAGGGGTGAGCCTACTCGCTTAGTGAATGAGAACTTTACAGAAATAGTCTAAAGTACTGATATAATTATAGTTATACCTTTGGGAAATTGATATCAATTATAACAACATTAATTACTACACTAAGCAGATCTAAAACAATACAGTTAAAATAACAGAGAATGTAAATATTGCATTTAAAGAACAACTACTATGAAACTGTATTCAAAACATTCTTAACTCTTTTTACTTATAAGAAACTCTTTAAACCTATATGATCATATTTTAGCTTATGCCCTGATCATATGCATTATACTCTACATATGAGACTCGCAGTGCACTACGATCACACCATACAAGACTTAGCTTAAAACCCAGGAAGCTAAGCCTAGAACTAAATCTGGGTCTGCTTGACTCGAACCCTCACATCTGACTAAGGTGGCTAAATAGCTGGCCTTTAACTGGACCTCTCCTCTAGGTTGAGTACACATGTGGAGGGTCTGAGACGCTCTATGGGCCTCATCTTGGTACACTCTTTGGGTACCTCTGGGTTACCACCGGGATCTCCAGTTCATGTTGGGTAACCTATCTTCTCTTAGGAGACTTCCTCAAGGGCTTCGTCTCCCTGCATGCTATGTGGGTGCGTTCTGATCACCGTATATTAGTCGCTTCTAGGGTGGATCGTTTCCTCCCTACAATGCAGACATCTGTAGGGAATCTACGATGTTCAGGGCACCTATGTCTATTATTTTATTATTCTTGGAAAACTCTTACTATATTGTATCTCTCTATTACTTATTCTTGACTCTGGTATCTCTATGGTACCGAGTCTATTCATCTGAAGCTTATAAATATGGCATGTACTTTCTTACTTAACTTGGAAGAGCAGTATATTTAACAACATTGTAATATATTGAAAATTCATCATACTATACATACAGTCTGAGTAAAATTCTTAAATAAATAGAATACATGTCAACTTGGCACTTCATACACTAAAATCATGCAATTGAATTGTTAAGCATCACCACATCTCATACTAAGAACTTTGATATCACAATTACTTGATTCATTGAACACCCTATCCTTAGGGTTTCATTTACCTCATTCACTTATCACAAGGCAACACCCTATCCTTAGGGTTTCATTTGCCTCATTCACTTATCACATGGAAACACCCTATCCTTAGGGTTTCATTCACCTCATTCACTTATCACATGGCAACACCCTATCCTTAGGGTTTCATTTACCTCATTCACTTAGCACATGGCTCTCATAAGGATTTCATACGATATAAACATTCACTGAATAAAGACTGCTTTCAACAAATCATATACAATCAATATATGTATGAACCTTAGAACTGAGCTGAATTTAGGTTTTCATGCCATTTATTGAGATATCATGCAACAAGAATAACATTTTATAAATAAATTCTAAGATGTCAAGATAAACACTTCAAATGGATTTCATAATATCTATTCACAAATTTCCAATTTTTCACTCATTTAGGGTTTCAACCCTTTCTACTGAGATATCAAGAAAACACTATTCACATAACATGAAATCCAAGATATTAAATGACATGTATGTACTAAGCATTCAGATAAACAAACATTCATAATCAATGATAGACAAATTTCTCTATTTAGTTATACAACAATTTCAATCATAGTCGAAAATCCTAAATTTCAGTTTACTCTTATAACCTTTGTAATTACTTAAGGAATTCTCATTAAGATGGATTGTATCCATTTCTTATATGATTTTATCATATGAAATTCATCAAAATAGAAGAAGAATCCATTTCATATCATTTTACAAAAAAGTAGATCAAAAGGAGAATTTAGGGTTATATGTCGCATACTGAGCAATTGAAGATTATGGATGAATTAACCAAATTTTGTACAATATACTATTTAAAGGAAGTTCCCACTCACCCTAAGGTGTGAAAACACCTTAAAAACGAAGCTCATCCCTGAAAATCTCAAAGTCATATCAAATCCCTAGCAATTCACCCAATTCTTCTTCTTTCAACTTGGAAACCCTAAAATGAGGAATTATGAAGAAAGAGTGAGGAGAAAAGGGGAAATTTTGATACCATTTCAGATCAAATCAGGGGAGGGACAGAATTTTGACATGTGAGAGAAGATTCACCATAAAATGCTATGCAAAGAAGCTAAACTTACTTGATTTCATCATATCTCGGATAGAGAAACCCTAATTCAGTAATTCCACCACTTTCTCCTCTCAAACCCTAACTCTCCCTCTCTCTCTAGGATTTCATTTCTCTGGAATGAATTGCGAGTTATGAGGCTACTATGGTGTTAGGTTGACCATATAGAGCAATTGAGATGCTTGGGTCAATTACACATTGACCCCTCACTATACTTTCTCTTATTTCAACTAAATTTGTTGTTATAAAACTATTACTGTAATTCGTGTATTTAAGAGATCAAACCTTCTCCAAAAATTATGAAAATTTATCATGATGTCTTAAATCTACTTTCAGAGATCTAATAAATTTTCAGATCATTCGGAGTTACCAATAAATAATTAAAAATCAAACAATATACTATTGAACAACATTCTGTCAGCATAGTCAATTGAAGTATATCTTGACCAAGAATGACTTTCAAAGAACATCAAAATATTCTAAAATTTTTCACTAAAATGCACGATTGAGCTATACATATTATATCCAAATTTGAGTTCAATCAGAGTTACAGATAAAATACTAAAAATCATTTAGTGAGACACTATACATATCAAATTATGTATTCATATATCATCAAAACCCTAATTTGGGCCGATTAGGGTTATATTTCTCAAAGTAAAAGCACACTTAAAGTTCTTATTAGATTTCAAACATGATAATTGAATTATCATCATTAATTATATTTAAGAAATGATCAATCCAATTGAGCATGTAATCATCTAGGTAAACCCTAGTTTACCAATTAAGCTCAGATGTTGTCATAAAAATTCTTCCCCCCTTAAAAGTTTTCGTCCCTAAAACATAAATATGCAAGCAATGTAATTTCAAGGTTTATTTTAAGCTTTTGATATCTTGCATATCATTATATTCTTGTATTTCATACTTGAATGCAATTTTTAACATTAAGTCCTTTATTTCTTTACTAAACCACAACATGTTTGAAATAGTTCTCAATGACAACAAACAAATTATCTATTCCACCATCAATCATAGGATAGAGAGAGAAACAACCATTTAAATATTTTTATACTCTTGAGGTGTTACCTCAACATTGATAATCTGATCCAACTATCTCAATTCATACGGCTCAATATGTACTATTGTTATGTATTACCTCAAAGTCACAAAAGAGAGTTCACCATGTTCTTTTGAATTTCACTATTGTGCTACTCAAATAGCAAAATAGTCTTGAGTCAGAAGACTGGATTCAATAATAATTGTACAATACTACGCACAACATCCCCATTGGATCATGGATGCATAAGGTGAAGCATTACCATCACATTCCATACTATTCTCAAGTATGAACTTACAGATAATTCAAGGTGTAATGAGCAGGTTATAGCATACTAGGGTTTCAACAACAGTAACAGAGTACTCCATGATTGTATTAGTCATTCAAGGACAATTCATACCCAATTACCATCACTTAGTTATATTAAAGCTAGGTATAACAAGCTATACCTCATTAGGGTTACATATCAATACAATATGGTTATCATCCCTTCTATTCATATGAGTGAATAGGTAAGACTACCTTATTCAGGGTAACCCTCCATTTGTTCCATCATCATTCAAACCATATCATCATATCACAATTATAAGATACTAAGATGGATTACTGGTATGAATGACAACAACTATCAGACACCTTTAATTAACATATTGCTTGCACATGTACAACTGAAATCATATGTAAAACAAATTTACATTGCTTAGTATACCTTCAACAAATTTATACTTCTAAAAACAAATTCACATATTACTAAAAGCCATTGTTTTCTCTTATCTCTCTCCTCATTCATTACTACTTACTTTTTTCTACTATTCTTCTCATTTTAATCATGTAGATTAAACATCCCTAAAATTGAAACATACAAGGTACAAATAGATTATTCATCATTCTTTCTATCACTATAAGAATTTATTTCATATCACACTTCACTCATATTGTATTTCTCCTTTTCTTCAAAACACACCTCTTATATTTCAAATATATTTCTTATCCTTTGCTCTAAATCATTTCCATATTGTTTATCTACCTTTCAGATTAACTACCTGTAAACCCTGGATTACTATCAGTGCTAGTTTACTTCTCATAGTGCAAATCTCATAATCTTGTTTTATAGAGATACTAGTATTCAAGGTCAAATCACTAGTTATATCCCTTGAACTACTACAACTCTAAACATTATAGGGTTTGGTCCTTATCAGTAAAAAGATGTTATTGTGGTGTAACTTTGCTCCCTTAATTTTAAAGTCAAACTTTGGATCTCACAAGTTTTACTAAAGTCTTCCTTATCTTATCACTTGAATTTCCTTTCTCTTACTTGGCCATTCAGATAGATTACATTCTCAATTATGATACCATTTTGGATCAAATTAGGGGAGGGATGGGATCTTGACATGTGACAGAATATTCACCATAAAAGGCTATGCAAAGAAGCTAAACTTACTTAATTTCATCATATCTCAGATAGAGAAACCCTAATTTAGCAATTCCACCACTTTCTCCTCTCAAACCCTAACTCTCCCTCTCTCTCTTGGATTTCGTTTCTCTGGAATGAATTGAAAATTATGAGAGATGCTAGGGTGTTAGGTTGACCATATAGATCAATTGAGCGGCTTGGGTCAATTGCACATTGACCCCTCACTATACTTTCTCTTATTTCATCTGAATTTTTTTATTATAAAACTATTACTGTAATTCATGTATTTTAGAGATCAAACCTTCTCGAAAAATTATGAAAATTTATCACGATGTCTTAAATCTTCTTTTAGAGCTCCAATAAAAATTTAGATCATTTGGAGTTACCAATAAATAATTAAAAATCAAACAATATATTGTTGAACAACATTCTGTCAGCATGGTCGGTTGAAGTATATCTTGATCGAGAATGACTTTCAAAGAACATCCAAATATTCTGAAATTTTTCATTAAAATGCATGATTGATTTATACATATTATATCCAAATTTGAGTTCAATCATTGTTACACATAAAATACTAAAATTCATTTAGTGAGACACTATACTTATCAAATTTTGTATTCATATATCATCATAACCCTAATTTTGGCCGATTAGGGTTATATTTCTAAAACCCTAATTTCCCAAAGTAAAAGCACACTTAAAGTTCTTATTAGATTTCAAACATGATAATTGAATTATCATCATTAATTAGATTTAAGAAATATCAATCTAATTGAGCATGTAATCATCCAGGTAAACCCTAGTTTACCAATTAAGCTCAGATGTTGTCATAACAATTCTCCCCCCCTTAAAATGTTTCATCCCCAAAACATAAATATGCAAGCAATATAATTTCAAGGTTTATTTTAAGCTTCTGATATGTTACGTATCATTATATTCTTGTATTTCATACTTGAATGCAATTTTTAACATTAAGTCCTTTATTTCTTTACTAAATCACAACATGTTTGAAATAGTTCTCAATGACAACAAACAAATTCTATATGCCACCATCAATCATAGGATAGAGTGAGAAACAACCATTTCAATATTTTTATACTCTTGAGGTGTTACCTCAACATTGATAATCTGATCCAACTATCTCAATTCATACGGCTCAATATGTACTATTTTTATGTATTACCTCTAAGTCACAAAAGAGAGTTCACCATGTTCTTTTGAATTTTACTATTATGCTACTCAAATAGCAAAATAGTCTTGAGTCGGAAGACTGGATTCAACAACAATTGTACAATACTACTCACATCATCCCCATTGGATCATGGATGCATAAGGTGAAGCATTACCATCACATTCCATACTATTCTCACGTATGAACTTACACATAATTCAAGTTGTAACCATCAAGTTATAGCATACTAGGGTTTCAACAACAGTAACAGAGTACTCCATGATTATATTAGTCATTCAAGGACTATTCATACCCAACTACCATCACTTAGTTATATTAAATCTAGGTATAACAAGCTATACCTCATTAGGGTTACATATCAATACAATATGGTTATCATCCCTTCTATTCATATGAGTGAATAGGTAAGACTACCTTATTCAGGGTAATCCTCCATTTGTTCCATCATCATTCAACCCATATAATCATATCACAATTGTACGATACTAAGATGGATTACTGGTATGAATGACAACAACTATCAAACACCTTTAATTAACATATTGCTTGCACATGTACAATTGAAATCATATGTAAAACAAATTTACATTGCTTAGTATACCTTCAACAAATTTATACTTCTAAAAACAAATTCACATATTACTAAAATCCATTGTTTTCTCTTATGTCTCTCCTCATTCATTACTACTTACTTTTTGCTACTATCCTTCTAATTTTAATCATGTAGATTAAACATCCATAAAATTGAAACATACAAGGTACAAATAGATTATTCATCATTCTTGCTATCACTGCAAAAATTTATTTCATATCGCACTTCACTCATATTGTATTTCTCATTTTGTTCAAAACACACCTCTTATATTTTAAATCTATTTCTTATCCTTTGCTCTGAATCATTTCCATATTGTTTATATACCTTTCATATTAGCTACCTGTAAACCTTAGATTACTATCAGTGCTAGTTTACTTCTCATAGTGCAAATCTCATAATCTTGTTTTATAGAGATGCTAGTATTCAAGGTCAAATCACTAGTGATATCCCTTGAACTACTACAATTCTAAACATTCTAGGGTTTGGTCCTTATCAGTAACATGATGTTATTGTGGTGTAACTTTTCTACCTTAATTTGAAAGTCGAACTTTGGATCTCACAAGTTTTACTAAAGTCTTCCTTATCTTATCACTTGAATTTCCTTTCTCTTACTTGGCCATTCAGATGGATTACATTCTCAATTTTGATACCATTTTGGATCAAATTAGGGGAGGGATGGAATCTTGACATGTGAGAGAAGATTCACCATAAAAGGCTATGCAAAGAAGCTAAACTTACTTGATTTCATCATATCTTAGATTGAGAAACCCTAATTCAGCAATTCCACCACTTTTTCCTCTCAAACCCTAACTCTCCCTCTCTCTCTAGGATTTCTCTTTTTTGGAATGAATTGTGAATTATGATAGATTCTAGGGTGTTAGGTTGACCATATAGATCAATTGAGATGCTTGGGTCAATTTCACATTGACCCCTCACTATATTTTCTATTATTTCAGTTGAATTTTTTATTATAAAACTATTACTATAATTCATGTATTTCAGAGATCAAATCTTCTCCAAAAATTATGAAAATTTATTAGGATGTCTTAAATCTTCTTTTAGAGCTCTAGTAAAGTTTTTAGATCATTCGGAGTTACCTATAAATAATTAAAAATCAAACAATATACTATTGAACAACATTCTGCCAGCATGGTCTAGTGAATTATATCTTGATCAAGAATGACTTTCAAAGAACATCCAAATATTCTGAAAGTTTTCATTAAAATGCATGATTGAGTTATACATATTATATCCTAATTTGAGTTCAATCAGAGTTACACATAAAATACAAAAAATCATTTAGTGATACACTATACTTATCAAATTTTGTATTCATATATCATCAAAACCCTAATTTGGGCTGATTAAGGTTATATTTCTCAAACCCTAATTTCTCAAAGTAAAAGCAAACTTTAAGTTCTTATTAGATTTCAAACATGATAATTGAATTATCATCATTAATTAGATTTAAGAAATTATTAATCCAATTAAGCATGTAATCATCCAGGTAAACCCTAGTTTACCAATTAAGCTCAGATGCGGTCATAACAATTTGAATATCTTGTGAATCAACAAGGCAATGAGTTGGTGATAGATGATGAGTCAACAACCTACATAAAGGCTATTGAGGGACTATACTCTAACAAATGGCTTGATGACATGAGATCTAAGATGGACTCTATGTACACCAACAAGGCATGGACTTTGGTGGATCCACCTGAAGGAGTAAAACCCATAGGGTGAAAGTGGGTCTTTAAGAGGAAGATCAACACGAATGGTAATGTGCAGGCCTATAAAGAATGATTGGTTGAAATGGGTTTTAAACAAGTATTAGGTGTTGACTATGATGCAATCATTTCTCTATATGCATGGTCAAATACATCATGATCTTGTTGGCCATCATATATTATTATGACTATGAGATTTTGCATAGATGTAAAAACTTATTTCCTTAGTGGAAATATTCTTGATGATCTGTGCATGACACAACTTGAAGGTTTTATAAATCCAACCGAAGACACTAAAGTTTGTAAGATACAAAGGTCAATTTATGGATCAAAGCAAGTATCTCAGATCTGAAATATTCAATTTGATAAGGTAGTCAAAATGTTCAACTTTAGTCAAATAAAGATGAATCATGTGTTGGTAAGGTATGCCAATAGTGACAATCATGTGATGATTGACATGGCATATACCATAAATGATTTGATTAATAACCATAGAGGCAAGCTTCCAATTCATTATGTTTCATTCATTTATGAGATAATGAGGAAACATTATGAATGTCTAAATAATGACAATACTCAATGACATATGTTTTCAAGTATCTGACTTGGAAGAATGGGATCATACGAATGCTAAGAGTAGGTACATTCTTATTACGTCCCTAGTCGGTTGTTATTGTGGAAGGTTGATATACAACAATGACACATAAGATCATAGTGTGAGTTGGTTGATGACAGAATCTCATTAGTCATGACATGGCAATATCAAACCAAACACATAGATACATTTTCAAGAACCACCTTGAGTGTGACACATGGAAACCATCATTGGTGGTCATAGTCATCTCTGATAGTCAAGGTGGTGATTGTGATTCTTAGACCTAAAATCACTACACTCGTCACATGTGGTTGGGTATGCTTTGACATCATCAAACGCAGTCCTCAAACATGAATTGTTATAAAGGTGGTGATTGGATGACTTTTACACATGGGGATAGACTATGAGTGATAGAGATGGGATTTGTCCATCCTACTGGAGTATGATATGTTGGCCACTTGATAAATGAGATTGAGAAACACATGCACATGCACATGTGAACCAACATATGATATCGATGTCACATTATCTCAGACCGTCTGCTCTTGTTTCAAGGAACATGGATTGAAGGTTGAAAAGGATGAATATTCCATGCCTCAAGTTTAAGTTGGATGTTAGAGACAAAGGAAGTATACAATCACTGCAACACCTTACATAGATTGTAGGTTGAAGTTCTTCTCCAACTTTCCATTCACTTGGGTAACACTGATATGCAACTAGGCACAGATCCTTGCTTGTGATGTCATAAGCTAGTTATGGACATTCACTACCAACGTGATATGGGACCTATAGGGCCACATACATAGGAACGCCTATAGAAGATGAGTTTATCTTGAATGATGAATAGATTGATTACTAAATTGTTTAGGTATTCAATTCACACAAGAGATTGGCTGACTGCACTGCCAAACAACCGTCTCACATGGTGAAATGGCCATTTGGACATGCCAGACGAGTGTCTCAAGTGTGGAGATGGTCGTTTGGGTTGTTAGGGTGATCAGAGTTTGAATTGGCTAAGTTCTATCTAAATTGAGGAGTAAACCGATCGGTTCAATCTGTTGAACTGATCGGCTCGACTCAGACTCAACATACGGTGATCTAGGTGAGTGAGACGGGTGTCTGTTGGGCCGAGTGAACATTCATGATGTTTTTTGAATGGTTTTGATTGCACATTACTTAGGGTGCAAGGAATTAATATGTGATATTAATTGAATCAAAATTGCCAAATTCATGTATGATTGGGAAACTACTAGACAGCCGTCTGGCAGTGTGAGATAACTGTCTCAAGTAACTAGAGGATTGTCTAGGTCACTATATGACTGTTTCAGCTATCACAGGTTACAAAAATTCAAGATCTTCTAATCCCTTCCACTCCCGCACAGATCTGGTACAGCCGACGAACCCTGGTCCAAACCCTAGATATAAATAGAGAACTATTGGGGGCTTTTCGAAACACAACAACATCAATTGAGAATCAGTTGCTATGACAATAATTTTCCTCTCTAGTTGTGGTAACTAAGAGAGCCCAAGCAAGTCCTACCCGACTAGGGAGGGATAGAGACTGGAGAGAACAATTGAGGATTGTTGTTGTGGGAGAGCAAGTTGGTTACTAGTATACCAACAGGAGGCACAACTCCTTCCTGTCTATTCTAGTTGAACAACAAGAATTCTAGTTGGTCTGTGTGGACTACTGTAGAGGTAGGAGTCCATTGGCTGCTTCTAGGAGAGAAAAGCCAGCCTATAGTATGTGGCTACACCACATGAGTCCATGTAGAAGTTGTTCTCTTTATTGTTTGTGGTGAAGACCAGGAGTTGCACAATCACCGTCTAGGAGCAACTAGTTGATAGTTGCATTGAAGTGAGTTGTTGTCACTGGACATTCTCCAGGAGAAGGTATAACTCATTAAATCATCCTTCCTATTTCATAGTAGTTGACTTGATCTTACTGTTATGAGAATATAGATAAATAAAATTTTTGTTTCTGCTGTTATATTGTGTGCCCGTATTTCACAACTGTGGTTTGAGAGCCTCGTCAACTTACTACGTTTTAGGATAATTGATATGATCAGATTTTTAGTTTAATCATTTATTTATTACATACGATGCATATATATAAACTATCTCATATGCATATCTGATCAAAGACCACATAATACCAAACTATATATATATATATATATATATATATATATACCTATATAGATACATACATACATACATACATATATATACACACACATATATATATACACACACACACACACATATATATACATATATATATATATACATATATATATATATATATATACACACAATTTACATGCGTCGCCTCAAAGGCAATTTTTATGGTGGATGTCCAATACCCTATATCTATGTGAGGTTGGATGGTTTGGTTTTTTTCCTATTTATATTCATCTGTGTACTGAGCCTATACCTCCCTCTTCCCAAAGTAAAGTTAATGCTTTCCTACCTTTGCTCCCCTCAAATGTAACTTGATGTTTTTCTTATTCAATGTAATAAAGTAGCAAATAGGATAGTTCTCTTTTCTTGCAACGACAAGGAAGATGATCATCACCGGATGAGACAACCAGTTTGTGAGATGAACTGACCATCTAGAGGACCATGGAGGACAGAACGATGGAGCCATATGACCTCCTGGTGGACCCAACTGACTATTTGGAAGGAGTCCAAACATCAATTGTATTGGAGGCTAGACGACTGTCCAAGAGGACCTACCAACCAGCTAAGAGGTGAGACGACCATTTCAAGGGTTAAACCGATCTACCCAAATTGGAAAGCATAGATCTACACCAACATTCAGTTCATACATATGATGTGATGTTTTACCTAGGTGGTAGTAATTCCTTGTGGCTCCAAGGAATTACAAGTAGATATGGACATAACCATTGCTTTGTGTTTTATATTGCATGTTTACATTGTGGGATATAGCATGTATATGATACACACTATATATGTGATGATTGGATACAATACATATATATATATATATATATATATATTTATTTATTTATTTATGATATATATAAAATCCCTCATATCAAATATAAACTCTACGAAGTTTTCCAAAAACAATACAAATGAAAAACATGTTCGACCAAGCGTAGTTTATGCTAAAGCATGGTGCGCCATCTACCTCCTAGAAGTGTGATCGCAGTAATATAGGTTCCGCCAAAGAGGGGTGCATTATTATTGTATTGGCTATTGGGTCAGGCTTAACTGGTGATTCTCAGAGCGTTTAGGCCCAGAAGCATGCAGATGATTATGGTAAGGAGTTGTGCATATCATCTTCTAAGAATTTCATATGATGCAATTGGCATGATTGCCTACCTTAATGGTTCATTATGAATGCTGGTATAGGCCGGGTAATAATTGAATATTTTTGGATCTTGGCTCATTAGAAAATGTTTTGCTGTAGTTTTTGGAATTGATCTTGAGGGTTGTCAATTTGAACAAAATAGTGAGAAAGATAATGAATTAAAGACCTAATTATTATTTCCCAAATTTAATCAAATCAAATAAAAAAATAAAAAATGAGTTTATAACAAAATTACAAATTCTTTTGTAGAATCAAATGGCAATGAACAATAATAACTTTTCTCTATGATCGGTCCTTGAAAAGGATGAATTAATTGGGAACAACTTCCATGATAGGTTCAAGATATTGATAATTGTTCTCACACAAGAGCACAAGCTCTATGTCTTGGAAATGATAGAACTAGAAGAACCACTTCCATCTGCACCAAAGGTTGACACAGATTTTTACAAGAAGCGTAATAAAGATGTCATGGATGTCAAGTGTCTGATGTTATGATCCATGAAATATGAGTTGTAGAGGCAACATGATAACTTGGATGTGATTAATATGGTCACACATCCCAATAACATGCTCAAAGATCAGGCAAGACAAGTGAGATACGATGTCTCCAAGGAACTGTGCAAATGTAACATGGCAGAATGAGACCCAGTAGGTCCTCATGTACTCAAGCTTATTGGGTATGTGGAGAACCTAGCTTGACTGGGATTCCCTTTGGGTCAAGAGTTGTCCACTAATGTGATTCTACAGTCTCTTCCAGAGTCATAAAGTCAATTTTTCATGAACAATATCATGAATGACTTTGACAAACTGTTGATAGAGTTGTTGGGCATGTTGAGAACAGTTGAGACACAAAGGAATAAATACAAACCCAAGTCTATGATGATGATAAATAAGACAAAGGGGATGTCTAAAGGTAAAGGCAAAGCTAATAAGGGTTCTAAAGCTAGCCAGAAGCCCAAGTCTTCAGATCTCAAAGCAAAGGGAGGTATGAAGAAAGTAAGAGATGAGTGTCACCATTGTCACCAACCTGGACATTGGAAAAGAAATTATCCACTCTTGTTGGGGGAATTAAAGAAGAATAAGAGGGAAGGTTTTGAGGCCTCCATTTTAGGTATAAATGTTGTAAGATAAAAAAATTTATTACTTGTTCAATTTGGCATGTGATACCAAACAAAGATTTGACATACTGATGTGCATATCTGACAAGAAGTAAAATCCTTCATGGAAGGACAAATATGTAAAAGGTGGACCAAGAGTTGTGGAAGATTTAGTCTACATTAAATTTATATTATCCCAATTGGCATGTAATAGAGTTAGTAGAACTGCTATTTCATTATTCTATCAAACAGAAACATTTGCTTTAAATCATCTTGTATGACAAGGATGATATATGCGATAAAGTAAGAGATTAATACTTTTGTTTCAAAATATATGATCTTGCATGGCAACTCCCAAATATCTAATGATCTTTGTTCAAAAGATATTGAGATGAATGTTTATAACGTTAATACCAACGCATTATAATTGATAACTCAAGACTATCATTAACATTAGTCATCTTGCATGTATATATAAGAGATGCATGTCTAGAATACATCTTGATGCTAATCTAGATTCCATTGGTTTTTGAACCTAATAAAACATTCAAATACTTATTTACACACAAATGACATGAAATCCTTCACTAGATGTAGTGGGAGGGTAAGTCTTCCATCATATCTCATACATATGATGCATGAAGATCTCATGGAATGAATGCTATAGATAATTACTCAGACTTCATTTCATTTACTAGTAATGTGATGATGTGTACTTAGTAAAATAGAAATATAAATCTCTTAAAATGTTCAAGGAGATTATAAATGAAGAATGACTTTGATAAAAGTATTACAAAACTTTGATGAGATCAAATGTTGAAATACTTCACATTAATACCTTGATAACCTTCAAAAAAGAACTGCAATAATGTATCACAAGTCAAATCCATCTGAACATGACGATGCGTCAGATTGAAGGAATTATACCATGATGAGTCATGATATGTTCATCAATTAATCTAATCTTCTTATCCTCACAAATATAAAGCTATCACTAAAAGATGTACCAAATGAATGATTTATAAGACATCATATATGATATGATTTGGGAATGTCGTAGTATGTCTAAAGGATCGAAACCTACATTAAGAAAGTAGTTTCTTGAAAGAAGGTTTTGTTATTAAGGTATGCCTATAGAGCCAATCATGTGATGATTGATATGTTATATATAGATATTTGATTAATACTCATAAAGTCAAGCTTCTAATTCATTTTATTTCATTCAATTATGAGATAATGAGGAACATTATGAATGTCCAAAGAATGATAATACTCAATGAAATATGTCTCAAAGTACGTGACATGGAAGAATGAGATCATACTCATGCTAAGAGTATGTATATTCTTATTATGTCCCTAGTCGGTTGTTATTGTGGAAGGTAGACAACACATAAGACTATAGTGTGGGTTGGCTGATGACAGAATCTCATTATTCATGATATGGAAACATCAAACCAAGCACACAGATACATGTTAGAGAACCACGTATCAGACAAACTCACCTTGAGAGTGACACATGGAAAACATAATTGGTGGTCATTGTCATCTCTCATAGTGAAGGTGGTGATTGTGATTATTAGACCTCAATATTGCACTCATCACATGTCATTGGGCACGCTTTGACATCATCAAGTGTAGTCCTGAAACGTGGCTTGTTATAACAATGATGATTGGATGACTTTGACATATGGGGATAGATTGTGACTGATAGAGATGGGATTTTTCACTCCTACTGGAGTATGATATCCTGGCCACTTGATAAGAGAGACTGAGAAATACATGCACATGTACATGTGAATCAATATGATATTGAGGTCACATTATCTCAGACAGTTTGTTCTTTATTCAAGAAACTTGAGATGAATGTTGAGAGGATGATGAGTCCATGCCTTGAATTGACTATGGATATCATAGACAAAGAAATTATACAATCCCTATAAAACCTTACATAGATTGTAGGTTCAAGTTGTTCTCTAACTTTCCATACACTTGGGTAGCACTGATGCGTGACTAGGCATCGATTCTTCCTTGTGATGTCATAAGTTAGTTTTACACATTCACTACCAATGTGATATGGGACCTATAGGGTCACACACAAAGGAACTTATCTAGAAGCGGAGTTTATCTTTAATGATGAATGGATTGATTATAAAAGTGTTTATGTATCCTATTCATGCAACAAATCAATAGATTGGATGATTGAACTACCAAACGACCATATCAAGTGTAGAGATAGTTGTTTGGATAGGCCAGATGGGCATCTCAAGGGTTGAGATGTTCATTTAAGTTGTCAGGTTAATCAAAATTTGAATTCTCTAAGTTCTACCCTTGAACCGACTAGTTTAATGTGATTGAACCAACTGACTCATCTCAAACTCACCAGAAGGTCGTCTGGTGAGTGAGATGGGCGTCTCTCTTGTGTGAGATGACTTTGTTGGGCCAAACAAATATTCTTCATGTTTCCCAAATAGTTTTGATTGCATATTACTTGTGGTGCAATGAAATTGATATGAAATATTAATTGGAATCAAATTGCCAAATTTGTATGTGATTGGGAAACTATCGAATGACTATTTGGCAATGCAAGACGACCGTCTCGTGTGACCAAACAGTCGTATGGATCACTAGAAGGTCGTGAAAATTCAAGAGCTTTTAGTACCTTCCACTCTCACACAATCTCGTACAGACTGAGAACCCTGACCCTAACATCACCTATAAATAGAGGGATACTGAGAGCTTACCAAGCACAAAAAAGACAACTAAGAATTTGTTCCTCTGACATTTGTTGTCCTCTTTGGTTATGGTAATCAAGAGAGCCCAAACAAGTCCTATCTGATTAGGGTGAGAGGGCTACGGAGAACAACTGAGACTCATTGTTGTGGGAGAGCAAGTTGCTGACTAGTACATCAATGGGAGGGACAACTCCTTCCTGTCTATTATAATTGAAAGAGACAGTAGTTCTAGTTGCACCATGTGGACTACTCCAGAGGAAGGAGTCTGTTGGCTACTGCTATGAGAGCAAAGTCACCATGCAGTTCATGGAGAGACCACAGGAGTCTCTATAGAAGTTGTTCTATTAGTTGTTTGTGGTGAAGACCATGAGCTGCACAACCACCTTCCAAGGAAAACTAGTTCACAGTTGCATTGACGTGAGTTATTATCGCTAGACTTGCTCTAAGACTAGGTATAACTCATTAAATCATCCTTCCCATTTCATAGTAGTTGACACGATCTTGCTATTATGAGAATACATATAGATGAAAAAAATTTCTACTGCTATACTTTGTACCCATATTTCCCAACAATGGTAGCCATGTTAATTTACTCTATTTTTGGATAATCAATATGATCGGATTTTTGGTTTAATTGTTTATTTATTATAGACTATGTGAATATTTAAACTGTCTCACATGTGTATCTGATCAAAGACTACATTATTCCAAACTTATATATATATATATATATATATGCAATTTACACGTGTCACCCTAAAATCGATTTTGATGGTAGATGTGTAGCGTGGCTATGAGCTAAACCATATATTTGAGTGTGGTTGGATGGTTTGGTTCTTGATTATCTTCATATGCGCACCGAGCCTCTACCTCCCTTTTCCCGATGTAAAGTTAATGCTTTCCTACCTTTGATCCCATCGAATGTAACTTGAGATTTCTCTTATTTAATGTAATAAAGTAGTACTAGGATAGTTTCTTTTCTTGAAATGACGTTGAAGATGTTCATCGCCAAGTGAGACGACCAGTTCGTGAGATGAGTCGACCGCATGGAGGAACAAGGAGGAGATTCTAATGGAACCAGATGACTTTCTGGTGGACCCGACCAACATTGGTTGGGTAGGAGGCCAGACGACTATCCCAAAAGGCCCAACCGAACATCTAGAAGGTATCTAGACATCAGTTGGATACGAGGACCAACCGACCAGCCAAGAAGCGAGATGACTTGTTCAAGGGTTGAACCGGTCTATCTAAATTGGCAAGAACAAGTCTACATCAATAGTGGGTTCATACATATGATGCAATGATTGAGCTAGGCGGCAGTAATTCCTTATGGCTCCAAGGAATTCCAAATGGAGATGGCCATAACCATCACTTTTTTGTTTTATGTTGCATGTTTACATAGTGGGATATAGCATGTATATGATATGTACTATATATGTTGGTGATTGGATATAATTTATGTATTTATATATATGATATATATAAGTCTAGGATTCTTTCCAATAGAAATACACATGAAAAACTTGTTCGACCAAGCGTAGGTTACGCTAAAGCGTGGTGTGTTGTCTGCCTCATGGAAGTGGGATGGTAGTAATGTACGTGTCACCAAAGTGGGGTGCATTATTATCTTATTGGATATTGGGTCAGGCTTAAGTGGTGATTCTCAGAGTTTCTGGGCCCAAAAGCATGCAGATGATTATGGCAAGGAGTTGTGTATATCATCTATCCAAGAGTTTTATATGATGCAATTGGCAAGTTTTCCTACCTATATTGTCAGGTTGTGGGCGATCAACCAAAGTTGACTCATGACTTGATGAAATATGGATCTTGTCTCATTAGAAAATTGTTCACTGCAATTTTCTAAATTGATACTTAAGGGTTGTCAATTTGATCAAAATAATGAGAATGACAATGAATCACAGACCAAATTATTATTCCCCAAAATTTATGAAATCAAATCAAATCAAATGAGTTATAAAAAATTGTAAATTCTTTTGTAGAATCAAATGGAAATGAATAACAATCACTTTTCTCTGTGATCAGTCCTTGAGAAGGACAAATTATTTGGGAACAACTTCCATGACTAGTTCAGGACGTTGAAAATTGTTCTAACATAGGAGCTCAAGTTTTATGTCCTACAGATGCCAGAACCAGAAGAACCACCTCAAAATACACCAAGGGCTGACAAGGATGATGATAAGAAGCATATTGAAGATGTCATAGATGTCAAGTGTCTGATGCTATGGTCCATGAACTATGAATTGTAGAGTCAGTATGAGAATATGGGTGTGATTGAAATGGTCACACATCTCAAGAACATGTACCAAGATCAGGGAAGACAATAGATATATGATGTCTTCAAGGCATTGTTCTAATGTAACATGGTAGAAGGTGATCTAGTAGGTCCTCATGTACTCGAGCTCATTGGGTATGTGGATAACCTTGCTAGATTGGGATTCCCTTTGGGTCAAGAGTGGGCCAATGATGTGATTTTTCAATCTCTGTTAGAGTCATATTGTCAGATTGTCATGAACTACTACATGAATGACTTTGACAAGTCATTGACATAGTTATTGGGCATGTTGAGAATAGTTGTCAGATAAATGAAGAAATACAAGCCCAAGTTTGTGATGATGATCAACAAGATGTAGGGGAAGCCTAAAGGAAAAGGAAAAGATAAGAAGAGTTCTAAAGCTAGATAGAAGCCCAAGTCTTCAGATCTCAAAGTAAAAGTTGAAGTGAAGAAAGTAAGAGGTGATTGTCACCTTTGTCACCGGCCTGGACATTGGAGAAAAAATTGCCTACTCTAGTTAGTGGAATTAAAGAAGAAGAAGGAAGGAATTGAAGCCTCCACTTCATGTATAAATGTTATAAGATAAATTTGATTACTTCTTCATTTTGGTATGTGATACAAATAGAGATCTGACATACTGATGTACATGGTCTGACAAGAAATAAAGGCCTTCATGGAAGGACAAGATGGACAAGGCAGAGTAAGAGTTGTAGAAGTTTTAGTCTACATTTAAATTTATCTTAGACCAATGGGCATGTAATAGAGTTGGTTGAATTATTATTTCATTATGCCATAAGAAATAATTTATTTAGAGCATCTTATATGACATGGATGATATATCAATAAATTATGAGATTATTGTTTCAAAAGATATGATATTGAATGGAAATGCCCATACATCTAATGATCTCTACACAAAAGACTTTGAGATGAGTATTTATAATGTTTATACCAAATAATTATAATTCTTAACTCAAGACATAATAGCATTACTCACCTTGGATGTACATATAAGAAATGCATGACTAGAATACACATTGATGTTAGTCTAGTTTCCCTTGGTTAATGAACTTAAGGAAATATGCAATTCTTACTTGGGAACAAAGTGACATAACATCCTTCACTACATGTAGTTGGAGGACAAACTTTTCATTCGACTTTATACATGTGATGCCTGAAGATCATATGGGATAAAAGTTATAGATAAATGTGTATACTTTGTTTCTCTTAGTAGTAGTATGATGATATGTATTCAGTGAAATAGAAACATAAATCCCTTGAAATGTTCAAGTAGATTATAAATAAAGTACGACTTTGATTAAAATATTAAGAAACATTGATGAGATCAAATGTTGAAATACTTTGCATCAATGCCTTGAGTACCTTCAAGAACTAACTATGATAAGTTAAATTCTTCTGAGCATGATGATGTACCATTATGAAGAAATTACATCATAATGGGTCATGATATAATCACCAATTAATCTAATCTTCTTATCCTCATAAATATATATAATCACTAAATGATGCACCATCTAAATGGTTTATAAGACATCATATATGATATGATTTGGGAGCACTCCAATATGTCAATAGGAATAAAATCTACATTGAGAAAGTTGTTTCTTGAAAAGGTAGATCCAGAAACCATGATTGTTGAATGTTGTTGTTATTCCCAATAAATAACAAAAGTGTTTTGTTCGTAGGATAATTGAGTTCCAAAAGAATCAATGGAAGTTAAAATAGAGATCGAAATGTTTGAGATCAACAAAGAGGTACAATGAGAACAAAAGAATCACTAGTTGTTGTGGAATCTCAAGTTTGTCATGTAACACAGAATAAATGTAACATATTGAACCTTTAACATATTCTCTTTTTGGCCCTTTCCCAATATTTCCTTATCATTTCTATCCTTTTTGTCCTTGATGCTCAAATTGTAGAATTTATTGTGGTTTGGTGAATAGTGGTTCAATAATTATACCAATGGAAGGTTTTATGCACAAATACCTTGATAAAATCTTAAATTAGGAGCTAAAATGTAAAATCACCGCTTAAGTGGAACAATGGTAAATAAATCCATGTTAGAAGTGTAAGGCCCCAAACCTTACTTAATATATTGAACAAGTTTAACTACCATAATTAAGTACTCTAAACCTTAATCTAACCTTTTGAGGTGTTTTGAAATCATGATACAAGATGAAGTTTCAAGTTTGGTTCAATTTGGATGTTGTTTAAGTTATGCACTTATATGCACATTTTGGACTTTTATGCAATTTTCCCACTTTAGAGGTTTTCTTTGCAAATTATCACCTAAATTTTAATCCTTAGATATTCTCTTACCATTTTCTAGATTTTGAAGCATGGGGCACCTGTTTGCACCTTGGTTTGAAGGTGTTTCTCTCCAAGGGTATTATAGGGATTGCCCTCTTTATAAATGTGCTTATCTTTAAAAGCTATCAACCAATGGGGTTATTTCATTGTTTGAAGGACGGTGGGGATGGCCTAGAAGTCTATAGGGGCTTTTAGGACTGACTTTTGATATATAGGAAGAGTCTATGATCTGTCCTCTTGCATGGCCATGAAGCCCTAGCCTAAGGACACATGGAAAGTCCCATAGACACCTCATACTTGCCCCGTTCTTTATAAAGTTGTGCCTACCCCTTCCCACCTCCCAATCCAAGAAGAAATGCTCTCCTTCTCTTTCCCATAGCTTAGATCTTCGTCCCTTCTATGTTTGGCCACAAAGTTATTGTCCCAAGGTAAAAGAGGGTGCCTACCTTGGTGAAGAAGGTTCATAGGGTTCCAAATTTCTCTATTTAGGATTTCTTAAGCTCCTCCTTGGTGATTTTGACCAAAACTAGTAAGAATCCTCCTTTCCTTCCTTGTTTTCATGCTTTTACTATTCCTCCCACCTTATTCCAGGTTAGAACCATGACCTTGCATGGTAAAACTCCACCTAGAACCCTAAAACATCTCATCTCCATGCTCTTTTGCTAGGGTTTGCACCTCTAAAGTGGAGAAGGTGATCTTTCCTTAAGAAAGGAGCTTGGCTTGGAGCAACCAGATCTTATAATCTCAGTATCCTTTCTATTTGGACCTTCTTACATTCCTAGAGGCAAGTTTTGTTAACCTCCTTCTCATATATTGCTTAGTACATGCTTAAAACTCATGCTTCTACATCTCTTTTTACCATGTTCTTCTAGGGTTTTGGTTTCTTTCTATTTTACCTTCTCTAGAAGCTCTAGTTTGGTTACTATGAAACTTCAAACCTAATCTTGGATCAAATGGTGTTTTCTCCCTCTCCCTCTCTCTTCAATTATCTCGATTGCTTTGATCATGTGGCAATTTCCTATTGGTCAGTATTAAAAAATTCATATCTTCTAATCCGCTTATCCAAATTTGACAAATAAATATGTTTTGCAATTGGAAAATTAATCTCTATGTAATAAAAATATTTTCAAGGTCTTCTTTCATGGTTTGACAAAGGGTAATTTTTAAAAAAGAATTTTAATGCATAAAATCCATAAAAATTACATCTTAATCATCATAACTCCAAAATTAACATAAAAATATGTTTTCTTCATCAAGAGAACCTAATAAGTTCATTGGTGATATTTTCAAAATCTAAATCTGAGTTTTTCTACAAAGTTATGAAATTAGGGTTTCTATACATTAATGTGCACTGTGTACTCTAATACATGTTACTACATTGAAAATAGGCAAAGTGGAACTTGGACTCAATTAAAGTGGTGAAAGTTAGTCATTGATATTAGTAAGAGAGTTATGTGCATTTACACCTTAAGTTGGGAATAGTTGTGCCTTAACCTATTTTTCTATAATGAGGCTTTATTAAATCCTATTTCATATACTCTTGAATCTTTTGCTATACTTGTCTCATAAATTAGTTTTAGAACATTATTTTTTATTCTTGGTACCCCACTGCCATGCTTATTGATTCATATGATTATTCTTGACATGACTACTTTTTTTAGCATGTGGATTTATGTTCTATTTAATTTAAAGTAGTGGTACTTATGTACAACCACCCATAGAAGGCATGTAAATAATCTCCCTGGGGAATGTCTTATTCTCCCCTCACATAAGATTAGAGGTTTGGTAGGTGCCTCAACCCTACTTAGTTAGGTAGACATAATTATCTTACATGCAAATCTTTTTTATTATATTTGTTAATGGCAAGCTTCTTTGATATATAGCCTCATACTCTTGTTATCTTCATCATATGATAAACCCTAGCCTATTTTTTATTTGCCATACTTATCCTAGACTAGTTTTGTGACACATACTTTTCTTCCCTTTCCCTTTTTGCTGGGTGTCTTCCCAATCACCCAAGTGTTAAGCAAGGTGATGGATAATACAAGTAAGATCTTAGCTTTTGGCTTGGACTCGGTTGATGGAGATGTTGCTTGGAGACAAGATTATAGTAGTCTAGACTCCCTCTATCTAGATCTTGATTGTGTGTCTTAATGTAAACCCGAATGGGAGAATTTGATGTATTTTTGTAAACCTTTTATGAAATTGAATATAGTCAGTTATTTTTTTATTTTGCTGCTTTCTAATGGTCTTTTGTATACCAATGTTTAATAAATTTGGAAAATTTATGCCCATTCCATCATACCTCTGAGAGTGTTTTGAATGGATGTCAATTCTTCAAATTTTTAGTAAAGGGGTGATTTCACTCTTTTACAATAAAATAGTTCTAGTAGAGCACATATGAGATTAGAGGACTATGAATTCAAGGATATAGATGGGTTGTTCATAATAAATGAGTCTGCTAGTCAACTAGAAGCTATTTCTAGTATTATGGGATCCATGTAAGCTGACAAGGTAGGACATTAATAGTGCCACATAAGGGGTAATACCTAAAGGGTGCAATAGGGTCTTGTGGTAAAGACCTATGTGGACAACATAAAATGAAGAATTGGTTGAAAAGATATTACAAATTAGTTCAAGTTGTTGAACATGATAGCATTCCCTTTACCAATTGTCGTGCTTATTTTTTTAGTTAGAATAGACTGTAAGATTTGTCATATGAATATGGAAACTGGATTCCTTAATGGAATACATCAAAGGATGTGTATGTGACACAACCAAAAAGGTTTTATAACTTCAAGAATACAAATAAAGTCTATAAATTACAAAGTTCAATCTGGGATTGAAACAAGAATCTTAGAGATGGGATATTTAGACTTGATAGGGTAGTTAAAGAGTTTGACTTGAATAATGGTGAAATTTGTGATTACAAAAGATTATATATGAATATTCCACATATGATGAGATATTGTATGAAAACACTTCAGCAATGAAGGATAAAGTGAAACATCTTAAGAGATATGGATCAAGATCTATTGGGATAGTTCTTGAATGTTTCATAATCAAAGTTTGAGTACATATAATACCAATGTGTTGAAGGAGTTCAACACTAAAGGATTCAATGAGAGAGAATCCAGATTGGTCTCTCATGAACCAGATGTTTCAATTCTTGTGAAGTATCACTACTACAGAAATGGCTTATAAAGTCACTTTTAAAGGCGTCGGTTGTATAAATACACCGACACCTAAAACCTAAAATGTCAGTTTAATAAAAAAACTGACATCTATCTGTGAACGACGACCAGACACGGGTATCGCTTTTATTCAGTGTCGGTTCCCGAATAATAAACCGACGCCTAAAATTAACCGCCAAATCCAAACTTTCGTGTGAAAAAAATTACCTCCAAAAGTTGACATATGGCGTCGGTTATTTACTAAAAAACCGACGACGAAAGGTTATTCACTATACAGAAATTGGGCACATTTTGGTCGTCAGTTTTACTACAAGAACCGACACTTATGGGTTTTCGCGCATTTTCCTGAAAAAACTTTCACACCCCTTTGAGCGTCGGTTTGAGAAAGAAACCGACGACTATGGTCATTAATCGAGAACAATTTTTTTAATCCGCGTATGTAGATAGACGTCGGTTTTTTCTAGTAAAAACCGATGACTATCATTGAGAATAGGTGTCGGTGTATTTGTAGAACCGACACCTTTAGGTTTACGTGTCGGTTGTTTTTAATAACCGACGCCGATTGATAACTTAGCATCACCCGCGCGAGCCCAACTCTTCCCCTTTCTCTGTTTCATTCATTGTCTCACGCTGCTACTCCAGGGTTTGATCTGGTGATTTCTGGTGATTTCTCCTCTGCCCTCACCTCCGCCGCCATTTACTCCGGCCGTTCGCTGCTCCGCTTGCTTGGCTGGTCCTCTGCCCACCTCCGCCGCTGCTTGCCCTCTACCCCCAGCTCTGGCGGCCTTCTCTCCTTCTCCGGTGACCTTCTATCTTACTCTGGCGGCCTACTCTCCTGCTCCTACTGCTCGTTGCTGCTACTCTCCCCGCCAACGCCACTGAAGGTACCTGCTCTGCTCTTCTTCCTCTGCCCTCAAGCAGGTACCCTGCTCTGTGACTGAGGTGTGTGAAATCGCAGGTTGGCACGGCCGTACTGGGCAATTATAATCAGATAGCCTATAATGTTGTGCTACATTACTCTTCTAAAATTATTCTTATATTGTTGAATCGGGTCAATGACCACACCTGCTATTGTGCCTGAATTATACCATGTATGTTTGTACAAAGTGAATCTTATCACTCTAATTGTGAATTATTGCATGTTTGAAACTATTGAATTCTTGATTTATTATTTAATAATGCTCTAATTGTGAGTGATGCAATGTAAGTGAGCAAATACATGTAGTGGATATGTACTCATTAGCCTAGAAACCCATCCAAGATTTACTCATTAGGAGTAAATCTTGGATAGTCCCCGATTTGGGACTGTTCTTGAACACCTAATCTCACTTAGGATGTAAGTGTATAATGTGTATTGGGTTTTCAAGAAAATTTCAGTAGCATTTCCCCGTTTGTTCTCTAAGTACATATGTACTTGGAGAACAGTGGGGAAATGCTGCCGAAATTTTCTTGAAAACCTAATACACATTATACACTTACTAGTGAGATTAGGTGTTCAAGAATGGGATAGGTGGTACACATTTATTGTATATAAGAATGACAACACATGTATTTCTTGGCCTAGAAACCCGTCTAAGATTTACTCATTAGGAGTAAATCTTGGATAGTCCCCGGTCTGGGACTGTTCTTGAACACCTAATCTCACTTAGGATGTAAGTGTATAATGTTTATTGGGTTTTTGAGAAAATTTTGGTAGCATTTCCCCGTTTCTTTACTTAGAGAACAGTAGGGAAATGCTGCCAAAATTTTCTTGAAAACCCAATACACATTATACACTTACTAGTGAGATTAGGTGTTCAAGAATGGGATAGGTGGTACACATTTATTATATATAAGAATGACAATACATGTATTTATTGGCCTAAAGTTTTAACCATGCAAAAACTCTAATCTGTTAACCCTAGACCCTAATCTTGTTGTAATATATACGTGGTTTCTCTTCACAAGCTTTACAATGTGAACTTTACAATGTGAATGTGAACTTTACAATATGAATTTTACTATGTGAATTACTTTATAATGTGAACTTTACAATGTGAATTACTTTACAATGTGAATGTGAACTTTACAATGTGAGCTTTACAATTTGAATTACTTTACAATGTGAACTTTACAATGTGAATGTGAATTTTTAGATGGCTGAGCATTCTCCTGATGACCGTGCTGATGATTACCGTGAGGGTGAGGACATCAATGCGCCGCCTCACAATGTAAGTTTTAAAAATATATCATATATTTATATCTATATGTCCATTTATAGTTATATCTTGTAAATGTGTTTATTTTTTCAAATTTTAGGTTGATGATGCACATGTACCATCTGAAGCACTTGAGGCACTTGATCAGCAACACCAAAAAGTTGAAAAGAGAAGGGGCATCACTATGATGAAGAAGTTAATAGCGCAAAAGGGCAATGGACCCAAACTTGTTGTGGATTTTGATAATGCAGGAAATGCATCTGGTGTGAATCGCAATTCATTTGTTTCATATCTTGGGTATGTTACTCGTAGCCATTGCGGTTGTAAGATAGATTCTTGGTGTAAAGTTTCTAAGGAGAAGAAAGACGTAATATGGAAGGATTTATGCGTGAATTATTATTAATTTGCAATTCTATTTTGTAGATTACTAATTTTTTGGATACTAGTTAATAGCAATTCTATTTTGCAGAGTATATTTGAATTGGATGAAAAGTTGCATCGTAAATGTGTGATGCAACACTGTGGGAGAGTCCTAAGGAACTATAGGACAAATCTCACCTGAGAATACATAAAAGAAGCTGACAAGAGGAAGAAGACAACCACTGAACAGTGGAACTTCTTGGACAAAGAAGAATGGGACGCATTTGTTGCTTCAAGACAAACTGATGAATTCAAGGTATTAGGTGTCAATCCCAATCTCATTAATATATGTTGTATTCACCTATTCAAGATTAACATTTACTGTTACTAACCAAATCATTAATGTGCATACTAACTAGGCCCTCAGTGAGGAACAAAGATCAAGGCGTGCACTGAATGTGCATGACCACACAATGGATCCAAATGGGTATGTAGGCATTCGCCAAAGACTACAACCTGAGGCTACTGCTGAGTCTGCTGCTACTCAGGAGTCCTCCACTATAGGTAGCACACCTCTGCCTCGCCATGATGTCTGGATAGCTGGGAGGCAAAATAAGAAGGGAGAAATAAGGAAGCCCGCAACTGTTGAGGCGCCTGCAAAAATGGTAAAATACAACTCTTACAGCAATCGTTCGAATATTGATTATTTGAGGTGTTTACTTAATTACAAAATTTTGTTTTGGCAATTAGCGGGAGCTGCACGAGCTGGGGAAACAAGGCAAGTTCATCCCTGAGGGCACAAGGGATGAATTGACAGTTGCTCTGGGTAACCCAAAGTATCCTGGACGTGTTAGGGTTGCAGGCGCTGGTATGGGCATCAAAGCTTTTTTTGGGCCATCCTAGCGCAAACATGTCCCAAAAGTGGGACTTTCACAAGAAGAGGTAATATATTCTTTCCTTGTAGATGTTACTGTAAAAGAGAATTCAATAATTAGAATTTGACGTTTCTTTTATCCATGTATAGGTAGATAAGCTATTTGATAGGAAACTCGAAGAAGCAATGAAAAAGTGGCAGGAATCTCAGACTGCCACTTACCAGACAGTACCTATGGTGTCTCCTACTACAGGCTCTACTCCTACTATATAGGTTGGGAGTAATCCTGTAGACCCACCACCTAGCAAATCCGTTGTAAGTATTTTTATGACATAGTAACTAGTTTTTTAATTCAAGATGATATGTTTTCAAGATGATATGTATATATGAAATTGTAGTCGTTTCAAAAAAAGATGATATGTATATATGTATATAACATTCTTTACACAAAAATTTGTAGGGGTTGAAGCCATGCTGTCTAAAAGTTAATGAATATGTCGTTGCAGAGGCATCGGCTTACCCATCCCTACTAGAGGAAATGTTTCACGGGTCTCCATTACCAGCTGGTTGGATTCGTGTGAGCCCGGTACATATATTCCCCAAGTGGATGGATCTTCCATTGCCATATGCCCACCCAGATTGTGAAACGCTTGGTGAGGCAGAAGGCAGAGTGATATTGTGGCTAAAAGAGGATGTCATCTTTACTAAAACTATATGGTAAATTTACACTACGTTAAATTGTTAGTATGTGTATATGATGTCAGTTGATCTGAAATTATTATATATATATACAGGTTAAAAAGAAGACGCCCATAACATCTAGGCCTCCACTTCCACCTCCTACATTACCCAGTTGGGTTCCACAGGATCTACCTGTCTCGTTAGGTCCTAACTGTAGGGGTATGACAATATGGTTAGGCGAACATGATATAAATTGCCCTATAACTATTTCTATAGATTCAGATGTTGTAGGTCAATCATACGAAAGCAAACTATTTCTATAAGATATTTTGGAGTTGTTTCGATATGATTGGCTAAATACATTTGTGATAGAGCTATGGATAAGGTGAGATCTTCTTTATACATCCATATACCTTATGTAGGATCTGGTGATCTGGTTTCTTATTTATTAATGCACGCATAATTAATACATATTTTGCAGCTACTTAGACAAGATATGTGCAGATTTTGCATTCGAACATGTAGGATTTTTTATTCCATCTTTGATTAGTCTAGTAGCTAAAGACCCTCCATCAGTTCAATAATACTGTTGTGAGACTTTTACAATTTTTTCTCAAAATAAGAAGACAATGATAATGGCTCCATTCAATGTAGAGTAAGTTTACTTTACTTATTATAATTTGGACTTAAGAAAATTACATTTTTATTGTGGATTTTGAGTTATTAATTTTTAACTTTTTTTCCTCTAGTGGTATGCATTGGGAGTTATTGTTTATTGTCCCTGAGATGTTCACTGTCTATTATCTAGATCCTAAGGGGAGTAAATTGCATACAAAATATGGACACATAATGAAAATGGCATTATTCCGGTGAGAAATATTTCATTTTCATATCTGTTAACATATGTTATTACATTACTATTTAATTATGCAATGTACTGTGTTACATTAACATGTAGCGGTTTTGATGAGTTCAAAAAGTCTGGAGGAAAGGTCCCCACAAAAAAGAACCAGCCAATAATTTGGAAGAACGTGAAAGTAAGTTCCCGACTGCAATATATGTATATATTATTTATATGAACAATGCTTAAATAGTTGTATTTTTTAATATTTTGTATGTTTGAATTTATAATGTGCTACACAAGACAACGGATGGGCATGTGGATACTATGTGATGCGATTTATGCACATGATTATCAAATATGCCGCAATAGACATCGATTGTATTGCTGAGGTATTATATAGTCTCATTAGATAATATGAAATATATCAATCTTATTTATAGCTCATTAATTATATATATACATCATTCTCTTTACAGGTATTTAAAATTGACCACACTATAGGAATGGCCTTACCAGATGTACATGCTCCCTATACGATGGGAGAATTAAATGAAGTAAGAGAAGAATGGGCAATAGCCATACAAATAGTGAGGGTTTTAAGATATAATTGGGATGTTGATAGCGAATAATGACTAAAGAATGATATTTTGTAAATGAATTTTTGAATTATAATATATGTGAATATTTCTACATGTCTGGATGTTTCTACATGTGTCCGAGTGAAAATGAATGAAACTGTTGATTGCTATATGAATGTTTCTACATGTGTGAATGTGAAAATGAATGGAACTACAGATTGCTAGCTACATGAATGTTTCTAAATGTGTGAAAATCAAATGGAACTGCAGGTTGCATTGCTAAATGTGTGAATATTTTTTTTGTTAATTTTACAGGTTTGTGGCATGTTGTTGGCTGATATCAATGGATGTCGTAAAACCTGCAGTTCATAACTGAACTGCAGGTTTCACATCCTACGACCAGTCATACAGCAGGTCTGCATACTGACAGAAAAAAACAAAAAATAGGCGTCGGTTATTTGTATAAAACCGACGCCACATCGTTACAGTGTTGGTTTATAATAGTAACCGACGTCTATTTCCTTAACACCACAATCGTGCTGGACAGCACGGTCGTGGCAGCGGACCAGACACCACAGTCGTGCTGGCCAACACGGCCGTGTTGGGAGTGCACGGCCGTGGCAGCGGACCAGACAACACGGTCGTGCTGGCCAGCACGGCCGTGTTGGGAGTTATATGACGTCGGTTTCTTATCTAATAACTGACGTTGATAGTGCCCAAGATGGCGCCCTTCTGTGGCGCGAAGGTATATGGCGTCAGTTTCTTATCTAATAACCGACGCCTATAGTGCCCTGCTGGCACGTTTTCGGTGGCGCGTGAAGGGTTTTGGCGTCGGTTTTTTAACCGACACGTAACGGATGGGCTTTTAGCATCACCCACTATAACATACTCAAATCTAGGGTAATAGATTGAACCTCGTATTCGATTATGTTAATAACTAATTCTTATTTACCTAATTCAAAATATATTAGAATTTGTAGTTGTCAAATAATAATGTGTATTTAAAATTTCCTTTATAAATATTTTATTTTACCATAATAAAGTTTAAAATAAGAATTTCAGTGCAAAAACAAAATACTAAATAATGATTTTGGAACCAAACTGACACTTTAAAACACACCTAGTATTATTAGATAATGTAAATCAAGTCAATGTGTACTTAGTGTCACAATCGATCTTTTGAAGAAGTAAATATATCAAATATATGTTTAATACTCTAGTAGTGATATCTAATATGAAACATATTCACAAGGTAAAATTTGTGACAAAGTTGGACTCTTCGCTTCTCAAATGGCCTACATAGAAAATTTAGCATTTCTTTAATAAATATCCATCCATTTGAATTATTAAGAGAATACATTGAAAACTTAGGCCTAATGGATATAGACGATGTAACACTTGATCACCCTGAAGTTCCCATTATTTTCATACCATCACATCCTAAAGATTCATGTCCGATTCATTTTCTATGTAAGAATACTCTCCTGGTATTATCTCCTCCCATAATGCGGTTGGATCGCCTTGACCTGGTCTCGCGGATGACAAGTCATCGGCGAGGAGTCCCCGACTGACTGGTTCTCTGTCTCCGGCTACAAACCCATCGCTCGTTATGCCTCCCCGACTCGGTCTCCCCTTGAGCTTCCTCGCCTTCCTCTTTCCTCACCTCCAGATTTGTTTCCTCCAGCCGAACGCATCAGGAAATAGGGAACGTCGCTCCACGACCCAGAGGCGAAACACCCAAAAAGCTGTCTGGCCACTGCCTTGCTTCATCGTCACCGGAACACCTGCACCCAACAACGTGAGACAGCGCCGCCTCCTCTTCTTCTCCTCCACCTGCGCCCGGCAACATCAAGAAACTCCAGGCAGCGTTGAGCGCCACCGAACAGCGTCGAGCGCCGCCGACACCTTGTCCATCAAGCCAAGACTGCACAGCCAGATGCACCCCGTCGCCAACCTTGCTTCAGACCCAACACTGCCTTCATCGACCCCTTCATCGACCCCTTCAGATCTCGACGACAGTAGTTCACACCTGTAACAATTGTCGGCCGCTTGCAGATGGATTTGACACATCAAATGCCCTTCATCGTCACCATCAGTACCCTCTACCTTCTACCACCCATCCATCGTTATCCCAGACCATCACAACCTTGTCGCTTCCACCCTCATGATCCCAACTTTTACTGCTCACCTGCAAGTCAGGTGATGGAGGCGTGCAACTCGGGAAAGTCAATCCCGTGTAGAAGGGATGTCATCCTCTCTCTTCCTCTAGCCTTATCGCGCTGCCAGGCCAGTATAAGGTCAGGCAAACAGTAGGAGATCCCCCGATGGCCTTCTCCAAAACCTGAACCACCCGTTCGTTTCCAACCACCATGGTTCCGCCCACCTGTTACGACATCGACCGAAACCACAGCCACACCGCTGCCGTGAGTGGGGATCAACATAGCAGCCGCCTGGGCTCTGTCCGACCAAGCCAAGAGGTTGCCCATGGCTGGGAGCCCTACATCCCTATCGCCACAATCTCCATGTTTGACTCTGCAACCAACTGAATGACAAGCCAGAAGAAACCAAGCTCAACAACCATCGAATGCATCTGCATTGGACTTCTGGCGAGGTGCTGAAGAGCAACTATGCCAATATGCATCCCATGATTCCCATCCCCTCTGTGCTCCACCGCCTAACAGGCTTCTCATCGACCACCCACACCATTAGCAACCTACCTCATCATCAATCAAATCTTCGGCCAGCACTTCCCCCAAACACCACCCGCACCTCAGATCTGCAGATACACTCTCCGTCGTCGAAGCTTCAGACCTCACCAGCCACCACTACGTCGGCGCCACTCATCCCAAATCCACAACCTGCGACACCTTGCCACGATCACCACCACCAATCTGGAATAGGTCCACCTGCCTCCTTGTCCCTTCTCAATGATTCAAACTAGAAAGATCTGAAGCATTCAGATGTTACCATGATCTGAATCAAGGAGGATGAAGAACCCTCCTCCCAGCGTTGCCTCGTCATCACAATTAGAGTGGCAAGTCTGTTGATGATTGAGGATGACAATAGTCCTGGTTAAATACCGTGAAGCCCTCCTCACGATCAAGTTGTCCTAGAAATCATGCTGATTCCATGACCAACCATCAACATGAAGTGCATCCATCCTTAATCAGCAGGAAAGCATCGAACAATGGGATGAAAACTCGACCTCACAGACCAAGTATGTAGATTAAATAAAGCCTTAGTGGTGAAAGATCAGGTATGTACACTCTCTATTTTTATTTTAGGCATTAAATGACTGAAATCCATATATCTTTTAATGAGGCATCTCTTGAATTGTAAATCCTTTTAAAATCCAAATACTTGGACATTTATTGCTCCTAATACGAATTCCTTTTGTTTCTGTGATATTTATATTGCTATGCTCATATGGGTCTTTGGACCCCTCCTGCCTTGTTGTCTTTTATTTGAAATTGACTAAAATGATAGTCTTGCCACTCTATTTTATGCATGCTACATGTTTGACTAGAATATCTAGAATAGCGGTACTTATGTACAACCATATTTATATAGGGCGTGCGTATTCCGCCAGGGGTGTGCGTTTCCACCCTTGTTTATTTTAGGCCATGATCCTATGGTGTTATGGCCATGTTTTAGGTATATTTAGTCTACATTGTTATGCATGCAAATATTTATTGTTTTTATGTGAATCTGTGGATGATTGTTATGGCAAGACACTCTTTTATTATCATGCTTGTAATCTGAATTTAATATGCCTCATTTCTTTTGCTTCATTTCTTTTGTTACTTTTGTCTTGAACCTACCTAATTGCAATTAGCCCCCTTTTCTTATGTGAACATCTCTTTTGTAATTTTAACCCTATATAATGCCCAGAATGTTTTATATATGTACATACTCAGCCTTTGTTGACCTCTTTATTGTTTCCTATGTTCTGGGTGATGTTCCTTTCCACCCAGGTTTAGGTGCATTAAAGATCAAGGTTGCTCGAAGATCATGTAAAGAGAATTGTACCTAAGGATAGCTTCGAATGGCTAGGTTACTCTCTGCTACTGGGCTCATTTGTAGTTAGTTCAAGTCTTTGTAACATCGCCTTTTATGGTGATGAGCAATTGTATAATGATACTCATTGTAACTTTGTAATAGTTTTGTTTCCGCTGCTTATTCATTATCATGCTCTGCAATATGTGCCATTTGAGAAATGAATGAAATTCCTCCTTTCCTTATTACCTTTTGGTCCGTTAGGGATTGGATGGGATATTTCGTCAATTCAGTGAAGAGTGGATCCCCCATTGGATCTCACTCTTTATACCCACATAGGTGTCGCTTAGAAACCGACACTAAATGCCTTAAATAACCAACACTAAAGGTCGGTTATGTACTAGTGTATGGAAATTCCATGATTTAGATGCCAAAGGTTGTAGTAATGGATCTATCATGAATTATATAAGTGTACTTATCCCATATAATCTTTTGTGTATTAGACATCACAAGATAAATTCAATAAGGGTTATTGGAAGGTCACTAAAGATATCCATAAGTACTTAAGGATAGATTTCTAGTCTATAAGGATAATCATAAAAGGAAAAGTTGGATGTAAAGGGTTACATCGAAAGAAGCTTCCATAATGAAAAAATTGATTGCAAATTAAAATATGTTTGATTAAAAAGGAGAAATGTTGTTAGTTGGATGGGTTCCAAACTAATAACCATTAATTCTATTCTAGAATAGAATCTGAGTATACTTGTGTTATGAACATAGTGTGATACTATATGGATCTAGAAGTTCATGTGATGATCTTATAGATGTTCCAACCATATTGATGACTCAATAGTGATACTACGACATCAATGAAACTAATTGTTAGGAAGGAATATCAGATACCATATTATGGTAGTTCTGTCTTATACGAGAAATAGTACAATGAATAGAGAAGGAAACCTACAATATACTGACTAGTTGCAAAGGGTTTATAACCCTCTAATTTAGCACTGGCATAACAGAAGCATGGTGGACATGTTTAGATCACCAAGAATAAGATTCATGGGTGATTGAATCTAAATGAAAGTGGGAGTTTGTTGGTAAGGTATGCCCATAGAGCCAATCATGTGATGATTGGTATGATATATATCAGGATTTGATTAATACTCATAAAGGCAAGCTTCCAATTGATTTTGTTTTATTCTGTTATGAGATAATGAGGAAACATTATGAATGTCTAAAGAATGACAACTCAATGGTGTATGTCTTCAAGTTTGTGGCTTGAAAGAATGAGATCATACAAATTAAAAGATTATGTACATTCTTATTATGTCCCTAGTCAGACATTATTATGGAACGTAGATAGACACCAGTAACACATAAGACTAGAGTGTGGGTCGGTTGATGATAGAATCTCATTAGTCATGATAGGAAATATCAAACCAAGCACACATATACATGTTAGAGAACAGTGTATCGAACATACCCACCTTGAGAGTTACACACAGAATCCATAATTGCTGGTCATAGTCATCTCTCATAGTGGAGATGTTGATTGTGATTCTTTGACATGAAATGACTACACTCATCACATGTCGTTGGGTATGCTTTGGCATCATCAAATGCATTCCTAAAACATGGGGTTTTTATAACGATGATGATTGGTTGACTTTGACACATTGGGATAGACTGTGAGTCATAGAGATGGGATTTGTCCCTCCTACTGGAGTATGATATCCTGGCCGCTTGATAAGTGAGACTGAGAAACTTAGGTCCATGCACATGTGAATCAATATATGATATTGTGGTCACATTATCTTAGACATTTTTTGTGGTTCAAGAAAGATGGATTGAATGTTGAAGAGGATTACAGTTCCATACCTTAAGTTTCATGGATAACAGAGATAAAGGAATTATACAATCACTACAACACCTTACACAGATTGTAGGTTGAAGTTGTTCTCCAAGTTTCCATTCACTTGGGTAGCACTAATGTGTGACTAGTTACTGCTCCTTTCTTGTGATGTCATAAGTTAGTTATGGACATTCACTATCAAGTGATATGGGACCTATAGGGTCACACACAAATGAACTCATCTAGAAGAGGAGTCTATCTTGAATGATGAATGGACTGATTACTAAAGCATTTAGATATTCAATTCAATCATCATATCGATAGCTAGGCTGAGTGAACTTCCAGACGACCATCTCAAGTGTTGAGACGACCACTTGGATAGGCCAGATGGGTGTCTCAAGTGTTGAGATGGCCATTTGGGTTGTCAACTAATCAAATTTTGATTGGATATGTTCTGCCCTTGAACCGACTAGTTCAATGTAATTAAACCGATCGGCTCATCTCAAACTCACATGAAGGCCATTTGGGTGAGTGAGACGGGTGTCTCGCTTGTGTGAGATATCTTGGTTGGGTCAAACAAATATTTTAGATGTTTCTCGAATAGTTTCAACTGCACATTACTTATGGTGCAAGGAAATTAATATGTAATATTAATTGGAATCAAATTGCCAAATTTATATGCAATTTTGAGATTATCAAACGGCCATTTGGCAGTTTGATATGACCATATTGTGTGACCATAAGACCGTCTAGGTCACTAGATGACCATTTCAAAGTTTATAGGTTGCAAAAATTCAAGATCTTCTAGTCCCTTCCACTCCCACACAATCTCGTACAGACAGGAAGCCTGACCCTAACCCTGCATATAAATAGAGGGGTATTGGGAGCTTCCCAGAGCACAACACAGACAACTGAGGGTCAATTTCTCTAACAAATGTTGTCCTCTATGGTTGTAGTAATTGAGAGAATCCAAGAAAGTCCTACCCGACAAGGGAGGGATATCTACAGGAGATAACAATTGAGACTCGTTGTTGTGGGAGAGAAAGTTGGTGACTACTACACCCACGGGAGGGACAACTCCTTCCTATATGTTCTAGTTGAATGAGATAGGAGTTCTAGTTGGTCTATGTGGACTACTCTAGAGGTAGGAGTCCTTTGGCTACTGCTAGGAGAGCAAAGTTAGCATGTACTATGTGGCAAGACCATAGGAGTCATTGTAGTAATTGTTCTGTTCGTTGTTCATGGTGAAGACCAGGAGTTGCACAACCATTAACTAAGGATAACTAGTTCACAGTTGCGTTTAAGTGGGTTGTTGTCATTGGACTTGCTCCAGGACCAGGTATTACTCATTAAATCATCCATCCTATTTCATAGTAGTTGACACGATCCTGCTGTTATGGGAATACATATAGATAAAAAAATCAGTGTTATACTATGTGCCCATATTTCCCAATAGGTTTATCCACAAGCCATAATTGTTGAATATTATTGTAAATCTCAATCCAATAACAAACATGTTTTGTTGATAGGATAATTGAGTTCCTAAAGAATCAGTGGGAGTAAAAGTAGAACTTGAAATATTCAAGGTCAATGATGCGATGATTTTGAGTCGCATTTGTAGACCGATTTCATATGTGTTTTGTGCCTTAATTACTCATTTTCATGGATATTATTGCTTAATTCACTTTATTTGGTCTCTGCCATCATTTTATATCAAATCCCATTTATTTCATTATTTTAAGCATTATTGATCATCTTATCATAAATCGTGTGGATTTATTTGGTCTTGTTGTGCAATTTCAGGAAAAACAAGTATCTACATCCGTCGATACCATCGACGGATGTCGATACCATCGACCAAGCCACAGGTTGTCAGCCGAGAAGAGAAATACAGAGTCGATACCATCGACACCCAAGTCGATGGCATCGAGATGTCTCCAGGCTGCGGGCGAGGATGAAGTCGATACCATCGACGAAAGTCGATGCCATCGACTCAAGGAGAGCTACAACGTCGCTAAACGACAACAACTGACGCTAAAGGAGTCGATACCATCGACACGCAAGTCGATGGTATCGAGATCACCACAGGCGCTCAGAATAAAAGAAAGGAAAGCTGCCGCTAATCCGCTGGGTCGATACCATCGACCCGCGTTGATGGTATCGACGCCGGCAGATATGCGTTGGATCTGTTTTGATCTCGATCGGACGGCTGTTGTTATTTGACGACCTAATTAGGGACTTATACCTAATGACGGCCGCCCAGACGTGAGGATGATCTCATTTTTGGATTGCACGAGTGCCGAGGAGGAGAGAAAGGAGAACGGAGGCCGAGAAGCTCATCCCGGTTGATTCGGACGCTGCCGAAGACAATTTCCACCACCGACAGGCGGGGAAAGTTTGTGTTCTACGCCAAGGATCCACCGGTTCTTCTTCGTTCAGGGGTTTTTCCTATCTAGTTCACGTTTTTCTTATGAATTCCCCAATTTCTACCATGTATTCGTGTAAGATGAACATGAGAGGCTAAAACCCTCAATCTTTGGGACCGGGAGTAGCCCGGGGATGCATTGTATGACAATTTTATATTGATAATTCATATTTTTCTCTCATATCCGTGGTATAAATTCGTTTTCTCTATTGCTATTATTATGCTTGATCACCATAATAATAAATTAATGCCCTTAATCACTTCGACAGAAGGATTAACGGTTGAAAAGAGACGAATTCTACATTAATTAATAAAACCCTTGACAAAGGAGTTGTAAAATTAATGGTGGGAACTGAGGGACCGATCTTAATGCGCTTAGTTTAGGGGAATGATTACTATGACGATGGAATCAACCTAAATCTAAGTAGTGGATTACACCACGACAGTGGGTAATTCTCATTTCAGGCCACTACCCGGATAGAGAGAGAAGTGTGAGGAATTATATGAAATCTAATACAATGTTGACCCGCGGTGAAACCGCCATCCTAAAGATATCCCTTTGAATTGATTAAATTAACCTTTAATCAATTGTTTTCTTTGTTTGATTTTTATTTTCTTTTAAGTTCAACAACAAAACCCTACTTTGTTAATCGGCCTAGCTGATTGCGATTAGTTAGTAGAAGTCTCCAATAATTCACGTATCCCTGAGTTCGACTCGGGCCTCACAAGGCCTATATTACTCGACGCGTATACTTGCGTTTAAGCGTGTAGTAAAATACACGTCAAGTTTTTGGCGCCGTTGCCGGGGATACGGCGAATTATTGGCACTTTGAGTGCTAAGAGCGGCCATTCTAGGCCACATTTTTTTTTATTTATTTTAAAACAATTTCAAAAATTCCTTTATTTCTCTATAATTGTGTTGACTCGTTCAAAGCATTGTACTGAACCCCTATTTCCATTTTTTTTAGGTACTTTGCATGGTGCACACACGTAGTCGAGACTACGTGAATCGCACACCTGAGGTTCCATCTGCGGGACCAGAAGACGAGGACTACTACGAGGAGGAACACCACAGTGATATACATTCTGAATCTGAGCCGGAACAAGAAGAAGTAATGGCTGAAGCACAGACAATATGGGAGAAGATCAAGGCGTCTTCTTCCTCGGCATCAAAGGGGCCTATAAAGAAACAAGGGCTAAACATACCTACATACAAGATCGACCCAGCACTGATTAACTTGGTCAAATCCAATGCATTTCACGGACTGAAAAATGAAGATCCAGTGGCACACATTAGTCAGTTTGTGGAGAACTGCGATATGGTGAAGATAGATCGCTTTCCGCAGGATGTGCTCTATCTCAAGTTATTCCCGAGTTCCTTGGCTGGAGTAGCAAGAGAGTGGCTCCACAACCTCGACGACGAGTGTGTTGAATCATGGGATCACATGGTGGAGGTTTTCTTCGAGAGGTTCTTTCCTCCTGAGAAGACCAATGATATGATCCGGAAGATCCACAATTTCACCCAACAGGCGGGTGAAACTTATTCTGAGACTTGGGAGCGATTCCAGGTCATGTTGAGGAGATGTCCACATCATGGATTGGACAAGGAAACCCAAGTGAAGATCTTCTACTTTGCTCTCTCCGAGCATGATAGAAGCAACTTGGACTCGGCCGGTTCTGGATTCTTTCTAAACAACACTGATACAAGATGCTAGGAGATATTAAAGAACATGGCTAGGAAACAGTCATGGGGCGACAGAGATGCAGTGGAACATGTCAAGGCTGCCGGCGAATCCCGAACAGTTAGGGAGCTGAATGACAAGCTAGATCTTCTAGCCAAGAAGCTGCTAGCTAAGGAAGATACATCTGAGGATGAGGAAGCCCAAGTGAAGTTCATGCAACAACAGGGCTATAGAAACAATGACTATGCCTGGAGAAAGGATAAAAAGTTTTCATGGAAGGATCCGAACAATTTTCTGCAGGATCCGGATGCCAAATCACAACAAAAAGCTGAGGACAAAAACACTGAATTGCTAAGTCAAATGGTTCAGCAAAACCAAGAGATGATGACCATGTTTGGTAAACAATTACAATCTCAAGGTGACATTCTAACCAAATTTGGGCAGACACTGCAAAGCCATGGAGCACAAATGCGGGCATTAGAGACCACCGTGGCACAGATTTCAAATGAAGTGGCGGCCATCAAGCACGCCAATCAACAGAAACCAGCGGAGAATGCGAACGTGGCTCAAGCACATCATCAAGTTAAGTACATGTCGGTGGTAAGAAATGAGGAATCTCAGGTGCAAGAAGCGGTAGAAGAAAGAAAGATGACTTTCAATGTGAATGCAACACCGGCGATACCATATCCACGCACGTACTATAGATTGCCGGGCGGAAACCATTTCTTCAGAAAATCAGAGAGAGTTGTGAGTATGGTATCTCCATCTAGGCAAGAGGAGCAGGTGCAGGTTGTTTGTGCACATGTGGAGACATCTAAGGCAAGAGAGGAACCAAAACAAGCTGCTACTATTGATGATGTCTCGCCAAAGCCCACGTTCGAGGGAATGATTGAAGCAAGCTTAGAGGAGGTACCCCCGAAAAGCTCTTATGTGCCACCTCATAGGCGTGTTGATGCAGCTGATGTTTCGGATCCGGTAAATCCGAAGTCAAAGAAAGAGCATCGTCACTTTAAGAAATTTCTGGAGATATTCCGAAAACTCCACATCAATATTCCATTAGTGGAGATGATCGAGAAAGTACCCGCCTATGGGAGGTTTATCAAGGAAATCATCAATAAGAAGAGGCAGATAAAAGACGATGAAATTTATTGGATGAATGAGACGGTGAGCTCTATGATTCACGGGAATTCACCAAAGAAGAGAAAAGACCCAGGAGGTTTTTACATTCCGTGTTCAATAGGTGGTCAACATGTTTCTAAAGCACAATGTGATTCCGGCGCTAGTATAAATCTCATGCCTTTGGCTACTTTTCATAAGCTAGGGTTAAAAGAGATAAAGAGGTCAGCCGCAACAATTGAATTGGCGGATGGGTCTACCGTGAGACCCTATGGAGTATGTGAAGATGTTCTAGTCAAGGTTGACCGATTCATATTTCCGGTGGACTTCGTCGTCATAGACATGCCACCACTCCAAAGCTGTGAAATTCTCTTAGGAAGACCGTTTCAAGCAACGGCAGATGTTGTTACTGCTTTAGGGAGAGGTACTCTGTCCTTGGGCATTGGAGGAGAGCGTGTTGAATTTAGATTACCGAATGACCCTCCAAGTGCAATCCTCAAGGTGAAGAGATGACAATTGTCACACCGTCTAGCCTAAGACGCTAAAGAAGGGCGCTTGTTGGGAGGAAACCCAACCATTGGTACATTAGGATAGTTTAATGTTAGGTGTAGTTTGCTTGTATTTTGTTTACTTTTTAGTTTAAAAATGATACCTTGATCCGTTTGTTAAATGTGCAGGAACAGGCAGGGTCGATACCATCGACACACTGGTCGATGGTATCGACATGGGTTCAGGAGTGACAGTTGCAAAATCGCACTGAGTCGATACTATCGACGGTCCCGTCGATGGTATCGACATACCTACAGGCAGGTTGCACAATAAAGGTCGATGGTATCGACATGCCAGTCGATACCATCGAGATCTCTGGAGATTTTCAGAAGAAATCGACTCAGTGAATTCGATACCATCGACAGGTCTGTCGATGGTATCGACATTTTCAAGTGAAAAAGACGGCGGCCGGACTCGCGAGGCAGTAGCCCTAATCAGCGAGTCGATACCATCGACTTCCGTCGATGGTATCGACGGGTACACAGCAGTGTCGGTGTCAGTTATTCAAGACGAGGTTATTGGTCAAATGAAGTCATCAACGAGTTCTTCCTCCACTTGTGCCAAGTGTCATCCAGAGCAAATCCGGACCCCACGACCCTGGCAGTACCCACCTCCGCCTCCACAAGATTGATCAGGGTATCACTGTTCCGCCCTTAAGTTAGTCTTTGACTATGAGGCCATAGTCGGATTCAAGCTTAGGGGGGTGGCTGGAACAGCTCTATCTTTTATCTTTTCTTTAGTTGTTTTTAATTTCTGCTTTGTTATTTGTTTTTGCAATTTTAAGTTTTTATTTAGGATCCACATCTATCTAGTGTAATCGTGGATGTCTTAAAAATTGTCATCTTGCTGTTTTCATGGGGAAATTAAGGGAATTAAAAAAATTTTCTGTTTTTTTTTTTATAGCTTAACTTGGTTGTCCTTGGGGAACTTGTCCTATGAAAATGATTGATTATGTCAACTTTGAAGCAATATGTCACACCCACACCCCCTTTGACTCATGAAAAGTGGATAGTAATGGTTGTTTGAGCCTAACCTAATCAAATGGTAATGAGACCTTAATCAGATGTAAGAGAAAGAACCCTTTAAACTACTACACATGTCAATAAGGAGGGACACATAATTTTCTTTTAAGGTTCAGTCACTTAATCTTGTGATCATTCCACCCCATTTTCTATAATCCACCCAAGAATTGGAAGTAAAGTGCAGTTTCAATTTCTTTTGTGTGCTTAGCATGTAGATAGGATTTGCATTGTTATTTTCATACTTTTGCATAAAACGAGAAAAAAAATGTATAGTGATTCATGCACATTACCCTTAGGTGCATGTCATGTAGTTGCACTCACAATTTCATGATTTTCATGCATAAGCACACCATGTATCTCAGTTTTCCTAAATAGGTGATCTAATTTGTTCCATACCCTCGAAATAAAGCAAAGATCTCCAATTGGAAAGAAAATGGCCTTATACATGTATCTCTAAGCAATTATGGATATATGGGCAAAGAAAAAAAAACAGAAGAAAAAAATTTCTGGAAAAAAAAATGTTAGAAAAAGAAAGAAAAGGAATAAGAGGGAGAAAGGAATGATATCACTTGTATAATAAAGGGGAATTGAGTACATGATGTGGCTTGAGTAGATTTCTATCTCATTGTGAGGTAGAAGGTTAGTGCATGCATCATTCCACCCACTTTTAGGCAGTAGGGCATTCTTAATGTGCATTTGTATCATTTAGGGCATTTTGTTATATGCATTTTGAAACTGTGTAATACTTCCAAATTCTCCCATGAACCACCCATTCCATCCACCCGTTGCTCGGATTGGTAGTCCACCGTGATTTTCTCCTCACTCATGTTTATCAGGAGAACTGCTTCCATGTAGATGGTAGTTAGGGCGAGCAACGTAGTGTAGGTGATCACAAGATGCACCATGGCTGAATCGGCGAACTTTATTATGATAACTGCCTTATGTGATAGTGTTCATCAGTTTGAAGGATAATTTCTTTTATTGATGGTTATTGTCGCCTATAGGGTAATTATTGTTCTGTGATTAGGGTAGGCCGGTTTGAGAACGTCCAGTGGGAGTCATTTGTGAGGTGGGTTGGTGTTTTGATTGTTAGTTGACATTCGCAATTCTATTCTAAGGATTAGTTGCTCGAGGGCGAGCAATGTTTAAGCTTAGGGGAGTTTGATGCGATGATTTTGAGTCGCATTTGTAGACCGATTTCATATGTGTTTTGTGCCTTAATTACTCATTTTCATGGATATTATTGCTTAATTCACTTTATTTGGTCTCTGCCATCATTTTATATCAAATCCCCTTTATTTCATTATTTTAAGCATTATTGATCATCTTATCATAAATCGTGTGGATTTATTTGGTCTTGTTGTGCAATTTCAGGAAAAACAAGTATCTACATCCGTCGATACCATCGACGGATGTCGATACCATCGACCAAGCCACAGGTTGTCAGCCGAGAAGAGCAATACAGAGTCGATACCATCGACACCCAAGTCGATGGCATCGAGATGTCTCCAGGCTGCGGGCGAGGATGAAGTCGATACCATCGACGAAAGTCGATGCCATCGACTCAAGGAGAGCTACAGCGTCGCTAAACGACAACAACCGACGCTAAAGGAGTCGATACCATCGACACGCAAGTCGATGGTATCGAGATCACCACAGGTGCTCAGAATAAAAGAAAGGAAAGCTGCCGCTAATCCGCTGGGTCGATACCATCGACCCGCGTCGATGGTATCGACGCTGGCAGTAATGCGTTGGATCTGTTTTGATCTCAATCGGACGGTTGTTGTTATTTGACGACCTAATTAGGGACTTATACCTAATGACGGCCGCCCAGACGTGAGGATGATCTCATTTTTGGATTGCACGAGTGCCGAGGAGGAGAGAAAGGAGAACGGAGGCCGAGAAGCTCATCCCGGTTGATTCGGACGCTGCCGAAGACAATTTCCACCACCGACAGGCGGGGAAAGTTTGTGTTCTACGCCAAGGATCCACCGGTTCTTCTTCGTTCAGGGGTTTTTCCTATCTAGTTCACGTTTTTCTTATGAATTCCCCAATTTCTACCATGTATTCGTGTAAGATGAACATGAGAGGCTAAAACCCTCAATCTTTAGGACCGGGAGTAGCCCGGGGATGCATTGTATGACAATTTTATATTGATAATTCATATTTTTCTCTCATATCCGTGGTATAAATTCATTTTCTCTATTGCTATTGTTATGCTTGATCACCATAATAATAAATTAATGCCCTTAATCACTTCGACAGAAGGATTAACGGTTGAAAAGAGACGAATTCTACATTAATTAATAAAACCCTTGACAAAGGAGTTGTAAAATTAATGGTGGGAACTGAGGGACCGATCTTAATGCGCTTAGTTTAGGGGAATGATTACTATGACGATGGAATCAACCTAAATCTAAGTAGTGGATTACACCACGACAGTGGGTAATTCTCATTCCAGGCCACTACCCAGATAGAGAGAGAAGTGTGAGGAATTATATGAAATCTAATACAATGTTGACCCGCGGTGAAACCGCCATCCTAAAGATATCCCTTTGAATTGATTAAATTAACCTTTAATCAATTGTTTTCTTTGTTTGATTTTTATTTTCTTTTAAGTTCAACAACAAAACCCTACTTTGTTAATCGGCCTAGCTGATTGCGATTAGTTAGTAGAAGTCTCCAATAATTCACGTATCCCTGAGTTCGACTCGGGCCTCACAAGGCCTATATTACTCGACGCGTATACTTGCGTTTAAGCGCGTAGTAAAATACACGTCAGTCAACAAAGAGGTACAATGAGAAGTAAGAGAATCACAAGTAGTTGTAGAATCTCGAGTTCTTTACATGACATAGAAAAAAATGGTTCTAGTATAACACATCTGAGATTGGAGGATTGTGAATCCAACAATTTACATGGGTTGATCATGATAGGATGAGCCAACTCATTAACTATAAAGTAGGGTCAAGTCCATTATGGGATCCATGCAAGCTAACAATATAGGACCTTGATAGTGCCAGCTAAAGGGGTAACACCGAAAAGGTGCAACATGGTCTTGTGCCAAAGAACTACATGTACAACATAAAAGGAAAAAATGGTTGAATACGTTTTTCAAATCAATTCAAGTTGTTAAACATGATAGAAATCCCTTTACCAATTGTCATGCTTGTCATTGTAGTTAAAATAGACTAATAGATTTTGCATATGAAGATTAAAATGGGATTCCTTGAAGGAATACATCAGAGGATGTGTACGTGGCACAACTTAAAAGGTTTTATAATTTCAAGAATGCAAATAAAGGGACCCGGGTTCGACCCTCGACAAAAATCCCCGGGGTGCAGTTAAAGGCCCCACGTTATTGAGCGCGTCGCGGTGCCCCCATGTACGTGGCTGGTTCCGGGGTTTACCTTGTCTGTGGGGGTCACAAAGTGGCGCTCGTGCGAGAGGGGTTCCTCGTTATCAAAAAAAAATGCAAATAAAGTCTTTAAACTACAAAGTTTAATATAGGATTGAAACAAGCATCTTAGAAATAGGATCTTTTTTTTTACAAGACGGTCAAAGAGTTTGACTTGAATCAAGATAAAAGATGAATTCTATGATTACTAAAGATTTAGTGGGAGCATATATAGATATTCCACATATATTGAGGATTGACATCTCAATATTGTGGATATTGAGATCTGGCATGAAATACCCCTTCATCAATGAAGGAAGAAGTGAGTGAAACATCTTATGAGATAAGGATCAAGACCTATGAGATAGTTCTTGAATGTTTCACATTGGAAGTTTGAACACTACAATAGGAACCTTTGAAGGAGTTCAAAACAGAAATGATTCAATGAGAGTGAATCCATATATGTCTCTCATGAACCAAATGTTCCAATTCTTGTGAAGAATTGAAGTAGCATGATTAAGATGCCAAAGGATGTAGCAATGGATCTATCATGAATGTGATTATCCCATATAATCTTGTATGTGTTGGACATGACAAGATGATGGTAAATTCCAATAAGGGTCATTGGAAGGTCATTAAAGATATCCATTAGTACTTGAAAAGTACCTAAGGATAGATTGCTAGTCAATAGATATAGTAATAAAAGGAATAGTTGTATGTAAAGGGTTACATCGATGCAAGCTTCCATAATGACAAAAGAAATTGCATATTAAAATATGTTTGATTTAAAAGAAAAAATGTTGTTAGTTGGAAGGGTTCCAAACTAATAGCCATTAATTCTATTCCATAATAGAAGCCCAATATACTTATGTTATGAACACAGAGTGATACTATATGGATCTAAAGGTTCATGTGATGAGCTTGTAGATATTCCAACCACTGATGACTCATGAGTGATAATGTGACAACAATGGAGCTACTTGTTAGGCAAGGAATTTTAGATACCATATTACGACAGTTTCGTCTCATAGGAGAAATCATATAACAAAGACATAAGGAAACACACAATATACCAACTATTAGCAAAATGTTGCTAACCTGCTAGATTAAGCACTTACACAGTGAAACATGGTGGACATGTTTGGATCACTAAGAATGAAAATCATGGGTGATTGTCTCTAAGTGCAAGTGGGAGTCTACTGATAAGGTATGCCCATAGAGACAATCCTGTGATGATTGACATGGCTTATACCAAAAATTTTTTGATTAATAATCATAGAGACAAGCTTCCAATTCATTCTATTTTATTCATTTATGAGATAATGAGGAAACATTATGAATGTCTAAAGAATGACAATACTCGATGACATATGTTTTCAAGTACGTGACTTAGAAGAATGAAATCATGCATATTGTAAGAGTATGTACATTCTTGTTATGTCCCTAGTCAATTGTTACTGTGGAAGGTTGATAGACAACAATGATGCATAAGATCATAGTGTGAGTTGGTTGATGATGGAATCTCATTAGTCATGATATTGCAATATCAACACAAGCACATAGATACATGCTAGAGAATAGCGTATCAGACAGACCCACCTTGAGAGTGACACATGGAAACCATCATTGGTGGTCATAGTCATCTCTTATAGTGAAGGTGGTGATTGTGATTCTTAGACCTTAAATCACTGCACTCTACATGTGTCGTTGGCTATGCTTTGACATCACTAAATGTAGCCCCGAAACACGGGTTGTTGTAAAGGTGATGATTGTGTAACTTTGGCACATGGGGATATACTGTGAGTGATAGAGATGGATTTTTCCCTCGTACTGGAGGATGATATTCTGGCCACTTGATAAGAGAGACTGAGAAACATGTGAATCGATATATGATATTGAGGTCACATTATGTCAGATAGTCTGCTATTAGTTCAAGGAACATAGATCAAACTTTGAAGATGATGAAGATTCCATGCCTCGAGTTCACCTTGGATATCAGAGACAAAGTAATTATACAATCACTACAACACATTACACATATTGTAGGTTGAAGTTCTTCTCTAACTTTCCATTCACTTGGGTATAACTGATGTGCGACTAGGCACTGAATCCTTACTTGTCATATCGTAAGATATTCATGGACATTCATTACCAATGTGATGTGAGACCTATAGGGTCACCCACATAGTAACTCATCTAGAAGAGGAGTTTATCTTGAATGATGATTGGATTGACTACAATAGTGTTTATGTATTTAATTCATGCAACAGATTGGATGACTGCACTACAAAGCGACCATCTCATAGGGTGAAATGATCATTTGGACATGCCAGATGGGCATCTCAAGTATTGGGATGGTCGTTTGGGCTGTCAGGCTAATTAGAGTTTGAATTGGCTAAGTTCTTCCCTAATTGAGGAGTGGACTGACTGTTTCAATCTATTGAATCTATCAGCTTGACTCAGGCTCACCAGACAGTCATCTGGGTGAGTGAGACTGGCATCTCCCATGGGTGAGACAACTCAGTTGGGCCACAGGAACATTCTGGATGTTTCCTAAATAGTTTTGTTTTGCACATTACTTAGGGTGCATGCATGAAAATCTGATATTAATTGGAACCGAAATTGCCAAACTTGTGTGTGATTGAGAAACTACTGGACGGCCATCTAGAAGCACGATATGACCATCTTGGGTGACCAGATGACCATTTTGGCTATTGTAGGTTGTGAAAATTCAAGATCTTCCGGTCCCTTCTACTCTCGTATAGACTGGGAACCCTGTACCAAACCCCGACTATGAGTGGAGGGACACTAGGGGTCCCAAAACACAACAACATCAATTGAGAATTAGTTGCTCTGACAATTTTTACCTTCTCTGGTTGTGGTAACCAAGAGAGGCCAAGCAAGTCCTACCCGACTATAGAGGGATAGTGATGGGAGAGAACAACTGAGAACTGTTGTTATGGGAGAGCAAGTTGGTGACTAGTACACCAACGGGAGGGACAACTCCTTCCTATATGTTCTAGTTGAACAACAGGAGTTCTAGTTGGTTCGTGAGGATTACTCTATAGGAAGGAGTCATTTGGCTGCTGCTAGGAGAGCAAAGTTAGCCTACAGTCTGTGACGAGACCACAAAAGTCGCTGCAAAAGTTGTTTTGTTCATTGTTCGTGGTGAAGATCTAGAGTTCCACATCCACCATCGAAGAGCAACTAGTTGATACTTGCATTTAAGTGAGTTCTTAACACTGGACTTGCTCCACGACCAGGTATAAGTCATTTAACCATCCTTCATATTTCATAGTAGTTGACGTATCTTGCTATTATGGGAATATGGATAGATAATTTTTTTGCTTCCACTACCCGTATTTCCCAACATCATGTGTTTACAAGAAGGTTAGTGGGAGAATCATTGTATTCCTCATATTATATGTAGTTACATACTATTGACAGGGAATGACATATCTATGCTACAAATCATAAAAAATTGATTGGGAAGTACCTTCTCTATGAAAGATTTAGGAGAAGCATCATATATCCAAGGAATTAAGATCTATAGAGATAGGTCTAGGTCTTTTTGTCCTAAGGTGGAGTACATACATTGATAAAGCGTCAAAAGACTTTCATCATATAGGACTGAAAGAAAGAAAATTTACCCATGTCCCATGGAATTAGTCTCTCTATAAACCAGTGTTTTAGTTCTTGTGAAGAACGTGAAGGCATGAGTAAGGTTCCACATGCATCCACTATTGGATTTATTGTGTATTTAATGTTATGAATTTGTCTTAATGTGTCAAATGCTTTGAGCATGACAAGCAAATATCAGTCAGTTTCTGATGATGGTCACTACACTATCAAAAAGAATATCCTGAAGTACTTGAGAAGAACTAAGTGACATGAACCAAACCCACTAACTAGAGTTAGGACCCTCTAAGGAGAGATTAAAACTAACCAACCATATGACTTATAATATTGATTGCATTAACTTTTTCCTTTCCTTAATCATAAAGAAACTTGGGGTTAAACTAGAAATATCAGATATCAATAATATTGTGGTTTCTTTTAGGTTCATGTCTATAAAACCTAAAATACTTTTAGTTTTTCAATTAAATCACTAGATAATTGAATTTGAGGCTAATGTAGATGTTTTTATTAAAAATTCCTTGTTTGTACCTTATCAATCCTCTAGATGTCAGCTTGTGATTTTGGCTGACTCAAATTCTGTAGAAGTCAAAGGTGAAGGATAGATGGACTTGAATTTCCCATTGAGGAAGGTTCTGACACTTTATAGAGTCAAACATGTCCCTTCCATTAGGCTCAATATTCCTAGTGACACAATCCTTGTTTGGTATAGTATTAGAATAGACTACAAATGTGATAAGGCTATTATTACATGCCTTCATGACTCTTTATTCTTGGTAAGGGATATATATGTGACACGGAGAACTTATTTAAGATTCGTGTTCAACATGATTTAAATTTAGTTTGAAATTTGAATGGCAATAGTTCTTTTTGAATGAATTTTTTTATCTTCTGATGTATTGCATAGTTGTTTGGGACATGTTAATTTTGGCTCAATAAGAAGACTGAGAATCTAGAATTTATTCCTAAATCTGACATTAATGTTAGGAGATCCAAGATCTATTTGCAAGCTAAACTACCTAGGAAGCCTTTTCATTTTGTGAATGGGATTTTGGAAATCATTGATTTAATGCACACTGATCTATTAGTTTAATGGGATAACTTTTATTGATGATTCAAATAGATGTTGTATTCCTAATTAATTATAAGTAAAGACGAGGCATTGGATATATTTAAAATATATAAGAAAGAAGGTGAAACTAAAACTAGTAAGAAATTAAAAGATTAAGGTTTGAAAGGGGAGGAAAGTACGCCTCCAATGTATTCTTAGAATTTTATCAATTCCATAGTGTAGTTCACCCTAATCCAAAGGGATTGCAAAATTTAAGAAACTAACAATAATAGTTATGGTTAATATCTTACGTCAATCTTCAACTTTAGCCAACTTTATGTGGGGAGAAGCATTGAATACAACTTTCCATATTTTGAATAGAGTACCCATTAATATAAAGAAAGTAGTCTATTTGAGATGAGAGGGAGAAAATTGAGTCTCAAACGTTCTCTAAGTGTGGGGGTGACTTGTTAAAGTACTTGTCCCTAAACACAAAAGGAAGAATTTGGGACCCAAAATGATTGATGTCATTTTCCATGGTTATGGAGAGACAAGTTATGCCAATAGATTATTGATTGTAACATTTGGTATCTCATACATTGGTGTCAATAAAATTTTGGAACTACGTGATGCTACATTCACTGATAGTGAATTTCCCATGAAATATGGTGTTCTAAAATTAGTATCTCAAGAGGATTCATTCACTACAAGTCTCATCTCTGAGAACATGAAAAGGATGACAACTATGTTGGTCGACTCAGAACAAGCTATTTCTAAATATCATAATTGGGAAGAAATGATTGAACCAAGGAGGAGAAAGAGTCCTAAAACATCCATATATTTTAGTATTGAGTTTCCCACTTAGAACATTGAGGATGATCTTATATCTTTGAAACAATCTAAGGATTGCACAAAAGCTAAGTTTTGTAAAAAAAATCATTAATAATTAAATTCTCTGGAATGGAACTTGGATATTAGTGGATTTACCTCATAGTTGTTCATGTATCTGAATAGAAATGGATCATTAAAAAGAAATTTAGTGCAGACATAAAAATTGGTAGGTATAATGCTAGGTTAGTTTGTAAGGGTTATAAATAGAGGGAAGGAATATATTATTTTGATACGTGTTCCCTTGTTTCATGTATCTGAGTGCTTATAACATTGGATTCAATTTATAATCTCTCTATCCATCATATGGATGTGAACACACATTTTTAGATGTTGATCTTCAAGAAGATATATATATGGAACAACATGAAGGATTTATGGGTTGTGGATTGTGGGAATGATTCAAAGTGTATAAGTTTGCTGAGTCAATAAATGGATTGAAACAAGCCCCTGAGAAATGGCATGAGAAGTTTGATTCTATGATATTATCATTTGGCTTTGTTTCTATTAATTTTGATAAGTTTATCTACTACCAAATTTTCAATGATGGATTCATTCTGTCATGCTTGTATGTATCCTACTTTATGGTTTTGACATGATAGTAGCAAATGATACAAAGTCATTCTTTTGTAGCAACTTTGAGATGAAGGATATGGGTGTCACTGATGTGATTTTAGAGACTGAAATCATAAGGTCTAAGGATGGCATAACTATCTCCCAGTATCACTATGCTGAGAAGATACTCAAGTGGTTTGATTACATCATGCAAACTTGTTAAGACTCCATATGATTCATCCATGACCTTATTCAAGAATGATATTGGAGTTTTAATATCTCAATTACAATGCTATAAGATTATTAGATGTTTGATGTATCATATAAAATACACATTTTTTATGAGTAAGTTAAGTAGATACACTAGTTGTCATGAAAATACCCATTGGAATGCTCTTGATAGAGTTTTGAGGTATATAAAGGGATCTTATTTCTTTGAGATGCATTATGGAAAATATCCTTTTGTAGTCAAAGGATATAGTGATTAAAGCTGGATTTCCATGAATTCTGGGAGTAATGGTGTCTCAAGATATGTATCCTTGTTGGGGGAGGTGTTATTTCCTAGAGGTGTAAGAAACATACCAATTTGTCTTAGTCTACTTTTGAGGAAGAGTTGTGTTCTTTAGATGAAACTAGATTGGAAGCAGAATGGCTTCATGGAATTATGTCCAATATAACAATGGTAAAAAGTTGCTTCATCCTATTTTAGTTCAATATGATAGATCTACAACCATTGCTAAGATAAAGAGTTCCATGTACAATAAAAACATCATAGACACATTCATGTCTAACTCATGTCTATATGAGAATATTGTCTAAAGGGTTCGTGGTTGTAGACTACATCAGTTCTGAAGATAATACAGTCGATCCTTTCACTAAAGGTCTTAACTTAAACTTCATAGATAAATACAAATTGTGGGTGGAACTAAAAAAATCTTTAGATTGCATGCACTAGCAGCTCATCCTAAAAGAGTGAAGATCCCAAAAATTATGTTCACTATGGTAATAACAAACTATCTGGTGAATCAAATGACACTACGCTTTTTCTTATTGATGTCTATTGTATGCATATGTATATCCCCTGGGAAACCTATTAGTACTACAAGTTATCAAGAGATTAGTTTTCAAATGATGTCAAGTCTTAGGACAGGATATTAATAGTACATCTTTGGAGATTCCAACTAAATGATTAATGTTGTTTCAGCCGTAACAGAGGATTTGGTCTATTCTTTTATATGAATCGGGAAATGTCATTTTGGATGCATGGTTGTACTGCATCATATTTATTTTCTACCATGTCTTAGTGGTATTGTTATTATCTGATACTCTTGCACCTAAGGTTCAAGTGTAAGACTTTTGTTCACTGATTTCATGTGGGAATCAAGGTTGGATAACTTAGATAGATTCAAACTGAAAGACATCTACTAAAAGCACAATATGAAGAACTGCATGGAAGTGCACAATACATATTGGACTTTGTGGGGAGATTTATAGATATATGACTACTACAACCATTTATTTAACATGGGTTAATCTCAATGTTAGTGTACACAGTACATAAGGAGGTTGGAGGAAAAATTGTTTATTATTTTGTACAAACTTGGAATGGATTTAGGAAATTACCTTTTTTCATCTCCTTTTATTTATATAAAATATAACTACTTAAGTAATTATTTGAATGTTTAGTTAATGCTTCTTGAACTAGAAATGGATTCCTTTTCTACATTATTTGGAAAAATATGTTTTCTTTATTAATTTGAAAGAGACATTTTCTTTATTAATCAAAAGGAAATGTTTTCCTTTGTTAATTAAAAACATATATTTTTCTTACTACTTAGAAAGTGAAGTTCCCAATATTAACTGGAAGAAGACATTTACCTTATTAATTTGAAAGATATATTCTCCTCCTAAATTGGAAATAGACTCATTGTGTTCTTTATTTATAAAGATACTCCTCATTTTACTTTTTTCTTTATGTGCATAAGAGAGATCAAGTGATTTTTGCTTACTAGGAATATGATGTGGAGGCGTGAACGTCTATAAATAATTCTCTGGATATTAGGATTATAAAACTTCAGAACATACAATTGTCACTCATTCTTTGTGAAAAACACTAGAGGGGGGTTGAATAGGGTTTTATAATAATTTTTAAAATAATTCAACCAACAAACAACAACAATGATGTTGAAGAAGGAGACAAGGGTTTAGAGTGGTTTCACCCTTAGCAAAAACTAAGGGAGTCAGTCCACTACCCAATTATTTCCAATTGGGATTTTGAAAGTATTTGAATTTTATTACCTTCTCAAGGATGTTACACAAAATTACAAATACCTTCCCAAACCCTTTGGACAACCTTCACCCGAAGTCGTCTCACCAACCTTGAAGCAGCCTTCACTTGAAGTAACTTCAAGATCCCCCTTGAAGTATCCTTCCTCCTTGAAGTAGCTTCCCATTGACACCTTCTAGAACTAGTCCAAAGTTCTCCTTCTCTACCTAAGAAGATTTCACCCTCTCCACTCCACAGCCTCCAACCTAGGAGTAGCAAGGAGAGTACAATGCAATAAGAAAGAATAAGAAAGCAAAAAGCAAATTACAATTACCACTTAAGCACAAGGCTTGAATCCTATATCAAGTGTTTTGATCTCCTATCCAATGTGTATGACAATGGAAGTATAGTGGGTAAGAGATTCTAGCCTATAGGATACGAAATGCCAGCAATGGAAATGATTATCAAGTGTTGAAGCTGCTCAATTGCTCACAAGAATTGATTCTCAATTGCAAGTATGTGTACTCAAGTGTGTTTAGGTGTCCTAAGGCATATACTATTTATAGGAATGGCCTACTAGTACTTAGGGACGTTCTAGACACTTTCTAGGGGGTTCTTAGTGCTTAACTAGCTGTTAGGTATCAACTAATTGCATTAGTAATGGCTAGTTAATTACTTCTAAAAAGTGCTGACAGACACCTTCTCGATCGAGAAGTTTGTCTATCGAGTATCTCTCAGTCGAGGATATTGTTGACTGAGGGTGAGTCTGGAGAAACATTCAACCCAACTCCCAACTACTTTTCTAACTCAGTCTAATGGCTAGGAGGGTCTATTCTCGGTCGAGGGCTTTGTCGACCGAGAGTGTCTCGGTCTAAGTTTTTGTCGACCGAGAGTGTCTCGGTCGAAGTTTTTGTCGATCGAGAATATCACTGATTCAATGTATTCATTTACTAAGTGTGTGTATCAATGTGCAATTGTGATACTATCTTGGGGGATGACCTATCTAAGTGTTGTGAGTGGACAAGGAAGATCTAAATGCTTGATTTACATGATATCTAAGTACTTGTACATTATAAACTTGTACAAGTTTTTTACATTGATTACAATCATGAAAATAAAGAAATTTTAGCAAATTGATCTTCCAAGTCTTCTCTATCCACCACCTTATATGCTTGTCCCTAAAACACTCAAATAGAAAGTTAAAACCACAAGAAAGAAATGTTTGTCATCATCAAAACAAAGGGATTATAATAATGTCTAATTTAGCCAACAATCTCCCCCTTTATGAAGATGACAAACATTCCCAAAACATAAATCAAGGAAATATAAATCATATGAGTTTCATACCTGAAGTTTACCTTTTGCATCCATTATTTGTGTGCAAGTGTGTGCTAGTTGAGGGATTATGAAACTCATGTTACTTTATGTTATTGGTTTTATATTATTTCTCCCCCTTTGTCATTTCAAAAAGATAACCAGGATAATCATGACTTTTATTATTCCCCCTGAATTTGATAATTTTATGCTCAATGCAAACCACTTATTTTTATGTCAAATTTAGCCACAACCATATTGATTAACTGTGCTTATTGTTTTATCCTCTTATCCTATAAAAGATAAGGCATTGTACTCAGTTTTACTCACTCAATACAAAAGATTCAATTCTCTATATGGTATTATACAACGGCTACGATCCCCCCTAAAACCTAACCCCCCTCCAAACCCGCCCCCTCTATCCCTACTCTGCCCTAACTCGTCGCCCCTTGTCTCTCCCTGCCCTGCCCTAACCAACAACTGCCCCCCTCTCTCTCCTTCCCTGCCCTAACCCGCTGCCCACCGCCTCCCACCTCTTCACCCATCTTCATCCCTTCCCGCTACCACTGCCACAACAATCCACCTGCCACCCCTCTACCACCAACAACCCACCTGCTACTACCTCCAACCTCTCCTATTATTGCCACTCAAATTCCACCCCAAACCCCTTTCTACAGCCATCCCCCTCTTCAACCATCTGCCGCCCACTACCACCATCCTCTCAATCATTTATAAAGGATGTTAAGCCTTGAAATGATATGAGATCCTTTTAGATTCATGGCATATGTGTTTTGATTTCTCATCCATTTTACAAGGGATGTTAAGCCCTTAAAATGACATGAGAATCTTTTAAGCTCACGAATATATTTAATAGTTTTTCAACCATTTACAAGGGATGTTAAGCCCTGAAATGATATGATATTCTTTTAAGCTTATAGTAGAATCAATGAATGTATCTCTAACCAAATACATGGGATGTTAATCCCTAATTTGTTTTGAGAATTCCATTAAGGACAAGATATACATTATATTCATAAATATAGGCTCCTTTATTTTCATAACCAAGATTACTTTAAAGATACTAAGGTCATAACTAATTTCAAATTTTGTTTATGATGTTTACAAAGTTTTGTGAACTTCTTCTTAATTTTATAGTCAAGATAGTTTTTTTGAGCTCCCCCTTAATCTTATAGTCAAGATAATTTAAGGATTCTAAGGTCATAATAAGCATTAGATCATAATAAGTTAACCTTTTATGAGAGCTATGCACTAAAATCTTATTTTCAATATACTAAGATTGAGTGCAAAGAAATGATTTACAATTAAGCATTTTGTCGAGCTTATTTTAGGTCGACCTTGACTTCGACTTGGGCACCCCTTGGTCAAACTTGATTTTGACCAAGAGGCAATTTCTGCAAATTTCCAATTTAAGCATTCACAATGATCCACTATATAGCCTTTGTGTACCTTAAATATGCAGATATCAATTGGAAAAAAATTATCTTAAAAATAGGTTTGATTCTTGAAGCAAGATTTTTAATTTATATGAGTTTTAACATTTTTTTCTCTTAGAACAAACAATTAGATAAAACATTAATATTCTTGTTCTAAGCAAAATATTAAAATCAAACAATCTTACTTGCCTTTTTCTTCATAGAAGATTTTATATACAAAACATAAGACTTGAAGTCCATAGTGAAAATATTCATGCATCACAAAGATGATATCCTTTTCCATAAGATAAGCATAAGATAATCATTAACTAATATGTCAAGATGCATTTGTGCCACAAAGATTTACTTTAATGCAATAATGGCATTTTCAATTATAGCATCATCAATGAGCTAAATCACTATAATCAATTTGATGATAAGAGAAAATTTTATTCAATCCAACAGAATCAAATCCATAGGTTTCAATAAAGTTTTCTTAAGGCACATAGTTCATAAATTTTAAATTGACCAAGGAATATTTTAGCCAAACCATGTGAAAGATTATATTTAATCAAACTTTTGATAGTCTGTGAGCTTGCAATAGTTGTAAAGACTCATAAAGTATGTCTAATTGTAGTAAGAATATAGATTTTCAATCAACATCACTAATCTTTGTAAGCAACATTATTTGCAGTAATTTGGGTAAGAACATCATATACATTATCTCACAATTTTATGATACAAGACTATCAATATATTTTGATTTGACAAATTTATCTTGTAGTTCTTTTCTTCAAAAGGTTTCCTTTAATCCTATTAATAATCTTAGTTAGGTATATTGATAGCAAACGGATTCAATCAAACAGGTTCAGCAGGACTTGAATCGGTCGAACTATTCTTCAATCGAATATATCTCGATCGAAGATTTTCTCGACCGAATTTTCTGCTATTTTTATAGGTTTTATCATGTTTTTGCAGGCTTAAAATAGTAACCTACTCGGTCGACTACTTTTCGACCGACCATGTCTCGGTCGAAGATTTTCTCGACCGAGTGTGTTTCTATATTGTTTTTCAATAATTATTTGTAAGCAAAACATAAGGTACAATTTTGCAAGAATATGAAAGTTAAAGCTCAGTTTTGTTGAGATAAGACATTTGAATATCAAAGTAACATTTTAGGTCAAATCTCAACTAATCAAATTCAAATCTCTAAGTTTTAGGAACCCAAACTAGATCATCATCCCTTTTCTTGTATGGGCATGAAAAAGAGTAATGTCCAAGACGCAAGCAATAGTGAAAACAAAAAAAAAATCAATCTCATTTCTCTTTCTAGAAGTTGAGTTGTTCTTGGGTACATACATAATATTGGCCTTGGGTTTTTGTGCTCTTCTAGGTTTAGGTTGATATGATTTCTCTTGTAGAACATATCCTAAACCTCTCCTTCCATTACAATTAGAAGAATTTTTCAGAATCTTATCAAGAACATCATTGTTTCTCAAGCTACTAATTTCTCTTTGTAACTTGGCAATCTCAGCCATTTTCTTTTTGATATCTAACTTTGCTTGATCTAGATCAGATGATAAAGCATCTCTTTTCTTAACAAGAGCATCATAATCTAGATGAGTACATAAAATTGGTTGTTTTTTAAGATCATTAATTTGGGCTTGCAAGTTTTTCTTTTCTTGAGAAAGAAGATTGCAATTTGCCTCTATTGATTTCAACTTAATATCATGGTCTTTAATTGTCTTCTTAAGACCTTCATTTTCAGAGGTGAGAGCAAGAAGTTTAACATGTAACTCATCATTTGCTTTATTAGATTTCTTTAATTTCTCTTGCACTCAATATACTTATCATTTGTTTCTTAAAGACTAGCAATTAGATCTTCTTTTGGTAAATCAAAAAGGCTTACCTCTTCTTCTTCTTCATTTGTTGTAGCAATAAGGCACTCTACTTCTTCTTTTCCATCTTCACTATCATCACTTGAATCGTCCCATGCAGCTTTATATGCTCTTTCTTTCTTCTTGTGAGATGATTTCTTCCCCTTCTTAAGTTTGGGACAATCACCTTTTAAGTGTCCCTTTTTGCCACATTCAAAGCACCTGGAGGAAGAAACGCTAGGAATTTTGTTAGTTTTAAAACTTCTATATTGCTTACCATTTACAATGAGTGTTTCTTCTTCACTATCTTCTTCACTTGTGTCATGACTATTCTTGGTTGATGCTTTGAATGTAATATCCTTTCTTTTCTCCTTTTTGTGATCAGTCGCCAATCTTTCTTCTTCTTCAAGGGTAGCTTCATGAGCCTCCAAGTTGCCAATGAGTTGTTCCATCCTTAATGTAGTGAGATCATTGGCTTCTTCAATGGCTGTCACCTTTGGTTTGTATTTTTGGAAGAAAGCACCAATGAATATTTGATACTTGATCCTCTTCGTTGATGGCTTTTCCTAATTCATTCAACCCATTAACAATAGAAGAAAACTTTGCATACATTTCACTAATAGACTCATATGGTTCCATACAAAATTGTTCAAACTTTTGTTTAAGCATGCCAATTTTGGAATTTTTTACTTGAACAGATCCTTCATAAGTAATAGAGAGTCTATGCCATATTTCATATGCAGTTTCACAATTTAAAATTCTATTGAACTCGCCTACGGAGATTGAACAATAAAGGATACTTATAGATTTTGCATTCAATTGGGCTAATCTCACCGTGTTTGCATCCCATGTAGCATATTCAGTTTGAGGAAGATCATAGGCATTTGAAACCATTCTCCAAAGATCCCAGCTGATTCCTTGGAAATATAATTGCATCCTCCTCTTCTAATAGGTGTAGTTGGTGCCATCAAATGGTGGAGGCCGAGCAACATATGTTCCTTCTAAGTTGAGGTTGTTTAGTACCCCATCACCCATTTTCTTCAAGACTTTGTTAAAGTTCCTTGAAGCTTGCTCTGATACCAATTGAAAAACACTAGAGGGGGGTGAATAGGGTTTTATAATAATTTTTAAAATAATTCAACCAACAAACAACCACAATGATGTTGAAGAAGGAGACAAGGGTTTAGAGTGGTTCCACCCTTAGCAAAAACTAAGGGAGTCAGTCCACTACCCAATTGTTTCCAATTGGGATTTTGAAAGTATTTGAATTTTATTACCTTCTCAAGGATGTTACACAAAATTAAAAATACCTTCCCAAACCCTTTGGACAGCCTTCACCCAAAGTCATCTCACCAACCTTGAAGCAGTCTTCACTTGAAGTAAATTCAAGATCCCCCTTGAAGTAGCATTCCTCCTTGAAGTAGCTTCCCGTTGTGACCTTCTAGAAGTAGTCCAAAGTCCTCCTTCTCTACCTGAGAAGATTTCACCCTCTCCACTCTACAGCCTCCAACCTAGGAGTAGCAAGGAGAGTACAATGCAATAAGAAAGAATAAGAAAGGAAAAAGAAAATTACAATTACCACTTAAGCACAAGGCTTGAATCATGTATCAAGTGTTTTGATCTCCTATCCAATGTGTATGACAGTGGAAGTATAGTGGGTAGGAGATTCTAGCCTATAGGACACGAAATGCCAACAATGGAAATGATTAGCAAGTGTTGAAGCTGCTCAATTGCTCACAAGAATTGATTCTCAATTGCAGGTATGTGTACTCAAGTGTGTTTAGGTGTCCTAATGCATGTCTTATTTATAGGAATGGCCTACTAGTACTTAGGGACGTTCTAGACACTTTCTAGGGGGTTCTTAGTGCTTAAGTATCTGTTAGGTCTCCACTAATTGCATTAGTAATGGCTAGTTAATTACTTCCAAAAAGTGCAGACTGACACCTTCTCGGTCGAGAAGTTTGTCAACCGAGTTTCTCTCGGTCGAGGATATTGTCGACCGAGGGTGAGTCTGGAGCAACGTTCAACTCAACTCCCAACTACTTTTCTAACTCAGTCTAACGGCTAGGAGGGTCTATTCTCGGTTGAGGACTTTGTCGATTGAGAGTATCTCGGTCGAAGTTTTTGTCGACCGAGAATATCACTAATTCAATGTATTCATTTACTAAGTGTGTGTATCAATGTGCAATTGTGATACTATCTTGGGGGATGACATATCTAAGTGTTGTGAGTGGATAGGGAAGATCTAAATTCTTGATTTACATGATATCTAAGTAGTTGTACATTATAAACTTGTACAAGTTTTTTACATTGATTACAATCATGAAAATAAAGCAATTTTAGAAAATTGATCTTCCAAGTCTTCGCTATCCACCACCTTATATGTTTGTCCCTAAAACACTCAAATATTAAGTTAAAACCACAAGAAAGAAATGTTTATCATCATCAAAACAAAGAAATTATAATAATGTCCAATTTAGCCAACACTTTTTGCTAAACCCAATTTCAGACTTATTCCTTTGTTATCATTACTCCTAATATGCTTTTAGAGATTTGTCTCTTGCGAGAAGTAAGTTCTTGTTTCCTATCCTAGAAGGTGTGATCTATCCGGATGGTGGTATCTGCAATCGTTGGGCAGCATTGGTAATGCATGTTGATCATTGTCAACTGCGAGCGAGAAAAGTACCTCTAATATGTTTGTGATCGAGTCAACTAGAAGAACGATGCTCAACTTTTTAGATTGCAAGTCACTGATTTATTTAAGTATTAGATTCATTTTTTAACCAATTATCTGGTATGTGTTCCTAACTTTATTTGTTTTCTAGTCTCCTACAATGTTTCTTCTACATCTTTCTTACATGGATCTGACCTGTTAATTCATTGCATTAGTTTCTTCTATATGTAACAACACATATAAAAGTAACAACAGTTAATTGGACAATAGTCACAAAAATACTAAACTAAAGAGGCTTGGGCATAAAATTTATGGACATTGAATGAAGCCATCATGGTTAAGAACACATGGTATATGAAGATAATAAGGAAAACCTTGTGGGGGCATGGATATCACAAAAATAGAAGTCTTTGAGAGGCCATTATGGAGCAAGATCTACCTTTTTTAGAAGTTTCACATTAAGGGGAAGAAATCATGGATAATATGTGTGTGTGTTATATTGTAGATGGCTCCAAAACGTTTTTGGCAAGATATTTGGTTTCCAGATTATGAATGGTAAGAGCATCATTGTAATAAGTTGCTTCTTACATATTTGCAAGACCTAAAAGTCAATTCTTTAATATATTTAGATGGAGCCTAGGATAAGGATTTTCTATAGAAATATCTAGATCTACATGTCATAGATAAGATCCTATTTTTACCAACGCACGTTCAGTGAAGGGGTAAGATCAATGGACCCCTTCATTAAATTTATATGGAAAATCTATTATCAATTCTTCCTTTTATCAATTAAGTGATAGGACCAAAGAAGATTTTAAATGCAGTGTCTTATTTTAGATTGTATTGTGTATTGTGGATGAGAGTATTTTATGTCTCCATTTAAAATGTTTGTTCTAAAACTCTAGTACTCATCAGGGAAATGCTTTCTTGGTACTAAGAGTGATAATGTACAAAAATAGGGGTCGTCAAGGGTTCTATAGTCAAGTTTATGAATATAATAACATTTCCACCTAAATGTGCATCATATGGAGATATGTTATCATTCCATCACCATACTTTGTAAAAAAAATTATATATGTTAATTTCTTTACAATTAGAATGAATTCTTGTGTGATGATCTTGCTAATTAAATTATTGTCTGATGCAATTTGAAGAAGACAACGATACAATTTGGCTTGATTTACTTACTTTTTGTAAAACTACTTTTTGTATCCATGGCCATCATCATTTTATTTACACAACTTACTTGTCAATACGTTACTAAAAGACACCATGTTTTTTTCCTTTGTATTTTTACATTAGGAGGTTTACCACAAGACTAAAAAAGTCTGATAATTTTTCCACTTCATTATGTCTCCGAAGATGATTCAACGAAGTGTTTTATAAAATTTTAAAGTTTTCCCACTATAAAATACTATACATATACCATTCTAGTCTTTATAACATCACCTGCTACATTCATTCTCGAAATTACCACCTAAACATTTGATTCTTATTTTGGTCAAAAATACACTAAATATATATATATGCTACTTACTAGGTATGTACTATGGTTTTATTACATAATTTTGGTCAAACAAACGGTGCTACTTCACAATAATCTTGACACATGCCATTTGTTATTGGAAATGAAAAAAGGACAAGTTCAATTAAAGTTTTACTACACTTTTTTTGTTTTGAGGCTAGGAATCTTATAAACCCCCCACATGAGTTCAATCGAGAATACTATATAAATATATAGAATGGTTTTTCATACATACTAAGAATTTTGTAAGGAGAAGAAACATAGTTGATGACTTTTCCTTGATTGTCACCCTTGAGAACCTCAAATAATCACCAAGAGTCTAAAGTTATATTCAAACATCATAAGGAAATTATTTCTTATGAAGATGCATGAAAGATGCCAATCCATTGAAAGTTGTGCACTTAATATCAAAACTTTGTTAGTAGTATTGATGCTAAGAATTGCTTATTTACCGTGGGAGTGTCTATGAGAAAATCCTATCCAAATCCATATATTCACAATTTGTATCCAATCCTCTCATATATAGCCATATTGATTTTTAGCATTTAAAAAATCATTTTGTCTTCATATATTAAACCTGGATAGTCTTGCTCAACTTCTACATTCGTTAACATATTTTTAGTTTCCAACTAGTATCTCTTTTTACTTGTACGAGATGAAGAAAGAAATACTACAAGTAAGTATATATGCATAAGTTCTAGTGTGTTTGGTCATGATTTTTACGTTGATGGAGTATGTTTTGGGAAGGTCAAAGACATCATCAATTAGATAAAAGTCTTATGTTGACTACTAGCATTCTTGACAGAAGTGTTTTTAGTAAAACATGATATGTTATTACGGATCAACCAACCAAACACTATATATAGGTAAAATACTAGACAAAATTGAACCTGAGATATGAGTGGCATTTTGAATCACGTTGATAATAGGTGTCTATGCATACAAACTGAACCTATGATTTTAGAAGTTCATACATGCAAAAAATAATATAATTGAATAAGAAAATACCAACATTCTTAGCTACAACTTTAAGTTTGGAAGAATTGTTTACTTCTGGAATCAATTTTCTTTCATTAGTAATATTTTTTTCATATTTCACACATTGTCTTGATTATGAAATATCAAGAAGTGGGTAACTTAGAATAATCACTAATAAAAATTAAGTGATGAATATTTTCTGCATTCAATTCTAATTGTGGTATTATTAAAGCATGTTTGTCTTAGTTAACTGTCGCATCCCTTTTTTCTCCTTGGATCACACCATGGATTGAAAAAGGATGTAAACAAACCTTATAACATGCTCCAAATGTTTCTTCAACCTAAAATCTAAACCTCCTAAATTAGAATGTAGACAAAGCAAAATTGTGTGAATCAGGTTTTCCTGTTTCCACTTTAATCATATAAGTTATGATGAATACAAAAAAGAGGAATATATTCTCTAAAGAAAAAAAAACTATTTTAAACGCTTGACCTCCTTTTGCACACGTCTAACAATATATGCCAGTCCTCATAGTAACTTTTTTCGTTTATTTGTGAAACTATGTTCGTTTACAATCCTTTTCTACTTTGAATTGATATAGCTTAATGTTTCATATTTAATGATTGTACACAATGTTAGAGGGGCGTATGTGAAATGGATGTTTTTGCGGTGTTGGTCATCATATCATATTATATCCACGGATCATTGTGGGAAATAGTTGAATAGAATTACAACTAGCATAAACAACATAAATTAACTCCAATAGGACTACGGTCTGTGGCATATAAAACATGCTTTGAAAAAAAAATACATGCTTTTTTTAATTGCCAACTGGATGGGGTTGGGAATAAATTTTACTTACATGTTGGCAGTTTCTATAGTTATAAATGAATTTCTTTTATCATTTGACATATTTATATCTTTTTTAATTATTTCTTGCCATGTATATCCCTTACGTTTTGCAATATAATGCTTGTAAAATTATGTAGCTAGTAATAGTATTTCATAGGTTTATATAGTTATTTAGATAAATCATTTGTAAACCAACTTTTATTGTACTCATTTATTTTACGGACAATTTATGGAGTTAAAAATTCATATCTTCTTTAAAACATATACCTCACCCTAATGAACATTACTTCATTTAATTAACTACAAAGTGGGCAGAAAACACATTTTCAAGGCGTTGATAGAAAGTTGTAGGTCTACTTTTCTAGGGAACAAAGAAGGATGGAAATAACTTGTAGATAACATACCCACTAGGATGATACAGGGGTATGAAACTTGTTGAGGTCATATATTTACTATACATTGTCAAGAAAATGAGGAAATATTTGATGGTATAAACAAGAAGTCTAATGATAATTATAAATGTACTTGATAAAGTGAATTAGATAACGGAGTATGCCCTTTTAACTACCAAGCTCTCATGTCCTTCATAGTTTAACATAATAAAAAAATAAAGCTTCCATTTATACCTTCTTTTAGTCGTCCTCTGCGTTCAAAAAATATATATTACCATCCAAACATTCCTTACTCTAATGATACATGAAACCCTTATTTTGCAATTTCCTTATATGGTTGAGTTGATGGGTATACATAACCATATAAAAATAATTATACTTTAGATATTCAACAATCAAATTGCACTACCATTATAAAGTAGTGTCTTGATTACATGAGAGTTATCATTGGATCCATGGGTAACCAATGAAGCAAACTCATCATTTCCATATAAAAGACATAAATTGTGTCATGGTGGATAATCATACTTTATTTTTGATAAATGAATGAATCCTAGAAAATGATTTTTGTCCAACATATGTCTTTTGATATTCATGGAATTACACCCGTTTTACTGAGGAGCAAATAGTGTACCCGGAGCACACCTTAAACAGTTTAATCAATCCTTTGTATTCGGCTTCCTTTATGAGGAAGGTAAGACCCTCCATAACTAAGGTGAAGAGGAGGGGGGGACAAGGGATCACCTTGTCTAAGGCCATTTGAAGCTTTGAACATGCCTTCCGGGGTACCATTAATTAGAATGGAAAAAGACCCCGTTTCCAACATTGTTCCATGAGCTGTATCCATTTATCAGAGAACCCGAACTTGGTCATGATCATCCATAGGTAATCCCAAATCACATGGTTATAAGCCTTGCTAATGTCCACCTTCATGCAAGCTTTGGCAGTGGTTTTATGTATGTTGAAATCCATCAGGTACTCAGCAGCCAGAAGAGAGCAATCGGAAATTTTTCTGCCCTTTATAAAAGTGTTTTGTTCTACAGAGATGATGTTAGGGAGTACAACCTTCAGTCTATTGGCAAGCAACTTAGATATGATCTTATAGAGGATGGAGCAGCACGCTATGGGTTTGTAGTCGGCCATCTCATTAGCGTCATTTTTCTTTGGTATCAACTTTATGAAACAGTTATTAATAGCCCTGACCATGTTCCCCCCTGCACAAACCATTTCACTGCTTTGCACACATCATTCTTTATTACAGGCCACATCTTGTGATAGAACTTGCTATTGAACCCGTCAGGTCCAGGAGCTTTAGTCGGGTGGATTGTCTTTACGGCATTGTGAATTTCCTCTTCGCTAGGTTCCCTGCAAAGATCGTCATTAATGCTATCAGTGATCTTTTTTCCCGTCTCAAACAAGCAGTCTTGTTCCCCATTGCTGCCCTTGTTGTACAAGTTGTTGAAGTAGTTAATGGCTTGGGCAGATATTTCCTCTCTACTATTCGCAACCTGTCCTCTTTCATCAATAAGTTCATGAATGGTTTCTATCATTTCTTTCTTCTTGATCGTTGAGTGGTATGTGTGGGTGTTCCTATCACCATCATTAATCCATTTGATTCTGCTTCTTTGCCACATGTATCGTTCATATGCTTTCTCTAGATCGTTCACTCTCTTCTCCTTGTCTCTCTCCTTCTCAATGGCAGCAGGACAGAGGGGTTTAGATCTGAGGATGTCAACAGCATCCTCGTATTCTTTCTTGGTGATCTGGAGCAAATTTGGCAGGTTAACCTTTCTTTTTGCCCACTCCTTTAGAGCTTCTTTAGTTCTTTGTAGCTTTTTAAGAACAACATAAATAGGGTTACCTCTTATAGGATGGTTCCAGCTACTCGCGACCATCTCTTCAAATCCCTCCCATTCACACCAGAAATTTAAGAACCTGAATGGCCTGATAGGTTGTTTGTCCTTCTTGAGAGTCACTCTCATCTGCGCATGATCACTGAATGGATGGGCACCCATTCTGACCACCGCATGCGGGAAGATGTCCAGCCAAGCTTCGTTGACCAGCCCCCGATCGAGCAGGCTAGCGATTCTTCTTTTAGGTTTTTGCTTATTTGACCAGGATACAAGGTCTGCAACTCTATTGATCTCGATCAGTCTAGCTTCAGCAACAACGTCATTGAAGCTTTCCAAAATTCTGTCTGGAACTCTCAACCCTCTGTGTTTTTCCCTTGCTTTTCTAGTGCAGTTGAAGTCACCTAGCATCAGCCAAGGTATCTCACACTGAGTAGTGGCCTTTATGTCTCTCCAGAGCCTCTCCCTATCACTATCGAAGTTCTCCCCATATACCCCAGAAAGGATGCAAGAGAAACCTCCACAGTTGAAGTAGCTAACCATTATGATCTAGTCGGCTATGTGTATGGGTTCCACCTCCCATAAGTCCGGGTTCCACCCAAGCACAATTCTGCCACCTTTGCACGCCTCAAGGTTGGATATGTTTCTCCACTGAGTTGGGAACAAAGTTCTGACTCTGTCCGTTGTGTTTCTTTTTATTCTTGTCTCAAAGCAAAAAATGATTTCAGCTTTTTCTTTCTTCAGAATTCTCCTTAGCCTTCCCTTTGACTTAGGTAGGGAAGCTCCTCGCACATTCCATGTGAGGACAGTCATTGATTTCTACGGGTGTGCTCACACCTCATCTTTGTGGATGACGTCCTTCTTTTCTCTGTGGGGCATGCTAAAAGATTGAGGGTGTTCTATAAAACCCTCATCATGTTTGGGAAAAGTGTTGGTCTTTATATTAGCACTATTAAATCACACATTTTCTTATCTAAATCATGTGACACAAGGAGAGGAAGGCTGAAAACTACTGCTGGTATGGTAAGGGGATCCCTGCCCACAAATTACCTTGGCATACCCATTGCTGGTGGGAAAGGTACAGCAAAAGACTTCAGTATGTGTAAAGACAAGGTCAGAGATAAAGTTGAAGGTTGGTGCGGTCTAAACATATCCTTGGCTGGGCGTCTGGTGCTGGTTAGAACTGTTCTCCAAAGCCTCATCAACTTATGGTCTTCCATGTGCGACATCCCCAACCCGACTATTCTCAATTTCAGAAGCATGATTGCCAACTTCATTTGGGAGGGGGGCAGAACCATGCGTTGGCCTGGGACAAGATTACGAAAACTTATGGTAAAGGTGGTATGTAGATCGTTGACCCTGAAGAGCTTCAAAGGATCAACACTATTAAGAGAATTGATAGATTCCTGTGTCAACCGGATAATATATGTTCTATGTGGATGAGACAGAGATATGGGGAAGACATAATCCTACGAGACAATAAAAAAACCTCTAGAATATGGAGGAAAATGTGCCTTCTATACCCAAATATCCAAAGCATGTACCGAGTTGATAACAATGGTAACTGGTCACACAATGATCAACAACCATGGATCAACTTAGTTACAGACCCAGGCCCAGAGTGGACCAAGGTAGTGTGGGGTAAGAATCATTGTCCGAAGTGGAGTACATGCCTCTATAGATCTATTTTGGGTAGGCTTCCTACTAAAGATAGGTTGATTAACTGGGGCCTTCCTGTTAACCCGACCTGCCTTCTCTGCAGAAACTATGAGGAGTCGAATGACCACCTATTCTTCAACTGCAGGTACACCAGAAGGATTTGGACTATTGTTTGCCTCAGGAATGAATGGAGGGGTGTCGATAATCTAAATCTGATGGATATCATCAATTGGATCATTAGTAATTATGGGAAGGACAAAGGCACTTTGGCGTTCCCGAGTCTTTGTATTGTTGTTGTGTGCTTTTGTGTTTGGCAGGAAAGAAATACAAGACTCCATAGAAGCAAAGAAAAGGGGAATGATGAACTGATCAAGAACATAACTAGTAACTTACAACAAAAGGTGAAGGCCACGTGTGGGCTTACTGGTAATCTCAGTACCAATATGAGAACCTATTGGGATTTTGTACAGTAACCCAATGGTGTGTTTTATGTTACAGAGGGTCGGTTGAAGACGCCTTGTTTTGTACTATATATCTTCGCTATACCCCCCTTTTGGCAATACTATTTACCTATTTCCAAAAAAAACAGTGTACCCAGAACTGTGTCCCCTCAGAATTCTACCATTTATGAATGTGGTGGGCCACACAATTGAAAGGTTAAGATTTGCTGGGGACAGATGCAGGGACAGAAGTCGGGTAGAGAAGATATGGTTCCGCTTTATTGGTTGTGTGTCCATATGTATGATACAAGAGTACAGGTGGCTCTTACATCCAGATCTGTCAGTTTATCTATCGCACCTTGTGCAAGTCGTCAATCACAACATCTAGTTGTATGTTACTGCTTTATACTGTTAGTGTTCATTGGTGGGTCAAAGTACACTGAGATTCTTTTAGAATAAGATCTCTGATTCTAGATTGATATTTTCTCTCATTCATCTAACATGTTCGGACAGATACATGTCTTGAAAATTTTGAATTCATCACTCGATGGAAAGAGTCTGAGGGTTTTCCAACATATATAACTTGCCAGAATATGACATGTAGTAAGGCATAAATTTTAGTAATGAGTACAAAATGAATTTATCAATAAATAGAAGTTAAAAAAAATTTCCAAAGGAATGAGGAGCGTGAAAATAAGGAATAGAAGAAAGGAATGAATGAGACAGAGATAACAGCAATTTTATATCAATAGATACAAGAAAGGATAGAGTTCTGTACTTGATACTTTGAATGGTTCATGACAATTTTTTTAATAAGACTGGAATTGTTTTTCAAAATATGTCTTTGGATAATGATAGAATGACACGAGCTTAATTTAGAGTGTGTTGAGATTTGTGAACCTAGACAACAGGTGGCTCTTACATTCAGTACTGAGGATAGAGGAACTGGAATCATTTTATTGTGTTGCACCTCATGCAAGTCATGGATCATAACTATTATTTATCTCTCCTTTTTTACTACTCAGAATTGCGTCTAGGTGCTTTTAAAAAAAGTGCAAAACTATTCTAGGTTTTTATTTCTCACATTTATTACCCCCTAGGGCAGATACATGTCTTGAAAATTTTGAATTCATGGTATGATGGAAGGGATAGAAGTATGTTCCCGCATAGATGACTCATCAGAATATATATTGCGGAAAGGTATAAAATTTAGTGATGAGCGTGAAACCCATTTATCAAAAAATAAAAGTTACAAATGACCATTTGTGGATGATAACATGCCTATCAAAATATATAAACTCACACAAATGTGTAGCATCCTACATTCTTTACTTATTTTTTATATCTCACTTGATCTAAATCATACTCAATATTGTCTTTTTATGATGTACCTACCTTATAGAAAAAAATCATCATGTAATTAACCTCGTGTGTCATGTTGTGTAGTAAGGATGAAGCCCACTTGGATCATAATCGAGGCTTGCCTACTGAATTTATATCCATGTCATTGTAAAATCCAAATGTGAACAAATGAACAAATGAACAAATATGGGTAGAACTTGGTTCTTTTCTTAGACCACTAGTAGATCAGATCTCATGATAACTTGTCTAGATGATGTGGTTACCTTTTCAAATATATGATTAATTATTTCACAAGTTAATACTATTAAGGTCTCATTTTTAGATCGCAATCCATATTTAGTAAGAAACCAGTTAGAAAGAAACAATACAATGGAACTTAGTTTGTTTGTTGGTGTTTACAACATGGATTATGTTGACTAAAACCTTGTGATTTTGTTAGATATTTCATACCCCATACTGTGCACATGATCTAAAAGTTGTCACAGAAAGGAAACCTCCCCAACCCCCATTATTTGATTAATTATGTTTGACTTTGAGGCATGAACAGTGAAACTAGGGGTGGAGGAAAACTAGTGATGGGTTGTTTTTTATATTATATTTTCATCACCCTCGAAGTTTATATGTTAGATAGGGAATCACATATACACCAAAATTTTCGAAAATGTACCAAAAGAACAAAAAAATAGTTCAAATTAAAAAATCAAGTAATAAGTATTGTAGAAACCATGTGAGACCACAAAGTTGTAATCCACAAATGGTTACATATAATCACACACATCTTATCTAAAAATCAAGACAATGAGACATGTTAATAGGATCAGTGCATCTAGTGTACAATAAAATGGTAATTGAGTAATTTAACTCCATCTATTATTACATAAAATGACCTATAGATATGGTCTACCAAGTGGCCTTTCTTTCTGTCCTTTCATCTAAAAACTTTTCTTCTACATTTCTCCACCCCTCTTATTATACTTTACCTTCACTTATCCTCCCTTCTTATCATGCATTACCTTCTTTATTTTCCTTTCTTCTACATTCTGTGGTTAAGATTATCAATTGAATCCCCACCGAATATCCAAAATCTTGTTCTAGCCAAGAATGTAGAATGGGGGGAAATAAGTTGATATAAAATTTGAAGGGAGGAGGAGTTTCAAGATAGAGTTACAAGAAGTGAGGGGATGAGAGATATATAATAATATTTGCAATATTTACATATAAGAAACTAAGGAATCATGTAACTTTGTAGAAACTTCCATGGTTCATCATGGATTACTTATAATGTCTAGAGAATAAACAATATGCAAAATATATTTCTTGATGTGGATAGAATGACATCATCTTAATTTCAGGTGTGTCAATATGTGTCAATCCAAAGAACATGTGGTCAATACATTAATATCTCACAGTTGAAAGATTATAATTATTTTGATGTGATGAACCTTGTGTAGTTCATGGACCATAACATTTATCATTTTTTTATTTTGATGTTCATTAGTTGGTTAGAAATATACTAGGGTTCTTCTAGGAGAAAACAAAAAGGTTTTTCGGTTGATATACTTTAACCATTACAGGAAGATACAAGCCTAAACTATTTTGAATTCATGGATGGATACATGGGATAAGAGGACACTCCAACATAGATGACTAATTAGAGTATGTATTTTGGTAAGGCATAAAACTTAGTTATGAGTAGAATTTTCAACTTATAATAATTAAAAGTTATAGTAATAGTCTTTTAGATGATAACTTGGTTATAGAAATATAAATTCACAAGCATGTGATATCCTATATTATATATTTCTTTTCCATAACTCCCTTGATCTTCATCTTACTCAAACCTTGTAGCATAAGTTGTCATGGTATTAACTATGTGTGCCATGTTGTGTAGTAAGTGTAAATCTCACTTTCATCATTATCAAGGCTTACTATTCAATTTGAATTCATTTCATTAAAAATGCACGTACAAAAAATAGAAAAAATGTGGTCAGAATTGGGTTATTTTTTTGAGACAAAATTATAGTTCACTTCTAAGACTTACTAGCCTTTAGGAAATGATCTACTTTTACAAAGAAGGCCCATTATTTTACAGGCTACCACTAAGGTTATATATTTAGATCATGATTTGTATATACAAAAACAACAAATTGAAAAAAATAATTTGATGAACTTTAAGTTTATTGGTATTTATCTCTTGGCTCATGCTTCGAAAAGTCATTTTATAATGTATTCAAAAATGTCAAATTCCATATTGAGCATATAATATAGAAATAGTTGTGGGAAAAATAAACTTCCCGACCCCCATTATAGGATGACTCATGTATGATTGCAATGAGTGCATAATGAATCAAGGGGACAATAGGAGAATTGGTTCTGGGTTTGTTAATTTCTATCGTAGTTGCATCACCCGCTACAACATTAGGTTTTTTCTATTCCAATAATGAATCACACAAACATAAAATGTGAGATATAAAAACATTCAAAATATTTGTATACAAGAAATAATTGAATAAATCACTTAATAATCTTGTCCATGGTTGATGATAGATGATTTTTTGGGTTCTCTCACATGATTGATTTCTCAAGAAGTGGGAAGTTAAGTCGAGCACCCCTCTTTTATCCCAAACTTTACGAAAAAAGACACGGCATGCATGTGATATGCACGACGTGTTCCTCTTCAATTTCCTCTTTTCAAACTGCCTTTTATGCTTTGATGCACGACATGCATCAGTTATGCATGGCATGCTTTGATTTGAAATCACTTTGTAGACCAGACTTTGCGCCCAGATGCATGGCATGTGTCGGATAAATGTACGACGTGTGAATTTACAGAAACTCTTGCTGCTCAATTGAAAGATAGACGCACGGAGTGCATTGACTAAATGCACGCCGTGTAAGATTCCAGTAACTTATTGTATATTTGTAGCTCCCAGGTGTACGTCATGCATTTGAAAGTGCACGGCGTGCAACTTTCTAGAAAATTTTTGTCTTCTTCCGCTCTCTAGGTGCACGACGTGCATCAAGTAAATGCATGTCGTGTTGGTTTCCAGAAACATATTGTTGAATAGAACACAGCGTGTTGGTGAAAAACACATCATGTACCGAGAGATATATCCCGATTACAATATATTTTCTGTTGAGGTGCACGGCGTGTCAAATAAAGACACGCATTTTGGAACATCTGCAAAAAATAGTAGCCAGTCAGCGCAAAATAAAGATAAATATGGTGGCAATCAAGTCTAAATTATTACATTCATCCATGATGGGCTTATTGACTAAATCAAAGAATGTTTTTTACTCGAAGTACTTTAAAAGAAATCTATCCTAATGTGGGGTCAACTCCCACAAGGTCCTCCATTTAGAGTCCGGAGTAAGACTCTTCAATTTCTTCAAGTATCTTGGAGGGAGAAAAGGCTCCCATTTCCACTTCATCTCCACAAGAATAAAGCTTGCAACGTTGTCCATTCACTTTAAAGTTGTCGTCTTTGACTTGGACTTCCACAGCTCCATATGGGTAAAAATTTAGCACAAGAAACGGGTCAGACTACTTTGATTTCAACTTCCCTAGAAATAGCTTTAATCCAAAGTTGAATAGCAAGACTTTATCTCCTTCTTGGAAGTCCTTCCTATGAATTCTTTTGTCATGCCAAACTTTTGTCCTTTCTTTGTACAGCCTTGCAATCTCATAAGCATCAAGGTGGAGTTCCTCAAGTTCTTGTAGTTGTAAAAGGCGCTTCTCTCCTGCCTTCTTTATATTAAAGTTCAAGATTTAATGTCCCACAAAGCATGGTGCTCCAACTCCAGCGGAAGGTGACAGGATTTTCCATAAATCAACTTGAACGGAGTAGTCCCTATGATAGACTTGTAGGCTAGGCGGTACACCCATAATGCATCATCAATCTTTAAAGCCCAATCTTTTCTTAAACTAGAAATAGTCTTTTCAAGGATGTTTTTCAGCTGCCGGTTTGAGACCTCTACCTGCTCAGAAGTTTGAGGATGATAGGGCATAGAGATCTTATGAGTTACACCATATTTAGAGAGAAGGTTGTTGAATTATTTTTCAGCAAAATGTGTGCCTCCATCTGAAATTACAGCTCGAGGAACTCCAAACCGAGGAAAGATGATCTTTTAAAATAGCTTTACTACATATTTGGCATCTGGCACTTGGGTTGGGATGGCCTCAACCCATTTGGACACATATTCACAAGCAACGAGAATGTATTGGTACCCGTAAGAGGATGGGAATGGTCCCATGTAATCCACTCCCCATACATCAAACACCTCAACCTCTAAGATAGAGTTTAGGGGCATGTCGTCGCGGCGGGATATACCTCATGTTCTTTGACATCTATCACAAAATTTGACAAATAGATTGACGTCCTTGAATAATGTGGGCCAATAGAAACCAACTTGTAGTATCTTGGCAGCAGTCTTCTCTCCTCCGAAGTGTCCTCCATAAGGAGAGGCATGGCATTTAGTAATAATGTTTGGGATTTCCTCTTCAACAACACACTGATGAATCAGCCCATCACTTCCATGCTTTAATAACAATGGATCATCCCAATAATAGAATTTCACATCATGAAAAAATTTCTTCTTTTGTTGATACGTCAAATCAGGTGGGAGTTGTCTAGTAGCAAGAAAGTTGGCAATGTCCGCTAACCAGGTGCTTGAGTAGATGACAACGCATAGAGCTTTTCAATGGGCAAATGATCTTCAATGGGTAATGGAACTCTAGCCTTTGTGGTTAATCTAGAAAGATGATCAGCAACATTGTTTTATGTACCTTTCTTATCCTGGATCTCAAGATCAAATTCTTGTAGAAGCAAAATCCAATGAATAAGATGTGGTTTGGCATCTTTCTTGTTCAGCAAATACTTTATGGCAGCATGATCAGTATATAAAATCACCTTAGATCCCACCAAATATTGTCGGAACTTGTCAAAAGCATATACAATGGCAAGCATCTCCTTCTATGTAGTTGTGTAGTTGATCTGTGCTTCATCAAGGGTTTTTCTTGCATAATAGATGGCATGGAGTTTCTCATATTTTTGTTGTCCTAGAACATCTCCCACTGCATAATCACTTGCGTCACACATTAGCTCAAAAGGAGAATCCCAATCTGGAGGTTGAATAATTGGGGCTGAAATGAGGGCCTCCTTGAGCTTATAAAAGGTTGTGTGGAAATCATCATCAAATACAAACTTGGTGTCTTTTGCAAGTAAGGAACACAATAGCTTTGCAATCTTAGAGAAATCTTTAATGAATCTTCTATAAAAACATGCATGGCCAAGAAAGTAGCAGATGTCTTTAACTAAAGATGGAGTAGACATCTTCTCAATGGCTTCAACCTTTGCCCTATCCACTTCAATACCTTTGTTAGATACAATATGTCCTAGTACTACACCGGATTGTACCATGAAATGGCACTTCTCCCAATTTAGCACTAGGTTAACCTTTTTATAGAGGGCTAAGACTAAAGAAGGTTCAATAAACATTGATCAAAGGAATCATCGTATACACTAAAGTCATCCATGAAAATCTCCATTTTATTTTCAATAAAATTAGAGAATATGGCCATCATACACTGCTAAAATGTCACGGGAGCATTGCAAAGACCGAACGTCATACAGCGATAGGCATATGTTCCATAAGTACAAGTGAATGTGGTTTTCTCTTGGTCGGGTGGATAAATAGGAATCTAAAAAAATCCAAAATACCCATCCAAGTAACAAAAGTAAGAGTTCTTAGTGAGGCGTTCAAGCATCAAATCAATGAAAGGCAACGGAAAATGATCCTTGCGAGTTGCCTTATTTAGGCATCAGTAGCCAATACACATATGCCAGCCGGTGACCATGCGTGTTTGTATTAACTCATTATTGTATCCCTAAATGACAGTTGCACCCCCCTTTTTAGGAACCACGTGAATGGAACTAACCCAGGGGCTGTCACTAATGGGATAAATGATTCCAGCATCAATTAATTTGAAAATTTCTTTCTTTACCACTTCAAGCATATTTTGATTTAGGCACCTAGGTGGTTCAACTGTTTGTTTGGCATCATCTTCCATATTTATTCTATGCATTCATATCGAAGGATGAATGCCTTTTAAATCATCTATGGAATAATCAATGACATCTTTATACAAATGTAGTTCGGCAAGTAATTTATTTTCTTGGTCATTAGTTAATTCATCATTTATTATAACAGGGGATGTAGAATTTGGGTCAAGAAATGCATACCTCAGCCCGGGTGGAAGGGATTTTAGTTCTACCTTTTTCCTTGTTGTACCTTCATCAACTTTGTCATCAACAAGTGGAGCATCTTCATTAATAGCTTGTGCTTTAGAAATAGGAACTGCTCTAGAAATTTTAGATTTGTTGAATTCAACCACATCATCATCACAAAAATTAATCATCAAATCAGTTATATCTTCATTATCCTCCTCAATTGGATCAATAGTGTCTAACAAATAGATTTCTTAAACACGTACAGGTGCTTTCATGGCATCATAAATAGAGAATTCCATTGCTTCCGCACCAACACATAGAGTGAGCTTTCCTTCCCAAACATCAACAAGACATCTGGAAGTCCTCAAGAATGGTCTTCCGAAAAGAATGGGCTTGGAAGGAATCTCCACCATATCATGAACAAAAAAATCACATGGTATATAGAACTTCACGATCTGTACTAATACATCCTCCACTATACCTTTTGGGTATTTAATAGAATGATCGGCTAACTCAGTAGCCATCTTTGTCGGCTTCAAATCTCCAAGATCCAGTTCTTACCATAAGGTAGATGGAATAAGACTAATACTAGCACCAATGTCTACTAGACCTTTGTCAAAAGTGGTATTGCTGATCTTACATGGCAGTGTAAAAGCTCCCAAATCATCAAGCTTTTGTGGAAGGCAATTTTGAATAATAGAACTCACTCTCTCTGAAAGCATTACTGTTTCAACTTGATCAACCTTTCTTCTTTTAGTTGAGATATCCTTTAGGAACTTATCATAAGAAGGCATCTCGACAATAACTTTAGCAAAAGGAAGATTGACATGTAGTTTATTGAGAATGTCCATAAACTTCCCAAACTTGAGATCCTCCTTCTTATTGGCCAGCCTTTGAGGAAAAGGTGTAGTGGCCTTGAAAGAAGGTGGTGTTTCAGCCATACCTTTCTCTTTGCTACTATTAGGAGTGTTGGACTCCTCTTCATCGGCTATTTCCATGTTCTTCTCCTTGGGTTGAGAAGGTCTCTCAATTTCATCTCCACTTCTTAGAGTATTGCATTAGCTTGTTTCCTTGGGTTCACTTCTGGTTGACTTGGAAGAGAATTGGACTGCGGATTCCTTTATTGTGCTAGAGCTTGTTCTGCTATTTGGTTCTCCAACATCTTGGTGTGAGTGGAAATACCATCCACTTTAGCAGAAAGTTGGGCAATATCGTCTTTTAATAACTTGTCATTTCTCCACAGTTCTTCATTCTACTGCATTTGTGTAGACATAAATTTTTCCATCATGGCTTCTAGAGAAGAACTTTAGGGTTGTTGTGGCTATTGGTAACCCTTATTATTAAAACCCGGTGGATTCCCTTGTTGATTGAAATGTTGTTGTTGTTGCAGTTGTTGTTGTCCTTGTTGGAAGTTCTAAGTGTTGCTTGTGTTCTGGTAGGAGAAATTAGGATGATCTCTCCATCCCAGATTGTATGTGTTGGAATAGGGATTGTACTGCTTGTTCCCTTGCATTCCAATGGAATTGACTCGTTCAAAGCTCCCTTCAATTGCATTAGGAGCAAAGCATGAAGAAGAAGTATGCCCTGCATTGCCACAAGATTCACATATAACTTCAGCTGATTGAATTTGCATAGTAGTCATCTTCTCAAACTTCTGTGTAAGAACATCAAGTTTGGAAGCAATAAGATCAACGACATCAACAGTATGTTTCCCTCCTTGCTTCCCGGTGGAAGGACTAGCTGTGGAGGCTGATTTTGCTCCCCTATATCCTCCCCATTGGCAGTGATTGAGTGATATGTCTTCAATAATGTCATAAGTATCCCTATAAGACTTAGTCATCAATGCGCCATTTGTTGCAGCATCCAGTTTCATCCGGGTGTTATAGAACATCCCATTATAAAAAGTTTGAAGCAACAACCATTTAGTTAAACCATGGTGTGGGAAAAGGCGTTGAAGATCCTTAAATTGTTCCCATGTGTCATAAAGCGTTTCTCCTTCATTTTGAGAGAAATTGGTGAGCTGATTTCTTAGTTGGGTTGTCTTGCTAGGCGGGAAGTACTTTGCAAGAAAAGCATTTAAGAGTTGGTCCCGACTTTTGATTAACTTATTTATAAGAGACAAAAGCCACGCCTAGGCACTATCTCTTAGGGTGAAGGGAAGAAGCATAAGTCTCACTCCTTCAGCTGATACCCCATTGATTCGGTAGGTATTCATATATTCCAAGAACTCGGCAACATGAAGACTTGGATCTTCATTAGTTGTACCTCCAAAATGATTCTGTTGTATCATCTGCATCATAGAAGGAGCAATAGAGAAGTTGTTTTCTTCTATTGTAGGCAAGTCAATGGCCCCACAAATGTTTGAGGTGACCGGCTCCTTCAAAGGACGGAGATCCTCCATGATTGGATCACTTGGTGTAGCTTCCTCAAAGGGTGAAGAAGATGGCGATGGTGATGATGATGGAGTACCTCCTAGAAATGGTGGTCCTACTCTCCTTTCTCTTCTTAAGCTTGCAAGAGTATCGCTCTATCTCAAGGTCTAACAACGCAAATGTTTAAAGACCCCTTTGTGAGTGACACATACAACCTGAAAAATAGCAAGAGGAATTAAGCACACAACTAAAAGGTATATGAAATTTGAAAAAGAAATGGTGATCTAGTCTCAAATACTAATTAGCACTTATTACTCCAATTAGATTACCGTAGCTCCCCGGCAATGGTGCCAAAAACTTTTTGGCTATTTAGGCTAATGAGTTTCAATCCTAACAAGGAAAATTTATTCAACTTAACCAATCTCCGCAAGTATACGGAGGTAGTGTAGTCGAGGTAGAATACAAGGAGCTTAAGTAATTAATTGAGCACAATAGCACTAAAGTTCAACAATCTAGATCAGTTTAAAAAGGATGGTGATGTTTATCTAATTGCAGAAATTCAAATTTAAATAAGTAAGGAAAAGATTACTAAATGGGGTTTAGATTAAGATGTTAATGGATCTTGGACATTAGAATTTCACTCACATATCAAAGCACATCATAGGAACATAAAAATTTAAACATACATAAGCACTTGTTTTAAAGGAAAATTTGTGTTGCACTTCACCTCCTGGTATAAGAGCAAAGATCTCAACTCAAAGTCACATTCTCATGCATAAATTTTATTTTTGATCACAACCTATTTTTTAAACTCATTTATCTCCACTCTCGTGGTAGAAAAAGAGTTTCTAAGAAAAGCACCTCCATACATTCCTACTTATCTTCTCAGATCAAGCAAGAAAGCAGAACACATGCATATAAAGTGGCTAGCAATACATTCAAGGGATGATAAAACTGGTACTTTCATGGTAGAAAAACAAGCAACATAGTATTTAGTATGAAATTAACTTGTTCCATACATTCTATGACATGGGAGCTACTCTCCCATGCCCAATAAAAGGGAATTACTCGTCCACAATCATGCTTTGCAGATTTTCTACAGAAAATTCAGGTTTTAACATGATCTAGAGGAGGAAAAATGAAGAGATCTGAAAATGTAACCACAAGAAGGAGGAATTCTGGCTTGGGAAAGAAATTCTCCTCTGTTAGCTGCTCCAAAACAAACTAGCTCCTCTCCTGAGAAGATGCACAAAGTTGGGGAAGCTTGGCTACACCTTGGAGAAGATAATGGAGAAGAAGAGAAGAAGAAATGGGCTCCTTTGGCAAGAAACCACCTCCTTTCTCCTCAAGATCGCCTTCCTCTCCTCTAGACTTTCTCTGGGACAAAAGAACTTTGAATTATGACCGTGCATAACTGCCCATTAAGTTCCTCCTTCATTTTTAAACAAAAGATCGTAACTTATGAATTTCTAAAACTGACAGCGACACAGCGTGCGCCGTAAGTGCACGCCATGTAAAAGCTCCAAAAGTTACTCCAGAATGTACTGTGCACGATGTGTGCAGAAGAAATGCACGCCGTGCAACTTTCTAGAAGATTTGGGTTTGCTTGACGCTCCAGGTGCACGTCGTGCATTTGGGTGCACGTCGTGCATTTTCTTTACTACACTTTTCTGGAAACTCACACACTATGCAAAAGGCCATAACACGTCGTACATGTTACTATCTGGGTGAAATGAAAATTCTTCTGAAACGATGCATGTCGTGCATTCTTCCTGCACGTCGTGCATTCTATTGTTTCTGTAGAGTTAAGCTCTGAAATCATTCTTTCTTGGAACATATCTACAATGCAAGTTATGTGATAAGTAAAGTAACAAAAAGATGGCAAAAGTAATATGAAAAGAGGCTAAATAATATCGGAATGAACCAAACTTGTGTGTGATAGCATGTGAAAAAATGATGTAGAAATCCCACAACAAGAGGTCACTTGTACCTAATATCAACATCATTCTCATTATCATAATTTGGGCAGTCATAATGGGTATACCATTTAATGTTAGGTTTTTTTAAGAGTATACATATATACAAATCAAAAGACTACTTAGTAGGGAATGTTGTATCTTAAACAAATACATAGACAAGATTTTCAAATGAGTGTATATATAAGTATCACTGAATACCACTAGTCTGTTCAAGGAGGAATAAATATAAAGTGTACCTCTTTTAGAGTCTAGAGTATTATCAATATCCAAATCAACAACTTTAATGAGTATGAGATTCTAGCACAACATAATAACAATAATGTATCAATATATAATTCATTGCTATAATGACTTACTAGGGCATTCAGTCGGGTATTCTTATTCTCATTGTATTTGTTGCCCTGTGGTCATTAAGAGTATACATATAGGATCATATGATTGAGATCAAGAACTAGTTTTTCAAATTAGGTTTGATCTGATGTGAAAATATCAAGGGTTGATGATAATAAATAATTTAGTCATTTTCATGTACAAATCTATCAATATTAGCTAAGATGATGATTTAGTAACATAATAATGTGATCAATTCATTGATCGGACTTTTAAGCAAGATTAGGGTTTGAAATATTAATGAAGACCCTAACTAAGATGAAATAGATATTAGATATCATCATCGAATCTTACTGTAACATGGAAAGAAAATGGTTTCATGTTAAACTATATATTTTTGTGAGAATATTGATATTTTGTGGGCTTTTTTCTGAAAATGGAACTATTTTTAATTGATTTTACAAATCTAACCAATCAAATAATTTCTAGGTAACAAAATGAAAAATAAATAAAAAATTTCAGCTTGGCTTTGCATATCAGGGGAGGGATCCAACTTTGTGGATCCTCCTCCTTACCCACGAGCCAGGCTGGGCTCACATGGGTCAAAGTAAGGGTGGAAAGGACCAAAAGGCCCATGCTAAAGAAATTAAAGGTTTGATGATGTCTAGTTATATAGGTAATATTGTATCTCCATTTGTTTCGATTGAAGCAGGGACTTGACCCTCGCTCATGCCATTGTTGCAGCATCTAATGGAGGAGAAACAAAGATGAGTTTGAGGTTGTAAAAGAGAATAGAGACAAATGAGGAAGGAGCCTGCTGCTGGTGGCTTCAAACAAGCACTGTGATCTTGGCAAGACATGGCGTGGCTAAGATGATGAATAGGGTATAAAAAAAGTGAATCCAGTTGCGCATGGAAGGGAAAATAGAGAAGGAGAATCAAGTTTGACAATTATACCTCAAGTGGAAGGGAACTAGATGTCTCTTCATATTTTTGATCCCTTGAGGAGTCTTCTGATGCCCTCAGCTCCCTGTGTGGCACTGGGTGACTCCTGTCAGCGTCCATGCAGATGGTGTGGGGAGCACCTTGTCGTCGGGATGTGTTGGACCTTTACAAAACCTTGTGAGGGTTCAGAGAGCTACAACTGGGGTTACTGATGGTGCTAGTGAGGTTAATTAGATGAGGGTGAAAGGTGATGAGAGTAGGAAGGATCTGGTCTAGGTGAGGAAAGAAGAAGATGGGTGGAGGAGTCAAGAGGTAAAGGTGAGAAATTGGTGTGTCTCTGTTACCAAAAGAAGCATGGTGGTGCTACATGAACCCTTAAATAGGTGTCCCGAGTTCTAGGGTTGCATGGAGGGGGTCCTCAACGTGTCACGCTCGCTGGAGATTTGGGCATTTTCTAGATACCAATTGTTAGTGATATTTTAGGGGATTGTTAGGATGTAGAGGAAATTTTAGATTGAAGAGAAGTGATTTTGAATAATTGAAGATGCATAGGAGAGAAAATCATAGGTTCAAATCCATGTGTCACTATCTGTGCTCTAATCCACAAAAAATGGGTGGAGGAGATGAATGCTTCGCGTGATTCGTTACCCAGATCCGGGTTCGGGTGGTTAGGGACCAAATAGATTAGTAAATCGGCATTTTAGGGCTTTTAATAGATATTTTCTTGTATAATTCATAGCTCTTAATTGCAACATCCAAAAACTATGAAATTTCAAATATTTATTTATCAATTTATTATCAAGATATAGTACAATATTAGGGCCCAAAAGATAGACTCTAAACCACAAAATAAATAAATTGAGTACAACATTAGTTAAGCTAAGATTGAATGGTAGTCATTATGAAATTAGGGCATCACAATTTCAATTAGGGTGTCAAAATCATTCATCATCACTAGAGTGATGAAGTGAGTTCAATTTAGAAAAATTAGATATTCTAAGGTCAGAATTTAGATTTGGATCATAATGTGGAAAAATCCACTTCATCATAGCCCTCCCTCCTTAAAAGAATTTTGTCCTCAAAACTCAAATAATCCATCAATAGAGATTTAGATTTCATATCACATATCATAACCAATTTGGTATCAACACTACATCATAATATAGAAATCGAGCATCAAGGTTCAAGCATAGTCACATTGTTCATCAGTTAGGAAAGATCATCACATGAGTCACAAATTGGGAGAGATCACGTTTTAGATCACAAATTTGGAGAGATCTAATTTTCAGTCGAGTAAATAGATCTCTTGAATCAAGAGTATAACATGACTTTCAGTTCAAATATTTTAGGGTCCTAGATGCTACATTGGCCTAGGAGGGGTTATACATCCATGATTGAGATTTCATATTTCAACAAATTGGAGACAAATGTCATAATGTCAATATCATGATTTCATGATCAAAATCAATGGAAGGTCCTACCTTAGTCCTCATGAGAGATAAACCCTAAATCATAAATTGAGAGAGTCAACATAGTCATCATTTCAAAATTTTCAAATTTGGTATTATGAAAGTCATTGGTCATATATCGAGGATGATCTCAAGATCCAAATAGTGTGATTATAGGATTTGTATCATTGGTTAGATTGATAATCATGAGTCAAAAATTTATTAATCAATATGAAGAGTCAAGATCAAGAGTCATAGGTCCAAAATTTTGAAGGTAGGGTTTAGATTCCTACTTCATAACATAGGGGTGATCATTCATTTATATACAACAATCGAGCAATAATCAAGCAACATTTCAATATGTCAATATCGAGTTCATTATCATGGTATTCAGTTTGATAAATGATATAGACCTAGGTCTTTCTAAGAATTCAACCACAAGCTATAGTCAGTATTGTCACATTTAAAGATCATCCTTAAAGCAAGATCTAAAAAGGAATATCAATATCGTCATGGATTTATCCAATTATACTTAGGTCAAGCAATCAAATTTGGGTGAAAGGGATTACCTTTCAAAAATCTAAATACTCAACAAGGTAAAGATTTAGAGGTAGTCATAATAGTGATGTGACCTAGGTTAGGGGAGTGATGGATCAACTACCACCTTAATCTAGTACATTAATGTATATCAGTCATGAGCCATCGAGCATATCTAACTTGGGAGAGTATCAATGATCAAATCATATTCTAAAAGGTCATAAGATCAAAATTCAAGATTATAATAGGGCAACCATGCCAAGATTATGCAAGATCAAGATCATAATTGCATTCTCTTTTTATATGATTTGGAAATAAAGAATTGGATTGAGAACCCAGAGAATCAAAGCTCAATAGTGCAAGATTTAGATCCATATTCATAATATCAAAATTGAGATTACAAAGAGGCACAAATAGTCAATAGGAAAGGTTCCTTTTGTATCAAAGTCTTACATCATGATTTTATAATTAGGGCTTAGTCATTTGATGGAATAATCACAATTTGGATCAAATAGGGAAAAGTTTGCTTAACTATGTTTGAGGTTTAATCAACAATAGGGCATAATAGACTTAATCAAAAAAGGGACCTCATCAACCATGAGGTATAAGGTATAAATCCTCCTTATTTTCACCATATCAAGATTATTATCTTTTACCTCAAACATAGTAAGAATGTAGTCTAGTTTTGGTGGAATCAAGTTTACATGATATTGGGGGTCATACATGAGTACTTGATTTTAATATTAATTACATTGATCAAAATAGACTTTTCAAATTAAGGTCGGATCATGACATCACTTTCTAATCAACTTTTGTGATTTCTAACAAACTTTTACTTTTCCCATGTATAAGCTACCCATAATTGAAAAATCATGTGGTAAATAGTCATGAGAGAAGAAGCACATGAGGAGATGAGAAAACTGACTAATCATCATTTACTTGGGTGTGTTAAGGTATTCATTAAAGAATAGATGAGATGCTATGAGACTCTCTAGGGTAATAGGAAACCCTTCAGTCAATTTATGGATCCACAAAGGCTAGATGGAGCAGCAGAAACCTCAGCCACTATGAAGACATATAGGAGGAATTACTGATAGAACCCCTCTTCCTTTGTAAGCAGAACATAAATGGTTTCCGCATATGTCCTCCTAATGTAATGATCACAAATGATGGTTGACAACATCCTCATATCATGGGAATAAAAAGCCTCCATGCCTCTATGTAGTGCATGCAGACCACCAAGAACTCCATGTCACACTTGCAGAGATGATGAGAAGGATTTGTCTGTGATGAAGTTGATTTTTCCATGTTATGATCCAAATCTTAATTCTGACCTTGTAATATCTAATATTGCTCAAATTGACCTCACTTAATCACTCTAGTGATCGATTAATGATTTTGACACACTAATTGAAATTGTGATGCCCTAATTTCATAATGACTACCTTGTGACATTCAATCTTAGATCAACTAATTTTGTACTCAACTGATGTATTTCATTCTATCTTCTGGGCCCTAATATTTTACTATACCTTGTGACATTCAATCTTAGCTCAACTAATGTTTTACTCAATTGATGTCTTTCATGGTCCAAACTCTATCTTCTGGGCCCTAATATTTTACTATATCTTTATAATAAATTGATATAGTAATGTTTAAAATTTCATGTTTTTTGGATGTTGTAATTAAGAGTTATGAATTATACAAGAAAATATCTATTAAAATCCCTAAATACCTAATTTACTAATGGGTCCTGACCACCTGGACTCGGATCTGTGTAACGAATCACGCAAAGGAGTAATCTCATCCGTCCATTTTTTTTAGAGTAGATCACACACAATGGCACATGGATTTGAACCTACGATTCTCCCTCCTCCGCATCTTCGACTAGTCAAAATCAATTCTCTTCGATCAAAACTCTCCTCTACATCCTAACAATCCCCAAAAATATCACTAACAATTGGTATCTAGAAAATGCCCAAATCTCCAATGAGCTTGACACGTCGAGGACCCCCTCCATGCAACCCTAGCACTCAGAGCACCTATATAAGGGTTCATGTAGCTTCACCATGCTTTTTTGGTCACAAAGATGCATCAATTTCTCACCTTTGTATCTTGAATCCACCTATCTTCATCTTTTCTCTCTCAGACTAGATCTTTCTTGCTCTCTCCATTCACCCTCATCCAATTAACCTGGATGGCACCATCAGTAACCCCAGTCACAACTTCCTGAACCCTCACAAGGTTTGTGAAGGTCCATCACATCCTGATGACAAGGTGCTCCCCACAATGGTTGTGTGGATGACAGAAAGAGTCATCTAGTGCCACCACGAGAAGCTGAGGGGGTCATAAGACTCCTCAAGGGCTTGTGGATATGAAGAGACATCTAGTCCCCTTTCATTTGGGGTATAACTGTTGAACCTCATTCTCCTTTTCTATTTTCCCTTCCACGTACAACTATATTCACTTTTTTTCTACTCTGTTCATCATCTTAGCCACACCATGGCTTGCTGAGCTCACAATGCTTGTTCAAAGATACTAGAAGAAGGCTCCTTCCTCATTTAACCCTCTTCTCATTTGCATCCCCCATCTCAGCTTTGTTTCTCCTCCACTCGACACTACAGTAATGGTGCGAGTGAGGGTCGGGTCCCTTCTTCAATCGAAACAAATAGAGCCACACTATTACAGATATAACTAGACATCATCACACCTTTAATTTCTTTAGCGTGGGACTTTTTGTCCTTTCCATCCTTGCTTTGACCCCTCTATGCCCAACCCAGCTAGCGGGTCAGGAGGAGGATCCATGAAGTCAAATCCCTACCCTTATTCTCAAATCCAAGCTGGCATTTTTTATTTTTGTTTTGTTACCTAGCAATTATCTGATTGGTCAATTTTGTAAAATCAATTAAAAATAGTTCTAGTATCGAAAAAATGCCCACAAAATATGCATGTTATTTGAAAAATATATAGTTTAACATGAAACACTTTCATTTCCTTATTACATTAAGATTCAATGATTATATGTAATATCTCTTTCAAATATCTTAGTTAGGGTTTTCATTAATATTTCAAACCCTAATCTTGCTTAAAATGTTGATCTACATGATTTATGGTCACATCAAGACTCTGTTAGACTCTAATTTTATCTCAATGACTTGATCATAATATTATGTTAGTGAATCATCATCCAAGCTAATCTTGGTAGATTTGTACATGAAAATGACAATGATTTATTATCATCAATCCTTGATATTTTGCACATCAGATCAGACCTAATTCAAAATATCAGTTCCTGATTACAGTCATATGATCCTAGATATATACTCATAATGACTATAGGGAAATAAATACATGAATGAATGCCCTCGTAAGTCATTAGAGCAATGAATTATATATTGATACATTATTGTTATCATGTTGTGCCATGATCTCATACTTGATAAATTTGTTGATTTGGATATTGATAATACTCTAGACTCCAAAAGAGGTACGCTTTTATATTTGTTCCTCCTTGAACAGACTAGTGGTATTGAATGATACTTGTATGTACACTCGTTTGAAAATCTTGTCTATGTATTTATTTGAGCTACAACGTTCCCTACTGAGTAGTCTTTTGATTTGTATATATATACTCTTGGGAAAACTTGAATATAAATTATATGTTATTATGACTACTTGAATTATGATAATGATGATGATGTTAATATTGGGTACAAGCGACCTCCTCACCTCAGAGGGTGGAACTTGACAAAATGGTGACCTCCTCCTTTGAATGGAGAGATGGAGCCAGGTGACCTCCCCCATCTCATTGGGGTGATGGACCATATATATATATATAAACATGTTTGTTGATATCAACATAATGGGAAAACTCATAATAAAATGGAATTGTTCAAAATAAACTTGAGTTTAAGTGTCACATTGAATATTTTTCTTATAATTCCTAGCAAGTACAATATTCTAATATAAATGTTTTCAATTGTTCAATATTGCTCTTTTCAAAGCGTACTGATGCATTTGCATTGTTCACGTCTTGATTTTCCTTATTTTAGGCATTAATAATTAAAGACCTAATACTTTCCATCTATCATACTCTTTCCAATATCTTCTAGAAAGAAGAATGCACATCACATGGGATTATACGTAAAGGGTTGTATAGTTTAGTTCGTAGTTTTCTTACATTGTAATATTTTTTTCTTGTTTCCTTCAGGCCCCTAATGTAATAATTTTGTTCCTTTTTCAATAAATGAAATGTTATTTCTTTTTGCATATCTTGTACGTGTGATCTGCGAGCCACTCAGAGACGTGCACTTTAATCCCCTTAGCAATCGCCTACTCAGGTAGTGGGATTGGGATTAGGGTAATCCATGATAGTTGGTATTAGAGCCACCACACACTTCTTATGCATTTATGAAATAACATTCTAATGTCTAAACTAAAGAATCCATAAAGTTCACTATGGTGAAACTAAGGTGTCTAGAAAGAGCATCTCTATAAGGATTGTCAATGGACTTGTTCTAAGATCAAGTATATGCCTGGAACCATCCTTCACATATCATTGGTATTGATGTGATCTGTTGATTAGGGGGAATATGGTAAGAAACGTTTTGCTTCCACTGTCATGTATGTCACTATATTTTCCCTACAGTGTCAGAGCAACATCAACTTACTACGTTTTAGAATTTAATCAATATGATCATTTTGGTTTTATCATTTATTTTGTTGCATACGATATGACTATTTAAATACTTAATGTGCATGTGCGATTAAATGCCATATACATTAGGGAATATCCTATAGATCTAATATATGTGCATGATAAGATATATATGCAATCCATACATGTCATCCTAAAATTGTTTTGATGGTGGATGTATGTGTAGTTATGGTCAAAATCCCTTGGATACTTATGTATGGTTGAATAGTTTATCTCCTGCATTTTAAATTTGATTTGCATGTTGAGCCTTTCTATATTTTTTCTTCCATATGTAATTAATTCTTTCCTCCCTATACTCCCCTTGAATGTTACTTGAGGTATTCTCTTTTCACAATGTAATATATAGATAGGATTAGCATTAGTTAAATTTTTGGCAAGAAGAAGGCAAGGCATTCTGGCCAGGCGAGTCAATCGAGTGGAAGTTGAGTCGATCGACTGGAGGTCCAAACAAACAACTGGAGGAGACCAACCAACAGATTGAATCAGGAACCAGTCGACCAATCGATGGCGACCAATCGACCGACAGGTGGTCCAACCAATCGATTGGAAGGTCCACTTGATCTACTGGCCTGTTCCCAGTACAAGATTTTTTCAACTAGGTTGCATGCATATGATGTATGATATTAGGTGGATAGTAATTCTTTGTGACTCCAAAGAATTGTCATTCGTGTAGCCTTTACCATTGTTTGTATAATTGTGATTGCATATTTCATTTGTGAATAGTATGTATATGATACATATTATAAGTATGTGGTGATTGGATATGTATATTTAGTTTATAAATAAAATCTCTTGATAAATATTAAGTCTTAGATACTTTCCATAAGTAGCACACATGAAAAGCTTGATCGACCGAGCATAAGTTATGCCAAAGCATAGTGCATTGTCTATCTCGTGGAAGTTTGATGGTAGTTATGTGGGTCTTCCATATCAAGGTGCATTTCTATCGTGTTGTCTTTTGGATTAGGCTTTACTAGGTGATCAAATGGGATTAAGATCCTAGAAGCATAAAGATGGATTAGGATAAGGGATTTATATCTACTAGACGGTGTACTATAAAAATTGGTTCAAACATAAAGATGAAATAAATGTATATACATGAAATAGATACAGATCCCTTGTTTGTTTTGAGCCTATAAGCATAAGGATGAAGAAAACATAAAGATCAAACTATCATATTTACACTAGAAGGTGTATTATATAAATCAGTTCAAAAGACACCATATGAGATATGGCATGGGAAGTGTCCTGATATGTCTTTTATATAGATTTGTGAATGTAAAGCCTATGTGAGAAAATAATTTCTTAAAAATCTAAATTTCAAATCAAATAAATGTTATTTGTATATAACTTGTATATACTCCATATGACAACAACATGGTTGCTATCAAAAAATATGTATTCCTTGAAAAGAAATTTATTTCAGAAAAAAACAATCGAGAAAGGAAGAACTCAAAAGTTCTAGACCAACAAAAAAACATTGAACCTATAGAAGTACAGAAGGAATAAGGAGAGTCACAAACTGTTATGGAATCTCAAGTTCCTCATGTGACACATGAACCACATAGATCTAGTAGTACATGCCTTGAGCCTAAAACATGTAGATATCTTGTGACTCAAGAAGGCAATGAGTTTGCTAGAGATGATGAGTCAACAACCTATAGAGGAACTAAAATCTAAGAAATTGCTTGAGACCATGAGATTTAAGATGGACTCCATGTAATCAACAAGGTCTGGACCTTGATGGATCCACTTGAAGGGGTAAACCTCAAAGGGTGCAAGTGGGTTTTCAAGAAGAAGACCAACATTGGAGGTCAATAAGTTGCAAAATATTTCAAACAAGCTCAAGGTGTTGGACATGATGAAATCTTTTCACCAATTGTCATGGTTAAACCCATCAGGATCATGCTTGCTATTGTAGTTTGACTACAAATGTCACACCCACATTCCATGATTACCACTAATCATGAGATTAGGACATGACTATGAGGATTACAATTAATACAAATCTCACTCCTGACATTACTTCTATTTTCAAACTCTTTGTTTTCTCGCATTAAATCACATAAACAAACTTTACAAGAGAATTAAACTTTTATTACTCTAATATGATCTCAATATTAATGATACACATCCATACATTCATTATGTTTCTCATACTTTCATGTACATACGACATGATAATCAGATACATTCTCTCTTATCAAGGAAACAAAGATACAAAACACCATTTATAACTCTCTCACATCTATACTAGGACCTAGAGTGACAGGGACTGATTGAACTTAACTAATATCATACTTAACTCATGTGGTAGATCTACTTTGATGCTTTGACCTTCTTCAAGTCCATGTGATTTCCCAAAAAATTGTGAGTAGAGGGGTGAGCCTACTCGCTCAGTGAATGAGTACTTCAAAGAAATAGTCTAAAGCACTGATATAATTACAAATATACCTTTGAGCAACTTATATCAATTATAACAACAATAATTACTACATTGAGCAGATCTAAAACAATACAGTTAAAATAATATAGAATGTAAATATTGCATTTAAGGAACAACTACTATGAAACTGTACTCAAATCTTTCTTAACTCTTTTTATTTATAAGAAACTCTTTAAACCTATATGATCATATTTTAGCTTATGCCCTGATCATATGTAGTGTACTTTACATATGAAGACTCGTAGTGCACTAAAATCACACCATACAAGACTTATCTGACACACCCAGGAATGTTAAGTCTGACCATGTCACTGGTCTATAATAGTGTAATGGCACTCTAGCCTCTGGACTCCTCTAACCTGAGCACACAGGCGGGCAGTCAAGCCACCTATTGGCTTTTTTGTACTCTAGTGCCACCAGGATCTCTGGTTGATGTTGGACACTACATATTGTATTTTTAGGAGACTTCCACTGGGGCTTCATCCCCCCGTACCACCTGTTAGTACGATCTGACCCCCCATATACTGGACACTGCCAGGTTTAGGTCGTTTCATCCCAAAGGCGCAGACCTCACATAGGGATTCTACAGTGTTTAGGGCTCCTGAGTCTATTATAACTTGATTATATCTTTCTCTTAGACTGATTTCTTTAAACTCTGTATCTTACTAACTACTCAGACTACTGAACTGAATTCACTGATAATATTGAACTAAATTCTTAACATATTGTTTATCCTTTTCTTAGGGTTTCTCCTTACTCGTGCACATATAGCATTTCTCATGTATTCAAACATATATCATGTCTACTAAACAAGTATTCTCATTCAACATTTCACACATATATGCATGGCATCAATAACATCCTAATCTAGGGAATGCCATATCTCTCTGCTTGCAATAGCATAATAACTTATCATTTCATGACAAGTATTTGAATTAGAGAATTCGAAACTCATAAACAAATCATACATGCATATAAGATAATATTCAACTAAAAACCCACAATATCACATTTATCATCTCAATCAACCATTTAATACTAAATTAGATATGTATACTTTGAAAAGCATACTAGATTGGGTTTCCATCCTTGATTACTTGTTATTCACAGGATATGTATTATGAAAATCAGAAATTCTATTGTCTATATATCAAATCAAAGAGATCAAACATGTAGAATTGAATACACTAGGAACATAAGTAAGATCAATTAAGCTTAAATCTGAATTTCAAATATAATGTTGTTAAGCACCCAAATAAATCTGAATTTTTCAATACTGACCAATAGGAAATTACCACATCATCAAAACCGATCGAGATAATTAAAGAGAGAGGGAGAGGGAGAAAACACCATTTGACCCAAGATCAGGTTTGAAGTTTCTTAGATATCCAAACTAGAGATTCTAGAGAAGATAAAATAGCAAGAAACCAAAACCTTAGAAGAACATGGTAAAAAGAGATGGAAATCATCGATTTTCAACATAGAACCATGGGTTTTAAGCATGTACTAACCAATATATGAGAAGGGAGTTAAAAAACTTGCCTCTAGGAATTTAAGAAGGTCCAAACAGAAATGATCCCAACATTATAAGGTATGGTTTCTCCGAGCTAAGCTCCTTTCTTGAGCAAAGATCACCTTCTCCACTTTAGAGGTGCAAACCCGAGCAAAAGAGCATGGAGATGAAATGTTTTAGGATTTTAGGTGGAATTTTACCATGTATGATATGGTTACGACCTAGAATAAGGTGTAAGGAAGACTAAAAGTATGAAAATATGGAAGGAAGGGAGGAAACTTACTATTTTTGGTTGAAATTACCATGGAGGAGCTTTAGAAACCATAATAGAGCAATTTGGAAGCCCTAGGAGCCTTCTTCACCAAGGTAGGCTCCCTCTATTACCTTGGGACAGCAACTTTGTGGCCAAATACAGAAGGAACTATTATCTAAGCTATAGGAAAGAAAAGTAGAGCAAGAGTTTTCTAATTGTGAGTTGGGAAGGGGTATACATGGCTATATAAAGAGAGAGGTGAAGCATGAGGTGTCTTAAGGGACTTTCCATGTGTCTTTAGCCTAGGGCTTGATGGCCATGCAAGGGGACAACTCATGGACTCTTCTTGGATATCAAAATTTGGTCCTAAGAGCCCACAGATCCTTCTAGGCCATCCCCACTATTTTTCAAGAAAGAAATAACCTCATTGGTGATAGCTTTTAAAGATAAGCATCTTCATAAAGAGGGTAATCCCTATAATGCCCTTGGAAAGAAATACCATCAAACAAAGGTGAAACTAGGTTCTCCAATGGTTTAAAATATCGTTAATGGTAAGGGAATATATAAGGATTTAAAATTCAGTTGATAATTTGCAAAGAAAACCTCCCAATTGGGTAAATTGCATAAAAGTCCATAATGTACCTAAATTGCATAACTTGCACAAACAACATCCAAATCAAACCAAATTTGAAAATTAGCCTCATTTTATGTTTTCAAATCATATCAAAAAGTTATGTTAAGGTTTATAGAACTTAATTATGGTAATTAAGCTTTCAGTGAGGAATTTGTGCATAAACCCTTATATTGGCACAATTAGTGAATAAATGTACACTAAACCACTATAAATTCCACTAATTAAACATAAATGACATAAAGGATAGAAATGAGAGGGAAACTTGAGAAAAAGGTTTACATGGAGATTACATCTAAGATTCATTATGTTACAGCACTCCACCCCTTCAAAAGGATTTCATCCTCGAAATCTCAAGCAAAAAGAGATGGGTGAGTACGTAACATTTCATCTCTCAACTCCCAAGTGGTTTCTTCCAGACTATGATATTTCCACAAAACTTTTACCAACTCAATCTCTTTGTTCTTCAGCTTCTTTACTCGGGAGTCAAGAATCTTCACAGGTAGCTCTTCATAGGTCAGATTCTCATGTATCTCCAAAGGCTCAACAGTAAGCACATGAGAAGAGTCCTTCACATACTTCTTCAGCACAGAGACATGGAACACATTATGAATCTTATTATAGGAAGGAGGTAAGGCTAAGCGGTAGGCACAGTCTCCAATCTTATCTAAGATTTCAAATGGTCCAATATAGAGGGGACTCAACTTGCCTTTAACTTTAGATCTAGTAATAGAACAGATATGCTTGATCTTCAGAAATGCATAGTCACCCACTAGGAAGTTAACATCGGACCTCTTCTTATCAGCATACATCTTCTGTCAGTCTTGAGCAGATTTATGCATTTCTTTATCAACTGCACCTTTTCTATCATCATTTGCATGTCATCAGTCTTCACTAGAGAACGTTCACCGACATCATCCCAATGCAAAGGTGAACAACATGGTCTACCATAGAGAGCTTCAAAAGGTGGCATACTAATACTAGCTTGGTAGCTATTATTGTAAGCAAACTCAGCTAATCGCAGATACCGATCCCATGCACCACCCCAATCCATCACACAAGCACGAAGCAAGTCCTCCAGAATCTGAATGGTTCTCTCAGATTGACCATCAGCCTATGGGTGGTAAGCAGTACTGAAACGCAAGTCAGTACCCATCTCCTCCTGAATCTGACCCCATAAATGAGAAGCAAACTTTGGGTCACGATTAGAAACTATTACCTCATGTACTCCATGTAGGCGTACAATCCACTCAACGTACAACTAAGCCATATCCACAACTTTGTAATTGGTTTTGAAAGGCAAGAAATGAGCAGATTTTGTAAGCCGATCAATAACCACCCAAACAACATCATAACCTTTCTTGGACTTGGAGAAACCAGTAACGAAGTCCATTGTGATTTTCTCCCACTTCCATTCTGGAATTTCAAGAGGGTGAAGAAGACCACCAGGTCGTTGATGTTCGATCTTGACTTGCTGACATGTCAAGCACTCCACGACGAATAGAGATATATCATTCTTCATGCTCTTCCACCAGAAGCTTCATTGTAAGTCCTTATACATCTTTGTTGTGCAAGGATGAATAGTGTACTTGGACCCATGAGCTTCACTCAGAACCTTCTATCTCAGATCATCAACATTAGGAATCCACAACCTTTGTTTGAAGCGGACAACACCATCCTCTCCGACAGAGAAGTCAGATTGTGGTTTCTCAGTTAAATCTTTCATTTCCTCAAGCTCAGAACTCTCCAACTGTGCAGCCACAACTTTCGAGATCTAGGTTGGTGTAATGGTCAAGCTGGCCATATGAACACACAACTTGTCTTTATCCATTGATTCAATAGGATGAAGCCTCCATCTAGCCACATGTTCAAGGTTTTCCCATACTGAACATCTCAGAGCAACACAAACAGCATCCTTCTTGCGACTTAAAGCATCAGCTACGACATTCGCTTTACCAGGATGATAGGTAATGATGAAGTCATTATCTTTAAGATATTCCATCCACCTACGTCATCGCAAGTTCAGATCCTTCTGAGTCAACAGATATCTCAGACTCTTGTGATCAGAAAATACTTGAAACTTTTCATGATAGAGATAGTGTCACCAAATCTTCAAAGCATGAACTATGGTAGCAAGATCCAAGTCATGTGTAGGCTAATTAGCTTCATTAGGTTTCAATTGTCGAGAATCATAGGCGATCACCTTTCCATCTTGGATCAAAACACACCCTAAGCCTTGTCTGAATGCGTCAATGTAGATGACATAGGGTATGCCCTCAATAGGCAAAGAAAGCATGGGAGTAGAAGTCAGGCACTTCTTCAGCTTCTGAAAACTATTATCACATTATGGTGTCCAAGAGAACTTGACCTCCTTTCACGTTAGCTTGGTTAAAGGCAAGGTCAACTCAGAGAAGTTCTTGATAAACCTTCGATAGTAACCTGCTAAGCCAAGGAAACTATGGATATCTAAGGGATTCTTTGGAGCTTTCCACTTGGTCACAACTTCTACCTTTGCAGGATCAACAACTATATGTCCGACAGAAATCACATGACCCAGAAACATCACTTCCTTTATCTAGAACTCACACTTTGAGAATTTTGCATAGAGTTGATTTTCTAGTAGTGTTTTGAGTACAATCCGCAGATGCTCACGATGTTGTTCTAACATCTTAGAATAAACCAAAACGTCATCGATAAACACCACCACAAACTTGTCAAGGTATGGGCAGAACACTCAGTTCATCAAGTCCATGAAGGTAGCAGGGGCATTTGTCATGCCGAAAGGCATGACCATGAATTCGTAATGCCCATAGCGATTTCTGAACGCCGTCTTCAGTACATCATGATCCTTCACACGCATCTGGTAGTACCCACTTCATATATCCATCTTGGAGAACATAGTGGCTGACTTAAGTTGGTCGAACAAGTCATTGATGTGAGGCAAAGGATAACGGTTCTTCACCGTCACTTGGTTAAGCATGCGGTAGTCCATACACATTTTCATCGAACCATCCTTCTTCTTCATGAACAGAACAGGGGCTCCCCAGGGTGAAACACTAGGGCAGATGAAGCCCATGTTGAGAAGCTCTTCTAGCTACTTCTTCAATTCGGCAAGCTCGGTAGGGGCCAAGCGGTAAGGCGACTTCGATATTGGTGAAGTTCCGGGTACAAGCTCTATGGAGAACTCCACCTCCCGAGTTGGTGGAAAACCAGGTAACTCCTCAGGAAAGACGTCTGGGAAGTCCTTCACCACATCTATGTGGTCGAGAGAAAGAAGTGTAATCTCGAGGACTATAGAGGCTAAGAAATCTCTACACCCTTGCGAGACTAGCTTTTCAGCTTTGATAGCAGAGATAACAAATTTTTTATCTTCTCGCTTCCTACCCTTGACACACAATCTTCCCTCAATAGGAGGTGATAAACTAACCTTTGATTCTTCATAAAACAAAACAGCTTTGTACCTCTTCAACCAATCCATTCCCAGGATGACATCAAAGGCAGTCATGTTGAGCAAGATGAAATCTGAGGGAAACATTATACCAGATATATAGAGGTCCATGGTCAGAGTTTGGAGATATGAAGAGAAGATCTTACCACTAGGGGTTTTTACATCTAATATATGATCCATATACTCAGATTCTATTTCTAACATGGAAGTAAGATGACATTATATGAAGGTATTGGATGAGCCAGAATCAAATAGTGCCTTTATAGGATGCATATTAAGATGCAAGGTACCTTCAATAACTTCATTATCTTCACCTACTTCCTCATAATTGAGAGAAAACACTCTCACATTCCTCCTATCCACTGGTGGTCACCTCAGTTTCTAGTTGTTGTTGTTATTATTCCGCAGAGGCAGATTTTGCCTTGGCTGTTGCGGCTGCTGGGCATTATTTTGTCCTTGCTGGAAATGAGGGCATAGTGGTCAGATATACCCAACTTGGCCACACTCATGGCAGGTCAGAGGAGGCTGGTTGTCTCTATGAGCAGGTGCATTGTTGACAGGACATCTCCTTGGAGGATGGTGGCGAGAGCACCTATTGCACCGATCACATCCGTGATTCTCATTCTGGGTAGGGTTCTTCCTCTTGTTGTTGCTATAGCCATTACTGTGTCCATAAGATTGGAATCCTGGGTAGGACTCGATGGCCAGGGCCTTATCCACCATCTGATGGAAGGTGAGTGGAAGTTGTGGAACAAGACTTCAGCCCACTTGGTAGTTCAGGCCCTCCAAGAACAACGTTGCCCTTCTTTCAGCTCCAAGGTCAGTGGCATAGTGTTCCAGAAGTAGGAACTGTTGGATGTAGTTGGCCACACTCATGCTTCCCTACCTGAGGTTGTAGAACTCGGCTTCCTTCTTCCTCAGGAAGGCAGGATAGATGTACTTCTCCCTGACGAGATTCAAGAACTGGTCCCACTCCATGGTAGTGGTGTCTCAAGTGCGGGTGACACCATTCCACCAGACATGTGCCGATCCATCCAACACATATGTCGTGAACTGAACTTTCTAGTGAGGAGGGCATGCCATACCCTCAAAGGTCTGATCCAAAGCCAACACCCAGTCATTATCTTTGTCCACCATGTTGTGTTCACTTTCACCCTTGAAGTAGGGTGGCTACATCTTTATGAAGTCAGTGAGGGTGAACTCCCTCAGCTTTTTGGCATTGGCAGCCACTGTGTGGAGCTACCCCATCATGGTGGAGAGCACCTAGCGTAGAATTGCCAACTCTTACTCCGGTGTGAAGGAGGGGGTGCCCAGAGTAGCAGGATTGACCATACTATGGCCGATAGGAGTCACAGGAGTGTTTCTCACATTGGAGTCATTAGGGTTTGACTCCTTTCCCTTGTTCCTGTTGTCAAACAAGTCACCTATCCTGAAAGGTAGGGTTAATATATTAAGTTCCCAGGAGTATTTGAATCATAGATGAAAAAGAATAGAAGCATAGACAAGAAAAGAATATCTAGAATGTTATTGCCTAAAAGCATACTATTTTGGGCAATTCGTATCAGCTCAGGCCAGGCCGGTATCATATGGGCACGGGAGTCCTTGTAAACCAAGCTAGTGGTACGGAGGAAAATATTGCCAGCCCCCGAAACCCTGATCCATTCTATACATCTTTGCTTCAACTTCATGTCCTAATAGTTGCCTAAAGGCTCTGATACCATGCTGTAAAGAGGCGATATCACCTCCTTACTAAAATTTAAAGGAAGTACAAAACATCCATCTTTTTAGAAAGATAAAAGATACTGAGGAATGCATGTATAATATTCCAAGTAAATAAGCATGCACCAGATACATTGCAAAATGACAATAGCAGCGGAAATAAAAGTACTAAGCCTATTACATGGCTTTCTTTGTTCATTACATGATTGTTCCCAAAAGAAAAAGATAAGAAAAAAGGATCTAGCTATAGCAACCTAGACATCCTTTCAGATAGCTTGAGATCTACTCCTGAGATGAATTCCTTCAAACTTGTCCTTCTCCTTGCTCAGCACCAGCACCTGGGTGGTTGGGAAAGCACCCAGCAAAAGGGGAAAGAAAACATGGTATGTGTCACAAAACTAATCTAGGATATCAAGATAAGTACAGCAAATAAAAACATGCTAGGGTTCATCATATGATGAAGATAATAAGAATATGAAGCTATATTCAAAAGCAACTTGCCATTAACAATTATATCGAAAAGGATTTGCATGTAAGATAATTATGCCTACCTAATTAAGTAGGGTTGAGGAACCTACCAAAACTCTAACCTTAGGTGAGGGGAGAATAAGACATTCCCAGTCACCTACAATATTATGGGGAGAATAAGACATTCCCTAGGGTGATTATTTACATGCCCTCTGTGGATGGTTGTACATAAGTACCGCTACTTTAAATTAAATAGAACATAAATCCACATGCTAGAAAAGTAGTCATGGCAAGAGTAGTCATAATATTCAATAAGCATGGCAGTGGAGTATAAAACCCAAACAAGAAGAAATTATAATCTAATTTGAGGCATGAACAACATTAGGATTCAAGAATAGAATATTTAGGGTTCATTTAAGCCTCATTATGGAAATATAGGGTTGGGCTGCAATTATCCCAACATAGGGTGTAAAGAATGCACATACCTCTCTTACTGATATCAATTACTAACTTTCACCACTTTAATTGAGTCCAAGTTCCACTTTGCCTATTTTCAATGTATTAACATGTATTAGAGTACATAGTGCACATTAATATATAGAAACCCTAATTTTAGATATTTTTAGCAAAATTCAGGCTTGGCTTTTGAAAATATCACCAATGAACTTATTAGGTTCTCCTTATCAAGAAAATATTTTTTTATATTAAATTTTGGAGTTATGATGATTAAGATGTAATTTTTTATGGATTTTATGCATTAAATTCGTTTTACAAAAATCACCCTTCATCAAGCCATGAAATCAGACCTTGAAAATATTTTTATTAGATAGATATTAGTTTTACAATTCCAAAACATATTTATTTGTCAAATTTGGATAAGTGATTTAGAAGATATGAATTTTTCAATACTGACCAATAGGAAATTGCCACATCATCAAACCGATCGAGATAATTAAAGAGAGAGGGAGAGGGAGAAAACACCATTTGACCCAAGATCAGGTTTGAAGTTTCTTAGATATCCAAACTAGAGATTCTAGAGAAGATAAAATAGCAAGAAACCAAAACCTTAGAAGAACATGATAAAAAGAAATGGAAATCATCGATTTTCAACATAGAAGTATGAGTTTTAAGCATGTACTAAGCGATATATGAGAAGGGGGTTAACAAAACTTGCCTCTAGGAATGTAATAAGGTCCAAACAGAAATGATCCCGAGATTATAAGGTATGTTTTCTCCAAGCTAAGCTCCTTTCTTGAGCAAAGATCACCTTCTCCACTTTACAGGTGCAAACCCTAGCAAAAGAGCATGGAGATGAGATGTTTTAGGATTTTAGGGGGAGTTTTACCATGTATGATCATGGTTCCGACCTATAATAAGGTGTAAGTAAGATTAACAGTATGAAAATAGTAAAGGAAGGGAGGAAACTTACTAGTTTTGGTCGAAATTACCAAGGAGGAGCTTTAGAAACCCTAATAGAGCAATTTGGAAGCCCTAGGAAACTTCTTCACCAAGGTAGGCTCCCTCTATTACCTTGGGATAGAAACTTCATGACCAAATATAGAAGGAACTATTATCTAAGCTAGAGGAAAGAAAAGGAGAGCAAGAGTTTTCAAATTGTGATTTGGGAAGGGGTATACATGGCTATATAAAGAGAGAGGTGAAGCGTGAGGTGTCTTAAGGGACTTTCCATGTGTCTTTAGCCTAGGGCTTGATGGCCATGCAAGAGGACAGCTCATGGACTCTTTTTGGATATCAAAATTCAGTCCTAAGATCCCACATATCCTTCTAGGCCATCCCCACCATTTTTCAAGAAAGAAATAACCTCATTGGTTGATAGCTTTCAAAGATAAGCATCTTTATAAAGAGGGTAATCCCTATAATGCCCTTGGAAAGAAATACCATCAAACCAAGGTGAAACTAGGTTATACAATGGTTTAAAATATCATTAATGGTAAGGTAATATCTAAGGATTTAAAATTTAGTTGATAATTTGCAAAGAAAACCTCCCAATTGGATAAATTGCATAAAAGTCCAAAATGTACCTAAAATTGCATAACTTGCACAAACAACATCCAAATCAAACCAAATTTGACAATTAGCCTCATTTTATGTTTTCAAATCATATCAAAAAGTTAGATTAAGGTTTATATCACTTAATTATTGTAATTAAGCTTTCACTAAGGTATTTGTGCATAAACCCTTATATTGGGACAATTAGTGAATAAATGTACACTAAACCACTATAAATTCCACTAATTAAACATACATGACATAAAGGATAGAAATGAGAGGGAAACTTGGGAAAACGGTTTACATGCAGATTACATCTAAGATTCATTATGTTACAAAATTTCTCGATTTAATTATACAGCAATTTCAGTCATAGACAAATTCCCTATATTTCAGTTTACTCTTTTAACCTCTGTGAATACAAAGGGAATTCTCATTAGGATGTATTGTATATGTTTATAATATGATTTTATCATCTGAAATTCATTCAAATAGAGAAAGATTCCATTTCATATCATTTTGCAACAACATAGATCAAACAGACAGTTAAGGGTTTATAGTCGCATACTAAGCAATTAAAGATTATGGATGATTTAACCAATTTTCGTGCAATATACTGTTTAAAGGAAGTTCCCACTCACCCTAAGGTGTGAAAACACCTTAAAAACACAGATCATCCCTAAAAATCTCGATCTCATATCAAATTCGTAGCAATTCACCCAATTCTTCTTCCTTTCAACTCAGAAACCCTAAAAATGAGGGATTATGAAGAAAGAGTGAAAAAAGGGGAAGTTTTGATACCATTTCAGATCAAATCAGAGGAGGTATGGAATCTTGACATGTTAGAGAAGATTCACCATGAAAGGCTATGCAAAGAAGCTAAACCTACTTGATTTCATCATATCTCAGGTAGAGAAACCCTAGATCAGCAATTCCACCTCTTTCTCCTCTCAAACCCTAATTCTCCCTCTCTCTCTAGGATTTCATTTCTCTAGAATGAATCACAAATTATGAGATATGCTAGTGTGTTAGTTTGACCATATAGATCAATTGAGATACTTGGGTCAATTGTACATTGACCCCTCACTATATTTTTTCTTATTTCGGCGGATTTTTCAGTCATACAAATGTTATTGTAATTCATCTACTGAATAGATAAAAGATCCTCCAAAAATTATGAAAATTTTATATGTTCTTTATTATTGAGCTTCAGATCTCCAGTAAAAAATTTAGATCATTTTGTGTTTCCAATAAATAAATAAAAATAAAAAACTACACTGCTATATTGCAGTCAGCAACATGGTTGGTCGAGTTTTAAACTCGACCGACAAACAGGTCAGAACATTCTCCAAAAATTCTGATATTTTACAATAGTGTTTACATTTAAGATATCCAAATTATATCCAAATTTGAATTCAATCAGTGCTAAACATAAAATACTAAAAATCATTTAGTGAGACATTATACTTATTAAATTATGTATTCATATATCATCAAAACCTTAATTTGGGCCGATTAGGGTTATATTTCTCAAACCCTGATTTCTCAAAGTAAAAGCACACTTAAAGTTCTTTTTAGGTTTAAAACATCATAATTGAATTGTCATCATTAATTAGATTTAAGAAATGATCAATCCAATTACGCATGTAATCATCCAGGTAAACCCTAGTTTACTAATTAAGCTCAAATGCAGTCATAACAATTCTTCCCCCTTAAAATGTTTCGTCCCCAAAACATAAACATGCAAGAAATTTACATTCAAGGTTTATTTTAAGCTTCTAAAATCTTACATGTCATTATATTCTTGTATTTCACACTTGAATGTAGTTTTCAACATTAAGTCCTTTAATTCTTTACTAAATCACAACATGTTTGAAATAGTTCTCAATGATAACAAACAAATTCTCTATGCCACAGTCAATTAGAGGATGGAGAGATAAACAAACATTTCAATATTTTCATACTCTTGACGTGTTACCTCAACATTGATAATCTGATCCAACTATTTCAATTCATACAGCTCAATATGTACTATTGTTCTGTATTACGTTTAAGTCACAAAAGAGAGTTCACCATGTCGTTTTGAATTTTACTATTGTGCTACTCAAATAGCAAAATAGTCTTGAGTTGGAAGAATAAATCCAACAACAATTGTACAATACCACTCATGGCATCCCCGTTGGATCATGGATGCATAAGGTGAAGCATTGCCATCACATATCATACTATGCTCAAGTATGAGCCCACACATAATTCAAGGTGTAACCATCGGGTTATAGCATACTAGGGTTTCAAAAATAGTAACAGAGTACTCCATGATTTTATTAGTCATTCAAGGACTATTCATACCCAATTAGCATCACGTAATTATATTAAAGCTAGGTATAACAAGCTATACCTCATTAGGGTAACATATCAACACAATATGATTATCATCCCTTCTATTAATATGTGTGAATAGGTAAGACTACCTTATTAAGGGTAACCCTCCATTTGTTCCATCATCATTCAACCCATATCACCATACCATAATTTTACAATACTAAGATGGATTACTGGTATAAATGACTACAACTATCAGACACCTTTAGTTAACATATTGTTTGCTCATGTACACTGAAATCATACGTAAAACCAATTTACATCCCTTAATATACCTTCAACACATTATACTTCTAAAAACAAATTCACATATTACTAAAAGCCATTGTTTTCTATTATCTCTCTCTTCATTCATTACTACTTAATTTTTTTTACTTATCCTTCTCATTTTAATCATGTATACTAAACATCCTTAAAATTGAAACATACAAGGTACGAATAGATTATTCATCATTCTTGCTATCACTGCAAGAATTTATTTCATATCACACTTCACTCATATTGTATTTCTTGTTTTGTTCAAAACATGCTTCTTATATTTCAAATCTATTTCTTATCCTTTACTCTGAATCATTTCCATATTGTTTATCTACCTTTCAGATTAACTACCTTTAAAACCTAGATTACTATCAATGCTAGTTTACTTCTCATAGTGCAAATTTCATGATTTTATTTTATAGAGATTCTAGTATTCAAGGTCAAATCACTAGTGACATCCCTTGAACTACTACAACTCTAAACATTCTAGGGTTTGGTCCTTATCAGTAGCATGACATTATTGTGGTGTGACTTTGCTCCCTTAATTTGAAAGTCAAACTTTAGATCTCACAAGTTTTACTAAAGTCTTCCTTAACTCATCACTTTGATTTCCTTTCTCTTACTTGGCCATTCAAATAGATTACATTCTCAATTTACCCTACTAGGGTTTCATCATCATATTGTGTGTCACTATTACATTCACTAGATGTCCCTACCATGGTGGTTATGCATTATATATGATTCATTTTCTTATCACTTCATTCTCACCTTGCTCTCATTAAGGAAGATATGAAAGAGAAGATGATTCTGAGACTTAGAATTCATATATTCAAACATTCCCTTAATACATTTCTCATATGTAGGTTTAATTAGTTATCAACAGGGATACTTGAATAATTAGCACTTGCTTGAATTTCACAACCTCTTTCTTTTATAATCTATATTACTACATCATGTTTCAAACCCTTCCTTACTTTCCATAATCCTCTTACCATATACTACTCTTCCACCTATCATCTTTAACTTCTAATTTTCTCTTATGACCATGTTGCTTATTCATGTGTATGATCATGTATACCATGTTGCACATATTTCTTTTTATCCTTCTACTAATGTGAAGTTAAAATTATAAATCAATATTCTCTCTACTAGTTTCACCTCATGTTTAATACATTACATATTCTTCATTTTAAATCAAACGGATCATGCATGGGTGAAACATAGTTTCTCTTTCAATCAAGTTTTCTCCTTCCTAAATATAGTCTAACTTTGTATGACTTATTCATTTGTTAAACTACACTTTTGTTCTTCTTTTAGAAACTAGTTTGTTGTTCTATTCTTAGATTTACATGTTCATCCAATTCTCTTTACTTTAACTCTTTTGAAGACTCTTCACTTCTATGTACTTATTGTATACTCAACTCTTCTATTCTATTTTGCCTACGCTTTGGAGTACACAAAAGCATTATACTCAATTATATGATCCATTCCTCATGATTGATTCTTACTATCTTGGCCCTTACATACTTTTCTCATATCTTTCCCATATTTCATATTTAGAGTTCATATAATACTTATCATTTAACTTAATTAGAACCTTATGTCGTGTTCCTTTATTCCCAATTAAGGGTTTTTCATATGAGGCCCCAAAGTTGAATCTCAGATATCAGTTCTAATTGATTCTTAGCTATTCTAATCTTTCCCATATGTTTCAACATCTTAGTGTATGTACATTCTCACTATGATGTGGGTTTAATTTATCTAGAGTCTACTCTTATTATACTGTTAATAGGAGTCATTAGATCCTAGTAACACATCCTTCCAGCCAGACCAGGCCGAACATGTAGTCCTGAAGCCAAGAGCTACTCAGGATTAACCAACTCTTATTAATCTCAGACATGTGGAAAGAATATCCACTTAGGGAAAACTCATTTAAACATAACTTCTGGTCTACTTAATACAAAGAATATAAACAATGACTGAATCACTTCATGATACACAAGAATATAAAATAACCATATATATTCTACAAACTGATAATCTAAATTCATATATAAGAGCATTTCTATTTCTCTCCAATCAAAGAAGCAATATAAAGCAAGAGTTGTATCACATTCCATGTTTAATCTCTTACTCCTGTATTACTTTCGATCTCCTAACCCTAATATTTCTATGGTTTCTCTCTAGCCTATTCTCCCAGTGCATGCCTGGCCAGGGCATCCAGAGAAGAATAGACAGAGTAGCTTGATACCGGTCAATCTAAGTATTCAAATACTGGGCTAGGGTATCCAAATACCCAAACTTCCCAAAGCTATAGACACATCACCTCCTATCTTCCACACTTAGAACTCTAACTTTCTATCCTAACGGTCCCTGATGACTCAGCCTAGGCTCTGATACCAAGCTGTCACACCCTCATCCCACAATTACCACTAATTATGAAATTAGGCATGACTATGAGGATTACAATTAATACAAAGGTCACTCCCAACTTTTCTTCTATTTTCAAACTCTTTGTTTTCGTGCATTCAATCACATAAACAAACTTTACAAGAGAATTAAACTTTTATTACTCTAATATGATCTCAACATTAACGATACACATCTATACATTCATTATGTTTCTCACACTTTCATGTACATAGGACATGATAATCAGATACATTCTCTCTTATCAAGGAAACAAAGATACAAAACACCGTTTATAACTCTCTCACATCTATACTAGGTTCTAGAGTGACAGGGACTGACTAAACTTAACTAATATCATACTTAACTCATGTGGTAGATCTACTCAGATGCTTTGACCTTCTTCAAGTCCATGTGATTTCCCTAAAAGTTGTGAGTAGAGGGGTGAGCCTACTCGCTCAGTGAATGAGTACTTCAAAGAAACAGTCTAAAGCACTGATATAATTATAGATATACCTTTGAGCAACTGATATCAATTATAACAACAATAATTACTGCACTGAGCAGATCTAAAACAATATAGTTAAAATAACAAAGAATGTAAATATTGCATTTAAGGAACAACAACTACGAAACTGTACTCAAATCTTTTTATTTATAAGAAACTCTTTAAACCTATATGATCATATTTTAGCCTATGCCCTGATCATATGCAATGTACTCTACATATGAAGACTCGTAGTGCACTACGATCACACCGTACAAGACTTAGCTGACACACCTGGGAATGCTAAGTTTGACTATTTCACTGGTCTGCAACAGTGTAATGGCACTCTGGCCTCTGGACTCCTCCTCTAACCTGAGCACACAGGCGAAGAGTCAAGCCGCCTATTGGATTTTCTATACTCTAGTGCCACCAGGATCTCTGGTTGATGTTGGACACTACATACTATATTTTTAGGAGACTTCCACTAGGGCTTCATCCCCCTGTACCACATGTTAGTATGATCTGACCCCCTGTATACTAGACATTGCCAGGATTAGGTCGTTTCATCCCTAAGGCACAAACCTCACATAGGGACTCTACGGTGTTCAGGGATCCTGAGTGTATTATAACTTGATTATATCTTTCTCTTAGACTAATTTTTTGAAACTCTATATCTTACTGACTACTCAGACTACTGAACTGAATGCTTAACATATTGTTTACCCTTTTCTTAGGGTTTCTGACTTACTCGTGCACATATAGCATTTCTCATGTATTCAAACATATATCATGTCTACTAAACAAGTATTCTCATTCAACATTTCACACATATATGCATGGCATCAATAACATCCCAATCTAGGGCATGTCATATCTCTATGCTTGTAATAGCATAATAACTTATCATTTCATGACAAGTATTTAAATTAGAGAATATGAATCTCATAAACAAATCATACATGCATATAAGATAATATTCAGCTAAAAACCCACAACATCACATTAATCATCTCAATCAACCATTTAATACTAAATTAGATATATATACTTTTAAAAGCATACTAGATTGGGTTTCCATCCTTGATTACTTTCTATTCACGGGATATGTATTATGAAAATTAGAAACTCTATTGTCTATATATCAAATCAAAGAGATCAAACATGTAGAATTGAATGCACTAGGAACATAAGTAAGATTTTTTTTTGAATTGGGGACGAGGAGCCGCGGACGACCCCCCGTCATGCATTAATCGGCTAAATCAGCCATAGTCACATCTACAAAGCAAGAAGGAAACGAACTTGTAAAAAACATACTACGACTACTACTACTACGCATAATGTTCGCAGCCATTGCGCAACTCTATTAGTACTACGTTTACTGAAGGAAAAGTAAAAACACTCAAAGGAAGAAACTAGATTTCTAATATCAGCCACAATGGCCCCGATGTAGTCTCGGCGCTCCACTGTAGAGTTGAAAGCTTGTACCACCGTCTACGCATCGCACTCGACAGCAATCCTCCTGAAATGCAGGTCCCTACTCCACTCCATCGCCTTCCTCACGCCTAAGGCTTCAGCCTTCGCCACCTTCTGAGTCAGCCCTAGCTTTGAACCCCCCAATACTTGCACCGTCCCCGTCCAGTCCTGTGCCACCCACCCCATCGATGTGTGTCCGTCTTCACTTCTGGAGACATCGACGTTCACTTTCAGGACTCCCCTCTCCGGCTTCGACCATTTCTGTGGTAGTTTATCCTGTTCTCCCTCCTCCGTCTCCGCCCGCGCAGCTGCATGCACCCGGTGGTCCTTGATCAAAGCCATGGCTTGTACGAAGAGATACTGTATCCCAGTATGTTGCTCGCCATACATGCGCTCATTTCTGCTCCTCCATATCGCCCATAACACCGCCGCAAGCTCCTCCCTATCTGTAGCCTGGTCTACGTCCAGGATTCTTTCCACTGTGGTGGGAACATCGCCACTTTGTACTTCCTCCATCAACCTCTGAACTCGCCCACTCCTTGCGTCCCATAATTTTGTAGCATTCGGACAACGGAACAACATATGCAAGATGCTCTCCGTCTCCGACGCACACAATTTGCAGCTACCATTTTCCACGCAATGCCTATCATAGAGTATTCCCAATGTTGCAAGGCCCCCCGTCGCAACTCGCCATAGAAAGTGTGCAATCTTCGGTACCCAGCCGGCGTGCCATATCTTCTTCCACAGCTGCTGTCCCCCTCCTTCCATGTGTCGCCGTGCCTCCTCCCTACCCAACAGACCGAGCCAATACGCTGACTTTACAGTAAAAGTACCCCGCGGTGCAGGCCACCACGTGAAGACGTCTGAGTTGTTCGTGGAGCATAAAGGAATAGCACAGATATGCTTCCTGTAATCATTCACGAACAGATGTTGGATTAGATATCTGTCCCACACTGTCCCCTCGTGTGTCATGAGTTCATGCACCATCGTAGGTTCCCCTTCCTCACTCTCACACAACCAACGCAGCTCCCTCCCTTCTCCAGGAAACCAGACGTCCTCCCATAACCTGACTTCCTCCCCCTTACCTATTCTCCATTCCGTCCCCTCCTTCAACAATGCCTTAGCTCCCCACATGCTACGCCATGTATAGCTTGGATTGTACCCCCTACGAGCGTCCCATATAGTAGTCCTCGGATAGTATCTTGCTTTGAAGACTCTTGCTGCTAAGGATGTCGGGTTCGTCGCCAACCGCCACAGTTGTTTTGCTAGTAGGGCCTGATTGAAAACATGGAGGTCCCTAAACCCCAAGCCACCCATCCTCTTAGGTAGACACATGCTGCTCCAGGAAGTCCAGGCTAACTTCCTCTCATTATTCTTGGCTCCCCACCAAAAACGTGCCACCATGCTTTGGAGTTCGTCTATGCACCCACTCGGAAGCTGAAAAATGCTCATCACATAAGTAGGTATTGCTTGGGCCACCTCTTTAATCAACACCTCTTTCCCTGCCTTGGATAGAAGCTTCTCAGACCACCCTTGAAGCTTCCTCCACACCCTTTCCTTGATGTAGCTAAAGACATGCTTCTTGGACCTACCAATTGTTGTTGGCAGCCCCAAGTATTTTGCGTGACGATCCACTTCCTTCACCTTCAGGAGACCCTTTAATTCCTCTCTCTTAGATGCTGACAAACCTTTGCTGAAGACCACTTCTGACTTAGATAGGTTTATTTTTTGTCCTGAAGCTTGTTCATACTGGCTGATTATCTCAGCTATTCTCAAGCATTCCGCAGAAGTTGCTCTCGCAAAGAGTATACTGTCATTTGCAAAAAATAGGTGTGAAATACAGGGTGCCTCTCTACATGGCTTTGCACCATGTAGAAGGCCATCACGTGCAGCAGAAAGGAGGGATGTAGAAAAAGCCTCGGCACACAAAATAAAGAGGTAAGGAGATAGGGGGTCACCCTGGCGTAGTCCTCGGGAAGGCTTGAGCTCGTTGGTCATGTCCCCGTTTACGGCAAAGGTGTGCTTAACGGAAGTGATACAGTCATTGATTCTGTCTCTCCACTGTACTCCAAACCCCAACTTCCCCATAACATGCAAGAGAAAACTCCATTCCACCCTGTCATAAGCTTTAGACATATCTAGCTTCAGCGCAATGCTTCCCTTCTTTCCCCCCTTTCCCCCTTTCATGGCATGGAAGAGCTCATAAGCAATAAGGGTGTTATCTGTTATCAATCTACCTGGTATGAAAGCACTCTGATTTTCCGACACCACCTCATTCATCAAAGGTTTCAGCCTGTTAGCAATAACTTTGGAGGCCAACTTATAGATCACATTACACAGGCTTATAGGCCAGAACTCGCCCACCTCAGAAGGCTTCTCAACTTTTGGAATAAGGACGATAAGAGTTTCATTCAGGTCCCCTAGGCTGTATTCCCCCCTCCACCAGCCTTTAATATAGCTAGACACATCCTTCCCCACAATGTGCCAATACTTCTGGTAAAACATAGCTTTCATACCATCCGGACCTGGGGCTTTGTTTGGGTGCATTTGAGCCAGTGCAGCTCGAATTTCCATGTCTTCAATCTCCCTTTCCAGAAGGACCTGTTGTGCACTACTGATTCTTCTCTCTATCCCTTGCGTTGCCTGCTCAAAGTCTGAAGGATTGCTGGATTTGAACAGGTCTTCAAAGAAATTCGTGATAATGCTTTTGACCTCCTCTTCCTCCTCGGTCCACTCGCCCCCTGCATCTTTTATTCCTTTGATGTGATTTCTTTCCTTCCTACTAGACGCTTTCCTGTGAAAATAGGCAGTATTTCTGTCACCCTCTTTCATTTCTTTGACCCGTGTTCTGGCACACCAGTATGTTTCATCTTTCCTCAGCCAATATTGTAAATCTTGAGAAATCTCATTTTCTTGCCTTAGCCGAACTGCATCCGGTGGACCAGCCTGAACCTTCACAAGAACTGCCTCAAGTTGCTATATTTTTTCTCTTCTTTTCCCAAACTTTTCCGTGGCCCAAGTATGTAAGTGTTTTCCACAAAGTTTAATTCTGCCCTTTATATTACTGTTGCTCCCAGCTACCCATGCATCCTTTACCACATCAGTGCATTCCTCCTCCTCCACCCACATGGGTTCGAACATGAAAGATTTTGTTCTTCTTTGCCTCTGTGTCCTCCTCTCCCCAGCTATGAGGATAATGGGTGCATGGTCGGATTCATAAATGGGAAGATGTAACACCTTACAAAAATTGTAGAGACTCCTCCACTCCAAATCAGATAAGAACATGTCCAGCCTTTCTTGCACAAGAGTAGCCTTCGATAAACCTCTCTGCCACATAAACGTATTCCCAACAAAACCCAAGACCGTCAAAGCACAGTCATCCATAGCATCCCGGAAGTTTTGCATGTATTTTTCTTCCCGAGGAGGACCCCCTTTCTTCTCCGAGTTAGAAGTGATCTCGTTAAAATCTCCAAAGAAAAGAATCGGCTCCTCTGAATCTACTTTTAGCTCTCGCATAAGGTCCCACGTCTTACTCTTTTATTGTTGGTCCGCCCACCCATATATCCCGATAGCACACCCTTTCTCATGCCTTTCCCATCTGAAATAAGGCATGCCACGTGTCTTTGAGAATAAATCAGCAGCTCCACCTCCGTATCCCTCCACCAAAGACCCAAACCCCCTGCTTTCCCCATCCTCCCTGTACTAGAAAGGCATATCCCATTCAGAAAACCGCAGCTCTTCTGTGTCTCTTCCAACTTTTTACCTGTGACCATTGTCTCCATCAAGAAGACAATGTTTGGGCGCTCTCTCCCACACCAAGCACGGAGAGCCTTGATCGTGTCAGGGTCGCCCACCCCCTGACAGTTCCACGCTAGGATTTTCATAGTTGTTCGCAGAGTCGGTCCATCCTGACCTCCGCTACTTGGGTTTCTGGAACCCTGTTGGTGCTGCTACTACCTTCCGGCGATTGTACCTTGTTTTTCTTGCCTCCCCCCTAGCCACCTCATGAGTATCCACTTCCATATCATCTATGTCTCGATCTCTGATCATTTTCCCCATCACCGACTCCCACACCACGTTTTCCTCCGGAATACCCAATCTGGCTCCCCTACTCGTTTTATACACCCAAGGTGATCGTTTCGTCCTGCTCCCTTCCCTCCCGCTATCTTTCTTCTTCCTTCGGCTTTCCCTCATTTTCTTCTGCTTTTGAGCTCTCGTTTTTGCCTCCCATCGTTGTTCCACCAGGACCCCTTCCACCCCCTGTATGTACTTCTCCTGAACCTCTTCCCTCTACTGTGTTGCTGCGGAAAATCCATCCTCTCCCTGTGTCGTAACCACAAGTTTGCTGCTGGAAGTATCGTCTTGCTTTTCATGGGGTACACCCTCGCCGTCCCAACCTGTTTGGTTGGTTTGATGGATCTGCAGAAGAAACTCCCGATCATATTTTAATCTTGGCCTTCTCGCATGCCCATGCACTTTCACTGATGACCCTAGGTCATCATCATCAGCGGCCCGTTGGTTCATTTGTTCACTTGTGCCTTCTTGCTCTCGTCTACTGGTGTCTCGCCGTTGCGATGCTCCCGCCGCACTGGATGCACCCTCGGTGCCATCCACCGATTCACCCGCCCCCGACCTGGATGGGCTCCTCCGCACTCCCTTCCCCCACAGCCCTGGTAGAGGCGTTGTGCCTACGTGCTCCCCCACCACTCCCCCTCCAGGCCCCATCGTCCCCCACCCTGACATCTCCGACCCCCCCCCTTGACGTTGTTCCTCCTTCCCCTTTCTGAAACATGAACGTTAGTTTTCTTCTCGAACTTCCGTCGCCCTTCGCACCCTCCCTTTCCCTCAGACGTTGCTTCCATGGTGAAGCCTTGAGCCAGTTCCCCCACTGTTGGACCTCCTCCTCTTCCGGTCGCTCCTGCTTACAGTCCTTTTCAGCGTGACCAAGCAGCCCACAACCGAAGCAGAAAATCCCCAGCCGCTCATACTTGACCTCTATCTCTGCTTTTCACCCCTCCTTCACTCTGACTTTCAGCATCCTTTTCAACGGTTTCGTCACGTCAAGAAGAACCCTAACCCTAATGGAGGAATCCCAGCCGAGATCATCCCCTTCTCGTTGCAGAGCATTGCCGACTCTGCTAGCCACCTCCGTCACCGCCCTGTCGCTTCTGTACCCTAGCGGCATCCCATAGAGCCGAATCCAGAAAGGGGTGTGATTTATCGCAACCCTCCCTGGTTGGTCTTCCTTGCATATTTCTTTGAAGAGGAGTAGCTTGCCATCAAAATTCCACGGTGCTCCGTCGATGACGCGCTGTCGGTCGTGCCAGTGCGTAAATTGGACGATGAAGACTCCTCCTTCTATCTGTTTGAACTCCGCCTTCTCTTTCAAGCCCCATGCATGCTTTAGGGTTCTTTCTAAGGCCCAGAAGTTGTACACTCGATCCGTGAGCAGTCTTTCTACAATCGCCATTTCCGTATGGTCTTCTCCCGTATTGCTTTCATCCTCCCCCAGTTCGATCGTATCCTCCTCCTCATCTGTTAATTTCAGCTTTTCACACTTTGCCGTAAGATCCTCTACCATCCTGGAGACCGGACCATGCACCCGAGCACTATCCCTTGAACCTGCAAGAGTCACGACAGCCCCTAGGATTGAGATTGGGAACGCCCATGGCCGCAACCCTAGTCGCCAGAGCCGACGCTAGGGAAAACGGGGGACGGGCTTATTTATGCCGACCTATAGGAACATAAGTAAGATCAATTAAGCTTAAATCTGAATTTCATCTATAATGTTGTTCAAGCACCCAAATAACTTAATAATTCAGATCTATAGAAGATTCTCAATCAACTTATAAATTCTCTATTATTCAAGATGCATGGATATCTATATCCATGTCATCATATAAACAATTTCATATTATAGTTAGAACATGGTTTGAGGTATACTATAAATTGAATTCAAAAACAATTCTTTCCAGTTATTGTCATCTAGGTAGAAATTGAGAATATCAACTAAATCATCTAATTGAGTAAAATTGATTAAATAAAGTCTATCATGTCAAGAAAATCCCTTCAAATGGATTTCACGATATCTATTTGTAAATATCCAACTTTCCTCGCATCTAGGGTTTCACCCTCTTTACTGAGATATCAAACAAACATTATTCACCTTAAATGTAATCCAAGATAGTATCTGACATATATGTACTATGAATTCAGATAAACAATCATTCATAACCAAGGGAATCCAAATAAACAAATTTTTCTGTTTAATTATACAACAATTTCAGTCATAGATAAATTTCCTATATTTCAGTTTACTCTTATAACCTCTACGAATACTAAGGGAATTCTCATTAGGATGTATTTTATACATTTCTAATATGATTTTATCATATGAAATTCATTCAAACAGAGGAAGATTCCATTTCATATCATTTTGCAACAACTTAGATCAAACAGACAATTCAGGGTTTATAGTCGCATATTAAGCAATTAAAGATTATGGATGATTTAACCAATTTTCATGCAATATATTGTTTAAAGGAAGTTCCCACTCATCCTAACGTGTGAAAACACCCTACAAACATAGCTTATCCCTGAAAATCTCGATCTCATATCAAATCCCTAGCAATTCACCCAATTCTTCTTCCTTTCAACTCAAAAACCCTAAAAATGAGGGATTATGAAGAAAGAGTAAGAAAAGGGGAAGTTTTGATACCATTTCAAATCAAATCATAGGAGGGAAGGAATCTTGACATGTGAGAGAAGATTCACCATGAAAGGCTATGCAAAGAAGCTAAACTTACTTTATTTCATCATATCTCGGATAGAGAAACCCTAGATCAGCAATTCCACATCTTTCTCCTCTCAAACCCTAAATCTGCCTCTCTCTTTAGGATTTTATTTCTATAGAATGAATAAAAAATTATGAGAGCTTCTAGTGTGTTAGGTTGACCATATAGAGCAATTGAGCTTCTTGGGTCAATTGCACACTGACCCCTCACTATACTTTTTCTTATTTCAGCAGATTTTTCTATCATACAAATGTTATCGTAATTTGTCTACTTAATAGATAACGGATATTACAAAAATTATGAAAATTTGATATGTTGTTTATGATTGAGTTTCAGATCTCCAATTAATATTTTAAGTTATTTGGAGTTACCAATAAATAAAAAAATCAAATACTACACTGCTATATTGCAGTCAGCAACATGGTCAGTCGAGTTTGAAACTCAGCCAACAAACAGGTCATAACATTCTCCAAAAATTATGGTATTTTACAATAGTGTTAAAATTTAATATATACAAATTATATAAAAATTTGAAATGAATCAGAGCTACAAATAAAATACTAAAAATCATTTAGTGAGACACTATACTTATCAAATTCTGTATTCATATATCATCAAAACCCTAATTTTGGTCGATTAGGGTTATATTTCTCAAACCCTAATTTCTCAAAGTAAAAGCACACTTAAAGTTATTATTAGGTTTAAAACATCATAATTTAATTATCATCATTAATTAGATTTAAGAAATGATCAATCCAATTAAGCATGTAATCATCCAGGTAAACCCTAGTTTACCAATTAAGCTCAGATGTGGTCATAACAGAAAAGGTCAATCTATGGATAGAAGCAAGCAGTTTAGAGATGAAATCTTCAATTTTATGAGGAAATCAAAGAATTTGACTTTAAGGATGAACATAAGACGTGTTTACAAGAAGGTTAGTGGGAGCGTAATTGTATTCCACATGATGATGGGGAATAACATCCCTACTCTAAAAATGGTAAATACTTGATAAGAAATACCTTCTCTATGAAGGATTCAGGTGAAGAATCATGTGTAATAGGAATTAAGATCTACAAAGATAGATCTAGAAGGCTTATTGTCCTACGTCATAGTACATACACTGATAAGGTGTTGAAGAGGTTTGGCATGCAAAACTCAAAGAGAGGAAATTTGACCATGCACGTGGAATTAGTCTCTCTGGAGCTCAATGTCCTAGAACTTGTGAAGTGTGGGAACTTATGAGTAAGATGACATATGCATTCACAACTGGATATGTCATGTATACAATATTATGCACCCATCTCGTTATCTTGTATGTTTTGGATATGACCAACTGTAACAACCCTGCCTCCCGGTAACCCCCAATTAAGGGTGACCAAGAGGTCAGAGTTGTTATCCCAATAAACTGGATCAAAGGTTTGACAATTAATCAATAATAATTATGAAATTATACCAACTAAACTGAAAGCTAGTATAAAATAAAATTTGTATACCTTTTAAAAACTTTGGAAATCTACTTCTATCCACAGCTTGGATCTATTCTATCTAATCCTCCTTGCACTTTATTTCTTATTTTCACAATGTGTCACTTTAGTGTTTGTTCATTTCAAGGTTGCACCTAAAATGCCGACAAACAAAACATTGGTTAGCATATTGAAACATGCCGGTATGTGGGGACAACAAAAAGTTCACAAATATGTCTAACAAACTAATTATCACAACCAAGGTAATTAACAAGTCAATTTACATTTTCAATGTGCCAATCTCCACCGCTTTTGCCCTAACCCTAGAATATCCTCTCTAGGGTTTGACATAAGGCCACCTTCTCAATCCCGAGCTTGATGTTTGGGGTCTCCTCTCATGGTTCCCATTAGTCATGCAACAAAGACCACCTTCTCATTCCCGAGCTTGGTGTCTGGGGTCACCTCTAATGGTGCCCATTGGTCTTCCCTCCTGGGCTTGACCTTTTTGCATCATCCATCAGGGTGGCATGTAGGTGCGAGAATACACATTTATATTACAAGTGTGATAATCATAGTGACTTTATAATTTGGAAGAATGAACATCCAACTGATAGGTTGCATTCAATGCGATTAATCATTCAGAAAACCTTTGAGAAACTATTGTGATTAATCATAATTAACCACATGCCTATCAAGCTGACTTGAATGCAAAAATAACTCAACCAAGCAAGAAACCAAGCAAGCACACACAATTTGATCTTGAAATAGGCATCCAATTTTTCTATCATTAATCATGTCATCATGATCAATTAATCATAGTTGTTTCCTAGGGTTATTAGTCCTTTTAGGGTTTTGATCACAATTAGGGTTCCACTTCATTTTTATTACTTTAAACCCTAATTTTATAAAATTACTTACAAACCCTAATTATTGCGTCTTTATTTCACAAAAGATCCTAAGATCATCTTTTAGCAACATGAAACTCTAATTTCAGATTATAAGTACTTTTCTTTTCTTTTTCTCTTATTTAGGGTTTCTAAGCATATTAATCATCATATTAGGTTTAAAACCCTAAACCTTGCAATTTCATCTTCAAAATAGGTTAAAATCCATAGTTATCATTAAACAAGTTAATAATGCTCGAATTAACTTATTTGCAAGATTAAATTTATCCTTTATCATCAATTAGGGTTTCTAACCACAATTAAATACTTTTTCCATCAAAATTATATACTTTTGCAAAAAGATACTGATTTAGGTTCCAAACTATTTTGAACATATCCCTCGTATTTTTTTGATCAATTTTCATGTTTCAACTTTCCTCATCTGAGTTTTCTGTCAAAAGATACAATTTTAGCAAGAAAATTCATTTTTCTGATTTATTTGCTAATTTCGGAAAAATGAAGATTGCACGATTCATGGTCCGTTGGTCCACTCAGGATTCAACGACCTAGGATGTGTGTGCCTCATTTTGCGATCAGAAGAATGTGAAGGAAAAGACTGCCCTTACCTAGATAGAAGACACAGAGGGGCAGTCGGATAATTTCATGGGGTTGTCTCCTTCTTCAACCTCGCGACATTGCTATTGTTGTGATGGTCAACCTTGCAGTTGACTTCTTAATCCTGTCGACTTGTGAGCACGCCAACAGGCCAGGAGGCTTCGCCTTCCTCCGTCAAACTTGACTAGGGGTCCAATTGATCACCACGAATGCGCCGTGACTCTCTCCTACTCACCGGACTCCGGTGAGGTTTGCCAAGGGGACGGGGGTGCAGGTCAGGGTGAAAGGGACAATTGGAGGCACTAAATCACTCCTTGCACTCTGCCACAGAGGTTGGGGTAGCAAAAGGATGTGTTGGTGCCCTCATGCACCCTCCCCTATATATAAGGTCGAGGAAGGTCCCTACTGTATTGGGTACCTTCCCAAACGGCGACCAATCCCCTACAAAGTAGGGTTGGTTTTCCTCGGTTTCCTCTTCTGAGTCCAAAGGAACCAACAACGGGCTTGCACACTCTCTGGATCGCGAGAAAACCTGAGAGGAAAATCCCTCTGTAAATCATAGAGTCCCAGTCCTTATGGGACTTAGACAATGAGCGCCAGGTGTCGGATCAAGATCCAACGGTCCTCCTTGCTCGTGATCAACCAAAAAAAAAGTACATTCCTAATTGCAAAATTAATGCTATATTTTGGAGATAATTTGAGAAATTCATATCTCCTAAGCCATAGCTCCTTTTTATCTCAAATTTGAAGGGAAAGTTTGTCTTGACATTATCTAGATATTTATGAAATTTGGGAAACAAAATCCAATGGATGAGAAGGATTCCTTCTCTCCCAAGTTATCCTTTAATTATTCCAAAATTAATTAGTATTTCTTTTCCCTTTGCTATTATCTAGCTATTTTGGGTCCCTTGGACCTCAAGAAAACCTAAAGGCACAAATTCCCATATTGGGGAATATCTACTTGTGTTTATCCTCTTATCTATTTCTATTTCACATATTCTCCTTTTATTTAATTAAATCCTTTTCCTTTTATTTCTCTTTTCTTTTCAATTGGGCTCAATGGCCAACAAAGCCCATTATCAATCAATCAAGGCCACTTCACACAAAATCTATCACAAATCAAAGAAATAGATTTCATTTATTCTTTAAAAGAGAATTACACTTTTCATCTCATACTTAGGAAATTGAGGTTATAACATCCTCCCCTCCTTATAGGAATTTTGCCCTCAAAATTCAAACAATCAAACAAACAAAAGGGTATGCTTTCTCCATGTCTGCCTTCAGCTCCCATGTAGCCTCATCCTCTCCATGGTGCCTTCAAAGAACCTTTACCATCTCTATATTCTTGCAGCTGAGTTCTTTCACCTTGCTATCTAGAATCCACAAAGGTGTCTCAGGATAAGTCAACTTCCCTTGAAGCTCAATAGGTTCAATGCTCAATACATGGCTCAGATCTTACACATATCACTTCAGGTTGGACACATGAAACACATCATGCATCATGCTATACTGAGGGGGTAATGCCAAATGATATGCAGCTTCACCAATCCATTCTAACACCTCAAACGGACCCACGTATTGGGGACTCAGCTTTCCTCTGTTCTTAGCTATAGCTCGGAGTGGTCGGATTTTCAAAAATACATGCTCTCCAACAGTGAAATGCACATCAGTCCACTTTGCATCAGCATACGACTTCTTTCGATCTTGGGCTCTCTTCAGCCTTTACTTGATCAAAGCAACTTTGTTAGCATACACTTGGAGCTCATCTGACCTCAATAGGGTCCTCTCACCCACATCATCCTAGTGAAGTGGGGACCGACACAGTCTCCCACACAAAGCTTCATACGGAGGCATCCCGATACTGGCTTGGTAGCTATTGTTGTAGGCAAACTCAGCTAAAGGTAAGTACTGCTCCAATGAGCCACCCCAATCGAGCACACACACTCTCAACAGATCTTCTAATGTCTGAATCATCATTTCTGACTGACCATCCGTATGGGGGTGATAAGCGGTACTAAACTTCAACCTGGTACGAAGTTCCTCTTCAACTTGCTTCCACAACTTGGAAGTAAACTTTGGGTCTCTATTAGAGATGATTGATCTAGGTACGCCATGCAAATGCACTATCTCTCTGATATACAGCTCAGCTAGGTCTGACACCTTAACAGTGGTCTTTAAGGAAAGGAAGTGTGTTGACTTGGTAAGATTATCTACCACGAATCATATCGCATCATGACATTTCTTGGTATGGGGTAGACCCACCACAAAATCCATGGTGATTTGTTCCCATTTCCACTCCGGAATCTCTATCGACTATAAAAGTCTACCAGGTCGTTGGTGTTCAGCCTTCACCATCTGGCACGTAAGACAGCTGGCCACCCATGTTGTAATGTCTCTCTTCATTCCTGGCCACCAGAAAAACTACTGTACGTCCTTGAACATCTTAGTAGTTCCTGGGTGTACAGTGTATTTGCATCCATGATCCTCTTGCGGGATACGCTCCTTTATCGATGAATCCATCAAAACCCATATGCGATTCTCAAACTTGATTCCTCCGTCTATTCCCACTGAGAGACGAGTTTGTGGCTTCATCATCAAACCTTTCATCTTGTCTAGCTCTTCACTAGTCAACTGTGCTACTATGATCTCACTTAACAACTCATATTGAATCTGGATATTATCCAATCGAACTCGATCTTCTAACGGTTGTGGAGTTCACTCTACAAGCTCCTCCAGGCTCTTCCACTGACTGGACAAAACAGTTGCACACTTCAGATGTTTCTGACTCAAAGCATCAGCCACGACATTCGCCTTACATGGATGGTAGGCGATGGTGAAGTTGTAATCCTTCATATACTCCGTCCATTTTTCGTTGTCATAGGTTCAGGTCTCTCTGTGTCAGTAGGTATTTCAAGCTCTTATGGTCGGTGAAGATCTCGAAGGTAGCACCGTACAGGTAATGTCGCCATATCTTCAAGGCATGGATAATAGCAGCTAGCTCTAGGTCATGTGTCAGATAATTCACCTCATTGGGCTTCAGCTGTCGAGAAGCATATGCAACCATGTGTTGATTCTGTTCCAACACACAGCCAAGTCCCATCTTGGAAGCATCGGTGAATATCATGAAACCCTCATTGCCAGAAGGTAGACTCAACACTGAGGCGGTGGTCAGCTTCTCCTTCAACTCCTAGAAGCGAGCTTCGCATATGTCAGACCACATGAACTTCACATCCTTCCAGGTTAACATGGTCAGCGACAAAGCAGTCTTTGAGAAATCCTTGATGAAGCGATGGTAGTATCCGTCCAACCCTAAGAAGCTATGAATCTCAAAGGGGTTCTTTGGTGTCGGCCAGTCTCGAACTGTCGATACTTTGGCTGGATCTACGGCGATTGTTCCTCCTGAGATGATGTGTCCAAGAAACATGACTTGATCCAACCAAAACTCACATTTTGAGAACTTTCTGAAAAACTTATGCTTTCTCAGGATATCAAGGACTCTACCCAGGTGGTCACGGTGTTGGGCTAGGTCATCCGAATACACTAAGATGTCGTCTATGAACACTATTACAAAAGAGTCAAGGAAAGGCTGGAACACACTGTTCATGAGGTTCATGAAGACACTAGGTGCATTGGATAATCCAAACGGCATGACCACAAACTCATAGTGGCCATAGAGGGTTCAGAAAGCCGTTGTAGGTATATCCTCACTCCTTACTCTCAGCTGGTGCTATCCTAACCTCAAATCGATCTTGGAAAAGACTCGGGCTGATTTGAGTTGGTCAAATAGGTCATCTATTCTAGGCAAAGGATACTTATTCTTAATGGTTGCCTGGTTGATCATCTGATAGTCAATGCACATGTGAAGTGACCCATCCTTCTTTTTCACAAAGATGACGGGTGCTCCCCAAGGTGATGTACTGGTCCAGATAAAGCCTTTATCCAACAACTCTTGCAATTGGGTTTTTAACTCAAGCAACTCTGTAGGGGGCATTCTATAGGGTGCCTTAGATATAGGGTTAGTCCCAGGAGCTAACTCGATGGAGAAATCTACCTCCTTCTCAGGGGGAATTCCTGGTAGATCATCCAGAAACACATCTGCATACTCCCGAACCACCTCTATCTCCTCTAAGGATCGCCCCTTAACCTCAGGTACAACAACTATGGCTAGGTAGGCTCGACAACCCTTGGATAGCATTTGTTCAACTTTCAAAGAGGACACATAAAGGCTAGTTCTCGCATCCCTCCTTCCTCGAATGGTGAAGTGTGGATATTCAGTTTCCCTAATAAGAATCTTCTTCTCTCTACAGTCAATCTGGGCTCTGTAAGTGGAAAGCCAATCCATACCAATGATTACATCAAAATCATTCATATCGAGAAGGATGAAGTCAGTGGGAAGCTCATGGTTCAGATACTTAATTGGAAAAATAGGGGTTTTCAAAAGAGAGGTATAAATATGACCACTCGGGGTTGTGACATCCAAGACATAACCCAAATCCTTGATATCCAAACCAAGCATAGTTTCCATATTTCTCGAAATAAAAGTATTAGTAGAACCAGAATCAAAGAGTGCTTTTACATTTTGTCCCATGTCTTCCAACAGGCCTACATAGTTTATGCCATATCAGAAAACTACTACATGATCTACTGAACTAAAAGGAAAACTCTAGGGGTTATTACCCTCGATCAGCCTATTAGCATTCGCCTGAGCTTCTTCATTGTCGATGGCGAACACTCTAGCTTGCCTTCTCTCTCCAACTGGAGGTGATCCGGCTAGTGCTCCTGCTGGAGGTGCTGCAGCTACTGGTTGTGCTGCCACAGGCTGTGACCCCAAAGGTCATCTTGGGTCGAGCTGAGGGAAATTGGCGATGAAGTGTCCCTCTTTCTGACATTTGAAACACACCTTCTTCTCAAAACGGCACTTCCCAGGATGTGTCCGTCCGCAGGTGCAACACTGATGAATCCTCCAGATTCATCCTTACAGTCGCCATTCTAGGGATTTTGTACATCATTTTGATTTATTTACCCTTGCTTTGGTTTACTACGAGTATCTCCCTAGCTTCATGCTAATATTGCTTTAATAATTCTTTTTACAAGCTTATTTGATCTTTTTGTCACCCATGCATCCCACTGATCCCAAGATTGGGTGAAAACTGGTGGCGACCACTTAGTCTCGAAACTGAGTAGCATCCACTCGGTCTCGAAACCGAGTGGCATCCACTCGGTCTCGAAACCGAGTGACATCTACTCGGTCTTATGCACAAGCTTACTTAGCTTAATTGTACTTTGCCTAACTTTTTCTGAATTATCCATGGACCTGATCGATTTATGTACTTAATTGTAGGATAAAATGGGTACTTGGACCCATTTTCCTCTCAACCCATCCCTACACTACACAGTGACCAGTAGTCTTCCACCGGTTTGAAAACCGGTGGAAGCTGCTACTATGGAAACTGAATGGCCACTGGCACGTGAAGATCGGATGATACTGTGCGGTCGGCTCTGTTGTGAGTATGAAGACCGAATGCCCAGCGGTCAAAACCAAATGGGAAGCAGCCAAAACAGAATGAGCAGAATAAATGGAAAAGGGCATAGAAACCAAGGCCGTGAAACTGAGTAGGCGACAGATGTGTTAAAACTGAATGAATTAGCAAAGGCAAAACCAAATAGCAATTGTCGGAGAAACTGAGAGAGCAAGATGTCGTGAAACCGAATGAGGAGGCGTGAAAACCGAATGGCAGGGAAAAGCAAACCGAATGCTAAAAAGCGGAGAAACCAAAGCTGAAACCGAATGTGCTGATAAAAGCAAAATCGTATGGGAAGTACGGAAACCGAATGGTTGACTTAGTCAAAACCGAATGAAGCAAGAATGCATGAACAAGAAAAACCATACAGGCAGAGAAACCAAAGACCAAAACCGAATGAGAGACAGAAATTGAATGAAAAAAAAAGCAAACCAGATGAAAAAGGCAAGGCTGGAAACTGAATAGACAAAAGACACGCACAAAGTGTGACTCCTTGGCCCAAGATATTTTGGGCAATTTGCAGAGTAAACCCAATTCGTCCAAGACACAATCCAAGCATATAAATAGAAGGGTAGAGGCATGGTCTTGGACATCTATCTCACGACGGCCAAAGGCTGTCGGACTGGGAACAGAGCTGGAAGGCTGGGAGGCTGCTCCACTGCCATCTCATATCCACCAAGCTCTCCATCAAGCTCACCTCCATCATTGTTCCACAAAAATTCCACCTCATTCTACCCGTGCAGTCCTAGAGGTAGACATCAGGATCGAGGCGGAGAGACGGACGTCATCGACCACGACAGAGCAGTCTCGGAGACTGTGACGATCTACACCGGGCTGTCACAGATCTACTCTTTTGCTCCGATGATGCTTTCTTTCTCTCTTTTCTCTTTCTTTGTTGCTCCCTCTATGAGGAGCGAGTAGTTCCATTCACTGGGGTGCAGGGACTAGCCCCGCTGCCCATTCTTTGTAATATGCACTAAAAAGACGTTATCTTTCTGATTCAATACTAAATCGTTTCACACATGCTCGAATGTTGGTCGCGTTCTTGTATGCATCTATTGTCTTTCGTTGTGGTTTGTCTACAACTGCTCTTAGGACTTGAATACTGATTTAGTGTTGGTTTCAAGTGTATGTATCCACCACACATCTGTTTCGGTATCTAGGAACGCTTTCCATGAAGTGGAGTAAACTCACATCCATCGTTGTACTTTCGTACTATGAAATGGAATCAGTTGACATATGAAGGTGCAACCTTGATGGGTCGAGGAACACTCTCTGCGGAGGGAGTGGTGCAAACTACTTGACCATTCATTCGAGAATGGCTGACGTTGCAACACTCCCACATTTCTTGTAGCTATGTCCTCGAAAGAGGGATAGTCTATAAGGATACTAATCAAATTGGTAATTATCGCTCTCTTGATAGTTTTTTGATGCACGGTTCATGAGGTTGAGTAAGATTCTCTCCTCAAAGACTACATATATTCATTGACATGTAGATATGTACCGGATGAGAGTTACTCAACCTGTGAAGGATGAGTGCAATACTTTTGTTCCACAAGACATCGGTATTGTACAAAATCCATGTGTCTTGCTTGCAGGTCTTGCTATGTTTGGTACATGTACAATGCATGTGTAGTGGCGGTGAACATCTGCATCACCCCAGTGATCCATCATCATTTTCTAATCTTAGATCTTAAACCTTAACTAGTTTTTATACTTGCCTTTAGTTTTGTATGTTTTAGGTTAAATAACTCAAATTAAACTTTGGGTCATAGATGATTAACTTAGATCGAGATGAAATGAGATAAAGACACTCAGATTCTTAATGTTGTCCTTTGGGTTCGATCCTAAATCTATACTATGATAAGGCTTCCACACTCTTGTGGGGTTGGAGCTTTTATCTAGCACCAGTTCTAGGTAAACCTAGAGAGTACATCAACTCCCTAGGTTTTTGGTGCACAATTAGAACTTCCACCGGAAGAGTAATCTACTGACGTAAGTTCTAGCTCCATCAAAAAATGGTGTTGTTGCCGGGGTCAACAGTGTAATAATCGTCTTTTTCAGATTCCGTGTCGATTTAGGTTTCTCTAGGGTTTTTCATTTTCTTTTCAAAAACCTAAAAAAAAGTGAAGGACTTAATCGTGCATATCTTCTTGGATTTGAAGTGGTTGGTCAAGCTTGATAAACTCGTTCTTTGATTTCAGGTACCAACTCCCTTCAAAATGAAGCAGTCGACACCTCCAACTATTAGATGTCAACTATGTGGTGACTATTCTCATGCATCAATTTACTACTTCAATGTCCCTCCTCACTACGTGATGGTGCTACATCAAGTAATTGTGAATCGTATAGTTGGGAAACTCAAAGAAGCCTCTTCATACAACTATGGATATAACGCAAGTTATAATCCATATCATCCTGGAGGCTACTACAAAAAACCTAACTATGGCAGATTTCAAGGCGTAGATTGTAATGTAGGAGGGAACCTGGAAAACAATGCAAATCAATACTATGATGAGGAGAGCTATTATCAACATCAACCCAACGAGTGCAGTGAAGAGCCTTTTCGTGAAGATCAACACACATTGATGGAAGAATTACGAGCTTTATAGATATATGTGCTCAACAACTAGCTGATCATATAATCGCGACCAAGAAGTTGATAGCCGATCTTGATCAACTTACGCAACTTGTCAACACTCCTGAGTGACATGTAGAACGGTCACCAATTTCAACTAAGCACATCCCTAGTCCACATGTTGCAATCAATTACGATGATGATTATGAAATCATGTGGGATATGCCTTCCAATGATTTTCAAGCATCAGTTCAAGGTGAGGAATCATCTTCAGAGCTAATAACTGAACCCAAGGATGATTTCTTCACAACATTACAAGAGAAATAATCATTTTTCGAGCCAAGATCTGACTCGAAAAATGATTCCTGCACTACGCCCTTAGATGAAAGATTGAGTAACCAATATGGGGATTTTCTACAGTCAGGAGATCAATGGGGGATAATCTTCAACATTTACCCACCTTATGACTTTATAGACCCAGATCCAACCATTGAGGAGCAATTGGCGATGATCGACTCCCTCAATGACAAAACCTCTTCAACTTTAGTTGTCTCATTAATAAAGTCCAAAGAAGAAGGGTTTATGTCACAAGAACTCTACACTCCTTCACAGTCAGACTCGAGTGGATGTGTGACTAATTCAGATAAGGATATGTCTTTTATGCAAGAGAATCAAATGTCTCCATTTCTGGAACAAGATCTGAATTGTCCTTATGAAGAAATTTTTGATCATTCGGCTGATCTAGGAACAGACTTTGAGGATAGGACTGATTAAGATCTTGATTCAGAAATGGACCATACCACTCTCACTGATGAAACAGAATTAAGGGAGGATGATGGGTCTCATAATGACAATCCTATGACCGGTCCTTTCCATGAGATGACATTACCAGAGCTATCACCCCTATAAGAAGTTCTGATGGAGCCAGTTCTCGAACAAGAGCATGATCCCTCTACTGAAACTCCTCTTAGTCACTTGAACGAGTTGATAGTGCACTATGAAGAGAAACATGAGCCATCTCTTGACTTTGGAACGGATTATAATATTTCTGTAAACTCTTGTAATGGCAAAAAAAAACCCTTGGGAGGACATCGAGCCACAAACCTATCCTATTATAGCAACTCATCCCTATGAAGAAGCTCCTCCTGAGCTACCACATATTCAAGAGAATGAGATACTTCCATTACCTGCACAAGGTTTCATTCTTCCCATAGTGACTCTTCCCAAGCACTTAATAGAACCGAAGGAGTACTATGAAGAAATACTGGAACAGAACCTGACTCACAAATGGAGTATTTTAGTCCCAATATCGAAGAAACGGAGTCATCGGGAGATTCTAGTCCTCAAAACATTATGTCATGGACTAATCCCTCCCATGAAGAGACATCATTGGAACCTCTACCCCAGAATCCCATGATTCCTTTACCCGAGCAAGAGTTCGTTCTACAAGTCGAATCCTCTTCTAGTTACTTGGATGAATTAAGGGTCTTCTACGAGGAAAATTCTGAACAAAATTTTGAAAAGAAGAATGATGCTCTTATCAATTTCAACATTGATAAAAATGATGATACTTCTCAAAATAATTCCTCTGATGAAGAAACTTCATCATGGCTACCATATCCTACACAAGAAAAGCCAGGTGACAAAATGAAGCCTGAATCGGATCCGCCACCTGATCCAGGACAGGAGGAAGTTCAAGTGGCCGACCCTCAATCAAATGCTCTGGATTTTTAAGAAAGAAGTTTTACTTTGAACTTCGAGGGTGAGCCACAACTGGAGGACACAAATAGGCATGATTTCGACTACCCGCCTAGTCCTCCAATCTCGACTGCTTATATTTCACCTCCCACACTGATGAGAAAAGGTCTATGGATTCTTCTGGATGGACAACAAGGTGAAAGAAATGTGCATCCAAGTCGCCCAGAAGACCCATTCGAGTTACCACGACCACCCAGTCAACAGGTTGTTCGGGCCACTTCTTCGCTCTCGGCACCAGCTATCATGAGACATCTTCTCTGGACCTTCTTCCAACTATGAGGACCGCCTAGTTAACACTGTGCAACCCTTCCCCTCCATCTTGAACCTAGTATTTGTTTATAAATGGGAAAACTCATAAGTTTGAGGTGAAGGGTGGGTGGTATGACTCTCACTCCACCCTCTACCTTTACTGCTTTTTTGTTTTTCCATTCTAAGTTCTTTTTCACAATTTTCTGCTTTTTCATAATTTTTTTCAAATAAAGCCTCTATCTAGTTGGCTCTTGTTTTTTGAATCTATGATCATCACCTCTTTTCTTTGTGAAATCCTGAGAAAAAGAATGCTTAAAACCTAGCCAATACATGTTTTCATCTTGTATAGTCTTTGAACTCTAATGTCATATCCTCAAATAGAAAAAGACGATACGCTTCAATAAGACTGAGATAGATCAAATGCATCGTGCCTCTAACTGATTAATGGATCTACTGTATAGAATTCTCATTGGATGTTTTATCATGTCAATTTTTGAGCAGAGTGTGATGAAAAAAAAACCACCGTATGGAATCACTAAGCAAACGACATCATGATCTGAACTCTCTTCTACACTTCTTCCTTCATTTTCATACCCCTACACTCACCAATCATGCTAAATCTTTAAGTTCGTTGTGGCATGCCCCACTCCTTTCTAGTGAAAACTAGAACATTGCTGAACTCTTAGTTCGGTGTGGTGAACCACACCTCTACCGAACTCTAAGTTCGGTGTGGTAAACCACACCTCTGCCGAACTCTAAGTTCGGTGTGGTAAACCACACCTTTTTCTAGTGTAAACTAGAACTTTGTCGAACTCTTAAGTTCGGTATGGTACACAACACCTCTATTTCCACTATCGCTTCTTCCATACCCCTCAATACATAATAGGGGTGTATCACCTTCTCATTTTGATTCAAAGAGTATACAATGATGATTGTGCACATACCAAGGTTGGTGAAAAATCTACCCTGATTCCAAAAAGAGGCCTGGCAGTCCAAATTTACAAAAATCCAAAAATACCTTTTCTCCTAAGCCAAGTGAGAATGAATAAAATCCAGAGTGTGAATAAAAACATGAGAGTTGTGCCCTGAATAAGGATTACCGATAAAGGTCTTGCCCGGTCAGTACATTAGCTACCCTCATAAAGGCAGATGTGTCATGCTCGGTAGTGAGATCCTAAGGCTCCAAAAATGACCCCTTACCTCCTATGGAAGAGGTAATCTAGCCAAAAGCCTTAAGCCAACCTATACATACTTCTAAGTTACCTTTAGAAAAAAAATCAGGTGTAAGGCTAAGTCAACCAGTATTGTGCAAAAAATATTCAAAGTGTCTTGATGAATTACCAATAATAAGAGCCTTGAGTCAATCAGAGGAGAGACTCTTATCACTTGATCACACCTCTTTTCCTTCCACTTTCATCATACCGGTACCCCAATCGCCTCCATTTCAACCTTTCTCTTGAAAACACTAGTGACGATCATATGCATGTTTGTTGATTTTGTGGGTCTTTTCAAAGTCTCATAAAACTTATAGACATGACCAATACAACAAAAAGTGAGAAGGAAATACTCCAATGAAGTGAACTCAAAAATGAGGATATCACAAGATGTATTACGTGATCTAAGGAAGTCTTGATGTTGTATCAGTCTGAGCCATAAACAAAATTACGACATGGCATAAGGATGAGGCAATCACGCGATGAACAATTTCATTGGCGACTGGTTTAAGTTTTCCGTTCCTCAGGACAAGTAACGCCTAAGTTTGGTGTGGTGATGAATACACTAGATTCATCCTCGCAGTCGCCATTTCAAGGGATTTATGAAATTTTTGCCCTAATTTTGTTTTGTTTCTTATTTTTCCTTAGTTTTGTGAAAATTTTGACATTCACACAAAGATGAGGAAATTATGAGATGAACGAGCTTTTTGTTAAATGTCTTAGGCTTTTTCGTTCCTCGGGACAAGAAACACTTAAGTTTGGTGTGGTGATGAATCCTCCATATTCATCCTTACAGTCGCCAATACTAGAGATTTTGTACATCATTTTGACTGATTTACCCTTGCTTTAGTTTACTACGAGTATTTCCCTAGCTTCGTGCTAATATTGCTTTAATAATTCTTTTTACAAGTTTATTTGATCTTTTTATCACCCACGCATCCCACCGATCCCAAGATCGGGTGAAAACCAATGGCGACCACTCGGTCTCAAAACCTAGTAGCATCCACTCGGTCTCGAAACCGAATGACATCTACTCGGTCTTATGCGCAAGCTTACTTAGCTTAATTGTACTTTTCCTAACTTTGTCTGAATTACCCATGGACCTGATCGATTTATGTACTTAATTGCAGGATAAAATGGGTACTTGGGCCCATTTTCCTCTCAACCCATCCCTACAGCACACAGCGACCAATAGCCTTCCACCGGTTTGGAAACCGGTGGAAGCCGCTACTATGGAAACCGGACTGCCACTGGCACGTGAAGATCGGATGATACTGTGCGGTCGGCTCTATTTTGAGTATGAAGACCGAATGCCTAGCAGTCAAAACCAAATGGGAAGCAGCCAAAACCGAATGAGCGGGATCAATGGAAAAGGGTGTAGAAATCGAGGCCGTGAAACTGAGTAGGCGGCAGATGTGTTAAAACCGAATGAATTCGAAAAGGCAAAACCAAATAGCAATTGATGGAGAAATTGAGAGAGCACGATGTTGTGAAACTGAATGAGGAGGCGTGAAAACCGAATGGCGGGGAAAAGCAAACCGAATGTTGAAAAGCGGAGAAACCAAAGTTGAAACTGAATGCGCTGATAAAAGTGAAACTGTATGAGCAGTAGTGAAATCGAATGAAGCAAGAAGGCATGAAAAAGAAAAACCATACGGGTGGAGAAACCAAAGACCAAAACCGAATGATAAACAGAAATTGAATGGAAAAAAACAAACCAAATGAAAAAGGAAAGGCTGGAAACCGAATAGACAAAAGACACGCACAAAGTGTGACTCCTTGGCCCAAGATATTTTGGGCAAATTGTAGAGTAAACCCAATCCGTCCAAGACATAAGCCAAGCATATAAATAGAAGGGTATAGGCATGGTCTTGGACATCTATCTCACGACGGCCAAAGGCTTCCAGACTGGGAACAGAGTCGGAAGGCTGGGAGGTTGCTCCACTGCCATCTCATCTCCACCAAGCTCTCCATCAAGCTCACCTCCATCATTGTTCCACCATTGTTCCATAAAAGTTCCACCTCATTCTACTTGTGTAGTCCCGGAGTTAGACACGAGGATCGAGGTAGAGAGACAGATGTCATTGACCACGACAGAGCAGTCCCGGAGACTGCGACGATCTACACCGGGCTGTCACAGATCTACCATTCTGCTTCGATGATGCTTTATTTCTCTCTTTTCTCTTTCTTTGTTGCTCCCTCTATGAGGAGCGAGTAGTTCCATCCACTGGGATGCGGGGACTAGCCCCGCTACCCATGCTTTGTAATATGTACTAAAAAGATGTTATATTTCCGATTCAATACTAAATCGTTTCACACATGCTCGAATGTTGGTCGCGTTCTTGTATGCATCTATTGTCTTTCGTTGTGGTTTTTCTACAACTGATCTTAGGACTTGGATACCAATTTAGTGTTGGTTTCAGGTGTGTGTATCCACCACATATCTGTTTCAGTATCTAGGAATGCTTTCCATGAAGTGGAGTAAACTCACCTCCATCATTGTACTTTCCTACTATGAAATGGAATCAGTTGACGTACGAAGGTGAAACCTTGATGGGTCGAGGAACACACTCTGCGAAGGGATTCGTACAAAGTACTTGACTATTCATTCGAGAATGGCTGACGTTGCAACACTCCCACATTTCTCATAGTTATGTCCTCGAAAGAGGGATAGTCTATAAGGATACTAATCGAATTGGTAATTATCGCTCGCTTGATAGTTTTCCTATGCACATTTCATGAGGTTGAGTAAGATTCTCTCCTCAAAGACTACATATCTTCATTGACACATAGATATGTACTGGATGAGAGTTACTCAACCCGTGAAGGATGAGTGCAATACTCTTGTCCCATAAGATTTCGGTATTGTACAAAATCCATGTGTCTTGCTTACAGGTCTTGCTATGTTTGGTACATGTACAATGCATGTGTAGTGGCAGTGAACATCTGCATCACCCCAGTGATCCATCATCATTTTCTAATATTATATCTTAAAGCTTAACTAGTTTTTATACTTGCCTTTACTTTTGCATGTTTTAGGTTAAATAACTCAAATCAAACTTTGGGTCATAGATGATTAACTTAGATCGAGAGGAAATGAGATAAAGACACTCAAATTCTTAACATTGTCCTTTGGGTTCGATCCTAAATTTATACTATGATAAGGCTTTCACACTCTTGTGGGGTTGGAGCTTTTATCTAGCACCAGTTCTAGGTAAACCTAGAGGGTACATCAACTCCCTAGGATTTTTGGTGCACAATTAAAACTTCCACCGGAAGAGTAATCTACCGACGTAAGTTCTATATGCATCAGACACTGTTGGAGGTGACCACGGGGCTTGCCTTGTGCCCATGCTTGCTTTTTTTGTGGTTGCGACCTTGTCCCTTCTTGTGTTCATTCCTCTTCCCTTGAGCTCCTTCAGTGAAACCCAGGTATCCTTTGGAGGGATTATGTGCAGGCATCACCGTCCTTTCCATGTTTAAGGTGGTGTTGTAGGCTTCAGAGAAGGTCTTCAGCTTACTAGCCATCACATGGGGCTTGATGGCAGGGTACAGGCGCTCGATGAAGTGGTATACCCTCCTCTCTTCATCCATCATGTGACCGAAACATTCCAGGATGTTGAACTTGCGACCAAAGTCCGCAACTGACGAGCTTCCTTTAGTCATGTTGGTGAACTCTCATTCCTTCTCCTTCTTGACTGAGACGGGGATGAATCTGGCGGTGAAGATGGTCTTGAAATCAGTTCACGCCATCGATTCTGATTTTAAGATGGTCTCTTCCCATGATATGGTTCTCCCACTATATCTTAGCTGCACCTTCCAAAAGGTGAGTAGCAAACAGAACCTTCTTATTTGGCTGCACTTCAAGCATATAGAATCCATTCTCGACTGCAAGCAGTCAAGATTTCGCCTTGTCGACCACTTCAGACTTATCTTCTCCCCAGAACTTCTCAATGTTCATCTTGACGAAGTCCAAGATGGTGGCTCCCAGTCGAGGATGAACAGGTAGTGGCTCGCCATTCTCATCTCTAGCTATGTCTCTGAGGGCCAAGGCACGGATAGCCTTAGTCAGTCGTTTCTGCTGTTCCATCCAAACCGCATCCATAGTGTGAACTACCATGGTCAGTTATGGACCACCAGACTGGTCCTCCTCCATCTGGGCTACTTCCTCGTATACATGTTGCTCCTCATATCCTGGTCCCTCCTCTTGCTCTAGGTTGTTGAAGGGTATTGGGTCAGGGTTGGGACCCTCATGTGTAGTTTCTTCAGGTCTCTTTTTCTTCTTTGAGGTTTCACCACCATGGTTCTGCTTCCTCTTCTCAAAAGACCCATTCTATTTGCGGGGAGGCCCACCACCGTTGGTGGCAACCGGGATAGCCACAACCTTTGTACGAGACATCTACATAAGCACACAAACAGACCTTTAGTCTATATTTAACTATTTATACTTATGTCGATGACATCTTAATTACGTATCTTTTATTAAGTTGGTGGAGGATTTCTTAAACCATATCAACCTTACCCATACCTCAAGAGGGTGAGGAAGAGAGAGAAAACCCTAATCTTTAAAATCCTTAACAGAATTTGAGTTAAGAAGGGATGAACAATATGAGAGAGTCCTAAAGGTATCTTATTTTGAGTCAAATCCTAGGACATTGGCCAGGCAGTCACACAATCTGGGAGTCCTAGAATTCCGACTATCGGTGCGGAGGAAAATATTGCCAGCCCCCGGACGTGATCCTTTTCTAGACACCTCTATATTTCGAAAAATCCTCTAATAACTCCCTCGGTTCTATATAATTTGAAAATTTTTATAATTATTAAAGATTAAATGAGGAACCTATGCTTTGATACCAATTATAACGACCCTTCCTCCCGGTAACCCCAATTAAGGGTGACCAAGAGGTCAGAGCCATTATCCCAATAAACCAGATCAAAGGTTCGACAATTAATCAATAATAATTATGAAATTCTACCAACTAAATTGAAATCTGGTATAAAATAAAATTTTGCATACCTTTTAAAAACTTTGGAAATCTACTTCTATCCACAGCTTGGATCTATTATATTTAATCCTCCTTGCACTTTATTTCTTGTTTTCACAATGTGTCACTTTACTATATGTTCATTTCAAGGTTGCACCTAAAACACAGACAAACAAAATGTCGGTCATCATATCGAAACATGCCAGTATGTGGGGACAACCAAAAGTTCACAAATATGGCTAACAAACTAATTATCATAACCAAGGTAATTAACAAGTCAATTTACGTTTTCAATGTTCCAATCTCCACCACTTTTTCTCTAACCCTGCAATACCCTCTCTAGGGTTTGACTTAAGGCCACCTTCTCAATCCCGAGCTCGGTGCCTGGGGTCACCTCTCATGGTGCCCATTAGTCATGCAACATAGACCACATTATCATTCCCGAGCTTGGTGTCTGGGGTCACCTCTCATGGTGCCCATTGGTCTTCCCTCCTGGGCTTGACCTTTTTGCATCATCCATCAAGGTGGCATGTAGGTGCGAGAATACACATTTATATTACAAGTGTGATAATCATAGTGACTTTATAATTTGCAAGAATGAACATCCAACGGATAGGTTGCATTCAATATGATTAATCATTCGGAAAACCTTTGGGAAACTATTGTGATTAATCATAATTAACCACATACCTGTCAAGCTGACTTGAATGCAGAAATAACTCAACCAAGTAAGAAACCAAGCAAGCACACACAAGTTGATCCTAAAATAGGCATCCAGTTTTTCTATCATTAATCATGTCATCATGATCTATTAATCCTAGTTGTTTCCTAGGGTTATTAGTCCTTTTAGGGTTTTGATCACAATTAGGGTTCCACTTCATTTTTATTACTTTAAACCCTAATTTTATAAAATTACTTACAAACCCTAATTATTTCATCTTTCTTTCATAAAAGATCCTAATATCATCTTTTAGCAACATGAAACCCTAATTTCGGATTATAAGTACTTTTCTTTTCTTTTTCTCTTATTTAGGGTTTCTAAGCATACTAATCATCATATTAGGTTTAAAACCCTAAACCTAGAAATTTCATCTTCAAAATAGGTTAAAATACATATTTATCATTAAACAAGTTAATAATGCTTGAATTAACTTATTTGCAAGATTAAATTTATCCTTTATCATCAATTAGGGTTTCTAACCACAATTAAATACTTTTTCCACAAAAAATATATACTTTTGCAAATAGATACTGATTTAGGTTCCCAAATTATTTTAATGTATCCCTCATATTTTTCTGATCAATTTTCATGTATCAACTTTCCTCATCCGAGTTTTCTATCAAAAGATACAATTTTAGCAAGAAAATTCCTTTTTCTGATTTATTTGCTAATTTCGAAAAAACAAGGATCGCCCGATCCATGGTCCGTTAGTCCACTCAGGATCCAATGACCTAGGATGCACATGCCTCATTTTGCGATCAGAAGAATGCAAAGGACAAGATTGCCCTTACCTAGATAGAAGACACGGAGGGGCAGTCGGGTAGTTTCACTGGGTCGTCTCCTTCTTCAACCTCGCGACACAACTGTTGTTGTGATGGTCAACCTTGTGGTTGACTTGCGAGCATGCCAACAGGCTAGGAGGATTTGCCTTTCTCCGTCAAACTTGACAAGGGGTCCAATTGATCGCCACGAATGCATCATGACTCCCTCCTACTCATCGGACTCTGGCAAGATTTGCTAAGGAGACGGGGTGCAGGTCAGGGTGAAAGGGACAATTGGAGGCACTAAATCACTCCTTGCGCTCTGCCGCATAGGTTGGGGTAGCAAAAGGATGTGCTGGTGCCCTCACACACCCTCCCCTATATATAGTGTTGAGGAAGGTCCCTACTGGATTGGGTACTTTCCCAAATGGAGACCAATACCCTACAAAGTAGGGTTGGTTTTCCTCAGTTTCTTCTTCTGAGTCCAAAGGAACCAACAACGGGCTTGCACACTCTCTGGATCGTGATAAAATCGGAGAGGAAAATCCCTCTATAAATCGTAGAGTCCCAGTCCTTGTGGGACTTAGACAATGAGCTCCAGGCATTAGATCAAGATCCAACGGTCCTCCTTGCTCGCGATCAACCAAAATAAAAAGTACATTCCTAATTGCAAAATTAATGTTATATTTTAGAGATAATTTGAGAAATTCATATCTCCTAAGACATAGCTCCTTTTTACCTCAAATTTTAAGGGAAAGTTTGTCTTGACATTATCTAGATATTTACAAAATTTGGGAAACAAACTCCAATGGATGAGAAGGCTTCCTTCTCTCCCAATTTATTATTTAATTAATCCAAAATTGATTACTATTTCTTTTCCCTTTGCTATTATCCTATTATTTTGGCTCCCTTGGACCTCAAGAAAACCTAAAGGCACGAATTCCCATATTGGGGAATATATACTTGCCTTTATCCTCTTATCTATTTCTATTTCACATATTCTCCTTTTATTTAATTAAATCCTTTTCCTTTTTATTTCTCTTTTCTTTTCAATTGGGCTCAATGGCCAACAAAGCCCATTATCAATCAATCAAGGCCATTTCACACAAAATCTATCACAAATCAAAGAAATAGATTTAATTTTTTCTTTAAAAGAGAATTACACTTTTCATCACATACTTAGGAAATTGAGGTTATAACACCAATAGATTTCAGTCAGACCCAAGTAAAGCTCACTAGACATCTATAAAAAAAATCTATAAGTACTTGAGAAGCACTAAGAATCTGTTTGTTGTATATGGTGATAACGAAGATTTGGGTGTAAAGGGTTATACTTATGCAAGATTCAAAATTGACAAAGATGATTATTGGTCATAATCTAAATTTTTTTTTGCCTAAAAATAAAATTGTAAACAGGAAAGGTTCTGAGCAAGAGATAGTTATTGATTCTACAATAAATTCAAGTACTTTGTTATTTTGAGTGTTGACCTAGGTGTCATACATTGTCCATATTTTGATAATGACTTAATCATTCCATTCATATGTAATAATATGTTTGTTGAAGATTATTTTTAAGCATTAGGTACATTAAAAGGATCAAATCTCTCAAGCTCTAGCTTGATTTAGTTCAAATCAAAAGCAATGAAAATTTGTGCTTTTAGAAAACACTCCAAATCACCTTAGAACATTTTTGTAATCATTTTTATTGATGATATCACTTGTAACTAAGATGAGAAAAAATTAGGGACACTTAATTCGAACGTTTGATCACTTAAACATTATTTTTTAAAATTCATTATAGGCACTTCATCAGTCGAGTTACAAACTTGAATGATCCTTAGTGGATTTTGAGAATGATATTGATATGTCAAGTTGTCTATCCATAGAACTCGACTAACGATTTCTTTGCCCAAGATTGATTTAAGTGGATTGATTGATTTGCCACTAGGACAAACTCAATCGATGGTTTAAATTGGTTTTGTCGCATAGTAGGATTGGTCGAGTTATCTTTATTGAAACTCGACTGAATGCATTATACGAAAAATGCAGAAAACTGATTCTAATTGTTGGAGAGTTGCAAATCTCAAACTATTTCAATGCTCCAAATAGCTAGAAAATGTTCACAAGTGTTCCCACACTCTAGTGGACACCCCCGACTAAAAATATGACCCCTTGGAGTTCATTCTAAGTTTGCTCATTCATACTATTCAAGGTCATTGCCATACTTGAGTGGTATTAGTCCACTTGAGCCCCTTTTATCTCTTGATTATACTTCATTTCATTCATATGAGCGAGATAGGACCTGTGTGAGAGAGCTTCCTCAATGTAATCTTGTAAAGCTCTCAAAGTTCCTCCCTTCCAACCACTCTCTTAACGATCTAGTTGATGAAGGCTTCTCCAAGTGAAGGAGAAGGTGCTTGAAGTTTCTTCTAGTGAAGGAGAAGGACAAGGTGGAAGATTCAAGAAGTTGAGTAGATAAATCCTCCATGCGGAAGACTCGTTGCAAGAAGGGGATCACCTTGGTGAAGGAAGCTGGCTGCTTGCAAGAGTGGGTAAGACCTTGGTGAGGTAGAAGAGTACTCTTGTATAGGTAAGACCTTGTTTGTAAGGTTGTAGGCTCCCTTGGCCTCAAAGAAAAGTGGGGTATCCTTGTCTTGGAAAAGGAAGGTCAGTTGTTGTAACTCTAATAAGTGAATATAAGGAGTAGACATCTTAGAAATCCTAGATCTTGACCTCTCTAGGTAGTGGACTGACTCTTTTCTAGCTTAGAGAGTGGAACCATTCTAAAACAGCTTGTTCACTTAGTTGCTTCAATCTCTCTCATCTGTGCTATGTATGTTTCAATTGCCATCAAATTTACTATTTGTAATTAAACTTATTTGAAGTAACTTGAAGGTATGACAAGTTTTGTGTAAGTGTGTTTAGCTATATTCACCCCCCCTCTAGGCCCTTAGATCCAACAAGTGGTATCAGAGCCACGATTTTCTCCAACGCATCTCCCATGAGATGAGAAGATGGGCGACAACCTGCTTGGTTCTCTCAATATAGAGGGAAGCTTCTCCATGATACCCTTGGTCTTCGATGGCACCAACTTCCTCCATTAGAAATGAAGGATGCAATTCTTCCTCTAAGGGATGAACTACGACATGTGGAAGGCGGTAATTCTTCCCTACAAGGAGCTGAAGGGTGATGTAGCTACTTGGGAGGAAGCTAGTTAAGAAGGCACAACTCAATGCCAAGGAGATTAGCATCATCTATGTTTCCCTCACTCCTTTTGAGTTCAATCAGGTCTCATCTTGGGACACAACCCATAAGATTTAGAACAAGTTGTGTATCACATACAAAGGCACGTAGCAAGTCAAGGAATCCAAGATCTATATGTTCAATGGACTTCTTGAGAACTTTAAGATGGGAAAGAAGGAGAGAGTGGCTGATATGTATTCTCGACTCAACACCATCATCAACAGGTTGGCTGCCTTGGGTCACACCTTGGATAGGGGGACTGTCAACTCAAAGATCTTAAGTGTTCTTCCCAAGAGAAGGGAACCCAAAGTGACTTTAATTGAAGAAGTAAGAAGCCTTGAAGATCTAGCCACTGAGGAGCTCATTGGAAACCTCCAAGCCGATGAGCCAAGGTTAGACAAGTAAGAAGAAGATGACATGCAAGAGGAGAAGGAATCAAAGAAGATGAAAGACAATGCCTTCAAAGATCAAGTGGAGGCAATGATTCTCCAACAACAGCTTGCTTATCGATCCTCTCCACCCACCTCAAGTGAAGATGACAACCCTAGTGAGCATGAAGCAAACTACTCCAAGGGCAAGCATTTCAAGGGAAAGTCTTCCTCATCCTCAACTCCAAGATGTTATGAATGTATACAAAAGGGGCATTACAAGAATGAATGCCTAAAGGCCAAGAAGAGCCACCACAAGAGCAGCCACAAGAAGAAGGATGAATACAAAAAGGAAGGAAAATACAAGTGGAAGGATAAGAAGGAGAAAAGAAGAAAGGATACAACTCATGCAGCTTGAGAGGAGTCTTCCTCTAGTGGCTTAAGATCTGATGAAGGAGAATACCACCTTGCACTAATGGCCGCCACGAGTGAAGACATAGGTGAGGTAAGTGAGGTACGGTTGCATGAGTTAGCCAAAGAAATTCTTATTGATATGCTTAATGCTACCTACTTTTCTTATTCCGAATGTAAATCTCATAAGAAGAGGTTGGGTAAGATTATTGATGGTTTGTATGAAAAAAATGACATTCTTGATAAAAATAAAAAAATTGCACCTTGATAGTATTGATTCCTTGCAAAGGCAGTTTCTTGATCTTGAGCTCCAATACAATGGAGTTGAATTTGAGAATGGTGTCTAACTTAAGAACATCACTAGTCTTAAGGAAGAAAACCAAGCCCTAGTAGATAAGCTTTCTTTGCTTGAAACTGAAATTAATGATCTTAAGCTTGCTTCTAATACTACTAAGGATGAAAATAGAATCTATCTTGATGAGCTTATATTTCTTAGAATTGAAAATCCTAGGTTGCTTCCTCAAGCTAATGATCTATCTTCTAGACTTGTTTTTCCTAGAAATAAAGTTGCTTTAGACATATATTCTTATTTGATTAAAGCCCTCTTCTTAGAGGCTGACCTACTGCATGCTAATAATGATATTGCTCATTTATCTTCTATTGTTGTCATTCTTACCAATGATAATAACAAATTGAGAGCCACTTTGCAAAATTTCCTCAAAGGGAAGAAGTCCCTCAATGAAGTCTTGGATCACTCCACCAAACATAGTGGTAGGAGTGGTTTAGGATATGAGGGTACTTCAAAAGAAAAGGCAAAGGCAAAGGTAAGAATAATAGCAAGGGACCTCCAATCTTCCATGGAGAGTCTTCCAGCTCAAAGAACCCTATGGTGTGTGTTCATTATAAGAGTGATGACCATTATTCTACGTATTGTCCTTACAGGGAGAAGGGGACCAACCCAAAGATGAAATGGGTCCCCCAAGTTAACCCCAGATCCTAAATTTTGAATTGAGAACTGATTATCTTCCTTTTTTATAAGGAAAAGGCAAATGGATTGTTGATAGTGGTTGTTCAAAACACATGACGGGTGAAATCGTCCATTTCAATCAATTCACAAAAAAGAAAGGAGGATTGGTGACCTTTGGGGACAACAACAAGAGTAAGGTAATAGATGAGGGTGATGTAGATGATTCACTTTGCATCAAGAATGTACTTCTTGTGGATGGCCTACATCACAATTTAATAAGTGTTAGTCAACTTTGTAATAATGGTTATCTTGTTTTATTTACTTCTTTAGAATGATTGCTTCTAGATTCCCTCTCCTACAATGTCATGTACAAGGGGACTAGAAATGGTAATCTTTATATTATTGTGCTTGACTCTATTAAGCCTATTATTGGTAGATGTCTTGTTGCCAATTCAAATGATTTCTTTATGGCATTGTAGGCTTGGTCATGTAAATATGCATTAAATGAAGAAGTTGGGCAAAAAGGACTTGGTGAAAGGACTTTCCAAATTAGATTTTGAAAAGGATGAGGAATTGTATCCAAGGAAAGCAAACTAAGTCCTCCTTCAAATCAAAAGGAATCCTTATCACCAAGAGAGTTCTTGAGCTCCTTCGCATTGATCTATTTGGACCAATGTGTATGCAATCGCTTCGTGGTAGCAAGTATTTTCTTGTCGTAGATGACTTTTCTCGCCATACTTGGACTTTCTTCATTGTTTCAAAAATTGATACTCTTGATGTTTTCTTGACTTTTTACAAATGAGTGGAAAATGAATCTTCTTGTCAGATTGTTTCTATCTGTAATGATCATGGAGGAGAAATTAAAAATGATTTGTTTGAATAATTTTCTGAGGATTTTGGTTATGCACATAAATTTTCTTCACCTTGAATGCCTCAACAAAATGGGGTTGTAGAGAGGAAGAATAGGTCACAACAGAAGATGGCTAGGACTATGCTTCCATAGTACAACACTCCAAAGAAGTTTTGGGCCGAAGCCATTAGTACTTTATGTTTTGTACAAAATCAGGTTTTTACTCATCCATCTTTAAAGAAAACTCACTATGAGCTATGACGTGATAGAAAGCCTTCCATTGATTTCTTTTATATTTTTGGATGTCCTTGTTCTATTTTGAATACCAAGGATTCTCTTGACAAGTTTGATCTGAAGTCCTACAAGGTTTCTTTCTTGGCTACAACACTACCAGCAAGGCTTATAGAGTGTATAACTTTTATTTGTGTAAAGTAGAAGAATCTAGAAATGTTATATTTATTGAGAATAACCCCTCTATTTCCAAGGATATTGTTAATGATGATGTTATAGATGAGATGATCCCACCCTTGAAAGAGATAAACATTGCTGAAAAAGGAAAGGAGGTGTCATTTGATGAAGAGAAGAATGAAGAAAAGAAGGACTCAACCCCCCCCCACTTTGCAAAGCATCATCCAAAAGAGTTCATCATAGGAAGACATTTTGAAAGGGTAAAGATGCAGACTGACTACAACAAAGAACAAGCAGATAGCACATTCATCTCTTAGCTTGAGCCTAAAGATGTCAAAGAAGTTCTAAAGGATGATGAATGGATCCTCGCCATGCAAGAAGAATTGGAGCAGTTTGAAAATAACTAAGTATGGAATCTAGTGGCAAGACCAAGTGATAGAAGATCATTGGCACCAAATGGGTCTACCACAACAAGCTTGATGAAAGCGGCAAAGTGGTAAGGAACAAATCAAGGTTAGTTGCTCAAGGTTACAATCATCAAGCATGTATAGATTTTGATAAAACATATGCCCATGTAGTTAGACTTGAGTCAAGTAGAATGGTGCTTGATTTTTCCAATCACAAGAAATTTTTTCTTTATCAAACGGATGTTAAAAGTGTGTTTTTGAATGGTACAATAGAGGAGGAAGTGTATGTTACACAATCTCTAGGCTTTGAACATAATAACTTTCCTAACCATGTTTATTTGTTGCAAAAAGCTTTCTATGGTCTCAAACAAGCACCTCAAGCTTGGTATGAGAAACTAAAGAACTTTTTGTTAGATCATGAATATATCATGGGCAAAGTAGACTACCTTGTTTCTAAATCACACATCTAAAATTTTCTGATCATTCAAATTTACATTATTTTTGGCAGAACTAATTCTGATCTTTGTAAGGAGTTTAGTAATCTTATACATAGTGAATTTGAGATGAGCATGATGGGGGAACTCACTTTCTTCCTCAGCTTTCAAATCAAGAAAATCAAGGAAGTTAACTTCATCAACCAAGACAAGTATACAAGTGAGCTACTTAAGTTCTTTGGGATGGATAACACCAATCTGATAGACACCCCCATGTCAAAAACTGCCAAGCATGGTAGCAATGAAGAAGGTGAAAAGGTAGATGAGAAGATCTATAGAGGTATGATTGGAAGTTTTATGATTGGATGTTTACTTTATTTAATTTCCTCTAGACCTAACATAATGTTTAGTGTTGGATTGTGTGCTTATTTTTAATCAAGTCCTAGAAAATCACATCTCGTAGCTGTTAAGATGATTTTGAGGTATCTAGCCAAAACCCTAAATATTATATTATGGTATCCTAAGTCAAGAGACTTTACTCTTACTACTTATAGTGATGTTGATTATGCAGTTTTCTTGGTTGATAGAAAGTGAACAAGTAGAACTTTCTTCTTCATAGGACCTTGCCTAGTTTCTTGGTTCTCTAAGAAACAAAGCACTGCGGCTCTTTCAACTAAAGAGGATGAATACATTACAGTTGGGAGTTGTTGTGCCCAAGTACTATGGATGAAGCAAATGGTACAAGACTTTAACATTTATTTTGATGCTTCTCCTATCTATTGTGATAATACTAGTACAACTAACTTGTCTTATAATTCAATATTGCATAGTAGAGATAAACATATAGAGGTCCATCATCACTTTATTTGTGACCACATTTCCAAGAAGGATATTTATATCATAGAAGAGCTAAACATATAGAGATCCATCATCACTTTCTTTATGACCACATTTCCAAGAAGGATATTTATATCACGTGTGATATAAATATCCTTCTTGGCAATGTGGACACCGAGAATCAGCTTGCGGACATTTTTACTAAACCTCTAGCTAGAGAGCAATTTACTTTTATTAGATCAAAATTGTTTATAACTGCTCTTGATGATAATGACATGCCGTCTAGCTAGTTGTTCTCTTACCTTTATGTTTCTTAATTAAAATTGATCATCTCTTGCTTGATATGTGCTATAGTTATCTTGTTTCTTGCATTATTTCACTTATTTTGGGTATTTTTTGCAAACACTTATTTTATCGCAAAATAGTACCATATGATGAGTGAAATGTGCCTCAATATGTCTAAAACACATAATAAGCTAAAGAAATAAATTAATTAGCACCCTAGAGGCTAGGAATTAAAATTTCATGTTTTTGGATAGGCTACCTATCGGTCGAGTTGCCAACTCAACCGATCCCAGGTTGAGGTCAAGTGTTTTTCACTCGATCAGTCGAGCTTCCCAAACTCAGAATTCGACTAATGGCCAGGCTGGACCAAACTTAAAAAGGGTTTTGGTCAACATTTCTCCCTCTCAACTAGAGAAAATTTGACTGATCCCCTAGCTCCAGCACTATTGACCTCAAACCCTAGGCTCGCACATCCCTTCCCTTGCCTCTTCCCACACCATCCTAGGTGGTTAGACAACATGTTGGTGAAGATCTCTCCATCTTTTGGTTGTTGTTGCTTCTCAATCTGACTTCATGGCATCCAACCGAAGAAATATAGCTGACCCTAATGGAGATAACCCATCCTCCTCAAACCCTCGCCTCATATCTTTTGATGGCATCTCTTTTGTCTCCTATGAGGCCCTAAATTGTTAAAAAGAGCTCCTTCCTAGGAACCCTTTCCCATTTAGAGACTTGTTTGAGCTTCATCTCACCACGACGAAGGCTATCACAGAGGTTGTGGAGTTGTTCCACTCCCATCACCTAGTTGCTCTATGCGTAGAGCATAGATGCTTTCAAAATTATGTCACAAGCACTAAGGCAGTCCATGAATTCTATGTAAATCTTTCATGGAACTACGACACTATAGTGCCACCACCCAATAGCCAGGTAATCCTCACTTCCATGATTTTTGGAACCAAATTCACAATCTATAAAGATTCCTTGAATATCTTTTTCAACAGAACTGAGGTCACTGACACATGGAGGAGGAAGGACTATCCTAAGTATTTTGACATGTTGAACCCTGAAGCTTTCTACAAACACTTTGATCTTACTCTTCTTGATATCTATAAGTTTTTTTTGAACCATGAGGCTTTCTACAAACACTTTGATCTTACTCTTCCTGATATCTACAAGTTTTTGAAGAAGCCTTAAGTACCCTATAGGAAGAATTCATCCTTGTCATCCTCTTCCCTAGATCTCAAGAACAGACTAATTGTTGTAGTTGTTAACTGCAATGTCCACCCAAAGAAAAATCAAACATAAATTGTAGAAACATTGGTGTGATCATGTACTGTCTCTTGAAGAATGTTGGAGTCAAGTGGTCCTGATATATTCTACACAACATGACCTTCTTTGACTCTGGGAAGAACACTCATGGTATCCACCCACCCTACCCTTCCTTGATCTGTAGTCTATTCACTTTTGCTACCAAGAAATCTCTTTTCTATGATCTCAATTACAAAACTAGTCAGAAATGAGTTTGCACTAATGAAACCATGATCAAGAAGACCTTCTTACCTACCTCCTCTACCACACCTAGAGCCTCCACCTCTACCTCCACCTAGGCCCCTCCACCTCCACCACCACCTTGACCTGAGCATGCCTCTTTCTCAATGTCCAATTAAGCCCTCATGGGTTACATGATACACCAGTAGGAGTACAAATCTTTAGGTTCAGGACCACCTTCACCAGGACTTGCATCAGATCATGTCTACCATGAACTTTTCCTATAGCCATCCATACCCCTCCTACAAGCCATACCCAAGCGGTGACTATGATTCCTATGCATATAGTCACTTCTACCTAGCCCCACCACATGTTGCTTCCACTACCACACCCATTGTTGATGGTGGACCTACCCATGTCCCCAGTGTGCTTCCCTCTCTGGCTCTATTCTCCCTCTTGCTACCCTACTTTCCAGTCTTGGGACGTCTGCTCCCACCTTCCTGTAGGTTCAGGAGTTACTTGCTCTTGGCGTGTCTTGGGAGGAATAGAATGCCAGATGGCCCGATCATAATTTTGTTCCTCCTATAGATTAGGAGACGCTAGACCAGCCTACTGAGGATGTTGCTAATGATTATGAGGGAACTGAGGATGATGGCTTCGATGTTGGTTCTAATGATGACTTCACCAGTACCTCTGGTGATGAAGGTGATTTTGCTGTCTCTGTTGCACCTTTAGATGGTAACAAGGACTATGCGCCTGAGGTCGATGATGATTCCTTTGACATAGATAGTATAGATATTGCTTAGATGTTTTAGTTCCTTAATCTTTAGGTGTTGATCATATCTATCTTTTTAGACTTTTATGTACTAAGAAAATTGGGTATTGTATCTGATGCTTACTATTTTTATCATCTTGATATTTTATCATTGGTTTATGGTTTATTCCTAGGGAATATGTTTCTTGTTGTAATCTTAATCTTATTCACCATAATTCTTTGGTTGACTATATCTTATGAGTTAGTGGTATGTTATCCCATATTTTGATTATGACATTAGATTGCTTGTTTCTCTGTGCTTCATCTCTATTTGATGTGTGTTATATGCAGTTGACTATTTTAGCATGTTCTTATGGAGCATAAGATCACCTTGGTGAAGTCATCCAGTTGTTCGCAAGAGTGGGTAATACCTTGGTGAGGTAGATGACTAGCTCTTGGATAGGTAAGACCTTGTTTGTAAGGTTGTCGGTTCCCTTGGCCTCAAAGGGAAGTTGGGTATCCTTGTCCTAGGAAAGGAATGTCATTTTTTATAACTCTTGTAAGTGAATATAAGGAGTAGACATCTTAGAAATCCTAGAGCTTGACCTCTCTAGGTAGTGTACTGACTCTCTCCTAGTTTGGAGAGTGGAACCACTCTAAAATAGTTGGTTCATTTGGTTTCTTCAATCTCTCTCATCCTTTCTATGTATGTTTCCATTTCCATCAAATTCCTTATTTGCAATTAAACTTATTTGAAGTAACTTGAAGGTCTAACAAGTTTTTTGTAAGTGTTTTTAACTCTATTCACCCCCTCTCCTCGAGAGCCATTAGATCCAACATTGAGCACAATAGAGGATATTGTATGGATTTAGAAGTTCAATGGACGAACTTGGGTAGGTTCCAATAATTGATGACACAATAGAAATACTATGATAGTAATGAATCTATTGGATAGGATAAGGGTCCTAGATAGCATATTATGACAATTTTATCTCATACAAGAGATTGTACAGTGAGTAGATGTGAAGATTTGTAAAGTACCAACTGAAAGCAAAATGTTGATAACCTAGTGACAAAAGCACTTACGTAGTAGAAATGTGATGGTCATGTTAAGATCACTTGGAACAAGATTAGTGGTGATTGGATCTAAGTGCAAGTGAGAATTTATTGGTATGTATGCACATAGAGCTAACTGTATGATGATTGTATTGGGGCATCATGTAATTGATTTGATGATAACAAAGGTAATTACATATGTTATGTTTGTCTTAGTCATGAGTTGATGACACAAACATACTAGATGTCTAAAGAATGATGTTACTCAATTACATATGTATTTAGGTTGAGGACCTACATAATGAGGTTGTATGTATGATAAGTTTGAGAACCCATTACTCTAAATGAGATTACTCAAAACATAAAACACAATCAATCACTAATTAATCACATACCAAAAAATATGGGTAAATTAAAACTAATTTCAACATCAACACCCACTCATAAACATTTGCATAAGAGCCCAACATCTTTCTTGTATCCATACTATGCCAAAAATTTGATACAAATTGTTCTATCGTCTTAGCAACAACATATATATACAGGAGAACAATAATTGTATATGCCACACAAATAAGCATTAATATACTAACAAAAGTATGATTTGTTTGAAACACCATATACAAACTTTTCTAGCCCGGACCTGAGAGTACAAGGATGACTCTAGGACACACTAGACATCTAATCAACTTTCTCAAAGATTCATTACTATATCTCCTCTTTACTGCCAAATGTTTGTTTTCATCACTTCTGATTAACTAAAAAAATGTGGTGAACCACAAGGGTGAGACCCATGTCCTAGCAAGTGATATAACCTCCAACAATGCTTATTGATTACAACATTTTAGGTAATGAGACAGTTTAAGCAGTTTAATCATATATAACAAATAGGCTCAACAACACTGATGATTAACAAAATACATAAAGGAGTCGATAACAATTATCGTCAAGCTGACTATCATCATTTTCCTTATTAACCATATAAGAGATTCAATAGCAATTGCATAACTAGCATAAGCAAGTCTAATAGCATATTATCTTTATTAACATGAATAAGTCTACCACCATAAGCATATCTAACAACATTAGCATGTCTAACCGTTTGAATAGATCAATATCATAAGCAGAGCTATCAACATAAGTACGAGTATTTGCATAAGCATGATTAGCAATATATGCATTTCTAATTATAGAGGCATGGCTAGCATGCTAAACATAACTAACAACATGATATAGCTAGCATCCTAATTATAATCAGCAGTAGTAGTATAGATATCAACATAAGCATGACTATTGTATGTACACATTTACAGTCTTATGCATATCTACAACATAAGTATAATTACTATCTCTTAATTACACTAAGCATCGTCTTTATGTAAAGAGGACAAACGAGGGTCATCATCCAATGTGAAGCATTGTGTATAACCCTAAATAGATATGTTATACAGCTGTATTACATCTTTTATTATGCCCTGAGGAAATTGAGGTTACCACTCAAAATCCAACTGACCACTGCTAAGTCAAAATTAGTGCCATACAAGATCTAGGAAGAGTCGGACTCCTAAGATCTTCTTCGACCCCGATCAATATGGGTCCGCCACAGCGACACATAAGGTCAAGCTGCTAATAGCCTAGTCTATCCTTGGTATAGGTCACGGTATGAGTGAAAGGAGGTGGGTACGCATACCCAACCATCTGAGGTACAACCGCAGTTGTCCTCCAATCTCATCACATATATAATCACTGAGACACGACCGCAGCCGTTCTCAAACTAAGGGCTAGGTATGACCGTAGTCATCCTCCCTAAACACTTGAATTCTAGATGACAAGCACCCAGCATACTCATCAATATGCACTTTGAGTTTCCATTAGGAATACTCATTTCACCATCTGGCAAGTCCTGACACTTAGATGGATCTATGGCACGGGGCACTACATGATTAGAGTTTCACTTGATTAGTTATGCCAATTGGGTGAATTAAGGATGCATCAAACAAGTGGACATACAAACCCTAATTCACTTCTAGCAAGCATATAAATATCACAACTTTTAAATGATATAAAATGTGTGAAACATAATTTCTCATCTCATCATCACATGGTACCATTTACTTGCCATTCATAAGACCACACTAATCACCATACTATCACAAGATATAAATCATTTTCACAATATCACAAGGTATCAACCCTTATCAACACAAGAGGATTACACCTCATTTAGAGTTTAACCATGCCCAAAGGTCATTAAGACAATCATACTATCATAGGATATAAATCATTTTTACAATATCACAGGGTATCAACCATTATCAACACAATATGATTATACCTCATTCAGGGCTCAACCATGTCCAAAGGTCATTAAGACTATCATGCTATTCCTTGCTAGATCATCATTATCTTCCCATGCCTTATAACAAGGCTCAACAACATCACTTACATATAATACACCAGATCAGCGCAATATTGGATTAATGAGCTAGGAGATATTCATAAACAATCATAGCAAGTTTATATTAACATTAAGAATATTCCTTTATTACATCAACATGCAAGGAATCTAGATATGATTAACACGCATCATATTCATAATGCACATGTTTAGCATAAGAAAGTATCAACCATGTGGCTATGATAACCACCAATTAACACATTAAGGTTATGATCATGTTAAGGAGGTTATTCCACCATCATTCCATCATATATGAATGTTAAACATGAATACTCATCTTTATCTATTTGCATTAGAGTTAGGTTCAACATGATAAATTATATCAATGTTACTAATCAGCACTAATACTCAAATCATAACTCACGACATTCCCATTGGATCATGGATGCATAAGGTGAAGCATCACCATCACATTCCATACTATTATCAAGTATGAACCCACACATAGATCACGGTGTAATCATCATGTTATAGCATACTAGGGCTTCAACAACAACAAGAGAGTACTTTATGATTGTATTAATCATTCAAGGACTATTCTTACCCAATTACCGTCATCTAGTTATATTAAAGCTAGGTATAACAAGCTATACCTCTTTAGGGTTACATATCAACACAATATGATTATCATCCCTTCTATTCAATATGAGTGAATAGGCAAGACTACCTTATTAAGGGTAACCCTCTATTTGTTCCATCATCAACCCATATCACCATACCACAATGTCACCCAAAACCATTGGATGTTTAAAAGGTAAGATCATTGGTTGTTTACATAAGTAAACACCTTGGATAAACCACCTATAAAGTCCTTGATTTGTGCTATGTAAAGAGTCACCATTTAACCCTAGGCATCGCTTGATTAACAACACAAAAAGTTCCATTGAGAGTAGGGTAAAACTCACAATCGACTGTTCATTTAAAATGATCCATCTATTGTCAACAAGTAAGCTCCTTAAGTTGATCATATAAAGGAAACCATCTAAATCACATTATTAGGACCAACATATTACATTAGCCATCATTCTACTTTATTGGAGGAATAAATAGTAGATCTTGACTATTGGGTCAAGTTCATATGTTAAAACCATCAATTACAGTATAGGTTCGACCATTGCATCAAGTGACCTAAGAAACCATTGGTCTAAGGCTTAATTGATGCTACAACTATAATTCTTAACTCACCATAGGTTGTAGAGACTTGATCCACCATCATTAGTGATCATTAAATCACCATAGGTTGTTATATCAACACTATATTCATTAATCAGCATCAAATATTAAGCTAATGTCATCATTGATTGATAACATCGGTAGGATACTGAATGGTTGATCATTAAACTTCTAATTTATCCAAAACCTGGCCTAAGGGGTTGACCATAGGTTGTCACCATCATCTGACACCTTTGATCTTTACCATTAGTTATCATGAAGACAACACCATAGGGTTTTTGCAATGGTAACATCATCGGGTCATGGATTTATATAAGAAATCGGCTTTAAATCCTAAAACTGACCATTGGTTGATAGGTGCTTAGCACCATAGGTTGTCAAACCAACCTTATCCAAGTCATATTATACCTTAGGAATAATTTACACATGATCATAGGTTCATCTAGAACTGAAATAAGAACAGGGAACATTATAAAAATCAAAATCTAAGTCAAGCATAACTTTTTAGTGCATGAATCATCATTTTCAAGCAAGAACATGATCTAGAAAGCTTATGGTAAGCAATAAACGTGGAAAAATTTATAAAACTAGCCTCTAATGAGAATATGAAAACCCACACAGAAGAAATCCCAAGCGTGTAGTGTAGAAAATTCAAGCATAAGCTATGAACTCTTCCATCTAGCACCTTTCTTCATCAAATGAGCAAACCCTAAGCATAAGGAGTAAGAAAGGTAGGGTTTTAGAGCTTTAGAGAAAATTCTACCATGGAACATAAGGGTTCTGACCTAGAGGAAGGTCTAAGGAAGGAGAAGAGTAAGAGAAACAGAGAAGGAAGGAAGAAAATAACATGCCTTGGTCGTAATCCCTAGAAAATAACCTTGGAAACCCTACGTAGGGCTAAATGGAGCTCTAGGAGACATTCTTCTCCAAAAAGAGGTTGTCTTCTACCTTAGAGCACTTGGTTCCACAACAAAATAGAGGGGAGTCGTTTCTCCAGGTTATAGGAAAGAGAAAGAAAGTATAGTTTCATACTTGGGCAAGGAAGAGGTAAATATAGCCCATGGATAAGGATGGAAGCAAGCATGAGGTGTAAAAGTAGCTTCCCCATGTTTCTATGGCCTTATACTATTAAGAATATACAAGCACACACATAATAAGCTCCCCCACCATCCTTATAGACCTTCTTAGCTTTCCTTTGTCAAATTTCCCAGCCAATCACATAATTCATTAGTTGATAGCTACTAAAGGTAGCTCATCCGTGAAGGGGTAAATCCTAAAATATCTTTGGAGAAAATACCTTCAAACCCAGGATTAAATAGGTGCCCCATGGCTCAAAAAGCTCAATAATGATGATAGAATATCCAAGGAACATAATGCAAGTGATAAATTGCATATAAAACCGCTCAATTGGGTAAATTGTAGAAAAGTCCAAAATGTGTATAAAATTACATAACTTGCTCAATCAATGTCCAAATTGGACCAAATTTGAAACTTGAGCTTGTATTATGATTTAAAATCATATAATAAGGTTATATTAGGGTTATAAGAATTCAATTATGGTAATTAACCTTATTCAACTCATTAAGTATGTTTAGGGGCCTTACAACTATAAACCCTAACAGGGATTTCGCCCCTGAAATCCAAGGTAAACAAAGATGGGTACTTCTTTTGCACCTCATCATATTACATTCACATGGTTACTTACATATCATGGTGATGTCACATGGTTCATACATATCTCATCTTGGGTCAACACAAAAAACCCCCACATAAGAAGACATTTACAAATATGGAACATAAAAACTTGTTGTGTCATTTGGACAACTCTAGTAGTAATGTTCAACTTTAAATTATATCTATCATCCTAAAATTATATCTATTGTATCAACACATTACTCAAAATTCATACTTGCTAACTTTTTACCAATCATGGCATGTGTCCCATACCTTTCCTTGAAGCATATAAAAAAGGCGATGTATCCATCCTTCCTTTTTTTTATACTAGAACACTTGTCAGTTCTTTTTCAGCATCAAAAGAAATGCTGACGTTGGCACCTACCATTCCATACAAGGAAACATCATTCCTAGTCAACCTTGTTAGGGATAAAACAACAACACTATCTTCACCTTAATAGGATTTACACAACCTACTTAGAAGACATATCATGATCCCATAAAGACATTTAATCAACCCCATCTCACTCTTGTTCAACTTGTCTCATAGCTATTGCTGCTTCAGTAACCTTAAGGTTTTTGAAGAAATATTGATCGTATTTTTGACCATATTTGAAATACTTTGACATGTCATCATTCAAAGTTTGGTATAACTTGTATGACATGGCTGGAACACTCTCTTCCTCCTATTCATAAATTCTATTTATACGTTAGTTAGTCAAAAGGACATAACTCTAAACTCATCATGGTCATGTGAATTATATCATCCAATCTAACTCTTATGCATTGATATTTGATCATAGGTTTATCTTAAAAGAACACAGTATCACATATCTATTAACCAACAAACCATCTATCCTTGATAGTGGTCTTGCCCAAATATCACTAAACCATACACAACATTATAGAATCACTTTTATTTTTCCTTTCAAACAACATTTAGAGGGTCATCATCAACTCTCTCTCTCCCTCTCTCTCTATGGAAGAGGAATACTTGGAATGTTCATTTAATAAACATCTCCAACCTTCACATATTTCTCATATTATTAATACATCTTGGATACTAGGATTCATTACCTTGGTATCCACCTCATGTGCTATAATAAACTCACATCCTTATATCATCTACTTTTACCAACATAATAAATTTCAAAACATATAAGAGGAGTCTCCCAAATTATTGGAAGGCTCAAAAGAAAACTCATCACAAACTTTATGAACTTAGAACCATAGTTCAAACAACCATATGCTATAATAAGCTATCCACCCTCAAGTTTACAATGAATCAACACATACCAAGTGGCAATGATCCACTTGAAAGTTGTGCCCTAGAAAGGAAAGACACAAAGGGAAACACACTTCTCATATCATAGCAGCATTTTTCAAGGGTCACTAGCAAAAAGGTAACGAATTCTATTTTCATTATACAAGTTACAACTTCTTATGTATCATTTTACCTTTTTCATTTTGGGTTTCTTGTCATTAGCATAGGAATAATTATGATTAACATATCCCATTACACCTTCCTTGATGACTGTTTATCACACTTGGGTATGTTGTCTTATTTTATTATGTTTTTCAACCACTTATCAACAAGTAAATCATCATATTCCACATTTTCTTCATTAAACATGGATCATCTCCCTTAATTTCTTTCACATGTCATGCTGATTTTTCATTAAAATTTTCTTACATACATAGGTTGGTCTGAGATTAACTCAGGTTCTACCTTATTTCTTTATCATTGTTCCCATTCATCTTCTCATTTTGTACTTATTATAGGAGTTATCTCCATCTTATGTGGATTTCATACCTTTATTCACTTTATAAGAATAGACTTATCTGTCTTTTACTTTATTATCTTCTTGAATCATATCATCAAGAACTCCTCTTTTTCTTATTTGTATTCAGATTTAGATACCATGGTGTTGTATCTTTCTCTTATAGTTACCAAACATTCAAGTTTTGAGAGATATAATGCAATTCTCATCTTCTTTAAGGTAGGATTGAGATATTCACACCATATTTTTTATTTGTTGTGCTCTTTAGATTGTCTCAAAATGACTACTTGATCAGAGTAATCAGAAAGATAACAATCTAAGAGTTCTATACTTACCTTTCTTCAATAATTGAATACCTGGCCAGGGCACCCAAATATTGAGATTAGGCAGTATGCACTATATTTTTATGTCATATTCCTAATTTAGACATCATCCTAGTCCTAAGTCCTAGTGTCCCTATAAACTCAATGAACCTAAAGCTCTGATACCAACTTGTGAGACCATGTTTTACTGAACGAGATTACTCAAAACATAAAACACAATCAATCACTAATTAATCACATACTCAAAAATATGGGTAAATTAAATCGATTTCAACATCAACACCCACTCAAAAATATTTGCATAAGAGCCCAACATCTTTCTTGTATCCATACTATGCCAAAAATTTGATACAAATTGTTCTATCATCTTAGTCATAATATTTATATACAGGAGAACAATAATTGTATATGCCACACAAACAAGTATTAATATGCTAACAAAAGTCTGATTTGTTTGAAATATCATATACAAACTTTTCATGCCCGGACCTGAGAGTACAAGGACGACTCTAGGACACACTAGACATCTAATCAACTTTCTCAAACATTCATTACTATAGCTCCTCTTTGTTGTCAAATGTTTGTTTTCGTCACTTCTGATTACCTAAAAAAATATAGCGAACCACAAGGGTGAGACCCATGTCCCAGTAAGAGATATAACCTCCAACAATGTTTATTGATTACAAAATTTTAGATAATGAGACAGTTTAAGCAGTTTAATCATATATAATAAATAGGCTCAGCAACACTGATGATTAACAAAATATATAAATGAGTTGATAAAAATTATCATCATCAAGTTGACTATCATCATTTTCCTTATTAACCATATAAGAGATTCAATAGCATATGCATAACTAGCATAAGCAAGTCTAGTAGCATATTATATTTATTAACATGAATAAGTCTAGCATCATAAGCATATCGAACAACATTAGCATGTCTAACAATTTCAATAGATCAATATCATAAGCAGAGCTATCAACATAAGCATGAGTATTTGCATAAGCATGATTAGCAGTATATGTATTTCTAATTATAGAGGCATGGCTAGTATGCTAAACATAACTAACAACATGATATAGCTAGCATCCTAATTATAATCAGCAGTAGCAGTTACATATCAACATAAGCATGACTACTGTATGTACACATTTACATTCTTATGCATATCCACAACATAAGTATAATTACTATTTATTAATTACACTAAGCATCATATTTATGTAAAGAGAACAAACAAGAGTTATCATCCAATGTGAAGCATTGTGTATAACCCTAAATAAATATGTTATACGGTTGTATTACTTCTTTTATTATGCCATGAGGAAATTGAGGATACCACTCAAAATCCAACTGACCATTGCTAAGTCAAAATCAGTGTCATACAAGATCTAGGAAGAGCCAGACTCCTAAGATCTTCTCCGCCCTCGGTCAGTATGGGTCCACCACAGTGATACATAAGGTCAAGCTGCTAACAGTCTAGTCTGTCCTTAGTACAGGTCACGACACTAGTGAAAGGAGGTGGGTACGCATATCCTACCATCCGAGGTACAACTGTAGTTATCCTCCAATCTCATCACATATATAATCACCGAGACACAACCGCAGTCGTTCTCAAACTAAGGGCTAGGTATGACCGCAGTCATACTCCCTAAATACTTGAATTTAGGATGACAAGCACCCCGCATACTCATCAATATGCACTCCGAGTTTCCCTTAGGAATACTCGTTTCACCATATGGCAAGTCCTGACACTCAGATAGATCTATGGCATAGGTCACTACATGATTAGAATTTCACTTGATTAGTTATGCCAATTGGGTGAATCAAGGTTGCATCAAACAAGTAGACATACAAACCCTAATTCACTTCTAGCAAGCATACAAATATCACAACTTTTAAATGATATAAAATGTGTGAAATATGATTTCTCATCTCATCATCACATGGTACTATTCACTTACCATTCATAAGACCACACTAACCATCATACTATCATAAGATATAAATCCTTTTCACAATATCACAAGGTATCAACCCTTATCAACACAAGAGGATTACACCTCATTCAGGGCTTAACCATGCCCAAAGGTCATTAAGACCATCATACTATCACAGGATATAAATTCTTTTCACAATATCACAGGGTATCAACCCTTATCAACATAAGAGGATTATACCTCATTCAGGGCTCAACCATGGCCAAAGGTCATTAAGAACATTATCTTTCCATGCCTTATAACAAGGCTCAACAACATCACTTACATATAATACACCAGATCAGCGCAATATTGGATTAATGAGATAGGAGATATTCATAAACAATATTGGCTATGATAACCACCAATTAACACATTAAGGTTATGATCATGTTAAGGAGGTTATTCCACCATCATTCCATCATATAAGAATGTTAAACATGAATACTCATATTTATCTATTTGCATTAGAGTTAGGTTCAACATGATAAATTATATCAATGTTACTAATCAGCACTTATACCCAAATCCTAACTCACGGCATCCCCATTGGATCATGGATGCATAAGGTGAAGCATCATCATCGCATTCCATACTATTGTCAAGTATGAACCCACACATAAATCAAGGTGTAATCATCATGTTATAGCATACTAGGGCTTCAACAACAATAAGAGAGTACTCCATGATTGTATTAATCATCCAAAGACTATTTTTACCCAATTACCATCATTTAGTTATATTAAAGCTAGGTATAACAAGCTATACCTCTTTAGGGTTACATATAAACACAATATGATTATCATCCCTTCTATTCATATGAGTGAATAGGTAAGACTACCTTATTAAGAGTAACCCTCCATTTATTCCATCATCAACCCATATCACCATACCACAATATCACCCAGAACCATTGGATATTTAAAAGGTAATACCATTGGTTGTTTACATAAGTAAACACCTTGGATAAACCACCTATGAAGTCTTTGAGTTTTACTCTGGAAAGAGTCACCATTTAACCCTAGACATCCCTTAATTAACAACACAAAAAGTTCCATTGAGAGTAGGGTAAAACCCACAATCAACTGAGTATTTAACATGAGCCATCCATTGTCAACAAGTAAGCTCCTTAAGTTGATCATATAAAGGAAACCATCTAAATCACATTATTAGGATCAACATATTACATTATCTATCATTTCACTTTATTAGAGGAATAAATAGTAGATCTTGACCATTGGGTCAAGTTCATATGTTAAAACCATCAATTACAGAATAGGTCTGACCATTGCATCAAGTGACCCAAGAAACCATTGGTCTAAGGCTTAATTGATGCTACAACTACAATGCTTAACTCACCATAGGTTGTAGAGACCCGATCTACCATCATTAGTGATCATTAAATCACCATAGGTTGTTAGATCAATACTATATTCATTAATCAACATCAAATATTAAGCTAATGTCATCATTGATTGATAACATTGGTAGGGTACTTAATGGTTGATCATTAAACTTCTAATTGATCCAAAACCTGACTTAAGGGGGTGATCATAGGTTGTCACCATCATCTGACACCTTTGATCTTGACCATTAGTTATCATGAAGACAACACCATAGGGTTGTTGCAATGGTAACATCATCGGGTCATGGATTTATATAAGAAATCAGCTTTAAACCCAAAAATTGACCATTGGTTGATAGGTGATTAGCACCATAGGTTCGCAAACCAAACTGATCCAAGTCATATTATACCTTAAAAATAACTTACACATGATCACAGGTTCATCAAGAACTAAAATCAGAATAGGAAACATTATAAAAATTGAAATCCAAGTCAAGCATAACTTTTTAGTGCATGAATCATCATTTTCAAGCAAGAACATGATCTAGAAAGCTTATGGTAAGCAATAAACGTCGAGAAAGTTATAAAACTTGCCTCTAATGATAAGATGAAACCCCACACAAAAGAAATCTTGAGCAGGTAGGGTAGAAAATCTAAGCATAAGCTATGAACTCTTCCATCTAGCACCTTTTTTCATCAAATTAGCAAACCCTAAGCATAAGGAGCAAGAAAGGTAGGGTTTTAGAGCTTTAGAGAAAATTCTACTATGGAACAGAAGGGTTCCGACCTGGAGGAAGGTATAAGGAAGGAGAAGAGCAAGAGAAACAGAGAAGGAAGGAAGAAAATAACTTGTCTTGATCAAAATCCTTAGAAAATGACCTTGGAAACCCTAGGTAGGGCTAAATGGAGCTCTAGGAGACCTTCTTCTCCAAAAAGAGGTTGTCTTCTACCATAGAGCACTTGGTTCTGCAGAAAAATATAGGGGAGTTGTTTATCTAGATTAGAGGAAAGAGAAATCAAGCATAGTTTCGTACTTGGACAAGGAAGAGGTAAATATAGCTTATGGATAAGGATGGAAGTAAGCATGAGGTGTAAAGGTAGCTTCCTCATATTTCTATGTCCTTATACTATTAAGAATATACAAGCACACACAAGAAGCTCCCCCACAATCATTATAGACCTTCTTAGCTTTCCTTTGTCTAATTTCTCAGCAAATCACATAATTCATTAGTTGATAGCTACTAAAGGTAACTCATCCGTGAAGGGGTAAACCCTAAAATACCCTTGGAGAAAATACCTTCAAACCCAAGATTAAATAGGTGCCCCATGGCTCAAGAAGATCAAGAATGATGATATAATATACAAGGAATATAATTCAAGTGATAAATTGCAAATAAAACCTCTCAATTGGGTAAATTATAAAAAAGTCCAAAATGTGCATAAAATTGCATAACTTGGCCAAACAATATCCAAATTGGACCAAATTTGAAACTTAAGCTTGTCTTATGATTTTAAAGCATATCATAAGGTTATATTAGGGTTATTAGCATTAAATTATGATAATTAAGCTTATTCAACTCATTAAGCATGTTTAGGGGCCTTACAATAAGAGTACATGCATTATTTTTATATCCCCAGTGAGATGTTGTTGTAGAAGAAAAATAGACGACAATAATACATAAGAATAGAATGTGTGTTGACTGATGATACAGTCTCATTATTCATGATATTGGATATAAAGTTAAGCATATAGGTATTTGTTATAGAACAGTGTATCGGACAGACCCACCTTGAGTGTGGTACATGAAAACCATGAAATAGTAGTCAGGATCATCTTTCAAAGTGATAGTGGTGATTGTGATTCTTAGACATGAAGTTACTACACTCATCACATATTGTTTGATGTCATTTGATGAATGTTGACACCATCTAAAGAGACCTTGAATAAGGGTTGTCATAAATGTGGTGCTCGGGTAAGTTGTGACACATGGGGGTCGACTCTGAGTGATGTAGATGGGATTCATCCCCCTTGTAGGAGTTAGTATCCTGGACATTTGATAAGAGAGAGTAAGAAATGTATGGCCATACTCATTTGAGTCAATATATGATATGTGAGCTCACATTCATCTCATAAAGTCTATACTAGTTTAAGGAAGATAGATTGAATGTTAAGAGAATGATAATTTTATACCTCATGTTCAATCTAAATATTAGAGATAAAGGAACTATAGGATCATGGTAACACTGATCAATAGATTGTAGGTTGGAGTTGTTCTCCAACTTTTCTATCACTTGGGTGGCAATGAAGTGTTGCTAGATCCGCTCATTGTTTGTGATGTCATAATCTAGTTCTGGACATTTACATCCAACGTAATTTGAGACATATAGGATCACACACATAGTATGCACTTGGAATAGGAGTTTACTTGTGGATAACATTTAACTTGGTTAAATGTTGACCTAGAGGTTATACATTGTCCATATTTTGATAATGACTTCACCATTCCATTCATATGTATCTAATATGTGTATTCAAGATTGATTTCAGGTGTTAGGTACATGAAAAGGATCAAATTGTTCAAGCCCTAATTTTCTCAAGTTCAAGTTAAAAGCTATACAAGTGTGCTTTTTAGGAAATCCATGTAAATGACCTTAGAAGATTTTTATAATCACTTGTATTGATGATATGTCTTGTAACTAAGATGAGAAATTTGTTTGGGACACTTTGCTCCAAGTTTTAATCACTTTTGATACACTTTAGAAAATCAATCACAGGTTGTTGATCGGTCGAGTTACAATCTCGACCAATCCACTGGATCCATTTTCTAGAGAGTGCATTGGTCGAGTTGTGCATTCACAGAACTCGACTGATCGGGTTACTGACCAAACACAACTTTCATTGGTCGGTCGAGTTTCCTCAGGACAAACTCGACCGATGGTTTGAAAATTGGATTTGTCTTTTACCCAATCGGTTGAGTTACCTTTATTGAAACTCAACCGAATACATTGTACGGAAATTGTAGAAAAAGTGATTGTGACCGTTGGTGACTTGTTTGGGCAAAAATAGATATGTTGCCTTGGGTAAAAATGGCTATAATTCGACCATAAGTGTTCCCCAACTCAAAGGGGCACCCTCAGCTATAAATAGGACAACTTGGAGTTCATTCCAAGGTTGCTCATTCCATATATGTTTGATTCTTGCTTAGTTGAGAGTGTTGCACACCTTTGAGCCCCTTTCTCTCTCTACCTTCAAGTCAAATCCGTGAGTATGAGTGAGTTAGGATCTATTGTAAGAGAGCTACCTCTTGTATCCATGTAAAGCTCTCCACCTCTATCTTCTTACCCCTTTTCCTATTGAAGAAAAGGTTGAAGATCTTCTCTGATTGAAGGAGAAGGAGTTGTTATTGTTCAAGGTTGAAGAAAGTATGGTGTTCCAGATCTCCAAGTGAAGGAGATAGGCAAGGTGGACGTTCAAGAAGGATAGGTAATTCCTTAAAGGCAAAAGACTTGAAGATGGAGTGGGTAAGTCCTTGTTGAAGGCTGAAGACTCCCTGGTTTAAGTGGGTAAGCTCCTTCGATAGGTTGAAGATCCTTGCTTGAGGTATTAAGTCCTTGGATGAATGTGGTTTTGTCTTATAATCTTATGAATGAATATAAGAGCATCAAGATTGCAAAGTCCTAGAGCCTAACCACCTCTAGGTAGTGGACTGACTCACTTCTAATTTTAAGTGTGGAACCACTCTAAATCACTTTGTTCAAGTGTATGTTCTTCCTTGTCTCTCACCCTTGCTATGCATGTTATTTAGGACCTCAAATTGGCTATATGTTTAAATTTTTGCACTTAATATAATTTGGTGTTCTAATTCATTTTGTAAGATTTGTGAAGCTCTATTCACCCCCCATCTAGAGCCCTTGATCCAACAAGTGGTATCAGAGAAGGTCTTCTCCAAGCTACTTCCACAAGTAGGAGAAGATGGGCAATTTAAAACTTGGATCTCTCAACTTGGAGGGAAGCTTCTGTATGCGACCTCCGGTATTTGACGACACCAACTTACTCTATTGTAAGAGAAGAATGCAGTTCTATCTCCAAGGAGTAAGCTATGAGATGTGGAAGGTGGTGCATCTAAAGTATAAAGATCCAAAGGGGGAAATCTCCACATGGACAGAATCCCAAATGAAGCAAGCTCAACTCAATGCCAAAGTTGTGAGTGTCATCTATGCAGCCCTCACCCCATCCGAGTTTAACTGGATCTCCTCTTGGGACACCGCACATAAAATTTGGAACAAGCTATGTGTCACCTATGAAGGAACGGAGCAAGTGAGGGAAGCCAAGATCGACATACTTGGTGGTCTACTTGAGAACTTCAAGATAGGAAAGAATGAAAGAGTGGCGGACATGTACACAAGGCTTAATGATCAATGGATTGGAAGCCCTTGGTAGTGTGATGGACAAAGACACAATCAACTCAAAGATCTTGAGATCTCTTCCAAAGAGATGGGAGCTTAAGGTTACATCCATTGAAGAAGTGTACAAGCTTAGTGAATTGTCAATCGAGGAGTTGGTTGGAAACCTTCAAGCTCATGAGCCAAGGCTAGATAAGCAAGAAGAAGAAGAAAAGAGAGAAGAGAATGAGTCCAAGAAGATCAAGGACACAGTCTTCAAAGCTCAAATTGAAGAGATGGTTCGGCAGCAACAACTTACTCTCAAGTCCCCTACTCCTTCCTCAAGTGAAGATGAAGGCCCAAATGCGTATGAAGCTAACTACTCCAAGGGTAAACACTTCAAGGGGAAGTCGTATTCATCAACTCCTAGATGCTATGAATGTGGCCAAAAAGGCCATTACAAGAGTGACTGCCCTAAGGCCAAGAAGAGCCACCACAAGAGCAGCCACAAGAAGGACAAGGAGTACAAGAAAGAAGGCAAATACAAGAGAAAGGGGAAGAAAGAAAGAAGAAGCAAAGATGTAACTCATACAACTTGGGAGGAGTCTTCCTCAAGTTCTTCTAGCTCTGAAGATGGAGAATGCCACCTTGCTCTCATGGCCTCCATAAGTGAAGATGTAGGTGAGGTAAGTGAGGTAAGTGTAGGTGAGGTAAGTGAGGTAAGTGAGGTAAGTTAAGTCAATTTACATGAGTTGTCTAAATAAACTCTTATTGATATGTTTAATGCTTGTCGGTCATCTTTTACTAAATGAAAAGCTAAAAAGAAAAGGTTGGAAAAGATAATAGATGATCTTTATGCTAAAATTGAAATTCTTGATCAAAATAAAAAGTTGAACCTTGATAGCATTGATTCTTTGCAAGGGCAATTTCTTGATCTTGAGCTCCAATATAATAGTGTAGAGGTTGAGAATGGTGTCTACCTTAAGATCATTGCTGCTCTTAAGGAAGATAACCAAAAATGCCAATATGAGATAGTTGTTCTTAAAACTGAAAATGTAGAACTTAATCTCAATGATGAAGCTAGGAATCAACAAAACTCATGCTTATCAAAAAGAAATTCTTTTACTTAAATATGAAAATGTTAAGTTGCTTGCTCAAGTTAATGATCTATCCTATAGACCTATCTTGCAAAATAATGAGGTAGTTAGCACTGCTTTAGAACATGATTCTTTTCATACTAAAGCCCTCTGTTTAGAGGCCGACCTATTGCATGCTAGAGATGATCTTGCTAGTTTATCTTTTATTGTCATTAACCTTAGTGATGATAATGCTAAGTGAAGAGCTTCTTTGAAAAAGTTTCTTATAGGAACAAAATCTCTTAATGTTGTCCAAGAACACTCTACCAAATAAATTGGTACTAGTGATTTAGGATATGATGGGACTGCTCCTAAGGGTAAGAACAAGAACAAGAGTAAGGGTAAGAAGAAGAGTGTGGAACCTCCTTTCTTTTATGGAGAGACTTCTGACTCTAAGAACCCAATGGTATGTGCTCGTTGTAAATATGATTATCATTACTCTACTTATTGTCCTTACAAGCCAAAGGGGATCAACCCAGAGATGAAATGGGTCCCCAAGCTAATCCTGAATCTCAAAGTTTGAGTTGGATACCGACATCCTTCTTTCATGCAGGTCAAAAGAAGGTGGATTGTTGATAGTGGCTGCTCAAAGCATATGACAGGTGAAATCAGCCATTACAACAAATTCATGAAAAAGAAAGGAGGATCGGTGACCTTCGGGGACAACAAAAAGGATAAGGTAATAGGTGAGGGTGATGTAGGCAACGAGTTAAGTATTAAAAATATTTTGTTTGTTGATGGCCTACATCACAATTTGATAAGTGTAAGACAACTTTGTGATAATGGTTATCTTGTTCTATTTACTTCTTTAGAATGTTTGCTACTAGATTCCCTCACTTATAATGTCATATATAAGGAAACTAGAAATGGTAATCTTTATGTTATTGTGCTTGATGCTCTAAAGCCCGTACTTGATAGATGCTTGGTTGTGGATAAAAATGATATTTCTCTTTGGCATCGTCGGTTGGGTCATGTGAATATGCATCAAATGAAGAAATTGAGAAAAAAGGAGTTGGTTCGGGGACTTCCCAAATTGGATTTTGAAAAGGATGAGGAATGCCAACCTTGTACACAAGGCAAGCAAACCAAGTCCTCCGTCAAATCCAAAGGAGTCCTTAGTACCAAAAGAGCTCTTGAGCTTCTTCATATTAATCTATTCAGACCTATGAGAACTCAAATGCTTCGTTGTTCTAAGTATTGTCTTGTGATTTGTCGATGATTTCTCTTGCTATACTTGGCCATTCTTTCTCGTTTCTAAAAGTGATACTCTTGATGTTTTCTCGAGCTTTTGTAAATGAGTTGAAAATGAAGCTTCTTGCTATATTGTTTTTTATCCATAGTGACCATGGGGGAGAGTTTGAAAATGATCTTTTTTAACATTTTTGTGAAAAATCTGGTTACTCGCACAATTTCTCTTCTCCTCGTACACCTCAACAAAATGGGATAGTAGAGAGAAAGAATAGGTCGCTACAGGAGATGGCTAGGACCATGCTTCTAGAATATGACATTGCTAAGAAGTGTTGGGCGAAAGCCGTTAGCACCTCTTATTTTGTGCATAACCGAGTTTTTACGCATCCTTCTCTGAAGAAAACCCCCTATGAGTTGTGGCATGGTAGAAAGTCATCCATCGATTTCTTTCACATTTTCATACGTCCTTGTTTTGTTTTAAACATGAAGGATTCTCTCGACAAGTTTGATCTGAAATCGTACAAGGCTTTCTTCCTATGCTATAGCACTACAAGCAGGGCTTATATAGTTTTCAATATTGAACTGTCTAAAATTGAAGAATCTATTAATGTCAAGTTTATTGAATCTAACCCTATTATTGGAAAGAATGTTGTTGATAATGATGTTACAGGTGACTTAATTCCTATCTTGAAAGACCTCAACATCGACAAAAAAGGTAAGCAGGTGGTTGAAGCAGAAGATGAAGAGAAGAAGAATCCCACTCCTCGCTTCGCAAAGAATCATCCCAAAGAGTTAATCATTGGCAACCCATTTGAGAGAGTGAAGACACGAGTTGCCTACAATAAAGAACAAGCAGACAGTGCCTTCATCTCACAGTTGGAGCCAAAGAACATCAAGAAAGCTCTTGGAGACGACGAGTGGATCCTAGCCATGTAGGAGGAACTAGAGCAACACAAGAAGAACTGAGTATGGACCCTAGTGCCAAGACCAAGTGACAGAAAAATCATTGGCACCAAGTGGGTCTACTGCAACAAGCTTGATGAAAATGGCAAGGTGGTAAGGAACAAAGCAAGGTTAGTAGCACAAGGCTACAATCAGTAGGAAGGTATTGATTTTGATGAAACTTATGCTCCTGTTACTAGAATTGAATCTATTAGAATGCTACTTGCCTTTTCTAGTTATAAAAATTTCTTGCTATATCAAATGGATGTTAAAAGTGTGTTTTTGAATGGTACAATCGAGGAGGAAGTATTTTTTGGTCAACCTCCAGGCTTTGAAAATGACAAGCTACCTAACCATATTTATTTGCTACAAAAAGCTCTCTATGGACTCAAATAAGCACCTTGAGCTTGGTATGAGAAATTAAAGAACTTTTTATTAGACAATGGCTATGTCATGGGCAAAGTCGATTCTACTCTATTTCTAAAATACACTTCTAGAAATTTTCTTATCATACAAATTTATGTTGATGATATCATATTTGGCGGGACTAATCTTGATCTTTGCAAGGATTTTAGTCCTCTTATGTAGAGTGAGTTCGAGATGAGCATGATGGGTGAGCTTACTTTCTTCCTCAGCTTCCAAATCAAGCAAACCAAAGATGGAAACTTCATGAACCAAGGCAAGTACACCAATGAACTACTCAAATGCTTTGGAATGGAGAACATGAAGTTGATGGGGACACACATGTCCAACACCGCCAAACTTGATAGAGATGAAGAAGGTGAGAAGGTAGATGAGAAGCTCTATAGAGGTATGATTGGAAGTTTACTCTATTTAACTGCCTCTAGACCTGATACTATGTTTAGTGTTGGCTTGTGTGCTCGTTTTCAATCAAGTTCTAGGAAATCACATCTTATTATTGTCAAGAGGATTTTGAGGTACTTAGCCAAAACTCAAAACTTTGATCCATGGTACCCTAAGTCAAGGGACTTTACTCTTATAGCATACAGTGATGCAGATTACGCAGGCTGTTTGGTTGATAGAAAGTGCACAAGTGGCACTTGCTTCCTTCTAGGACCATGCTTGGTGTCTTGGTTTTCCAAGAAACAGAGCATTGTGGCATTATCAACTACCGAGGCTGAGTACATTACAGTCGGGAGTTGTTGTGCCCAGGTCCTATGGATGAAGCAAATGCTCCAAGACTTTAACATACATTTTGATGCTTCTCCTATCTATTGTGATAATACTAGTGCAATCAATCTTTCTTAGAATCCTATATTTCATAGTAGAGCTAAACATATAGAGGTTCGTCATCATTTTCTTCGTGATCACATTGCCAAAAAAGATATTTATATCACGCATGTGGACACAGAAAATTAGTTTGTGGACATTTTCACTAAACCTCTAACTAGAGAGAATTTTAATTTTATTAGATCTAAACTTCTCATTATTGCTTCAAATGATATTGACATGTTATCTAGCTAGTTTTTTTTATCATATATGTCTTGCTCATGCTTTACTCACCTTGCTTGCCTAAAATTTCTTAATTTGCTTGTTGACATGCTTAGTTTCACTTGTTTTTGGGCATTTCTTGAATTTTGGGTTTTTATCGCTAAATAGTACCTAATGATGAGTGATATGTGCCTAAGTATGTTCAATATACATAATAGACTCGAAAAATGAATTTAATTAGCATTCAATATGGCTAGAAATTGAGTTTGTTGGTTTTAGGTCAGGTTGACCATCGGTTGAGTTTTCCCCAGGACAAACTCGATCGATCTGTGGTCGAGAGCTCTTCTGAAATGAACCAATCGGTCGAGTTTCTGACTCTCAGAACTTGACTGATCAGCAGGCTGAAGCCAACTTAAGTTGGGTTCGGCCGATTATTCTCCCTCTCAACTAGAGAATACCCGACTGATTCCCCTTCTTCTAGCCCTAAGCTCTCTACCTAAACCCTTACCTTCCCTATCCTAGCCCTTTCCCGACCTAGATAGGTTGCCTGAGACCTCCCCTTTTGCTCTTTGTTGGTGTTTGGACAGTTTTATGGCTTGCTTTGTGTGTTTGATCTCCTTTTCTCCTCCTTTTCACCTTCATGGCTTCCCATCGAAGAAAAAGATCCGCCCCCAGCAATGCTCCATCATCTTCTTCGTATTCCCACTTGATTTCCTTTGATGACACCTCGTTTGTCTCAATAGAAGTTGTAAATAGGTATAAGGACCTTCTTCCTAGGAGTCATTTCCCTTTTAGAGCTTTGTTTGAGCCTAGCCCTAGGTGTCAAGCGGTCATAGACCAGGTACCTAAGTTGTTAGATGTCCATCATCTCTCTGCCCTAGCTGTCGAGTGTGACTGCTTTCATAATTCTATGACAAGCACAAAAGCAGTTCACAAATTCTATGCTAATTTGCGTTGGAATTACGACACCCTTGTACCCCCGTCGAATGCTCAAGTTATCCTGACTTCCATGATCACCGGGAAGAGTTTTCAAATCTCCAAGGATATTCTAAATGTCTTCTTTTCTGGAGATGAGAATGACTCTTGGCGCAAGGATTACGGTGAGTATTTCGACCTTTTGGATCATGAGGGTTTCTACAAGCAGAACGAGCTTACTCTTCCTGACATTCACTGATACTTGAAGAAACCTAATGTTCCATACAAGAAGAAGAGCACCCTACCATCCTCCTCCCTCGATCTCAGAAAGCGTATATTAGCCTTAGTGATCAACTGTAACATCCATCCGAAGAAAAATCAAACATATATTGCAGAGAACACTCTGGTCTTAATGTACTGCATTCTTGAGAATATTGAAGTCAAATGGTCACGATACATTCTTCACCATATGACCTATTTTGATTCCGGTATGAACACCCGAGGCACCCATCCACCCTATCCAGCCCTGATTTGTGGTTTGTTTTAGTTTGCTACTGAGAAATCACTCTTTTCTGACTATCATTACAAGCTAGCCAGGAAAGGTGTATGTATCAGTGAAACCACAATTCAAAAGTCTGTGCCTATTTTTGCCTCCACCACACCTGGTGCTTCACCCTCAGCCTCTGCCTTTGTAGCCCCTACCTCCTCTACTCGAGCTCCACCTCCTCAGCCATCTCGACCTAGCCATGCCTCATTTCGTGTATCCAATAAAACCCTTATGGGCTACATAATGCACCAACAGGCATACAACCTCCAGGTTAAAGAGCACCTGCACCAGGATTTATGTTCAATCATGTCTAATATGAACATGTCCTGTGCACACCCTTACCCCACCTACCAGCATTTCCCCAGTAGTGAGTATGTTTCTTATGCATATCATCATTACTACCCTACCCCCGAGCCTTCTGATGATGCTCCTCCACCCTCTGTTGGTGGTGGTCTTGCTCCCATGTACCTGTCGTTGCCTGATGGCCCCTTGACCACTCTTCTTGCCAGTCTTGACAATTCTGCTCCATCCTTCCCTCAGGCCAATGAGCTCTATGCTCTTGGTATGATTTGGGATGAGAAGAATGCTTGTTGGCTCGGTCGTGGTTTTGGTCCTCCTACAGACGAGGAGATGCCTGATCAGGCTGATGTTGAGACTGCTGCTACTGACGACGATGGTGGCAATGGTGAGGATGCTTCTGATGATGGTGATGACTCTGGTGGTGATTTTGGTGATGAAGCCACTACTGTTGTTGCACCTTCAGATGGAGACAAGGACTACGAGCCTAGAGTTGATGATGATGATGATGTTGTGGACATAGATAGTCTAGATGTTTAGATTGTTTCTTAGTTTTTAGTCTAGTTTGTTGACGTATATATCTTTCTAGGATATTTTGTATTAGAAACATCTGGGCACATTATCTGAGATGAACTATTTTTATCTTCAGTTTGCATCGCTTCTTGTTTGTAGCTGCTTTTATGAGAACATGCTTTTGAGTTGTAATCTATGTTATGTGCACTCTTGCTCTTTTCTCTGTTATATACTATGAGTTGGTGCCTTAATTCACCATATTTTGATTATGACTGAGATTGTAGGTTTCTTTCGTCTCTGGTTGATATATGATATGAGATTGCATGTATGATTATCTACTTGATTGTGTTTGGAGAAGACATGTTTGTATGCTCTTCTACCCACCTACTTTTTGATAATGTCAAAAGGGGAGAGAACTTCAAAGTCTTGAAACTCAATCATATTGTTATTCTTTGTCAAACTGTTGTTTATTGCTTATGAGATCCCTTTCTTGTTCATTTTACATGTTTTATCATGCGACTTGCAAAGGACCATACAGTACTTGTATGTTATAATTGCTTTGTGTATATAGACTAACTATGCATGTTAGAGTAAGCATAGATTGAGGGGGAGCAATTCACATTGTTCACATGTTGAATCCCCCTAATTCACAAGGCAAAGGTATAATCTCTATATCATTTTCAATATGTTTGAGGAATGGTTTGTCATTGTCAAAAAGGGGGAGAATGTTGACCTAGAGGTTATACATTGTCCATATTTTGATAATGACTTCACTATTCCATTCATATGTATCTAATATGTGTATTCAAGATTGATTTCAGGTGTTAGGTACATGAAAAGGATCAAATTGCTCAAGCCCTAATTTGCTCAAGTTCAAGTCAAAAGCTATACAAGTGTGATTTTTAGGAAATCCATGTAAATGCCCTTAGAAGATTTTTGTAATCACTTGTATTAATGATATGGCTTGTAACTAAGATGAGAAAATTGTTTGGGACACTTTGTACCAAGTTTTAATCACTTTTGATGCACTTTAGAAAAATCGATCACAGGTTGTTGATTGGTCAAGTTACAATCTCAACCGATCCACTGAATCCATTTTCTGGAGAGTGCATCAGTTGAGTTGTGCATTCACAGAACTCGACGGATCGGGTTACTGACCAAACACAACTTTCATTGGTCGGTCGAGTTTCCTCATGACAAACTCGACCGATGATTTGAAAATTGGATTTGTCTTTTACCCAATCGGTCGAGTTACCTTTATTAAAACTTGACTGAATGCACTGTATGGAAATTACAGAAAAAGTGATTGTGACCGTTGGTGACTTGTTTGGGAGAAAATAGATACATTGTCTTGGGAAACAATGACTATAATTTGACCCTAAGTGTTCCCCAACTCAAAGGGGAACCCTCAGCTATAAATAGGACCACTTGGAGTTCATTCCAAGGTTGATCATTCCCTATATGCTTGGTTCTTGCTTAGTTGAGAGTGTTGTACACCTTTGAGGCCATTTCTCTCTCTACCTTCAAGTCAAATATGTGAGTATGAGTGAGTTAGTATCTGTTGTAAGAGATCTACCTCTTGTATCCATGTAAAGTTCTCCACCTCCATCTTCCTACCCCCTTTCCTATTGAAGAAAAGGTTGAAGATCTTCTCCGAGTGAAGGAGAATGAGTTGTTGTTCTTCAAGGTTGAAGAAAGCATGGTGTTCCAGATCTCCAAGTGAAGGAGATAGGCAAGGTGAATGTTCAAGAAGGATAGGTAATTCCTTGAAGGCAAAGACTTGAAGATGGAGTGGGTAAGTCCTTGTTGAAGGCTGAAGACTCCCTGGCTCAAGTTGGTAAGCTCCTTCGGTAGGTTGAAGATCCTTGCTTGAGGTATTAAATCCTTGGATGAATGTGGTTTTGTCTTGTAATCTTATGAATGAATATAAGAGCATCAAGATTGTAAAGTCCTAGAGCCTAACCACCTCTAGGTAGTGGACTGACTCACTACTAGTTTGTAAGTGTGGAACCACTCTAAACCACTTTATCCAAGTGTATGTTCTTCCTTTTCTCTCACCCTTGCTATGCATGTTAGTTAGGACCTCAAATTGACTATATGTTTAAGTTTCTACACTTAATATAATTTGGTGGTCTAATTTGTTTTGTGAGATTTGTGAAGCTCTATTCACCCTCTCCCCTCTAGAGCCCTTGATCCAACAAGTAAAAGTGTTTAGGTAATCAACTGAAGTAATACTGGTTGTGAGTCAACTAACTAGGATGTCCAATCGATCAACTGGAATGTCCAGTCAATCGACTGAACACCTTTTGTCTCTGGTTAATGGAATAGGCCAGTCGATCGATTGGAGTGTTCCAACTGACCAACTGGACATTGATCCTAGAAAATGGTCAAAATACCCAAGAAATCAATTGGAGTGTCTAAATTGATCGACTGGATGTGAGATGGCCAGTTTGACTGGGTCAAACAATCAATGACATTCACAACAATGTGCATTGGTCATAGAACTAAGCCAAAGTTATTGTGTTGTTGACCACAAGCCAATCAACTAACTGGTTGTGCCAGACAACAGAGTGGTCGCAGGCAGCAGTTGTCAAACCATGAGATCTATCTTTTCGTATCCCCTGGGATCTTAGAAATCCTAGCCCATCCACTCCTATATAAGGAGGGGTGGCCAAGTCTCTAGACACGCCTTTTCTCAACATTATGGTAATGTGAGAGCCTAAATAGTCTTACCCAAGAAAGGAAGAGACAGTAAGGGAAAAGGAAGTAGACATTGGCACGTTGACAATGGAAGGAAAACTCCTTCTCGTCAGCTCTGGGAGCATGACATGGAGTTCCCCATGATCAGTGTGGACTACAAAGAGGCGTGCAGGCTTTTTGTTCCCACGTTAGAAGGACGTCGTCAACCGTCGTCCATGGTCATTACACCAAGAGGACATCGTTGACAACTTTTTGTGTGTTGCTTGCAAAGGAAGCACACCTCTGCAAGGAGTGTCAATGGACTTGCTTCAGGACCATGTATACGCCTTGCACCATCCTTCCTATTTCATAGTTATTGACGCAATCCTCTAGTTATGGAGAATATGGCAAGATATTTTGTTTTTGTTGTCATCTTTATCGCCATATTTCCCTATATCTCTCTCTACTTCCACTTTGTCATTCTCACCCAATGCCTTCTAGGCATTACCAATAATGCTTTCAATACTGATATACTTGAAAACCACAAGAACTTCAGTATGAATTCACCTCTATTCTTAAATTTAGTGATGGCACGCTTCTTTTTTCTAACCCATGAAGAAACTACTATAATAATGAGGTGCATTTTTGGCATTTTCTAACATATATCTAGCTTGAGAATCAATCTTGCTAAGTCATCCATGTTACACATTCATCTCAAAAGACATGAAGTTGACATTATATACCACGTTCTTTAGTATTCTACCTTTGATTTCCCTAATAAATATATTGTCCTTCCCCTCTCTTATACACCTCTTTCATTTGGTTTGGAATCCTATTATTCATAGGAGAAAATCCTTTTGCTCTTCATATCCTCCCTTTCACCCATCCCATCATATTTCCATGGTATTATCCACATCCATGTTAAACTGCTTAACATCATTGATGACACGCGCAGAAACTTCCTATGGGTTTCTTACAGAGATAACAAGATAATACACTTTGTTTCATGGGATAGTTACTAGACCCAAATGTTATGATGGTTGGGTACTATCAAGTTAAAAACATGCACACTTTCTCATGCTTAAATCCCCTTCCTTATATACTCTAGACTTCACTCTATCTAGGCATACCTAGTGGTCTACACATACTATAATAAACGATATCCTCAATGTACTATCAACCCCTGAAAGTGTTTGTTGGCTAAATTGGACATTAGCACATCTTATCTTTTGATGATGGCAAACATTTCTTATTTGTGGATTTAATGTGATAGCTAAGTGTTTTAGGTATCAAGCACATATTTGAAGAGATTGGTTGAGATTGGAGCATTAAATGATTGAATTATTGCTTATATGTGCTCATTTGTAATGCAAATGTACAAGTATTTAGAACTCATATAAAATCAAGTTGTAGACCAACTCCATCTATCCTAAACCTATTCATATGACAAGATTAAGTGTCAAGAAAGGTAGGTCACATTAGAAAAATCATTAGATAGGGTTTTCAAAATTTTACACACCTATTTACAGGAAATTTTTCGGTCAAGAAACTTGTCAACCGAGACTAACTCCATTGAGAAAATTGTTGACCAAGACTCCCCTCGGTCGAAGACTCAATGCAATGGAAGAATGCTTACAATACACTTACTCTGAGTTATTATCGGTCGAGTAGTTGGTCGACCGAGACACATACATTTGAATATATTTTTGACCAGCAGTAGATCATTAGACTAGTTGACCAAAGAAAATTTGAACTATAGCTAGTCGTTAGAGACAACTTGTGCACTAAAACCACACTCATTCAAACAAATCGTCGACTGGGACATGTCCGGTCGAGAAATTTGTCGACCGAATTGGATTCTAGATTGATATTTCTAGAAAAGACTAAATAAGGCATTGCACCTAACTTGACTCAACTATAACGGCTATCTCTCATCCAAGAAACCTCTAGACACTTTCCTAAGATACTCTATCCACTTGCAATCCATTCCTATAGACAGTAGTGGTCCTACGACACTCAAACCACAACTTCACACTTCAGATACAAGAGTTCAGAAATAGTTGAGCAATCTTGAGCTATAGCATTCTACTTGCAATCTTCTACAGTTGTCATATTCGTTTCATACTCATAGCTTCCCAACACCACCACCCATAATTGCCTAATCATTAGTGGCATTGGTCTATAAGCTTGATATAGGACATTGTTGAGCTACGTTGGTGTTTTCACTTCTCAAATCTCTATTCTATTTGTGAGTTGCGGTGGGACTACTCTAAGGAAAGGAGGTTGTCTGGGATCCCGTGGGTGAAGAAGGAGTCTTCACATAGGTGCTCTTCTATAGTGTCAAAGAAGAGGTGTTACAGTGCTCTTTTGCCATCCATCAAAGAAGAAGAAATTGGTGCTCTTCCATTTTCTGTGAAAGAATAGGTTTGTGTGGTGCTCTTCCGTGGTCGGTAAAGAAGAGGGTTTAGTTACAACAAGTACTTTCGTAATTTGTCCTATAGATAAATTAATAAAATTATTTGTTGTAAAATCCTAGTCAAAAACAACTAGGTAGTGGACTGACTTCTTAGACATAACCACTCTAAATCTTGTCTCCATCTGATTTCTTGCCTTTTTCATTCTATTTTTATTTTTATTTTTATAAGGATCTATTCACCCCCCTAGATCTTTTCAATGTTCACCAATCTTGAAAATTGACAACAAGATTTTCACCCTCCTCAAAAGACATATACACCTTTCTCTTGGATGCATCCCCTTGCTCTTTTTTGGAGGGAGGGTTGGATGGGCATTAGATCGCTTAAAAACCTTTCAACTTGCTTCTTTACTCCATCAACATAGATAAAAATCCACATCAATTATTCCACAAAACTCTTCTATCATAGATATGATGCTTTCAAATACTCCTACACAACTTCTGTAGCAACATAGACCTTTTTATCCTCATAACTTCATAACTCATCATGCCCAGAGACTGGTATAATATTACATGGATTTGAGTCCAATCATGCACTATCAAGTTGGTTCACTCATTTGTTTCACATAATGACACATCCACTAATTGTATTAACATCTTCTAGAAGATTAGAGTTTCATAAATATTTAAAATTTGACTTGTCTTCTCAAACACAACAAGATCCTTACATATGAACAACTCATAAAATAGAAATTTGAAGTCTATGGACCTTTTATATGTCCCTTTTACTTTAAATCATAATCTATTGAAGATCTCGTTTTTTTCTCTGCTTATATCTTCACATATGGACCATTCTTGTGGAATCACATTCTAACCTCTCACATAACTAACAAATACTTGTTACATATAAAAATATCATAGATTACAAACTCCTTTTGAAAAATCATGGGCCTTTGTGTTTTAAAGAAAGAAAAGGTAAGTTGTTTGAAAACATATCAAATCACAACATCATGTTCTAGACATTATCATCAGAAATTTCACATTATGAACATTTTTTGTCTAAGGCATATATATGAACGCTTCTGTATCAAGGATGGTTTTAAATTGAAGTGTTTTCTATGTTTGGCTAACATTGACATATCAAAATGCCCCTCCTTCAAATAATTCTTGAAGTTTTGTTCCAAACTTCTATTGAGTCATGTTGCCACTCCCTTGCCATCTCTCTTGGGTAATATTTCCCTTTTACATGTTTTCTTTATTTTTCAGATGCATTAATATTCTCCTTGTTATGTAGGTCTTATTCTGTGTTTATTATTTGCACCCAATATTTTATGTTTTGGATGCTTCTTTTCCTTATTTGTCTATCTAACTTCTTGGTAGTTCTTTCTTCCTTCTAACTCCTACTTTATTTGTCCTTTTATCATTATACTACATAAAATCCATCACATGCTTGATTACCTACCTCTACATAAGAGATTTTTGAGAAACAAACTCTTTTCCAACCATCATCAAAGACAAATTTATTTCTCCTTCACATTTGTCGATGTATTGCCTTCTTAGCGTAAGTGTACTTGTGATGAGACATGTTTTATACTTTTTGAGATGGAAATGGACCCAACATTCAAAGGACACACACACATATATGGTCATATATTAATTATCTCAGCTGGGTAACAAACTTTAGTCACCAGTGGATCCAATTTTGTAATTGGAAGGCACCAACATGTAATGAGACGACCAAAATTGTAACACAAAGACTCATTTTATAAATAGTGCATCAATTTTGTATTGTATTCGTTGAAAACAGTTAAAATGACATTTTTGGAAGAAGAAGAAAAATATTTCCCCCAAACTATAATCATGAGTAAAGATAACTATGATGCCAAAATTATAACTAGAATGTTGAGATTGCACTTAGAATCAATGGGTATCTAATTCATGTTACCCAGCTAGGTAATGAATACCTCCTTTATATATATGCATATATGTGTACATATATATACATATATATTTACATATGTATATATGCATATATATGTACATATATATGTATATATACACATAGGTGATATATTTGTTTCTTGAGTCAGGTAACAGACTTTAGTTACACGTGGATTAACAAAAAGGCATCAAACTGTAACGAGACAACCAGATATATAATACAAAGATTGGTTTTGTGAACGCATCCTCAATTGTGAATTGTCTTTATAGACAATAATAAAAATGGCATTTTTGGAAGAAGAAAAAGTACATCCCAACTGTAACCAAGAGAAAAAATTTGTAACCAGAATGCTAAAATTTGAATCAAAATCACTAGATGGCTGATTTATTGTTACCCGATTGGGTAATGAATACATCCCCATATATGTATATATAAACACATTTTACATGAATATGTTGTGCTTATTTTTAAATGTATTTTCTACAATTTAAGTATACTATCTATAAATTAATATATGATATTATGACATTTGTAATTATATCTTTATTACTTCTCAGTCGTAGAAGACCCCCTACTCCATACATTGTATGTAGTGGACTCTCCATTTGTACACATATACCACCTCTTTTGGAATAATGATCCATAATGTGTTAATTAACATGACCAAGCCTCCTCTTTTGGAATAATGATCCATATTGTGTTAATTAACATGACCAAGCCTAGAAAGACATGTGTCGTACTTTTGTTGGAAAGAGAAACACCAAGGTTTTTAATGATAAAAGATGAGTTATATAGTCAACATGATATAACCTAATTAAGCCCCAACATATGTCCTCTACACCTACATACAAGTCAAATTAGGGGATTATAATCGCATTGGACTCACACAACACTTGTCTCCTAACTACATGCAAAGGACTTAACTAGATAGTTTTGCAAAAATTTCATGAACTTCTAACCAACTAAGGATGTTCCAAAATGTGTTTTTTTAGTCAACACTTATAGCCGGTGATTGCACTCATTGAGACTTCATCCGCTATTTGTCAATTCTCCTAGAATTAACTTGATAAGAGGCAAAGGTTTGTATATGTTTCAATTAGGAAATAGGATGGAAAAAATAGAAGGATTTTTTTGGTGATCAGCAGAAACCCTTCCCAAGAAGATCCACTTTATGACCCAAATCGACAAGGTAAACCATGGGGGGTACATTCAAATTGTGTACAAGTGGGCCCTTCAAATCAATCAGAGGTCGGTTGACCTATGGAAGCTATATTTTGTCCTATCATAAGAAAAAAAGGTGTCTGTCTCCACAAATTGCCACATTCATCTCAAAATTCATAAAAGCTTGATGTATTGCTATGTGTAAATTTCCCATCTTTTCCAAGAAAATACAAGACACTTTAACCTGCTAATTCATGGTTTCTCTTCTACTAGAGTGTTTATTATAATCAATATGATTTTAGACTTCCAATAGACCTTGTGATTTAATTGTTTTCACCTTTTTAATAGGAAAAAGCCCCCACCACCCCCTTGCAGCAAGGTCCCCAACCATGGTCCTTACAAAGAAGAACAATTGTGTGAACTCTCGATATCTCAAGGATCTTTGAAAGTTAATGAAGCCTAAGAAGCATGTTGCGATTCTTTTATGAGGCAAGCAACCAAACTCATGGCCCATTTGAAAGGTTGAACCAACAACCTTACCATGGGAGATGGTTTTAATGGACCTCTACACTACAAGTTGTGGGACATGATTTGATTTCTCCTAAATTTGTCAATTGTGACCAAATTGAGAGTCAAACTATACTTGTTGGCTCAAACCATGTATAGGCCATGAGTCAAAATAGATTTCATTGTGTTATCCGTGTTCATTTTTCTCATCTATGCCAAAGGGGTATTGTGAAACCTTTCTATTAATTTTGAGTTTTTTAATAAGGATGCCTACCTAAACATTGACATTTTATACTTGATAATACAACTTGATATAGGCTTTAATAAGAACCATGTCGTACTGCAACCACTCAAGAAAAGATGTGTATCAAGCCCAAAATCTTCTTTCTAAATTTTCTACTAGAGCTCTAAAGCAATCAAGATATAGGGGTAGATGCCATAGGGGTTTATTGAATATTGCAAAAAGATTCCTACTTTAGACTAGGTAATATAATTCTTTAGAAATCTTTTATAGGTGAAATTGAAGATTCAAGAGACAAATATGCATCACAATAGTTCAGAACCATGTTATCATTAGAGATAGGAACATGTTGCACAAGAGCTTAGTTTTCCCTAACTGAAGTAATAATGCATACAATTCTAGATGTTGTCTGTCAAATTTTCTTTTTAGACAATTATGGAAGTACACACTGGAAAACCTTTCAAGTCTTGGAAATATAGCTCAAGAAACCATGGTTTAATGATCTAACATGAAATACAAAATGACTTGATTAATTTTTAGTTCTGCCTTCAAATTCCTAGAAAATTCTTAGCTAAGAACCTAAAAGAAGAAAAAATACAATCAAGAAACATTGAGATTAGAATCAAAATATGTGAATATCCCAACCGTGCAAACGGTTGATCATTGACTTGAAGGAAGAATTGGTTTCTCTTATAGATCTTATCAAGGAACAAGATTTGTTATCAAGAATTAATTACCCCATCATCAAGTACAACTTTCACATGCTAGCAAGAGAACTATGTGAACCACATGTTGATCAAAGTTGTCATGTCAAAAGGAACATCATGAGTAACATCAAATGCAAAGCAAGGGGTTGGACTAGCTAACGATATAAGGTGGAAGTACCGTAGCATGTAAGTTGTTGGTGGCATTGAAACTAAGTGTAGCGAATAGAATAAGGAGATAAAGGTGCCCCTGGTTGGTACTACAAATGGTTGAAAATAACCTTCTATATCAATGTTGATTTTGACACCCAAGGATACTCAATTGTAAATGCCAATAGACATTTTCCTACGACTTTGGGATCATACATATATCTAGATGTGTACGATGGGATTTGTCCAATCGATTGTAGGTATGTGCAAAGAGACGATTTAGTTTATCAATTTATGACAGGTGTAAGGCAATGAAATATGGTTAGTGATTTTGATGGGTGTGATTTAACATAAAGGGCACACAGCAAAAAAAATAATCAACCTTTAACGTCTCAGGCTCCAAGAGAAGGCCCTTGTGGGTTTGAATTGACACTCCTTGGTAAAATCATGCTTGACTCCCTTTTTTCATGCGGTTATAGGAGTGGATGACCCCCCCCCCCCAACATCGCCAAAGAGCATCCAGACGCCATGGCAACGAGGTATATAATCAATTGCATTGTTCAAGGATCAAAACAGGGCAGTTTCAGTAACAGCCCTTGGTTTGATCCACTGGCTCATTTCCGTCCGCTTGATTCATGCTACCTTACTCGCAAACAAGGTGTGAATGAAAGACTACAAGTTTCGAAGCAATATCAATAGACAAAGGAAATCCAATAACTAACGTTTATTCCACTAACTTCTTTAGTTGGATTTGGCAGCAGGTAGCCGAACAAGGATAGCGATGTATTATGCATCTACTGGGGCGCAAGGGCCCATTTTGTAAAAGGGAATGACACTGTAGTCTGCAGCAAACATGATACCATACACGTACTTTCCTCTTATAAACCTCTCAAAGTAGACCTATGAGCCAATGATAGACTCGAGGTTCAAAGATATTTAAATTGTGACAAGCTCACAGGTCGTTAGGCCCGATACACAAATAATCACCAGAAGCAAACATGGCGGTAAGCGACAAACATTACTTTGGAAGCATCTACACATCATGTAGTCGAATTTAAAAAGAATCCTTGGGTCAGAACGGCAAGTTCGTAGTCTGGGTAGGACACCGAGGAGGGAATGTGTGATCTATTTAACAGAAGATATCAATCATTCAGCCAAGTGCAAAAACGAAAAGATGTCTGGATAAGAGATATATCCACACCCACAGCAGTTACATATTGGGATACATGAGCATCTTGCAAGCAGGGAGCCCTGCGCGCACGCTAGAAGGATAAGGAATTTGTTTGAGCAGGCTAGAGCTCCCATTTCTACTCTGTACAGGAAAAGCTTGCAACATATTTTTTTTAAAAAAGTTAAAGCCTGATAATTCCTATCTTCTAGGCCTTGGGGTTCTCGAGAGATGAATATGCATCAGGAAATGGAAGAGGATAACAAATTCCTTAGATGGACCAAGTGTTCCTCGTTTGAGATGTGTAGAGAGAGGCGGAGGTTGGTTAGAAGAGACTCCTGCTCCCAACTTAGGGGACCGGACGCATAAAAGGCTTGTACGGTTAACTGATATGCATGTACCTCTAGCTTATGAACATCAGCAGGGTCTTCTTCATGTTTTAAGTTTTTCTTGGAATTTTTCAGGGTTATTTCAACTGGACAGACCGATTCCGCATCATCAAAGAATATAGCATCATCTTTAAGTGATTTTTGAATACACTGACTGGTACAGTTTGGTATGTAGTTGCTGCTACAACTAGCTACGGAACATTCACTATTGTCTTCATTGGCCTGCAAAAGAATGGTAACCACAAGCAAAACCCAGCAAGTTCTTACTTGACGGAACTCTGAAATATCAAACAATTTACTATCTAATCATGTGTTTAAGGACAGTCCTATCCTACACCAGTTTATTATAAGGAAGAAACCTACCTGTTCAGGATGATTGGCTGTCTGAGACCTCAAATTTAACGTTGGCTTCATCTTTTTAACTTTTCTGGTTACTGGATCATAAACGCTGGATTGAATCAACTTGCTAGGTCTGTTATTTCTTTTTGTTGTTTTCAGCGAAGGCAAATTGACAAGCAAATGATGGTTCTCATAATCCCTAGAGCAACTTTCACTACGTGCTACTATTTCTTTTCCAAAATCTTGAGGGGATCTCGATTCTCTGCCATGAGTGTTAATGGCCTGTCTATGTTCATCGTCCTAAAAGAAAACAACAATTATCAACAAAGAATAACTCGTGTAATTAAATGTCCAAATAACTCGTGTAATTAAATGTCATCCATAGGGCAGGAACTGATCTAATTGAATAAACAAGGAACCGGTAAAAACACTCGAGCTTTTATGAAATAAAGTTAGAATGACATAAATAGAAAGAAGTACTCCCATTGTCCACCTATTTCTGCTGGCGTATGTTAACTATAGCATGATAGGAGCTGTTAAACTCTCCTAATCCGACCAAGATAATTGACGGTACATGTCATGATTGGTCCAAACCTAACCAAAGATGGGAGTCAACAGTCTCTAGGAAGTGCGACAAATTTTCACAGAAAAGTTTGTTTATCAGTTATCCGCTACATTCATACACTTCAAGAGCACCACACCCATTATCAACAATTTTACAGAGGAATGAATATATCACTAAGTTACAGTAAAAGACTTAAGTAATGTGGGGTTTCTATATAGTTTATGTTTTGAAACTAAGCTGTTATGCAGACATGACTGGGTACTTGATTAAATAATTCTACAGAAAAGAATGAGACCACTACGTAACATCTCATCTCTTATAGTGTCCGCAAAATATATAACTAATTTGGATAACAATTTAGATAAAAGATGCAGAATTTATGATTTTGCACGAATTCATGGGCATGTTACATATAGTGTGTTGTAGATAACTGTCTGACACTAGGCAGTCCAGGTGGTGAGATGTGTGTGAAACCAAGTTGATGAACTTGCACCATGACCAGAGCCGTGGATTCTCCTAGTCAACCAAAGGGTATTAGGAATACATATAAGATTTGTGAATCTGAGAAAGAAGAGAATCTCAGTAGGCATATACTGTTGAATTATGAATGAGTGCATGTTATATATGAAATGATAGGGCCTATATATAGGTATTTACATATTATCAGAATAACCTAGGAAAGTAGGAACTTGTACGTGAAGTAATTTCAGAAATTTAATTAGGTAGGAGGGTAACTGAGAACATTAACAATCTTGTCAAGTCCCATGGAGCACAATCAAGAACATAGTTCGAGTCTAAATCGCAAAGACATGCAAATAGCACATGTCAATTGTCAAAAATACAGTAAATGAACAAAGTATACAGCCCGCAAAGGTGTAGCTGACTGGTGTCCTAATGGGGATGAATAAAATTGAGATTGATGTCTGACATGGTTTGCGCCCAAACTAATGGGTTGTGCAGTTGATTAACCAAACTCCTCCTGTGTCGAGCCTCCACAGGTAATGAGGATTCAGGAAGAGGAAGTCTCCTTTATGACTAACACACACACACACACATAAAGAGAGAGACATAGAGAGTATAGGAAGTGTGTACCAACCCGAACATGTTATTTGAATGTGTCATCTATCAAATGTTAATTTAGAACATGTTTACTAGATCTAAACATACAGATTGAAAATACATAGTATCCATAAGATACCTATAATGAATTAAAAATTGTATCCCATGTTCATGTATAACATGAGATATAATTAAAAAGCTCTTAGTAGTTTATACCAATTCTGCAACTTACTCGTGATTAGAAAATTTAGATCGTCTCTCATTGGATGGCCCACAACTAACGAATTATGACAATTTTTCAAACACACGTAAGCTAAGGGGTATAAACTAGATCTATACAATTGGTTATATTGTAAAATATTTCAACATGTTAAATTTAATGTAGCTATTCATATGCTACATGTTTGTGCCTGTATTTTACATGCATGTGGCATTATCCACTACCAATTTCATACTACAGGGATCATTTTCAAACGCTAAAGAAATATATGATAAGTTAGCTAAGGTTGCAGTGTGATTGTTATTCTAATATGTCAACCACAAAATACACACTTATATTTTTTCTATTTTGTATAAGACCTGAAGGAATACAAAATTGCAAATAAGAATCAAGCAGGAAATGGACAAGGAAAAGAAAAAAAATAAAGTGTCAGCTTCTTTCTAACCAAAAGAACCAAGATACAGGGAATAAGTTTGAAATCCTGGGATGTTACAATCTGTTATGACCCACATCTAGGTTAGTCAGTAAGTACCTCGATTAGCGTGGAGTAACTTGATTAGTGCTAAGCACCTTATTAAACATCATGGTTAATCAAGATAAGCTAAGATGTGAATCAATAGTCGAGATTGATTCATCTAATGTAACTAATGTTAACTGTAGTGTTAATGGTTAAGTTAATTACCTAGATGATTAACCTAGATAAGATGGTTTAGTTGTTGTGTTTTTATGCCTTGAGAAGGTAGAGAATCTCGTGCTTGAAATTTTGCAAAAGAAATCGTGTAATTTGGACTTACAGAGAGAAAGTTATGATGAATTGAAGGTTTTGGATTTAATATGCAATTTTCCCAGTTTATTGGCTTTATAACCTTTCTCCTTTATCTCCTTCTTCCCCCAACCGACCGAGACACCCTTGAGCGGCGCCCAACCTAGCGCCCAAGTAGCACGATCGCAGCAGCAGAGGGGGGATCGTGAGGGTGATTTCCTGTCTCCCTCACCTTCGACCAGCGGCGCCCTACCTCTCCTCCTTCTCCTTCCCTCTTCCTCCTCCCTTTCCCCTCGCCCTTCTGCGGCCCGAGCCAGCGGCGGCGCCGGCCAGCAGTAGGCCGACCAGTAGAGGCGCGGCACCGAGCTGCTGAGCGCCGCCTCCAGCTCTTCCTCTTCTTTCCTTCCTCCCCAGCTCCGCCCACTTGCAACCGACCTAGTCGCGGCACCTCGACTAGCCAACGGCGCCACCTAGTAGTAGCGGCTACCTGCAGTTGCAGCTGCTACGACAGCAGCCAGGAGCTCGATTAGGTGAGCAAGCAGCGCGGAATCGCCGCCCCGACTTCATCCTTGAGGTCCAGATCACGAATCTGCAGCCATCTAGCTCTGATTCAGCACCTAGTTCAGTTCTTCTTCAACCTGAACCTTGGCGTGAAGCAACAGAGCAATACCAAGGTAGAAGAAGACCAACGGACACCCGGAAACAGGCCCTAGACGCAATTCCAGTCGAATCTGGACGTTTTGAATCACTGTGAGTAGAATCTCACTCCCAAACGCACAATTTAACTCGATAAAACGGACGATTTCGGTTCGATCCGTGTTTGACGCAGTTTACAGTGTATACCCGGGTGTCGGGCATTGTCGGCACCGCTCAATTACTAAAATCCACGTTTTAATTATTAACGTTTGCACAGCGCTAAATAGTTAAATATTGTGTGTGATTTAGATTAGTAAAACTACACGATCAGTCGAAACCTAATTTACTCGATCAAATGTCGAAACAGCAACACACGACCAAAAACTGGGAAGTTTGGGTATAAACCCAGACTGTGTGATTTTAATAAATTAAATGATGCACGATTACAAAGAATTGTCGATGATATGAAAAATATTCAAAGAAAACCTAGTTGCACGTTTTAGGTCATATTTAATGTGAATGATTTAATATTTACTCAAATTGACGCGCTTTTCAAAGATATCATTAGAAATTCCCAATTATTAATAATAATGCGTGCCATGATAATAATTTGATTCTTATTTGGGTTATGAGATGCTCAACTCAAGAAATCATTTGGAATTTCAGTTAATATTAATAATCTGTGTCATGATGAGTAATTATAAACTTAATCGAGTTATGTGATGCATAACTCAAGATTAGGGTTGATGCACATGTTTATATATTAAATCTTGCTATGACAAGTAAATTAATCTTTAATCGAGTTATGTGATGCACAACTCAACTTTAGGTTGATGTGCACGATTATCGAGGAATTTTAGATAATTTACAAGTGCTACTGATAATTTCAAATATATTTGTGAAACAACCTGCTTCCCGGTCGATACCATCGACATGAGGTCGATGGTATCAAGATTATCTCAGCTACCGGACAACAGTCTGTCGATACCATCGACATCCATGTCGATGGTATCGAGATTATCACAGCCACCGGACAACAGTCCGTCGATACCATTGACATCGATGTCAATGGTATCGACAGAACATCAGAGGCGGAAACCGACGATCTGCCACTTTACTGTATTTTTATTATATCATTTGTTTTATTGTTTTTCTAGGTTTTACTCCTTTGTACCACCTTGTATCTTACCCTAATATATAAAAAGGAGTGAGACGGCTATTGCCCTCACACACAAGAGATGCACCTTGCAACCGCCAACGTTGTTCGTCTTCCTTCTCTCTCGTTAACATGGTATCAGAGCAAGGTTTGCTCTAGGCCGCCGTCTCTCTCCATCGGATGTTCCTCTCTTCCTCCTTATTCCTTCTTGCCCGCCGGATCTTCCCCTTCCTCCGGATCTTCTCACCGCGGCACTGACAGTAGTAGTTGCGGCTGAGCCACCGCACGGCGTGCAGCCGTAATCCGCCGCCTTGAGGATCTTCAGGTTATCCAACGGCGATCTAAAATCTAAACCGGAGGACTAGTCTCTCCACAGTTATTCTCCTAGTCACACATCCTCCATGTGATTAGAAAAATCATCCGGAGGTTGTGAATGTGTCAGTAACGCATTTCTATTTTTTTTTCTTGGGTGACGTGTATCTCTCCGTCACCTCAGTCTTCTTTGTGGCGTGTATCAATCCGTCACACAGTCTCATTCTGTAATGGGGGATATCAAGACACCTATGATCTACAACGAGGTGTCACCTATCACCTCCATCAAGCTCGACGGGAAGAATTTTCTTCTATGGATGAATGTCGTCCACACTGTCCTGGAGTCTCGTGACAAGGCGGGACATGTTGACTCAGGTCCTCTAGCCTCTACTGACAAAGGATATGCTGAATGGAAGCGTCATGATAGTCTGGTGAAGACTTGGTTGTGGAACAACATGGAACCTACTATTGCGGCAAGGTTCATGTTCTATTCAACAGCTAAGGAGATATGGGACGCAGTGAAGCAGCATTATTCTTAAGAAAAAAATGCGCTTTGCCAATTCATGATCTATGATCGTTTGTTTGCTGAGAGGCAGGGTGACAAATATCTTGAGGAGTACTTTGGAGCTATTCAGGCACTTGCTCAAGAGTTGAGCTATTATCATCCAGTGACTGTCGCTGAACAGATCAAGGACAGGGACGATCTAGTTACGGCTAAATTTTTATCCGGTCTTAACCCTTCGTGCGGATCCATCCGGAGTGTCATTTTGGCTTCTGATAAATTACCCGGTTTTGTGGAAGCCTATTCAAGAATACAACAATCTATCTTTGAGCCTGCTACTCCTGATCCTGTTATATCTTCTGGGGAATCTCATGCATCCGTAGCTGCTGCGGTACGAGGGGGACGAACTAGTATGGGCAGAGGACGTGGGACACGTCCTAAGTGCACTGTCTGTGACAAATTGGGACATACAGTGGAGAAGTGTTGGAAGAAACATGGGAGACGTGTTGCACCACCTGTAGGGACAGCTCATTATGCCACTACTACAGATTCCTCTTCTTCTTCTGTTGTGGGAACTACTTCTGGAACCGGTATCACTCTTACTCAAGAGGAGTATGATCGGTTTATTCAGGCTACACAACACATGAGTATGGGATCAACATCATCAACCGTCTCCTTGGTGTGATAATCCATAGGAGTAGATACCGGTTTAGATCCAGTCATGCATGTCTCCTGTAGTAAGTCCAGCACATATTTCCTCTGAGATAGATTGATACCTGCATGAGATCGAAGCACCTCAATGCCCAGAAAATATCTCAGTTTACCCAGATCCTTCGTTTAGAAGTGTCTCTGCAACCCTTCCTTCACACGAGATATGCCTGCAGAATCACTTCCAGTAATAACTATGTCATCAACATATACTGCCATAATGATAGAGCCACATGAAGAGCTAGAGTAGAATAAAGAGTGATCAGTCATAGAGCGAGAAAAGCCCATCTGGAGTACAACCTCTCATAGCTTCTGGCTCTACTTCATCTTGGGTGGTTGATTCTGGCGCGTCACAGCACATGACTGGTATGAGGAGATCGCTCCACACTATTGACTCGTATATCCCTCACAAATTTGTTACACTGGCAGATGGTTCAGTGAGGAGAGTGTTAGCTAGTGGATCTGTCCCTCTAACACCCAAGATTGATCTCAAATCTGTACACTTTGTGCCTGAATTTCCTTTTAATCTTCTTTCTGTTGCAAAACTGATTGACACTGTAAAATGTACCATAACTTTTGGTCCTTGTTTTGTATTGCAGGATCTCAAGAGTATGAGGACGATTGGTGGGGGACCTAGGAAAGGCGATCTCTACCTTTTCCATAGTGACAGTCTGCCTCGCCAAGTATCTGCTCCCGCTCCATCCGTCCTGTTGAGTGGTTCCCCCTTACTATGGCATTGCAGATATGGACATCCTTCCTTAGAGAGCCTGCGCAAGTTGGAACCAGAGTTGTCTCAAGTGTCATCTTTAGAGTGTCAGTCATGTCAGTTGAGAAAGCATCATAGGTTATCTTATCCCAGTCGTGTCAATAAACGGGCTTCTTGTCCTTTTGAGTTAGCCCATAGTGATGTGTAGGGTCCTGTCAAAGACCAGAGTTATAATGGTTTTCGTTACTTTATTTCCTTCGTGGATGATTTTTCTCGAATGACATGGATCTATCTTCTCAAAAGTCGAGAGTCTGTACTATCTATTGTGAAACATTTCCACACTGAAATAAAAGTCCAGTTTGACTGCAATATAAAAATTCTTCAATCTGATAATGCTTTAGAGTATGTCCAAAAGGCTATGTCTGATTTTTGCAGCTCTGTAGGTATGATCCATCGCACATCGTGTCTTTACACCCCTCAGCAGAATGGGGTGGATGAGCGGAAAAATCGTCATCTTCTTGATATTGCTCGATCTATTATGTTCCAATCCAATGTACCTAAGAAATTCTGGTCTGAAGCTCTTTTAACTGCTTGTTTCTTAATTAATAGACAACCATCCTCTGTTCTTAAAGGACAGACTCCCTTCTCTGTGTTGCGACCCACGGACCAACCTTCCCCTTAGAGTGTTTGGTTGCACTTTGTCCATCATGTTGAGCCTAAAGCAGACAAGCTTTCTCCTAGGTTTGTTAAAACTTTGTTCCTTAGTTACTCTAGTACTAGCAAAGGATACAAGTGTTACTGTCCTAGTCTTCGTCGGATGTTTGTGTCTAGGGATGTTATCTTTCATGAGACCACTCCATATTTCTCTGATGCTATAAGTAAGGGGGAGCAATTGAGAGAGGGAGTGCCACCATCTTTTCAGAGTGATAGAGTGGCACCATCTGTGCAAAGTGAGGGAGAGCCGCCCATCATTCCTGATTATACTTTTATTCCGGATGAGCAAGCAACAGACAGGCCTGTTATTGAGCATTACCCACATGTTTATAGTAGGCGAGGCAGACCAGAATCAGAAATGGTAGCGACACCAATCTCTGAGCCCTCATCTTCGTCTTCTACTCATGGGATTCATGCAGAAGCATCAGATCTTGACTTTCCTATTGCTGTTAGGAAAGGTACTCGTTCTTGTACTATTAGACATCCTATTACAAATGTGTGTTGTCTGTCCCACTTATCTAAGCAGGCCCGCGCATTTGCTATTGGGATTGATTCTGTTGATATACCAAGGAATCACTATGATGCTATGAAGGACAGTGGTTGGAAATAGGCAATGCAGATTGAAATGTCAGCTCTTTTGCATAATGCCACATGGGATCTTGTTGAATTACCTACAGGGAAGAAAGTTGTGGGTTGCAGATGGGTTTTCACCATCAAACATAATCCGGATGGATCTGTTGAGAGGTTGAAGGCCAGATTGATGGCAAAAGGCTACACATAGACCTATGGAGTTGATTTCTTTGAGACTTTTTCTCCAGTAGCTCGTCTAAATTCTGTGCGAATTATTATTTCTTTGGCTACTACTTTTGATTGACCCCTATTTCAGCTTGATGTTAAGAATGTCTTTCTACATGGTGACCTCCAGGAAGAGGTATATATGGAGCAACCTCCTGGGTTTGTTGCTCAGGGGGAGTGTCAGAAGGTCTGTAAATTGAAGAAAGCCATATATGGTTTGAAACAGTCTCCTCGAGAGTGGTTTGACAAGTTCAGTGAGGTTGTACTCCAGATGGGCTTTTCTCGCTCTATGACTGATCACTCTTTATTCTACTCTAGCTCTTCATGTGGCTCTATCATTATGGCAGTATATGTTGATGACATAGTTATTACTGGAAGTGATTCTGCAAGCATATCTCGTGTGAAGGAAGGGTTGCAGAGACACTTCCAAACGAAGGATCTGGGTAAACTGAGATATTTTCTGGGCATTGAGGTGCTTCGATCTCATGCAGGTATCAATCTATCTCAGAGGAAATATGTGCTGGACTTACTACAGGAGACAGGCATGACTGGATCTAAACCGGTATCTACTCCTATGGATTATCACACCAAGGAGACGGTTGATGATGTTGAGTACTCAGATCCAGGATATTACAGGAGAATAGTTGGCAAGCTAATATATCTGACTGTTACACGACCTGACATTTCTTTTGCTGTGGGAGTTGTGAGTCAACATATGCACTCACCACGACAGTCACACTGGACAGCAGTTTGCCGGATTCTGAGATATTCGAAGAGTGCTCCTGGTAAAGGGATCACATATTCCAAACCCAAGGTGCCTCCATCTACACTTTGACTCTCACTGGGTACTCAGATGCAGATTGGGCTGGTGATCATATTGATAGAAGATCTACATCAGGCTATTGTACCTTCCTAGGTGACCATTTGATTACTTGGAAAAGCAAAAAGCAGAATGTGGTAGCCAGATCCAGCACTAAGGTTGAATACCGTGCTATGGCCCATGCATGTTGTGAACTACAATGGGTCAAATCCGTTCTCTCTGAGTTAAAAATCACTATTATACCTTCTATGGAGCTCAAGTGTGACAACCAGTCTGCTATACACATTGCCAGGAATCCTATCTTTCATGAGCGTACAAAGCATATAGAAGTTGATTGCCATTTTATTCGTGATCAAATCAAAGATGGTAATATTGTGACGCCATATGTCAAGTTTGAAGATCAACTGGCGGATATCTTGACAAAGCCTTTGGGTCCGGCAGCTTTTCAGAAATTATGTGGCAAGCTGGGCATACACGATGTGTACTCTCCAGCTTAAGGGGGAGTGTGAAACAACCTGCTTCCCGGTCGATACCATCGATAGGAGGTTGATGGTATCGAGATTATCACAGCTACCGGACAACAGTCTGTCGATACCATTGACATCCATGTCGATGGTATCGAGATTATCACAGCCACCGGACAACAGTCCGTCGATACCATCGACATCCATGTCGATGGTATCGACAGAACATCAGAGGCGAAAACCGACGATCTGCCACTTGCCTGTATTTTTATTATATCATTTGTTTTATTATTTTTCTAGGTTTTACTCCTTTGTACCACCTTGTATCTTACCCTAATATATAAAAAGGAGTGAGACGGCTATTGCCCTCACACACAAGAGTTGCACCTTGCAGCCGCCAACGTTGTTCGTCTTCCTTCTCTCTCGTTAACAATATTGATTAAATAACCCCTGTTAGCGTGTTACAATGATCATTTGTATGATTTCAGCGTATATGTGCCCGGTTGACATGATTTCTATTTATTTAAGAATTTTAGACTGTCTGCATGCATATTAATATCGATTTCTCAGTAAATTACAAGTGAACATGTAATTAGATTATTTAAGAACTTGAAATCAGCCTGCATGCATGGTATATTGATTGCTCAGTAATTCATCATGTTTCTGAATATACTGCTATGTCAAGTTTGGAATGATATGCATGATGCGTTGTAAGATTCAATTAAATAGACGAGACACCATGGAAATACCTGAGTCGAGTATACACAAGGAAAAGGTACAATGTAGTAAGAGTTTTCTAGGTTTAATAAAATAATAGACTTAAGGGCCCTGACACTGTAGAACCCCTTTGAGAGGTATGCGCCTTAGGGGTGAAACGACCTAACCCTGGCAGTGTCCAGTCCATGAGGGGGGTCGGAAAAGCGTGTCCAACGGTAACCAGACGTCTTAGTGGCACGAGAGTACAGTTTGTAGTGTCCAACATTAACCAGACGTCCTGGTGGCACTAGAGTACAGAAAAGTCATGTAGTGACCAACATCAACCAGAGACAGGATCCTGGTGGCACTAGAGTAATAGGTGGCTTGACTCTCCGCCTGTGTGCTCAGGTTAGAGGAGGAGTCCAGTTTACGGCACCATAGGAGTGTCGAGGCCAGAGAGCCAGTTTTCCTGTAGCAGACCAGGAGAGTAGTCAGACTTAGCTATCCCGGGGTGTCGGCTAAGTCTTGTACGATGGGATCGCAGTTCGCTACGAGTCTTCATATGTAGAGTACACTGCATATGATCAGGGCATAAGATAAAATATGTTCATATAGGTTCACAGAGTTCTTATAAGAAAAAGATTCAAGAATGTATCGAGTTCAGTTACATAGCAGTTGTTCTTTAGATGAAGTTTTGGTATTTTCTACTATTTAATTGAATCTACAGCTTTACCGTAGTTGTTATTTTTAATGAGATGTTAACATTCCCTGTTATTTCAACTAAATTGTTTAAATCTGCTCAGTATGGTATTTCTTGTATTTATTCCAATTAATTAACATAAAATGAGTTATCTGCGATGGTTGGGTGAAATTCTATTCACTGAGCCAGTAGCTCACCAACCTACTGAAACATTTTTCAGGTCAGCGTCAGCACGAGGAAGATGAAGGAGCATATCACCCAGACGCTTAGAAGGTAGTGTTTAGTTAGGTTTAGAGGTCTCTTGGCCCTTTCCCCTCGGTCCTTGGGCATGTGGTGAGATAGAGAGAGAATGTAGTGTAATATGTAGTTTAATTTTCAGTTATCTGTTGTGTTTTACATTCAGTAAGAACAATGTAATATGTCGTGTATATTTGTTTATCTTCCTAGTAAGATAGTTAGTAAGTAGCTTCCACAGTTTTATTAAGAATTGATGCTATTCAGGTGATAAGGTTTTCCTTTAAGTTAATCTAAGTGATTAAGAAAAAGTAAAAGGGTGGTTTACCGAGGGTGACTCCCCGGTCTCCGGGGTCATTAGAGATGGCACGGAGGTCGGGGCGTCACAACGATGGTGGGTAAAGCATTGCATATTGCGTCTGCAACCGATGCATGCATCCTCAAATCGCAGAGACATACGCATCATGGTGCACAACGAGGACTATGACACCTAAGTCATCGAGATTTGATGACCAGTTGACTGAGAGTGATAAGTATCCTGAGAATACTAAGAAAAATACAGGCGGCTACTAAGTAGCTACAAAATTGGATAAATGGCATGCATTTCATCACCGTCGCCACCACAAAAAATCAATCCTCGGGGCAAATTGAAGATCTATGTGCATAACTTCCACATAATCGGAAACGGCAACCTGTTCGACAATTGGTTGCACAACATCAAAAGTTTCTCCTATTGACTCTATCTTCCAGATGAATCACACCTACAATACATTGAAGCCAAATTGTGGGGAACAACACTTGCATGGTGGAAGGGACTTCATATTATCGATCGCATCCATTCTTGGTCCAACATGCAGGCAGACAGAGTCATTCTTCATTCTGGGAGCAATTAGTAACACCCTCAAGTTATCTAATTTGGAGCAATATCTAGACTAGTTGAAGGAGTACACATATTTTTTATGATCTAGTCTTCAAGGGAAACCTCATCTAGGACAAAACGATAATGATCATGATGTATCGTCACTATAAGAAAGTCTAAGTATTTAGTTAATTAAGTTATTGAGTTATTTGTAATATGAGTCCAATTATGTCTTGGCCCATTAGTGTTTTGCTTGAGTCTATATGCTTCCCCCTTATCATATATACAGCAACGTGTTGTCTATCAATAAGAAACAGAGGGGATTTTCCCCAGTATATCATTTCTTCACATGGTTTTACTAGTCCTTCACCGACCTGCGTCAGAGAGGGTGAAAAGGAGTGCCCCTTACGAACTGCCTCCGCCTTTAGCAGTGCTTGGCTGCCCATAGGGATTTTCTAAGACTGTTTTCTACCTCTATGCCTTCTGCCCCCGAACCTCCTAGATTTACCGACCTAAGGGCCGAACAAATCTGCCTTTTTGCGCATAGAGATCCATCTTTTTTCAACCCAAGCATGTAGCACATTAACTCACATTATTTGGTACCCTCCTCCACATGTTTTCTTACATAAACGCTACATATGCCATTTTTTATGACTTTCCACCCCATCCACTCTTTTGATTCTTTTTGTGGTTGGCGTGAAGGGGAGAATAGAGGAAGATGAGGGAAGAGATGAGGTGGAGGAGATGAAGAAAGAGAGGAAGAAAATATTTCTATTGCTATCTATATGGATCTTCATGCGATCTTTGCTTTTATGCGGTGTTGCTTTGCTTATATGTGGATTCCCTCTATTGCTATTATATTATCGATCTTTCTTCCTCATCGAGAGCTTGTGGAGCATGTTCATCATATGCTACTATGCTATTTGTTTGAATGATATTGCTTTTGCATATTGTTGTTAATTGTCTTCTATCCGGCGACATCACTCATGTTATTTGTGCTATCTTAGAACATTTTTATGTTGACTTGTCCATTCTTTGTATGCATGTTGACTACTACATGTTTATGGCAAACACTCGGGAATGTGACCCAACACCCTTTGGTCTACGATGCATGCTACTATGATGGAAATTATATGAAGAAAGGAGATGATGAAGGCTCTTGTTGGTGACTTGATTTTGCGGGTACCACATATATGATGGGAGTTGCATGATTTTGTGCTACTAACTCGTCTAGTATCTGTTGTTTCTTAGCTCCGTGAGTTATTCACTCTGGTTGCATCACCTTTGTTTCTACTTCTATTGTGCTACTTGTTTGCATGTTGACTATTAGTGCCTTTTGTGTTCCAACACTCTCTAGTATGCCTGTGTTCCAACACTCTCTGGCTTACTTCGTGATGATAGCGATTGAAATGAAGACCATGGTGGCTAACTGATGTTGTTTCTACTACTCCATATGCCACTTCTTTCTGATCGAGAAGCTCCTACTACCTGCCGACATACCCGCTTTGAATTATCTACCTGAGGGGTAGTGTTTGAGTGTTGAGTGCTTGATTATAATATTGAGGGGAGAAATATTCTTATGCAAGCATGATTTCTCTTTTTGTTATGCTTCTTTATTCTTTAGTACGTACGTCTGTTTTCAAGATGAGTGGGAATTCTTCAAAGCTCCAGTTTGAGGAGTGTTAGAGTCTCTAAGTATTTAGTTAATCAAATAATTGAGTTTGTTTGTAGTAGGTTCAATTGTGTCTTGGTTTATTAGGTCTTTGCTTGAGTCAGAACGCTTCCCCCTTATCTTATATATAAGAGAGGAGGTTGCCATCTATCAATAAGAAACATAGGAATTTTCCCCATTTTATAGTTTCTTCACAATTACAAACCTCACAATCTTACATCGTCAAAAGCCACAAGGCATGTTGATTCATGCATCTTCAACGTGGATGATGATATACATTTTGCAATGTAGATTAAGCACGAACAAAGTTTAAAGCTTCTAGGAAAGAACAAGTCACTTAGAGACGCTAGTTCACTCCTGCTATGTTTGTTCGCACCACAACTTCCATGCCAAACTTGTCCTTGAAGACCACGTATGTATCTAGCAAGCTCCAGTGCTTTTCATGTTAAGATTATGGGCATTACTCTAACTAATGCCCTAACTGTGTGACGACTATCAACTTAAAAACCAAGAAGAAAGAAGACTTAGAGTACGAAGACATTCTCCCTGCTAGCTAACTTGGCAATGATGAGGATGAGTATGATGATCATACGCATGGCATCTAAGTTCTGAGGACGCATGAGCTTCCCCATCACAATCCTTTTGTGATTGTTTGTTCTACTCCGAGATCAAGATTGCATGGTCAACGCACACGATCATCATTGACAATGGTAGTTATGACAATGTATATTGAAAGCAACTGTTTAGGCTCATGTCCAGAATCATATCAAACGTCAATATGCCTTTGTTCAATCAATAACCGTCATCAGCATATCACGCATGTGTATCCTCGCCTTCTACCAAAGTGCCTATGTTGATATTGTTCTCTAAGACGTACTAACTTACAACATAGCACATATCATTTTGGGATGGACATGATGCCCATGCAACATAATGGGTTCACTAATACCTACACCTAGACACCAAGTGATCTCTTTCAGAGGCATCCTCAATTGGATGCGCCTCTTCAACGTGTTCCGCACCACATGACATTGTGACGACTGGGACAAGCATACTCATGCAACCACTTGACTTGCTAAAGACAGGTCTTTTTCAACTAGCTCAATGTCAAGCTTGAAATCCCCCCAGAGAGCAAGATTAGGGTTATTAGATATTTTTCATTATAGTATGTGTTTTATTCAATTACAAGAACCGATTTGTAAGTTTTCATATTTTAGAATTGTATTGAAGTTCTATTTTCTAGTTCAGTAATTATAGTTTTGGATCATCAGATATCAATACACATCCCTAGGGTAGCATTAGGCCGATTTGAATATTGATTTGATTATTGAACTAGGTTTTATGGTTTTTCAGAAACAAGGTTCCACAACAATATGCATTTATATCCCTTCCCACTTAGATGCATAAATCACTAAACTTTTTTGTCAATAATTCCATGTTCACTAGTTAACCATCTACCTCGAACAAGGCCTGAGAATCATTCTATGAACATTGCAACTTCATATAAGATTCAAGACTAGCAACAACTTTAAAAATTCAAGCCATAAACAAGAATAACTAAGAGGTCAAAGTTCTACTTTTTCTAGTGACACCACAAGCATTATGTTGGATAGAAACTTAAACTAAGGGTGACCTTTCCAGAAAGATGGTCCGCATGAAAGAACAAAAGGACTTGAGGGTCATTAGATTGAGGGGGCGGAGTGTTACTCGCTGTAAACAAATGAAGAAAGGAACCTCCAATACAACATAAGAGTCTCAACCAAAAATGAAACATAATGAGTTAAAACACAAATTTACAAATTGTATCCCCAAGTCTCAATACATCTAATGGGCTGAATGTGCTCCTAACAGAATACCTATGAGTCTACGACTAAAGACATGAGAGCAGCTCATAATCAATGATGAAAGATCAAAATAATAATTTATTTTGAAACTAATTTCATCGAGGTAGGAACATGACTAGATGTATCTTAAAAAAGAAAATGCATATCATGCCTTGATGGCCCATTTAATGTAGATGTAATAGATCACTCCACTATTTCAATTTATTCAAATAATTTCAAGTCTACTTGTTATCCATCAACCTCCAATGAGGCCCATAAATCTTTCTGTGTGTTGACATGATATTTCATATGAGGAAAGGCGTAAAATCAAATGTGAGCATCATATTCAAAATTCAGATAATCGACCATTTGAAACAATGGGTTACGAAGTGCAAGTGTGAATTTAATGGTTACAACCATGTAGCCACAGGGGCATCAGGTGGCTGCCAGATGTGGGCATTTTCTGAAGGTGGTTGATTATAATCTTATACGACTTATGGTTTTATAAATTTGAATGCAATCTTAAACGATTCTTATCGGTTTATACAAATGACATTGTCTAGTCAGTATATATGTACGTTACCATGTCTACTCATTAGCTGTATTAGAATTGAATATGTTGCCATTAGTATATTACTATCATATTTTGTTATGTGCCACTCGATTGAATTACAGTTATAATGCCTCCCTATTTCTCTATAAATATTGTGAGGCTTGTTGAGTAAAGTACAATTTCCCTTTTTCTTCCACGAGGTTTCACAGCTAGATTTTCCGTACCTTTGTGGGTGATTGATCACCTGCTGCCTTGGTATGGGTGTATATACTAAGAGAGATGTCCAAGATGCTTCATGTATTCACATTGTTTCAAATTAAAATTCCGAACTATATTTGTCTCAAATATATTCACATTGACAATGCTATTGAGTTTAGACATGGTTTTCAAAACTTGTGTGCTTCTAGCACGACCAATTCACCAGAGTTCATTTACTTATAGCCCTCAGCAAAAGGTGCCTCGAAATTGCCACTTTATGTTACATGTACCTTGCTTTTCCGAAAGGGTAGGTCCATGTCCATTTGGCCCAATGTCATTCTCACTGCCAATCACTTAAACAGTGAATACCATATTCCAAGCTTTCTAATGAAACTCCATAATAACTTTATGCATCTTCGTGGGCCTATTTTTCATTACCACCTATAGTTTTTGGTGGCTTTGCTTTGTTCACAACTTCCACCCTAGCTTGGACAAGGTTTCACTTGGTGTCATACTTCTAAAGACACATACCTAGCAACGCCTACGTGGACACCAACATATCAGGGCACACACGGGGTTTGTCTTGATCAACACCTTAACGCCTTGAGTTTTTTGGGGGGTATCTAAGTTTGCTATGGATATTAACAAGTCTTTATAAGGGTCCCAATCATACTTGTCAAGGCGCGCGCCTAGGCGTCAAGGCGTCCCAGGGCTACGCCAAGGTGAGGACGCTTTATTATAATGCTACAGTGACCTAGTTTTGTGGGTCTAGTTGTATATTTATTTATTTTAATGTTTGATATGGCTACACCAATGCTCAAAATTAATAGTGTTGCCTATTTTATGTGCCAAATATCACTTTTTAATTGGATCTAATACTCTTTTTTGGGTTTGACCGGATCTAATACTCTTTTTTGTTTGACTGGATCTAATACTCTTAGTACACATTTGATTTTTCTTAGTTTGCACCTTCAATTCAGATTGTACTAAGTAGCTATGCTATGAAGGATAGTGATTACATTGCTTAATATTTGTAGCTATGTATGACAATAAATATATATTTATATGTTGATCACTCTTACATTCTTTACAATAATTCTTTTCGTGTCCTTGATATTATTGTCAAATGATAATATATTAGAAATGTAATTGGTTATTTTTTCATACAATAAAATATATATATATGGAGAGATCGACTATAAATATGTAGATAACTACATATATAACTACACAATGTGTGTATATGAGTGGGGAAAAACCATGACACATGTATATATACATAAAATATATACATAAATTATTATTTTTAAAGGTCGCCTAGGCGACGCCTAGTCGCGCCTAGGCACAAGGCTTCCGCCAACGCCGTGTCGCCTTGCCGCCTTAACAAGTATGGTCCCAATGTTCATAAATATGTTTGTCCATTTAAGATGTATAATACAATTGACACTAAGGATTCTTATCCTTATGTCCATTTTTTAATTGCATTAATTTGCAACTGAATCCACTTTAAATGTTGATGAATTTTTGTCATTATTAGTGATTTAATCACAACATAAAAATTGTAAGACTCATCTCAAGTTACCGTCATGCATATCTAGGAGCTCCAAATACACATCAAATAAAACTACATTTAAGCCTTATCATCATCATCATCTAAGCCTCAATCCCAACTATGTTGGGGTCGGCTACATGGATTCTTCTTTTCCCATCTGGTATGTGTCATATTCTGATTAAGATGTAGAGGTTCAAAATCTCTCTTTATAAGCTCTTCCTAGATTAAATTTGGTTTGCCTCTTCTTCTTTTAATTGTGCTTGACTCAATAGCTTTGCTCCGTACAGGCGTGTTAGTGGGTCTGTGTTGCACATGTCCATACCATCTCAGACGACCCTCGCGCAACTTGTCCCCAATAATCACCACCCCCACTTTGCTCCTGATATAGTCATTTCTCAAGAGATCTTTTCTTGACTTCCCACATCCATATCCATCTCAGCATACGCATTTCAGTCACATTCATCTTGTTGAGACCTTGTTTCTTCAAAACGCCCAACATTCACTCCCATATAGCGTAGCTGGCTATATAGTTGATCTATAAAACTTGCTTTTTAATCTGAAAGGGATCTTCCGGTCGCATAATACTCCAATTGCACTCCTCCATTTCAACCATCATGCAGTGTTCCTATGAAAAACATCCCCATCCATTTGAATAATGAAACCCAAGTAACGAAATTTATCACATTTTAGTACATCCACTCAGTCCAACTTGGCACCACCATTCACAACTCGTGATTTGCTGAAATTGCAATGCATATACTCAGTTTTGCTCCTACTAATCATCAATCCGTTTGATTCCAACGCACTCATCCAGAGTTTAACTTTATCATTCAATCTGTCTTTAGTTTCATTAATCAACACAATATCATTAGCAAATAACATGCACCAAGGAGTATCATCCTGAACATGCTTTGTCAACTCATCCGTAACAAAAACAAATAGATATGGGCTCAGTGTTGATCCTTGATGCACCCCAAATCAAGGACGAGGTATCTGACACCGATGTTGTTTTGACAGCTTGGAGATAGGTATTTACCAGTGTACCGAAGGAAATATCCACAGATGCAATCCTTGTCGTTTCTACAGCAAAATGAATGAATTAAATCATGAAATTTTACATGTGTAATCTCTGCACCTAAATGCATCGTTTTATGCAATAAAATTCTATAAGGGGTATGTGGAGGGATTATCCATCATATGGGAGGTAGGGAACATGTCCTATTTTCTGGGGATTTCGGTGAAGGATTTTGATGACAAAATATTGGAATTAAAATTTCGAATTTTACTAGCTCAATCCATTAGCATAAATACACACACTTATGCAATAACATCCAATTTACAACACATGAATAGCATAGTAACTCACTAACTCATATCAGTTGTATGTCGAGTTACATATTGATTCTCCACACATTATTAAGTTGATATGGTTGACATATTGCTCCCATGACACGTACATTATGTAAGGTTGGCGGTATGACACATTGCTCATACATGTCATTTAGAATACTATACAAGTATATAATACTCGTTTGTATTATGCAATCAAACATGATATATTTTAGAATTTTACAATACTATGTCTCTATATGTTTCATATTAGATCCTGAAAGAAACTATACACCAAGGCTTTCTATTTCTCTTTTCAATATATGATTTTGGCAATTAACGTCATGACTGTGAAGGAACTTAGGCACCATCACTATTGTGACGCCTTTTCTCCACCATCGTTTGTTACCACATGATTTTGATATGCGGTAGTGAATTTCTCCATGGATTATTCACAATAGTGGGATAAATATACAAGCCATTATAACCATGCGCACTATATGCATGTCGTGGGGATGTGATAATATAAAAGCGTAGTTACCATGTCAACCATGTCCATGTTGTGGGATATATGTAGCAACTGTCATATATAAACAAGTATAAGACTAGAAAAATACACAATCTATACTTTTTTACAATATTTGCTTGTTGTGTTGCGAAGTAGTACGTTTTCTTCCTTTGAATGATAAAATACTAGTAATAAAAAAATATGTATACTAGTTAGCTTAGAACTAAAAATGATAGCAGATTATACTTATTCTTATTCTTATAACCATAAAATATGCATATATCTGTGACTATGTAATATAACCCTAAACTTATGTGATGTGAACTCAATTAGCAAAACTAATTCATCCATCTTATTCAACAGTCTAACAATACTCCCAAGTGTGGGTCTATATAGATAATTCGTGGGAAACCCTAATTTGCTTATTTCTACTAATAACCCAACCGAAAAAAGAAATAAACTATTTGATAGAGAACTTACAAAACAAGTCTCCAACTATTGCATATGACTTCTAATACTGAGATCATTGCAAACAAAACCCTCATATTGAAACTAATAAAAGTCAAATACAACACTTTCAATCAAGAGGCCACAAATCCTAGCCAAGCTCTAGATGAGCAGTTTGTCTTGCATCACCCCATCCCCATTTTAACAAAACGAGCCTCTGGCTAGTAGAGGTGCAGTTGTGATAATGCACGGCATTTCACGTAGGTGGCACAAGTCTCAATGTAGGCGGGCCATCGAATAATGATGCTAGTAGATTGATGCACCAGTCAGTGGGAAGGTGTAGATGTTAGTGAAGTCGTCAATCGTCATGCAGAGTCTGAGGATCATACCGCCAAGGCATTCAAGCACAAGATGTGTCACATCATAAGGCACAACATCAGACAGCATGGTGTCAATGTAGATTCTCTAGTACAAGAAAGTCACCTCGCAATGTCGACTTGCCTTGGCAAACCTGAAATGCCAACCAATGAAGTGGGTCTAACACATGTGGGGTTATGGTTGTAACCAGGGAAAGTCCATTGTCATCTCTGATACAATTTTGGTGGAGCTTCCATTTTCAATTACAAGGATGCACATATGTCATGCAAACTCAACCTCAGACGAGAAGAGTTGTGTGCAAAGCCTATTGAAGAAGTGGTGCTACAAACAGTGTCATGGGTGGGTCCTCCTTGTCCTGCTCGCCATTGTTACCGCTCACTTGTGGGGAGGACGTCCTCATATTCTTGAACATCATCCTTATTATTTGAAGCCATGATAATTAGATGATTGGGACATTGAGAGGAGCAATGCCCACACCCCGTACAAGAGAGGCACTGAATCAAGCTAGAGGACATTGATGAAGAAGACGTCAAGGTGACTATAGCAGGGTCAATGGATGTGGTTGTCATCAAAGAAGATTGCCACCAAGAGGTAGATTCTTTAGTAATTCATTTTTGCTCATGCTCTATCTATGTAGCTACATGAATCACATTGTCCATAGATCATTAGTCTGGTGAAGTGGCCAATTTTCTAGCGATGGAATTGAGCCCATGATGGTACATGGTGATCATTGTGGTAGTATCACATGTGATGTGTGACTTTTAGATTAAGTTGTAGACATTGTAGGTCTATACATTATTCACATAATGTGATCCTTTTTGTAAGTCAGACAGCTTGATGCACAATTGTTGTTTGTAATTATCAAGGACAAAGTACTCTATGTCCTTTCATTTCTGTCGCAACGCTTCCACCAAGCAAAAGCGGTGTCTTGGAGCTCAGCTTCCACGTACTGGATCTTACAATTCTCTACAAGTTGGTGCTAGTCAAAGAACGATTCCATGTTGCAGGCCCAGTGGTGGAACACGTCGTGGTCGTAGTGCAACTGAATTCTAAAACACCCATCTTAAGTACTTATTTATCAGGAAGGCATTCTTTAGGAGAACGTTGTGGTTCAGGTCACTCTTGCATACACTCAAACGTTGCATGCATCTCTTGTTGCATGCATGGAATCAAGGCCTCTAGGCGATGACCGCTCTTCATGGCCTGCCAGCCATCCTTCCAACTCTATGACTTATGCGTTCAACTCCTCATTGCCACCATGGCGTGTGTTGATGAAGTTTCAAGTTGTTGAGGAAGTGTGATTCCACACCCTTGATTCGCAAATCTATCATTGGTCGTGATCATAGTTGTCTTTGCAGTTGTATAAACTTTAAGGAACAAAGCCCATGTTTCTATGATATTATGGTAGTATCAATGCATAAGGGAAGGATCCACATCTCTCAGTCACCTTCCTTAGAGAAAGTGGGGCTTGTAGTTGGTAGAGGGATGTATGGCTCGCCCTAGGTGGCAGCCTCACAGACAGAATTGTTCTCCCCGAGCACTATCAAATGAAGGGATTACAGGGCATCACCTTGTTGTTGTCGCTTGGAGGGAAAGGGGTCAGTGCCCCCTAGGTATGCTTTTCACTGACAGCCTACTCGTTGTGGTCGGCCAACTGGCTAGCTAACGAGAGGGCGGATGGCACGAAGGCCTTACTTATTGTGGTGGTCAGCGAGCCAGTTGGCTGTTGTTGAGGGGGTGGCTGATCAAGAACCTAGAAGGTAGCCACCGGCCCTGTGTAAGGGCACAAGAGAAGCAAGCACTGGGTCGGGTGGCTCCTTAAATGGTGGTGGCGCAGTCGAATGTCGCCATTAGCTCATCTGGTTGGTGAGGTGTGGTGATGAGGCGGATGCACCTTTCCTCACAAAGGAGTGGGGGTGAGCATGAGGAAAAAGAGGATGGGGAAGCAGTGGAGCAACCAAAGAAGAAAAGGGCAGGGAGACGAAGCAAGAAAAGAACGGGGTGAAGGTGGTGTATTGTCCACGACAAACAATAACCTTTTTGCTTACTTTGAGTCGAGCAGATGAATCCTAATCTAAGATTAGGGATCCGATCAATGGCGGATGGTATCAATTGGGTCACACCTATTGTTTTTGCTATTATTGATGGCTCTTGGGATCTAGACCTAGGATTTAGATATCATGCTCTGATACCAACCAATGCAAACTCAATATGTAAAACTAATTCATTCATCTTTTTCAATCGTCAAACACTACAACCAATGCAAACTCAATATGCAAAACGAATTCATTCATCTTTTTCAATCGTCAAACACTACACCCACTCATGGTCTAACTTAGATAAGTTGTGGGAAGCCATAATTGGCTTATTATCGTGAATGACCCAACTAAAATAGAAATAAACTATTTAATTGAGAACTTAAAAATAAGTCCCCAATTATTACATATGACTACTAATATTGACACCAGAATATTGAACCATGAACGAAGAAAGGCATGAGAGAAAAGCATATTGTCTAATGATTGTGAGGCCCCAATTCTTGACTGGAAGGGGCACCAAAGGCCTCCGCCCTCCCTCTCTATCAAGGGATAGGGTTTGGTTCTTTCATGTTGTCAAACAGTTGAACAATGAAAATAGATGGCGTTGATCGAATTGATCAAGTCATGTAGGAATAAGGTTCAAATCTCTCGGTCTATTAGGATGCCTCAGCTGCATACATCACTGCACTTCCACTTGACACCTATCGTAATGATAAACGGCTCGTCTTGCCGTGACCTTATCTTGGATTCTCATGGGATATAGTCTCGATATCTTTAAAATATACATTCATAAATGGAAAATAATATGTAACTTTAAGAAAATAATAAGGCGTCTAGGCACCCAACCTTGGCACTACAGTGCTTTGCCACCTTAGCAAGTTGCCTTGTGTTGTTGTTGCTTGGTTACTTTCAACCACAATAGAGTAACAATGTTCTACTTCCTATCCCTAAGGAACTTATACCACTGCAGTTATTGCTTTTTCGAGATGCTATTTCCCCATGTCCAATACTTCTCCTTCGTTTGTTCTCTTGATATTGGTTCATCTAAGATTGTGTATATGCCTATTGTTAAGGTATATAAATGCAAGAAGCAAGTAAATGTACTGGGAAGTATCCCCCGCATCTTGGTTCCTAGTCCACTTGCAAATCAACAAATCCTCTAAACATTGCTCCCTTTTCAGTAGAAATATTCCTCCTCGGATCTTTTTATTGCTTTACATCTTAGAGAATAAAAGACGGCTACAAGTTGTATTTGATAAGAGAGACCCTGCTCCTTTATATAGGAGAAAAGGGAAGCATACAGACTTAACCTAAACCCTAATGGGCCAAGACGTACTTGGGCCCATAATACAAAACACTTAACAACATAAATATAAGGACTCTCTAACACTCCCCCTCAAGCTGAAGTTGGGAGAATCCCAAATCAGCTTGCAAATAGAGAGTCAAACTAGAAAACATAGAAACAAAACAAAAAGATAAACCAAGCCCATACAAGAAATTTCTCCCCCTCAATGTTACAATAAATCACTCAAAACACTCAGACACTCCCCCTCAAGTAGATACTCCAAGCAAGCAGGTAGGTCGCAGAAGCAGCATCACAATCATTTAGAGTAAAAGATGGAATAGCTGATAGGCACCAAGGTCTTCATCAAAGTCTTCGTCGTAGTAGCCAGAGAGTGTTGGATCACAGTAGCAGTAGTAGTCAACGTACAAATAAAGTACGGACGGGCAAGAAAGTGCTGGCACACAGTAGCAGAAAGTCGACGTGCAAGCAAGGCACGGACAAGCAGAGAGTCGACATGTCAAAAACACGGATATGCCAGAGAGTGCTGGCGCACAGCAGTAGAGAGTCGACGACGTAGGCAGATAGAAGACCTGTAGGCACAGTAGCAAGCAAATAAATAACTCCAGTAGACGAAGCTCCATGTAAAGTCAGCAACTAAAAGGTCTTCATCATCTTCCCTCTTCATACAGTATCCATCACAGTAGCATACGTCAAAGTCCAGAGAGTGCTGGTCCACAGAGTCCAGAGAGTGCTGGTCCACAGAAGAATGTCAACGTGCAAATAAAGCATGGACAGCAGAAAGTGCAAAAGCACAAAGCAGCAAATAGGATGTGTTAATCATAGCACAAGCAGTAAGAAAGACGTCTGAATATGCAGTAGTCAAGGTAGATGATGAATAAACAATAATAGCAGCAGAAAGCACAAAATAGCAGCAGAAGAATCCATATATCAACAGAAGAATCCATATATCAGCAGTAAATGTGGCATGAAATCCAATAGAACAGCAGAATAAAATTCTTCTTCTCTTCATCTCTCCTCCATCTCATCTCTTCCCTCTACTCTTTCTCCTCTATTCTCCCCCTCACGCCAAGCACGGAAAGAGTAAAGGAGCGGTTGGCGTGGAGAGTCAAAAATAATGGTAGAGGCAAGGTTTAGTGTAGGCAAATATGTGGAGGCAGTAACCAATAATGCGAGTCAAGGTGCAAAATGACCCGAATAGGCAGATCCGGATAGAAAAAATAAATGGATCTTTCTCCGACCCGAAAAGGGGATTTGTTTGGCCCGATAGGGCAACAAATCCGGGGGTGTAGGGGCTCTGCCCCCACGAAAAATCCGATAAGGTAAAAAATGGGATCCGATTAGCACAAAAAATGTAGTGTATATAGGGGGCAGCAAAAATATCGAGGGGTACTAAAAAAAATTGAATGCATAGAGGGTTGTTTGGTAGCGGTGAGTAGTGGTAGGTGGCCGCAGTTAGGTAGGAAGCAGTCGACAGTGCCGGGCAGCAGGAAGATGGGTTGTGGTAGGGAATCAGAGCCGGAGCGGCAGCGGCTGGTAAGTTCCTGCCATTGGCGGTAGCACAGGAGCAGGTGGCTGGGCTAGATAGCAGCCAACAGTGGCTAGGCAGTAATTAGATGAGGACAGCGGGTGGTCGGAGGTGCGCTTGCGGGGCACATGGCGGCTGCGGAAAATAACACGACCGGCGGCTGCGCAATAGACAGTAGTGAGCAGGCAGCAACAGCTGCGACGGTGGAGCAGCAGTAGACGGCGAGGAGGCTGGCGGCGGCAGACACAAAGGGCAGCAGCAGCAGGCAGGGGCGTACGTCAGCCGGGGGTAGTAGTAGCGGCCGCACACAAAGCAGCAGCGGCGACATCAGCACATGGAGCAACATCGAGTTAGAGGTGGCGGCGGCAAGGGTGGCGCAGACAGCAGGGGCCGAAGGGCGGCGGCAAGGAGCAGCGTGGCAGTGAGCGCATGAGCAGGCAGTAAGGGTCGACAGCCAGTAGTAAGAGAGTAGAGGAATAAGGAAGAAGGTAGGGAACTAGGGAAGGAATTCCCTACGGGCAGCCAAGGGTGGCGGATGCCCGCAAGGGGGGGCTCCTCCTTTTCTTGCTCTCTCTCACGTAGGGTTTTGGTCCCTAGGACGGCTGCTCTGATACCATCTTAGAGAATAAAAGACGGCTACAAGTTGTATTTGATAAGAGAGACCCTGCTCCTTTATATAGGAGAAAAGGGAAGCATACAGACTTAACCTAAACCCTAATGGGCCAAGACGTACTTGGGCCCATAATACAAAACACTTAACAACATAAATAAACGGACTCTCTAACATTACAAAAGGAGTCTTATACCTTCACTAAACAATGCATCACTTATATTAGATCCACTTCTCGTTTAGGCCATGGGACGACAAAGTTTGCTCATTATTTGTTGCACATTTTTTTCAAGGAACACTTATGAAGGCTCGGTTTCATCTAGTGTGGAAACATTCGTGGAGTGTTTCTTGTGCTCAAGACATACATGGGTGTTTATCCATCTCCTTATTGATAAAAGAGTGTTGATTGTCATCGGATCTTTACAATTATATAATAGTTGCAAAAGGGTACACACAAGAAATCTACCATTGTATTACTTTAGGAATTTGATCTTGCAACTCATTTCAAATTTGTGCATTGCAATCAGTAATAATGGCACGGATCTTATATCAATTAGATGTAAAAATGTATTTCTGTATGGTGATTTGTAGGAGATAGCATATATAGAGCAACAACTTGGACTTATTTCCCGGGGAGAAAATATAGTCGGAGTTTATAGGTTAAAAATGCAATTTATGAACTTGAGAAAGCTCCATGTGCTTGGTTTGACAAGTTGTCTTAGGTCATGTAGAGTCGTAGTGATCATTATGTCATTGTGAAAACAATGGATGTAGGTATGTTGATTCTAAGTGGATGTAGGTCTAGGAAGCACGGACACTTCTATACACATGTCGTGTCTGTGTCGGACACATTTCGGACATAGCCAAAACGTTTTGGACACGGCTATTCCATGTCCTATCCATTTTGGTCATTTTTGGCTGCCCGGACACAGCTGGACACGGCCCTGACACTTCGTGCAGCAACTGCTCCAGTAGTAATCTATTTCAGAGTGTAAATTCTGGAAATACAACCACTTCTTAGTGTTCTTGTGATTGAGAACATATAACACAACGAGATCTAATCAAAATTACAAATAAAATCTCTTCAAAGAGTCCAAATGCAAAATCCAAGATGAGTTATATATTGTGAGCCACTTTTTGGTCTAATAAACTAATTAAATCAGTGTGGGGAACTCAATTACTCATTTTAAAAATCTAATGTATTTACCTATAGAATTGCAGCATGTTTACTTGTCGCTAGGCATGGCAACGGGCTAAACCCGATCTGACCCGAACCCAAAAAAATACTAACTCAAAAAATCCGCAAGAACCCGACCCAAAAAAATCCATCCGGACATTAATAAACCCGCAAATACCCACAGATTTTTTTTCCGACAGTTAGGTATCCTGCTATACCACACGGAATGTTAATAGAAGGGGATGACTTGCATGACGCTAGCAGGATGGAAAAGGACGATTCTTATGATTATATAGATACGCAAGTATATATAGAAATTGAAGAAAAGAGGATGACCATAGCATGCTTTCGAAACTCCATGTCAAGTATGAATGATGTTCAACAAACAATCTGAAAGGAGGAACTACGAGGTAGGGTCGGGGAAGAAGGAGATTGCCATGATTGTGGTCATAATGCAACATCAACGAGTTGATATCTGGAATTTCTTTTCTTTTCTGGTTGGCATTTGAGACGTGGTCTTCTAATCGCAGTGAGACAACTGTTGTCTCACAACACCGACGTACTCTGCACAACCACACGCAGCAACGCTTCCCACACTCCATCAGCAGCAAAAATATGTCGTTAACTTCTACTGTGGCCTACGAGAACAGATTTGTTGGATAAGAGGATCGGACGCAGGCCACGGAGGCGAGTGACCTTACTAGCAAGAAAGAACACGGAGGAACGACCTCATACCAGCAATGGCGGCAACTGGAGTAGAATGAGGCGCTTTCTGCGCAGCAAGTACTGCCTGCTTACTGCCTTGATTATCTATTTGCGCTCTTCCCTTCTTGCCGCCTAGTGAAGTCTCGAACTACTGATCATAGAGGAGCCCATTGAGACCCTGGATTGACCTGAAGCGGAACATCCGAGAGAATCTCCGGTACCTCCCTAATAGACATCAGGTTCAAGCGGCAGTACATCTACGTCGACGTCGGCGGGCGGGGGTACAGGTCCAACATCAGGAGCTCATTCCGACATCAGTACCCTGAGCAAGGGCACGAGTTCGATGTGTAAGCCATCGAGGCCAACGACGCGTTCCCGGACGAGTACGCCGGGAGGCATGGCATGACGTTGCATGGGTACGTAACGTGACGCTGTAGTTCGAGTTCCCCCATGGCGAGCCGGCGGCGAGGAGTGGGGGAGTCATGAGGGCTGCACACCGACTTTTAACCTATACTCGTGAGTGAGTGCGGGTGCGGGTGCGAGCGCCCGCGTGTTTTCACCTATAGCACCCGCGTCCAACACAGTACTCACAAGTGTCAACACGCAAAACCCGCAAACCCAAATAAAATCCAAATTTTGCGGGTCGGGTCAGGTCGGGTAGGGTAGGGTTTTTCTGCCATGCCTGCTTGTCACCTTCATATTGTTTGTACTACACATAAACACACATATTTGCATTCATATTCATATACAATTATACATACATGTATTATACACTCTCATATGTATATATTGGAGAAAAAATAGCCTTCATCAGCGCCGTGTCCGTGTCCTATATTTTAGAAAATTTCCGTGTCCCATGTCTGTGTTCGTGTCAGTGTCCATGTCTACAAATATGTCCATGCTTCCTTGGTTATATGGTATAATAGTAGATACTAAAAATCTATATTGGTCAACTCAGTAAACTTATGTAAAACAACCCATATTAGTGCATGTGCATGGAGCATCAAACACTAGGACAGCCTACAAATACTATTTAAAGAAGCTGTATAAGATCAAATATTATAGAAATTTAAACAGTAAGTTTAATAGCTAATATTAAACATTAAAATCAATTTGTATTAACAAAGCACACAAACGGTAATAAATCAAGATGTGATCGAATAGCAAGGAAGAATCAAACAATAACAAGAGAAACAGACAAAAGTAGCTATAGAACAAGAAATGGTAACCATCAGTTTTGGAATTAGTGACTCTTTTAAAGGGATGTTGCTTTGGCTTTCTAGATAGGCAGCGTGAATGGGTACCTTAGAGAGCTCTTCAGAAAGTCGATCAACGGATCAAGTGACCTATACGAGCCAATAGAGTGGCAACTAAGGTCCATTTCGAATGGCCAAGAGTCTTGAATGCTTAAGAGACTGCTAGGGTGCTCTTTTGTACGGAATATAAAACTAAATAAGCTTAATAGCTTGTGATTTGTGAGCGGCGACAATATCGATCAATATCTATCTGTATATTACATGTAATATATGCTAGAATAGAAACTATGCATAGTCTGTTTTGTAAAGATATTGCAATCTAAATTCAGATTACCCTATCGTGGATAATCACACGGTACATCATAATCGAGTGGGAAACCTAATCTACCATGTACGCAAGATAAAAAAATTTAGGAAAGGACAAGGTGGACAAAGTTGGCTTGGAAAGATACAGCACAAGTTCCTTTGTCTAAATCGCAACCGAAGACATAACATGCATCAACTTCAACATTCTTGTATCTGTATCTCATGATATTTATTTTCAATAACCATATGACAAAGTGTAGAGACTTCTGCAGAATGCTAGTGACTTCTCTGAGAGCCTTTGTTGCAGTAACACTACATCATTCTTTTTTAGATTTCAGAGAAAATTGGGAACTTATTATATATTGCTTGGTTTTTTCATGGCAACATAATTCTTTGGAAGCCTAAATGGGATGAACTTCCCCTAGTACCCCATAACCACGTGCAGCTTATTGAGGTTGAAGGCATTGTGAATCAAGGGTCGCCACAATTCAAACCTAACTACATTACTACTGTCAAACCTGATAATCATCTAACCATAGGAAGAGTTAAACCTGAGATCTCCTAATTAAATACAGTCAGATGATTCATACACCATACCCATGAGCACAATAAAGTCTTTAGCTTTATCCGATATTTGCTAATTGATTTAATCCAGTAATATTGAAAAGTGGCAACTAGCATAGTTCCATATTCTGTAATTTCTGCTCAATAAACAACCATCATCTTCTCTTTCCATTCCAAGTGATAACATTTTGTGGAAAAACAATATGATGGGAAAAATTCCCTTGTGTATGTAATCTTATAAATAGAAGGAAGCCCCCTCTCCTATAAATCAGATAAGAGGAAAGCATACAAACTCGATACAAACCTAATGGCCAAGACACAATTGGGCCCGTATAAAAATGGACTAAACAATTTAATTAACTAAATAACTAGACTTTCTAACACTCCCCATCAAGCTGAAGCTTGGGAGAATCCCAAATCAGCTTGCAAACAGACAAGTCAATCTAAAGAAAAAGAAGCAGAATGAAAAGATAAGCCAAGTCCATACAAGAATATTTCTCCCTCTCAATGTTACAAAAAAGCACTCAAACACTCAAATACTCCCCCTCAAGTAGATGATCCAAAAGTGGGTACCCAAGCAAGTAGCAGGAGCATCTTAATTAGTATGAAGTGACAACTAGAGCAGAAATAAACATCAGCATGTAAGCAACATGGTCTTCATCTCAATTACAGCCGTCCTAAGTAGACCAGAGAGTGTTGGAACACAAGAGCAATAGTCAACATGCATACGAAGCACGGACAATAAAAGAGTCAACATGCGCAAGGCATGGACAAGCTAGAGAGTGTTGACAAACAACAATAGAAAGTAGACGATATAGCCGGATAAAAAACCAATGTGCAAAGTAGCGAGCAGATAAAGGACTCCAATATCCAATGTAGTTGAAACTCCATCACATATATGTAAAGTCACCAATAGAAATTTTCATCATCTTCTCTCGTCATAAAGTTTTCATCACGGTAGCAGATGTCATTTTCTAGAGAGTGTTGGGTCACAGTAGTAGCAGTAGCCTATGTGCGTAGGGAACGGAAAAAGAGTCAACGTGCAAATAGAGCACTAACAGCAGATAGTGCAAAAGCACAAAGAAGCAAATAAATGTGCTAATCATAGAACAAGGAGCAAGAATGATGTCTCTGGATGGAAAACCAATAGCAAAAGTGCAGATGAAGTAATATCTAATGAACGTAAAGAACATGTGAAGCAGAAAACTTCATATCAGTAGTCGAGGTAGATGACGATAAATAAGCTCCACAAGCTCCCCATAAGGAAGAAAGATCAATACAGAAGGATTCGCAGAAGCAAAAGTAGAATGAAGATCCATAGAGATAGCAACATAAACACATTCTTCCTCTCTTTCTCCATCTTTCCTCCATCTCATCTCTTCCCTCTACTCATCATCCTCTATTCTCCCTCTCACACCAACCACGAAATGAATGAAGATAGTGGTCGGGGTGGAAAGTCAACAATAATTGTACAGGTAGTGTTTATGTAGGCAAATAATTGGAGGATGGGAACTGATAAATTGATCCAATGTGTAGGATCCAATTAGTTAGTAGGCATAACGTGTATGTGGAGGGTAATACAAGCATTGAGAAGGTAGGCAATATGTTTGTAGGGTTGGAAAGGGAGGGGGTTAAAGAACAAAAGAAATATAAACTTACGAAAAAGGAACATAAGTTTTGTTGGTACAAATAAAGATAGGGATAGGGACATGCCATGTATAGAAGTCTTTGCCATGTTATAAACAAATTGTAGAAGATGGTGCATGCCAACATGTAGTAGCAAAAGCAGGTGGCGCTCTGTGTAGTGAAGAGACACGTGTCGCACATCAATAGATGTAGGCAACAGGAGACACGTTGTCGGTGAAGGGACACGTTGTATTAGACAGTAGTAGTCAAAGCCGACAGATTGCAGACGAGACACTGTGTTCTGAAAGGGACACGCCGTGTCAGTAGACGAAACTCGGGGTAGTCAGGACAGAACAGGTGACAGTGAGGTAGTGGAACGTCGTTAAATTCTGAAACGCCGTCTAGAATGCGCAACAACAGGTTCAGGCAGGTCGCGACACGTCGTGTCAAGTTCTAACATGCCGTGTAGGATGCGCAGCAGTAGTTCAGGTAGGCAGCGACACGCCGTGTCATATTCTGACACATTGTGTAGGATGCGCAGCAACAGGTTCAGGTAGGTAGCCACACACTGTGTCAACACATCACGTAGGATGTCCAATGGCAGGTTCAGGTAGGCAGCAACACTTCATGTCAAATTTTGACATTTCCTGTAGAATGCACAGTAACAGGTTCAGGTAGGTAGTGACACACAGTGTCAAATTCTACATACCCCAGTCCAAGTCAAGAAAGAAGCAGGACTTCGTCGATACATCATGTCAAATAGTGGCATGTCGTGTCAACAGCGGAACAGCAGTAGTAAGTCCTAAGCGCGCAGCAAAAGGGGTGGATAAACCCTTCTGAATCTCCACCAAAGTAACATAGGGGTGATATATCCCCGATATTAGCCCAAAAAGGAGATCTATTTCAAAGATTTGGGATTAGATCTCAGTGTCAGTGGTAGCGGGAATGATGGCGACAGTATAGATAGGCAACAGTGTAGATGACAACGGAGTAGATCAGCAACAGTGTAGATGACGATGACAAATAGGGTAGCAATTGTGAGTCCAAAAGCAAGCAATAATGGCGGAGGCTTGGCGGCCCATGTAGTTCTAGTAGCAGCAACTTGAAGATGGATTGTTTTGTTGTTAATGGTGACGCTCCATGGAGACGGCTCTTAGAAGACGCGGGGTTAGGAAATCCCTACAGGCAGCCAAGCACTGCCTAGTGGCAGTGGCCACTCACAAGGGGATGCTTCTCTCCTTTTCTCTCTCTCTTTCTCAGCGGTAGGGGTGGTGCACCATGTGGAACAATGATATGATGGGAAATATTCCCTTGTGTATGTAATTTTATAAATAGAAGGGCAGCCCCCTCTCCTATAAATCAGACAAGAGGGAAGCGTACAGACTCAATACAAATCCTAATGGGTCAAGACACAATTGGCCCCATATACAAATAGACCAAACAACTTAATTAACTAAAAAAACTAGAGTCTAACGAATTTCTCTAAAGAAAGTAAACTAAGTAGAGCATTTATCTTGTGTGTATCCTACACAATTCGCTTTCATTTCTGTGAACATGTGGGGAATTTGGACTTTTAGGAACAGTATCATTTTCAACGAGCAAAGAAGGGATGTATGTTTCTTCATTTCGAGGCATGCTTGCCTGATTGTGAACTTCCGCTCGGCCAACGGTGGGAATACACCATCGGCAGCTCAGGAGATTACTACAAATACCCTAGGGTGGTCGGAACTGGAGGGAGATGTTATTAAAGAAAACTGCGACGTGGAGATGGACAAAGACCGGAAGATCAACATGGGGGCCATCCTCGATGGTTTGGGTGGCGACGCACAAACAATGGTGTCTGAAGTTTTCCGCCTCGCATGCAGCGCCAAGCTGGGTGAAGCTATGGTCCTTATTACATGCACCCAAAAGGCTCTTGAATGGAACTTCTCTAAGGTCCAAATTGAATCCGATTCTCAGATCTTAATCAAGGCCCTGAAGGATCCTTCCAGTAGACAAGGCCATCTTGGTCTCTTAGTTTCGAGTTTTTCTCAATAGCTAGCTCATTCTCCTTTTTTTCTTTCACGTGTGTTAGTAGCTCTTATAATAAGGTAGCACTCTCCATCACCAAACTTGCTTTAGCTGGTGATTGTGTGAGTACTACCCATCTTGAACCTTGTTTCTTCTGATTTCAGTAGTTAAATGATAGTACGTGAGCTTTCAGAAAAAAACTGTCTACATAATCTTTGATCTGCACGATTCTACTACAAATTCGTGAGTAGCAGGGATATTGGGTCCTTCTTAGTACCCATCTTGAACCATGTTTCTTCTGATTTGAGTAGTTGATTGAGAGTACGTGAGCTTTCAGAAAAAACTTTCTAAATAATCTTTGGTCTGCAAGATACTACTACAAATGTGTGGGTAATCAAGCCACTCTTAGGATTTCCCTTCAGATTCTCAATAGTTGATTTATGGAAATTTAATATTTTGAAAATTTACTGAAGATAATATTACAAGAGAAGGTTTTCATGATGCATAAATGATGGTCAATGTTCGGGATGTCATGCTGTTGGCAATGAGGGCCAATAGATGAACAGTAAATGTTGGGATAACATGCTGATTGCCAGAAGGGTCAATCAGTCGACGATCTATTATATGGCAACAAAAGTTATATGACACTGTGACATCTTGATATAAAAGCTTCAAGATAAATTGCTCCTTTCTCTCATAATCCTGTTTTCTCATAGCAGCCCTAGTTACCCTAAACCTAAGTCTGCTACAGCAAGCAGAAACCATGCCTCCTATGCTAGATTTTAGCAGTGCTACTCAGTGAACCAACTTCTCACCTCATGACCATCTCCAACTTGTTTACTAGAACACCATCACCCATCTTTCACAGATGACCACTGCCCCTACCCCCGCCCCTTCAACACACGCAAATCTTTCAACTTTCTATTATTGATCCACTTTCTCTAAAGTCTCTAGCAATTGCTCTTCCTAAACACCGTTGATCGAACTAACCTGATTGTCTAAGCACTTGGCTGATAAGTGATAACTGTTTAATTGAATGGTCAAACTCTAGTTTAATTTAATCATCTTGAATTAATCAAGGATTATTTACATAAGAACAGACATAAACAATGAACTTTATTAAACTATTCACTATATACTAGAAATGCCGTTCATTTTGTTTAAACTAGAGGTCGGGATTGAGATTTAGATGATGATGATGATGATACTAGAAATGTCATTCATTTTGGTTAAACAAATAATAGCTTTGGTGAAAATTATAAACTGCTAATTGACGTTATGATTATTAAAAATCATTTAAAGGGCTGATGATGTACCTTCACAATTACATCCCACTGGTTGCTCCGCCAAGTTTGGCAAATCCTCATCCTAGAGCTATGAAATGTTTTCAACTGGATTGAGCCAGAGATCTTGATGACACAATGCTTATCATGCAGGACTTTAGCCACCTTCCCTACTTTCCAGGAATGATTGTCGAAGACTTCAACCATATCACCTATTCTCCATCTGTGTTCTCTGCTTGCATCAGGTGGGCAAGGCCTGATATTTCTGATGTGAGTGATCTCCATCTCATGTTCTCCATTCTTGAACTCAACATGAATTTCATTCCCATCAATGGAAATGATTTTAGCAGGAAACCAAGCTGAAAAGGTATCATATTTCTTCAGAACCTCCACCGCATCTCCCTTTTTCAATTTTACCATTGTAACTACCTTTATCAGAAACACTTCCTACCTGCAATTGAAAGACAATGTAAGATGGCTGAAGAAGCTCATCATATAACAAAGATAACCACACGTTGGAAAATAAAACAACTGTATGGTCTCAAAATCAAGCTGGTTGTACTCTATAACGAATTAAAGTGGGAAACACACATTAGGAATCCCATCCATGTTGCAGGAGGTCCAAACTTATTCAGTTATACATGGATCTAAAAAGGAAGCAATCTGAAGCGTCTTTATCACTGATGATGTTTCCCAGTGAACACAATAGCTGCAAGAAACGTATGGGACTGGATATAGAGAAACGGACAAACAACAGGATTGGAGAATAGCTATCTGAGTTCCCAAAGGAAAAAACAACGGAGCATGGGAAAAGAAGTCGAAGGTGAAGAAACCAACAGAGTTGGCAATCTTGGATTTTAACATGACGACCATCATAAGTTGACTAAAAATAAAGGAAGAAATCTAAGCAGACAGCATAAGAATGATCCATCAGTTCGTAAACGGGGGAATAGCTTTCTGACGGCGGATGATCTCTGGGATTCCTATCGCAAGCTGGCAGAATTAGACACGAACGGGCATCACAGAGAAGTATACTACTATTACGATTTAAAATGAAAAAGAGGACACTTTGCAACTTTCAACCCATGCGGACTGTCGGAAACATCGATCAAACACACGACGGAGAAAAAATAACATTTTAAGAAAAATCCATTGAGCTTTTTCCAACTCCGAACGTAAACATCGGAGGATGGCAGATGGTACCAGAACTCAGAAACACCAAAAGGTGTGGAGTTGCTGCTGCGAAAGGCATTGGGGAAGAATAGACGGGAATTAGGACGCTTTACCAGACTTCAGAGTGGCGGTTACAAACGGAAGAATAATCGATGCCTGTTGCGGTTCTCCCATGCACCGTCTGTTCCAGGATAGAATGCTGGATGTTCTGTCAGGAATCAGGCTGTACTGGGAGGAGCAAAAAGAACCGATCTTTTCCCCTTTCCCGGTTAGCCAAATCTGGGTGTGATGATGTTGCCATTAGTTATCAGTTCTCAGGTTTCAAACCTCCGAAGAAAAGCTAAAAACAAATACAGGAAATATTTTATATATTCATATTCCTGATCACCGCATTTGCTAATTTTTTTGTCAGATCATGTTGGATCGTACGGCTCGAATTCCTTTGCGTTCGGAAAAGCTAGCAGTTCATGTAGATGGCATCAGCGCCGTCAATTCAGGTGGGACCGACGGTCCACAGGTACGCGAGGGTGGTTTTTGGCTCCAAACGGGAGGGGGGGTTGTGGTCGCATATCACTACCATCGTTCCCGAAAGCGCCAACTAAGAAGCAATCAGATCCCTTCATACTGGAACCAAGGGACGGCAAGAAGCACTAGGAATTCAAGGAAGTTGGAGGGTTCGTTTTGCAACTTGGCACAGGATAAGGATGTCAAAGAAACCCAGCAGTGATTGTCTGAATTGGGATATTAAAACAAGGGCAAGTTTAGGTGAAAACCACCTTTGTGGGACTCTTATAAAAATGAAGGAAACGGGGTCCTCCAGAACTTTTATGCCGGGTGATGGATTGCCCATGCAAGTGGGGTTATATGATTCAACACTCGTTAATGAGGGATTGCAAAAATGGAAATGGGAATATCAAAGTTAGTCATGTTTAAATATTAGTGAACGCACATGTGCACATGCACGTGACATATAAAATTTGTTAGAAATGTGCAGGGAGAGGACTCGTCCGTAAAAGGGTCCCTACGGTAAAAGATATTTGTGTTGGTTGTTTGAAAAGAGAGAATCAAGGAACCGTTTCCGTGGGATGGAGAGAGAAATACAAAATTAAAGATAATAAAAGTTAATAAGAGAGTGAGAATAAATATTTGTAGTAGCAAAATTCCTTAAAAAAGGATAATAGAGTGAATCAAGGAGAGTGCAGCATCAAACTCGCTCTTTTTATAATAGTATAGATAATTAAGAAAGAGAAGAAAAGAGTATTTTGTCTAGTAAGCTTCCAAACAATAATAATTACCAATGTAGATAAGTTTGTGTGTTTAGATATGGGGAATAGTTATGGCCCATTTGATGCTTTTAACAAAAATATGATTTCTATTAATTTCAAGCAAGAGAGAAAAAACCATATAAATTTTTATAAGCATGTTACATTGTCTCATTTCAAACATCACTCAAATATGGTGTGCAAGTGAAAGCCCATGTATGCTTTCTTCATGATTTATGGTTTCAAGTCGCTTATGATTTTGATTTTGACATCATATTAGGCCTATCACAACAAGAAAAAGACTCCAATTCCTAACCAGTGCTCCTCTCTCATGAGAAATTGTCAAGGAAGTTTTGCTCGAATCAAAAGATCACGAGTCTCTACAAAAGGAGACATGGTGGTGGAATGATGACATACTGAAAAGCTATAAAACGTAATAGAGATATCAATTATAGTTTACCCAAATCTCAAAAAATGCAATATTTTGGGGATACATGTTAACAAAGAAGGACTAGAAGAAAGTACTTCAAGAAGTGAGATCTAGATATTTTGGATAGATATGTTAGAAGTTAGGTACTAGGGAAGGAGAAAGGGTGTGTAGAAAATAGAATGTGCAAGATATACACTAGTACATAACCGACATTTAGTGTCGGTTATTTAAGGCCTTTAGTGTCGGTTTCTAAGCGACACCTATGTGGGCGACGCTAAAAGCTCAGCCGTTACGCGTCGGTTCAAAAACCGATGCCAAAACTCTTCGTGCGCCACAGAAAACACGCCAGCAGGGCACTATCAGCGTCAGTTATTAGATAAGAAACCGACGCCATATACCTTCGCGCCACAGAAGGGCGCCATCTTGGGCACTATCAGCGTCGGTTATTAGGTAAGAAACCGACGCCATATACCTTCGCGCCACAAAAGGGCACCGTCTTAGGTACTATCAGCGTCGGTTATTAAATAAAAACCGACGTCATATAAACCCCAACACGGCCGTGCTGGCCAGCACGGTCGTGGTGTCTGGTCCGCTGCCACGGCCGTGCTGGCCAGCACGGCCGTGGTGTTAAGGAAATAGACGTCGGTTATTATTAGAAACTGACACTGTAACTATGTGGCGTCGATTTTATACAAATAACCGACGCCTGTTTTTTTTTCTATCAGTCTGCAGACCTGCTGTATGGCTGGTCGCAGGATGAGAAACCTGCAGTTCAGTTATGAACTGTAGGTTTTACGACATCCATTGATATCAGCCAACAACATGCCACAAACCTACAAAATTAACAACAAAAATATTCACACATTTAGCAATGCAACCTGCAATTCCATTTGATTTTTACACATTTAGAAACATTCATGTAGCTAGCAATCTGTAGTTCTATTCATTTTCACATTCACACATATAGAAACATTCATATAGCAACCAACAGTTTCATTCATTTTTACTCAGACACATGTAGAAACATCTAGACATGTAGAAACATTCACACATATATTATAATTCAGAAATTCATTTACAAAATATCATTCTTTAGTCATTATTCGCTATCAACATCCCAATTATATCTTAAATCCCCCACTACTTGTATGGTTGTTGCCCATTCTTCTCTTACTTCATTTAATTCTCCCGTCGTATAGGGAGCATGTACATCTGGTAAGGCCGTTCATGTAGTGTGGTCAGTTTTAAACACCGGTAAAGAGAATGATGTATATATATAATTAATGAGTTATCACTACTACAGAAATGCCTTTTAGCGTCGGTTGTTTAACCCGCTTTGGCGTCGGTTTCCGAGCGACGCCTATGTGGGCGCTGCTAAAGGTCTAACACTTCGGCGTCGGTTTTTTAACCGACGCCTATTTAACTTACAGGCGTCGGTTGTTTATAGAAAACCGATGTCCAAAGGGTTTGCGCCACAGAAAACGGCATCATCTAGGACACATTCTGCGTCAGTGTTTAATTGGTAACCGACGCAGAAAGTGTCCTAGATGATGCCGTTTTCTGTGGCGCGAACCCTTTTGGCGTCGGTTTTCTATAAACAACCGACGCCATACTTCAAGACGATATGGCCGTGCTTCCCTGCACGGCCGTGTTTAGTACTATAGGCGTCAGCACGACCGTGTTTAGTACTATAGGCGTCGGTTTTATATGAATAAGCGACGCCTTTTCCACCACGGCCGTGCTTTCCTGCACGGTCGGGTTGTTTGTAATATTAGGCGTCGGTTTTTATCCAATAACCGACGTTGTATGTCTTTGCTGACGGTTTTCTGTAAATAACCGACACTTATATTTTTTTTTTTCATATCAGTTTGCAGGCCTGCTGTGGCTAGTCAGCAGGATGAGAACCTGCAGTTCAGTTTTCTGAACTGTAGGTTTACGATATCCATTGATATCAGCCTACAAACAGGCCACAAACATGCAAAAGTCCCAAGGAAAATTTCACACAAGTAGATACATTCAGACACCAATTCAATTCTCACATTCACACATATAGAAACATTCAAATACATGTATTAACATTCAGAAATATTCATTTACAAAGTATCATTCATTATCGCTATCAACATCCCAATTATATCTTACAGTTGCCACTACTTGTATGGCTTTTTCCCATTCTTCTCTTATTTCATCTAATTCTTCCATCGTATATGGAGCATGTATATTTTTTAAGCGTTTACCTATAGTGTGGTCAGTTTTAAACACCTGCAAAGAGAATGATGTATATATAAGTAATAATATAAAAATAAGATTGATATATTTCATACTAACTAATGAGACTATATATAATACCTCATGTATGTTATCGATGTCCAATGCGGCATGTCGGATAATCATCTGCATAAATCGCATCACATAGTATGTGCATGCCCAGCCGTTGTCTTGTGTAGCGCACTATAAATTGAAACATACAAAATAATACAACTAAGCACAATTCACATCAATAATATATACATTGGAGTCGGGAACTTACTTGTACATTCTGCCAATTTATTGGCTGGTTCTTTTTTGTTGGGACCGTTCCTCCAGCCTTTTTGAATGCATCTAAACCCCTACATGTTAATATAACACAGTAAATTGCATAAGTAAATAGTAATGTAATAACAGATGTTAACAGATACAAAAATGAAATATTTCTCACCAGAATAATGGCATTCTCATTACGTGTCCAATTTTAGTGTTTAATGTACTTCCCGCGGGATCTAGATAATAAACAGTGAACGTCCCGGGGACAATAACTAGTAACTCCCAATGTCTACCGCTAGAGGTAAAAAGTTAAGAATTAATAACTCAAAATGCACAATAAAAATGGAATTTTCTTAAGTCCAAATTATAAATAAAGTAAACTTACTTGACATTGAATGGAGCTATTATTATCTTCTTGTTTTGCTGACCAAAAATTTTAAAAGCATCTATACAGTATTGTTGAACACTATCCGGGTCTTTAGCTACCATACTAATCAATGATGGAATCAAAAATCCCACATGATCAAATGCAAATTGTTTGCAATGATCTTCGACTAAGTAGCTGCAAAACATGTATTACGTATGCATTAATATATAAGAAATCATATCACCGGATCTTACACAAGGTATATAGATGTATAAACAAGATCTCACCTTATCCATGTCTCTATCATTGATGTATTCAGCCAATCATACATAAACAGCTCAATAATATCTTGTATAAATAAAGAGCTATCGTATGATTGACCTGCATAATCTGCATCTAAAGAAACAATCATCGGGCAATGTATATTATGCGCCCGTAGCCAACATGCCATTCCCCTACAAGCAGGACCTAACGGGTATGTTAGGTCAGTTGGAACCCAAGTTGGTAATGCGGGAAGTGGAGGTGGAGGCCTAGGTGCTCTTGGTGTCTTCTTTTTAACATGTATATATAATTTCAGATCAGTTGACCTCATATATACACATTAACAGTCTAAATCAATGTAAATTTATCTTACAATTTTAGTAGTGTAGACGACATCTGCTTTGGGCCACAATATGACCCCGCCTTCTGCCTCAGCAAGTGTATCAATATCCGGGTGGGGATATGGCAATGTAGCTTCCCTCCAATCGGGTAACACACGTAATGGGCCCACACGAACGTAGCCCTGTGGCATTGGAGTCCCATAAAACCTTTCCCCGGGAAGGGACGGGTAAGCCTGCGCATCTGCAACAACATAGTCTTGTATTCTTAAGCGGCATGGCTTCAATGCCTACAAATTTACGTAAAGAATGTTATACATATATACATATCATCTTGAAAACATATCATCTTGAAAAGACTAGCTACAATGTCATAAACAATACTTACAGCAGACGTGTTAGGCGATGGGTCTCCAGGATTACTCGCAGTCTGTGCATCAGGAGAAGAGTGGGTCGCCATAGGCTGATTGGAAGCCTGAGATGCCTGCCACCGCAACAATTCTTCCTTGACCTTCTCAGCAACTACATCGTTGACCTTTTTAGCAACTATATCCTTGACTCTCTTATTCTCCTATACATGGATAAAAGAAACATTAGCTTCTTATTATTGAATTTCCTTTTGCAGTAACATTCTAAAAAAAGAATAGGTTACCTCTTCTTGAGAAAGTCCCGCTCTGGGTTTGCGCTGGGATGACCCAAAGAATGCTTTGATGCCCACACCAGCGCCTGCACCCCTAACACGTCCAGGATGCTCTGGGTTACCCAGAGCAACTGTCAATTCATCCCTTGTGCCCTGAGGGATGAACGTGCCTTGTTTCCTCTGCTCGTGCAGCTCCCGCTAATCACCATCAACAGAAATTGGTAAGTTAACACCACAAATAATCAATATTCAAACGATTGCTCTAAGAGTTGTATTTTACCATTTTCGCAGCCGCCTCAGCAGTTACGGGCTTCTTTATTTCACCCTTCTTATTTTGCCTCCCGCTATCCAGATATCATGGCGAGGCATGGGTGTGGCAGACTCCTGAGTAGGAGCAGACTCCTGAGTAGCCGCAGACTCCGCCTGTAGTCTTTGGTGAACGCTTGCATAGCCTTTTGGACCCATAGTGTGGTCATGCACATTCAGTGCACACCTTGCTTTTTGTGCGTCACTGAGGGCCTAGTTAGTATGCACATTAATGATTTGGTTAGTAGCACTAAATGTTAATCTTGAATAGGTGAATACAATGTATATTAATTAAATTGGGAGTGACGGCTAATACCTTGATTTCTTCAGATTTTCTTGAAGCAACAAAATTGTCCCAATCTTCTTTGTCCAAGAAGTTCCATTGTTCAAGGGATGACTTCTTCTTCTTATCACCCTCTTTTATGTATTCTCTGTTTAGATTTGTCCTATAATTCCTAAGCATCTTTCCAGCGCGTTGCATCACACTTTTACGATGCAACTTCTCATCCAATGCAAACAGATTCTGTAAAATAGAAATGTTATTAACTAGTATCCAAAATAGAATTGCAAATAATAGAATTTGTAATCTACAAAATAGAATTGCAAATAATAATAACTCACGCATAAATCCTTCCATATCAAGTCTTTTTTCCCCTGAGGAACTTTATGCCAATTATCATACTTAACACCACAATGGCTCTGAGTGGTACACCCAAGATAGTTTACAAAATTATTGCGGTTCACTCCATTTGCATTTCCTCCATTATCAAACTCCACAACCAATTTGGATCAACTGCCACTTAGCGCTATTAACTTCTTCAACAGAGTGATGCCCCTTTTCTTGTTAAGTGTTTGGTGCTGCGCATCAAGTTGCTCCAGTGCTTCAGTGGGTACATGTGCATCATCAACCTAAAATTTGACAAAAATAAACACACTGAATTAGCCCAATATAGAAATATAGGATATATGACATAACTAGAAGATAATGAATTTTATAGAAATACAGGATATGTTTTTAGAACTTACATTGGTATCCTCACCATGCTCGTCATGGACAGCATGCTCATCATGGACTTCATGCTCATCATGGACATCATGCTCATCATGGTCAGCCATCTGAAAATGTCATTAAAAAGGCAAACATTTAGCATTTGTATTAACTAGAAAAAGGCAAACATTTAGCATTTGTATAAACTAGAAAAAGGCAAACATTTAGCATTTGTATAAACATACATGTCTCTAAAATTGTGATCTTTTATCAATTAACAATCCTTCATTGTGATCTCCGCGCACATATAAGTCATCATTAGCTTCAATATTTTGTGGAGTTGGCAACCCAACTGAGAATGGACTGGAGTCATCATACTTATCATAGTACTCTTCTTCATCTATAGGATCTTCAATGAACTGTCTTTTACCATGAAGAACAACCGACCATTTATCATTTGCAGGATCATCGATATAGAATATTTGTTTCGCCTGTGATGCCAATATGAATGGTTCACCCTTCTCGCCAATCTTTTCAAAGTTCACCAAAGTGAAACCCAATTCATTCACTATAAATCCTTTGGTGTTATCAACCCAATTACATTTAAAGAGCGGAATTTTGAAATCTATGTAGTCAAACTCCAAAATGTCTTCAATGACACCGTAATATGACATTTTAGCTTCACGTGGACTCTTATCCTTTGCACTTGCAAAGTACATAGTCGACGCTTGAAGAGTGACCCCACTATTTTGGACGACACTCTTATCAACCTTACATGCTTCGACAATATAGATCTAATTGCCATAGGCAATATTTGTTGCATTAGAGTGTGAAAATCATGAGATTTAAGACCTATCAACTTCAGATCTTTCATTGATACCAATCTATGAATGTTGGATGAGTAACCATGTGGTGCCTTAACATTTACCAAACATTCACAAAAAGCTTTCTTCTCATTTCTAAACAATGTGTAACAAGCGGGAGGTAAGTATGTTCTCCGATTTCCCATTTCACGTAATTCTGTTAATTCTGACCTTATTCCCATTTCACGTAGGTCCAGTCTGGATTTTATCCCATCTTTAGTCTTACCTGGTATATTTAACAGAGTACCAATGATGCTATCACAGACATTTTTCTCAGCGTGCATTACATCGATACAATGCCTGACTGTCAAAGAACTCCAATAAGGAAGATCCCAAAATATTGACTTCTTCTTGAATGAAGAATTGTCACTCTGTGTGGCCATACTACATTGTGATTTCTTACCAAATTCATTGACAATGTCTTTTACTCTTGCATAAACAACATCCCCTGGTATAGGTTTAGGTGCACTCCGTTCATCATTCCATCCATTGAATGCTTTGCGCTTCCTACGATAAGGATGGAATTTTGAAAGAAACCTTCGATGACCAAGATATACATTCTTGCCACCATGTTTTAGCCTTATTGAATCAGTGTTTTCTTCACATATAGGACACACTTTAGCTCCTTTGACACTATATCTAGACAAATTCCCATATGATGGAAAGTCATTAACAGTGCAAAACAACATAGCGTGCAAACGAAATATCTCTCTTGCTGAAGCATCATAGGTCATCACACCTTCAGCCCAAAGTTTCTTTAAGTCATCAATCAAAGGTTCAAGATAAACATCGATATCAATTCCGGGTTGTTTAGGGCCCGATATCAACAACGACAACATAACGTACTTATTTTTCATACACATCCAGGGAGGAAGATTGTATATAACAAGCATGATTGGCCAAGTGCTATGTTGGCTGCTCAATGTCTCGTACAGATTCATCCCATCTGTACAAAGCCCAAGTCTTAGATTCCTATCTTCTTCACCAAATTTGGGGTACAATAGATCAATCTTCTTCCACTGTGGGGAATCAGACGCATGTCGTAGGATCCCATCATTATTTTTCTTAACATCTGCATGCCACCTCAAATTCTTCGCATCTTTCGGATTTGCAAACAAGCGTTGAAACCGTGATATTATAGGTAGATACCACAACACCTTGGCAGGAGAACCAGTTTTGGACTCCCCCGAAGTCATCAATTTATACCGTGACGCGCCACATTTTGGACAATCTTTCAAATCTACATAGTCCTTTTGAAATAATACACAATCATTTGGGCATGCGTGTATCTTCTTGGCCTCCATTCCCATTGGGCACAACATTTTCTTTACCTGGTATGTTGAGATTGGCAGCTCGTTTCCTTCAGGAAGCATTTCTTTCAACAAAGTCAACAATGAAGTGAAGCTTTTGTCGCTCCATCTATTGTTAGCTTTCAACTTATACAATCTCAACACAGCGCTAAGCTTCGTAAACTTAGCACAGTCTGTGTATAACGGTATCTCAGAATCATGCACAATGTTTCTAAAGATAGGAGGTGGATCGGTGTGCTCTACCCTACAACTATCCAGCATCACATCAACAATGTCTGCTGGAACTGGTTCGTTCACATTTACGTCATCGGAGGCAATTTCTTCTTCCACCCAAGCACTGCTATCGACATCTACTGGTTTCGATTTTGAAATCTCTCCATGCCAGTGCCATTCTGTATAGCCTTGTACAATCCCGTTGCACATGACATGACTTTTGATTTCCTCACCAGTGTTGACTTTCAAGTTGTTACCGCAATGCCTACATGGACAGTAGAACCTATCTGTAGGTTTTTTCCTATGTTCCTCGGCAAATCTAATAAACTGGTCAAGACCAGATATAAACTCTGGGGTGCAACGATTACGAATGGACATCCATGATCTATCCATTCTATGATCAGAGAAAACAAGTATATATTAGGAAACAAGTATATATTAGGAAAAGATTAGGGTATACACTTACATCCTAAGTGTATAATGTGATGTCATTCTTATATATAATAAATGTGTACCACCTATCCCATCCTTGAACACCTAATCTCACTAGTAAGTGTATAATGTGTATTGGGTTTTCATGAAAATTTCGGCAGCATTTCCCCGCTATTCTCTAAGTACATATGTACTTAGAAAACAAACGGGGAAATGCTGCCGAAATTTTCTCGAAAACCCAATACACATTATACACTTACATCCTAAGTGAGATTAGGTGTTCAAGAACAGTCCCAAACCGGGGACTATCCAAGATTTACTCCTAATGAGTCAATCTTGGACGGGTTTCTAGGCCAACAAACACAATAATAGATATCTACAATGAAGTCGGACTCCATACAAACAGTATATAATTTAGTGATTATTCATTCTAATTTATACCAATGTACAAGTAATATAAAGAACAATGATTGTTCACTTTCTAGGCCAACAAACACATGTGATGTCATTCTTATATATAATAAATGTATACCACCTATCCCATCCTTGAACACCTAATCTCACTAGTAAGTGTATAATGTGTATTGGATTTTCAAGAAAATTTCGGCAGCATTTCCCCGCTGTTCTCTAAGTACATATGTACTTAGAGAACAAATGGGGAAATGCTACCAAAATTTTCTCAAAAACCCAATACACATTATACACTTACATCCTAAGTGAGATTAGGTGTTCAAGAACAGTCCCAAACCGGGGACTATCCAAGATTTACTCCTAATGAGTCAATCTTGGATGGGTTTCTAGGCCAACAAACACAATAATAGATATCTACAATGAAGCCGGACTCCATACAAATAGTATATAATTTAGTGATTGTTCATTCTAATTTATACCAATGTACAAGTAATATAAAGAACAATGATTGTTCACTTTCTAGGCCAACAAACACATGTGATGTCATTCTTATATATAATAAATGTGTACCACCTATCCCATACTTGAACACCTAATCTCACTAGTAAGTGTATAATGTGTATTGGATTTTCAAGAAAATTTCGGCAGCATTTCCCCACTGTTCTCTAAGTACATATGTACTTAGAGAACAAACGGGGAAATGCTACCGAAATTTTCTCAAAAACCCAATACACATTATACACTTACATCCTAAGTGAGATTAGGTGTTCAAGAACAGTCCCAAACCGGGGACTATCCAAGATTTACTCCTAATGAGTCAATCTTGGATGGGTTTCTAGGCCAATAAACACAATAATAGATATGTACATGTTAGGGTTTCATCACAATTGATGTTAGGGTTTCATCAATGTTAGTGTTTAATCAAATCAAATTAGGATGCTAGAATGGACAAGTTTAAATCAAATTAGGGTTTAAATCAAATCAAACACGGCCGTGGCTGTGTTGGCCTACCACGGCCGTGCTGGGCAGCACGGCCGTGGTAGGCCATTCTTCTCAGTTCTCAGTGAAAGAAGTAGAACACTAACTAGTCTTAGATTTTGAAGTCAGAGCAGCAAGCAGAGCAGAGCAGCGGGCGGCAAGGAAGAAGACAAGGAAGAAGGTGCTACGACTAATACCTTGTGAGCAGCAGAGGCAAGCAAGAAGACAACGCCGCAGTAGGGCATGAGCAGGGAGGAAGGAGCGGGCGGCGACGCAAGGAGGAAGGCGGCGGGCAGCGGCGGTGACGCAGAGCAGCAGCATGGATCGTCGGCGGTGAGCGAGAAGCAGCAGACACCAGGCACCAGGCGGCGATTTTGGGAGAGCGGCGACGAGCAGCGCATAGGAGAATCGATGAAACAGGAAGAAAGGGGGAAGAGTCGGGTGATCGAGCCTCTATTAAGTTGGTCAACGGCGTCGGTTATCTAGGACAACCGACGCCTATTATCTTCCGCGTCGGTTGATCGTAATAACTGACGTCCAATTAGACAATCTTTACCCCAAATTAATTGGCGGGAACTATTATCAGCGTCGGTTATCCAAGGATAACCGACACCGAAAGTGGAACTTTTCACGCAAAATTTTATTTCACATAGGCGTCGGTGAATTGTTAAACAACCGACGCTGTATGTGACCCAGATTTTTTTCGCTCGAAAATTGGATTTCGCGGGCGCCTTTAGGCGTCGGTTGGTTACACTCAGCCGACGCTGAATACAAAGCGGTACCCGTGTCTGGCTGGTCTTCGAATATAGACGTCGGTTTGCATAAATAACCGACGCCGAATATTATAGGCGTTGGTTGTCCGAAATAACTGACGCCCAGAAAAGCGACACTGAACGCTATTTCTGTAGTAGTATATAAATAAGATTGATATATTTCATATTATATATCTAATGAGACTATATAATACCTCAGCAATACAATCGATGTCCATTGCGGCATATTTGATAATCATGTGCATAAATCGCATCACATAGTATCCACTTGCCCATCCGTTGTCTTGTGTAGCACACTATAAATTCAAACATACAAAATATTAAAAAATACAACTAATTAAGCAATGTTCACATAAATAATATATACATATATTGTAGTTGAGAACTTACTTTCACGTTCTTCCAAATTATTGGCTGGTTCTTTTTCGTGGGGACCTTTCCTCCAGCCTTTTTGAACTCATCAAAACCCCTACATGTTAATGTAACACAGTACATTGCATAATTAAATAGTAATGTAATAACATATGTTAACGGATATGAAAATAAAATATTTCTCACCAGAATAATGCCATTTTCATTATGTGTCCATATTTTGTATTCAATTTACTCCCCTTAGGATCTAGATAATAGACAGTGAACGTCTCGGGGACAATAACCAGTAACTCCCAATGCATACCACTAGAGGTAAAAAAGTTAAAAATTAATAACTCAAAATCCACAATAAAATGTAATTTTCTTAAGTCCAAATTATAATAAGCAAAGTAAACTTACTCTACATTGAATGGAGCCATTATCATCGTCTTCTTATTTTGAGCAAAAATTGTAAAAGCCTTACAGCAGTATTGTTGAACTGACGGAGGGTCTTTAGCTACTAGACTAATCAAAGATGGAATCAAAAATCCTACATGTTCGAATGCAAAATCTGTACATATCTTGTCTAAGTAGCTGCAAAATATGTATTAATTATGCATGCATTAATAAATAAGAAACCAAATCACCATATCCTACACAAGGTATATGGATGTATAAAGAAGATCTCACCTTATCCATAGCTCTATCACAGATGTATTTAGCCAATCATATCGAAACAACTCCAAAATATCTTGTATAAATAGTTTGCTTTCGTATGATTGACCTGCAACATATGAATCTATAGAAACAGTTATAAGGCAATTTATATCATGTTCGCCTAACCATATTGCCATACCCCTACAGTTAGGACCTAACGGGACAGGTAGGTCCTGTGGAACCCAACTGGGTAATGTAGGAGGTGGAAGTGGAGGCCTAGATGTTGTGGGTGTCTTCTTTTTAACCTATATATATAATAATAATTTCAGATCAACTGACATCATATACACACACTAACAATTTAACGTAATGTAAATTTACCATATAATTTCAGTAAAGATGACATCCACTTTTAGCCACAATATCACTCCGCCTTCTGCCTCACCAAGCGTTTCACAATCTGGGTGGGCATATGGCAATGGAAGATCCATCCACTTGGGGAATATATGTATCGGGCTCACACGAATCCAACCAGCTGGTAATGGAGACCCGTGAAACATATCCCCTGGTAGGGATGGGTAAGCCGACGCCTCTGTAACGACATATTCATTAACTTTTAGACAACATGACTTCAACCCCTACAAATTTTTGTGTAAAGAATGTTATATACATATATACATATCATCTTTTTTTGAAATGACTACAATTTCATATATACATATCATCTTGAAAACATATCATCTTGAATTAAAAAAATAGTTATGACACGCGTAAACCATGTGTGCAAACGCAAGTATACGTATCAATGTAATATAGGCCTTGTGAGGCCCGAGTCGAACTCAGGGAAACGTGAATTTTAGTAGACTACTACTAACTGGTTGCGATCAGCTAAACCGATTAAAAGAGTTGATTGGTTTGAAAAAGAAAATAAAATAAAGTGAAAACAAAGAGAGAAATGATTAAATGTTGGTTTAATCAAATGAGAATGGGATTCCTTAGGATTGCCGATTTCACCACGGGGTCTCGTTATACCGAATATCTTGCATAAATAACGTAGATTTTATCGAATCTTGGATAAAGAGCATGTAATCAAGATTGCCCACTTTCACGGTACAATCCACTACCCAAATCTAAGCCAATTCTACTTTCATAGCAATTTATATCTTAGATTAGGCGCATTAACGATGACTTTGGGTATCTCTCCACTATCCGTACGTCGCCTAGTCTAAGGAACGCATAAGATGGTGTATAAAAGTGGGTTTTCTGACCTTTAATCCCCTTTCCAGAGTAATTGTTAGTCTAATTCTTTACCTATGGTCATGAAGCATAAGTAAATCAAGCAATCTCCATAATTATATATCCAAGAAACGAGAATTCTATATCAATTCATGCAAAAAAATCAATATAACGGTTCCCCGGGCTACTCCCGGGTCCTAAGGAACAATGGGGATTAGCCCTGCATGGTTGACAATGGAGAATACATAGGAGTAGAGAAGAAAAATGTGGGAAACATGGAGAAAACTCGTGTAACCCCTGATACGAAGGTGCTCCTGGAGATCCTCCTCAAGAAACGCGTGTTTTGTAGTCTTCCGGCAGCAAAATCGCCCGTCGAAGGTGCCTGGATCGCTCGGTTGACGGCCTTCGTCTCTCATCTTCTCTCTCTCTCCCTCCTTCTTGGATGTTGTGCAACACAATATGAGATCCCCCTCGGGCCGTCTGTGCTCTTCTTAGGTCATAGGACCACTTTACGGCTCCGAAAAAGCTCAACCGTCGGATTAAAACGCTCCGTTTTAGTGCTGAAAATTGCCAGATCCTGACGCTGTCGATAGTATCGACCATGATATAGTTTTTTCCTTCCAAAATTATGTTTTGGGGTTGCTTTCTGATAAAATGTTGATACTATCGACACCAGGGTCGATAGTATCGACTCTGGACAATGCAAAAGTGCCTGAAAAAGTGCCGAAACGTGTGTATAAGTCTGGGGATTATATAAAATCATATAAATATGATAAAATAAGTATAATTTGATGCAAAAAGAGTTTAAAGGCCAACTATAGTGAATTATGTAAATATAATCAAGAAAATGACAAATACATGCATAAAACAGATATAAAATAAGCCTATAAAAGTGACTCAAAACCCATGCATCAAACTCCCCTAAGCTTAAACCTTGCTCGTCCTCGAGCAACAAAACTTTGGATCTGGTTGAGATAAGTCAGCAATAGGACATAAATACATGAAATGAATCTACATCATCCCCACTTTCTTTCCACAAATCGGCCCTCATTGACCACTGAACACTAACTGCCATCCAGGCGACCAAAGACCTATGTAAAAGATGTTCGTCCCCCAATCAGTGAAACACTATCAATTAAAGAAGTTAATATGATAAACTCATTTGTTCCATACTTGATGCATCTTGTGATCTCCTATCTACTTTGCTCATTTCCTAACTACCATCTAAATGGAAGCAGATCTCCTGATATTAATGATTGAGTAGAATATCATGGGTGGCCTACCGATTAGAGCAACGGGTGGATGGGATAGGTGGTTGTGGAAGAGATGGAAGCACATAACAGTCAATCATGCAATACAAAAATTAATGACCTATCATGATGCAAAATGCAAGTGAAAATTTCCTAATGCTATATTTTTGGTGGAATGATGCATGCACTATCATTCCATCTCAAGGTGAGATGGAATATAAAAAAAAACTACACCATGTGCTTATTCTTATTGATTCTCCGGTGAGAACATGTTCCTTTCTCCCTCTCATTCGTACTTACTTCTCAATTCTTTTTTTTTTCTTTTTTTCCTTCTCTTTTTTTTTCAATTTTTTTCAATTTCTTTAATTTTTTTTTCAAGCCCTTATTTTCATAGTTGACAATGAATTATTTGTCGGGCTCCACTTCTTGTTACATAACTTATACATTTGAAGCATTCAGAAGATATGGAACAAGTTCACCACCTTTAATGTTTCAGAAGACATAAGATGCATGATGTACAATATGCTCAAAAGATGCAAATGCAACTACATAATGATAGTTATGCAATTAAATGACACGCACCTAAGGATAATGTGCATGTATAACTACTCTGTCTTTTTTTTTCATTTTCATGCAAAAAATATGTGAAAATAGATATAATGCAAGACCTATCTACATGAGATGCAATCAAAAAGTGAAAGACAGTAATGTGCTCCCATTTCTTATGGTGGAGTGTGAATGAAATTGCGGTTGATCAGATCACAAGACTAATTGACAGAACCTTCTGAAAATATCATATGTCCCTCTCTAATGACCTATGTACAGGGTAACTGAAGGATTTCTCTCTTAAACTTTAGTCTAAGGTCACGTTAGCGTTTGGTCGGTTCGGGCTCAAACATCCTTGCCAATCACTTTTCCTTGGACAATAAAGATGGTCATTCATGTCCCCATGTCCTGAAGCTGACTCACCCAAGCACTTCCTCAGTTATGCAACTCAATTACTAACAAGAATAAGCTCAAAAAGTTCTCAAAATGATCATTTTTTATGTGCACACAACCCAAGAATAAAACTTGCAATTGAAACCATGCATGTATTGCTCCACAGATTACACTAGATAGATGTGGATCCTACAAAAGCTAGTAAACCTAGAAATAAAAACAACTAATATTTCAAAAATAAAAGCAACATGAATAAGTAAGTAAAAACTAAGATAAAGGGTTGTTCCAATACCCCCCCTAAGCTTGAATAAGACTATGGCCTCATAGTCAACATTCTCACTTAATAGGTGGACCAACGGTACCATTCGCTTTGAAGTGTGGTGAAGAAGGATGGTTAGATGCTCAAGTGGACCAAGTGATGCTTGCTATCTCCCTCCTTTTTGTGGCCCATTTTTGTGTCTTAGTGGTTCTAAGACATGACTTGCTTCATCCATCTTTCCTCTGCAAAAAACGGTTCGAAAAAATCTCATTTCGATACCTTTTACGACCTATTTTATGTAGCTATCCTGCAGGTGTCGATACTATCGACCAAGGTCGATGGTATCGACCCAGACTCAGCAATTTTGCTAAATCGACGCATCTAAAAGCCTGGAACTCAAAAGTGTCGATACTATCGACCCTAGGGTCGATGGTATCGACTTTACTGGCACCAATTTTTCTGTAAATTTTCAGGAATCTTGATACTATCGACCCTAGGGTCGATGGTATCGACTTTTCTTCAGCGTTTACTTCTCCAAACTCGATACTATCGACATGGGTGTCGATAATATTGACCTTAACATTCTGCACACTTCAAAACACGAGTTAGGGTACCATTTTTACAAAAATTATCAAAACCTAAGAAAAAACTAAGTACATAAACATAAAAGAACATAACCAAACATAAAAATGAATCGAAAGTTGGGTTGCCTCCCAACAAGTGCCCTTGTTTAATGTCCTAGGCTTGACATAAAGATACCTTTAACCTGGGTTGTCAAGAGATGTCTCCAATGAGTCATGTGGTAATTTGAATTTAACTCTATCATCACCAATCCCAAGTGTCAAGTAACCTTGCCCAATGGCAGCGATTACATCAGCCATAGCTTGGAACGGCCTTCCCAATAGCATCTCACCTCCTTCCAGCTCATGCATGTCCATGACCACAAAGTCAACAGGGAAGATGAATTTGTCGACCTTGACTAGCACATCCTCACATATACCTTGTGGCTTCACAATGGATCCATCCACCAACTCAATTGTCATAGAAGTTTATGTTGGCTTCTTCAATCCCAACTTTTGAAAAGTGGCAAGTGGCATAAGATTAATGATTGCCCCTGAGTCACATTGTGCTTGTGGAAAATGTTGGCCGCCTATGGAACATGGGATGTAGAAACATCCTAGATCTTCCTCTTCCTTGGTAGCCGTCCTTGGATTATAGAACTCACTTTTTCATCAACAACACAAATGTCAGTGTCTTTTATCCGCCTTTTCTTGGTGATTATGTCCTTGATAAACCTTCCATATGCTGGAATCTTTTCTATTATTTCTACTAACGGAATATTAATATGGAGCTTCCTAAATATCTCCAAGAATTTCTTATAGTGCCTATGCTCTTTCTTCAGCCTCAGACTATTCGGGAAAGGCACGTTTGGGTCCTTCGCTCGCTTGTGTGGTGGCACATATGGAACTTTAGGGGTCTCCTCCCCTAAGCTTGCTTCAATGCCACCTTCTAGGATAGGATTTGACACATCATCTGTGGATGTCATGACTTGTGGCTGCTCCCCTCTCTCAGTGACTGCAGCTTCACCATGACGCATGGCCTTCACATGCTCCTCTTGCCTAGGTGCGGGCGCGGCCGCGATGTGCTCTTGGCAGATTTTTCCGAATGGACAACATCCGCCTGGTAGTCCATAATGACTGCGAGGATATGGTATTCTTGGTGTATCCTCCGTATCAAAAATCATTTTGCTTTTATCCTGGACCTCCACCACCGGGGGCTCTGCCTCAGAAATCACAGATATATATTTCACTTGATGATGTGCTTGAACAACATCTGCATTCCCAGCCTGTCTTTGTTGATTTGTATGCTTCATGGCCGCCACTTCATTGGAAATTTGGGTCACAGTCGTCTCTAGTGCCCTCATTTGTGCTCCATGACTTTGTAATGTCTGCCCAAATTTATTCAAAATCTCGCCCTGAGACTGTAACTGCTTGGCGAATGTACTCATCATCTCTTGATTTTGTTTCACCACCTGGATAAGCAATTCATTGTTCTTTTCCTCTAGGCTAGGCTGCATCTTCTGAAAATTGTGTTCCTTCCTCCAATCATAATTGTTATTTCTATATCCCTGTTGATGCATATACTTTGCATGTGCTTCATCATCAGACCAATTGTCCTCTTTCTCTAGGAGCTTCTTGGCTATAAGATCCAACTTGTCATTAAGCACTTTGATGGCCCTTGCTTCATGTGTAATGCCAACCTGCTCGGGTGCATCTCTTTCACCCCAAGACTGCTTTTTGGACATGTTCCTTAGAATCTCCCAACACCTTGTGCCTGTGTTGTTCAAAAAGAAACCAGAACCTACTGAGTCCAAATTGCTCCTATCATGTTCATTTAGGGAGAAGTAGAAAATTTTAGCTTGCTTCTCCTTGTCTAAGCCGTGATGTGGACACTTCCTCAGCATGATCTGGAAGCGCTCCCAAGTTTCAGAGTATGTTTCACCGGCTCGCTGGCTGAAGTTGTGTATCTTCCTCACTAGATCATTTGTCTTTTCAGGAGAGAAGAACCTCTCAAAGAACACCTCTACCATGTGATCCCAAGATTCAATGTACTCATCATCCAGATTGTGCAGCCATTCCCAAGCATTGCCCGCTAAAGAACTGGGAAAACGTTTCAGGTAGAGTGTCTCTTGCGGGAACCTATCAATCTTTATCATATCACAATTTTCCATGAACATGCTGATGTGGGTCACCGGATCCTCATTTTTAAGTCCATGGAAAGCCTGCGATTTGACCAACTGAATAAGCCCTGGATCAATCTTGTAACTGGGTATGTTGATAGCTTGTTTCTTGATTGGCCCCTTCTGCACAGAAGAAGAAGAAGCCTTAATCCTTTCCCAGATCGTCTGCTCCTCATTTTCTGCTCTGTCACCCATTATTACTTTGCTAGTACCTGAAATTTCAAATGGTAGTGTATGAATCAGTACTAATAATTAAAACAATGAATAAGATTTGTAATTCAGTTCAAAAGATGAAAAAAAAATTACAGGAATTAAAAGTGGCCTAGTGTGGCCGCTCGCAGCACTCGTAGTGCTAAAATTCACCGTTTCCCCGGAAACGGCGCCAAAAACTTGACACGCGTAAACCGTGCGTGCAAACGCAAGTATACGTATCAATGTAATATAGGCCTTGTGAGGCCCGAGTCGAACTCAGGGAAACGTGAATTTTAGTAGACTACTACTAACTGGTTGCGATCAGCTAAACCGATTAAAAGAGTTGATTGGTTTGAAAAAGAAAATAAAATAAAGTGAAAACAAAGAGAGCAATGATTAAATGTTGGTTTAATCAAATGAGAATGGGATTCCTTAGGATTGTCGATTTCACCACGGGGTCTCGTTATACCGAATATCTTGCATAAATAATGTAGATTTTATCGAATCTTGGATAAAGAGCATGTAATCAAGATTGCCCGCTTCACAGTACAATCCACTGCCCAAATCTAAGCCAATTCTACTTTCGTAGCAATTTATATCTTAGATTAGGCGCATTAACGATGACTCTGGGTATCTCTCCACTATCCGTACGTCGCCTAGTCTAAGGAACGCATAAGATGGTGTATAAAAGTGGGTTTTCTGACCTTTAATCCCCTTTCCAGAGTAATTATTAGTCTAATTCTTTACCTATGGTCATGAAGCATAAGTAAATCAAGCAATCTCCACAATTATATATCCAAGAAACGAGAATTCTATATCAATTCATGCAAAAATTCAATATAACGGTTCCCCGGGCTACTCCCGGGTCCTAAGGAACAATGGGGATTAGCCCTGCATGGTTGACAATGGAGAATACATAGGAGTAGAGAAGAAAAACGTGGGAAACATGGAGAAAACTCGTGTAACCCCTGATACGAAGGTGCTCCTGGAGATCCTCCTCGAGAAATGCGTGTTTTGCAGTCTTCCGGCAGCAAAATCGCCCGTCGGAGGTGCCCAGATCGCTCGATTGACGACCTTCTTCTCTCATCTCCTCTCTCTCTCTCCTTCTTGGATGTTGTGCAACACAATATGAGATCCCCCTCGGGCCGTCTGTGCTCTTCTTAGGTCATAGGACCACTTTACGGCTCCGAAAAAGCTCAACTGTCGGATTAAAACGCTCCGTTTTAGTGCTGAAAATCGCCAGATCCCGACGCTGTCGATAGTATCGATCCAAGGTCGATGGTATCGACCATGATACATGTTTTTCCTTCCAAAATCACGTTTTGGGGTTGCTTTCTGATAAAATGTCGATACTATCGACACCAGGGTCGATAGTATCGACTCTAGACAATGCAAAAGTGCCTGAAAAAGTGCCGAAATATGTGTATAAGTCCGGAGATTATATAAAATCATATAAATATGATAAAATAAGTATAATTTGATGCAAAAAGAGTTTAAAGGCCAACTATAGTGAAGTATGCAAATATAATCAAGAAAATGACAAATACATGCATAAAACAAATTTAAAATAAGTCTATAAAAGTGACTCAAAACCCATGTATCAAGTTACTATGTCATAAAAATACTTACAGTAGATTTGCTAGGTGGTGGGTCTACAGGATTACTCCCAACCTCTGTAGTAGGAGTAGAGCCTGCAGTAGGAGACACCATAGGTATTGTCTGGTAAGTGGCAGTCTGAGATGCCTGCCACTTTTTCATTGCTTCTTTGAGTTTCCTATCAAATAGCTTATCTACCTATACATGGATAAAAGAAACGTCAAATTCTAATTATTGAATTCTCTTTTACAGTAACATCTACAAGGAAAAAATATGTTACCTCTTCTTATGAAAGTCCCACTTTTGGGACATGTTTGCACTGGGATGGCCCAAAAAAAGCTTTGATGCCCACACCAGCGCCTGCAGCCCTAACACATCCAGGATGCTCTGGGTTACCCAGAGCAACTGTCAATTCATCCCTTGTGCCCTCAGGGATGAACTTGCCTTGTTTCCTCAGCTCGTGCAGCTCCCGCTAATTGCCAAAACAAAAATTTGTAATTAAGTAAACACCACAAATAATCAATATTCGAACGATTGCTGTAAGAGTTGTATTTTACCATTTTTGCAGTCGCCTCAGCAGTTGCGGGCTTCCTTATTTCTCCCTTCTTATTTTTCCTCCCAGCTATCCAGATATCATGGAAAGGCAGAGGTGTGCTACCTATAGTGGAGGACTCCTGAGTAGAAGTAGATTGAGCAGTAGCCTCAGACTGTAGTCTTTGGCGAATGCCTGCATACCCCTTTAGACCCATTGTGTGGTCATGCACATTCAGTGCATGCCTTAATCTTTGTGCCTCACTGAGGGCCTAGTTAGTATGCACATTAATGATTTGGTTAGTAACAGTAAATGTTAATCTTGAATAGGTGAATACAACATATATTAATGAGATTGGGACTGACGCCTAATACCTTGAATTCATCTGTTTGTCTTGAAGCAACAAACGCGTCCCATTCTTCTTTGTCCAAGAAGTTCCACTGTTCAGTGGTTGTCTTCTTCCTCTTGTCATCCTCTTTTATGTATTCTCAGGTGAGATTTGTCCTATAGTTCCTTAGGACTCTCCCACAGCGTTGCATCACGCATTTACGATGCAGCTTTTCATCCAATTCAAATATACTCTGCAAATTAGAATTGCTATTAACTAGTATCCAAAAAATAATACGTCTTTCTTCTCCAAAAAATTAAATTAATAATAGCTCACACATAAATCCTTCCATATTACGTCTTTCTTCTCCTTAGAAACTTTATGCCAAGAATCTATCTTACAACCGCAATGGCTACGAGTAACATACCCAAGATATGAAACAAATGAATTGCGATTCACACCAGATGCATTTCCTGCATTATCAAAATCCACAACAAGTTTGGGTCCATTGCCCTTTTGTGCTATTAACTTCTTCATCATAGTGATGCCCCTTCTCCTGTCAACTTTTTGGTGTTGCTAATCAAGTGCCTCAAGTGCTTCAGATGGTACATGTGCATCATCAACCTAAAATTTGACAAAATAAACACATTTACAAGATATAACTATAAATGGACATATAGATATAAATATATGATATATTTTTAAAACTTATATTGTGAGGCGGCACATTGATGTCCTCACCCTCACGGTAATCATCAGCACGGTCATCAGGAGAATGCTCAGCCATCTGAAAATTCACATTCACATTGTAAAGTTCACATTATAAAGTAATTCACATTGTAAAATTCATATTGTAAAGTTCACATTGTAAAGCTCACATTGTAAAGTTCACATTCACATTGTAAAGTAATTCACATTGTAAAGCTCACATTGTAAAGTTCACATTCACATTGTAAAGTAATTCACATTATAAAGTAATTCACATTGTAAAGTTCACATTCACATTATAAAGTAATTCACATTGTAAAGTTCACATTCACATTGTAAAGTTCACATTCAGAAAAATAAAACATATAAAAAAATATAAACATGCCTCTAATATTGCAATTTTTTATCAATTAACAATCCTTCATTGTGATCTCCGCGCACATACAAGTCATCATTAGTTTCAATATTTGCTGGTGTTGGCAACCCAACTGAGAATGGACTGGAGTCATCATACTTATCATAGTACTGTTCTTCATCTATAGGATCTTCAATGAACTATCTTTTACCATGAAGAACAACCGACCATTTATCATTTGCAGGATCATCGATATAAAATACTTGTTTCACATGTGATGCCAATATGAATGGTTCATCCTTCTCGCCAATCTTTTCAAAGTTCACTAAAGTGAAACCCTATTCATCCACTATAACTCCCTTGGTGTTATCAACCCAATTACATTTGAAGAGCGGAATTCTGAAATCTATGTAGTCAAACTCCCATATGTCTTCAATGACACCGTAATATGACATTTTAGCTTCACGTGGACTCTTATCCTTTGCACTTACAAAAAACATAGTCGATGCTTGAAGGGTGACCCCACTGTTTTGGACGACACTCTTATCATCTTGGTACTTTGTGTAATATGTGAATCCATTAATGGCATACCCTTCATAAGACATAACAGTCAATTTTGGTTTAAAGGCGAGGCATTTGATAGTTTCAGTAATATCATCTGGTATTTGAGATAGTTGATGTAAGACTTTATTTTCAAACCACTTAATAAATGTCTTATTATGCTCTCTAGAAAGCCACATTGTATTGGCTCGAGGATATTGTCTCTTGATGAAATTGGTATGTTCCTCGATATAAACGTTCACTTCATCCATGTTGTGTAAAATATACAAGTGACCTTGTTCCAACTGCTCACGGCTGATTACTTTCACACGTGATCCCAAAATTCTTTTGCCAAATTGCTCGTCAATATTCTTGTCATTATCAGGAGTGTCATTACCACTGAGAAAGTCATTGCAAAAATCCATAACCTCTCTTGCCACATAACCCTTGATAATACTCCCTTCAGGCCGATAACGGTTTCGAACATCACTTTTAAAAACGCTCATGTATCGTTCAAAGGGATACATCCAATGCAAGAAAACTGGTCCCAACATTTTCACTTCCCTAGTCAAGTGGACAATAAGATGTACCATGATATCAAAGAACGACGGAGGAAAATACATCTCAAGCTGAAATAGGGTAACAACCACTTCTCTTTGCAATTTATCGAGAGTATCAGAGTCAATAACTTTGCTGCACAGAATGTTGAAAAAGAAACAAAGTCTGGTGATTGCAAACCTTACATGCTTCGACAATATAGATCTAATTGCCATAGGCAATATTTGTTGCATTAGAGTGTGACAATCATGAGATTTAAGACCTATCAACTTCAGATCTTTCATTGATACCAATCTATGAATGTTGGATGAGTAACCCTGTGGCACCTTAACATTTACCAAACATTCACAAAAAGCTTTCTTCTCCTTTCTAAACAATGTGTAACAAGCGGGAGGTAAGTATGTTCTCCGATTTCCCATTTCACGAAATTCTATTAATTCTGACCTTATTCCCATTTCACGTAGGTCCAGTCTAGATTTTATCCCATCTTTAGTCTTACCTGGTATATTCAACAAAGTACCAATGACACTATCACAGACATTTTTCTCAACGTGCATGACATCGATACAATGCCTGACTGTCAAAGAACTCCAATAAGGAAGATTCCAAAATATTGACTTCTTCTTGAATAAAGATTTGTCACTTTGTGTGGCCATAGTACATTGTGATCTCTTACCAAATTCATTGACAAAGTCTTTTACTCTTTCATAAACAACCTCCCCTGGTATAGGTTTAGGTGCACTTCGTTCCTCATTCAATCCATTGAATGCTTTGCGCTTCCTACGATACAGATGAAATTTTGTAAGAAACCTTCAATGACCGAGATATACAGTCTTATCGCCATGTTTTAGTCTTGTTGAATCCGTGTTCTCTTCACATATAGGACACACTTTAGCTCCTTTGACACTATATCCAGACAAATTCCCATATGCTGGAAAGTCATTAATAGTGCAAAACAACATAGCATGCAAACAAAATGTCTCTCTTCGTGAAGCATCATAGGTCATCACACCTTCACCCCAGAGTTTCTTTAAGTCATCAATCATAGGTTTAAGATAAACATCGATGTCATTTCCAGGTTGTTTAGGGCCCGATATCAACAACGACAGCATTACGTACTTATTTTTCATACACAGCCAGGGAGGAAGATTGTATATAACAAGCATGACTGGCCAAGTGCTATGTTGGCTGCTCAATGTCCCGTACGGATTCATCCCATCTGTACAAAGCCCAAGTCTTAGATTCCTGACTTCTTCACTAAATTCAGGGTACAATAGATCAATCTTCTTCCACTGTGGGGAATCAGACGCATGTCGTAGGATCCCATCATTATTTTTCTTAACATCTGCATGCCACCTCAAATTCTTTGCATCTATCGGATTGGCAAACAAGCATTGAAACCGTGATATTATAGGTAGATACCACATCACCTTGGCAGGAGAACCAGTTTTGGACTCCCCCAAAGTCGTCAATTTATACCGTGACACACCACATTTTGGACAATCGTTCAAATCCACATAGTCCTTTTGAAATAATACACAATCATTTGGGCATGCATGTATCTTCTTGGCATCCATTCCCATTGGGCAAAAAAATTTCTTTACCTGGTATGTTGAGATTGGCAGCTCGTTTCCTTCAGGAAGCATTTCTTTCAACAAAGTCAACAATGAAGTGAAGCTTTTGTCGCTCCATCTATTGTTAGCTTTCAACTTATACAATCTCAACACAGCGCTAAGCTTCGTAAACTTAGTACAACCTTTGTATAACGATATCTCAGCATCATGCACAATGTTTCTAAAAATTGGAGGTGGATTGGTGTGCTCTACCCCACAACTATCCAGCATCGCATCAACGATGTCTATTGGAACTGGTTCATTCACATCTACGTCATCGTAGGCAATTTCTTCTTCCACACAAGCACTGCTATCGACATCCACTGGTTTCGGGTTTGAAATCTCTCCATGCCAGTGCCATTCTATATAGCCTTGTATAATCCCGTTGCACATGACATGACTTTTGATTTCGTCACCAGTGCTGACTTTCAAGTTGTTACCGCAATGCCTACATGGACAGTAGAACCTATCTCCAGGTTTTTTCCTATGTTCCTCGGAAAATCTAATAAACTGGTCAAGACCAAAAATAAACTCTGGGGTGCAGCGATTGCGAATGGACATCCATGATCTATCCATTCTATGATCAAAGAGAAATCAAATATACATTACAACAATATTAGGGTCTAGGGTTAACATATTAGAGTTTTTGCATGGTTAAAACTTTAGGCCAACAAATACATGTGTTGTCATTCTTATATATAATAAATTTGTACCACCTATCCCATTCTTGAACACCTAATCTCACTAGTAAGTGTATAATGTGTATTGGGTTTTCAAGAAAATTTCGGCAGTATTTCCCCGCTGTTCTCTAAGTACATATGTACTTAGAGAACAAACGGGGAAATGCTGTCGAAATTTTCTTGAAAACCAAATACACATTATACACTTACATCCTAAGTGAGATTAGGTGTTCAAGAACAGTCCCAAACCGGGGACTATCCAAGATTTACTCCTAATGAGTAAATCTTGGATGGGTTTCTAGGCTAATGAGTACATATCCACTACATGTATTTGCTCACTTACATTGCATCACTCACAATTAGAGCATTATTAAATAATAAATCAAGAATTCAATAGTTTCAAACATACAATAATTCACAATTAGAGCGATAAGATTCACTTTGTACAAACATACATGGCATAATTCAGGTACAATAGCAGGTGTGGTCATTGACCCGATTCAACAATATAAGAATAATTTTAGAAGAGTAATGTAGCACAACATTATAGGCTATCCGATTATAATTGAGCAATATAGCACAAAATCAACCAACATGGCCGTGATGCCAACACGGCCGTGCTGCCCAGCACGACCGTGCCAACCTGCGATTTCACACACCTCGGCAGAGGAAGAAGAGCAGAGCAGGTACCTTCGGCGGCGTTGGCGGGGAGAGTAGCAGCAGCGAGCAGCAGGAGTAGGAGAGTAGGCCGCCGGAGCAAGATAGAAGGTCACCGGAGAAGGAGAGAAGGCCTCCGGAGCTGGGGCAGAGGGCAAGCGGCGGCGGAGGTGGGCAGAGGACCACCCAAGTGAGCGGAGCAGCGTGCGACCGGAGTAAATGGTGGCGGAGGTGGGGGCAGAGGAGAAATCACTGGAAATCGCCAAACCCTGGAGTAGCAGCTGCGTGAGACAATGAATGAAACAGAGAAAGGGGAAGAGTCGGGCTCGCGGGTGTTGTTAAGTTATCAATCGGCGTCAGTTATTGAAAACAACCGACACGTAAACCTAAAGGTGTCGGTTCTACAAACCAACCGACACCTATTCTTAATGATAGTCGTCGGTTTTTACTAGAAACCAACCGACGTCTATCTACATACGCCAATTAAAAAAATTGTTCTTGATTAATGACCATAGTCGTCGGTTTCTTTCTAAAACCGATGATCATAGGGGTGTGAAAATTTTCCCGGGAAAACGCGCGAAAACCCATAAGCGTCGGTTCTTGTAGTAAAACCGACGACCAAAATGTTCCCAATTTTTGTATCGCGAATAACCTTTCGTCGTCGGTTTTTTTAGTAAATAACTGACGCCAGATGTCAAATTTTGGAGGTAATTTTTTTCACGTGAAATTTGGGATTTGGCGGTTAATTTTAGATGTCGGCTGTTTATTCTAGAACCGACACTAAATAGAAAGTGATACCCGTGTCTGGCCACTCCTCTCCGATATATGTCGGTTTGTGTTTTAAATCGACGCTGTAGGTTTTAGGCGTCGGTTCTTCGTTAATAACTGACGACTGGAAAGTGACTACATAAGACATTTCTGTAGTAGTGATAGAACAAAAAAAGATGTGTGCCAAGTGAAATGCATCAAGAATAAATATGATAGTGTTAGTTAAGAATGTTGATTCCAAGAACCACGACAAAAAATACTTCTGTGAGATTTAAAACATAGAGTAGCTTTGACTTAGTGTCAGATTCGTGTGTTATAGATACAAGAGATATCATCTACACTTGTTTGTTAATAAAGTTGCAGTTTCATAGTTCTTTTGAATGCTTAAAATAGAAAAGACATATATGGATAAAATGGTGTTAGTATATATGTCTTGAAAAGTATGGCAGAGAAAGGTGTTACATGATTAATAGTTTTCATCAATAAGATTATGGCATCATTCGGCAAAGCATTTTTACGTGATCGGCAGTGGTAGTTACTTGCAAGCAGCCCAAAAATGTCTAAGAATGATTTGTCAAACCCAAAGATTCACTGACACAGAGTTTTTTATATAATTTTTTACTTTTATCTATCAACTACGATCATCAATCCTAGTTCTACCACGACGTGAAATATATGTGGTGAGGTATCCAGCTATGAGTGACCTCAAAATTAGTTAATCATGTTGCCAGACACAACCTATAAGAACAAAGAAAATGTGTGTAAGTGGAGGAGCGATATCATGTACCCATCTACAATAATAAGTGGCATGCGTACTATTGCAAAAACTGTAGTTGTATCAAGCTAATGTGTCACACTATTAGGCTTGGGAGAGGACTATTTAGCATTGAATAAGATATATAACACATATTTCACTAAGATCTATAAGTAAATGCCAGACAAGAATTCCAGTTCATGTTTGGAAGATTCACAAGAAAAGAAAAAGTATTTGCATATGCTTATGGAGAAGTATAGAGGAATCAAAGTGATCTACATGTGTTACTCATTTATTTGAAAAAGTCTTATGCTTGAGTACCCATATTTCACTAAAATCTAAAAGGCAACTACCACAAAAGAATTTTGGTTCATGTTTGGAAATGCACAACATCATTTTTTTATAAAACAATTATAGGTAAGTATAGAGAAATCCAAATAGATCATCATATGTTACTCATTGAATTGAAAAGATTCTCTAGTACTAAGGCAAGTGTTTTGAAGGGGATAAAACTTGAGTCTGCATCCAATTCATTGATTTGGAAAATGATATGAGAGATGTAACATCCCTGACCTGGGTTATGTGTTAACCCTAGATGATTTGCATAATAAGGTTGAGTAGATGCTTAATCTTATCTTATGAAAAGTAATTAGGACTCAAGAAGAACTTATATTTCAATTTTAGTCCTTTTTGTATAATGTTGAAATAATGTTTTGCTTGATTTGGACTAAAGTGCAAATTACCCAAGTTAAGGGGTTAAATTGCAAATTGTACATGATAATATGTTCCTCATATGTTGAAGCATCATGAAATTGGATATGATGCAGAGGTATGGCTTATGGTAGCCTGAGTACCAAAACCTAGTTTTGGTTTAATGTACAATTTACCCAAAACCCAGGGTTCAATATGCAAATTACCACTTCAATAAGGTCCCTAATATTTCCTGGCATCATGTTGAGGCAATAAAATGAGAGGTGCGCCTCATTTTAATTAAGTTGGAGGAGAGAGAATCTTAATATTAAAATAATCAAGATTTAATCCTAATTGAAACCCTAATTCAATTTAGTGCAAAAATAAATATAATAATTGAAGGGCCTTCAACCAAAAATGAGATGGTTGAATTTTATCAAGTGCGAACACCTTTGTTCCTTTTCTAGGCCACTAAAATATCCAAGGGAAGTGGATAACTCACTCACCTTATTATAAGGAAAAGAAATATCCACTCACTTATGGATATTAGTATAATATGATTTGAGGTGCTTAATTTGCTTTTCTTTAAATCATGGATATTTGAGAGGAATAAGAGGCAAACAAGATAGCCTCGGATCCAAGGATTCGAGGGGGAAGAGGCGGCACTAATTTTGGGATTAAATGAATTTTTATAAGGCATTTTCTCTCTCCTTGAATTTCTTATAAAAGTACCCTTTACAAGCCAAACCAAGGGCTTTTTCATTTCCATTTCTTTTCCCTTGCTTGGAAAACGACCAAGGAGCTTTGGAGGATCAGGAGGATGACCCCCAACCTGTTTGTAAGCTTCTTGACCTCCTTTCACCTTGAATCCATGGTGAAAATCGAAAATCAATGCATGAATTCTTCATAACTCGATCCCCTCTTCAATTCTAACCAATTCTTTTCACTCAAAGCTTGAGGAAGAGCCTTGGAATAGTGGAAGGAGTTGCATACACCATTGTTGGCATGAGCTTGGAGCTTTGGAGCTCAATTGGAGGTGGGTTTTATAACTCAAACCCTTAAACATTAGTATTGCATTTCATTCTTCAATAATCGTTGGTTATTTTCTTCTATTGGCTATTCTTTTGGTTCATTGTAGAAGTTTCCATGAAGAACGGCTACAGTTCTTGGATGAACGAAGAAAGAAGATGATGACATCATCTTAGATGTTTATCCAAAGAAATCCCTGTCCAAACGGTTTCATTTGATGAGCTCAAACGGTTTTCCAAACCGTTTGAAGGGAAACAGTTTCACCAAACCGCATTAGGGCAAACGGTTTCAGACCGTTTGGTGATGTTGACCAGGGTTTACCATTTGGGGGTTTGTTCATAATAATGTAGGTTAATTATTCGCTAAGTACAATTGATTAGTTCCAATTGGTTCATGAGTTGAAGGTCTATCAATCACCAAACCCTAATCGGGTTAAGTGTTTATTTCATAAGTGATTGAGTTAGAAACTTGGGTTGATTGACCCAAACGGTTTCAAAACCATTTGGGGATCACCCAAACGGTCTTAAGACCATTTGGTGGTCACCCAAGACCGTTTGGAGGTCTAGGGTTAGGTATGGTTGAGCAATTGAAGATCTAATGATACTAAGTTAAAGTGCAATCAATTGCTAATTTGGTGATCAATCCAATGAACTAAACCCTAATTGGATGACTTGGATTTTGATGTGGACATGGGCAAACGGTTTCAAGACCTTTTGGATGTCACCCAAATGACCTCAAGACCGTTTGGGGTCAGGTCAAGACCATTTTGGATGGTGGTCCAATAGTTTCAAAGTAATTAGTTTCACAATGATCAACATTGAAGGATCATTGATTCCAAATCCTAATCCAATTGATTCAAACCCTAATTGATGATCAATTGAGGGTCAAATCAGTTGAAGGATGACCTATTTAACTCAATTGAAGTATGGGGATAGGTCCAATTGATGAGTGATAACATGATTTCAATTAATGAAGGAATCGACATTGAGAACCCTAAACTGATTTGAGTGGTTGAGACCATACTTGGTCCATGCGGTTTTGAGGATGTTTGGACCAAACGGTCTCAAGACCATTTGGGATCATCCCAATACCATTTGGGACCAAACGTTCTCAAGACCATTTGGGATCGAATGATCCCAAACCGGTCGAAGCTCAAACGATCTCAAGGGTTACTTTAGCAAACGATCTTAAGTGGTTACTTTAGTAAACGGTTTCAAGGGTCGCCTTTAGCAAACTGTTTCAAGTGTGCACCTTTAGAAAACGGTTTCAAAGAATACCTTTAGCAAACAGTTTCAAGTGTGCACCTTTAGCAAACGATCTCAAGGGTTCACTTTGGCAAACAGTTTCAACCTCAACTTTACTAAACGATTTCAAGTATGCAACCAAGACCGTTTGGAGGTTTATTGTGCAAGACCGTTTAAGGTCTGATTTGGTCAAGACCGTTTGGGGTCTAAGTGACCAAGACCGTTTGGTGGATATCTAACCAAAACCGCATGGATACTTAAAGTGGTTAAAGAACAAATTGATCAATCGATTAATACATGAAGTAATCAAAGATGATTAGAGTAATTGTATCTTAATGAGACAGGGTGATTACTACCCTTGAATGAATAAGCTTTAATGATCATGATGATAATGACATAAACTCATGGTGTCAATTCTTCTTTTAAGTTGAGTAGACTTAGTTTAATCAAGGCTAAAGTAAGCATCATCTTATAGAAGATGAGAGAGAAGACTTCCTACATGAATGATAATCATGTAGTGGACTTTCTTTATGAATAAATGTCTAATTAGGGTATGATCCTTAATAGTGAGATCATGAAACCCTAATTATGAAGGTTAGTGAATCATAACCCTAATTGAGGGCATTGATAGGTGAAATCCTAATACATGATGATAATATGATCTTAATTCATGGTAATGACATGAGAACTCTAATTCAGGGTATGTTGAACTTAAACCCTAATCTAGGGTGATGCAATGTGAATAGTAAACCCTAATTGTGGATTGTTGAATATAAACCCTAAACTAGGGTGATGTGATGTTAATAGTGAACCCTAATTTCAAATAAGGTGAAGGTATATGTGAAACCCTAATTTAAGGGCAAAGCTCAGTGAAAACATAATCTAGGGTGATGATGTAACCCTAACTCAGTGTAATAATGCAAGAAGCCCTAATTTAATGGGTATGAGGTAAGAGAAACCCTATTTGGATGTGAATAGTAAACCTTAATCCCTAAAATGGGGTAAAGGTGCATGAAACCCTAATATAGGGTAGTGCTAATAATTCTAGGTGAAGTCCTATCACTGGGTGATGTGTTGTGAAATCCTAATTTCACATAATACTAGGTGAAACCCTGATATAGAAGGATGTTATGTGAAACTCTAATGAAGAGAAAGCCTTGGTGAAGTCCATATATATATGTGAGATGCTAAGTGAATCTCAAATTATAACTGTGGAAACCCTATTCCTATTAATGGAATAGTGATTCATGTTTTAACAAATGTAACACCTAGAGGGGTTGATAATGGATATCCTTACATTAATAGTTCCTGACTCAAGGGTGAGTCCATATCTTTGGCAATGGTTGTATGTTCTAAATAGATGATTTATGACCAATACATTGCATGATGAATGTGATGAACTAGTACATAAAGTATTAGGAGAAAAATACCCTAATATAAGCTAATTGGATGAACTCGAGTAAGATAAAGGTGTTGAGGGAAGTGATACATCAAGACATGATAGATATCACATCCAACACCCCTATACTGAATTACCTTGACGTGACTTAAATCCAATATAATTGGATAAGTGGCAAATGAAATGTGTCATGTCAATTGTTACATTGAGACGTAATGCATCTTGATGAATGTAGGCTAATATGCCTTATGAAAAGGTTAATCCAAATTAATAGACTATGATACAATTATATTTTGATAAAGATGAGAGAGAAACTCATACTTTGTGTTAATAATACATTCAATGATGAATGATGAGAATAAATAGGTATGTTTGAATACTTATGATATCAATATTGGCTTCTAGCTATGAGAAGTAATGAAATAGGGCTGATCATTATTAATATGATCTTAAGAGCCTAAGTGGTTATTTATGGAAAACCATAATGAAGGGTGCTGATATGAAAGAGAAACCATAAACCCTAAGAAAGGAATAGTGATATTACTTACTATTATATGATGTTGATATGAAAGATAAATCATGAACCCTAAAGAGGGAATAGTGATATTACTTAGTGTTGTATGTTACTGATATGAAAGCATTATAATTGTTATCATGAATATTAATCATGCAGGGAGGATGAGATGAGGAGTATAACCAGGTATGGGATATGATGCTTTGTCTATTGAGAATGTTTTATAGGCTTTATAAGCCTTCATATGCTTTGTGTAGTAAGAATCATTGAGCTTTGTGAACTATGTGGAATATTTTGTGTAGCAAGATTCATAATGTCCTTGGTTAGATGACCTGAAGGTATAAAGTTACCTAATAAATGGTAACAAGTGTTCTGTGATGAGTTGAGAATTCAAATACCCATATCCTATAATCATGATGATGAACTTGTTAAGAAGTGGAAATGTACTTGATGAGTTGAGGGATTAAGATCCCAATACTTTGTGAAAGGAGTATGGCTACATGCCATGACTTCACAATGACAATGCCATGCATTAGATATATGATCTAAGCCTGAAGAGAGTTAATGTTGTGGTAATGATTCTATAGTGAATAAATGTTATACATGTTCTTCATATTCCTTAATGGATAAGTGATATGTTGCTCTATCAAGTTATAGTTGCAATGCTTTTGATAAAAATAATGTTCTAATCTGTTAGACATTAAATTAATTGTTGTCAAAAAATTATGATTCTTCTGTTCATAAATATCTTCTTAAGATGCAATAATAATGTTTCTGGCAGAGAGTTATATCTCTCGCTGGGGCAATTTACAATTGTCTCACCCCCGTGGGAATCACATTTTTAGGTGGACGCGGACAAGGAGGCAAGAATCCTTCTGTAGGAGAAGGACAGTAGTAGCAGGGACAGTAGTGAAGTCTCAGGTGGAGACACTGGCTATTATGCCTTGTATAGATGTAGATAGAGTCCTATGTGTTGTATCTGTACTCTCAGGTCCTCGGAGTAGTAGTTAGTGCTTTCGAGATTTTGGCTCAATGCCTCGAGATTTTCATACTGCATGTGCTTAGTTTAACAGGGCAGCTGATGCTTGTAATTCACAAAAAGAGATGATACAAGATATGTACTTTTGAAAATAGAATGTAAATGTGTTACTTTTGTTCTATGTGAGAAAGTTTTCATTTGATGGACCTCTTGGTAAAAGGTTTTAATTTTTAGTAATTTTCGGTAATCCGCTTCTTAGTGATCGCTTCTGCATTAGTTAATTATGTTTTTATGAGTTGCATGCAACAATAAAGTGGTATCATAGCTCTAGGTTTGCTGAGTCTACAGAGACATAGGACTAAGGTTGTAGAGTATGTTCTAAGTGTCTTCCAGTTTATTTGATAGTATCTTCTTCTCACATAGGAGAAGAAGAATTTGAAGATGTCTGGACCAAATGAAGAACATGCTGCTAAGAGCAACGCTGCTACACTAGGAGAAGGTGCAAGAGACCAGAATAGGGAAGGGCCTGTACCTAAACAACCCCAGATTGACCCAGTTGTGATAGAAAATCCAGCCCTCCATGCTCTATTTGAGAAATTCCTGACATCCATGACACATATGGCAGATAGGATACCACCACCTGCACCTAGGGCACCAACCCATCATGAGGGTTATGGAGCTAGCAAGACTTTTGAGAGACTTCGTCGGGTTGGAGCCATAGATTATGCTGGTACATCTGATCCAACAGATGCTAATTTGTGGATGATAGAGCTGGAAAAGGCTTTCAGGATCCTTGATATTCCTGAAGCTGAAAAGGTAAGACATGTTGTGTACCTCATAAAAGGGAGTGCTGGTCATTGGTGGATGATAGAGGAAGATAAGAGACCAGGTGAAGAAATTGAATGGGAGGTATTCCGATGAGAATTCATCAGTAGATACTTCCCTAAAATGTATCTAGACGAGAAGATCTCTCAATTTGAGAAAATCAAACAAGGACAGATGAACGTTAGTGAGTATGAAGCTAAGTTCATGGAGCTGTTGTGGTTTTGTCCGCAGATGACCGTTAATGATGAGGAAAGAATTCGACATTTTGAGAAGGGGTTGAACGTTGAACTAACCACTCATGTGTCTACTTTAGAGAACATGGAGAGGTTTGCCACTTTTGTGGAGTCGGTAAGGAGGATAGAAAGGTCTGAAATCAAGAAACGACAAACCAGTGGTAAGAAGGTATACACTCAGTCTCAAGGACAAAGGTCTGAAAGTTTTAAGAAGCTGAGATTTTCTGCATCGGCAGCATCGTCGAGATTCCATACCCAGACACAATGGATGTCAAGTAGGGGTAAGGATCGTAGTAATGTTCCAAGTAGAGCCTCTGACATAGCATCAACCTCAGTGACTGGACCTCACAGACATTTTGCACCCAGGATCTATTACCAATATAGACAACCGGGACATATGGCAAAGGATTGTCCATACGGGAATTTGATGATGACTCAACCTCAGGGGCAGAGTCAGCAAGGCACACAAAGGAGGAAATTTTCTAGTAACAATAGAGGACGTGGACAGACGTCCCAAACAGGTCAGATGAAATAGTTTCGTTTTGATATTTCATATCATGAGTCTATGTGTTAAAAATAAGAAAGTAGTTGTTTTTGAGTTTCCTTTGACTATTCCTATAAGGGCACAAGGGAGATGAGAACTTACATCTTACTCAGTGTTTCTTAAAATGCTTTATAATCTCCCTTATCTATGTGTTAAAGATGAGATATAGAAGTGATGTCTGAAGGAAATTCAAGAATGAAAAATCATGTGTGTATAATGATATGAAAAGTGAGGAATATGATAGCAAATAAAGTAAATACTACCTAATCTCAATACTTGTATACCCTGGCCAGGTATATGATTATTGTAGATAAGGCAAGTATGAAACTCTTAGATTGTTATCTTTTTGATTACTCTGATCAAGTAGTCATTTTGAAACAATCTAAAGAGTATAATGAAATTAAATAGGAAGAGCTAAGTGAATTTTCTTAGTGAATTTTCCCAAACAAATTACTTAGTGAACATTATCAGTGAACTTTCTCAGTGAATTTCTTAGTGAACATTCTTGGTGAACTTTCTTAGTGATTTTTTCCAAAACAAATTACTTAGTGAACATTCTCAGTGAACTTTCTCAGTTAATTGCTTAGTGAACATTCTTGGTGAACTTTCTCAGTGAATTTTTCCAAAACAAATTACTTAGTGAACATTTTCAGTGAATTTTTCCAAAACAAATTGCTTAGTGAACTTTCTCAGTGAATTTTTCCAAAACAAATTACTTAGTGAACATTCTCAGTGAACTTTTTCAATGAATTGCTTAGTGAACATTCTCAGTGAATTTTTCCAAAACAAATTACTTAGTGAACATTCTTGGTGAACTTTCTCAGTGAATTTTTCCAAAACAAATTACTTAGTGAACATTCTCAGTGAACTTTCTCAGTGAATTGCTTAGTGAACATTCTTGGTGAACTTTCTCAATGAATTTTTCCAAAATAAATTACTTAGTGAACATTCTCAGTGAACTTTCTCAGTGAATTTTTCCAAAACAAATTGCTTAGTGAACATTCTCAGTGAACTTTCTCAGTGAATTTTTCCAAAACAAATTACTTAGTGAACATTCTCAGTGAATTTTCTCAGTGAATTGCTTAGTGAACATTCTCAGTGAACTTTCTCAGTGAATTGCTTAGTGAACATTCTTGGTGAACTTTCTCAGTGAATTTTTCCAAAACAAATTACTTAGTGAACTTTCTCAGTGAATTGCTTAGTGAACATTCTTGGTGAACTTTTTCAGTGAATTTTTCCAAAACAAATTACTTAGTGAACATTCTCAGTGAATTGCTTAGTGAACATTCTTGGTGAACTTTATCAGTGATTTTTTTTCCAAAACAAATTACTTAGTGAACATTCTCAGTCTTTCTCAGTGAATTTTTCCAAAATAAATTACTTATTGAACATTCTCAGTGAACTTTCTCAGTGAATTTTCCAAAACAAATTACATAGAGAACATTCTCAGTGAACATTCTCAGTGAACTTTCTTAGTGAATTTTTCAAATAAATTGCTCAGTGAACTTTCCCAATCAAAGTGCTAAGTGAACTTTCCCAAATAAACAAGGGATTACTGAGTGAATTACCTCTGTTAGATATATATGTTTCCCTTTTAGTAAATATTCTTGGGTGATGATAGAAGTATGTTCTTTTATGCTTCTTCCTTTCTATAATATGGACATCATATGTTAGGGGTTTATGCTCTACATAAACATAAACATTGATAAGGTTGAATTAGTGAAAGGAACTTTGTATGAATTATAGATCTATGGTATCTCCATAACATTAAGAAGTTAGGTGGAGACATAAGGGCATGATTAATGAATAATTTATCCCTCCTTTTTCCTGGTATTTCGGGGACGAAATTCTTGTTAGGGGTTTATAATTTGTTACATCCCTGACCTGTGTTATGTGCTAACCCTAGATGATTTGCCTAATAAGGTTGAGTAGATGCTTAATATTATCTTATGAAAAGTAATTAGGACTCAAGAAGAACTTATATTTCAATTTTAGTCCTTTTTGTATAATGTTGAAATAATGTTTTGCTTGATTTGGACTAAAGTGAAAATTACCCAAGTTAAGGGGTTAAATTGCAAATTGTACATGATAATATGTTCCTCATGTGTTGAAGCATCATGAAATTGGATATGACGCAGAGGTATGGCTTATGGTAGCCTGAGTACCAAGAAAGAGCTAATGAAACATTGTTTGTGCATTAAAACCTAGTTTTGGTTTAATGTGCAATTTACCCAAAACCCATGGTTCAATATGAAAATTACCACTTCAATAAGGTCCCTAATATTTCTTGGCATCATGTTGAGGCAATAAAATGAGAGGGGCGCCTCATTTGAATTAAGTTGGAGGAGAGAGAATATTGATATTAAAATAATCAAGATTTAATCCTAATTGAAACCCTAATTCAATTTAGTGCAAAAACAAATATAATAATTGAAGGGCCTTCAACCAAAAATGAGATGGTAGAATTTTCTCAAGTGTGAACACCTTTGTGCCTTTTCTAGGCCACGAAAATATCCAAGGGAAGTGGATAACTCAATCACCTTATTATAAGGAAAAGAAATATCCACTCACTTATGGATATTAGTATAATATGATTTGAGGTGCTTAATTTGCTTTTCTTTAAATAATGGATAATTGAGAGGAATAAGATGCAAAAAATATAGCCTCATATCCAAGGAGTTGAGGGGGAAGAGGCGGCACTATTTTTGGGATTAAATGAATTTTTATAAGACATTTTCTCTCTCCTTGAATTTCTTATAAAAGTACCCTTTACAAGCCAAACCAAGGGCTTTTTCGTTTCCATTTATTTTCCCTTGCTTGGAAAACGACCAAGGAGCTTTGGAGGATTAGGAGGACGACCCCCAACCTGTTTGTAAGCTTCTTGACCTCCTTTCACCTTGAATCCATGGTGAAAATAAAAAATCAATGCATGAATTCTTCATAACTCGATCCCCTCTTCAATTATAACCAATTCTTTTCACTCAAAGCTTGAGGACGAGCCTTGGAATAGTGAAAGGAGTTGCATCCACCATTTTTGGCATGAGCTTGGAGATTTTGAGCTCAATTGGAGGCGGGTTTTATAACTCAAACCCTTAAACATTAGTATTGCATTTCATTCTTCAATAATCGTTGGTTATTTTCTTCTATTTGCAATTCTTTTGGTTCATTGCTGAAGTTTCCATGAAGAATGGCTGTAGTTCTTTGATGAACGAAGGAATAAGATGATGACATCATCTTAGATGTTTATCCAAAGAAATCCCTATCCAAACGGTTTCATTTGATGAGCTCAAACGGTTTCCCAAACCGTTTGGGAGCAAACGGTTTCAAACCATTTGAAGGGAAACGGTTTCACCAAACCGTATGAGGGAAACGATTTCAGACCGTTTGGTGATGTTGACCAGGGTTGACCATTTGGGGGTTTGTTCATAATAATGTAGGTTAATGATTCACTAAGTACAATTGATTAGTTCCAATTGGTTCATGAGTTGAAGGTATATCAATCACCAAACCCTAATCGGGTTAAGTGTTGATTTCATAAGTGATTGAGTCAGAAACTTGGGTTGATTGACCAAAATGGTTTCAAAACCGTTTGGGGATCACCCAAACGGTCTTGATTGAGTCAGAAACTTGGGTTGATTGACCCAAACCCAAACGGTCTTAAGACCGTTTGGTGGTCACCCAAGACCGTTTGGAGGTCTAGGGTTAGGTATTGTTGAGCAATTGAAGATCTAATGATACTAAGTTGAAGTGCAATCAATTGCTAATTTGGTGATCAATCCAATGAACTAAACCCTAATTGGATGACTTGGATTTTGATGTGGACATGGGCAAACAGTCTCAAGATCGTTTGGAGGTCACCCAAACGACCTCAAGACCGTTTGGGGTCAGGTCATGTCCATTTTGGATGGTGGTCCAATAGTTTCAAAGTAATTAGTTTCACAATGATCAACATTGAAGGATCATTGATTCCAAACCCTAATCCAATTGATTCAAACCCTAATTGATGATCAATTGAGGGTCAAATCAGTTGAATGATGACCTATTTAACTCAATTGAAGTATGGGGATAGGTCCAATTGATGAGTGATAACATGATTTCAATTAATGAAGGAATCAACATTGAGAACCCTAAACCGATTTGAGTGGTTGAGACCATACTTGGTCCATGCGGTTTTGAGGAGGTTTGGACCAAATGGTCTCAAGACCATTTGGGACCAAACAATCCCAAACCGGTTGAAGCTCAAACGATCTCAAGGGTTACTTTAGCAAACGATCTTAAGTGGTTACTTTAGTAAACAATTTGAAGGGTCACCTTTAGCAAACAGTTTCAAGTGTGCACCTTTAGCAAACAGTTTCAAAGACTACCTTTAGCAAACGATTTCAAGTGTGCACCTTTAGCAAATGATCTCAAGGGTTCACTTTGGCAAACAGTTTCAACCTCAACTTTACTAAACGGTTTCAAGTATGCAACCAAGACCGTTTGGAGGTTTATTGTGCAAGACCGTTTGGGGTCTAAGTGACCAAGACCGTTTGGTGGATAACTAACCAAAACTGCATGGATACTTAAAGTGGTTAAAGGACAAATTGATCAATTGATTAATACATGATGAAATCAAAGATGATTAGAGTAATTGTATCTTAATGAGATAGGGTGATTACTACCCTTAAATGAATAAGCTTTAATGATCATGATGATAATGACATAAACTCATGGTGTCAATTCTTCTTTTAAGTTGAGTAGACTTAGTTTAATCAAGGCTGAAGTAAGCATCATCTTATAGAAGATGAGAGAGATGACTTCCTACATGAATGATAATCATGTAGTGGACTTTCTTTATGAATAAATGTCTAATTAGGGTATGATCCTTAATAGTGAGATCATGAAACCCTAATTATGAAGGTTAATGAATCATAACCCTAATTGAGGGCATTGATAGGTGAAATCCTAATACATGATGATAATATGATCTTAATTCAAGGTAATGACATGAGAACTCTAATTCAGGGTATGTTGAACTTAAACCCTAATCTAGGGTGATGCAATGTGAATAGTAAACCCTAATTGTGGATTGTTGAATATAAACCCTAAACTAGGGTGATGTGATGTTAATAGTGAACCCTAATTTCAAATAAGGTGAAGGTATATGTGAAACCCTAATTTAAGGGCAAAGCTCAGTGAAACCATAATCTAGGGTGATGATGTAACCCTAACTCAGTGTAACAATGCAAGAAGCCCTAATTTAATGGGAATTGTACATCCTAACCCTAATTTGTGTATGAGGTAAGAGAAACCCTATTTGGATGTGAATAGTAAACCTTAATCCCTAAAATGGGGGTAAAGGTGCATGAAACCCTAATATAGGGTAGTGCTAATAATTCTAGGTGAAGTCCTATCATTGGGTGATGTGTTGTGAAATCCTAATTTCACATAATACTAGGTGAAACCCTGATATAGAAGGATGTTATGTGAAACTCTAATGAAGAGAAAGCCTTGGTGAAATCCATATATATATGTGAGATGCTAAGTGAATCTCAAATTATAACTGTGGAAACCCTATTCCTATTAATGGAATAGTGATTCATGTTTTGACAAATGTAACACCTAGAGGGGTTGATAATGGATATCCTTACATTAATAGTTACTGACTCAAGGGTGAATCCATATCTTTGGCAATGGTTGTATGTTCTAAATAGATGATTTATGACCAATATATTGCATGATGAATGTGATGAACTAGTACATAAAGTATTAGGAGGGGAAATACCCTAATACAAGCTAATTGGATGAACTCGAGTAAGATAAATGTGTTGAGGGAAGTGATACATCAAGACATGATAGATATCACATCCAACACCCCTATACTGAATTACCTTGATGTGACTTAAATCCAATATAATTGGATAAGTGGCAAATGAAATGTGTCATGTCAATTGTTACATTGAGACGTAATGCATCTTGATGAATGTAGGCTAATATGCCTTATGAAAAGGTTAATCCAAATTAATAGACTATAACACAATTATATTCTGATAAAGATGAGAGAGAAACTCATACTTTGTGTTAATAATACATTCAATGATGAATGATGAGAATAAATATGTATGTTTGAATACTTATGATATCAATATTGGCTTCTAGCTATGAGAAGTAATGAAATAGGGTTGATCGTTATTAATATGATCTTAAGAGCCTAAGTGGTTATTTATGGAAAACCGTAATGAAGGGTGCTGATATGAAAGAGAAACCATAAACCCTAAGAAAGGAATAGTGGTATTACTTAGTGTTATATGGTGCTGATATGAAAGAGAAATCATGAACCCTAAAGAGGGAATAATGATATTACTTAGTGTTGTATGTTACTGATATGAAAGCATTATAATTGTTATCATGAATATTAATAATGCATGGAGGATGAGATGAGGAGTATAACCAGGTATGTGATATGATGCTTTGTCTATTGAGAATATTTTATAGGCTTTATAAGCCTTCATATGATTTGTGTAGTAAGAATCATTGAGCTTTGTGAACTATGTGGAATATTTTATGTAGCAAGATTCATAATGTCCTTGGTTAGATGACCTGAAGGTATAAAGTTACCTAATAAATGGTAACAAGTGTTCTGTGATGAGTTGAGAATTCAAATACCCATATCCTATAATCATGATGATGAACTTGTTAAGAAGTGGAAATGTACTTGATGAGTTAAGGGATCAAGATCTTAATACTTTGTGAAAGGAGTATGGCTACAGGCCATGACTCCACAATGAAAATGCCAGGCATTAGATATATGATCTAAGCCTGAAGAGAGTTAATGTTGTGGTAATGATTCTATAGTGAATAAATGTTATACATGTTCTTCATATTCCTTAATGGATAAGTGATATGTTGCTCTATCAAGTTATAGCTGCAATGCTTTTGATAAAAATAATGTTCTAATATGTTAGACATTAAATTAACTGCTGTCAAACAATTATGATTCTTCTGTTCATAATTATCTTCTTAAGCTGCAATAATAATGTTTCTGGCGGAGAGTTATATCTCTCGCTGGGGCAATTTACAATTGTCTCACCCTTGTGGGAATCACATTTTTAGGTGGAAGCAGATGAGGAGGTAGGAATCCTTCAGTAGGAGAAGGACAGCAGCAGCAGTAGGGACAACAGTGAAGTCTCAGGTGGAGACACTGGTTGTTATGCCTTGTATAGATGTAGACAGAGTCCTATGTGTCGTCTCTGTACTCTCAGGTCCTCGGAGTAGTAGTTAGTGCTTTTGAGATTTTGGCTCAATGCCTCGAGATTTTCATACTACCTGTGCTTAGTTTAACAGGGCAGCTGATGCTTGTAATTCACAGAAAGAGATGATACAAGATATGTACTTTTGAAAACAGAATGTAAATGTATTACTTTTGTTCTATGTGAGAAAGTTTTCATTTGATGGACCTCTTGGTAAAAGGTTTTAATTTTTAGTAATTTTTGGTAATCCGTTTCTTAGTGATCACTTCCGCATTAGTTAATTATGTTTTTATGAGTTGTATGCAACAAGAGATGTCTCGAGTGAGAATGCACTTGTTAGTTAGTTCAAGTGGTACTCCTGGTCATTTTGTTAGCAGCAAGTCACGAGTTCAATACCCAAAAGTAATAGCCAAACAAAAAGGGAGGTTTATAGAAACATCTAAAGGCTATCTTTCATGATGTTGTAATATAGTTGTAGCTTACCCTCCTGACCCTTATAATAATTATTATCAAGAACATCTTGAGTGAAGGCATTGCAAACTCCGAAAGGAGAGACTACAAGATTTCTAAATATAAGTGAGGTACATCTAAGTTTGTCTTTGAATTCATGAATATATATTCTCATGGTCTATAACGTGATAAAGCATGTTTAGAATGATATCCCAAGGTGTATGTTATTTATAACAGAATAATGTTATTTGGTATAAGTAAAGACGGTTTTAATTGTAGACTTGAATTGAGCAATGCATTGGAATTTAATGGATTTGACTTTAACATAAGCAAAATAGAGTGTGCATTAGAATTTCAGCCACTCTAAAATTGTGAAAGGCGATTGTAAGTTGGATGGGATGCATGTATTGAAATATGATAGTTTGTTATTTGATTTCTATTATTTATTTACTAGTGATTTTTCATATGATATAAGTCACATGATCACAACATTATGGATAAATTTTAGAGAGAAATTAAAATAGTTTGCAATCAAAAGAACCCTCAAAATTTGATAACTATTTCTTTAGAAAACTAAGTAACTAGCCATTATGTAAAGGTGTAAATGTTTGGCATTGGAGAAATAAGGTGTTGACAAGTTGAATATGGCAGAATTTGCATGATTATGGATGTGTGACAGACAAATAAATACCTTTTAAGAAATAACTAAATAAGAAACAAATTTGGGTGGCGAGTATAAAAAATAAGCTACAAGAGATCATCTTAGATGTTATATAAATGTGTAAGTCAAACCAACAAAATGATACACAACAACCTTCGTACACCTAAAAGAACACTATCATTATGTGGTATTCATTTTATACGTGCATGGTACACTATGTATACATGAGATCTAGGGATCTCCCTTGGATTATCTTAACTACCAAACATTAGAGAAATTCCACAATCTTTAACCCTACTTAAGAAAAAAAAAACTATATTCTTGAAAATATGATTGAAACAATATATAAGAAACAAATGTATTTTTTCCTTTATAATTAAAATCAATGACCAGATTCCACATTAGATATGCATCCACATTTTTGTGTATGAGCCAACCACATTTGTCTCCAATAAATAAATATAGAATCTTATTAGTCACATGCATATCAACTTCTATCAAGCTACATGTACTTGAAGAAACAAATTCAACATGGACATTATAAGTATTCAATTTACATCTTCATTTCAAGAAATCTTGTCGGAAGGCATTATGCCTAAAAACATTTGAAACAACCATGGGAGACTTCTATAGAGCCCAGTGAGTGGAAATTTTTCACTCATCTAACTTACATTCACTAGAATCATATTAAGTATATTGAACTTAAAAGAAACTTGCAGATATTTAACTCTGGCATATGAGTTTGGCATTTATTGAATTTATGACAATAAACTAATTAATCAAAAAGGCATTCATTTAAGTCAAAGCCCAACTTCTTATCCATATTTGAGAGCATACTCATTATGAATCAACAAATGCTAAGTATTTCATAACTACAATCCTAATACAAAAGTAATGTGAGATCTATATACAACAAGTCTATATATTAACACTTATAAGTTCAATAATAATAAACCATCTTTGTGACACCCCACCAGCCTGATCGGGAACATGTTTGCAGTCTTGAAGATGAAGCCACAAAAGATATTATTATCAAAAGAACTATTTAAATAACAACCTAAGCTTCATCAATAACAAAAGTATATATAACTCACAATGTGCTAGATATTAGAGTTTACTTGTGGCACAAGATTTACAAATCAGATTTCATACCAAGTAGATAAGAATAAGGCAATGATTTATCTCATAATAAAAGAGTAACTAACATATCATCAACTAGAAATAAACGGAATGCAACACACATCCATCTCATTTTTCACCTAGTTTATCATCTTGTATTTATTTTCCATAAAAACACTTGGCATGTGCCTTACCGAGTAGAAGTTGGCATGAATGATTCTCATACCAATGACTCACCATCATTATCATAGAGTTTAGTTGACCACCCTAAGATTTTTACAACAAACCCTAGTCCACTACATTGTTTCCTAAAGAAGCTAAGGTAGGGAATTCAATCACTATACCATCTGGTCCTCATATGGGGCACACAAGATGTAATGACCACATTTGTGCTTAATTGGTAAACTAGGGTTTACCTGAATGATTACATGCTTGATTAGATTGAACATCGTTTAGACTTGATTAATGATAGTAGCTCAATTTTGATGTTTGAAACCTAAGAAGAAACTCTAATTATGATTTTAGTTTGAAGAATTAGGGTTTAAGAAATGTAAACCCTAATCGGCAAAAATTAGGGTTTTGATAGTACATGAATATGGAATTTGATCAGGATAGCAGTGTGGTAAATAAATTTTAATATTTTCTAAGAATTTTTATTTAATTGAATTTTGGATATGATATGGATAACTCAATCATGCATATTGTAGAAAAATTTCAGAATATTTGGGTGTTCTTTGAATGTGGTTCTCAATCAAAATATACTTCGACCGAAATGTTGAGAGAGTGTTATTTAGCAATGTAGTGTTTGATTTTTAATTATTTATTGGTAAATCCAAATTATCTGATATTTATATTGGAGCTTTTAAATTACATTTTAGATATCAATATAAATTTTAATAATTTTTGGAGGATGTTTTAACTCTGAAATAAATGAATTACAGTAAATTTTTCATAATAGAAAAATTTGTTGAAATAAGAAAAAGTATACTGAGGGGTTAATGTGGAAATTACCCAAGCACCTAAATTGCTCTATATGTGCAAGATAGAACCCAAGTAGCTCTCATATTTCGTGATCCATTCCAGAGAAATGAAATCCTAGAGAGAGGGACGGTTAGGGTTTGAGAGAGGAAAGTGGTAGAATTGTTGATTTAGGGTTTCTCTATCCGAGATATGATGAAATCAAGTAAGTTTAGCTTCTTTTCATTTCCTTTCATGGTGAATCTTCTCTCACATGTCAAGATTCTGTCCCTCCTCTGATTTTATTTGAAATGGTATCAAATCTTTCCCTTTTCTTACTCTTTCTTCATAATCCCTCATTTCTAGGATTTTCGAGTTAAAAGGAAGAAGAATCTGGTGATTTGCTAGGGTTTTGACATGAATTCGAGATTTTTAGAGATGACCTACATTTTTACGGTGTTTTCACACCTTAGGGTGAGTGGGTACTTCCTTTAAATAGTATATTGCATGAAAATGAGTTAAATGATCAATAATCTTTACTTGTTTTGTATGCGACCACAAACCCTAAACTACCCTTTTGACCTAGCTTTTACAAGATGATATGAAATATATTATTTCTCTATTGTGATAGATTCTATTTGATAAATCATACTAGAAATTCATACGGATTATCTAAATGATAATTCCTAAAGAAATTACAGAGTTTATATGAAAGTAGCGAAATCTAGGGTTTTCAGCTATGACTAAATTTGTTGTAAAATTGAATAAAGAAGTTTGTCTAGTTGAATATCCTTGGTTACAAAAGATTGTTTTATCTGAATGTGTAATACATATATGTTAGATAAGATCTTGTTTTTCATTTGATGATATCAATGTTTGCTTGATATATTAGTAAAGAGGGTGAAACCCTAAATGAATGGAAAGTTGGAAGTTTGCGAATAGATTCATGAATTCAACTGATGTGATTCTTTATTGCTATAAATTCATTTGTTTAAAGTTATTCTTGATGCATGATATTTTAATGAATAGCTTGGAAACCCCTGTTAAATTCATATCGTGGTTTCATATGCATGACTGATTGAAACGAGTTATGTGATAATCTGAGTTTCTAGCTGAATATCATTTTATATGGATACACATTTTGATTTGTGACACAAAAATATCTAGTTGAGTTAATTGATATGAAATGCATAAGTTGTTATGGTAATTTAAGAAAATAGAAAAGGCATTTCCATAGATAGGGATGTTGTTGATGTCATGCATGAATATGAGAAATGTTGAATGTAAATGTTTATATCATTAGACATGATATCTGTTTGAACATATGATAATTCTTCTACGTGCATGAGAAATGAGAAATGAGAAATCCTGGGAGAAGGGTAATCAGTATGTTAAACATCTAAGAAATGAGAAATCCTAAGATAAGGGTAACCAATATGTTATGCATTCAACTAAGTATTATCAATAAATTCAGTCTAATAGCTCAAGTAGTCAGTAAAACTACAATAGTATGTAATAGTAGATGCCCTAAACACCGTAGAACCCTCCCTAGAGGTCTTACCGGGATGGGTGAAATAGGATATGGACTATCATATATAGGAAGAAGTAGCCCAAAACTGAGTATCTAACATCAACTGATTGGATATTAGTGGTACTTTAGTTGAGTAGCATAGTATCCAACAATAACCAGAGATCCTTGTGGTACTATTTCAGTAGTAGGGGTATCCAATAATAACTGCAGATCCAGTGGTACCCACCAGTTGAAATATACAACCCTTGTGGACCTACTTCTTCTAGCAGTTACTCCATTTTGCGTGTAAGCCCTAGTGGAACCACATTACGTAGAGTTGAGGCTTTTTAGCCTATAGGAACCCCTCCTGAGTACCCAAGACAAGGGGCCACAGTTTATGGACATTGTTTAGCTATCATTAGGCCAGACGTGGAAACCGCGTTGCAGACCGAGGTAGTTAGTAGTAGTGTTAAGGTCCCCGGTTTACCTTAAGACTTGTATGGTAAGTCACACAGTAGTGGATTTTTCTTGGATGGTACAATCCAAGTGAGTTCAGGGGCAAAGTAAAAAAGAAAAGTTAATTGAGTTTAGATAAAGAGTACAGTAGTCAGATCAGTCGGTTATGTTTAGTTGGCCAACATAGTAGTAGTCAATTCAGTAGTCAGGTCAAGTCAAAGTTAATGAAATATTACAAAGAGAATAATGAGAAAAATGTTTAGATATTTGTATATTACTATTGATGCATAATAAGATGAATGAGAGGTAAACCAAGTGAACGCAGTTATTCAATTATTCTTTGTATTTTTCTAGATTATTAGTTTTCTTTATGATCATTAAAGCATGTTCATATATTGATTCATTCTTGTAGATATCTAGAGTATCCTGCCATATTTATGTATGTGAATGATCGATCTCTTTAAAGCTTACTATTATTATAATTGATATCGGTTGCTCAAAGGTATATCTGTAATTATATAAGTGCTTTAGACTGTTTCTTTGAAGTACTCATTCACTGAGTGAGTAGGCTCACCCCTCTACTCACAATTTTTTTAGGGATAACTCATAGACTGAAGATGTCATTGCATCAGCATAGATCTGCCACATGATTTAAGTATGAGATTAGTTAAGTTCAGTCAGTCCATGTCACTCTAGGTCCTTGTATAGAGTTGAGAGAGAATTCTAAATGATGATTTGTATCTTTGTTTCCTTAATGATATAGTATATACCAGGTTATCATGTTATATGTACATGGAAGTGTGAGGAACAATATGAATGTCTGGATGTGCATCATTAATGTTGAGATCATATTTGAGTAATCAAGGTTTAATTCCCTTGTAAAGTTTGTTTATGTGATTGAATGCAAAAAGGGAAAAAAAGAGTTTGAGATAAAGGGAAAAGAAAAAGTTGGGAGTGAACTTTGCATTCAGTATAATACTCAAACTTATGCCCTAATCTCATGATTAATGGTAATTGTGGGATGTGAGGTAACACAAGATAAGAACAAACATAGCAAAAAGTCACAATTCATAATATAATGTGTATAATTTTTATTTAATCATATAATATTCCTCATGGACAAATATTTTGAAAGAGATGACTTAGGATCAGAATCACATAGTGTGATGCATCCCTGAATCCTAGTGGTCTATTCTTCAAGTTCTAGATGAACACTCTGGAAATTCTTCTCATAATCCTCTGATTACTACAAGGAGATTAATTTCATTTCCCTAGTATGGATCTCAGGAGAACTCACAGTGTTTAGGACACCTAACTAGATGAATTCAACATTTTACTTGTTATTGAATCCTCCTAAAATCTTAAAAAATTATTTGTCATTTATTAATTGTGTGTATTCTTGTACAACTATAGTGTGATGAATTCAAATAGGTAAATGAGAAGTACAATCATTAATCATTATAACAAGTAGCAAAACAATCATTAATTTTATAGCATACAAGCTTATATCCATTCTCACGTCTTCCATATGGATCCTCATTAGTGGGATATCAACCTGAGTATAATCTCATTCCCTAGTATTTACCTAATCAAGGTTTAAAAATCATTACATGGTGTTTCAGACCCATAAGATTTCTTATTATTTCATTCCATCTTGCACTTTTCTAGCAAATTAGGACCCTGATGTTTTCTTAACTTCAATATCATTCTTATATCTTGATGCCATGCCTATTTATAACTTAATATGGGTGATAGATTAGATAATCCTAATAAGTTGATATGTTATGAATATGGTTGCTTTATCATGTGCTTCAGATGTGACATAAAGTTTTATATCCAATGCACATGTTTATAATCATGTTTGGGTTTGTTCCTCTTTGCATTGGGGTTTTAGACCTTATTTTTATGTTAAGATTTTGGTGGGTCAGATTCACCTATATATGGGTCAATTTGTTTAGGTCTTAGGTCTAAACCTGGGTAGGGTCATGTGAACCTGAACAAGTTCCCATAGACATGAGTGAGTACAAACTAGCTTAAACTAGAGTGAGAGGGGGATTAGAGAGTGTTTTAGGATGAGGTGTCATGCACTTGGTTAAGTTGGTGTGAACCCAGGTCACATTCATGAGGGGATTAACCCTATTTTTAGTAAGAGAGATAAAGTGAGTTTTTTGTAGGTTGGGTCATGAACCCAGTCATGTTGATGTAAACCTGAGGTTCATGTAAACTTGAAGAGATTCATGAGAAGGTTGTCTTTAGTTTGGTTTTTTAGAGAAGAGCTAGGATTTTTGGGTTGGTGTTGTCCTAGACAGGTAATGGAAGTTTTAATGCACTAAAAAATTCCCTAAAAAAAACAAACCACATGTTTTAATCCATTTCCCAAATGTAATATTTCTTAGTGTAAATACGAGGTTTGGGGTTCCCTAAATTTATGTTTAATAATAAGATATATCCAATCACAACTAGATAATTTAATAATTGCAATAAAATTTAGCCATGAATTTAAGTCCTAAGGGATTTTGAATAATCAAACATGGTGGTATGTAAACAGAGATATAAATAGACAAACAATGACAATGTCTAACATTTGTCATCAAAATAAAAGGTTTGCTCCAAGAGTGTATCACATGGCTAAATATGAAACTAGAATTAAACTAAGGCCCACAAAGGGAAACCATGCCACCGCTATTTCTATTCTTCAAAGGTAACCTCACGATCCTTAGTATCAATTTTATACTCAACTATTTCTTGGTCGGAGTATTTAGAATACACAAAAGGAAAAGAAACATGAAATACATCAGTAATTGCTGGTATGTACTACAAATGTTATTTGGGAAATAGGAAGAAAGATTTAGAAGAGAACTTTAAAATGCAAGTGGAATAAAATTAAATAAGAACAAGTGGAATAAAATAAGAGATACAAAAAATTATGTAAAAGATAGATTATGAGGTGTTTCAAGAGGAATTGAATTAATCAGTTAAATTGAACTTGCCAATAATGAAATTGCAATAATGCATAAATATGGAGTAAGCAATATAACTATGAACAACTCGACTGGTAAAATCTCATAATATGTGCATCTGTAGCTCACCATTACAGACTACCAATTTAGGGACTAAGACCCAAGGACTATGTGCAACCATGGCCAAATACCCCCAATTTAGAGACTATGCTCAAGGAACATGTGCAACTAAGGCCAAACACCCCTGATTTAGGGACTAAGCCCAAGGGGTATGTGCAACTAAGGCATAATACACCCGCATATGTTAAACTAGACTAAGCATGTCTCACTATTTCTTGTATGATGGAGTTTGGCAAGTGGTAACTAAGCCATAATATGAATAAGAGTTCAAGAACACCAAGGGTGAATAATATGAACATTCAATGATATTTTCAAGAGCTTTCTTGGTTTAAAATGATGCCTCATTCAAAAGAATGCAAGAGAAAAATGTATCAAAAGAGGAGAATGCCTAAAATATCTCAAGTGAGAAGTACATACGTGCAATATCCCAATCTAACTCTAGTGGGATATTTTCATTCACACAATCACCTTGTCCTCTTAGAAATTCATTATCATATTAGTTGCATTACACCGAACATTATCAAATCCTAATATAGATATATGTATTATTGTTAACCCTGGGTCAAAAACTAATTGACTCTTAGGCTTATTGACTAAATCTCAAAAAGGCATGATTTGAATGGTGGTCATTGAAAATATGAATTTTTTCTTTTACAATTGTATTATGCATGATGCTGGTGTTATCTAAAACATGATCAAGATGCGCAAAGTCAATCATTTTTCAGTGTATTATATACACATGATTATTTTGGACTGAAACGTACTACATCAATCTAATGGCTTGTTTCACAATGTATTGATTAGTATCCTCTAAGAAAGATGATAAGTGATTACTTAGATAGATCCGATGCACAAGAGGAATTAGATCTTACATAGATGATTATAATCGTAGGTTCGAATAGATGCAAGGAAATATATACAGGATAGGATTCATAAAGATGAATGTTGTTGTATACAAATCAAATAAATAATGAACTTATAGGTTGCTACATACTAATAAGTAAAAACGTTTTATAAATTAATAACCATGTTAATATACATGATGTAAGGATCGTACAGATCATACTTAGATATTATGATGGTTGTGAGGATGAACATGAAAGAGTAAGGAATGTGATACAAACTAGAGTTTTACTAGGAAAAAACTTCTTCTAGTCCGTGATAGATCTGTCAATGATCCATGACAACCCCGTCGTTGGTCCAGGAGAGAGTTTCTTCTCGATAAATGTTGCAAACCTTGCCTCCTCAATATATCTGGTGCTATGAAGGAGGATGATAGGAGGTGGTGAATGTGTCACCAGGGATGAGGACAATTAGGTGATGGAGTGGCATACCTATAAGTTGTGGTGGTGAGAAATATTGCATTTGTTTGCCACAAAGGTGTCGCCGACCATAGTAGGTCTGGCGATGGGTCTTTCTCACTTTAATTTGTGGTGGTTGGGTAAAGGGAGGATGGTGAGGGAGGTGTTGCTGCGCTCTGACTGTCAAGAGGGGCATTAGTAGGTAGGCCTATCCTAGTGGTTGTGCGTGAGGAGGAAGGAGGAGATGAGATGTGTTGTTAAGGGTTTTCTATTGTTGTAGTTGTGAGGGGAAGAAGGTGGGAAGAAGGGAAGAAATAGAGGAAGGAAGGGGGCTTGGCAGAGAGAAGAAGAGGAGAACGAAGAGTAGAGTGGACAAAGGAAAGGGAGAGAAAGAGGAGCAAGCAAGAGGAAGTAAGAGGGAGGAAACATTTGAGGAAAAATGGCCACGGTTGTGCAATTGCACTCTACAATGCATAACTTCCCAGCATTAGACAAAAGGGGAGTGGTTGTTTAGGGAGGGCTGAATGACAGTGGCATTTATTGTAAAGGAACTTAAGTTGAAAGGAAGAATTCAAGAAATTCAATGACTAGTCAAATGAACCTGGAAAAGCATAAAAATTTAGATAGTAGTAGACTACATCTAGAAGTATCTAAGTGAAATTTTACATGATTTTGATTAAATTAGACCTTTAGTTAATGTTAGGCTTTAATAAACATTTTATGACTATAAAAGAGTGTAACAACCTATTGACTCTCTAATAGGATACTAGACTTTGGTGTTTAAGTTGAATTACTCCAAGTAATTGTCTTTAATAAATTTTAAGTATATATGTCTTGAATAAATAAACTATCTTGAATAAATTAATCATGTTAAATATTGTGTATGTATTTAATTTATTCAAACAACTAACAAATTTGAATGTATTTATTATATTGAAAAATGTATGTGTATAAATAATTGAATTACCTGAAACTCAATTGGTTACACTAACTCACAAGTGGATGGGTCAATCACAGTATAGATAAAAGGGTCAAACCCAAAGGACAACTTGATTGAGAAATTTCTTACAAACAAGATGTTGACAATAATATTTAGAACCAATTGTTGAGAGTGGTTATTAGCTAAGGTTGGATTAAATATTGCACTTGGAAAGGAACGACTGAAGATGGGTGGATAATAATATTTAAGAGATACTCGACATATGGATTTCACCACCATCACCTATGTAATTATCCTAACTGTTACAACTTAGCAATTACGACTAGTTAGACAAGGACCATGTGAATCCTTCTCCTTTCAAAACATGGATTGGCACAAGGATCATATTCCTTGTCGGCTCGAGATCTCTTTACCCACAAATCATAACTCAATCATCCAGTATAACCCCTTACTTGATCTCATTTGTAGTTGTATGCGTTCATTCAAGGATCCAATCCTAATCTTTGGGGTCTCTACACTTAGGATTATATCTAACATGCAAAAGAAATGATCGATTCGAAGAGTGGGAAATGAAATGAGTGAAGAACAATCTAATTATCTAAATACTAGTTTTTATAAAAAATAGAACAAAATATGGGTATGGGGATACTCCCCATGCCCCAATAATAAAGTCTACTCTCTCATATCCATGGAGAAAGCATGAATACAAAAGGGAAGAGAAGAGGGAATGTCACTAAATATAGTGAAGAAGATAACTAATGGTCTATGACTGCAAACTCCACTCAACAACAACATGTCTGACAAACTTCACAACGAGGATGATGTTCCCTTATCCTTTCTTAGGCTCTTACACCAAAAACCAGTTTGGAATTGAGTGTGGACAACCCCCTTAAGGTTAGGTTACAATATTCTTTTATAGGAATGAACCCAAACCCATAGTTTGATCAATAGTTGTGTTTTTTGCACCCAGTCTGTCATTCCAGTCACCCAATTGACATAATCAGTTGGAGGACTCGCCATTAAGTGATGTGTCTACTAGACTTTCAACTAGTCAACTAGGATGTCGGGTCAGCCGACTCACTACCAAAACTCTAATTCTTACTGTCTTCTAGTACCAATTCAGATTTAGTTCCTTTTGGTCGACTAATGAAGTGATTAAGATGACTAGGATCCTCTTGTGGACATTGTGCTATGAGTGAGTTGATCGATTGGTGAGACTAGTCAGTTGAGTGATAGTCTTCAAAAAATGATTTTGGCCATAGACTTGGGGAGTAATTGAGAGTGAATCCCAATCTGCCCACTGGTAGACCCAATAAAAAAGCTAACAAGTTGCCAAGTCTTCTATTGTTTACTAATGATTGAAGGATTGAATTCTAGTCCATCGACTGAAAGATGATATTGGAATGTCATCAAATACATTGTTGCTTACTGAGTTGGAAGGCATCAATTTCATTTATTCGATTGGTAAGGTGTGTCAGTTGATTGGATTGTATTTGGGAGGCATCTTTGGCTATTTGGGCCAATCGATCAACTAGGAAACACAGATGCTCAAAAGGCCTAGTTGAAAATGTTGATTTGCCTCTTTTTGTCTTCTAGTTTCCTCTGAACTTAATATATGTAACTAGGGAAGGGCCACTATTGTGATCTTGAGTTGACGAGTCTCTTTCCCTGCATATGAGTGAGAAATCTTATAAAAATGTTAAAAATTTGATATCAACACAGAAAACAACAAAACAAAGAAAACTAATAAGTTATTTACTTTAAATGAGCAAAAATAGTTGAAAATATGATGAGTATTGTGACACCTCATCATGCTAAACGAGATTACTCAAAACACAAAACACGATCAACTACTAATTAATCACATATTCAAAAATGCAGAATAATTAAAACCAATTCCAACAATGTAAATAAACTCTAGAACATTTATAAAAGGTCCATCATTCCATTCTCATATAATGTAACAAGTATTTACATACGGGTCCAAAGATCTCAGTCACATCCTGCATACAAAAGATATTTCACATGTACATGTCATATATTTACAAACATTGGCATACTACCAAAATCTCGTATCGTTACGCGTATATCATCTAGAAAACACATCCCATACCCGGACCTGAGAGTACAGGGATGACACTATGACTCTACTACTAACATCTACAACTAACCAACCTTCTGAATCTATTGATCACCAGATTGGTTCTCTTCCACTGTGCGACCTCGACCTCATTGTCTGCGACCACTTTAAAAAAAATGGTGACCCACAGGTGAGACCCAGTCCCAACGAGAGATATAACTCTCTCCAACATATATTGATTATAATATATTAAATAACAGTAAATACATTGAGCAGTTAGCATATTGATTAAGCAATATGAACAAATTAAACAGTTTAAGCATACTAAGTAGTTAAGCAAATAAGTTGCAACATCAAGTAGAAGTACCTAATTTTCATAAGTCTGCATCATGTAAGAACTATGTAATGTAAAGACAAAACAAGGGTTAATCAACCAATGTGATATGTATTAAACCCTAGCAATTATACTACATGGCTGGTATTATATCTTTTATTATTATGCCCTGGGGAGTTTGAGTCGTACCACTCAAAATCCAAATGACCACTGCAAAGTGCTATTCAATTCCGTATAAGATATAGGAATGCCGATATCATAAGATCTCTTCCCCTCGGTCAGTACGAGTAAATTGTAGTGACATACTAGTCAAACTGCCAATAGTGACATATAGTCAACTGATAACAACTAGTCTATACTTGGTACAAGTTACGAACACTAGAAAATAGGGTATACAAAACCCTCTAATCTGAGGTACAACGGTAGTTGTCCTCAATCACCTCAAATGTTAGAGGCACGACCATAGCGATCCTCCATAACCTACAATTGTGGATGACAAGGATATATCCTCAAATTGCCACCCCCACATACTCAACAGTATGTGCTCCGAGTTTCCCTTGGGAATACTCGTTTCACCATCCAGTAAGTTCTGACACTGAAGATGGCTCTACGGAACAGGGCTCTACATGATTAAGGTTACACTTGATTAATTACTGCCAATTGAATGCATTAATGCTTTATCATACAAGTGGACATTCAAACCCTAATTCTTTTCTAACAAGAGTATATGTATAATGAATTCAAAAGATATAAAACATTTGAGATATAAATCTTAATCACATTACCACATTCTATCATTCATAGCAAATTAATGGACCATACTTATCATCATACTATTGCAAGATACCCATATCTTATCACAAGTTCCAAGGTTTTAACCCTTATTGGAATATGAAGAGGATTTCACCTCAATCATGGCTTCAAACATGCCCAAAGGTATTTAAGACCATCACATTATTCATAGTAAGGTTATCATCATCATTCCATGCCTTAAACAAGGCTCAAAAGATCATTAGCACATGTATGTCCATAGATATTAACATGGCAAGGCACTATGATATTCAAATAATACTACATTGGGGTTTCAACACAAGAAGAGTGTAATTCATTATCACATTAATCATTCAAGAGGTCTGATTATAACCAATCAAAATCATATAATTACATTAATGTTAGGTATAACAAACTAGATCACATTGGAGTTACACATCCACTTATTATAGTGATTTATCAAATATAACTATATAATGGCAAAGGTAAGACTACCAATTAATGGTATTGAACCATTGAATTATATTCACTAGGACCCACATATAATACCATGTGATTTATTATAATCCATTGGATGTTAAACCATCCAATATTATTCATTAGATCAAGTTCATTGTTCAAGGTTAACAATTGAAGTATAAATCTAACCATTAAATAAATTGAACCAAGGAACCATTGGTTTAAGGTTTAGTCAAATCTACAATTACATTCCTAATTCATCATATATGGTGATGACCTGATCCACCATTAATTGTGATCATTAGGTCACCATTGGTTTCTAGATCAGTAATACATTCAGTTAACACCATCATATATTAAGACAATATTATCATCGATCGATAACATCATTAAAATACTTAATGGATGATAATTAAATGTCTAATTGAGCCAAAACCTGACCTAAGGGGTGACCATAGGTTTGCACCATACATTTAACACCCTTGATCACGAACATCAGTTTCCAAGATAGCAACACCATTGGTTGTTGAATGGTATGTCCATAGGTTATGTGATAGAGAAGGAAATAGTTTGAAAACCCTAATTTGAACAATCAATTATTGTGTTGTTAGCACCATAGGTTGATGTTATCCACCTGTCCCAGATCATGTTACACCTTATAAAGGTTGTACACATGTTTACAAGTTCATATAGAACTGGAACAAAATAGGGAACACCACAAAAATTCATAATGCTAAACAAGCATGGTTTCTCTATTCTTAGATCATCACATTCGAGCATAAACATGAACTAACAAGCTTCTAATAAGCAATATAAGTGAAGAATATTATATAACTCGCCTCTATAGAGTAGGTCAGATATCAAACAACAAGAATCTCGAGCAAATAAGGCAAGGAATCCCTAGATTCAGATCTGAACTTGGCCAAATAGGCACTTCTCTCCACAAAGAAGCAAAACCCTAGAAAAAGAAACAAGAAGGAAGGGTTTTTGAGTTCTAGAGTCATTTTTACCATGGAACAATAGTGTTCTGACCTAGATAGATGTAGGAGGAAGAAGAGAAAAGAATTAAATGGAGAAAATAAGAAAAAACTTACACTTTTAGGTCAATATCACTAGGAAGAAGATTTATAGACCCAAAAAGGGAATCAATTGCAACCCTAGAATTTTTTCCAAGAAGATCCCCCACTTTCTTCTTCCTTGGGCAGAAAAATTCACAGCTGAATAGAGGGAGAACGAATCTGGGAGAAGGAGAGAGGTGGTGTAGAGAAAGTGGCTCGTTTTGGTGCTTTGGGATAAGTATATGACACTTTAATATTAAGAAAAAGAAAAAGTTGAAATTCTAGTATATATCCAAGTGTCCATGGCTTTAAATTATTAAGAATATATAAGCACACACACAAGAAGATATCCCACCGTCCCTCTAGGCCTTCTTAGATTTCCTTTGTCGAAATTCCCAGCCAATCACATAATTCCTTAGTTGATAGCTACTAAAGGTAGCTCATCCATGAAGGGGTAAACCCCAAAATACCCTTGATGAAAATACCTTCAAACCATGGCTCAACTAGGCATCCCATGGCTCAAAAATCTCAAGAATGATAATATAACATCTAAGGAACATAATGTATAAAATAAATTGCAAAGAAAACCCCTCAATTGGGTAAATTGCAGAAAAGTCCAAAAGGTATAGAAAATTACATAACTTGTTCGAACAATTCCAAATTGGACCAAATTTGAAATTTAAGCTTGTATTATGATTTCAAAACATATAAAAAGGTTATATTAGGGTTATAAGTATTCAATTATGGTAATTAAGATCATTCAACTCATTAAGCAAGTTTAGGGGCCTTACAACTATAAACCCCTAACAAGGATTTCGCCCCAAAATCCTACGCAAAAAGAGATGGGTATTTTCTACGCATCTCATTCTCTAGTTCCCATGTGGCTTCCTCTATGACACAGTGATTCCACAAAACTTTCACTAGTATTATATCTTTTCTCTTCAGCTTTTTCACCCTTCTATCCAGGATCAACACAGAACCCTCAACATAGGAGATATCCTCATCTAACTCAACCTCTACTGGTTGGATTGTCTGGTCAGTATCGGGATGGCATTTCCACAACATAGAGATGTGAAAAACATTATGCAATCTATGTAGCTATGGTGGTAGCTCCAACTTATATTCTACCTTTCCAACACGAGCTAAGATAGGGTATGGTCCCATAACTTTTGGAGCCAACTTACCCTTCTTCCCAAACCTCAACACACCTTCCAAGGAGAAATCTTAAGATATACTCTGCCTCCCACTTAAAACTCAAGTGGTCTAAGTTGATTATCTGCATAAGATTTCTGCCTGTCCTGTGATGCTTTCAACTGTTGTTGTATCACTTTAATCTTTTCTGTAGTCTGTTGTACTAGATCAGGGCCCAAAAGTTGATATTCACCAATCTCATACCAGCAAAGAGGAGACCAACATCGTCTCCCATACAGAGCCTCATAAGGGGCCATATATATGCTTCTTTGATAGCTATTGTTGTACGCAAAACTCTATTAGAGTCAGATGTACATCCCAACTACCGAGAAATTACAGCACACATGCCCTCAGGAGATCCTCTAAAGTCTGAATAGACCTTTTAGACTGGCCATCGATCTGTGGATGAAAAGTTGTGCTGAATCTCAGCTGTGTTCCCATTGTAGAATGTAGACACTCCCAAAAATGACTTGTAAACTGTGGACCTCTATCAGAAACTATAGTCACTAGAATGCCATGTAGATGGACTATCTCATCAACATATATTTGTGCCAATTTCTCTATTGTAAACGTCATCTTAACTGGAAGAAAATGAGTTGACTTAGTCAATCTGTCTACTATCACCCATATGGAATCATGACCCTTGGCTGTCCTAGGAATACCAACCACAAAGTCCATAGTAATATGATCTCATTTCCACTGGGGTATTGGCAAGGGTTGTAATGTCTCTACAGGCTTCTGGTGCTCAACCTTCACCTGCTGACAAACTGGACATTTGGTAATGAACTCTGCCACATCACACTTTAGACCTGGCCACCAATACATGTCTTTCAAGTTTTGGTACATCTTGGTACTTCCAGGATGCATTACATACATGGAGGAGTGAGCCTCCTCTAGTACCATCTTCCTCAACCCCTCAACACCAGGAACTACTATTCTATTGTGGTAACAAATTGTACCATCATCTGCCTCATGAAAGCCATCACACTTTTCACTGCCAATCCTTGATCGGATATTATGTATCACAATATCATTCTGTTATGCATCATTAATCTACTGTCTCAAGGTAGGTTTCACTTGTAACTATGCCAATAATCCTGCCAGCAAGGAAACTTCTAGCTGTACATTCATCTGGCGAAGAGACACTAGCATATCTCTCTTATGGCACATCATGGAATTTAATTGTTCATTATATACCATTGAAGATGAAGATGACTTTCTACTCAATGCGTCAGCTACCACATTAGCTTTCCTTGGATGGTAATCTATTGTGCAATCATAATCCTTGATCAGCTCCATCCATCTCCTCTGCCTCATATTCAACTCCTATTTTGAGAAGATATACTATAGATTCTTGTAGTCAGTGAAGATCTGACACTTTTCTCCATAAAGATAGTGTCTCTAAATCTTTAAGGCATGGACCACTACTGCAAGCTCCAGATCATGTGTTGGGTAATTCTCCTCATATTTCTTAAGTTGTCGCGAAGAAAAAGAAATCACATTCTTATCTTGCATCAACACGCATACCAACCCATTCTTTGAAGCATTACAAAAGACAATATAGCTTTTTCCTTGCTCTGATAGTACTAACACTGGTGCACTAGTCAACTTTTCTTTCAAAAGTTGGAAAGAATGTTGATACTTGTCATTCCAAGCAAAAGGAACATCCTTCCTGTTTAACCTAGTTAGGGGTAACGCTATAGAGCTGAAATCTTTGATAAATCTTCTGTAGTAACCTGCCAGACCTAGGAAACTACGAATCTCTGTCGGTGTCTTTGGTTGTTCCCATTATAGTACAGATTCCACTTTCTTGGGATCAACATAAATGCCTTTTGCAGATATAACATGGCCCAGAAAAGACACTTCAGATAACCAAAATTCACACTTGCTAAACTTAGCATATAGTTGATGTTGCCTCAACAATGTCAATGCCTGGCGAAGGTGTTGCTCATGCTGTTGACTATCCTTGGAGTATATCAGGATATCATCTATGAACACAACCACACACTGATCAAGATAAGGTATAAACACCCTACTCATCAGATCCATAAAAGCTGTAGGTGCATTGGTTAGCCCAAACGACATAACCACAAACTCATAATGACCATACCTAGTCCTAAAAGCTAACTTGGGTATGTCATCAGCCTTAATTCTCAACTGATGGTAACCTGACCTCAAGTCTATCTTTGAAAACACAGTTGCACCTCTCAACTGATAAAAAAGATCATCAATCCTCGGCAAAGGATACTTATTCTTTACTGTCACCTTATTCAACTGTATGTAGTCTATACACAACCTCATTGAACCATCCTTCTTTTTAACAAACAATACGGGAGCACCCCAAGGGGAAGTGCTCGGCCTGATAAAACCCTTCTCTAACAATTCTTGTAACTATTTCTTTAACTCCTACATCTTTGCTGGTGCCATTCTGTATGCTGACTGTGCTATGGGTTGTGTTCCAGGAACAAGATTGATCTCAAACTCAATCTCTCAAGGAGGGGAAATGCTAGGAAATTACTCAGGAAAGACATCCTCAAATTCTCACACCACTGGTACCTCCTGGATACTAGGACCTACTGCCTTGGTATCCACAACATGAGCTAAGAAAGCCTCACATCCTTATCTCATCAACCGCTCAGTTGTCATAGATGACATCAAACATGTAGGAAGAATCTTTCTATCACCCTGAAAAATCCACTATACATCTCCATCATGGAACGTTGCCACCTTAGTACTACAGTCTAAGACTACCTTGTATTTTTCTAAGGTATCCTTTCCTAGGATTACATCAAAACCATGCATGTCAAGTGGTAAAAGATCCACTTGAATGTTGTGTCCAGAAAAAGAAAGAACACAAGAAGGGCACACTTCTCGCAACTCAGCGGAATCAATCAAAGGAGTCTCTAGTTGTAGGCTATCGGATCTCAGACTAACAGGTAGATAACAACTATCTATCACCTCTTTGGTGATAAAAGAGCGTGTCGCACTCGGGTCTACTAACATAGATACGAAACAAGAAGCAGACATATCAGAATGAAATAACTCCATCTGACCTGTCACGACTCGAGGATTGACCACTGCTTCTGGCTGGGTCATGGCATAGAACCTTGCTGTCGCCTGCTGTCGTCCACGTCCTCTGCTTGCTTGTCTAAAGGATCCTTCCTGGGATGCCTGACCACGTCCTCTTCCACTACCACTACTAAACTGTCATTGTTGTGGACCTTGTTGACTTTGCCTTGGCAGCTGAGTCACCTCCTCATCTTTCATAGGGCAAGAAGGTCTTGTATGCCCCACTTTCCCACACTTGTAACATGTTATGGTGTCCTGATATGGCCTAAATGACCCTGTCACTAAAACTGATGAGGTACTGTGGGGTCCTGTTGGTGGAAAACTGTGTCCTCTACCCCGACTCGGGGTTCACTATGATGGTGCATGTGATCTTGGTTCACTGAAGGTTGACCTTAGTTGTGACGGCGGTGAGAAAAACCTAGGCTTCTTAAAGCCTCCAGATGATTGCCCTTGAAACTACATAGGTTGCTTCTTAACATTAACTTCACGCTTCTCTATGGCAGACCTCTCAATCCTCCTGACAGATTCCACAAAGGTGGAAAACCTTTCCCTGTTCTCCAAGGTTGATGTTGTAGTAGTCAACTCCGTACTCAGACCCTTCTCAAATCTCCAGATCCTTTCCTTGTCCGTTGCTTCTATGTGTGGGCAGAACCTCAAAAGTTCCATAAACTTTGATTCATACTCATTGATAGTCATAGCTTCCTGACGAATCTTCTCAAACTGAGAGATTTTCTCATCTAGGTAGGTCTCTAGAAAATATCAACTAACAAATTCCCTCTGAAACTCCTCCCATCCTATCACAACTCTTAGCCTTTTCTCCTCTTCTATGTCCCACCGGTGGCCAGCACTACCCTTCAACAAGTATACTGCATGCTTAACTTTTTCTTCTTCAGCGATGTTTAGGATTTTGAATGCCTTTTCCAGCTCAGTCAACCACATGTCAGCGTCTGCTGGATCAGAAGTACCTGCATATTCAATTGCCCCAATACGTCTAAGATGTTCGAATGTCTTCCCGACACCTTGGGACTCCACATTAGAGGCGGCTGACCTAGCTCGAGATGCTGGCGCTCTGTCGGCAATATGTGTAATTGTGGCCATCATATGTCTAAACATAGACTGAAACTTAGGATTGGCCATCATTGTCAGGTCTAGATGAGGCATTCAGGCTGCTCTGGCCCTATTTCTAGCACTCTCTCATCGCATGGCTGCCTCACTGCACCTCCTCCTTGTGCAACATAGCTACTCTCAATGTGTTCTTCATGTCCTCTAGACATATCTGCATAAGCATAAACTATGATCAGATATGTTGGATACATAAGAACAGACTCAAACCTAAGTTGCATAAATAAGAACAGACTCAAACCTAAGTCCTATGTCCCTGTAGACTCAGTAAACCTAGAGCTTTGATACCAACTAAACTGTGACACCTCATCATGCTAAACAAGATTACTCAAAACACAATACACGATCAACTACTAATTAATCACATATTCAAAAATGCAGAATAATTAAAACCAATTCCAACAATGTAAATAAACTCTAGAACATTTATAAAAGCTCCATCATTCCATTCTCATATACTGTAACAAGTATTTACATATGGGTCCAAAGACATCAGTCACATCCTACATACAAAAGATATTTCACATGTACATGCCATATATTTACAAACATTGGCATACTACCAAAATCTCTTGTTGGTACGAGTATATCATCTAGAAAACACATCCCATATACAGACCTGAGAGTACATGGACGAAACTAGGACTCTACTACTAACATCTACAACTAACCAACCTTCTGAATCTATTAATCACCAGATTGGTTCTCTTCCACAGCGCAACCTCGACCTCGTTGCCCACGACCACCTAAAAAAATATGGTGATCCACGGATGAGACCCAGTCCCAGCGAGAGATATAACTCTCTCCAACATATATTGATTATAACATATTAATTAACAATAAATACATTGAGAAGTTAGGATATTGATTAAGCAATATGAACAGATTGAATAGTTTAAGCATACTAAGCAGTCAAGCAAATAAGTTGTAACATCAAGTAGAAGTACCTAATTTTCATAAGTCTACATCATGTAAGAACTATGTAATGTAAACACAAAACAAGGGTTAATCAACCAATGTGATACGTAATAAACCCTAGCAATTATACTACACAACTGGTATTATATCTTTTATTATTATGCCCTAGGGAGTTTGAGTCGTACCACTCAAAATCCAACTGACTACTACGAAGTTCTATTCAATTCCGTATAAGATCTAGGAGTGCCGATATCCTAAGATCTCTTCCCCTCGGTCAGTACAAGTAAATTGCAGTGACATACCAGTAAAACTGCCAACAGTGACATATAGTCAAATGATAACAACTAGTTCGTACTTGGTACAAGTTACGACACTAGAAAATAGGGTATAAAAAACCCTCTAATCGAAGGTACAACCGCAGCTATCCTCAATCACCTCAAATGTCAGAGGCATGACCATAGCCATCCTCCATAACCTGCAATTGTGGATGACAAGGATATATCCTCAACTTGCCACCCCCACATACTCAATAGTATGCGCTTCGAGTTTCCCTGGGGAATACTCGTTTCACCATCTAGCAAGTTCTGACACTGATGATGGCTCTACGACACAGGGCTCTACATGATTAAGGTTACACTTGATTAATTACTGCCAATTGAATGCATTAAGGCTTTATCATACAAGTGGACATTCAAACCCTAATTCTTTTCTAATAAGAGTATATGTATAGTAACTTCAAAAGATATAAAACATTTGAGATATAAATCTTAATCAAATTACCACATGCTATCATTCATTGCAAATTAATGGACCACACTTATCATCATACTATTGCAAGATAACAATATCTTATCACAAGTTCCAGGGTTTTAACCCTTATTGGAACATGAAGAGGATTTCACCTCAATCATGGCTTCAAACATGCTCAAAGGTCTTTAAGACCATCACATTATTCATAGTAAGGTTATCATCATCATTCCATGCCTTAAACAAGGCTCAAAAGATCATTAGCACATGTATGTCCATAGATATTAACATGGCAAGGCACTATGATATTCAAATAATACTACATTGTGGTTTCAACACAAGAAGAGTGTAATTCATTATCACATTAATCATTCAAGAGGTCTCATTATAACCAATCAACATCATATAATTACATTAAGGTTAGGTATAACAAGCTAGATCACATTGGAGTTACGCATCCACTTATTATAGTAATTTATCAAATATAACTATATAATGGCAAAGGTAAGACTACCAATTAATGGTATTGAACCATTCAATTATCTTCACTAGGATACACATATAATACCATGTGATTTATTCTAATCCATTGGATGTTAAACCATCCAATATTATTCATTCGATCAAGTTCATTGTTCAAGGTTAACAATTGAAGTATAAGTCTAACCATTAAATCAATTGAACCAAGGAACCATTAGTTTAAGGTTTAGTCAAATCTACAATTACATTCCTAATTCATCATATATGGTGATGACCTGATCCACCATTAATTGTGATCATTAGGTCACCATTGGTTTCTAGATCAGTAATACATTCAGTTGACACCATCATATATTAAGACAATATTATCATCGATTGATAACATCATTAAAATACTTAGTGGATGATAATTAAATGTCTAATTGAGACAAAACCTGACCCACCATACATTTAAAACCCTTGATCATGAACATCAGTTGCCAAGATAGAAACACCACTGGTTGTTGAATGGTATGTCCATAGGTTATGTGATAGAGAAGGAAATAGCTTGAAAACTCTAATTTGAACAATCAATTATTGTGTGCTTAGCACCATAGGTTGATGCTATCAAACTGTCCCAGATCATGTTACACCTTAGAAAGGTTGTACACATGTTTACAAGTTCATATAGAACTGGAACAAAATAGGGAACACCACAAAAATTCGTAATTCTAAACAATCATGGTTTCTGTATACTTAGATCATCACATTGAAGCATAAACATGAACTAACAAGCTTCTAATAAGCAATATAAGTGAAGAATGTTATATAACTCACCTATATAGAGTAGGTCAGATATCAAACAATAATAATCTCGAGCAAATAAGGCAAAGAATCCCTAGATTCAGATATGAACTTGGCCAAATAGGCACTTCTCTCCACAAAGAAGCAAAACCCTAGAAAAAGAAACAAGAATGAAGGGTTTTTGAGTTCTAGAGTCATTTTCACCATGGAACAGTAGGGTTCTGACCTGGAGAGATGTATGAGGAAGAAGATAAAAGAATTAAATGGATGAAATTAGAAAAAACTTACACTTTTAGGTCAATATCACTAGGAAGAAGCTTTATAGACCCAAAAAGGGAATCAATTGCAACCCTAGATTTTTTTCCAAAAAGATCCCAACTTTCTTCTTCCTTGGGCATAAAAATTCACAGCTAAGCAGAGGGAGAACGAATCTGGGATAAGGAGAGAGGTGGTGGAGAGAAAGTGTCTCGTTTTGGTGCTTGGGGATAAGTATATGACACTTTAATATTAAGAAAAACAAAAAGTTGAAATTCTAGTATATATCCAAGTGTCCATGGCTTTAAATTATTAAGAATATATAAGCACACACACAAGCAGCTCTCCCACCATCCCTATAGACCTGATTAGCTTTCCTTTGTCGAAATTCCCAGCCAATCACATAATTCCTTAGTTGATAGCTACTAAAGGTAGCTCATCCATGAAAGGGTAAACCCCAAAATACCCTTGATGAAAATACCTTCAAACCATGGCTCAACTAGGCGCCCCATGGATCAAAAATATCAAGAATGATAATATAACATATTAGGAACATAATGTATGTGATAAATTTCAAAGAAAACCCCTCAATTGGGTAAATTGTAGAAAATTCCAAAATGTACAGAAAATTGCATAACTTGCTCGAACAATGTCCAAATTGGACCAAATTTGAAACTTAATCTTTTATTATGATTTCAAAACATATAAAAAGGTTATATTAGGGTTATAAGTATTCAATTATGGTAATTAAGCTCATTCAACTCATTAAGCAAGTTCAAGGGCCTTACAAGTATGTATTTGAAAATATGCCAAACTTGAACATTGTTCATCCTCGTATAACACAGAATCAAGAAAACCTACCAAATAATACTACTAGTCCACCATACTCGCCTTCATATCATCATTTTATACCTACAACTAGATATGCCCAAGGAACCTCAATATCCTAGAATTACAAAATGTAACTTTGAATTCCCTATCTTGACTTCACTTTCACAACTTGTTTCCATACAAAAAACCTACCGTATCACAATCATAATGTCTTTGTTGCTCTAGAAAGTTCCACAATTTCCCATGGGATTCACACAAAAATATTATTTGACTATGGATTGAATGTTTTGGGGTGATTTTTTTCCCCTGTGATGAAAATGGATTGAATGGGGATATGGAAGGTGATGAATCCTCCAGATTCATCCTCATAGTCACCAATTATAGTGATTCTATGCCTCATATCAACTGATCTACCCTTGTTTTGATTTACTTTAAGTATCTCTTCAGTTTCATGTAAATAGTGCATTACTAGTTCTAATTACCCTAGTTTCCAGTTTATTTGATCTCATCCTCCCTTACTCACATTCTCTCTCCTCCACAGATCATCCTCAACCATGGCCAACAGTCATGGCCCCTAAAACTTTGGTTCAAACGGTCTTGAGACCGATAGGCCAACATAGACCGTTTGGAGTCTAACTCAAGCCTGTGCAATAATAGATCAAGATCATGAAGCAGAACAATCTCCACGACCGTGTTTGCCATGCCACGGCTGTGGCGCATCGCCAAACAGTGCCTAGTATCCACCCGCCACGACCGTGCTGGTCACGCCACGACTGTGGCGCATTGCCAAATAGTTCCAAGTCTCCACTCGCCACGACTGTGCTAGTCACACCACGGCCGTGGCACATCGCCAAATAGTGCCAAGTCTTCACCCACCACACCCGTGCAAGGCAGCACGACCGTGGGGCAAGCATCGCCACGACCGTGTTTGCCACGCCACGACCGTGGCACACCACCAATAGTGCCCATGCCTTCACCCGCCACGCCCATGCGAGGTAGCACGGTCGTGGGGCAAGCATCACGATGACCGTGGTATCACACCACGGCCGTGGCACACCACTCGATTCTAATTTCATTCGGTCTTGACCTCACCCAATTTTAGCCTCTCGATTTGCCCTCTCAGTTTACCTTATCGATTTACACCTTCAATTCATCTCACGATCTCAAGACCGTGAGAGTCCTCATAGTTTCAGGACCGTGAGAACTCTCATGTTCCCAAGACCACTAGGGATGGATCCCACCTGCAAAATTGTGAAGACTCCACATCCGAGACCTGCGCCACGATCTCCGGTGTCGTCTCCTGCTTCCCTTATTCCTCTTCCCTTCCGTCATCATCATCGCCTACACCAGCAACGCCCACAACACCCATGCCTCAAGACTGTGAGCACAGACCGTGTGGGCAAGACCGTGAGGCCTCTCACAGTCTCAGGACTGAGAGGCCTCTCACAGTCTCAAGACCGAGAGGCGCAAGACTGCAAGGCTACAGACTTTTTGGGCAATACACTACAGACCGTTTGGGTAATACACTTTAAGACCGTTTGGTCAGTATTGATACAAGACCGTTTGGACTCATTAGAAGACTTAAAACCGTTTGAGAGGGTTTCACACCAAAAACGTGAAGACCCCAACTAGAGCATATAAATAGGACCACAAGGGTCCTCATTTGGACATCGGTTCTGAGACGCCGACAGGCTGCCAGTATACAGTTTCGATCCAAATCCAGTCCCATCTACACCAGTTTCATTCCACTGACTGCCCATATTGCAATCAAGGAGACCGAGAAGAGAAGGAAGAAAGAGTGAGAAAGACTGTCTGGACTGTCTTGGCGTCTCCCATTCCGTGTCCAGATATGCTCCGACACAACATAGAAGACTACATCATCTTCACCGAGCTGCGACTACCTTCTGCATCGAGTTCATGGCGGATTTCTCCCTCTTTATCATTCTTCTTGTTTCTCACATGAGGAGCGAGTAGTTTCATCCACTAGGGTATGGGGACTAGCCCCACTTCCCATGTTTTGTAATATGTACTAAAAGATGTTATCTTTCTGATTCAATACTAAATCATTTCATACATGCATGAATGTTGGCCGCATTCTTGTATGCATCTATTGTATTTCATTGCGGTTTGTCTACGACTGCTCTTGGGACTTGAATACCGATTTAGTATTGTTTTCTAGTGTACATATCCACCGTGCATTCGTTTCGGTATCTAGGAACACTTCCCGAGTGATGGAGTAAACTCACCTCCATCGTTGCACTTCCGCACTATGAAATGGAATCAGTTGACGTACGGAAGTGCAACCTTGATGGGTCGAGGAACACATTCTGCGGAGGGAGTGGTGCAAGGTATTTGACCATTCGTTCGGGAATGGCTAACATTGCAACACTCCGACGTTTCTCATAGCTATTTCCTCAAAAGAGGGATAGTTTATAAGGATACTAATCAAATTGATGATTATCACTCACTTGTTAGTTTTCCGATGCACATTTCGTGAGGTTGCGTAAAGTTCTTTCTTCGGAGACTACATCTCTTCATTGACACGTAGACATGTACCGGATGAGAGTTACTTAACCCGTGAAGGATGTGTACAATGCTCTTGTTGTAAAAGACATCAACATTGCATAACATCCATGTATCTTGCTTGCAGGTCTTGCTATGATTGGTACAGGTACAATACATGTGTAGTGGTGGTGAATACCCGCATCACCCCAGTGATCCATCATCATTTGCTAATCTTAGATTTTAATACTCAAACTAGTTTTTATTCTTGCCTTTACTTTTTCACGTTTTAGGTTAAATAACTCAAATCAAACTTTTGGTCTTAGATGATTGATTTGGATCGATACGAAATGAGAAAAGACACTCAGATTCTTAATGTTGTCCTTTGGGTTCAATCCTAAATCTGTACTATGATAAGGCTTCCATACTCTTATGGGGTTGGAGCATTTATCTAGCATCAGTTGTAGGTAAACCTAGAGAGAACATCAACTCCCTAGGGTTTTTGGTGCATATTAGGACTTCCATTGGAGGAGTAATCTTTTGGTGTAAGTTCTAGCTCCATCAAAAAATGGCGCCGTTGCCGGGGACAACGGTGTAAGAATCGTCTTTTTCTAATTCTGTGTCGATTTAGGTTTCTGTAGGGTTTTTCATTTTCTTTTCAAAAACCTAAAAAAGTGAAGGACTTAGTCTTGCATATCCTCTTGGATTTGAAGTGGTTGGTTAAACTTGATAAAATCATTCTTTGATTTCAGGTACCAACTCTCTTCAAAATGAAGCAGTCAACAACACCAACTGTTAGATGTCAACTATGTGGTGACTATTCTCATTCATCGATTTACTGCTTCAACGCCCCTCCTCTCTACGTGATGGCTCTGCGTCAAGTAATTGTGAATCGTATATCTGGGAAACTCAAAGCAGCCTCTTCATACAACTATGGATATAACACAAACTATAATTCGTATCACCCTGGAAGCTACTATGAAATACCCAACTATGACATATTTCAAGGCATAGACTATAATGTAGGAGGGAACCAGGAAAACAATGCAGATCAATACTATGATGAGGAGAGCTATTATCATCATCAACCCAACGGGTGCAGCGAAGACCCTTTTCATGAAGATCAACACACATTGATGGAAGAACTACAAACTTTACAGATATCAGTGGCTCAACAACTAGCTGATCAGACAGCTGTGACCAAGAAGTTGATAGCCGATCTTGATCAACTTACACAATTTGTCAATGCTTTTGACCAACATGTAGAACAGCCACAAACTTCAACTAAGCACATCCCTAACCCACATGTTGACTATGATGATGATTATGAAATCATGTGGGATATGCCTTCCAATGATCTTCAAGCGTCAGTGCAGGGGGGAACCATCCTCAGATCTAACAACTGAACTCAAAGATGATTTACTCATAACATCACAAGGGGAAGAATTATTTTCCGAGCCAAGGTCTGACTCAGATAATGATTCATGCACTATGCTCTCAGAGGAAAGGATGAGTAGCCAATATGGGGATTCTCTACAGTCAGGAGATCAATCGGAGATAAACTTCAAAACTCACCTACCTTCTGACTTCATAGACCCATATCCAACTATAGAGGAGAAATTAGTAATGATAAACTCCCAAAATGGCAAAATTTCTTCAACTTCAGATGTCTCTTCAATGAAGTCCATAGAAGAAGGGTTTATGTCATAAGAACTCTACACTCCTTCACAGTCAGACTCAGAGGAATGTGTGGCTGATTCTGAAATTGATGTGTCTTTTATGCAAGAGAATCAAATTCCTCCATTTCTGGAACAAGGTCCGAATAATCCTTATGAAGAAATTTCTGATCATTCAGTTGATCTAGGAGTAGACTTTGAGGATAGGACTGATTAAGATCTTGATTCAGAAATGGACCATACCACTCTCACCGATGAAATAGAATCAAGGGAAGATGATGAGTCTCAAGATGGCAATCCTATAACTCCTTTCCATGAGATAACATTACCTTTACAAGAAGTCTTGATGGATCTGATTCTCGAACAAGAGCATGATCTTTCTATTGAAACTCCCTCTAATCACTTAAACGAGTTGATAGTGCGCTATAAAGAGAAACATAAACCATCTATTGATTTTGGAGTTGATTATGACACTTTCGTAGACTCTCGTGATGACAAAAAGGACCCGTGGGAGGACCGGAGGACATCGAGCCACAAACTTGCCCTCTTATAGCAACTCATCCCTATGAAGAAGCTCCTCCTGAGCCACCACATAATTAAGAGAATGAGATACTTCCATTACCTGCACAAGGTTTCATTCTTCCTATAGTGGCTCTTCCCGAGCACTTAACAGAATCAGAGGATTACTATGAAGAAATGCTAGAACAACAACCTGGATAAAAAATGGAGTATTCTAGTCCCAACATCGAAGAAACAGAGTCATCATGAGATTCTAGTCTTCAAAACATCTTTTCATGGACCAATCCCTCTCTTGAAGAGATATCATTAGAACTTCTACCTCGAAATCCCATGATTTCTTTAACTGAGCAAGAGTTCGTCCCACCAGTCGAATCCTCTTCTAGTTACTTGGATGAATTAAGATTGTTCTACGAGGAAAATTCTGAACAAAATTCTGAAGAAAAGGATAACGCTCTTATCAATTTCAACATTGATAAAGATGAGGATGCTTCTCACAATAACTCCTCTGATGAAGAAACATCATCCTGGCTACCATATCCTACACAAGAAAAGCCAGGTGATGAAATGAAGCCTGGACCGGATCCGCCACCCGATCCAGGACAGGAGGAAGTTCAAGTGGTCGACCCACAATCAACTTCTCTGCATGTTGGAGAAAGCAGTTTTACTTTAAATTTTGAGGGCGAGCCACAACTGGAGGACACAAATAAGCAATGCTTTGATTACTCACCTGGACCCCCAGTCTCAATTTCTTATATTTCTCCTCCCCTACTGATGGTGGAAGGTCTCTGGATTCTTCTGGACAGACAAAGAGGTGAAAGAAATATGCATCCAAATCATCCAGAAAACCCGTTCGAGTTGCCACGACCACCCAGTCAACAGGTTGTTCATGCCACTCCCTCGCTCTCGGCACTGGATATTGTGAGACATCTTTGCCGGACCTTCTTCCAACTACGAGGACTTCCTAGTTAACACTGCGCAACCCTTCCCCTCCATCTCGAACCTAGTATTTGTTCAGAAATGAGCAAACTCATAAGTTCGAGGTGGAGGGCGGGTGGTATGACTCTCACTCCACCCTCTACCTTTACTGCTTTCTATTTTTCTATTCTAAGTTCTTTTTCACATTTTTTCCACTTTATCATTTTTATTCTTAAAATAAATCCTTTACCTAGTCGGCTTTTGCTTTTCGAATCTTTTGTCATCACCTCTTTCCGTCACAAATCCATGAGAAACAAATGCTTAAAACTAACTGATAAATGATTTCATCTTATATAGTCTATGAACCCTAATGTCATATCCTCCATAAGAATGATAAGCCTCAATAAGTCTGAGATAGATCAAATGCATCACGCCTCTAACTGAATAATGGATCTGCTGTATGGAATTCTCATTTGAAGTTCTATCTTGTCACTTTTTCAGTAGAGTGTGATGGAGAAAAAGAACCCATCATATGGAATCACTAAGCAAACTGCATTATGATCTGAACTCTCTTCTACACTTATTCCTTCATTTTCATACCCTTCCACTCATCAATCATGCCAAATCTTTAAGTTCGGTGTGGCACGCCACACTCCTTTCTAGTGAAAACTAGAACATTGCCAAACTCTAAGTTCGGGGTGGTGAACCACACCTCCTCTGAACTCTAAGTTCAGTGTGGTAAACCACACCTCTGTCGAACTCTAAGTTCGGTGTGGTACACCACACCTCCTTTTCCACTACCCCTTCTTCCATACCCCTCAATACATAACAGGGGCGTATCACCTTCTCTTCTTGATTCAAAGAGTATACAATGATGATTGTGCACATACCGAGGTTGGCAAAAAATCTACCCCAATTCCAAAAAGAGGCTTGGCAGCCCAAATATAGAAAAATCCAAAAATACCCTTTCTCCAAAGCCAAGTGAGAATGAATAAAAGCCAGAGTGTGAATAAAAACATGAGAGTTGTGCCCTGAATAAGGATAACTGATAAAGGTCTCGCCCGACCGGTACATTAGCTACCCTCACAAAGGCAGATGTGTCATGACCAGTAGTGAGATACTAAGGATCCAAAAATGACCCCTTACCTCCTCTCAAAGAGGTAAAATAGCCAAAAGCCTTAAAGCCAACCTATACACACTTCTGAGTTACCTTTAAAAAAATCGGGTGTAAGGCTTAGTCAACCAGAGTTGTGCACAAAACACTCAAAATATCTTGATGAATCCATTAGCAATAAGAGTCTTGAAAAAAATTAGAGGAGAGACTCTTATCTCTTGATCACACCCCTACTCTTTCCTTCTCTTAGAATCACCACTGATGGATCATATACATGTTTGCTTGATTCTGCGGGTCTTTTCAAAGTCTCATTAAACTTTTAAACATGACTGATACATCAGAGAATGAGAAGGAAATACTTTAGTAAAATGAACTCAGAAATGAGGATATCATAAGATGTAATCCATGATCTAAGGAAGCCTTGAGGCTGCATCAATCTGAGCCATGAACAAAATTACGATATGACATAAGGATGAGGCAACCACGAGATGAATAATTTCATTGGCGACTGCTTTAAGTTTTTCATTCCTCGGGACGAGCAATGCCTAAGTTCGGTGTGGTGATGAACCCCCCAGATCCATCATCAGTCACCAATTCAAAGGTTTTCTGACGTTTATGCCCTAATTTTGTCTTGCTTTGATTTTTTTTCAGTTTCATGAAAATTCTAACTTTTGCACGATTATGAGGTAATAACAAAAGGATCGAGCTTTTTGCCGACTGTCTTAGGCTTTTCCATTCCTCAGGATGAGCAAAACTTAAGTTCGGTGTGGTGATGAATCCTCCAGATTCATCTTCACAGTCACCAATTATAGTGATTATGTGCCTCGAATAGACTGATCTACCCTTGTTTTGATTTACTTTAAGTATCTCTTCAGTTTCATGTAAATAGTGCATTACTAGTTCTAATTACCCTAGTTTCCAATTTATTTGATCTCATCCTCCCTTACTCACATTCTCTCTCCTCCGTAGATCATCCTCAACCATGGCCAACAGTCATGACCCCTACAACTTTGGTTCAAACGGTCTTGAGATCGATAGGCCAGTACAGACCGTTTGGAGTCTAACTCAAGCCTATGCAACAATAGATCAAGATCATGAAGCAGAACAATCGCCACGACCGTGTTTGCCATGCCACGGCTGTGGCGCATCGCTAAACAGTGCCAAGTCTCCACCTGCCACGACCGTGCTGGTCACACCACGGCCGTGGCGCATCGCCAAACAATGCCAAGTCTCCACCCGCCACGACCGTGCTAGTCACGCCACGGCCGTGGCGCATCGCCAAACAGTGCCAAGTCTTCAACCTCCACAACCGTGTTTCCCACACCACGGCCGTGGCGCATCGCCAAATAGTGCCAAGTCTTCACCCACCATGCCCGTACAATGCAGCACGGCCATGGGGAAAGCATCGCCACGACCGTGTTTGCCATGCCACGGCCGTGGCGCACCACCAACAGTGCCCATGCCTTCACCCACCATGCCCGTGCGAGGCAGCACGACTGTGGGGCAAGCATCACCATGACCGTCCTATCACGCCACGGTCGTGGCGTACCACTCGATTCTGATTTCATTCGGTCTTGACCTCACCCAATTTTAGCCTCTCGATTTTCCCTCTCGATTTGCACTCTCGGTTTGCCTTATCGGTTTACACCTTCGATTCATCTCATGGTCTCAAGACCGTGAGAGTCCTCACAGTTTCAGGACCGTGAGAACTCTCATGATCCCAAGACCGCTAGGGACGGCTCCCACCTGCAAAACCGTGAAGACTCCACATCCGAGACCTACGCCATGATCTCCGACGTCGTCTCCTTCTTCCCTTCTTCCTCTTCCCTTTTGCCGTCGTCATCGCCTACACCAGCAATGCCCACAACACCTACGCCTCAAGACCGTGAGCGCAGACCGTGTGGGAAAAACTATGAGTCCTCTCACAGTTTCAAGACTGTGAGGCCTCTCACGGTCTCAAGACCAAGAGGCACAAGACCGCAAGGCTACAGACCATTTGAGCAATACACTACATACCGTTTGGTCAGTACTGATACAAGACCGTTTGGACTCATTAGAAGACTTAAAACCGTTTGAGAGGGTTTCACACCATAAACGTGAAGACCCCAACTAGAGCCTATAAATAGGACCACAAGGGTCCTCATTTGGACATCGGTTCCGAGACGCCGATATGCTGCTAGTATACAGTTTCGATCCAAATCCAGTCCCGTCTACGCTAGTTTCATTCCACCGACTGCCCGTATTGCAATCAAGGAGACTGAGAAGAGAAGGAAGACGAAGCGAGAAAGACTATCCAGACTATCTTGGCATCTCCCGTTTCATGTCCAGATCTGCTCCGACACGACGTAGAAGACCGCATCATCTTCACCGAGCTGCGAATACCTCTGCATTGAGTTCATGGCGGATTTCTCCCTCTTTCTCATTCTTCTTGTTTCTCGCATGAGGAGCGAGTAGTTTCATCCAATGGGGCGCGGGGACTAGCCCCGCTGCCCATGTTTTATAATCTATACTAAAAGATGTTATCTTTCCGATTCAATACTAAGTCGTTTCATACATGCATGAATGTTGGCCGCATTCTTGTATGCATCTATTGTCTTTCATTACGGTTTGTTTACGACTACTCTTGGGACTCGAATACCGATTTAGTGTTTGTTTCTGGTGTACGTATCCACCGTGCATCCATTTCGGTATCTAGGAATGCTTCCCAAGGGATGGAGTAAACTCACCTCCATCATTGCACTTTCGCACTATGAAATGGAATCAGTTGACGTACGGAAGTTCAACCTTGATGGGTTGAGGAACACATTCTACGGAGGGAGTGGTGCAAGGTATTTGACCATTCGTTCAGGAATGGCTGACATTGCAACACTCCCACGTTTCTCGTAGCTATTTCCTCGAAAGAGGGATAGTCTATAAGGATACTAATCGAATTGATGATTATCACTCGCTTGTTAGTTTCTCGATGCAAGTTTCACGAGGTTGAGTAAGGTTCTTTCTTTGGAGACTACATCTCTTCATTGACACATAGACATGTATCAGATGAGAGTTACTCAACCCGTGAAGGATGTGTGCAATGCTCTTGTTGTAAAAGACATCAGCATTGCATAACATCCATGTATCTTGCTTGCAGGTATTGCTATGATTGGTACAGGTACAATACATGTGTAGTGGTGGTGAATACCCGCATCACCCCAGTGATCCATTATCATTTGCTAATCTTAGATTTTAATCCTCAAACTAGTTTTTATTCTTGCCTTTACTTTTGCATGTTTTAGGTTAAATAACTCAAATCAAACTTTTGGTCTTAGATGATTGATTTGGATCGATACGAAATGAGAAAAAGACACTCAGATTCTTAACGTTGTCCTTTGGGTTCGATCCTAAATCTGTACTATGATAAGGCTTCCACACTCTTGTGGGGTTGGAGCATTTATCTAGCACCAGTTGTAGGTAAACCTAGAGAGAACATCAAATCCCTAGGGTTTTTGGTGCATATTAGGACTTCCATTGGAGGAGTAATCTTTTGGTGTAAGTTCTAGCTCCATCAAAAGGAATAACTATGAATCTCTCTATTTGAATTAATGTTGCCTTTTATTGTTGCAATTATATTGATTGCATTTTTTCTTTTTGGTGTGCACATTAGCATCTTTTATTTTGTGATATGCTCCCATTACATGCTAGAGGTATAGAAGACGTGGTGTAGAAGGAAGGGGGTGTTCCACCTAGATCTTGGAGTTCAACACATATTTTTGCATTTTTGATTATTTTTGGTGAATGGAGGGGTAAGAAGCGTAGAAGAGGGTTGAACTTGTGTGTATCTTATATAACGAAATTTAGAGAATTTGAAAAATCCTCACAACCAAATCAATCATTGAATGAGACTTGAAAAGTAATGAAATATCCACAATAATCTATGATAATCATTAAGAGACATGTTGCATTTGATTACTCTCAATCCCATACAACTTGCAATCTTTTCCAAGTAATGATGTTAGTTGAGATCATTGGTGACATAATACACTCTAGCAATGGAAATTCATGATTCATCATTGCAAAAAGATTCACTTCATTCATATGTGTAACAAGCCCAATTCATGTATACTTTCCATAAGGACATTCCTTAGAAATGCGTGCACTCATATCTATAAGATAGCAGAAGGGAAAATATAAGGGATTGTGATAGTCAACTAGCTTATTATGAGGAGTTAGATTGTTGTTCACAAATATAATTATGTAGCCACACAAATCATCATTCATAAAGGTAAAAAGTCATAATACATTATTCAAGGAGAGAAAGGCTAGTTCTATGGAATGAATAGTACATGGGAGATAGAGCATCCTATACATCATCAAGAAAGAAACAAGTATATAAACAGAAAAAGAAAGATGAGAAACAACCATCTATCTAGCTATCCTCCAATAACTTTATTTAACATCTTCAAGTACTTTGAAATGCATTACTTGTTCTTTGTACCTAGAAAATATGAGAAACAAACAAATCAACAAAGTATTGTACGTGGGTAAAACTACTTGTATAGTAAATTGCATAATGAAAGATTTGAAAGAGAGGGACAGAAAGGTAAACATTATATTAGGGTGGAAAATCAGGTAAACACATCTTTAGGCATATCTTTAGATGCAGTTGTACTACTAAGTGTGTTATCACCTTATTTTACATACATGTTGGGCCCTTCCCCGCCCCTAGGGATATGGGGATCCCTACCCCTTGGGCTATGGGGTTGTGCTCAACATAATTATTTAGAAGAGAGAGAGAGAGAATATCATTTCACTTTAGTAGCTACAACTCATCTTAATCTTTTACATTTCCTTTATGTTTAGCGAATCATATAATACTAGTATTCATCCAAGAATGTATATGAAAATATAAGCATCTAGATTACATCATATCATTATGCATCCATGAAAACTAGCCTTATACTTAATAAAACCCACGTACATGTTGTTATCAGATCTGAAATCCAAGAGTCTAGAGAAATAATAGAATGATCACTCTGAAAAGAAATCAAGGGTGTATGCCACTATAAGTCCAAATGACCCAAGACTAAGGTTTGTTGTTTTATTAGGGTTACTTTCATCTTACTATGATTAGATCGGGGATTATCTATGACTTTTATCTTGTTTTGGAGACACAAGATCTTATGTCAAATTTAAGGTTTCATCTATTTAATGATACCTATTATCATCCAAATAGGAAGCATTCATTATTAGGGATTGTATGTGGGTTAGATCGTTAATGGTTTCCTTTTAGGATTCACATGATCCAAAGAGATCAAATTTGGGTCTAGGGTTTTTGGGGTCGGTCATGATCATAAGGGGGTCATGAAAAGTTAGGGTTTGTAGTTAATGCATGAAAGTGTACATATGTAGAGAGAGAAACTAGAATTTAGGGTTTTATGATTCTATCCCTTTTTATTAGGGTTTCAAGACATGTGAGGGTTAGGGACCTCATTAGGGTATGGGTGTCACAAAAGGTAAGGTTTCATCATTAATAACCATTATCACACAATAAAAAGACATAAGTATGGCCATTAGGCTTTAGTTTAGTATTTCTAAAAAGGGGTAAGTAATCAGGCTATGAAAGTATTATAAATAGGTTCCTCATATTTTTCTAAGGAAATTGATATATAGGTTGGCTATTTTTCTATGCTCCTATCATTTTCTATGATTATATGAGATCAAGGTATTAAAATGATTTTTCATGACAAGGGGGTCGAAATTACCTTGATCGCGGAAAAACCACGGTCATTGATCCCCAGATGGACAGTTCTAATTGAGGATCCTAGATGATTAGTGGGTGGGTCGGCCTCAGGGTGTCTAATCATTGGATCAGGATCAGGTGGAGGAGATCTCACGTGATCTGGTCTGTTGGATCAAGATCCTACGATTGGGACCCTTCATACCTAACTCAACCTAGTCGTTGGATAGTGGTGGAGGTGCACGGAGGCCTCACTAGCATCACAGGGGCTTGGGAGCAGGAGGCTTCAGAGTGGGCAAGGAAGGTGTAAAGAGGCAAGATCACGTCCTTACTAAAATTTAAAGGAAATACAAAAATTCCACTTTTTCCAAGAAAAACAGACATTGTGGAATGCATGTATGATAATCCAAGTAAATAAGCATGTTTTAGATACTTGTAAAATGTTAATAGCAGCGGAAAAAGAAACTAAGTTGTTACATTACTTTTTGAACTCAGTTCACTACATGAGTTTCTTTGAAAAAGGAAAAACTAAAAAGAAACTATAGGATCTAGCAACAAGCAACCTAGTCATCCTTGAAAGCAAAATTTGAATCTACTCTTGAACTTGGTCACCTTGGCCTTGTTCAACACTTTGATCTAACCCTAGGTGGTTGGGAAAGCACCCCACAAAAGAAAGAAACTAGGTATGTGTCAAAGATAATGAGCATGGACAAAAGATAAGAAATAACATGAAAAGTAAGGCTAAGATTTCATCATATGATGAAGATGGTCAAAAGTATGAGGCATAAGTCAGTAGATGCTTGCCATAACAAAAATAGTAAAAAGTTTGCATGCACGATTAATATTGAATACATAAACTATGTAGGGTTGAGGCACCTACCTGAGCTCAACCAATAGGTGAGGGAGAGTAACACATTCTAATCACCAACAAATATTTTATATTGGGGAGAGTAACACATTCTCCTGGGTGAATTTACACATGCCCTATCTATGGATGGTTGTACATAAGTACCACTACACTAGTTAAATAGTATAATACTATCAACATACTAAAGAACTATGGCAAGTATAAGAATCATATAATAGAAACATGGCAGTGCGGTACAAGACCCAAGAAATAAATATCAAAATTGTTTTTTGAGGCAAATATAGCAAAGGAATTAACAAAAGAGAAACAAGGGTTTCATGTGTGCCTCATTAGGAAAACTAGGTTAGGGTTTGCAATTTTTCCCAACTTGGGTGTAAGGAAAGCACATACCTTTCTTAATGAAATTCAATTACTTCTCTTTCACTTCTTTAATTGAGTCCAAAGCTCACTTTTCCTATTTTCAATGTATAATCATGTATTAGGGTTTTACATATGCATAAAGGTAAGGAAACACTGACTTTTGGACTTTTTGAACAGAACCTCAATTTAGACTCGAAAACTATGACCATTGGTCTTATTAGGTTCTCCTGATTATGAAAACATATAATTTTGTCTATTTTGGAGTTATGAGGATTAAAGTGCATCTTTGGTGATTTTTATGTATTAAATTCTTTTTTAGAAAACATTTTTCGACAAAACTCCAAACTAAACCTTGAAAGTATTTTTATTGGAAAGCTTACATTTTTATAATTCCAAAACAAATTTTCTTTTAATTTTTGGACAAAGGAATAAAAATATATGATTTTCCCATATGGACCAATCAGAAAATTACATTTAAGCAATGAAATGTGCGAGAAAAGAGAAGAACGAGGCCCGTGTAAGGCCCATGAACTTTCTTAATGAGTTGAATAAGCTTAATTACCATAATATAATGCTTATAACACTAATATAATCTTTTAATATATTTTGAAATCATAAAACAAGCTTAAGTTTCAAATTTGGTCCAATTTGGACACTGTTTGAGCAAGTTATGCAATTTTCTGTACATTTTGGACTTTTTTGCAATTTACCCAATTGAGGGGTTTTCTTTGCAATTTATAACATACATTATATTCCTTAGATGTTATATTATCATTCTTTAGTGTTTTTATCCATGGGGCTCCTAGTTGAGCCATGGTTTGAAGGTGTTTTCCTTAAGGGTATTTTAGGGTTTACCCCTTCATGGATGAGCTACCTTTAGTAGCTATCAACTAATGAATTATGTGATTGGTTGGGAAATTCGACAAAGGAAAGATAAACAGGTCTATATGTATTGTGGGGGAGCTTCTTGTGTGTGTTCTTGTATATTCTTAATAGTTTAAGGTCATAGACACATGGGGAAGCTACTTTTACACCTCATGCTTGCTTCCATCCTTATCCATGGGCTATATTTACCTCTTCCTTGCCCAAGTACAAAACTATACTTGATTTATCTTTCCTATAACCTGGAGCAACGACTCCCCTCTGTTTTTCTGCAGAACCAAGTGCTCTAAGGTAGAAGATAACCTCTTTTTGGAGAAGAAGGTCTCCTAGAGCTCCATTTAGCCCTACCTAGGGTTTCTAATGTCATTTCCTACGGATTTCAACCAAGTCAAGTTATTTTATTCCTTACTTCTCTATTTCTCTTGATAGTCTCCTTCCTTAGACCTTCCTCCAGGTCTAAACCCTTCTGTTCCATGGTAAAATTTTCTCTAAATCTCTAAAACCCTACCTTTCTTGCTCCTTATGCTCAGGGTTTGCTCATTTGATGAAGAAAGGTGCTAGATGGAAGAGTTCATAGCTTATGCTTGGATTTTCTACCCTAATTGCTCGAGATTTCTTCTGTGTGAGATTTCATCTTCTCATTAGATCAAGTTTTATAACTTTATCCATGTTTATTTCTTACCATAAGCTTTCTAGATCACGTTCTTGCTTGAAAATGATGATTCATGCACTAAAAAGCTATGCTTGACTTGGATATCAATTTTTATAATGTTTCCTCTTCTGATTTCAGTTCTATATGAACATGTGATCATGTGTACATTATTTCTAAGGTATAGTATGACTTGGATCATGTTGGTTTGACAACCTATGGTGCTAAGCACCTATCAACCAATGGTCAATTTTAGGGTTTAATGTTGATTTCTTCTATAAACCCATGACCCGATGATGGTACCATTGCAACAACCCTATGGTGTTGTCTTCATGATAACTGATGGTTGAGATAAAAGGTGTTAGATGATGGTGACAACCTATGGTCACCCCCTTAGGTCAGGTTTTGGATCAATTAGAAGTTTAATGATCCACCATTAAGTATCCTACTGATGTTATCAATCAATGATGACATTAGCTTAATATTTGATATTGATTAATGAATATAGTGTTGATCTAACAACCTATGGTGATTTAATGGTCACTAATGATGGTGGATCAGGCCTCTACAACCTATTTTGAGTTAATCATTGTAGTTGTTGCATCAATGAAGCCTTAGACCAATGGTTTCTTGGGTCACTTGGTGCAATGGTCAGACCTATACTATAATTGATGGTTTTAACATATGAACTTGACCCAATGGTCAAGATCTAATGTTTATTCCTCCAATAAAATGGAATGATGTCTAATGTAATATTTTGGTCCTAATAATGTGATTTATATGGTTTCCTTTATATGATCAACTTAAGGAGCTTACTTGTTGACAATGGATGGCTTGTTTTAAATGAGCAGTCAATTGTGGGTTTTACCCTACTCTCAATGGAACTTTTTGTATTGTTAATCAAGGGATGTCTAGGGTTACATGTCAACTCTTTCTAGAGAACAAATGAAGGACTTCATAGGTGGTTTATCCAAGGTGTTTACTTATGTAAACAACCAATGGTCTTACCTTTTAAACATCCAATGATTCTAGGTGACATTGTGGTATGGTGATATTGGTTGAATGATTATGGAACAAATGGAGGGCTACCCTTAATAAGGTAGTCTTACCTATTCACTCATATTAATAGAAGGGATGATAACCATATTGTGTTGATATGTAACCCTAATGAGGTATAGCTTGTTATACCTAGCTTTAATATAACTAAATGATGGTAATTGGGTATGAATAGTCCTTGAATGACTAATACAATCATGGAATAGTCTGTTACTATTGTTGAAACCCTAGTATGCTATAACCCGATGGTTACACATTGATTTATGTGTGCGTTCATACATGAGAATAGTATGGAATGTGATGGTGATGCTTCACCTTATGCATCCATGATCCAATGGGGATGCCGTGAGTTAGGGTTTGCGTATAAGTGTTGATTAGTAACATTGATATAATTTATCATGTTGAACCTAACTCTAATGCAAATAGATAAATATGGGTATTCATGTTTAACATTATTATATGATGGAATGATGGTGGAATTACCTCCTTAACATGATCATAACCTTAATGTGTTAATTGGTGGTTATCATAGCCACATGGTTGATACTTTCTTATGCTAAACATGTGCATTATGAATATGATGAGTGTTAATAATATCTAGATTCCTTGCATGTTGATGTAATAAATGAATGTTCTTAATGTTAATATAACCCTGCTATGATTGTTTATGAATATCTCCTAGCTCATTAATGCAATATTGTGCTGATCTAGTGTATTATATGTAAGTGATGTTGTTGAGCCTTGTTATAAGGCATTGAAAGATATTGATGATCTTACAGAGATTAGTATGATGGTCTTAATGACCTTTGGGCATGGTTGAGCCCTGAATGAGGTGTAATCCTCTTGTGTTGATAAGGGTTGATACCCTGTGATATTGTGAAATGGATTTATACCTGTGATAGTATGATGGTCTTAATGACCTTTGGGCATGGTTGAGCCCTGAATGAGGTGTAATCCTCTTGTGTTGATAAGGGTTGATACTTTGTGATATTGTGAAAAGGATTTGTATCTTGTGATAGTATGATGACTAGTGTGGTCTCATGAATGGCAAGTGAATAGTACCATGTGATGATGAGATGAGAAATTATGTTTCACACATTTTATATCTTTTGAAGTTGTGATATTTAGGGTTTGTATGTCCATGTGATTGATGTAGCCTTAATTCACCCAATTGGCATAACTAATCAAGTGAAACTCTAAGCATGTAGTGCTCTGTGCCATAGATCCATCTGAGTGTCAGAATTCGCCAGAGGGTGAAACAAGTATTCCTAAGGGAAACTCGGAGCACATACTATTAAGTATGTGGGGGTGGAAAGTTGAGGATATATCCTTGTCATCCACAATTTAGATTGTGGAGGTTGGCTATGGTCATGCCTCATACATCTGATGAGATTGAGAATGGATGTGGTTGTGTCTCAATGATTATATATGTGACAAGATTGAAGGACAACTGCGGTTGTACCTCAGATGGTAGGGTATGCGTACCCACCTCCTTTCACTAGTGCGATGACCTGTACTAAGGATGGACTAGGCTGTTAGCAGCTTGACCTTATGTGTCGTTGTGGCGGACCCATAATGACTGGAGGCGAAGAAGATCTTAGGAGTCTGACTCTTCCTAGATCTTGTATGGCACTGATTTTGACTTAGTAGTGGTCAGTTGGATTGTGAGTGGTATCCTCAATTTCCTCAGGGCATAATAAAAGATGTAATATAGCCGTATAGCATATCTATTTAGGGTTATACATGATGCTTCACATTATATGATAACCCTTTCTTGTTATCTTTACATAAAGATGATGCTTAATGTAATTAAGAGATAGTAGATATACTTATGTTGTGGATATGCTTAAGATTGTAGATGCATACATACAATAGCCATGATTATGTTGATAACTATACTGCTACTACTGATTATAATCATGATGCTAGCTATATCATGTTGTTAGTTGTGTTTAGCATGCTAGCCATGCCTTTGTAACTAGAGATGCATATACTGCTAATCATGCTTATCTAGATAGTTGTGCTTATGCTGTTAGCTCTTTTTATGATATTTATATGTTCAACCTATTAGACATGCTAATGTTGTTAGCTATGCTTATGTGGCTAGACTTATTCATAATGATAAAGATTCTATGTTACTAGACTTCCTCATGATGCTAGATATGCATATGCTACTAAATTGCTTATATTATCAACAAGATAAAGGATGATAGTCTGGATAATGATGATAGTTATTATCTGCTCCTTTATGTAATTTGTTAATCATCAGTGCTGCTGGGCTTATTTGTTATCTCTAATTAGACTGCTTAATTATTTAATTACTTAAAAATATTGTAATCAATAATCATTGTTGGAGGTTATATCTCTTGTTGGGACATGGGTCTCACCCTTGTGGTTCGCCACATCTTTATAGGTAATATGAAGTGATGAAAACAAACTTGTGGCAGTAAAGAGGAGCTATAGTAATGAATCTATGAGAAAGTTGATTAAATGTATAGTGTGTCCTAGAGTCATCCCTGTACTCTCAGGTCCGGGAGAGAAAAAGTTTGTATATGGTGTTTCAAACAAATCAGACTTTTGTTAGCATATTAATGCTTGTTTGTGTGGCATATATGAATATTTTTCTCCTATGTATATATGTGATGTCTAAGATGATAGAACAATTTGTATCAAATTCTTGGCATAGTATGTATATAAGAAAGATTTTGGGCTCTTATGCAAATGTTTCTGAGCGGGTGCTGATGTTGAAATCGGTTTTAATTTACCCATATTTTTGGGTATGTGATTAATTAGCGATTGATTGTGTTTTATGTTTTGAGTAATCTCATTTAGTGTAACGGGTTCTCACATCCCACCTCACTAACTTGGCCCAATCAGAGTCGGCCAAGTCAGGGGGTCAAAGGTGTGGCTTTGACTCACGCAAAGCAAAGAAGGTGGCGGTGAAAAGATCACGTTACCCTCACAACAGAACAAAAAGAAAAGAGAGAAAGAAATGGGGCAAAGGTGTAATTGCACCTAGGGGTTTCATCCCCTTGCTCGGGTGCCATGCACGCAAGCAGAAAAGCTGCTTCAAGCTAGCTTTTGGGTGATTTACCGAGACAAGCCAATTCGAGAAACCAAAACAACAGAAAGAAAGATGAGGGAAAGACGAACCCGAGGAACCAATCAATTTGAACTGAGGTGTCAAGGAGAGCGAGCATAATCCACCGCAAGCCCTATATCAACATTTTAACACCAACAAGCAAGGTGTGAGAACACGAGTAATTGGAGGGTGAGAGGATTTGTAAGAGGGCTAGGGAAGACTGGGGTATCGATATTTATAGGCAAGGTTGAGAAGCAAAGCAAGAAGGAATTGGCCCAAACTTACTTGGAGATCAAGATTTGGGGATTTCCTGATTTCTCCTCAAAAACAAAAAAATAAGGAATCATTTTGAGCGATTTCTTATTTGGAATCGTTTGAAGAAGATTTCGTGCAATTTAATTGAGAAACAAGTGAGAATTCAAGAAAACAAAATCAACTTAATTTGGCACCTATTTCCCGATCATAGGGATCTTGATGATGACCCATGAGCCATTGGATCATGGATCCAATGGTTGTGATCGCACAAGTCAAAGTCAAAGTGTGACAAATAAATCAAAATCCCGATCATATTAGAATATAGTGCATATATGCATGAATTTTCCTTTTTCTCTCTCCTTGTTTGAGGGGGCAAACATGCTCCAAATTAAATGAAAATTGACACCTAACCTATTTTTGATATGAGGAATCTGAATATGTATTTAGATTTTCTTTTTGAGAACTTCTAATGTGTTAAATAATTCAAATATTATTTTCTCTTTCCTCCATCATTAATGGTTATAAGATTCTCCAAATTTGAAGAAACTTCACCCACAAGTCACATTAAGTTCCTTGGATACAAATTTGTCATCAATTTTATAGGTTGGAGTTGTTTTTACATTTATTTAATATTATGAAGGTTCTACACACTTTCTCTCTCCTAATTTCACCTTTTAATCAAAGATTCTCCAAATTGAGTGAAAATTCACCCAAAGGCATATTTTAATGTGTAGATCACGAATTTGGCATGAATTGTTACCTTTTAGGGCCATTAATGATTTTATTTTGTATTTTTGAGTTATCTCCTATTTTCCCATTCAATTAATACAATTATATTTACCTCTTTTTCAAAAGTTGTGAAACTTATCACTCAAGCAAACTTGTACTCAATGAAAACAAATTTGGACTCATAATTATCTTTTGAGTTCCTATTTTATGATTTTTTAGGAAATTTACTCTTATTTTCACTTAATGGTAAAATTAATTCATTTTTTTTGAATTCGGAAACTTTCATTCATGCGCCATCAAGGAACAAAGAATACATCATTCTCGGCTGCTTCCCTCCACAAAATAGGCATTGTAGCCCATCTAGAGGTATGCCCGCCAGAATTAAGAGCATCTTGTGCAATGAAATGAGCCAACGAGTTTTGTGCCATTTTTACATGAATGAAACTACAAGAAAGGAAAAACGAAACTACACTACGAATATCCGCAGCCAACAAGCCAAGGTAACCGGAGTGCTTATCCATGTCCTTCAAGGCACTTATCACATTCAGGGAATCCGAACATAGGTAAATATGATTTGCTGGTGGCACCGTATCACGAGCAAGAAGAATACCTTCTCTAGCAGCCATAGCCTCCGCAATGTCTGACGACCAATCCGCTCTTGTGCACTTTTGTGTTGCACCCATGAACGAGCCCTCTAGGCCACGTACCACTCCTCCCATAGCACACCGCCCGTCCGACTTCACCGCTGCGTCTACACGTATGAAGACACAGTTGTCCGTCCGCCCATCCGCCAACAGCAGCCTCGCAACAGCTCCACCGCCTGCCTCATCGGCCCTCCGCCCCGTGGTATTGACCTCTCGCTGTCCATCCCCCACTCCCCAGTTGTAGCGCCGGTAGTCCGAAATCATAGCTCGGTAGGACTGTAGGATAGGTCTTGGGAAAGGGGCCTCGTCTTGGAAGATTTTGTTATTTCGGAACGTCCATATGGTCCACCAAACTGCCACTATCTCATCCTTCTCTTCCTCCATGCTATTCCTAAGCAGCTCCAAGAGATCATCGTGTAGGTTTTGCATGCTTCCTAGACGTTGCATGGGTTGCAACCAGCTCTCTCTCATCACTATATCCGCCCCCGAGCAGTAACGCAACATGTGTTGGATAGTCTCCTCCTGTTGTGCGCAGATTGGACAAACCCCATCATCCGTAACATGTCTGTCTCTAAGCCTGCTACGTGTTGCTAGGCTCCTCGTAGCAATGCGCCATAGAAAATGAGATAGTTTTGGAGGCCACCTCCTTCCCCATATCAATCTCCATAGATCATGCGGGACCACCCTATTCCTTTCCCTCAAGGCTGCACCTCCCAACTTGCCTAACCAGTAAGCCGAACGGATAGTGAAGTATCCTTTTGGATTTGGCCACCAAAAAATATCATCTTCCTGCTCGGTAATAGGAAGTGGAATCTCCATAATCAAAGCAGCAACATTCCTAGGAAAGATATCCAGGAGTCTACCAACGTTCCATTCTCTCCTTCCCTCCACCATCAACTCACTAACCTTGCTCATGAAGGCTGCCTCCCCTGATCTGTATCTTGTAAGGTCCCCCACGTCACCATGCAACCATCTATCCTCCCATATGTCAACGTCCTGTCCGTTTCCAATCCTACGCATGACGCCATGGAGTAGAAGAGATTTTTCTCCCCATAGACTTCGCCACGTATAGCTTGGAATTAGACCCAGTCGAGCTTGCAGAACATTTCCATTTGGAAAGTACATAGCCTTCAACACTCTAGCCGCCAAAATGTCTGGTTTGGTGAAAAATCTCCAAAGTTGACGTGCCAATAGTGCTTGGTTGAAAGTCTTCATATCTCTAAAGCCCATTCCGCCTTCCCTTTTAGGCTTGCACAGCCCCTCCCAACATAACCATGAGATCTCTCTTTCCCCCACTTTCGCCCCCCACCAAAATCTGGCCACCATAGCATTGATCTCCTTAATAATCCCCGCTGGTAGTTGGAACACACTCATGACATATGTAGGAATAGCCTGCACAACATCCTTGATAAGCACCTCCTTTCCCGGCTTGGATAATAGACGTTCCTTCCATCCTTGTAGTTTGTTTCTCACTCTGCCGATAATATATTCGAACACTTTTTTCTTCGACCTCCCTATAACAACAGGAAGACCCAAATAAGATGCTTGTTTGTCCACCTCTTTGACTCCCATCAGCTCACGCAACTCATATTTTTTGCTTCTAGGTATCTTCTTGCTAAATGCAATTTCGGACTTGGCGAGGTTGACCTTTTGACCCGATGCCTGTTCATACTGGATGATAATTTCAGCTATTTTCAGGCATTCATTCCTTGTCCCTCTAGCAAAAAGAATACTGTCATCTGCAAAAAATAGATGTGAGATCCGGGGGGCCCCACGACACACACTCATACCATGAATGGTATACGTAGATGCCGCGAGGTTCAAAAGGGTAGAGAAAGCATCTGCACATAGAATAAAAAGATAGGGAGAGAGTGGGTCACCCTGGCGAAGTCCCCGTGAAGGCTGGAAGGTGTTTGATCTTTCCCCGTTGGCCGTGAACGTATGAGAGACCAAAGAAACGCAGTCCAGCACTCTATCGCACCACCGACTTCCAAACCCAAATTTTTCCAACACTGCTTTCAGAAACTTCCATTCAATCCTGTCATAGGCCTTCATCATGTCAAGCTTTAAAGCAATGTGACCTTTCTTCCCTCCCCTCCCTCTTTTCATAGCATGAAAACATTCATAAGAAATTAAGGCATTGTCCGTGATCAACCTTCCCGGTATGAAGGTGCTTTGTTTTTCAGATATCATACTGTCCATGAAAGGCTTAAGACGATTTGTGAGCACCTTAGTAGTAATTTTATAAATGACATTACACAGACTAATAGGCCTAAAATCAGCAACCACCCTTGGTTTTTTAATCTTTGGTATCAGCACTACCAAGGTATCATTGTACTCCTTGCATGAGTAATCACCCTTCCACCACCCCTTGATGTAATTTGAGATATCCTTGCCCACCACCTGCCAAAATTTCTGATAAAACATGGGTTTCAAACCATCCGGCCCGAGCACTTTATTAGGATGCATCTGGAAAACCGCCTTCTTCACTTCTTCGTCCGAGATATCCTTTTCCAACATATCAGCTATAGTATTGCTTACCATGGTTTTTATACCTGCCACCACAGCCTCCATTTCCACCGGGTTGGATGTCGTGAAGAGGTCCTGATAGAAGTCTTCAATGATGCCCAAGATTTCTTTATCTTTTGTTTTCCATATCCCATGGGAGTCTTTAAGCCCTACAATAGTATTTTTCGTCAGCCTTTGTGACGCTTTATGGTGGAAATATGCAGTATTACTGTCGCCTTCCTTCAGCTCCTTGATTCGGGCTCTAGCACACCAGAAAGATTCATTTTCCATGTGCAATTTTTCCAACTCTCTAGATAGCTCATCACACCATTGTAACACACTACCATCCGACCATTTCCTTTGTTCCTCTCCTAGATTTTTCTCAGTATTTTTGATCTTCTTCCTTATATCTCCAAACTTGATGTCAGCCCATGTAGCCAGGCTTTTACTAACCCCCTTTAATTTGTCTTTAAGATCCATATCTCTGTATGCCTCCCAAGAATTTTTCACTGTAGTCATGCAACTTTCCTCTGACAACCACATCGGTTCAAAGAAGAATCTGGACTGTTTCTTTTGCTGTCTTTCCTCCCCAACCAAAGCTGAAAGAATGATAGGTGCATGGTCAGACTGATAAAACAGTAGATGATGGACCCAACTGCCCGAGTATTTTTCCCTCCAACCGTCGCTCACCAGAAACCTGTCCGGCCTCTCTTCCACAAGCGTCTCTATAGTCAGTCCCCTCCTCCAAGTGAACGTATTGCCAGAATACCCCAAATCAAGAAGAGTGCAGTCATCTATCACATCCTGAAACGGCTTCATGAACCTGTCTGGTTTCATCGGGCCACCCCTCCTTTCTTCATTGCTAATTATCTCATTCAAATCACCGAAGAAGACCATCTAATCACCATACCTACCTCAGATCTGTCACATCAAATCCCAGGTCTTGTGTTTTTTAGCCTGTGCCGACCAGCCATAAATACCACATGCATGCCACTCATAACCAACAGAATTGTCCAACACCTTGCACTCCACATGTCTCGTAGAAAACCCGGTAACCTCCACCTCTATCTCCCGCCACCAGAAACCCAGTCCTCCTGCCCTCCCTGTGCTCGACAGACAGATGCCATCAACAAAACCGCAGCTTCTCTTAATCCTTTCAAGAGATTTATCATCTAGCATAGTTTCCATGATGAAAACTATGTTGGGTCTCTCCCTCCAACATAACTCATGAAGGGCTTGTACCGCTGCCGGGTGACCCAGACCCTGGCAGTTCCAGCTTAGGAGTTTCATTGTTGTTCACGGGGTTGGGCTGTCCCAACTCCCGCTACTTGGTGTGCACCACCTACAATAACTTGACCATCCACTGCCTGTGTAGAGTCCGTTTGTTTCAACTTTTTTGATTTTGTGCCCACTGCTTCTTCATCTTGTAGAGTTCCCGAGACCTCCTCAGCTAGCAGGTCCCTTCTGCGTTTGTTTACATGGCATCTGGTTTTGCCTTCTTCCCATGTATTTTGGCTTCTTAGGACTTTGGTCATCTTGATTGCTGCTCCTTTCCCTCTTAGTATATTCCTCTTCTCAGCCCTTGCCTTCCTCCACGCTCTTTCCTTCTCCACACCTTCTTCTCCCGAAAACATGGGGATGTCATCCGGAAACACCACCTTAGTAATCCTCCGCCCATTCCCTACCTGTATCCCGTTCTTCTCCAACCCCCCAGGCATCGTCAGGTTCGCACTCTCCTTCCCCTTGCTCCCCCTCCCCTTCTCTTCCCCAGCATGTTCCCCTTTCCCCTCGATTGGCCCCTCCCTCGGCAGAGGACTCTCTACCCCCCGTCTCGTCTGTCCACCTTCCTCCCCGGACAGCGTGCGCTGCACCAAGGTTTCCCGCTTCCTCTCATGCCCCTCATCCCGGCACCGCTCCTCGACGCCCCTAAGGATGACGTCATTGATCCCGCTCTGCACCGATTCTGTCCTCCCCACGACAGTTCCCCCTGCCATCTTTTGCATCTGCATAATCTCTTCCCGTGAGTAGCACTGTCGCCTTGGAGGTGTCTTCTTGCTCAGAGTGCCCCCTGCCTCCATGACGACGTCAATGGAGTCCTCCGTCGGCTCTCCCATTCCCGCCTTGGCCGACTCTCCCCCCACACCCGACCGCGCCCCGGAGAGGGCCTCATCTTCGCCCATCCGTGCCTGCTGTGTGGAGGACGTCTCGTCTTTTCTGGAACCGCACGACGCACTTCTCGTGTGGAAGACAATCGTTCGCCGCGACCTTGAGCCCTGCCCCCCAGCAGTTCGTCTTCGACTGGGACTCTCGGCCGCCGCGGTGATGCCCTCAGCCATGATCCCCACCCGTGACGATTCTCTCCATCCTCGTCATAGTCCGCACACTCACGTTCGGTATGTGCCCTAATCGGCCACAGATGAAGCACATCACCGGCAACCTCTCATATTTCAGTTCAACATCGATGATCTGTCCGTCTGGGCCACGAACCTTCTGCAGACATTTAATAGATTTCGCAATATCAATCCCTAGCCGCACTCGTCCGGACGACTCCCACCCAAGCTTATCGCAATCCACCTTTATCACTCTTCCAATCTTCTCCGCAATCTTCCTCAGCGCCGCTTCCCCTCGCAGCCCCAGCGGAATATTATAGAGGCGCACCCAGAACTGACTTTCTATAAACCCTATCCTCCCCGGCCTGTCCTTCGGATCCACCTCTTTTGTCAGTAGAAGCTTGTTTTCGAAATTCCATGGCCCCTCTTCTATAACCTTCGCTTTATCTTTCCAGTGGGTGAATTGAATCACAAATGTCGACTGATCAATGGATTTGAAGACCACACCACTGGTTAAACCCCATGCTTGAGCGAATGTTTTCTTCATCACCGAAAAGTTGTAGGACCTGTCCGTCAGCAGCCTGCCCACCAAAGCCAACTCCACATGATCCGGTAGCCTGGTTTCTTCTTCATCAATAAGATCTGCGATTTCCTGTTCATCTTCGGCGATCTTCAGTCTCTCACATTGTTCCGCTAGTTCTTCCGCCATCGCGGGACCAGCAGCCCCGAGTGAGATCAAACGCCCATAGCCGAGCACTTGGACCTGCAAGAGAGAAAATGGAGGAAACCTCCGGGGTGGGAGACAACCACAAGCCGTAGCCCTAGTCGCACACTGCGTCGCCGCAGAGACGCTAGGGAGACGGCGGGTTGAGGGTAGTGAATTTAAAATTAATTCATTTAATGTCACTTCTAGATCGATTTTATTTTATTCTTATCCCTCTTAAGTGGATATTTGCAAATTAAGCCCATTAGTAAACTTTTACTGAGGTACTTGTGCATAAATCCTTATAAAGTCAAATATAGGGAACAAATGTACACCAATCCTTTATAATTTCTTCTAATTCAACATCTAGGACAGAAATGAAAGAAAAATCTTAGAAAAAGGCTAAACTAAGTATTACACATGGGTTTTAGTTCGTTACAACACTCCACCAGTTAAAAAGGATTTTGTCCCTAAAATCTCATACAAAAAGAGAAGGGTGAGTACGCGACATCTCATCTCTAAGCTCCCAAGTGGTTTCTTCCAAACCATGATACTGCCATAAGGCTTTCACCAACTCAAAATCCGTATTCTTTAATTGCTTAAATCAGGAGTCAAGAATCTTCATAGGTAGCTCTTCATAAGTCAGACTCTCTGTAATCTCCAAAGGTTTGATTGAGAGTACATGAGAAGGGTCCTTCACATACTTTCTCAGCACAGAGACATGAAACACATTATGGATCTTGTCATAGGCAGTGGGACGAGATAAATGGTATGCACAATCTCCAACCTTATCTAGGATCTCAAATGGTCCAACATATCAGGGACTAAGATTACCTTTAACTTTATATCTTGAAATAGAACGTATAGGATGTTGACTCAAGGTCAATTAGGTCAATATTGACTCACGTCTAAATTGACTAAACCCGTGTTTTGATGATGACTAACCATTCCACATATTGGTGTCTAATGTCTCTACTTGAGTGATTTCAGATTAGGTATAGACACACTCCAAATGCCCTAACTTGCACATCTCAAATTGGAGAAAAGACAACTCAAAGTCAATACAAGTGCACCTTTTTGTAATATGATGTAAATCCTTTAGAATAATGTTGTAAATCACTTGTAATGATTGTATGACTTGTAATTAATCTTAGAAAAAATCAGGAGCACTTAGATCAAATGTTTAAGCACTCAAAAGCCATTTTCCAAAATTCACATCAGGCTTTTCATCGGTCGAGTTCTGTGACTTGCAAACTCGACCGATCCTGATTGGATCTTGAAAATGAATTTTGATCGGTCGAGTTTACACTACACAAAACTCGACCGATGGAGTAACTGACCAATTCGATTTTCATTGGTCGGCCGAGTTTCCCCAGGACAAACTCGACCGATGGTCTGAATATCGGCTTTGTATTTTACTCTATCGGTCGAGTTACCCTGATAGAAACTCGAACGATTGCACTGTACGGAAAAGTGCAGAAAAGTGTTTCTAGCCATTCTGGAGTTGCAACAAGTAAAAATATATCTGTTGCAAGCCACAAAACGACTAGTTTTTGTTCTCAAGTGTTCCCATAGGCTAAGAGGCATCCCCAGCTATAAATAGGACCCCTTGGGCTTTATTCCAAGGTTGAGCATTCAATGCAAACTCTATGTGAGGTTCCTATTCTATAGTTGAGTGCTTCCTACAACCTCCTCTCTCTCTCTAAGCTTAATCACTTGCTACATCCATTAGAGTGAGTAGGAAATATGTAAGAGAGCTAGTCCTACATGTATATCTTGTGAGGCTCTCACTTACACCACCTCCCCATCTCTCTTTTCAATCATGAAGATAAAGGTTCTCTCTCTTGGCTAAGAGAGGTGAAGAAGAACAAGGGAAGGCATCCCTTGGTGAAGATCAAGGCTGAAGACTTGGAGCTAGAGTGGGTAAGCCCTTGGTGAAGGCAAAAGACTCCTTGCTCAAGTGGGTAAGCCCTTGGTGGAAGCTTCTCCGAGTGAAGGTGAAGTCAAAGGCGGAAGATCCAAGAAGAGTGGGTAATTCCTTGAAGGGTGAAGACTTGTGCAAGAGTAGGTAAGTCCTTGGAAGAAGGCGGAAGACTCCTTGCAAAGTGGGTAAGTCCTTGGTAAGGTTGAAGACTCTTTGTATTGGATAGGTAAGTCATTTGTTTGGTCATGTATTGTAAGTCTTATGAATGAATATAAGAATGCAATGGTTAGGAAATCCTAGAGGTTGACCTCTCTAGGTAAGTGGACTGACATACTTCTAGTTTGAAGTGTGGAACCACTCTAAATAGCTTGTCTACTTGTGTTTGCTCAATCTCTCTCATCCTTGCTATGCATGTTTTTAGTTGCACTCAAATTACCTATTTAGCAACCTTATCTTATCATATAACTTGAAGGTCTAATGAATTTTGTTTAAGTGCATTCAACTCTATTCACCCCCCCTCTAGAGCATCTAATCACCCATTTAGGATCCAACAATTGGTATCAGAGCAGACTTCTCCAAGCATACTTCCACAAGTATGAGAAGATGAGTGACTACCAAGGAGGGAGATACTTGATCAGCCTTCCAATCTTTGATGGGAGAAATTTCCTCTATTGGAGAAGAAGGCTTCAATTCTACATCCAAGGATCAAGTCTTGAGATGTGGCAAATGGTGAACATCCCATACATGCTACCAAAGACAAAGATTGAAGAATGGGATGAAGCTACCTTGAAGAAAGCAACCTTGAATGCTAGAGTCATGCACATCCTCTATGACTCCATGACCCCCACCGAGTTCAACCAGATTTCTTCATGTGAAACAGCCTATGAGGTATGGAGAAAGCTATGTATCACTTATGAAGGGACAAATCAAGTGAAGGAAAGCAAAGTCTACATGCTCAAAGGGCTGCTTAAGAGCTTCAAGATGGGAAAGGAGGAAAGGATAGCCAACATGTACTCAAGGCTCAACACCATTGTGAATGATCTTTCTGTTCTAGGACATCCTATGTCTAGTGGAGAGATAAACTCAAAGATCCTTAGAACTCTCCCCAAGAGATGAGAACCCAAGGTGACTTCCATTGAAGAAGCAAGGTCTCTTAAGGATATTACTATTGAAGAGCTCATTGGAAATCTACAAGCACATGAAGCCACACTTGACAAGAGGGAGGAAGTAGAAAGACAAGAGAAGAAAGAGCTAAAGAGAATGAAGAAGGCTGAAATGAAGGCTCAAATTGAAGCTATCATGGAACAAGTCTCTCCATCATATCAAGTTGAAGAAGATGCCATGTACTCTAAGGGTAGATTATACAAAGGCAAGTCCTCCTCCATCTAATGCTTCACATGTGGAAAGAAGGGTCACTACAAGGAAGATTGCCCATAAGGCAAAAAGACACATATTCACAAGAAGAAGGAGAAATGGCACTCAAGCTCAAGTGGCTCCTCCAACTCAAGCTCAAGTGAAGATTCAAGTGAAGGATCAAGCTCAAGCTCTAGTGATGAAGGAGAATGTCACTTTTCTCTTATAGCATCAACAAGTAAGGACTCAAGTGAGGTAAATCTAAACTCTTTAGATACAGAATCTTTGATTGCTATTATTCATGATACATGTGCCTCTCTTAAGTCTTATAAAAGGAAAAAGAAAAAGCTTGCTAGAATTGTTGATAATTTGCATGTAGAATTAAATGATCTTGAACTTGCTAATTCTTGCTTGCTTGATGATAAAAATGCTTGTCTTAGCCAAGTTGACTCTCTTAAACTTGAAAATGCTAGTTTGCTTGATAAGATTAGATTTCTAGAAGCTCAACCTCTCATGCCTAGTTCTAATGAAGAGCATACTTTAATTGTTGATTCTCTCATGCATGATATTGATGTTCTTAAATCTGAAAACAAGGACAAATATTTTGCTTTGCAAGAATTAGAAACAAAAAATGCCTCCTTGCTTGTTAAAATCAATGTGCATGTATCTTGTTCTAGTTCTACTAGTAGAGAGAATGATGTTGCTGCTCTTCATATTGATAGAGATTCTTATTTAACTAAAGCTCTTTGCTTAGAAAATGATGTTTTGCATGCTAGAGATAATATCAATCATTTGTCTTCTACTATTACTTCTCTTATGCATGATAATGATAGTTTGAGATCTTCTTTGCAAAGATTCTTAGTGGGTAAGAAGAGCCTTAATGATATCCTTCACCATACTACCAAACAAATTGGTAGACATGGTTTGGGGGTATGATGTTAGTCAAAGGAACAATAAAGGTAAATGACCTCCAATATTCCATGGAGAATCCTCTAGTTCTAAGACTATGGGCACATGCAACTATTGCAATGATTTTGGTCATTATTCTAATTGTTGTCCTCTTAGGAAAGCACCCAAGAGCACTAGGTCTTGGGTTGCTAAGCTAACCCCTCTGGACCCAAAAACATGATTGGGGACCATTTCATCTTTCTTCTTGTAGGTACTTGCAAATAGATTGACTTGAGCTATTGAATTGCAAATTGACTTCTCAATCCACATGAAAGAAGAAAGGTGAGATGTGTAGAGGGTGACAACAAGTGGATAAAGGAATGGTAAGCACAAAGGTAATGTTTCTCTTGATTATAACCAATCCTAACTTGTTTTGTCAAGTTAGTGTGCACTATGCATGTGGTTTTTGAGTAAAAAGTGGTATTTTGTGTTTCTCTTCACACTCTTGCTCAAAAACTATTTCTAATGCTTATATAGTGCATTACTAACTTGCTTACACATGTTTGGATATGGTTTGTATTTTTAGCATGCCTCTAAATATGTTTTAATGAAATATATGTTCTTTTTGACAGCTGCTCTGTCGGTCGAGTTTGCCCTATTTGAAACTCGACCGATAGGCACCTATGGGTGTTGCCAACAGCTGTCATCGGTCGAGTTGTCAATACACAGAACTCGACCGATAACACTGTGCACATAATATACATTTGGCTTATTGAGTGAGAATTTCCCTCTCAACTAGATTTTCTCAACCAATAGCCTTATTCTTTGGCACTCTCATTTGGTACCTTTATATATGCATATTGCCATGTTCTAAATTGCCTATCTTGCTTACAACTCTATCTTTCAAATTGCTCTAAATTGGTATATCTATATCTTGCAATTACTTGCTTTGAGTTGTTTTGTAGGTTTTGATGATGATCTCTTTGGATCTCTTGGTTGTGTCTAAAATTGCTTCCGTTGTGCTCTAACTTACTACATCTATCTAGGTGTATATCTTGTTTTGATACAACCTTGAGGTTCTTAGTGGTAATCATCCTTTGTAAATGATGCATATTTGTTTGTGAGTTATATCCTTTCATGCTTCTAAAATTGCATATCTCTTTGTTTGGATATATCTCTACATCTACTCATTGCTTGCTTTGATCCTACTAGTAGTCCTAACTTGTGATATCATCTACTAGTAGTTCATATACATGTAGTTCTAACCTTGTTTATAATTGGCATCTTTGCTCATCTATATGCTATGCTTGTATCTTGTCTCATACATGCTCAAGATTGTTCCTTGAATTGCATATCTACTATCTTGAGTTGCTTTCATAACATTGTGATCCAGGGTACATAGATCTACATTATATGTAGAAATTGGAGTATTTTTGGATTTTATGCAGATTTTGCTCCAGTTTCAGTTTTTGGTGCAAGACTAGTGTTTTTCATGCAGAAACAACCTTCTGAGCAAGACTCATGCGTTGCAATGAGCTCTGATGGTTTTTGGTCAAAATCCGTCATCTTGAGGGTTAAAATTGCATTTTATTATTTTTCTGCAGTACTTTATCTTACTTTTTGGGTTGTTCAAGTATATGCTTTAACTTGCTTTTCTTTCTATGCTTGGACAAGCCCCTATCTGTGCTCTTCTACTCTCCTTATATAACTTTGTGTTATCTCCTTTCTCTTTAATAAGTGATGTTTCTTATTTTTCATAACCCCACTTTTTGAAATGACAAAGGGGGAGAAAGGTATGTCTTCTTTTAAAAGAGGAAGAAGGCATGTCTTACATGAAGAGGATAAGTATGTCCATGTGGATAAGTATGTCCATGTAAAAGGGAGAAGGTAAAGGGGATAAGACATATATGTGTAGAACATATATGAGTAGAAGACATAGTACTCTATAAATGTTATGAAAGCTAACCATGCAGGAGAAATAGCATCAATTGAGGGGGAGTATAAAACTCCATACACATCAATTGAGGGGGAGCATATGAACTCCATTCTATTGAAAACCCTAGGTTTCTCCAAAGGTATGATTTTACTTAAAAGCTTTCAATACATTTATGGAATGGTTTTTCATCTTCAAAAAGGGGGAGAATGTTGACTCAAGGTCAATTAGGTCAATATTGACTCACGTCTAAATTGACTAAACCTATGTTTTGATGATGACTAACCATTACACATATTGGTGTCTAATGTCTCTACTTGAGTGATTTCAGATTAGGTATAGCCACACTCCAAATGCCCTAACTTGCGCATCTCAAATTGGAGAAAAGACAAGTCAAAGTCAATACAAGTGCATGTTTTTGTAATATGATGTAAATCCTTTAGAATCATGTTGTAAATCACTTGTAATGATTGTATGACTTGTAATTAAGCTTAGAAAAAATCAGGAGCACTTAGATCGAATGTTTAAGCACTCAAAAGCCATTTTCCAAAATTCACATTAGGCTTTTCATCGGTCGAGTTCTATGACTTGCAAACTCGACCGATCCTGATTGGATTTTGAAAATGACTTTTGATCGGTCGAGTTTACACTACACAAAACTCGACCGATGGAGTAACTGACCAATTCAATTTTCATTGGTCGGTCAAGTTTCCCCAGGACAAACTCAACCGATGATCTGAATATCGGCTTTGTCTTTTACTCTATCGGTCGAGTTACCTTATAGAAACTCGACCGATTGCACTGTACGGAAAAGTGAAGAAAAGTGTTTCTAGCCATTGTAGAGTTGCAACAAGTGAAAATATATCTATTGCAAGACGCAAAATGGCTAGTTTTTGTTCTCAAGTGTTCCCAAAGGCTAAGAGGCATCCCCAATTATAAATAGGACCCCTTGGGCTTCATTCTAAGGTTGAGCATTCAATGAAAACTCTATGTGAGGTTCCTATTCTATAGTTGAGTGCTTCCTATAGCCTCCTCTCTCTCTCTAAGCTTAATTACTTGCTACATCCATTAGAGTGAGTAGGAAATATGTAAGAGAGCTAGTCCTACATGTATATCTTGTGAGGCTCTCACTTCCACCACCTCCCCATCTCTCTTTTCAATCATGAAGATGAAGGTTCTCTCTCTTATCTAAGAGAGGTGAAGAAGAACAAGGGAAGGCATCCCTTGGTGAAGATCAAGGCTGAAGACTTGGAGCTAGAGTGGATAAGCCCTTGGTGAAGGTAGAAGACTCCTTGCTCAAGTGGGTAAGTCCTTGGTGGAAGCTTCTCCGAGTGAAGGTGAAGTCAAAGGCGGAAGATCCAAGAAGAGTGGGTAATTCCTTGAAGGCTGAAGACTTGTGCAAGAGTAGGTATGTCCTTGGAAGAAGGAGGAAGACTCCTTGCAAAGTGGGTAAGTCCTTGGTAAGGTTGAAGACTCTTTGTATTGGATAGGTAAGTCCTTTTTTTGGTCATGTATTGTAAGTCTTATGAATGAATATAAGAATGCAATGGTTAGGAAATCCTAGAGGTTGACCTCTCTAGGTAAGTGGACTGACATTCTTCTAGTTTGAAGTGTGGATTTACTCTAAATAGCTTGTATACTTGTGTTTGCTCAATCTCTCTCATCCTTGCTATGCATGTTTTTAGTTGCACTCAAATTACCTATTTAGCAACCTTATCTTATCATATAACTTGAAGGTCTAATGAATTTTGTTTAAGTGCATTTAACTCTATTCACCCCCCCTCTAGAGCATCTAATCACCCATCTAGGATCCAACATAGGATTGATCTTCAAGAAGGCATAGTCACCTACTTGGAAACTCACATCAAACCTTTTCTTGTCTACATACATCTTTTGTTGATCTTGTACAACTTTCATATGCTTCTTGATCAACTAAACCTTCTCTATCATCATCAACATATCAACACTCTTCACCAGAGCATGTTCTCCCACATTATCCCAGTGTAACGAAGAATGACAAGGTCTTCCACACAAAGCTTCATAAGGTGGCATACCAATACTAGCTTGGTAGCTATTATTGTAAGCAAACTCAACCAATGGAAGTAACTTATCCCATGCACCTCCCCAATCCATAACATAGGCATGAAGCAAATCTTCCAGAATTTGCACCATCCTTTTAGATTGGCCATCGATTTGTGGATGATAAGCTGTACTAAAATGTAAGTCAGTACCCATCTCTTCTTGAATTTGACTCCACAAACAAGAGGTAAACTTTAGGTCACAATCTGATACTATCACTTTAGGAACTCCATGCAAACAAGCAATCCAATCCACGTACAACTGAGCCATCCCACTTGTAAGTTGACTTGAAAGGCAAAAAGTGGGCAGACTTGGTAAGTCGATCAATTACTACCTACACACCATCAAAACCTTTCCCAGTCTTAGGAAACCAGGGATGAAGTCCATAGTAATCTTCTCCCATTTCCATTCAAGAATCTCAAGTGGGTGTAGAAGACCACCAGGTCATTGATGCTCGATCTTGACTTGTTGACAAGTCAAACACTTGGCAACAAATAGAATGACATCCTTCTTCATGTTATCCCACCAAAAGCTTCGTTGTAGGTCCTTGTACATCTTGGTAGTACCAGGGTGTATAGTGTACTTAAACCCATGGGCTTTGTTCAAACCCTGTTGTCATAGGTTCCCAACTTCAGGTATCCACAACCTTTGTCGGAAATGAACAACACCATCCACTCCAACTGAAAAGTTAGATTGTGGCTTCTCAACTAAGGCCTTCATCTCATCAATCTTAAAACTTTCAAGATGTACAACAACAACTTAAGAGATCCAAAATGGTGTAATGGGAAAACTAGCCATGTAAACACACAACTTCTCATCATCATCTTTATCATCAGGCTGTGGCTTCCAACATGAAATATACTCCAGGTTCATAGCAGCACATACTGCATCCTTCTTTTGACTCAAAGCATCAACAACTACATTCACTTTACCGGGATAATAGGTTATGGTAAAATTATAGTCCTTGAGATACTCCATCCATATGCGCTACCTCAGATTGAGATCCTTATATGTCAAAATATATATCAAGCTTTTATGATCTGAGGAAACTTCAAACTTCACTACAAACAGATACTATCGCCAGAGTTTTAAAGCATGCACGATAGCGGCTAGCTCTAAATCATGTGTCGGCCAGTTCTCTTCATTAGGTTTCAACTGGAGCAAAGCATAGGTGATCACTTGATCTTCTTGCATCAAGACGCACCCTAATCATTTCTTAGAAGCTTCAGTGAAGATGATCTATGGTTTGCCTTCAATAGGTAAAGCAAGAATAGGAGAATATCTCAAACATCTCTTTAGCTTCTGAAAACTATCCTCACATTCTGGTGTCCACACAAACTTGACTTCTTTTCTTGTCAACTTTGTCAGGGGAGAGATAATTCGGAAAAACTCTTAATAAACCTCCAATAATAACCTGCTAAACTAAGGAAACTACAAATCTCAGATGGAGTCCTCAGAGCTTTCCACTTGGTCACAACTTCTACCTTTGTAGGGTCAACAAAAATACGTCCAACAGAAATCACATGACCCAAAAACATCACTTCCTTGATCTAGAACTCACACTTGGAGAATTTAGCATATAGTTGATTTTCTCTCAGTGTGTTCAACACAATTCGTAGATGTTCACGGTCTTGTTCTTCAGACTTAGAGTAGACCAAGACATTGTCAATGAACACCACCATGAACTGATTGAGGTAAGGATGAAACACTCGATTTATCAAGTCCATGAAAGCAGTAGGGACATTAGTAAAGCCAAAAGGCATGACCATAAACTCATAATGCCCATAATGTGTTCTGAAAGCTGTCTTTGGGACATCTTCATGCTTCACTCACATCTCGTAGTAGCCACTTCACAGATCCATCTTCGATAACACATTTCTTGACTTTAGCTGGTCAAATAGGTCATCAATGTGAGGCAAAGGATAGCGATTCTTTATGATCACTTGATTAAGCATACGATAATCCATGTACATATGCAATGAACCACCTTCTTATTCACGAACAAGATAGGGGCTCCCTATGGTGAAGCACTAGGGTGCACAAATCCCATGTTGAGAAGCTCCTGAAGCTACTTCATAAGGTTGGTGAGTTCTACAGGGGCCAAGAAATAAGGAGGATTCAAGATAGGCAAAGTTCCTGGTGCGATCTTGATGGAAAATCCCACCTCATGAGTTGGGGGCAACCCAAGAAACTCCTCAGTGAAGACATTTGGGAAGTCTTTCACAACTTCTATGTCATTAAGGGTAGGAGGTGAGGAATCGAGGATGATAGAAGCTCAAAATGCTCTACACCCTTACGAGACAAGCTTTTTGGCTTTGATAGTGGACATGATAAACTGCCAATCCTCTCTCTTCCTACCCTTGACACATATCCTTCCCTCAAAATGATGTAACATACTAACCTTTGATACTTCATAAAACAAAATAGCTTTGTACCTTTTCAACCAATCCATCCCCATGATGACATCAAAGGCAGTCCTGTCAAGTAAGATGAAATCCGAGGGAAACATCCTTCCAGAGATATAGAGGTCGAAGGTTGAGAGTTTGAGATAAGAAGACCATATCTTACCACTAGGGGTTTTAGAATCTAGCACATGATCCATATATTCTGATTCTATATCTAACATGGTAGCAAGCTGAGTTGATATGAATGTATTCGATGAACCAGAATCAAAGAGTGCTTTGATAGGATGCATATTAAGATGTAAAGTACCTTCGACGACTTCATTATCTTCTTTAGCTTCCTCAACATTAAGGGAAACCACCCTACCATTCTGACTCTTCACAGGTGGCTGTCGGTTCTGATTGTTGTTGTTTCTTGAGGCGAATTTTGTCATTGTTGTGGCTGCTGGGTAGGCTACTAAGCAGGCTATTGAGTTGGGGTCGGTCCCCGCCCAAGCTTGGGGAAGTTAGGTCAGATGTGTCCAGCTTGGCCGCACTCGTAGAAGATGGGTGTAGGTCAATCATCTCTATAGGGTTGATCATTGCCAACATGGCATATTCTTGATGGGTGAGAACATGAGCAATGGTTGCACCTATCATGCCCTTAGTTTCCATCAACGTTCTTTCTCTTATTGTTTTTATTATGCCCGAAAGACTGGAACCCAAGGTAAGACTCTAATACCAAATCCTTTTCCACCATTTGTTGGAATGTCAAAGGTAACTGGGGAACAAGGTTATGTCCAACACTATAGCTTAAATGCTCGAGAAACAAGGTTGATTTTCCTTCAGCTCCAAGGTCCACAACATAGCGCTCTAGGAGGAGGAAACATTGCATGTACTCATAGATGCTCATGCTTCCTTGTCATAGACTATAAAACTTTAATTCTTCCTCTTCAGATAGGCGGGGTAGATGTACTTCTCATAGAAAAGTTTGAGGAACTCTTCCCAGGTCATGCTTGAAGTATCTCGAGTATGAGCCATAACCCTCCACCAGACCTGTACCAGCCCATCCAACACATATGCCACAAAACAAACCTTCTGGTAAGGAGGACATGTCATGCCCTCGAAGGTACGCTCCAAAGAAAAAATCCAGTCGTCGGCTTTATCCACCATGTTTGGCTCACTCTTGCCCTTGAAGTATGGTGGTTCATCTTGATGAAGTCTGTAAGGGTGAACTCCTTCAGCTTAGCTACAACAACTGCATCATTGGAAAGTTGTCCCATCAAGGTAGTAGAGAGTAGTTGGCACAACATGGTCAACTCTTGCTTAGGGGTCAGAAGAGGTATACCAACAAGGGCAGTAGGGATTGTCCTGGTATTGGAGGGAGTCACCAAAGTATCCCAGTTGTTAGTGTTGTTAGAGATGGCTCCTGAAGAGGAGTTGATCATGTTTCCAAACAAATCCCCCAACCTGAAAGATAAGGGTATTACATAAGATAACTGAGAGTATACAACAAAGATATCTAAGACTACGATTGCCTCTAGGTATACTATTTCAGATAGTCAGTATCAACGCAGGCTAGGCAGGTATCATACGGATCTAAGAGTCCTCATAAACCAAGCTAGTGGTGTTGAGGAAAATTTTACCAGCCCAAGATCATGATCCTTTTTGGAAACCCTTGCTTTCAAATTATGCCCTAGTAGTTACCCAAGAGACTGTAATACCATGATGTAAAGAGGCGACATCACCTCCTTACTAAAATTTAAAGGAAATACAAAACATCCACTTTTTCCAAGAAAAATAGACACTGTGGAATGCATTATGATAATCCAAGTAAATAAGCATGTTTCAGATACATGTAAATGTCAATAGCAGCGGAAAAAGAAACAAAGTTATTACATTGCTTTTTGAGATCAGTTCACTACATGAATTTCTTTGAAAAAGGAAAAACTAAAAAGAAACTATAGGATCTAGCAACAAGCAACCTAGTCATCCTTGATAGCAAAACTTGAATATACTCTTGAACTTGGTCACCCTGTCCTTGATCAACACCTTGATCTAACCCTGGGTGGTTGGGAAAGCACCCAATGAAAGAAAGAAACAAGGTATGTGTAAAAAATAATGAACAAGGACAAAAGATAAGAAATAACATGTAAAATGAGGCTAAGATTTCATCATAAGATGAAGATGGTCAAAAGTATGAGGCATAAGTAAGTAGATGCTTGCCATGACAAAAATAGTAAAAAGTTTGCATGCATGATTAATATTGACTACCTAAACTATGTAGGGTTGAGGCACCTATCTAACCTCAACCAATAGGTGAGGGAGAGTAACACATTCCAATCACCTACACATATTTTATATTAGGGAGAGTAACACATTCCCCTGGGAGAAATCACACATGCCCTATCTATGGGTGGTTGTACATAAGTACCACTACACTAGTTAAATAGTCTAATAAAATGAACATGCTAAAAATCTATGGTAAGTATAAACATCAAATAATAGAAACATGGTAGTGGGGTGCAAGACCCAAGAAATAAATATCAAAATTGATTTTTGAGGCAAATATAGCAAAGGAATTAACAAAAGAGAAATTAGGGTTTCATATGTGCCTCATTACGAAAACTAGGTTAGGGTTTGCAATTATTCCCAACTTGGGTGTAAGGAAAGCACATACCTTTCTTAATGAAATCCAATTACTTCTCTTTCACTACTTTAATTGAGTCCAAAGCCCACTTTTCCTATTTTCAATGTATAATCATGTACTAGGGATTTACATATGCATAAAGGTAAGGAAACCCTAACTTTTGGAATTTTTGAACAAAACCTCAAGTTAGACTCTAAAACATTCACCATTGATCTTATTAGGTTCTCCTGATTAAGAAAACATATAATTTTGTCTATTTTGGAGTTATGAGGATTAAAGTGCATTTTTGGTCTTTTTTATGTATTAAATTCATTTTTAGAAAGCACTTTTAAAAAAAACTCGAAACCAAGCCTCAAAAGTATTTTTATTAGACAGATTACATTTTTTATTCCAAAAATATTTTCTTTTAATTTTTGGACAAAGGAATGAAAAGATATGATTTTTCCCATATGGAACAATAAAAAAATTAGAAAACTATATTTAAGCGATGAAATTTGTGAGAAAAGAGAAGAATGGGCCCCGCCTCGCTGACTTGGCCCAATCAGAGCTGATCAAGTCAGGGGTCAAAGGCACAACTTTGACTCACACAAAGCAAAGAAGGTGGCGATGAAAAGACCACATTACCCTCACGGTAGAACAAAAAGAAAAGAGTGAAAAAATTGGGGGCAAAGGCATAATTGTGCCTAGGGGATTCATCCCCTTTCTCGGGCACCATGCGCGCAAGCAACAAAGCTGTTTCAAGCTAGCTTTTGGGCGATTTCACAAGAAAAGACAATTTGAGAAACTGAAACAACAGAAAGAAAGAGGAGGGAAAGACAAACCCGAGGAACCAAGCAATTTGAACCGAGGTGTCGAGGAGAGCGACCATGATCCGTCGCAAGCCCTAGATCAAAATTTGAACACCAACAAGCAAGGATGCGAGAACATGAGTAATTGGAGGGTGAGAGGAGTTGCAAGAGGGCTAGGGAAGACTCGGGTACCTATATTTATAGGCAAGGTTGAGAAACAAAGCGAGAAGGAATTGGCTTGAACTTGATTGAAGAGCAAGGTTTGGGGATTTCCTGATTTTACCACGAAAACATGAAAATAAGGGATCATTGTGAGTGGTTTCTTATTTTGAATCATTTGGAGAAGATTTCATGTAATTTAATTGAGAAACGAGCGAGAATTCTAGAAAACAAAATCAGCTTAATTCATCACCTATTTCCAAATTGGTGGGATCTTGATGATGACCCACGATCCGTTGGATCACAAATCCAATGGTTGTGATTGCACTGGTCAAAGTCAAAGCGTGACAATTAAATCAAAATCCCATTCATATTAGAATATAGTGTATATATGCATTAATTTCCATTTTTCTCTCTTCTAGTTTGAAGGGGAAAACAAGCTCCAAATTTAAATGAAAATTGACACCTAACCTATTTTTGATATGAGGAATCCGAATATGAAATTAGATTTGCCTTTTGAGAACTTTTAATGTGTTAAATAATTCAAATCTTATTTTCTCTTTCCTCTATCATTAATGGTTATAAGATTCTCCAAATTTGATGAAACTTCACCCACAAGTCAAATTAAGTTCATTGGATACGAATTTGCCATCAAATTTATAGGTTGGAGTTGTTTGTACATTTATTTAATATTTTGAATATTTTACACACTTTCTTTCTCCTGATTTAAACTTTTAATCAATGATTCTCCAAATTGAGTGAAAATTCATCTAAAGGCATATTTTAATGTGTAGATCACAAATTTGGCATCAATTGTTACTTTTAGAGTTGTTAATGATTTTATTTTGTACTTTTGAGTTATCTCCTATTTTCCCATTCAATTAATACAATTATACTTGCCTCTTTTCCAAAAATTGTGAAACTTATCACTCAATCAACCTAGTACTCAAAGAAAACAAATTTGGACTCAGAATTATCTTTTGAATTCCTCTTTTATGATATTTAGTCAATTTACTCTAATTTTCACTTAATGGTAAAATATCATTTGATGTCACATTATCTTATTTTTAGGATTTTCTTTTCCTTTTCTCATACAAAGGGCCATATACACTTCTAGATTAGTTTTATTTTATTTTTATCCCTCTTAAGTGGATATTTGCAAATTAAATCAGTTAGTAAACTTTTACTGAGACATTTTTGCATAAATCATTATAATGTCAAATATAGGGAACAAATGTACACCAAACCTTTATAATTTCCACTAATTCAACATCAAGGATACAAATGAAATTTTTTTTTAGAAAAAGGCTAAACTAAGGATTACACATGGATTTCAGTTCATTACAAAAGGTGACACACAAGTTCGCCTGGGTGTCATGTGGTGTGTGGGGGGTTTTATTTCTAGGGAGGTGTTGTGGAGCAAAATGCTCAAAAGGCACAAGCGGCAGCACCGCTCAGCCCATCAAGGTGGATCGAGGTGATTTAGGTAGTGATCAAGCTCGAACACTTGAGGTTTTTGGAAAGGAAGATGGCGACAATCTTAGGAGGGGTTGTTTTATTGGGTCAAGTCGGGTTTAGGGTTATTTTGGGTCTGGGGGGTTGCTTGTCACTATCGGAGTGAGAGAACAACCTACTTTGGTTGTTGAGTTGGTGAAACAATCCGTGAAATCAGGTGAAGATAAGGTTCATTGGGTGCAATTTTGAAAAGCAAAGTTATCTATGCGAACAAGATCTCATGATCTAGTCCAAGATGGTGGCTTGAGCTGCTCGCCTTCCTCCACATCTCCCCACAAAGGTTGGGAGGTAGAAGATGAGGTCCTGGCCACTCGATCAGGTCCCCTACTCAAGGGTACCTAGCCCGAGGGTCATGATTAGTCCCCCATGGATTGCTGGTGTGGATAAGAAAGATTAAAAGGTCAAATACCAATTTTTGTACATAAACTTCAAGAAATCCTAGAAAATTGTAGGAGTGTCCGATTGGGCTCAAATTTGGATCGTAAGTTAAAAATATTATTTAGAATGTATAGAAAATGTTTGGGAGCCATATTTAGAAGACAAATCACTTAATTTTTCACTTTTAATAGGGTAATTATTTGACCTACTATGAGTGTCACAAGCGGTATATTATACAAATTGATCATTATATTTCAAAATTGAGTGCCAATATTGATTAAGTAACTAAGAATTAATGATTAGAGACCATGAGTGAAAATAATTGAGAGCAAGGTAGAAAAAAATGAACAAGGTTAGAGAAACTCGCTTTGTCACATTCTCCCCTCCTTTTAAGAATGTGTCCTCAAAATTCAAACAGCCTGAAAGAGATGTGGATATTTCTACTTGATCTCAGTCTTGAGTTCCTAGGTGGTGTCAGACTAATCATGGTGTCTCTAGAGAACTTTCACCACATATATGCATCAGTTTCTGTGAAGCTCCTTTGTCTTGGAATCGAGAATTCTGTCTGGGAATTCAACATAAGATAAATCATCCTTCATCTATAGAAGCTAATGATTCATAATGTGACTGGGGTCTTTGACATAAGGCTTCAAGTTGGATACATGAAAGACATTGTGCATGGAAATATATTGAGGTGGCAAGGCAAGATGATAGGCACATTCACCAAACCTTTCTAGAATCTCAAAGGGTCTGATATAGCAAGGACTGATCTTTCCGTTGTTCTTGGCCAAAGCTCGAATTGGTTTGATTTTTGGAAAGACATGGTCACATTCCTTGAACTGACGTTGCTGTCGGTGAGCATCTGCATAATATTTCTCTCTATCCTGTACCCACTTCATCCTTTATCTAATCAATGCAACTTTATCTGTATATAGTTACATCTCCTTAGATTTCATCAAAGTGTGTTCCCCAACATCATCCCAATGTAGCGGAGATCTGCAGGGTCAGACATAGAGAGCTTCATAGGGATCGTCTAATAGCTATTAATATATGAAAATTTAGATAAAGACAAATAGTGGTCCCATGAGCCTTCCGAATCAAGAACACAAGCTCGTAGAAGGTCCTCCAAAATTCATACATTACATTCTGACTGCCCCTCAATCTGCTGATAATAGGCTGTACTATAATTGAACTTTGTGCCTAGTTCTTCTTGAACCCTTTTCTACGGCTTTGAAGTGAACTCTGGGTCCCTATATGAGATAATGGATGCTGGAACTTGATGAAGATATAATATCTCCCGTATTTAGAGATTGACCAGCTCAGACACTTTGTCAATAGTTTTTACAAGGAGAAAATGAGCTGACTTGGTGAGACGATCCACTACAACCAGAATGGAGTAGTGCTCATTAGAGTAGAGAAGATCCATATGACATGATTTCCTATAGATTATCCAGAATGGAGTAGTGCCTGATGGCATTTGAATGTTGTTCAATATGCTTAAAGTGCATAGATAAGTTTCACTCCAATCCTTCTTTGTGTTCTATAGTTTTTTCAAGGATGGCCTTGATCTGTCTATTTGAAACTTCTACTTGGCCATTAGTTTGAGGATGAATAGAGAGTCTACTTGATGATGGATGCCATATTTTTCTCCAAATGTTGAAACTTCTTCTCCAAAAAATGAGATCCGCCATTGGAGATAACTGTGTGTGATACCCTAAACCTAGAAAATATGACCTCCTTGAAAAGCTTTATGGCAGGTTTGAAGTAACTAGAGATGGTAGGTATTTCCTCTACCCACTTTGAAACATAATCCAATGTAACCAAAATGTAAGAGTAACCACAAGATTGGGGTAATGGACCCATGTATTCCACCCTCAAAAACCAAAGATCTCAACTTCCTCCCAAGCTATCATGGACATTTCATCTCATTTCAATATGTTTCCAGACCTCTAATATTAATCATAAGTACAAATGAATTCATAATCATTTTATTAATATTATAGGCCATAGAATCCACAATGTAGGACCCTAAATGCATTTTTTGACACTCATGTGTCCACTTATTGGGCCCCTGTGTCATTTCCCAAGAATAGAGTGCCCTTCTTCCTTTGTGATACACCTTAAATACAAGCCATCATCTCCAAGTCAAAAAAGATACGACTCATCCAACTTCTCTTGTATTGGCATGTATACTCTAGTTGCATAGATCCAACATCTAGGTAGTTTATAAAATCTAAAAACCAAGAAATCTCAAAAGAAAATTTCACCAGTCGATCATCGGGAAGGGAATCATCAATTTGCATGCTATCATTGTCAGGATATGAATGTAGATGAGGTGCTCAACTGCCACATTTTCACTTCCTTTCTTATCATGAATTTCCATATGGAACTCTTGCAGCAATAGGACTCATCAAATTAGTCTAGGCTTGTCATCCTTCTTCACATCAAATAGCAAATGGCAACATGGTCGGTGTATACCATCACTGTTGAGCCAACTAGACATGATCTAAATTTTGTCAAAGGTTGTACACAATGGCTAGTAGATCCTCCTCGGTGGTGTCATAATTGTGGTTTGCTTTGTCTAGCATCTTTGAGGCATAGTATATGATATGATGTCTCTTGTCAACCCGTTGTCCTAGAAACGCCCCTAGTGCATAGTCATAGGTATCACACGTGATCTCAAAAGGTTGAGACTAGCTCAACTCCCTGATGATGGGTGTTTTATCAAGAGTAGCCTTCATATTGGTGAAATTTTCCATACATGTAGAATCAAACAAGAGTGTAGCATCTTTCAATTTGTAAGTGGCTTTGCAATCATGGAGAAGTCTTTGATTAACCTACAATATAAAACTGCATGCCCCAAGAATGCATGAACTTCCTTCACTATGGATGGTGGTGCAAATTTGGAATTAAGTTCAATCTTCTCCTTGTCCATCTCTATCTCTCTTGATCACTCTACATTCGAGAACAACACTCTCCTTCACCATGAAGTGGAAATTCTCCCAATTTAGCACCAAATGTTCTTCTTAACATTTTTCTAACATGAGAAAGGTGGTGCAAATAAGAGTCAAAGAGTCACCATATACAGAAAATGTCATCCATGAAAACCTCCATTACAGTTTCTATTAATACTACAAATATGGTTACCGTACAGTTTCTATTAATACTACAAATATGGTTACCATGGAATGTTAGGAAGTAGTTGGGGCATTACACAACCCAAAGGGCATCCTCTTGAAGGCATAAGGGCCAAAAGGACATATGAGAGTATTATTTTCCAGATCTTTGGGGCAAATGTGAATCAGTTATAAACCATAGTAATATTCTAAATACAAAAAGAATTCCTATTGTACCTACTGCTCTAAAATTTGATAACAGAAGGGGAAGGGAAGTGGTCTTTTTGTGTACTCTTTTTCAACTTTATGTAGCTAATGCACATCCTCCACCTCATAATTTTGCGAGTGAGGATGAGCTCATTCTTGTCATTCTTCACAACCATGTTTCCACCCTTCTTTGTAATAAGCTACATTGGAGTTACCCAAGGAGAATCTAAAGTGGGATAGATGATCCCAGTTTTGAGCAGCTTTATGACTATTAGGCAAACCAACTCTTTCATATTGAGATTCAATTTGCACTAGTGGTTCTAGATGACTTACAATCATCCACCATTGAGACCTTGTACATATAAATAGACTGGTTGATACCTTAAATCAGTCATCTTGTATCCTAAGACTACCTTGCTTTTCTTTAGACTAGTCATCAATCCATCCTCATGCTCTTGAGTGAGATCTAAATTGATAATCTTAATAAAAACTTCTCGCTCATAAAGAAATACATACTTTGGCCCCTCGAGTAGGACCTTCATCTCCAAGGCCTTGAGTGGTTCTTCCTCTTCTTCAACTAATGTTATCATTTAAGATCTTCAAATTCAACATCTGCTTCCTCTTCATAGGTGTCCAAGTAAAACAAACATTGGTCAACCTATGTGTCATCAAATTTGAATTGTTTGGGATGGTCATAGTTGTTTGCAAAGGGCCTTTATATACTTCACCATCTTATATAAGTTGAGATAATTTATCAATGTAGTAAAGGAAAAATACTTCCTTGTGAATTCTATGCCCTTTCAAGTTGTCAAAACCCTGGACTCAAGTGTCTCTCTCCCTAATTTTAGAAGAATGGTGCACGTTCTACATGAATTAGAGATCAGACTGTGTCTAGGAATGGGAGGCCAAAGATGAGAGGATAATTAATATTCTCATTGGTGTTCATGACCACAAAATCACAAGGTACATATATGTCCTTTCCAACCTTGACTAGAATGTCTTCTATGATTCACTTTATCAGAGAGGAATCTACCAGATGTATCATCATGACCATCAGGAGAAGCTCCAACCTTAGGAAAGGCTATATGGCATGATTGAATTTCTAGCATACAAATGTGCTAACCCTTACTTGCACCTGTTGTCACCATGGTAGAATCCAATCCCAAAAGAGCTAGGATTTTGCCTTTTAGGCATGTTATTGAGGACAATGTCTAAAGTTGTCCTAGTTAGCTCCACAATTTTATATTCTTTGGTAGTGTATTTTTTGATCAAGGGAGTCTTCAATTACTTTGATAATGTTGGTATCTTAGAATGGGCATCCAAGAAAGGGATCTCCACGCGAAGCTTCTTCATAGATTCCTTGAACTTTGTAAACTTGGAATACGACTTTAGTTTGCCTTAGACATGAATGATAGTGGGGCCTTGGCTTGCAAACTGGCACGTGGAGCTAAAAAACATCAACATGTGCCTTCTCTACATTACTATCAATAGTGGTGTCATGTGCTTATTCCTTTTCAACCATCATTGCATCATCATCGCCAAAGTCAATACAGACAATGGTTAGTGTCACTAGAGGTGGTGGTGCATACACGTTTCTTGTACATGTGGAGATCACCTTTAGCTTCTTGGTATGTTTAATATTACTATTAGGGTGCCCAGAAAAGGTTCCTATGGGAGGGTGTAGAGAAGTGAAAAGTTGGGTTAGCTATGAGTCAATAGACTTTGGATAGGCTTACTGATTTGAGACCATCATCTATTTATTGTCAATCATGAACTACTAAGATTGGAGTATCTTCTCTAAGGAAAAGAACTTGTCATTAGTGGACGAGGGATTGTTAGGTTGTAGAATCTATGACACTTGATTTGTATTTTTGAAATTGTTTGTCTTGATTGTAGCAAAAGTTTTGGAAGTTCTCCTTCAATTGCCTTACTTCATGAAATGTTGTTGATTAAATTGGAAATGGGGGGGGGTACAACCATGAGTGTTCACTTGAGGTGGAAACTATAGTGACACGTCCTATGCTCCTACTGGATTACAATACTAGAAACTTGGATGGTTTCTAGATTGGTTGAGATTGTAGTGGCCTTGGCCAGGAATGTTATGGATAGAATTGAGATCTTCTATTTACCCTAATTCATCTTTGCTTTGGCATTTTTCACCATGACATTGTAAATAATGTGATAGGTTAGAGTGGAATGATCACTACCTTTTCATGCTTCACAAAAGAGATTTACTAACTTGACATGTTTCTATATAGGCTATGGTTGTCCTCTTATTTGATAGACAACAAAAGAGGATTCTAGACCCTCCTGCTTTAAAGGCAACAATATTAGGGACTTTACTATGGAATTGAGCTCAAACCTGTCTTCAACATTAGTCACTTTGAGAATACATCCATGTCCCCAACCAGAGTTGGACTAATTTTTAGAACCTCTTCTAACAAATTCCTAGGTGTTTTCAAAGTCCTAAAACATTAACTTTCCTCCTGATGATGAGTCCAAGAACTTGTTGGTGTCATCTTCAACACCCATGTAGAAAGTCTATCAATTGCACTTGTGGGAAGTCATGGTGTAGGAATCAATGTAGGAGCTCTTTGAATCTCTTTCAATCTTCTATAAGGGTCTCTCTTGAGGTCATAGAAAAACGTGTAATATAGACTCATATTTAATATGTTAGAGATGGAGGGTAGTATTTTTCCAAGAACTTGATACCCTTCCCACAACATGATGTTTTCACCCTCCATGGAATTGTACCATCCCATTGGTTTATTTGTCATGAGTACTTGAATAATTGGAGTTTGATAACACCTTCTAATACTCATGGAAGCTTGTTCAAGGTGCAAAAATCCAAGAACCTCTGCAAATGGTCTTCATAATCATCGTCCTTGTTATTAGCGAAGGAACTTGTCTACATCATGGTGATCCACTACATCCAAATATCAAATTATAGGGTGGTGATAGAAGGAAGAACCACCAGGCGATGTGCATTGGTATAGAGACATATAAATCCCTAACCTACTTTCGTAGTGTGACTTCAAGAGAAGTAGCCCCTCTGGCTCTATTTTCCTCCCTTATAGTAGCTCTTATTTCTTGCATGATATCCTCTCCCTCAGCTTCAAGAGAATAATTCACATGTGGGTGATTTCTTCCTCGCCCATCCTATTTCTATAGGCTCAGTTCAGGAGATGGAAGCACATGTCAATCTCAGGACCAAAGTATAAGGGTGTAGAAACAACACTCGTGGAGCATCAAATGCACCACTAGTACCTAAAAAAAGACTGAACAAGTTAAAATGGAGGAAGAAAAGTTTGAATATCAATTGAAAAATAAAAATCCTAATTGTTAAAAAAAAGTCAATTTTGTAGGCTATTTTGTTGTCCAAGGCAAGGACACCAAAATTTAATGTGAGTTTTAATACACTAACAAATTTTGTAAGGTAAACTAACCCCATGTTTTAATCCTGTTCCAAAATGTAATTCTTTTCCAAAATGTAATATTGATCACCCACAAGAAGACATGTCAATTACAGTATAGCCAAAAGGGTTAAACCCAAAGGTCAAATTGATTAGGAAGTCAGAAAAACCATTTGTTGAGAAAAATATTTTGAACTAATTATTAAGAGTGATTATTAACTAAGGTTGGATTAAATTTTGCAACTGTAAAGGAACAATTGAAGTGGGTTGACAACAATATTTAAAGACATTGGGACATTTATATTTCACCACCATCACCTGTGTAATTATTCTAACTGTTACAGCTCAAAGATTATTGCTAATTAGACTAGGACCATGTGAATCCTTCTCCTTTTGAAACAAAGTTTGCCATAAGGATCAAATTCCTCATGGACTTGAGGTATCATTACCCAAGGATCATATCCAAATCATCATATATAACTCCTTTCATGATCTCATCCACAGTTTTATGCATTCACTCAAGGATATAATCCTAATTTTTAGGGTCTATACACTTAGAATTTTATCTAGCATGCAATTCTAATGTTTAGTTGAAGAGAAAGCAATGAAACACATGAAGAACAATCTTATTATCTGAATAATCAGTTTGATAACAACTAGAACAAAATATGGGCAATGGGGCTATTCCCCATGCCCTAGCAACGAAGTCTACTTTCTCATATAAATAAAGAAAGCACAAATAAAAATAGGAAGAGATGAGGGCTTGTCACTATATACGGTGAAGAAGAGAACCTATGGTCTCTAACTGCAAGCCTCTCTCTATCAGTAGTAGGTCCAACAAACTCTATGAAGTGGATGATGTTCCCTTCTCTTTTCTCTGGCTCTTTCACCAAAACCCTCAGTTGGAATTGAGCGTTAACAAACCCCTTAACTTTTGATTGCAATATTCTCTTACAAAAATGGGTCTCAACCCATAGTTTGTCTGGAGACTATACTTTATGCACCCAGCCTACCACACCTTTCGCCAAACTGGCAAAATTAGTTGATCGAGTGGTCGTTAAGTGTTACATCTCCTAGACTTTCAGTTGGATAACTCAGATGTATGATTGGACAACTTGTAGGATTCCCAAAACCTTTATTGTTATTGACTTTGAGGACCAATTGGGATTGATTTCTGATTGTCCAACTAGTGAAGTGAGTAATCTGACATGGCTCCTATCATGGGCACTGTGCTATAGGTGAATTAGATAACTGGTGAGATGAGTTGGATGGCTGGAAAGTCCCCAAAAAATGTTGATTGATACTTACTTGGGGAGCAATTGAGAGTCATTTGCAATCATATGAATAGTATGCCCAATCAATCCAATGACAAGTTTCCAGGTTTTATGTTGGTTACTGATGATTGAAGGATTGAATTCCAATTGGTTGATTGGAAAAACCATTTGGTCAATTGAAATGTCATCATATACGTTGCTAGCCACTAACTTGGAAGACATGAATTTCAACTGGCCAATTGGTGGAGTGTGTTGGTCGAGTGGATGTTTTGCTATGGGGAACCTAGTCATCCAACTAGTCTAATTGAAACTTTTGATTTGCTTGTTTTTGCCTTCCAATTTCCTTTGAATCGGAGTTATGGAATACGGAAAGGGCCACTACTATGATTTTGTGTTGAGTGGTGTTTTTTCCCTACATAAAAGCAATAAATCTAGAAAAAATCTTAACTATATGATATCAAAAACTAAGCAAACTAACAAGAATTAACTAGTTTAAAGGAGAACAACTAGTCTAGAATGTGCAATCAAAATGTGATGAATATGCATTCATCAACATGTAAAGATAAACCCAACTAGACTAAGAGCATGAGGTATTGGTTTGATTCTCATCAAGTTGGATTGTATTCTCTAAACCTACTTGCGTTAGCCATATTGGCCTATTGGTCAAAGATCAATGAGTGGACTATTTGACTATGTTTCACTTAAACCTCTACTTATAAATAGAAGACCCCTAACGTACCTACAATTCTTTTTTCACATTTATAGGGATGAATGCTGCCAGAGAGAGAGAGGAGATCCTTGCAAGGGTAGATGCCAAATTGGAGATTGCATGTGGGCATTCTAGTTTAGTTCTCAGAGATATAAGGAAGGAGCTTCATTTCCTTGCTTGACCCAATTTCAAGTAAGATATCCATGTTTCTCACTTTTCCCTTGTTGTTCGTATTCTTCCTACCTTCTCCAGCTATGGTTTTTAGAGAAACATGGTGGAGGCACCTAGGATCCTATTCTTTATACCCTTTTTGATGTAGGTTGGATCTCACTTGTAGGAACGTTGATAGGACCATTGGTGGGCTATTCAAGATGTTTTAAAGGTGTTTTAGATTTGATTTGAGCTTTTTCTTTGATGGAGCTCAAGATCTTCATGGAGGTGAGTGATTTTATGGTTGTTTTGTGTTCTTTGCTTGCAAAACCTTCTTGCAATCTATTATAAAGATATGATAGTGCTTGCATGTCTTAAAATGTAACTTTTAAGTGTTGTTTTAGTTGATAAAGAAGAATATGAGTTTCCCTACCTTCTTCACGCATGTTGTCAATTCTAAAGTAGACAATATTAACTTCTTGCTTCTATAATGTTGGAAATTTTTTTATATGTGTGATATTATTCTCAAAGTGGTATTTTTATGGTTGTTTGATCCATTTGTTAACATAATCCGAGATTCATACCTATGTTTCTTTTTCTTGAAGATATAGCATGTAAAAGTTATACTTTTTGGCTGTTATAATGCTAAAATTTTATGTAATGCGTGATATTTTTATAATACTAAAATTTTGTGTAATGTGTGATATTGTTATAAAATTGGCACTTTTATATCTTCTTATACCTCTAGTTATGTCTATATCATGTTTATACCTTATGGACGAGTTATAGCATAATATTTTTAGTGAAATCAGAGGTATGAGTCCCTTTCTTAATAAAATGGAATCTTGTGATGAATTGGTATGTAAATGGTTGATCAATGAATGAAAAAATAGTTTTGAACATGACAACCGTGAACACATTCTTTCCCTAATTAACCAAACTAGGGTTTCCAACCTATGTTAGATTCCCTTCAAATTCAGATTGAATTCCCATTAATTGGTCTTTTCTTGAATTTTTTTTGGTAAGTCGGGAGGCAATCTTATTCACCCCGCCCTCCCCTTGCGAGCACTTCAAAATTCAAAGTACAATCACTAATTATGAAGTTAAAATTAAACTTGGTAGTACTATTACCATTACATGCATCCCTAACTAAGAGATCATGGATCTCAAGAGGGGGGGCATGGTACACACGATACCTGTCATTGTTTTTTTATGGCTCTTTGCCAACTGATCAACCACAAAGTTGCTACTTCTATTACTAAACTTTACTCTCCATTTACTCCTAATCATCTGTTGTATGTTATGCACGATCTTAGCATAGCGAGGGAACTCCTTCAATGGCGCATGTATCATCTCAACAACATTTTTGGAGTCCGTTTCAAATAGTGCTACTTCTATGTTGTTCTTTCCTACAATCTCCATGGCTATTCTGATGGCTTGAAGCTCTGCTTATGTAACATCGGCTGCATTTGCCTTGAGCATGATGCTTCCTAGCCACATACCCTCCCTGTCTCTTGCATCGGCTGCATTTGCCTTGCATGATCTTTTCTTGAATTTGGTTTGAAGTTTCTGTTGCTTGGTTTTATATATTAGCATATTGATATGTCTTATTTAAATGCTTTATAGTACACAAAAGACAAGTATAATGATGATTAAATCAAGTAAAACCTAACTCATGTAGTGCCATGTGACATTAGAACAATGCTGGTGTTCATATTTCAAGATAATGAAAGGATTAACCTTGTAGCAATCTTAGAACATGAGAATGTACCCACAATTTTAAATTGTTGAATGTACACATGTAATTGAGGGTGCTTATTAGGTATGGTTTCCCTTGGTTCCTTAATGATGGATTTGAATATCAGTATATTCAAGGTTGTATATTGAATATTAGTATATTCAAGGCCGTATATCTAGTGATATGTGAGAATGTGATTGAAGATCATATGATGTGATGATATATATGAGTTTTTACATCCATGAGATAGGTGTCGTGGACTGAGTACCTAGGGCAAACACAAATATGTTACAGAGGACCCCCACCTTACTCTACTTACACTAACTGAGGCGTTGTAAGATCCTATGAAGAAAAATTATTCTAAGATCATGTACAATGAGCTAGGGACTTCACTGCCACTAGCAAGGGTTTGAGTGTTATGCCTAAAACTAATTGGGGATTTTTTGTTGAAACTACCAAAGTTTGTACTACACTTCATTTACATGAAAGTCCTCACCCATTGCAATATTTATTCCCTCATTTTCATCCCTTCTAGAAGAGGCAACTCTATTTTTTTCTCATAAAAAGATGTCTTGAACAGACATGGGATAATAAACCATGCACGTTGAAGAAATGATTGTTTCAAGTAATGTTTGGGTGGTTTGTAAGATGAATTTGTTTCCTACTTTTTTGCATTGTCTTCTTAATACTTTCCTCCATGCAAGTTGCTCTTATTTCTTGAACAAGCAATATTTATTTCCATGGAAAGTATCGTAGATAATTTTTGGAGTAGGAATTCTTCATATTGAGGTTATCATATGAGGAGAGAACCAAGCTTCTAGAAATATTCTATCTGATGTACCATTGTCAACAACTAATCTAGCCACTTGTAGGGTTTAATAATAATATAAGTGATAAATTTGGTAATTCTTATCTACTTAGTATCTCAAAAATTCACATTGTGATGCTTTTACAACCTATTATTACTTACACATTTATATGCCACATCTAACTATATCACATTGAAGTTATTGTTTAGTGCTTAATCTATCTAAAATAAGCTTACCATATAGGACCAATATTCTTAGAATGCCTTTCAAATTTATATCTATTGTAGGTACATAGGTCTCACTCTCATGTTTCTCCACAACATGTTAGGTGCTCAACATTGTAATTGGGTTTTTTTATGAAGCAACTTTTACCTATTCATGTTCAAATTAATATCTTTCCCTTCATATAGTTTCTATTAAGTTCACTACATCATTTCATCTATCCTTTATCAATTGTAGAACTTAGTTTGAAAATGTGATGTTTGATTCTAATGATAAGTACATTGTGACATTAAACACTAGTGTGGTTAAACTTATTATACAATTTGATTAATTCTGGAACTTACAACATCACTTGACTCTACTACTTTTTCTATAATGCTTATACCTTATTAACTAGTTGTGGTCCAAATTTTATCCAATTTGGCACATCCTATGATTTATTATGATTTTTCTAAGTTAATGGGAGAAATCCAAAATTTTCACCCATTTAGTCCCCTTTTTCCCTCACTTGATCAAGTCAGTGACCCGTGGCAACCCAAATGATAATCTAATTTTTTAGATTGGATTCCCATTGATTGAGGGCTCAATCTAGTAGCTCCCAGTCAATGTCTACCTCTTGCAATCTGCAAGAGGAAAGGGATAGAGGCCAATGATGATTTTTGTGCCTCCAAGCCTCCATGGCTCACAATTTCCCACCCAAATCTCTTATCTTGCCTTTCCTCACAAATTTGAAGTTATACAATAACTTGTAGAAGGAGATTCCTTTTCCTTGTCCATCTCTTTATCACTCTGGATAGAGGCATAACTTATTAACCCTAATCCCTTACTAATTGACCCTATAACCCCCCCAATCCTTGATTATGCCTTCTGTTGCTAAACCCACCACCTCTATGCACCAATTCAAACCCTAACACACTGGAATTTCTCCTCTTTATCCTACAATGCTACTGCAACCTCAAGTTTGGGTATTTCGTTTCATGGTCATCATAGAAGGAATTGAGGCTTGCTTTAATTTCCAATCCCTTTTGGTCCTTTCCATATCCCTCTTTCTCACTAATGTTCCTATGTCACACACCATCTTCACCCTCACCCAGGCTAAAGATAGGGGGAACAATCATCAAAGCATCAGATTCTATTTAGGCATTGACTTGAGTTGATCCCATGGTCCATGACTGCATGACCCATCTCTCTCTCTCCTCTCACGATCATCTGTGGAGTGGGTTGATCCAAAATCTAGCCCACTAAATAGTAAACCAACCAAACTAGATTTCTGATCAATATTTTTCGAATAAAGTATTTTACCCCTCTCTAGTGGTAAAATGGATAAAATACCTCAATCTTTCTTAGATCCTTGAAAATTTATCCTTTCTTGAAATATAGCAAAGTTATATGTTATCTGTGCACACAAGTCTTAAAAGAATCTTAGAATAGGCATTTCACTTCAACATCATAACTTGCATTCAACCAAAAAAATCATACATACTAGTCAATCTAACAAGTGAGGTTTTTCGTCATCACACACCTCCCAATGATAAGAGACAATTCTAACTCCACATAGCACTCTTGAGCTTATGCTTAGTTTTGAACTACAAATCTTGGATCCTCAACACAATCCCTGCCACTCCCATGATCGAGGGCGTGTTGCCAAGATAGATACTCCTTACTTCTTATCATATCTTCCCAGATCACATAAAGAAGCATAAAACATGCAAGCAAGATGGCCAGACATGCAAACAAACAAATAAGCACCACAACATATCTTGAAATAGTAAAATAACTAGCATTAGACATGAATTCAGAGTTCACATAAGTTATGAAATGGGAGTTACTCTCCCATGCCCAAGAAATGAAGTTCTACACACCCATAGTGGTGAATCGCATGTATAAGTGACATACTGTGAAGCTAGACATGATCTAGAGAAGGAAAGAGCAAAGAAAATTCGGGGAAATAAGAAGAACAAGCAAGAATTCCATCTTGAAGATAAAATTTCATCCTTGCTGATACTTCTAGTCCAACAACCTTCTCTCCCAAGTGGATGGAATGAAGTGGAGAAGCCTCGATTGTAGTTCGTGAAGAAGAATGGAGTAGAGAAGTGGTCCTCTCTTGAGAAACTGCCTCTTCTACTCTAAAATTGCCTCCTCTCTCCTCTACTTTGTTCTATTAAAAAAGTGTTCCGCATGACAAGTGATAATTGTCCCACGTATGCCCTTACAAATTTGAAAATGAGGGACGGTTTCCCTAAAAAACTACAAAAATTGACGGTGATATGACGTGTCTAAGAAACGACACAATGTGTCGTCCTAAGTAACTGACATTGGCACTGCTTTGTATGAAGGATGCACGATGTGTCAGTTGGCTGACACGCTGTGTTGCTGAGAATTGGTGAGGAACTTGGCAGATCTAGATGAAATGAACATGTCGTGGCCAAATCCTTGACTGATTGGACATGGTGTGTGGTCTGAGAGACACACTGTGTTGTTTCTCATCAAAGAGGAATGAAATCTGTATGTAGCATCACATGCCATGTGCTAATAAACATACACAATGTTCCTTTCTGAAACTTTGAGCATTTCCCCGAAACATGTACAAATTCTTAGGGAATTCAACTAAGGTTGGATTTTGATCAGATTAGCTCTATTTCCTCGTCATTATCATGCACCTATGATTAAAAACGTGAAATGAGTAAAGCAACTAAAAAGTGGGAAAACTAGTATGATTAAGAGTAGAATTATGGGCAAAATGAGTGAATTGTGCACACAAAAATAGTTCAAAAAGTGATATGATTTGTGCACATCATTATACTTCTTTTCCATCAGAATGAGACAAACATAAGGAAAGTACTTTCAAAATTTAAATGAAATTCCTATTCCAATATGATCTAAAGGTCCACATATTTTGATTATTTGATATTAGAAACATATCATTCTTTTAATATTGATCTTTCTAACCTAAAACTCAATTAAGTCAATACTTAGATTACTATTTTTTAGAATACTTAGATTACTATTAAAACCCAAATCTTTATTTGACTTGTTAATGATTACGATTAATTAGTATGATAATCTTATTATAGTCTTTGGGTTAGTTTCATAAGATGACCTAGGTTAGATCATTCATGAATTTTGAATAATGTTGAAAATGATTTTGATATCAAATCTAAAAATATTGACAATTTGTTGTTTGTAGATGAATGATCACACCTAGGACCTATATAGAAAATAATTACCCTAAATTCAATTAGTCTCAGTCATGATGATTTGATATCTCATTCTTGATCCTTGAATTTACAATTTGTTTGACCTAAAGCTTGACTTGATATCTTGACTCCAATACCTATTAATATCTACCTTTAGTTTAAAATATCAACAAGGTACACTTATACTCCTTGAATAGACTATTAGTAGAGGTGGTAACTTGTATTTACCCTCTTGAAATATACTTGTCTATATAATTGTTTCATTCCCTATATAATAGTATTTTATTTTGTTATATATATATATATATATATATATATATATATATATATATATATATATATATATATATATATATATAACCCAAACTTAATTAAGATACTCATTATGACTGTCTTATATGTTGTCAATTGTTTAGTGCAAGGGACCTCCACCTTTATGTTACGAAGTCTTTTGGAGTGATTGAACAATGACAGTTGGAGGCATCCTCCTTTCATTGGAGTAATAGAACCAAGTGATTTCTCTCTTCTATATTATGAAGTCTATTGCAAGATGGAGACATATAATCATTGTTAAACATGGATGCATCCTTGTTGATTGTGATTGTTCAACTACACAGTAGCACTATCACGTGTTATTTATGTAGATGCACCTTCTCTTAAACTTGAGGAGTGATTGACACTTATTTCTTACTCTTCATGGGTTCCTAAATGGGTGAAAATCTCACTTGTGTACAAATCACCTCTTCCTATTTATCTTATCGTAGCCCCTTCATACAAACATCAAAGTCCAAGGGTTACAATTCAAACTGCTGCATGCACCATTGGAAATTTGGGTTAGGAGTGTATTTGTAGTGCATTCTTTCTCTCATGGCACATCCATTTTTCCATAGGTAGAAATTTTCACAACCTAGTGATGTTGGTGTCCATCTTGGTATTACCTGAAAGACCTTGTTGATAAGGTTTCTTCATTTGTTCCACATCTGATGCTACTTGTAATAGTTGATTATAAAAACTCTTGAGTTGAGCTTCCATGCTTTGCTTCTCCCTATTGGATTTTTTAAAATATGCCCCAATTTTATTGATAAATTTTCCCAGGATATCCATCAAGTAATAGAAGTGTCCATGTCCTTGAGGTTGGTGTTGTTGTTCTTGTAATGGATCATGTTGAAAGTTATACAGATCTTTCCAAGAAAACTTTGGATTGTTCCTCCAATAATACGCATTCCTTGTAATGGTTTGTTGCATATATATGTAATCTTATTCCAATCCATATGAGAGTGCATTCTAATTTTCAAGCTTTCTTTCCAACTTGGCCACTTGTGTTTTGAGTTCCATAACTTCTTGTGATTCCTTGGCACCTTTGGATGAGGTAGAGCATTCATGTTGTTCAACCCATGATTGGTTTCTTGCCATATTCCCAAAAATATCATGGTATTTAGTGGATTTATTATTCAGAAAGAATCTTGCACCGATGTCTTTAAATCTGCTTCTCTCTCTTATATGTAAGATATAATAAAAAGTTTTCACTTGTCCATACAAATAAATCTCATGGTGCAATAATGTTGGTGTATATGCCCAGAGCGCCAATCATATGATGATTGTAATGGCATAAAATGTAAATGATTTGATTAATAATAAAGGAAAGCTTTCAATTTATTCTATTTGTTCAGTTGTGAGGTAATGAAATAACATAATAAATGTCTAGAGAATGATATTACTCAATGACATATGTCTTCAAGTATGTGACTTGGAAGAATGAGATCATATAGATGTTATGAGTATATACATTCTCATTATGTCCCTGATCAGTTGTTGTTGTGGAAGGTAGACAGACAACAATAACACATAAGATCAGAGTGTGAGTTGGTTGATGAGAGAATCTCATTAGTCATGATATGGCGATATCAAACCAAGCACAGAAATACATGTTAGAGAACAATGTATTAGACAGACCCACGATAAGAGTGATGCATGGAAACCTTAACTAGGAAAGTCAAAATCACGTCTTGTAGTGATGGTGGTGTTTGTGGTTCTTAGACTTGAAATCACTACACTCATCACATGTCATTCAGCATGCTTTGACATCATCAAAGGCAATCCTGAAACATGGGTTGTCATAAAGGTAATGATTGGGTGACCGACACATGGGGACTGACTATGAGTGATAGAGATGGGATTTGTCCCTCCTACAGGAATATGATATCCTAGGTCTCTTGATTAGAAAATATGAGAAATGCATGGACATGCTCATCTGAGTCAATATGTGATATTGAGCTTAGATATATCTCAGACAGTCTGCTCCGATTCAAGAAACTATTGGATACTAGATAAGTGATTTGATGCTATAGAGGAGGGGTGAATAAAGCTGAATGCACTTAAAAAAAATTCATTAGACCTTCAAGTTATATCATAAGATAAGGTTGCTAAATAGGAAGTTTGAGTGCAACTAAAACATACATAGCAAGGGGGAGAGAGATTGAACAAGTACCATTTGATAAGCTATGTAGAGTGGTTCCACACTTCAAACTAGGAGTATGTCAGTCACTACCTAGAGAGGTCAACCTCTAGGATTTCTTAACCATTGCACTCTTATATTCATTCATAAGACTTACAATACATGACCCACCAAAGGAGTTACCGATCCAATACAAAGACTTTTCAACCTTACCAAGGACTTACCCACTTTACAATGAGTCTTCGTCCTTCTCTAAGGTCTTACCCACTTTGCACAAGTCTTCAACCTTCTAGGAATTACCCACTCTTCTTGGATCTTCAGCCTTTGACTTCACCTTCACTCGGAGAAGCTTCCACCAAGGACTTACCCACTTGAGCAAGGAGTCTTCTGCCTTCACCAAGGTCTTACCCACTCTTGCTCCAAGTCTTCAGCCTTGATCTTTACCAAGGGACTCATTCCCTTGTTCTTCTTCACCTATCTTAGCCAAGAGAGAGAACCTTCATCTTCATGGTTGAAATGAGAGATAGGGAGGTGGTGGAAGTGAGAGCCTCACAAGATATACATGTAGGATGAGTTCTCTTACAAATCTCCTACTCACTCTAATGGATGTAGAAAGTGATTAATCTTAGAGAGAGAGAGAGAGAGGAGGTTGTATGGTCACTCAACTATAGAATAGGGACCTTCATAGTGCTTTACTAACGATGGTATGAAGCCCAAGCAGTACTATTTATCATTGGAGATGCCTGTTAGCCTTTGGGAACAATTAAGAATGAAAACTAGCCATTTTGTGGCCTGCAACAGATATATTTTTTCTTGTTGCAACTCCACAATGGCTAGAAACACTTTTCTACACTTTTTGATACAGTGCTATCGGTCAAGTTTCTATAAAGGTAACTCAACCGAATGCACTATGCGACAAAGCTAATTTGACCAATCGGTCGAGTTTATCCTGGATGGAACTCGACCGATCACTTAAATCAATTTTGTTCTAGTGCAGGGATTGAAGTGGCAACTCGAATGAACCATGCCATTCTCAAAATCCATCAAGGATCGGTCGAGATTGTAACTGGACCGATAACATGCATGTAATGAATTTTGGAAAATCTCATTAAAGTGTTCAAATATTTGATTTAAGTGATCTTGATTTTTTCTAAGCTTAATTACAAGTCATACAATCATTACAAGTGAACTACAACATGATTATAATGGATTTGCATCATATTCCAAAAACATGCACTTGTATTGACTTTGACTTGTCTTTTCTCCAATTTGATATGCACAAGTTAGGGCATTTGGAGTGTCTCTATACCTAATATAAAATCACTCAAGTAAAAGCATTAGACACAAATAAGTGGAATGGTTTAGTCATAATCAAAATAAGGGTTTAGTCAATTTATACCTTGAGTCAACAGAAACAAGATTGAATGATGAAGAGGATTACTGATCCATGCCCTGAGTTCAATCTGGATATCAGTGACAAAGGAATTATACAAAAATTATACCACCATACATAGATTGTAGGTTGAAGTTGTTCTCCAACTTTCTATTTACTTGGGTAGTAATGATGTGTGACTAGGCACCGCTCATTGCTTGTAATGTCATAAGTTGTTATGTTCATTCACTACCAAAATATGGGACCTATAAGGTCACACACATAGAAACTCATCTAGAAGAGGAGTGTAATTATGAATGATGATTGGATTGATTACTAAAGTGTGTAGGTACTCAATTCACACAAAAAATCAGATGACTAGATTGCCATATGATTGAGTCAAGTGTTCAAATGGCCATTTGGAGTGTCATGTTGATTAGAATTGAATTGGTTGTGTTTTGCCTGAACTGGGAAGAGAGACGCACAATTCTCATAAGTGAGACGACCATATCATGGTTGTGAGATGATCAACTCATAGGATTGGATAATCGTCTTGTGGTCATGAGACGATCAGTTTTTGGAGAAATTTGATTGCATCAAGGATTAGTGTTGATGTCATGTTGAGTTTAATTGTATTCGAATTACCAATTCATGTGCGATTGGGAAACATGGCGAAACGACCATCTCACTTAGTGAAATGGCTGTATCACATGTAAAATGACTGTCTTGGTTATGAGACGACCATTTTGAGTTTTACAAGTTATGAAATTCATGATCTTCTAGTCCCTTTCACTCTTGCACAGACTAGGAACTCAGACCCAAACCCCTCCTATATATAGAGGGGTATCAGGGGATTCCTAGAGCACAACACAAAAAATTCATTTTCAGTTATTCAGACAATAGTTGTCCTCTCTGGTTGTGGTAACCAAGAGAGCCCAAACAAGTCCTACCTGAATAGGGAGGGATAGCAAGGGAAATAACAACTAAGGATCATTGTTGTGGGAGAGAATGTTGGTGACTAGTACACCTATGAGTTAGACAACTCCTTTATGTCCATTCTAGAAGGACTACATGAGTTCTAGTTGGTATGTGTGGACTTCAATAGAGATGAGGTGGTCGTTGCTTGTTGCTAGGAGGGCACTGTCAGCCTACAATCTGTGTAGGAGATGATGTAGAGACCATCTGAGTCTCTCGTCTGTGGTGAAGACCATGAGCTGTACAGACACTGTCGAAGAGTGCACAACCACATCGATGCAGATTGTCACTGGAGTTGCTCCAGGACTAGGTATATCTTCATTAAATCATCCTTCTCATTACATAGTTGTTGATGCAATCCGTTGGTTAATGGGAAATATGTCAATAAAATTTTTGTTTCCACTGCCTACGTGATGTCGTATTTTCCTACAGTGGTATCGGAGTCACGCCAATTATTTATGTTTTAGGATAATTGATATGATCGGATTTTTGGTTTTATCATGTTTATTTATTGCATATAATGCAAATATTTAAACTGGTTGATGTGCACGTCTGATTAATCACCACATAAGAACCCAAACAATATATATATATATATATATATATATATATATATATATATATATATATATATATATATATATATATAGGGTATATCTTCGCTACCCGTGCGGGTAACTAAGATTTGTTACCCGTGTATCAGTTTTGTAATGGGAAGGTATGCATTTGTAATGAGACAATCCAAATTTGTAATGAGACGACTGAAATTTTAATACAAAGACTCATTTTGTATTACAACATTGTTACAGTAATAAATATATATTTATTACTGTAACAACGTTGTAATACAAAACGAGTTTTTGTATTACAATTTCGGTTGTCTCATTACAAATTTGGTTGTCTCATTACATATATGTGTCATCCCATTACAAAATTGATGCACGAGTAGCGAATCTTAGTTACCCGCACGGGTAGCGAAGATATACCCATATATATATATATATATATATATATATATATATATATATATATATATATATATATATATATATATATATGCAAATTACACACGTCACCCTAAAAGTGAGTTTTGGTGGAGGATGTGTAGTGTGATTATGTCCAATACCCTTTATTTGTGCATGGTTGTTGTGTGTTTATATCCCGGTCTGCGTATTGAGCCTCCCCCTTATATTCCCAATGTAAAAATATTATTCTCTGATACTTTTTCTCTCCTCAAATGTAACTTGAGGTTTCTCTTACATCATATAATATGTAATAACATTATGATAGTTTACTTTCTTGTTATGACAAAAAGAAGACACTTTGCACCAGGTCAATCGACCGTCTTGAAGGCAAGCACATCAGGTGGAGGACTAAGAAGGGCTACAGAGGATGAGCTGAACTGATCAGCTGGCAGAACCAAACAATCGACTGGAGGATCCAAAAGATGTTAGATCGATGGCCAGATGACCGGTGTGAAGACCAACCAAACAGCCAGGAGGTGATATGACTGGTTCAAGGGTTGAACCGATCAACCCAGATTGGCAAACACAAATCTTCCTCAACAATAGGTTTCTGTATGTGATGTGGACCCTAGGTTGTGGTAATTCCTTTTGGCTCCAAGAAATTATGTTAGAATGACCATAAACATCTCTTTTTGTTTATTGCATGTTTTTGTTGTGGGTTATAGCATGGATAAGATACATACTATATATGTGGTGATTGGTTAATGTATATGAATTATACAAAATCTCTTAATATAATATTAAGTCTAAGATGCCTTCCATAAGAAACACACATGAAAATCTTGATTGAGCAAGGTAGATTTGCACAAAGTACAATGCACCATCTATCTCATAGAAGTGTGATGGTAGATATGTATGTTTATACAAAGCATGGTGCATATCTATCGTGTTGGCTTTTGGGTCAGGCTTAACTGGTGATAACTTAGCGAGACTAGGTGCCAGAGGCATGGAGATGATGATGACAAAGAGTTGTGGATACTATCTATCCAAGAGTTGCATTCAGATGCAATTGGAAAATATTGCCTACCTAAAAAATCAAGTTGTGGGTGATCAGCCAAAGCTGAGTCATGATTTGATAAAATATGGATCTTGGCCCACTATAATATTTTACGCTGCATTCTTCCAAATTAGTAGTAAGGGCTATCAATTTAAACAAAATAGTGAGAGTGATAGTTAACTAAAGAGATAATTAATATCGATTTTCAAATCAAAAGAGTTTTTGACAAATGCAAATTTTCTCTTGTAGAATCAAATGGAAAACACTCAATCATTATGATCAAACAAATTAAATGAGATTTATTTCCATGACTGGTTCAGGACCTTGAGAAGTGTTCTGCATGATCTTGAAACATTGTGCCAATATCCACTCCATATTCTCCTAAGACTAACATGGATGCTTCTTTGAAGCATGCCAATAATGTTGTGAACATCAAGAAGCTTATGCTGGGCTGTACGAACTGTGAGTTGCATAAACAACATGATAAGCATAAAATGTATAATGTCTCTAAGGTGTTGTTTGAGTGTAGAGTAACAGAGGGAGATGTAGTAGAGCCTCATCTGCTCATATGATTGGGCATATGGAGCATTTAGAGAGATTGAGATTTCCTTTAGGTTAAGAGTTGGCCATGGATATGAGTTTGTAATTGTTTCCTAAATCATATTGTCAGTTTATCGAGTGTTATCACTTGAGTAACATGGCTAAGCCACTGATAGAGTTGCTTGACATCTTGATAAGTGTCGAAACACAAATGAAGATGGACAAACCCGTGATGGAGATCAATAGAGTTGAGTCCAAGGACAAAGGCAAGGCCAGGAAGCATTATGTGGCTAAGCTAAAGTCCAAGTCATCTACACTCATAATAAGGAGAAGGATAAGCGAACCTAAGAAAATGAAGCAAGGGATTGAGATCTCTACTTCTGGTATATATATATGTAATCAAGATTAACTTTACTACTTCCTCATCATGGGTACTAGATATCAGATGTGGATCACACATTAAAATAAAGAGTCATCAAGGAGACTTCCTCTCCCCAACCCCTCATTTTGTGTTAATGTGGATCACAAATTTGGTCAAATGTGAATGATCTGAAAAGAAGTATACCTTTAGAGAAAGTGAGGTTGAATTGCAAGTTGCTAACGGAGCAAGAGTTTCTACCAACGCAGTTGGAACCTATGAGTTATCTCTACCAAGTGAGCACATAATAGAGTTAGAGAACTGCTATTATGTACTTGCCATTAATAGGAACATCATATATGTATCTTGTTTGGACAAGAATAGATTCAATTTTTTTATAAAGAATGGAAGACATTCTATTAGTAAAAATGGGATCTTCTATGGTAGTGCCCCGATGTGTTATGGTCTATACTTGATAGATCTAGAGGCAATAATATATAACATAAATACCAAAAGACAAAAACTCAATGACTCAAACCAAACATACCTTTGGCATTGTCATCTAGGGCACATAAATGAGAAATGCATATACAGACTCCATAATGATGGTTATCTGGAATCTTTTGATTTTGAATCAATAGAGACATGCAAATCTTGTTTTTTGGGCAAGATGACCAAGACTCCCTTCATTAGAAATAGTGAGAGGGCTAGTGATCAATTAGGACTCATACATACTGATGTGTGTGACCCTTTTAGAAGAATTTATAGATGTGGATATTAGTACTTCATTACCTTTACTGATGATTTCAGTAGGTATGGATATGTTTACCTGATAAAACATAAGTAAAAAACTCTTGAAAAGTTCAGAGAATTCATGAATGAAGTACAAAACCAGATTGGTAAAAGTATTAAGGCACTTCATTCTGATCGAGGTGGAGAATACTTGAACCAAGAGTTTGATGACCTTCTACGAGGCCATGGTATTGTATCACAATGGAATCCACCTAGAACACCACAACATAATGGTGTATCAGAAAGAAGGAATCACACATTGCTAGATATGGTGCGATCTACAATGAGTTTTGTTGATCTTCTAACTACCTTCTGGGGTTATGATCTTGAAACCGCAATGTTTACACAACTGAGTACCGTCAAAATTGGTTCAAAAGACACCATATGAGATATGGACTGGGAAGCGCCCCAAAACGTCTTTTACAAGGATTTGAGGGTGTGAAGCTTATGTCAAGAAAATGTTTCATAAAAAGCTTGTCCCTAGATCTAATAAATGTTACTTTTTTGGATATCCTTTCTGAAGCTTACGTCAAGAAAATGTTTCCTGAAAAGCTTATCCCTAGATCTGATAAATGTTACTTTTTTGGTTATCCCAAAAAAACTAAGGGATACTACTTGTATAACCCAAATAGAAACAAAGTGTTTGTTGCCAGAGAGTTTGTGTTCCTTGAAAAGAAATTCATTGCCAAAGGAATCAATGGTAGGAATGTGGAACTCGAAGAGGTTCATAGCCAACTAGAAACCATTGAACTAGATAAGGTACAAGAGGAACAAGGAGACTCACAAATTATTGTGGAATCTCAAATTCCTCGTGTGATACAAGAACCTCATAGATCTAGTAGGACACACATTGAACCTGAGTGATTTGGATATCTTGCGACTCATGAAGGCAGTGAGTTGGTCATAGATGATGAGCCAACAACCTATCTAGAAGTTATTGATGGACCAAAGTCTAAGAAATGGCTTGAGGCCATGAGATCTGAGATGGAATTCATGTATGCCAACAAGGTATGGACCTTGGTGGAACCACCTGAAGGGGTAAAACCCATAGGGTGCAAGTGGGTCTTCAAGAAGAAGACATACATGGATGATAAAGTACAAACATATAAGGGAAAATTGGTAGCAAAGGGTTTCAGACAAGTTCAAGGTGTTGACTATGAAGAAACCTTTTCTCCAGTGGCCATGGTTAAGTCCATCAGGATCATGCTTGCTATTGCAGCTTATCATGACTATGAGATCTGACAGATGGATGTTAAAATCACATTCCTTAATGGGAATATTCTCGAGAATGTGTATATGACATAACCTGAGGGTTTTATAAATACAAAGGATGCAAATAAAGTATGTAAGATACAAAGGTCAATATATGGATTAAAGCAAGCATCTAAGAGCTGGAATCTTTATTTTGATGAGACAGTCAAATAGTTTGGCTTTGTTTAAAATGAAGATGAGCCTTGTGTGTACAAGAAGGTCAGTGGGAGCTTGGTTGTATTCCTCATATTGTATGTGGATGACATACTATTTATGGGGAATGCCATCCCTACTTTACAAAAGGTAAAGACATGGCTTGGAAATACATTCTCTATGAAAGACTTGGGAGAAGAATCCTACATATTGGGGATAAAGATCTATAGAGATAGATTAAGAAGGCTTCTTAGACCAAGTCAGAGCACATACATTGAAAAAATGATGAAGAGGTTCAACATGGAGAACTCAAAGAGAGGAAACTCACCCATGCTACATGGAGGTTATAATCTCTAAAGTTCAATGCCCCCATTCTTGTGAAGAAAGGGAGTGCATGAGTATGATTCCATATGCATCAAGAATTGGATCTATCATGTATGCGATGTTGTACACCCATCCCAATGTCTAGTATGCCTTAAGCATGGTGAGAAGATATCAGTCGGATCCAGGTAATGCTTACTAGACAGTCATGAAGAACATCCTTAAGTACTTGAGAAGGACTAAGGATTAGTTCTTAGTATATGATGGAGAAGAAGAGTTGGTGGTAAAAGGTTACACCGATGCAAGCTTCCATACTGGCAAATGTGAATCACAATTAGGATTTTTGTTTTGCCTAAACAATGGAGTTGTAAGTTAGAGGAGTTCCAAGCAAGAGACAGTTGCTAATTCTACAATAAAGTTTGAGTATATTATTGCATCGAATGCAACAAAGGAGGCTGTATAGATCAAGAAGTTTATCTCTGAACTTGGAGTCATTATGAGCATTCGGGACACAATTAAGCTATATTGTGACAACAATGGAGCTATTGCACATTTAAGGAACCCATATCGTATTAGTGTTCCAAGCATATACAAAGGCGGTTCCATCTGATATGAGAGGTCATACAATAGGAGATGTAAAGATTTGTAGAGTACCAATTGAGAGCAACATTGTTGATCCCTTGACTAAAGCACTTTCACAGAAGAAGCATGATGGTCATGTTAGGTCGCTCAAGATAAGATTCGTGGGTGATTGGCTGTAAGTACAAATGGGAGTCTGTTGGTGAATATGCCTAGAGAGCCAATCATATGATGATTGTAATGACATAAAATGTAAATGAGTCGATTAATAATAAATGCAAGCTTCCAATTTATTTTGTTTGTTCAATTATGAGATAATGAAATAACATAATAAATGTCTAGAGAATGATATTACTTAATGATGTATGTCTTCAAGTACGTGACTCAGAAGAATGAGATTGTACAGATGTTAAGAGTATATATATTCTCATTATGTCCTTGATCAGTTGTTGTTGTAGAAGGTAGATAGACAACAATAACACATAAGATTAGAGTGTGATTTGGTTGATGACAAAATCTCATTAGTCATGATATGGTGATATCAAACCAAGCACACAAATACATGTTAGAGAATAGTGTATCAGACAAAGACACCATAAGAGTGATACATGGAAACCTTAAATAGGTAAGTCAAAATCACATCTTATAGTGATGGTGGTGTTTTTGGTTCTTAGACCTAAAATCACTTCACTCATCACATGTCATCTAGTACACTTTGACATCATCAAATGCAATCATGAAACATGGGTTGTCATAAAGGTGATGATTGGGTGAGTGTGAGTGATAGAGATGGGATTTGTCCCTCTTATAGGAGTATGATAGCCTAGGCCTCTTGAGTAGTGAGACTGAGAAATGCACGATCATGCTCATGTGAGTCAATATGTGATATTGAGCTTACGTATATCTCAGACAATTTTCTATGGTTTAAGAAACAAGATTGAATGATGAAGAGGATGACTGATCCATGCCTTGAGTTCAATTTGGATATTAGTGACAAAGGAACTATACAAACACTATAACACCATACATAGATTGTAGGTTGAAGTTGTTATCCAACTTTCCATTTACTTGGGTAGCAATGATGTGTGACTAGGCACCACTCATTGCTTGTGATGTCATAAGTTGTTATGGACATTCACTGCCAACATAATATGGGACCTATAGGGTCACATAGATAGGAACTCACCTAGAAGAGGAGTTTAATCAAGAATGATGATTGGATTGGTTACTAAAGTGTTTAAGTACTCAATTCATGTAACAAATCAGCTGACTAGACTGCCAAATGGTCGACTCAAGTGTTGAGACAGCTGTTTGGAGTGTCAGGTTGATTAGAATTGAATTGGTTGTGTTCTTCCTGAACTGTGGAGCGAGATGACTCAATCGCAAGAGCGAGACAAAGTCATGTGTTTGTGAGAGGACCGGATTGTGAGAGTGAGACAACCAGTTCATGGAGAAATTCGATTGCATCAACGATTAATGTTGACGTCATGTTGAGCAGTAATTGTATTCAAATTACAAATTCATATGCACCTAGAAAATATGGTGAAACAACCGTCTCGCTTAGAGAAATGAATGTATCACATGTGAAATGACTATCTTAGTTGCAAAATGACACTTTTGAGTTTTGAAGGTTACAAAATTCATGATATTCTTGTCCCTTCCACTCTCGCACAGACTGGGAACCTTTATCCAAACCCCTCCTATAAATAGAGGGGTACTGGGGGCTTCCCAGAGAACAACACAGACAATTGAGAATCAATTGCTCTGATTATTGTTGTCCTCTCTAGTTGTGGTAACCAAGAGAGCCCAAGAAAGTTTTACCCGACTAGGGAGGGATAGAAAGGGAAAGAACAACTGAGGATCATTTTTATGGGAGAGTAGGTTGGTAAATAGTACACCAACAAGAGGGACAACTCCATCATGTCCGTTCTAGTAGGACAAAAGGAGTTCTAGTTGGTCCTTGTGGACTTCTCTAGAGGTGAGGTGGCCTTTTCCCGTCGCTAGGAGGGCACCGTCAGCTTACAGTCCATGGAGGAGCCGCTGTAGACGTTGTCTGAGTTTGTCATCTATAGATCAGGAGTTTTACAAACACCATCTAAGAGTGCACAACTACATCAATGAGGATTGTCACTGGACTTGCTCCAGGACCAGGTATATCTTCTTTAAATCATGCTTCTTATTGGATAGTTGTTGACGCAATCCATTGGTTAATGAGAATTATGTCAATAATTTTTTGTTTCCGCTTCCTATCTGATGTCATATTTCCTTATAAATACTTCCATTAACATGTTTTGAAATATTTCCATGCATCCAAAAACATTTGTTAGCAAGTTGTTTGAAGGCACAAATTATAGTGATCGGATTATTAGTCTTTTGGAGGGGGATATATTTTAAAGAAAACATTTATTGTCACTTCTTATGATCCTATAGATTCAAAGGTAAACTTAAGGGCCTTATTTTAGTCCTGTTTGTTAAAGAATACACCAATAGTTTTAGACATATGGAAGTAGTAGGGATGTAGTATATTTAATCATACCATAGATTTACATAAAACTATTTATGTGTTGTGTGGGTTTGCATAACTATGCCCATAGAAAGCTTATGACTTAATAAATGCAACATTAACCACTTCTCTCTTTCTGGGATCTAGTTGTGTCGTAATAGATGAAGCCTTGATCATTTTTTGTATGTTTTTCTTATCATCTGAAATGTCAACATCGTTGTTATTCTCCCCTTAGTTAGACACGTCATCTAGTTCTAGCACTGATTGTTCTAGAACAACCTTCTATATTGTCATCATGTTGTGGCAAAGAAGACTTTCCATGGTCTGTATGGTATAGACATGGTGATAATTTCATGAAGAACTAAAAGTGGCATGTACCTAGTCAGTATAATATTTATGCATTTTGTACAATACTCATTTTATGTCTTATAACATGCATCCTGATCTTCTTCTTATTTCTATCAACTCAAAATAGGATACTGTCTATAGATTCTCTATTCATCATTCACTTCCTCTCTTTCATTAGTTCATACCCATTTCATCTATCCATTATTGAAGAGTGAAAGTAAGACTAAGCAAGCAATCTATTCAACTATTGGTTTAAGCTACTTTCCTTTTAATTTTTACTCTACCAAAATGTATGTGGATGTATGTGATTGAATTATCCTCTCTTGGATTGTAGTTGTATTTGTTCCACCTTCATCTATGAACCAATCCACAACCTAAACATACTTGATGAACAAGGAGACCAAAAGATTCCCAAGTGGCTTCTCATCTTCAAGTAAGGTTCCCCTTTCCCAATCTCGATACCCCTTCTAGATAAGAGTTATTCTATCTCATTACACCGACAAAATTAAAGTTAATATATATATATATATATATATATATATATATATATATATATATATATGCCCAAGATGATGTTTTCAGTTTTTTGATGGACTCATACATCTTCTCTAAGGGGTTACTTCCTCTATAGTTATTGTTTAAAAGTAGGCTCAACCCTGATAGGGCATTAATATCTACAATTACCTTCCTCCATCTGAGTTGAACATGTATCCTGACCCATTAGCACCACCATGATTTCCACTAGAGGGCACCATTCTCCCATACATCCATCTGATCTCATCAACATTATTTTGTCATTGTAGTCCCTTTCCTTGTTTTAACAGACCACCACAACACCAACATTTGCTTTTACAAGACCTTTTGACAGTGGATGCCACCTAGCCTCCCTTCATTTTTAGCTGTCCTAACTGTGATGGATGCTTTTCATGTATACTTTTACATAGTGCTTGTCCCGATATGTGAATCCATACACAAGAATGGTATCTTATTTGTCTTTGTATTGGGATTGGATATCAACCTACATCTTCGATGTAGTTCAGAATGTGGCATTGAATTCCATAAATTTTGGTTCATTTCTTCTTTCTTCTATCCAAAAATAGGTGTGTTTTTAAAGTTGTTTTGTACTACTATAATTATGTTTTTTTAACTAATAACTAGGTAGGTCCTTAGATATATAACTCAAAAGTTCAATTGTTGATTTTTCACACACAAAGGAGGTTTGCAAACTCATAGAATTGACAACTAAAAACTCACATACCAACATTGTGAATACTAAGTTATGGACCAAAAGGACATCCTTGGAACTTGTGGATGAGAACACAATATGTTGCAACCATCATAGGATCAATACTAAAATGGGAGTTTGATAATGTCAAGCTCCTAAATGAACTCCTATTTGTAAAGAACAACTCTAGAAGGTACTTAGAATTACAACCAACTTCGTATTATATACTTATTTAATATTTGCCATAAGACATGTTATTCCTTGATAAGTAGTTGAGCTGTTAGTGGACCATATATAGGATACATAAACTAATAATAGCAAAAGTTTCTTTGTTTACTTTATTATGGGTAAGTTTAATTAGATATGGACCACACTATTTTGGTTATACTCAAAGTTTTTAAGTTACATAAAATATGCTACATTTATTTGCATATGTATTGACATGTTGAAATATTGTGGTGGACATTTGTGTTGTTTCATGACTATGAGACTCATATTTTAATACTTCAAAGAAACTTCTATAACCCTTTGTTGTTCTTATTCAATTTCACTTTCCAACCTTACATCATATACCAGGTAAGTCATGGAAATATTAAATTCTTGTGATTTATTTGACACTTGATTGAAGGTATATGCTTAAGAGGAGGTGGATGTGGAGAGTGAGTACTATCCACGTTTTGAGCATATATAAGGTTTTATATGCCATACGACTGGAGGACTATTGTAGTTTTAGAGGATGGATTATATATGCATTAACTCATCAATAAAGCTTTAACAAGTATATATTTTTATCATTATTTTATATATTTATTATTGTACTATCATTGGATGCTATATTCTTCATAAAGTCAAAGGACCATTTTGTTGCAACTTCTAACATTGGACAAGCTGAGAAAAGGATGGTGGAATGTGAACGGGTTGATGTTAATGGAATGTTAACACAGTAGTTGGGACGTCATGGAAAGTTCAAATAGTAGACTTGGTGAACAACTAACCAGATTTACAATGGGGTTGCTTCATGGTAAAGATAAGCTTGATTTAAGGTTAAGACAACTTTGTCTTATTTCCCTTATAGAGAAGAACAACTAGACTGGCCAATCTATTATGACTCTTTCACTTCTATTGAGAATCAACTATTGTTGTCTGCTTCCATCCAATTCTTGCTTTAAAGCTAATGACAGGCTCGTAGTAATCAATATGTACTTCCATGCATTTCTTGAGAAACCTTACATGTAGAACAAATGATAAATGTATTTCACCATAAATTATTTATTAATTAAGTATCGAAGCAAACATTTGAGTTTCATTAGTATGGAAGTGGATTGTGTTTCTTACAATGCTAAAACCAAATGATGAGTTATATATTTAAATAAAAATATACTATTTGTAATTTGATTTATATTTGGTGTCCATGTTCTCTCTCTATCTCTCTCTGTATATATATATATACACACATACACATGTACAACACCCACACACAGAGATAAGCTTGCATGTGTCACTTAAAAATACATGATTGATGATGTGTGTTTCATCAATATGTGGTTGTTTTAATCAATTTCTCTCCCACATTTATGCAATGCCATATTTGGTATCATTTCCATCATATTTTATCCATTTGTATAAACATTGTTCTGACACCAGTTTACTACATCCTTTAATGTGTTTTGAAAATTTCACAACAAGCTTTTCCATGACATTTTCCTGGCATAATGGAAAATTCTAGGAGAAAACAATACAAGCATTATTATGGGGATGTCAAAACATTTTAGCATTATTTGGAAAATGATATTTGTGGAAGTTCTCTTTTGTCACCAATTTTCAAAATTCAAGATAATCCTTGAACTAAAAATTACATCCTTCTCTTATAGTATAGGTATTTGGTCTCCTAAAGGAGATGAGGATTTTCCTGATAGAATCCTTCTAAGTTGAATATTCGAGCAACATTTTTACCCTTATAGATTCTTTTTAATTTAAATAACCTATTTGATAGAAAATTAACTAGAAGTCTAGAGGGGATCATGAATAGACTCTCTTAAACTATTTTGTAAAGTTAAACAATAAAATTTAGTAGAAAAGTTTTGTAGTAAGTTTATAGGTAGTAAGTGGATGAAGGAAATAATGACAATATTAGATGATATAACATCCAATTCAAAAATAACAAAGACATCCTAGTTTGAGTCTAGTTGGATTATAACAATGTAGATCAAGTAAAAAAATGTTTGTTCAAGTTGACATAGAATGACGTTCAAAAGTTCAAACACTAACAGTTAAAAAAATAAGATCAACCATGTCCTTATATTGTTGAGCTTGTCTATAGAAAACACTATAATATTTCCTTCACAGGGCCTTTATAAATGAGCTTCCATATCATTTGGAATGTGGGTGGTGGGATATCACCACTTATATCCTTTTTGCTAGGCCAAGTAGGACAGTTTCAACTTCTCACCTCTAGAAGACTTATAACAAGTGGATTACATCAGAAGAAAGAATTATTTGACTTGAGAAAAATGACTTGTTGATTGAGCTTTTTGAAAACAATGTGAATTAATTTTGGAGTAGGGGCATATCTTGAGAGCTAATAAGTGAATATAATAAGTAAATCACATTACCAATGATTTCTATAGATCAAGTGTGTGTATGGTAATGAAATATGATCCTTCTATATAGAAATGGACCAGTATTAGGTTAGGGGAGCGTATAGGATAATCCTAAAGAATCCATGGTCAATAGATTTGTTGGAGTTAGTAAAAAGTAAATTGAAGAGTCCAAGACTATTTCATTTCAATTCATACTTTGAGTTAGATAATTTAGAAAACTATGAATTCGACTAAAAGTAGAATGCATGTCATACAAGAAATTTATTTTGAGTTAATTAAAGAAATCCTTTTAACTACCCTATGGTCTAACTTTTAGTTCATATGAGATGACACTCATTTTAACTAACAATTCAATAAGAGATTCTATTGAGAACAATGATTCTCAAGCCCCCAACTAGATGAATGATAAGTTTGAACAACACCATCTTACTCAAATAATAGTTTGACCAAAAATACCTATGACCTAAATGTCAATTAAATACTTATTTTCAACTCTAAAGATATATTTAATAAATAATTTCAATGACTTCCTAGGATCCTAATAAGTCCCAAATAACTTGTAAGCTCATTAACATTAGTCCTTTGACAAGATAAACCATAGACATAATTTTCCTTAAAATTATGATGAATTGAAAAATAATAGTTTAGAAAAGAGTGAATTCATGAATTTGCAAGTCTATTACAAGTTTCCCTAACTCATATGTTCCTGAAACACTGATTATAATAATTAGAAGAAATAATAAGTGGAAATATGTAAGTCATCTAAATAGGTGCATGTGATGCCATTGGACCAATCAAATCCCCTTCTTACAATATAGTTTCACCTACATTCATGGTCTCAGGGTTATGAAAACCCTAATATCAAATTATAATTCATTCGAGTAACTTTCACAATTTATGCCTACAAGTTTGACTGATACATTGAACAAATAAGCTTACCATTTTTTTCATATTTGCATGAGAATAAAATAGTATAATGTACAATTTAGAAGTTGAGTGTTTTCTAAGTATGGTCATATGAATATGGTAGACCCTAGTTTGAGTTAAAAATAAAAACATGGTTGTGTTAGTATATAAAAATAATGAAGATAAAATACATATTAAATGCATTTATGGGGAACATATGACTATATTTTGGTTTTACCCCTTTTAGGACTTTTCTAAAATATTCGCCTCTTCAAACATAATATATTGGATGAGGACTTGGGAGAAACTACTTGGCCTCATCTCAACCCTCCAACCTTAATCCAAGGGATGTCACACAAGGAGAAAAGTGGTCGTGTCATTGTCATTGGATGCATTTCAAATTGATATTCAAGATGTCGTAAAGATTTGAAAATATTAAGGTTGTAGATCCATTTGTTGAAGACCTCGGGTCATCACAGCTAAATCTAGTCAAGGTTTGCTTCTCTAAGACCTATCAACCTCTTAGACATATGACATTATGGAGATTTAGGAGCATTTAAACTATTGCTTCCTCACAACTCTTCTTTGGACTTTATAATGCGAAGGCAAGGTAGTGTAGGTTCATATATGACATGTGAATGTGTTACATATGATCGTCATGACATCGAGAGTATTTAGATCATATTTGTCTACCTATAACTTGGTTGGTGAGTGGGATGATGAGCCTCTAGTATCAACATGTATGGACATGACCTATGGTCTAATGCCAATGCCCACTTGCCCATGGCTCTAGTAGAGTTTTGAGAATGATGATTGGTACCACATACCACCAGTGGCCTTGGTTGCATGCTTTTTCCTCACTCATGCATAATAAAATTTCAACTTTCTATCAATCCATCCATCCAGTGGTGGAAGAATAGGGAACATGATAAGGGTCGTGCTTCCCCCCCAACTCAAGTGATACTATTATTAGAGTATATATGTGGATTTGATCCTAATTATATATCCTTTGTATTCATTTTTTGCATTTCTTGTCTGAAGATTTTCTCGCATGCACCTAGTCCCTTCCATACTCTGATGTATGGAGTCCTAACTCCAAATTTAAATATATTCCATAGTGGTAAAAAAATGTACTTAACAACATGCATATAACTCAAAGGTAACTAACTACTTTTGATTCCATTATCAAATAATCTGAGCTAAGTTTTTTTAGCACCATGACTATTTTAGATTTACATAACTTTACTAATTATTTGATCAACACCAATTTGCAACTCATTGTTGCAGCAACACTATGATTCAACGATGCAACTCAGTGAAGATTCAACAATATGTGACTTGCCACTACTTGGTTTGGGACAAAGACTCTCACCGTCTACAATTTTCGTGCCTCATTTTTACACAGTTTTCCCCATAGTGCATATATTCATATATAAGTATAGAGTGGTGGCTCATTTTTTTTGGTGTAGTTGTTAGACAACTGCTTAGTCATACATGTGTTTTATAACATCTTCCTGGTGCTACTCAAGCACTCATGGAGGCATTGCCAAACAACGTGGGGCACTCAAGTCTCACAAACTTATCAATCTATAACCTACCACTAGCTAATAGTACAACATCTACCTCCTACATCATCAAGAGGAAGGGATTCATGTTCTTCTCATCAACTTAATCTTAAATAAATCCAACCTGTTCTAGTAAGATATCTTTATTTCTTTGATATAGGATTTTGTTCACCACAAATGCTTTGTTTCCGCACTATCTGCTTGTTTACAAGTGATGAGTGTTGTGTTATTTTTAATTCAAGAGCCTTGGTAAATTATATACATTGACCCACATTTTTCTAACTTATCTTACCCGTTTATTTTTTCCTAATAATCCTTAGTCAGCTTTTGTTTATGTAAATAAGATCTAGATATTAAAATGACAATGTGTTTCACTCAAATCATACTTATATTAGAGGGTAGAGAAGGAGATCAATACTAGTGTTGCTCTTTTAGATTTTTAGGGTGTCTCCATGAGTCTAAAATCCACCGATTAGACATATACAAAATTTTTATTTGCCTTCTCATCCAATTATTTCATGATTGATATGAGTTGTTACTTATATGTTATATATAGTCATTTTCACTTATTGTGAACCTAGTGACTAATGTATATTTTAAAAAAATGGATATATTAACTACCTATTCTTTTAATTCAACATATTAGAGTATATGTGTATGGTAATTATATAGTTGTAATGAGAATTTTTATATACTTAAGTGATCTATTGAATAGTTTGTTGGATCTAGGGCTCTAGAGGTGGGTGGGTGAATAGAGCTTCAAAACTTGCACAAGAGTAGTTAGACCTTCAAATTATATCAATGGAAACCAAATGCTAAAAGTGAATTTGAAGTCTTATCTAAACAAGCATAACAAGGATGAGAGATATTGAAACAAATACTTGGACAAGGTGTTTAAAGTGGTTCCAATATCCAAACTAGGAGACCTTCAGTCCACTACCTAGATACGTCAACCTCTAGGAATTTGCAAACCATGTATACTTGTATTCAATTATAAGAGATATAAGATGACCACCTTACACCCAAGGTCTTATCTATCCAAGAGCTAGTATTATACCTCACCACAGGTCTTACCTACTCTTGGAAGTGGCTTGATTCCTTCTCCTAAGACATCTCCTCCTTGCAACAAGTCTTCAACCTTGAGTATTTACCCACTCAGCTCCTTGGATCTTCCTTCTTGTCCTTCTCCTTCACTTGGAGAAGATCTTCACACCTTCTTCAGCCTTAAGGACAACCTTTGCTCTTAAAGAAAGGAGATTAGGAAGCATAGAGAGATGGAGAGCTATACAAAAAAACAATGAAGTAGCTCTTTTAAAACATGCCTAACTCACTCATAATCTGTTTGTGGAGAAAATATGCGCGGCGGAAGCAACAAAAATTCCACTCAACCCAAAACAGGATCTCGTCGACAACAACTATTTGGAAGGAGTGTTTGCGGGATATACCTTACCACGGAGCAAGTCTGGCGATGTCCCACTGCACAAAGGTATGTAATGACGCTTGTCTATGTGAACGGAACTTCTCTCCCGTTCATTGTCGCAGGAAGATCCAGTGGCGCTCCTTTCGTGCGATGATGTACTCCGCTTGTGACGCGCATAGATGGTCGTTGATGTCCTCCGAATGCAGGAATCTCATCGTCTGCGTCTCTACTTCATCCATGCGGATAGACTGGAACTTCACGTCGCACTTCCTAAGTTGGTGGGAAGGAGTCGTCTCTGTGCGGTGGTGTGCTAGCATTGCATTGCTCTCCTTTCTCTCCTAAGGACGATGACAACTATGGTTTATGTACATGAGCATAAACTGAAAAACCTCTCTCAATATCTTATATATATATCGGCCATCAACCTCCTTTAAATAGGAGACGAAGGGAAGTAGGGTTTCCTAAACCCATCGGTAAATAGAAACACTGTGTTAATTAAAATGCTCGTGGATTAATTAGAATATTCTGGAATTCATTAATTAACCAAATAATCATATTAATTGATTAATTAATATCCGACTATATGCAATCGCTTGGGATAGATCTATGGGCATATATACCAACAGACTCCCACTTGCACTTAGATCCAGTCACTCCAATATTATTCTAATCCATTACATAAACATTTTAGTAATCAATGTGATTCAGAGCAATTCCAATCAAATCCACAATTATACTCCTATTCCAACACATCCTATGCGTGTGATCCGGTAGGCTCCAAATTACGTTGGCAGTGATATCCATAATCATATTATGATTTCACAAGAAATGATTGGTATTTAGCAAGACTTCCTTGCCACCCAAGTAATTGGAGAAGTTGGAGAACAACTTAACCTATCATTCATGACTGGTATTATAGTGATTGTATAGTTCCTTTGTCGCTGATATCCGAATTGAACTCGAGTCATGGAATTGTTATCCTTTTCAATGTTCAATCCATGTTCCTTGAACTAGAGTAGACTGTCTGAGATATATGTAAGCTCAATATCACATATTGACTCACATCAGCATGGCCATGCATTTCTCAGTCTCGCTTATCAAGTGGCCAGAATATCAAACTCCCGTAGAAAGGACAAATTCCACCTACATCACTCACAGTCATCCCCATGTGTCACAGTGCACCCAAGCACCATCTTTATGACAATCCTTATTCAGGACCACAGTGGATGATGTCAAAGTACATCGAACGGCATGTGATAAGTGTAGTGACTTCAGGTCTAAGAACCACAATCACCACCATCATTATGAGATGTGACTCTAACTACCAATCATGGTATCCATGTGTCACTCTCAAGGTGGGTCTATCCGATACACTGTTCTCTAATAAGTATCTATGTATTTGGTTTGATATCTCCATATCATGGATAATGAGATTCTTCCATCAACCAACATACATTCTAATCTTATGTGTTATTGATGTCTATGAATATTTCCACAATAACAACCGATTAGGGACAAAACAAGAATACATACTCTTAGCATACATATGATCTCACTATTTAGGTCATAAACCCGAAGACATATGTCATTGACTATATTATTATATAGACATCTATAAGTTTTATGGTCATCTCACAATATAAAACACAAATATATAGACTGGAAACTTGCCTTTATTGATATGATCAATGTAGTATTACAAATTGTTTACATAGTATCCCATTACAATCATCAAATGATAGTCTCTAAGGGCATACATACCAACATATTCCCACTTACACTTATACCCAATCACTCATGAATCTCAATCCAAGTGATCAAACATGTCCGTCATGATTCTGTTGTGAAAGTGCTTTTGTGAGCGGGTCAGCCACATTGCTTTCTGTAGGTACTCTGCAAATCTTCACATCTCCTCATTGTATGATCTCTCGTATGAGATGGAACCACCATAGAATATGTTTGGAATGTTGGTGCGATCTTGGTTCTTTAGCCTGTGCAATTGCTCTGTTGTTGTCGCAAAACAACTCAATTGCATCACCAGTGCTTGGAACCGCTCCAAGTTCAGAAATGAACTTCTTGATCCATACAGCTTCCTTTGTAGCATTATATGCGGCAATATATTTGGCCTCTGTTGTAGAATCTACAACTGTCTCTTGCTTGGAACTCTTCTAGCTCACAACTCTGTTGTTAAGGAAAAACACAAATCCAGATTGCGATATGTAGTCATCTTTGTCAGTTTGGAAGCTAGCATCAGTGTAACCCTTTACCATGAGCTCTTCCTCACCACCGTATACCAAGAATTGATCCTTAGTCCTTCTCAAGTACTTTAGGATGTTATTTATGGCTGTACAATGACATTCACTTGGATCTGACTGATACCAGCTCATCATGCTCAAAGCATACGATACATCAGGATGAGTACATAACATCGCGTACATGATAGATCTAATTGTTGATGCATATGGAATCTTACTCATGCGTGCCCGTTCATCACATGAACTAGGACAATGGGTTTTAGAGATCGTAACCCCATGGGATATGGGCAAGTTACCTCTCTTAGAACCCTCCATGCTAAACCTCTTTAGCACCTTGTCAATGTATGTGCTCTGGCTTAGGCGTAGAAGCCTTATAGAACTATCTCTATAGATTTTGATCCCTAGTATATAGGATGCTTCACCTAAAGCCTTCATAGAGAAGGTCTTCCCTAGCCAACCTTTTACTGTCTGAAGAGTAGGGATGTCATTTCCCATCAATAGTATGTCATCCACATACAATATGAGAAATATGATTGTGCTCCCACTAACCCTTTTGTAAATACAAGGTTCATCTTCATTTTGACTAAAGCAAAACTTTTTGATTACTTCATCAAAATGTAGATTCCAGCTCCGAGATGCTTGCTTCAATCCATAGATTGACCTTTGTAGCTTACAGACTTTATTGGCTTCCTTTGGATTGATAAAACCCTTAGGTTGTGTCATGTACACATCCTCGAGTAAATTCCCATTAAGGAATGTTGTTTTAACATCCATCTTCCAAATCTCATAGTCATTATAAGCTACAATGGAAAGCATGATCATGATGGATTTAACCATGGCAACTGGTGAGAAGGTCTCGTTATAATCAACACCTTGAATTTCATGAAATTCTTTCGCAACCAATCTACCTTTATAGGTTTGAACATTTCCATCCATGTCAGTCTTCTTCTTGAAGACCCACTTGCACCCTATGGGTTTTACCCCTTCGGGTGGATCCACTAAGGTCCATACCTTGTTGGTGTACATGGATTCCATCTCAGATCTCATGGCTTCAAGCCATTTCTCAGATTCTGGTCCCTTAGTAGCTTCTAGATAGGAAGTTGGCTCATCTGCTATGCCCAATTCATCACTGTCTTGAGTCACGAGAAATCCAAATCTCTTAGGCTCAAGTCATGTCCTACTAGACCTATGAGGTTCCTGTGTTACATTTGGAACTTGAAATTCCACAACAATTTGTGAGTCTTCATGTTCCTTATGTACCTCCTCAGGTTCTCTACTTTCTTGTTGGTCTCGAACTTCTTTGAGCTCTACATTCCTCCCACTAATTCCTTTGGAAATAAATTCCTTTTCAAGAAATACAACAGTCCTAGCAACAAACACTTTGTTGTCAGTTGGTGTGTAGAAGTAGTATCCCCGAGTTTTCTTGGGGTATCCAACAAAATAGTATTTTTCCGATTTTGGTCCAAGCTTTTCAAGAAATTGTTTCCTAACATAAGCTTCACATCCCCAAATCTTTAACATAGACAAATTGGGACAATTCCCATTCCATATATCATATGGTGTCTTTTGAACTGATTTGGAAGGTACACGGTTAAGTGTAAACACTACAGTTTCAAGAGCATATCCCCAGAATGATATTGGAAGTTCAGCTGAACTCATCATTGATCGTACCATGTCTAATAATGTACGATTCCTTCTTTCTGACACCCCATTATGTTGTGGTGTACCAGGTGGAGTCCATTGTGATACAATACCACAGTCTCTCAGAAGGTCCTCAAACTCTTGGCTTAAGTATTCGCCACCTCGATCTGAATGGAGTGCTTTAATACTCTTACCAAGTTGCTTCTCTACTTCATTCATGAAAGTCTTGAACATTTCAAGAGTTTCTGACTTGTGTTTCATAAGATATACATCGCCATACTATTGAGGTCATCAGTGAAGGTAATGAAGTATTGATAGCCTCCTCTAGCATTTGATCTAAAAGGTCCACATACATCAGTATGTATGAGCCCTAGCAGATCACTGGCTCTCTCACTGTGTCCAGTGAAAGGAGTCTTGGTCATCTTCCCTAATAAACATGCCTCACATGTCTCTAATGATTCAAAATCAAAAGAGTCTAGATAACCATCCTTATGGAGTCTAGATATGCGCTTCTCATTTATGTGCCCAAGACGATAATGCCATAAGTATGTTTTGTTTGAGTTTTCAAGTTTTAACCTTTTAGTATTTACATTGTATATGCTAGTCTCAAGTTCTAACAAGTAGATACCATAAGACATAGGGGCATTGCCATAAAAGATCTCATCTTTAGATATAGAAATAATTCCATTCTTAATGTGAAATTCAAATCCACTCTTGTCCATACAAGATACAGAAATAATATTTCTATTTATGGTAGGTACATAATAAAAATTCTCTAATTCTATTACAAGGCCCATAGGCAAAGATAAACTAATAACTCCTACTGCAGTGGCATCAACTCTTGCTCCATTAGCAACCCGCAGCTCGACTTGGCCCTTTTGTAAAGGATTACTTCTTATCAGATCCTGCATATTAAAACATATGTGAGATCCACATCCAGTATCCAGTATCCATGATGAAGAAGTATTTAAGTTTATCTCAATAACATATATACCTGAAGTGGAGATCTCTATCCCCTGCTTCTTCTTCCTCAGTTCCTCCAGGTAGAGAGGACAATTTCTTTTCCAATGTCTAGGCTGGTGACAATGGTGACAACTACCTTCTTTGGAGATCCCGCCTTTAGCTTTGAGCGTGGATGACTTTGGCTTCTACCTGGATTTAGAACTTTTCTTAGCCTTGCCTTTGCCTTTTGACTTTTCCTTTGTCTTGCTGATCATCATCACATACTTGGGCTTATCTTTCTTCATTTGTGCTTCAGCTATCCTCAACATGCCCAACAATTATGACAACGGCTTGGCAAAATTGTTCATGTTGTAGTTCATGACAAAATGACTATGTGATTCAGGAAACGATTGTAGAATCACATCAGTGGCCAACTCTTGACCTAGGGGAAATCCCATCTTGGATAGGCTTTCCACGTACCCAATCAAAGTGAGTATATGGGTGCCAACTGAGTCTCCCTCTTTCATCTTTCTTTTGAACAAAGCCTTTGATACATCATATCTCTCCTATCTTGCTTGATGTTGATACATGTTCTTGTGATGTGTTACCATCTCCATGACATTCATGTTCTCATGCTGCTCTTGCAACTCATAGTTCATTAAGCACAACATCAGACACTTGACATCCATGACATCATCAAGGTGCTTCTTGTAAGCATCCTTTTCAGCCTTGGGCACATTTATGACGGGTTCCGGTGGCTCTGGTGTTTCAAGGACATAGAGCTTACGCTCATGTGTGAGAACAATTCTCAACATCCTAAACCAGTTTTGAAAGTTGGTTCTGGTAAGTTTATCCTTCTCAAGGACCGATCACAATGAGAAAGTGTGAGTGTTGTTTTCCATTTGATTGCTACAAAAGAAAAATTTGCATCTAGTCCAAAACATTTTGACTTGTAAAGATTTGATAAATGAGATTAATTAGGCCTTTAATTAATTACACTCCCACTATTTTATTCAAATTGATTTCCCTCACTATAAACTCATAAGATTGCAACGCACAACCTTCTAGTGAGACAAGACCTAAAATAATTGGATCAATGCCCAGCCAACGTCGGCGTCAAAGACCAAATAATAAGGTAGGCAACTTTTGCCAATTGTATCATATGCAACTCTTGGATAGATGATCATGCACAACTCCTTGCCATGATGCATCTGTGTGTCTCTAGGTACTTGATCCTATCAAGGTTACCTAGTTAAGTCCAACCCATAAGCCAACACGATGAGAGTGCACCCTACGAAGGCAGACCCACACACCCACCATCACACTTCCACGAGATAGACAATGTACCATGCGGAGGCGTGCCCAGACATAGTCGATCAAGCTTTTCATGTGTGTTTCTTTATGGAAGGTAACTAAAACTTAATATTATTAATTGAGGGGTTTTATTAATACATATACATATCCAAACACCACATACTTATAGTATGTATCATATACTACTATATCCACAACCACAAACGATAGACATATAATCACAAACACAAATACATCAGTTATGGCCATACTATTGTAATCCTTTGGAGCAACAAAGGATTACGGTCCACATATAATCTTATGCATCTCATGCAACACATGTGAATCAACCTGTAATCCTGTAATGATCAACATTACAATGAACAACTTCATGGATGCTGGTTGGAACTTCAAGTTGCTTCTTGGAATTGGATCTTCTTATTGCTTCTCCATGGACGCTCCTTGGAGTTGGATCTTCAGGTTGCTTCTTGGAATTAGATCTTCATGGTGCTTCTCCATGTACACTCCTTGGAGTTGGATCTTCAAGTGGCCTCCTTACATCAAGTTTACAAAGACTAAAACTAATCCTATCTCTATTACATCATATGAGTACAAATATAAAGGAAAAGAATTAATTACACTTTGAAATAAGAGATGAGGCTCGGCATGCAAGCCGAATACTTTATACAAAGGATCCATATGCAACCATTATACATCCATAGCATTCACAAACAAACATATCCACAAGATTGACATCCACATTCATTCACAACATTTACAAAAGGGGATACTAGGCCATAACCGTGCATGCATTCACCACATAAAACAGATTTTTAGTGGCTACGTGTATGTTATCATAGGTATATATACATGTATGTATATACATATTAAAATTGCAGTACTTTTAATGGGGGACATTCCCCATTAAATAAAATTTTGACTCCCACACAGACTATGCGGGGAACACAGGGGCAACACCCCTGTGTGGGGAGGCCGCCCCTCGCGGGGTCTCAGGGGAAGAGCCCCTGAAAGGTCTATGGAATTTTACTTCCATGCACTTAGGAAAATCAATATTTTCCAAAGTCGACCCTGTCCAAAATGTCAAAAACAAAAGCCTACAACGTATGTGGAATTAGGTTTAGATTTGCACATTAGCAATTTTAATTCACATTATATGCAACATAAAAACAATATACAATGATTTGATCATATCAAAATGAATCCAAATACGTCGTAGATCAACCTGGCTCTAATACCACTGTTGGGTTTTGTGGAGAAGACATGCGCGGCGGAAGCAACAAAAATTCCACTCAACCCGAAACAGGATCTCGTCGACAACAACATATTTGGAAGGAGTGCTTGTAGGATATACCTTATCGCAGAGCAAGTCTGGCGATGTCCCACTGCAAAAAGGTGTGCAATGACTCTTGTCTACATGGACGGAACTTCTCTCCCATTCATTGTTGCAGGAAGATTTGGTGGCACTCTTTTTGTGCGATGATGTACGCCGCTCGTAACATGCATGGATGGTTGTTGATGTCCTCTGAATACAGGCGTCTCAGCGTCTGCATCTCTACTTCATCCACGCGGATGGACTGGAACTCCACGTCGTGCTTCCTAAGCCGGCGGGAAGGAGTCGTCTCTGTGTGGTGGCGTGCTAGCATCGCGTTGCTCTCCTTTATCTCCTAAGGACGGTGACGGCTAGGGTTTACATACGTGAGCGTAAACTGAAAAACCTTTCTCAATATCTTATATAGATATCGACCATCAACCTCCTTTAAATAGGAGATGAAGGGAAGTAGCGTTTCCTGAACCCATCGGTAAACAGAAACACTGTGTTAATTAAAATGCTCATGGATTAATTAGAATATTCTGGAATTCATTAATTAACCAAATAATCGTATTAATTGATTAATTAATATCTGACTCCATGCAATCGCTTGAGATGGCTCTATGGGCATATATACCAACATAATCACGAAATGCTTTGTAAATGAGAGAGAGAAAAGGGATCAAAGGGGTTTAGCACACTCAACTATAGCTAGGATAAAGCATAGCATGAATGAGAAACCTGGGAATGAACTCTAAGGTGTCCTATTTATAGTTGGGGTGTTTCTTTGAGTGTGGGATCAATTAAGAATGATAACTAGCCATTTTACAACTTACAATGGTCATATTTTTTATTCGAACAACTCTCACAATTAGAATCACTTTTTTACATTTTCCGTACAATGTATTCGGTTGAGTTTCAGTAAAGGTAACTCGACCGATCCACTATCTGATAAAGTTAGTTTTTCAATGATCGGTCGATTTTACCCTGGGGTAACTCGACCGATTCACCAAAATAAACTTTGGATAGAAAGTTAGTCAATCGAGTTCTGTGAGTGTACAACGAACGATCCAAATCATTCCGAAAATCCATCAAGGATCGGTTGAGTTTCAAACACGAGCAATGAAGCTGTTGTGATGAATTTCCTAAATGATTTCAAGTGATCAAATGATGGCATTAAGTGTCTCTAATTTTTTCTCATCTTAGTTACAAGTCATATCATCAATACAAATGATTACACAATTGTTCTAAGGTGATTTGGAGTGTTTTCCTAAATTGCACATTTGCATTGCTTTTGACTTGAACTTTGACAAGCTAGGGCTTGATGAATTTGATCCTTTTCATGTACCTAATACCTGAATTTTATCTTAAACAAACATATTAGATACATATGAATGGAATGGTTAAGTCATTATCAAAATATGGACAATGAATAACTCTCAAGTCAACATTCTCCCCCTTTTGACAATGACAAACCATTCCTCAACATATTCAAAAGGACACATAAAGTTATACCTTAGCCTTATGAATTGCAAGGGGATTCATAATTTGAAAAAGGTGAATTGCTCCCCCTCAATCTATGCTCACTCTTACCTGTATAGTTAGTCTTTCTACAGAAATCTATATAACATGTATACTACATGGTCCTTTAGCAAGACACATGATAAAACATATATTTAGACAAGAAAAGGATCATATAGGTAGTGAAAACAATATGCTTGAGCTTCAAAACATCTCAAGCTTCTCTCCTTCTTTTGGAATGATAAAAAAGGAAGGGGGTAGAAGAGCATAAAAAACAGGTCTTCTCCAAGCATAACAAAAAACATGTTACCACAAGTAGCACAAACAAAAAATAGAGACGAGAATAGAGAGAATCAAGCAACCTATGTCATAATCAAAATATGGAAAAGCTTACCAAAAACTCATATTATAGAGCACACATAGAGTTATGATACATAGGATTAAGATTTCAACACATAAGCATATTCTCAAAACAAGTACAAACCAGGGATAAAAGCAACATGGTGATAGAAATAGTACAACTTATATAATGTACCCAAATGTCATTAGTACAAAATAGTCTAGAAATATATATATATATATATATATATATATATATATATATATATATATATATATATATATATATATATATATATATGATCAGCATATAAAGACTAAAAACTAAAACTTCTAGATATCTAAGTTATCTAAGTCTAACGGGTCATCATCAACATCATACTTAGGCTCATATTCCTCCTCATCATCAGAAGGTGAAACAGAGATAGCAGTAGCTTCATCACCAGAGGCACCATCAAAGCCATCATCAGGGACATCATCCTCATTGGCCTCCTCATCATCAAAAACTTCCTCATTAGCCATATCGGGTATCTCCTCATCAGAAGAAGGACTAAAAATGCGATCGGACCACATGGCATTCTACTGATCCCAAGACATGCCAAGATCATGTAGCTCCGTGGCCTAAGGGAAAGAGGGATAAGATGTACCAATGCTGGAAAGTAGGGTAACAAGGGGGCCAGGAGGTAGAGGAAGCACTCTAGGGCTAGGTACATGTCCACCAGCAACAACAGATGTGGAAGTAGAAGTAGTAGGTGGAAGGGCAAGGTAGAAGTGACTATATGCATAGGAAGCATAATCACCGTCTGGAGAGGGCTGGTAGGATGAGTAAGGGTGACTGCAAGATGGGTTCATGGTGGAGATGATTTGACAGAGGTCCTGATGCAACACCTGAATCTATAGGTTGTACGCCTACTGATGCACCATGTAACCCACGAGGGCTTCATTGGATACATGGAATGAGGCATAGGCAGGTTGGGATGGTGGTAGAGGTGGAGGTGCCTGGGTGGAGGTAGAGGCTCCAGGTGTGGTGGAAGAGGATGTAGGAAAAAAGATTTTCTTGATTGTGATATCACTGATACAAACTCCTTTTCTAGAGGGTTTGTAACAAAGATAATGAAAAAGAGACTTCTCAGTCACAAAGGTGAAAAGACCACATATCAGGGTTGGGTAGGGTGGGTGGGTACCTCAGGTATTCTTCCTGGAGTCAAAGTAGGTCATGTGGTGGAGAATGTATCTAGACCACTTGACTCCTATGTTCTTCAAAAGACAGTAAATAATCACTTTGGTATTCTCTGCAATTTTAATTTGATTCTTTTTGGGGTGAACATTGTAGTTAGTTACCAGAGTGAGTATGCAGTTTTTGAGATCTAAGTAAGAGGATGTTATGGTGTACTTCTTCTTATAAGGTGCCTGAGGATTCTTCAAGAACTTATGAATATCAGGGAGAGTAATATCATAGTGCTTGTAGAGAAACTCAAGATCAAGCAAGTAAAAATACTCAAAATAATCTTATGACCTCAGTACCATTGAGAAAGATGTTCAAGGTATCTTCTGAGATAGTGAATTTCTTACTGTAAATCATATAAGTGAGAATAACTTGAGTATTTGGAGGGGGTTCAAGAGAGTCATAGTTCCATGAAAGATTGGCATAAAATTCATGGACCGCCTTAGTGATTGTAATGGAATTATGAAAGCACCAACATTCTATGCTCAAGGCGGCGAGGTGATGGTTGTAGAGAAACTCCGCTGCCTCATCTATGACCTTTTGTTTACACGAATGATGCTCAAACAAGGCACAAAAGGGAAAAGGGTTCCAAGGAAGCATCTCCTTGTACCTGTTTAGAGCTTTAGATGAAACAAAGAAGGTGTCATCATAAGGAATGAGGCATGAGTTGGATGATGATGATGGTGCTCCAGCAGGTGCGACCCTATTTCTTTTATTTGAGTCCATGAAGGTGAAATGAAGAAGATTGAGTGGATGAACAAGAGAGAAAATACCACCAAGGGTCGTCTAACCACCTACGACAAAGAGGATAGAGGCAAGGTAGGTTGAACGGAGGCTGGATAGGGCTAGGAGATGGAAGGTCGAGGCAAGGGTTGAGGGTTTATGGGAGCTGGAGTAAGAATTGGTCAACTTTTCTCTAGTTGAGAGGGAGAATAGCCGGCCAAAACATATTTAAGATGTGGTCCAGCCTGGCCATTGGTCAATTTGTGTGAGAGAGAAACTTGATCGAATGACTTTTTGCATAAGCCCTTGGCCATGGATTGGTTGAGTTGGCAACTTGACTGTTGGTCAACCTATCCCAACATTAGAAATTTTAGATTCTAGCCATTTGAGTACTGATTAAATTTATTTTTCTAGTCCATTTTTCATTTTAGACATATTAAGGCACATGCCACTCATCATAGGGTTTGCAATAAAATAGTCATTTGCGAAAGATACCCAAAACAAATAGAAATAGGACATAAGAACATGAAATTTAGTATTTTAGCAAGAAAAGGTGATCAAGACATGATCAAAGCACATAGGATAGATAACAACTAGCTAGATGGAATATCAATATCATCCAAAGTAGTTATGAATAGTTTAGATCTAATAAAATTAAATTGCCCTCTAGCTAGAGGTTTAGTAAAAATGTCTACCAACTAGTTTTGCATGATATAAATATCCTTCTTGGCAATGTGAACAAGAAGAAAATGATGATGAATATCTATATGCTTTAGTCTACTATGTAATTGGATTGTAAGATAAATTGATTGCACTAGTATTGTCACAATAAATGGGAGAAGCATCAAAATGAATGTTAAATCCTCAGAGCATTTTCTTCATCCATAGAACCTGAGAACAACAACTCCCGACTGCAATGCATTCAGCCTCGATAGTTGATAGAGACATTGTGCTTTGTTTCTTGGAAAACCAAGACACCAAGCATGGTTCTAGGAGGAAGCAAGTGCCACTTGTGCACTTTTTATCAATAAAACATCATGCGTAATCAACATCACTATAAGCAGTAAGAGTAAAGTATCTCGACTTAGGATTCCATAGTCCAAAATTTTGGGTTTTGGCTAAGTACCTCAAAATCATCTTAACAACTATACGATGTGATTTCTTAGGACTTGATTGAAAGTGAGCACACAAGCTAACACTAAACATTATGTCAAGTCTAGAGGTAGTTAAATAAAGTAAACTTCTGATCATACCTCTATAGAGCTTCTCATCCACTTTATCACCTTCTTCATCACAGTCCAATTTGGTGGTGTTGGACATGGGTGTGACCATCAGCTTCATGTTTTCCATCCCAAAGCACTTGAGTAGTTCACTTGTGTATTTGCTTTGGTTGATGAAGTTCCCATCTTTAGTTTGCTTGATTTAAAAGTCTAGGAAGAATGTTAGTTCACCCATCATGCTCATCTCAAATTCACTCTGCATAAGAGAACTAAACTCCTTACAAAGATCAATATTAGTCCTGCCAAAAAATAATATCATCTACATAGATTTGAATGATAAAAAAATTGTTAGAAGTGTGTTTAAGGAACAAGGTAGAATCAACTTTTCCCATGATATAACCATTGTCTAACAAAAGGTTCTTTAGTTTCTCATACCAAGTTCGAGGTGCTTGTTTGAGTCCATAGAGAGATTTTTACAATAGATAGACATGATTTGGCAAAATATCATGTTCAAAGCTTGTAGGTTGAGCAACATATACTTCCTCCTCAATTGTACCATTCAAAAACACACTTTTAACATCCATTTGATATAACAAGAATTTTTTGTAGCTAGAAAAAGCAACATTCTAATAGACTCAAGCCTAGCAAAATGATCATAAGTTTCATCAAAGACAATACCTTCATGTTGATTGTAGACTTGAGCCACTAACCTTGCTTTGTTTCTTACCACCTTGCCTCTTTCATCCAGCTTGTTGCAGTAGACCCACTTGGTTCCAATGATCTTTCTATCACATGGTCTTGGCATGAGAGTCCACACTTTGTTCTTTTCGAATAGCTCTAGCTCTTCTTGAATGGCTAGGATCCACTCATCATCCCCAAGAGCTTCTTTGACATTCTTTGGCTCGAGTTGTGATATGAAGGCATTGTTGGCTTGTTCTTTGTCATAGGTAGCCCATGTCTTCACTCTTTCAAAGGGGTCACCTATGATGATATCTTTAGGATGATTCTTTGCAAAGAGGGGGTTGGATCCTTCTTTTCTTCATCTATATCTTCTTCTTGAATGGCCACCTATTCTCCCTTTTGAGTGAGGTTGTGCTCTTTTAAGATATGAATTACTTCATCTGCAACATCATCATTAGCAATATCTTTGGAAATAGAGGGGTTAGTCTCAATAAATTTGACATTAATAGATTCTTCTACTTTAGATAGATCAACATTATACACTATAAGCCTTGCTAATAGTGCTATAGCCAAGAAAGAAAGTCTTGTACGATTTCTACTCAAACTTGTCAAGGGAATCTTTCGTGTTCAAAACAAAACAAGGACACTCAAAGTCATGAAAATACTCGATGGAAGAATTACTACCACACCATATCTCATATGGGGTTTTCTTCAAACAAGGAAGTCTGAAAACCCAATTTTGTACAAAACATGAAGTACTAACGGCTTCGGCCCAAAACTTCTTTGGAGTGTCATACTCTAAAACCTGGTCTAGCCATTTCATGTAGTGACATGTTATTCCTCTCTACAACCCCATTTTGTTGAGGTGTTTGAGGTGAAGAAAAGTTTTGTGTATATCCAGACTATTCACAAAACCATTCAAAAAGATCATTTTCAAATTCTCCCCCATGATCACTACATATAGAAACAATGCGGTAAGAAGCTTCATTTTCAACTTGTTTGCAAAAACTAGAGAAAACATCAAGAGTATCACTCTTTGAAATGAGAAATAAGGTCCAAATATATCGACAAAAATCATTGATAATAACAAGACAATACTTGGAACCATGAAGCGATTGAGTTCTCATAGGTCCAAACAGATCAATATGGAGAAGTTCAAGATCTCCCTTAGTACTAAGGACTCCTTTGTATTTGAATATGGACTTGGTTTGCTTTCCTTGTGTACAAGGTTGTCATTCCTCATCCTTTCCAAAATCCAATTTGGGAAGTCCCTTAACCAAGTCCTTTTTGCTCAACTTCTTCAATTGATGCATATTTACATGACCTAGCCAATGATGCCAAAGAGAAATATCATTCGAATTGACTATAAGGAATCTACCAACAATAGGCTTAATAGATTCAAGCACAACTACATAAAGATTACCATGCCTAGTTCCCTTATATATGCCATTGTAAGTGAGGGAATCTAGGAGCAAGCATTCAAAAGAAGTAAACAACACAAGATAACCATTATCACATAATTGACTAAAACTTACAAATTGTGATGTAGGCTGTAACACCCAGGTCCACTGCCTAAGGCTCTAGTAGAGTTTTAGGAATGACGACTGGCCCCACAGACTACCACTAGCCTTAACTACACACTTTATCCTCACTCATGCGCAAGCCAGGGTCAACATCCCGACTGGTCACCCATCCTAGTACTACTCCAAGATGAGCACGCTTAACTATGGAGTTCTTTAGTAATGGGCTCCCGGAAAAGGAGGTGCACCTTAGTGATATGGGTAGTCCAATCATTCCTTTTAAGATCATCTTATCTGAGGCCTCAAAGTCCTGGGATGTTACAATCTCCCCCACTTAGACTCTTCACATCCTCATCAAGGTTCAACTATAAGGCCTCATAATCATTCCCCATTTCAGTGTAGACCCATAATGGACCATGGGAACCCAACTCCCAATCACGAAATACCAGCGCAAGGGTGGCTATGTCAACCATGGACAACCATTTCCAAGATGCCTGGACTACTTGGCTCAAGACTGGCATGCCACATGTCCATGTGGGCCCCACCTACTGGAGGGGTTATGACTCTGATACCATTTGTAACACCCATGTCCACTGCCCAAGGCTCTAGTAGAGTTTTAGGAATGACGAATGGCCCCACAAACCACCACTATCCTTAACTGTGCACTTTATCCTCACTCACGCGCAAGCCAGTGTCAACTTCCCAACTGGTCACCCATCCTGGTACTACTCCAAACTGAGCACGCTTCACTATGGAGTTCTTTAGTAATGGGCTCCCGGAAAAAGAGGTGCACCTTGGTGATATGGGTAGTCCAATCATTCCTTTTAAGATCATATTATCCGAGGACTCAAAGTCTTGGGACGTTACATAGGCAATCCACAAAGAAAACATTCTTGATACACAAGTATTCACCTACATCACCCTCACCTTTTACTTTACCTTTTTTGTTGTCCCTGAAAGTAACCGATCCTCCTTTCTTCTTAGTGAAATTGTTGAAATGACTTATATCACCTGTCATGTGCTTTGACCAACCACTATGAACAATCCATTTTCCTTTTTCCTGTAAGAAAGGAGAATGTCGATTACCAACTCAAACTTTGGGATCCAGTGTTATCTTGGGGACCCATTTTATCTTTGGATTGGTTCCCTTAGACTTGTATGGACAATAGGTAAAATAGTGATCATCACTCTTGCAATGAGAACAACTCATAGGGTTATTTGAGCTAGAAGAGTCTCCATGGAAGAAAGGAGGTTCCTTACTCTTTTTCTTACCTTTCGCCATACTCTTTCCCTTAGGAGCTCCCCCTACGAATCCCAAACCACTAGTACCACTTTGTTTGGTAGAGTGATCAAGAATTTCATTTAGGGAGTTTTTCCCTTTAAGGAATCTCTGTAGAGAGGCTCTAAGTCTATGATTGCCATCAATAAGAGAGATAATAGTAGTAGACAAACTAGAAAGACCATCTTAAGAATGTAAAAGTCTGACCTCTAGATAGAGGGCTTTAGTCAAATATGAATCTTTTTTAAGAGATATAGAAGCAACATTATTTCTAGGAAAAATAGGTCTAAAAGATAAATCATTTACTTGATCAAGCAACCTAGCATTTTTAGTTTTAAGTAATTGAATTTCTTTGAGATAAACATCTCTCTCATCTCTACAAGCATCACTAATTAGCTTAAGTTCAACATTTTCAATTTTAAGAAATTGGCATTTGGTAGATCCCATTCTCAACTTCAACCTCATTGTATTGGAGCTCAAGATCAAGAAATTAGCCTTGCAAATAATCAATGCTCTCAAGAAGAACATTCTCATTTTGCTCAAGAATATCAAGCTTAGCATACAAATCATCAATAGTTTTACCCAATCTCTTCTTTTTAGATTTACATTTAGAATAAGAAGAATGGTAGCATTTAGCATGCCAATAAGATATTCTTTCACTAACTCATACAAACTTACCTCACTTACCTCACCAATGTCTTCACTTGTGGAGGCCATGAGTGGAAGGTGGTATTCTCCATCTTCATCGGAGCTTGAGCCACTAGAGGATGCTCCTTCCCATGCGGCATGAAATGCATCTTTTTTCCTACTCTCATTATTGTCCTTCCTCTTGTATTTGCTATCTTTCTTGTAGTATTCCTCCTTCTTGGAGATGCTATTGTGGTGTGACTTTCTAGCCTTAGGACATTGACTCTTGTACTGTCCTTTTTTACCACACTTGTAGCACCTTGGAGTAGATGAGGAATATGACTTCCCTTTGAAGTGATTTCCCTTTGAAAAGTTGGCTTCATGCTTACTAGGGCCATCATCTTCACTAGAGGAGGATGAAGAGGTCTGGAAATCAAGTTGTTATTGAAGAAAGAGAGCCTCCACCTGAGCTTTGAAGGAACTATCTTTGATCTTCCTTGATTCTTTTTCTTCTTGGTTTGCCTCTATAAGGAGGCGGGATCACCCCCTTACTAAAATTAATTTGAAGAATTGAACATCCATTCCAAAAAAAAAATGTGTGTTGGAATAGGTATAAATTTTCCAAATTTTTATAATGGTATTCAAAACAACCAAAGTATTGCAGCGGAATTAAACAAATGACTATATTCAATTTTCACAAAAGATTACAAAAGTACATCATAATATTCCATAAGGGTTTACATGTATAATACAACATAAGGATTCAAGTAGAGGGAAATATAAACCATAACAAATTTGTCTCCAAGCTTTCACTCCTTAAGCTAGTCCAAAACTTCATGCATTATCATCCAAGTCCTTCACCTAGGGTTGGAAGCATACCCCAGCAAGAAGAGAAAATAGATGACATCAACAAAGGCTAGTATGAGCATACTCAATAGGAAATTGAGAAATATATGGAATAAAGGATATCAAATATAAAAGGCTTCCCATAGAAAGGATAAGGACCACCCGAATGGGTATCAAGAGAAAAGAAATTGAAATCACATGATAGCAAAAGTATACTTGCCATTAATAAAACATAAAGATTGTGCCACACAAGCAAATGTAAAGCATTAGTGAACACACCCCATATATTCAACCTGCATGCATGTGAGATAAACATAGCCCTAGAACAATATAAAAATGAAGGTGGCCGAGTCTCATAAACTTGAAACTTGATAGAGAAAGGAATACTGCCAATCTCCCAAATATATAAAACATGGGCCAAGAATCACACATCTTGCCCTGGGTATGAGGTTCCTTTCCACCCCAAAAGAGTAGGAAATATCACATCTGCTCGGTAGGAAATAACACATCTTCCATAAAAACCAATGCAATTACACTACTCTAGTGCTACTGAATCACATAGCATGTTAAATGTAGAGGCAAGTAGAAAGTATAGTTAGAATATATAAACTAGTCACCACATAAGTGACCAACATATACATCCACCTCCTAAGTGGGCAAAAGACATCACGTGTCATCTTTTAGAGTTCCATCATGAACAAAGCATAAGATAAGAGTTCAAAAGAATATCCATGGTCACATGATCAATATCAAATAAGGTAGTTCACATGAATAATGATTTTCAAAAGAAAAGGCATTGTGTATAGGCTAATGTCCATAGGACAAAGAGAATGAATAAGCATAGGTGAATTGCTCAACATAGAAGAATAGGGGATACATCATACCTCAACTTTAGAGTCTAAACAGTCCAAGTCAGTCCTAGATCCAAGCCTAGGCCTCCAAAGATCCTCTAGGGAAGATGGACATGTCCAATAAGTAAGGTTCCCAAGCTTAGAGAGGTTGGTTTCTCCAACAAAGCTCCTATCTTGAGCAAGAAGCACCTTCTCCACTTTAGAGGTGAAAAACCCTAACATAAGAACATGGAGATGAGGTATTTATGGGTTCTAGGTGGGGTTTCACCATGGAATGCCATGGTTCTGACATGTAGGAAGTTGGAAGGAAGACTAATAACATGAAAATAGGGAAGGAAAGAAGAAAACTTACTATTTTTGGTCAAAATCACCAAGGAGGAGCTTAAGAAATCCTAGATAGAGAAATTTGGAACTCTAGGAGCCTTCTTCACCAATGTAGGCACCTCCTTTTACCTTGGGACAGTACCTTCATGGAAAAATAGAGTAGGAATTATTATCTAAGCTAGAGGAAATAAACAAGTGCAAGAGTTTTGAATTGGAAGTTGGGAAGGGGTAGATATGGCTATATAAAGAAAGAGGTCAAGTATGAGGTGTCTATGAGACTTTACATGTATCATGTATAAGGGTGTCCATGGACATGCAAGCCTTTATGGATAAATAAGAAGTCAAGCATGAGGTGTCATGTTACTTTTCATGTGACCAATGCTAAGGGTGACTATGGACATGCAAACCTTTATGGATAAGGAAGAAGTCAAGCATGAGGTGTCCATGGAGCTTTCCATGTGTCCCTTAGCCTAGGGATTTCATGGCCATGCAAGAGGACAGCTCATAGAGGCTTCTTGAATATCAAATTTCGGCTTATGAACACTTATAGGCCATCCCAACCGACCTCCAATCAAATAAATAACCCCATTGGTTGATAGCTTCTAAAGATAAGCTCATTTATAAAAAGAATAATCCCTAAAATGCCCTTGGAAAGAAACACCTTCAAAACAAGGTGCAACTAGGCTCCCTATGGTTCAAAATATCTATAATAGTAAGGTAATATCTAAGGATTAAAATTCAGATGATAATTTGCAAAGAAAACCTCCCAATTGGGTAAATTGTAGAAAAGTCCAAAATGTACCTAAAATTGCATAACTTGCACAAACAACATCCAAATTGGACCAAACTTCATACACAAGTTATGTTTGAAGTTTTGAATATGAATTTACCATTATTTCCATATTTGGAAGTTATATAATCACATTATTCATTACTTATGCCTTTTACTCATTTTCTCTCTCCTAAACTTATCCTAATATTTCAAGGTGGTCCAAATTAGATGAAATTTGACATGTAGGCAAATTTTGATATGTAGATTTTGAATTTGAAGTTTGTTTCCACTTTTGAGACTTATTTTTATGATATATGTCGTATGTCCCCTTAACGACCCATTATCTAAATTATTCATCCAATTAAG